>CM062933.1:22807500-24256250 GCA_031878705.1 Tapirus indicus
TTTATATAGTTTCAGTCAATGGTGCTTTGATGTAGGAACTAGCACATGGATAAAGCTTGGAAAAAAGAACTGAGGGTTTACCTAGAACTGACCGGAAGAAACAAAAACCTTGTATAAAGAAACATACATAGAACAAAGAACATATAAAGAAACGTAGATTCTCTACAAATCTACTGTGCTAGCAAAATAGTGGAAAAGTGTTTTAAATCTAGAAAAGGTCACTGAATTATATCAATATCCATGCATTTCTTTGTGATTTTTTTCCTCTGATGTTATGTATAAAATATTGTTTTCTGTTTTTACTGATTAGTATGTTAAAAGATTACTATTTATCTAAGATATTTATCCAAGATATTTAACTATAATTTTGAAAGAAGTGCTGAAATTTAATTACTGACTTTCTTTTTTCAGTCTATACACCTATGACTAGACTCACCAACTAGTTTTATAGCCACCATCAAAATCCCTTTACATCAGTTTCAGAGAAGAATAACTCAAAAATGCATGGAAGGTCCCCATGAATAGGTGCAAAACATCACTTCCTAAACATTTCCCCATAGAGATATGATAAATCCTATGTGGGCCAATTATCAGGCTTTCTTGTGCTTTTCATGCTTCAAACCAGTCCCTGGATCATGAAAAATTCCCAGGGCCCAAGCTAATTTTACTCTCAGCTTAGGGTGGCAGAATTCAAACTAGAATCAGGTGTCCAAAGAGGGCTAAACTTCTCATGATTTTGAAATAAAGACATGAAAAAGTTCAATTATAAAACAATTTTGCATTCAGAGAAATACTGGAAAATTTACAGATGACTGTTTCCCCCAACTCAGCTTTAAACAATGAAAATACGCATGTGTCCTGATTCTTTGGAATGGAGACTGACAAGTTGAAAACCTGTACCCTGGGTCCCTGTCTTTCTCACATGATGGACTCAACAGCCTTCAATGTAACTTCCACTGTGAGAATATAATTTCTGCTTCCCTCAACCCCTGGGCCTCACTTTTTCTCTCTAAAAAAGTGAGGGGGCTGGCCCTATGGCATAGTGGTTAGGTTCACACACTCTGCTTTGGCAGCCCGGGTTCGTGGGTTCAGATCCTGGGCACAGACCTATGCACCACTTATCAAGCCACACTGTGGCAGACATCCTACATGTAAAGTAGAGGAAGATGGGCATGGATGTTAGCCCAAGGCCAATCTTCCTCAGCAAAAGGAGGAGGATTGGCAACAGATGTTAGCTCAGGGCTAATCTTCCTCACCAAAAGAAAAAAAAAAGTAAGTAATGATAGCTACCCCTATCATTAGTTGATTTGGGTCAAAATAAATCCAGATTAATCATCTGTACTGTGTCTTTCATAAAAGAACTCTGACCACCTTATAAGCCACATATTCATGCTAATAAATTAGTCTTCCAAACATCTATAGGCAGATAAGCCATAAGAAATGTTTAAATTCCATGCAGTAACTAAGTAAGACTTAGGGACCATGATCAGGAGCACACTTATTGAAGAGAAAATCTTTATATGAACTTCACCTCTGACTCAAAACTCGGAACTTTCCTAAAGGGCCAAAACTTCACTGATGTTCAAGACAGAGGGAGGAACCAGAAAAACCTAACAGTTTATTTGAAGGCTATAAAATAAAAGTCATATCAAAGTTTTTTAGAACATCTACAAAGAAACTTTCATATTTTATAGGTTTTTGCTACTCAGTCTCATACTAAATATGATTATTCAATATTTTAGATCAATTTTTATATGATACTGACGGGGTTCAGGACAGGCCGCCCCAAGATGTGCCACTCTGGTATGCAGATTATTTGGAGTTGAAGACAATAAAGGCTCAAAAGACTCTGAAAGAAACTTTGACCTTCCCCCCACACACATCACCAGGCCATCACCATAGATAACTCTGGGTATGGATAGACTGGGAGGGTCCTTACTAAGCCCATTCTTATCAAAGCTCTGAAAACCAAGAAGTAGAAGTAAAAGTTATCCTTTGTAAGGTACATTTGATTCTATAAGGGAAATCTCCATTTGTGAAGATGTCTTCCTCTCTGTACCAGGAAGAAGGGGGGATAATCTTACCTCTAGAAACTCTTATCAGTGAGGAATGCAAGAACTTAAATCTGCATATTAACCTTACTCTAGTTTGCTGTACTTTTCTGGTAATCTCCCATGGCTGACTCCCTCCACCCTCAGCGTCCTCCTTTGTCTTTAGCTGAAGATAGCACTTAAGATGAGAACCTCTGTCATTTTGTCGAGTTACCCAATCTTTCCTGGGTCTCTCCCATGTATACATCTTATAAAGCTTTGTTTGATTTTCTCCTGTTATTCTGTCTCATCAGTTTAATTCATAGTCCAGCCAGAAGGACCCAGAGTGGGCAGAAGATAGGTCTTCCTTCCCTACAATACCAATTTTAGAATATATTATATATACATGTATGTCATGAACATAGAAAATATATTAGTTATCTATAAGCAAATATTCCTCCTAAAAAAAACCCAGAAAACATATATCCTGGAACATATTTATTGAAGTTTTATTGATTCATAATTATTCATAGAATATCTGTGATTTGTGATCATACCCTCAGAGTAAGCAGTTATCAGTCAAACTGATAAACAGAATGTCTCTACCTATGCCCCAATAGTAATATTTATGGATTAATGTTTCCTCAACAGCAGAACAAACCCTGGTTAAAAATAGAGAATTTACTTATGATGTCTGGAAGAGAAACACACAATTTTAGTTGGGAGTAACCCTCATCAAAGATAAAACAAGCAATCAGAAATCCAGATGCTATTATTTTTAGTAGTACCTTATGTAAATTATTTTAGAAGTAAAACACACTAGAAATATAGAACATAAATGACACACAAAAAGAATTGCTTCTACGAAGGATGTTATTGAAAGTTTTCCTATAAGGCATTTGCAGCTCTTAAAAATCAATGGACTAATTAAAAATGGGAAAATATGGTAGCAAAAGGAAATAAAAAGACTGGATGTGGAAAATATTAGATATCCCTGAATAATCTTAGAACCAATAAAGAGCCTCAAAAATGGAAAAGAAAAGAAAAATATACCTCAACATATTCTCTTGGATCTTAACAAAAAGTCTTACTTCATTTTGAAAAAACACGGAAGGCCGAATTCCTATCTTCTCTTGATTGTTTTGAGTAGTGCTCACCTCTGCCTCAGATTTGGCTCTTAGGGTCATTGGATAAACAGAATTTGTGTACTTGAACATGCTAATACCATTCTCAATTCCTAAGCCACAAGGCTGTGTTACAGGGACCATCATTTTACCACAAAGTCCTTCATGTACTTCTATTAATTAAGCTGAAAGAGGCCTGGGTCTTACCCAATACAGTATTAGCAATTTGAGGGAGAGAGTATGCAGATGACACCTTTGCCCCTTTATATCTCCAGTCACCAACACGGATGTAGATAGTCTTTCCCTTGGGCATTCTCTAATATTAAAATTCACCCTGGCCATGTATCAGATGAGCTGGAAGGAATGGTGAGAAGTCATCTAGACTAGTCAGCCAGTCACTTAATAAACGTTTATTGAGTGCCACAGGGTACACAGCCTGGTACAAAGGAGTCTGTCTCCCTGCCTTGAGGTAGGTCTGCACGTCCACCCTAGCAGGTGCACAAGGTTCGATTGGCACCATCTTCTGATTTTACTTATTCAATAGCTTGTTTGTAATGGGCTAAACAAACATCTTAGCACCATATAACACAACTTTGTATGCAATATGTATATATGTGTATCTGTATGTGTGTATGTATAGATAGATATATAAAACTTGGCATCTCTTCCAGGAGATATGCCAAGATATATTCACAGTTTTATATACACATGTAATTCATGTATTTCTGTGCATATGGCAGCCGGGGGAATATATCTAATCAGTAGAACGTGTTTTATTCCAGATGTTTTTTTATCATATTTTCTCACTATCTCTAATAAAAAAAAATCACCATAGTTGTTCTACTTGGACAGTTTGATTGGTCTTTAATCCCAAATCTCACTGAAAGAAGGAACACAAAGCATTTTATGTTCTCTAGAATGCGACAAAAATGTTGGCATATCAGCTGTTTGTGAGACATTGTGGACAGAAAGTCCATCTTAACTCAAAGCAAGCTATAAAACAATCCGAGAAGCTTTATTTCTGATGATTTGTGCTTTGTGCTTCTGTCTTCCGGATTTACCTTCCAACATTCACCTCTGCCTAGCTGTTTAGTGTTATATCTTCTCTCGTCTCCCACATAAAGGCTGAAAGTCTCCTTGTCCAACTTATGGGCATGTAGACTGAATTCCAGTCTTTCTCTTATTTCTCCTTCACTGTGTCCTTCTACTCAGTCTTAGAATCATCACCATCATACATACTCAATAATTGAACACATATTTCCCTCTTTTACCAACAGCCATGTGGTCCCCAAGTTCTGCTATTTCTTCTACAAGTATCTCCAGAAGTCACACTGTCTACTAAAACCTTACTTACTAAAACCTTACTTACTTACTAAAACTTTACCAACTAAAACCCTACTCCAAATGAGGGTTTCCCCATAGTTGGATTTCTAGCCCTCTATCCCTCTGTCCCTATTCTTAGTGACTTCCCCACTTTTATTTTTTTATCCAAGAAGAGTTTTAAATGACTATAAAAATTAGCTTTGACAAGCTCCTTGTTTAAAATTTTTCTTTGACTCCTTCGAGGCCACCTGACTTATTCAGTTTAGTTTCCAAATTTCCCACACCAGGTAGATTACCTCCCCCTACTCTCTGGGCCACAGCCTTGTAAAAACATACCCATTTCTGCACTTTTGTTCACACTCCACCATAGACAGAAGTCATTGCTCCTCCCATTCTTACTCAGTTCAGACAATCTCACCAGTCCAGGTGGGGAGAATGAGGGCTCTCATTTGCCTTAAGTCTTCATCCAACAATTACTATTATCCGGTGACATTCACTTTCTCTTTATGATTTAAGAGGATACTTTTAAACTAGAAAGCAGAAATAAAAATTGAGAGCTAATCTCATAAAGTTAACATTGTGGGAGAGGAAGAGTATGTCATATTATGCATTCTCCTATAAACATCTTGAAGATAGAAACTGTGCTATAGTTTCTTGTTTTATTACTTAGGTTGAAACACAACAGCTCAACAGATATTTAACGACCCTGACATTAATTAACTAAGTGCTATAGTGAGACAAAGGTGCTATTTAAGACTACTATAAAGTAATGATCCCTAGGAAGAAAGAAGTTTTTCTAATTCATTTTAGATCAACTTTGCTATTCTCATGTATTTCATACTGACTAAGAAAGTACAGAGCTGAAAATTGTTGCTAAAGGGAACCAACGAGAAGTATTTAATTAGATAATCTATGAGACAACTGGAACTTGCCCAGGCTAGTCAGGAGAAACTGAGTTCGAATTCTGCCTCCAATATTTACTACTTCTGTAATCTTGGGTAGGCCAGTTTCTTCATCTTTGTCTCCCTAATCTCTAGTTCCTTATATTAAAAAGTGACATAATAACTAAACATTAATGTATTGAAAGCATCCAGCAGAGTCTCTGATCCGGAGAAGACATCAAATAAGTGGTAGCTCTTAAAGGAAAGCAATAATGTTTGCAAACTTAACATAACTGACTGTTTTCTTTCTCGGAGAGTTTATGAATGAGAGAAGTTGGACTGAATGCTTTCACAAAGAAAAGAAGTAGGAAAATACTTCTTTGACGTTGTAGCAGCGTCATTGTCAGTGGCATGCTCTGAAGGGGAAGAATGTTGTCTGCCTCATGGAGAAAAGCAAGGCAGAGGAGCTGGAGAAGCAGCATAAATCCCTGTAGCTGATTGACGGTGCTGGGCTGAAAATTAAGACCTTCCTTTAATTAATTTTAGCAATCTAAGGGGGGTAATTGTATGTGACTGAGATCAAGACAAGTCAGTGCCAAAGCTGAGAGAGAAGTGATTGGGCCTGTAACCCCTAGCTCACCTCCAATTCAGGGCTGTCAAAGTCTGAGGAACATTTTAGCTCCAAGTTAAGATGAGATTGGTGAGTTTAAAAGAAAAATTCTATCAAGGTCTGCGTATAAGAGGAGAGTAAAGAGTCATCAATAATGAAAAAGATAATTTTTAGGGAGAAGGATTTCAAACTTATCTAAGAGTTTATTTTAAAAGTTGACATTGAAGTCTTATTATTAAATGTAGTGACTGGTTAATACTGTTAAAATCTCACCATTTTAAAAGACATATTTGGATGACAAAGAATGGCCAATTATGTTTTAATGCAGCGGTCTTCGTTAGAAAGCTACAGAGGATGCTGTATAAACACTCAACATTTAGAAAAACTGACATTAGTGTATCTAATTCACTGTCTTCCTTTTTTGTGAGAAAGCTGAATTTAATACCTTGAAACAAAAAAAAGGATGTCTGTTAAAATGTTAAATGTTAAAAATATATAAAGTTCATCCATTGGACATAAATAACTACTTAACATATTGAAGTTTCCCTTTTTGGTCCTATATTACTGTTTTATTTAGTCTTGTTTGCTATACAATCAGCTCTGTCAAGATTAACCATTTCACATTAAGGTTCCCATTAAGATGCTGTTAACCTATTTTAATATCTGTAAACTTAGATGTGCTTTGGCATAAGTTTCATACTTTGGTCTATAGCACCAAATTGCACCTTTGTGGTCCAATGGATTGTTTGTTTTACTCTTTATTATAAAAAAACTTCAAACAAATACAAAAACAAAGAGAATAGTAAAATGAACTTCCATGTACCCTTTACCCAGCTTCAGAAATGATCAATTTATGGCTAATCTTGCTTTCATCTATACTTCTACCTGTCCCCAACTTGCCCCACTCTGAGATTATTTTGAAACAAATTGCAAGCATCATATCCTTTCATATGTAAATATTTCAGTATCAACATCTCCAAAAGAAAGGGAATCTTTTAAACATACCACAATGCCTATAACACATCTACAAAATAAAAGTTTAAGTTTCTTCTTATCCTTATTATAACTCCTGCAGTGACTGGTACCAGTCATTTCACATAGGAGATGCCCAATCTATGTCTGTACTCCTATTTTGATTTTATTATTTCTCACTGCAGTAAATCTAGCAACCCTTCCCTCTATAATTTTCCTACCCTGTCAACATCTAGGTAGAGAGTTCTAGAAAAATAACCACCTCATCTGTACCTCTGAACTTATGGCTGAGGAACTGAGAAGTGTTAAACACAGTCTCCCAACCCAGCTGATCTGGCCAGACTGCATGAGCATACAGCTGACTGGATGTCCTTAAATGTGTTCCCAGTTTGGGGTTTGGTCCCCCCAAGTAGACACAGACTTTAAAAAAATCAATATTGGCTCCAAAGCATCAAATACAGCACTTTGTAGGAAAAAAAAGTACTCAGTAAGTGCCATAAACTGACTGATAATTTAGTGAGGTAGCTTAATATACCACTAAAAAATCTGGGGCTCTAAAGTCAAGCAAACTTGGTTTCGAATTCTGACCCTACCATTTACTATCTGCATGATCTTGGAAGTGGTGTGCTTGTAAATGTTTAATAACTGATTTGGGGGTGTGAGGGACCCTGATTTGTAGCATTTGCCCATAACCCTGGTGTAAATGCTCCCACTGTGGTCAATTTCAAGTTGTCACCGTGAAGTCACTGAACATAGGAGCTGAGAAAAGATAAGCACGATTGGCTCTCTTGAGCTAACACTAGCCAGCTCCAGCCACTACTGGATCTTGGATAAATCATACAAATTCTCTAATCCCCAGATTCATCAATTTTAAAACAGGAAAAATAGTAGTACTTGCTTCATTGTGTTATTGAGAGGATTCAATGAAATACTGCATGCAAAGCTGTTATCACAGTGCCTGGAACTTATGATGCTTATTATGCATTCAAACAATGTGAGCCTCTCCCGTTATTAAGCAATATGAAGGCCAAATGTTACCAAAGACTGTTTTTTTTTTAAATAATTGTTTTAAAAGAACTTTTGACTATCCCTATACATTTTTATTAAGTAGGACTCCTGAATGGTTATCTGCAATATTTCTAAACATTAAGGCAAGAAAGTAACATAACACCACGGAATCACCGAGAGAGAATATGACTATATTCAGCATATTGGCATTAAAAATGAATTCAACCACAACAATTCACGGTTAAAGGGGATTTAAATCTCAGAGCAAAGCCACATTTCACTCTGATTTCTGTGTCCTCAGCAATACTGCCTTTGATGCACTACAATTATTTTTTCTTCCCTTTCCTTGCTCTCAGCCATAGCCTGAATGTAGCAGCGCTGGTGTACAGCAGAGAAGGCACAACATTTGGTTCCATTTTGAAACCTAAAATTCTGTATATGATCTTTATGACCAACAAGTACAATTCCAATGGTTTCAAAATGTATTTGAAGCGGATATTTTAAGGCTACAAAATTGACTTTATTGTAAATCCACGAAGAAATAAAATTTGCACTTGTTAATTTTCTTCTAAAACACGTTCTCTAAAGGTAACAATTTTAAGTCCTTACTGTTTTCTGGAAGCATCAGGCTACAGGTTTCTTCTCACTCAGCTCTGAATCTTGGTCTCAAAGGCTTCCCTTCTCTCTGCTTTAACCTAGGATCTTGCTCTGCTTCATGCCTCACGTATAATCCCCCTTCTCAGAAGCTCAGAGAATAATCTCAGAAATGGCCCAAGCACATGGATGAGCCCCATTCTGAACCCAGATCTCTGACATGGCAGGCAGGGGGAGGGAATCACACATCAATCCAGCAATGCAGCCTGTTTTTATTAGCTGTACTGCAGAGTAGAGTCTAAAACCGGGACAATTTTCTTTTATTTACTGATGGCATGATGTCAGCAGCTTAATCAATAGATACTGACTAGAAAGAATGGTGCCAACACCTTACCCGTGAGACTAAAGGTTTAGAAGAAAAGGACATTTCGTGAATTAAGAGGACAACATATCAAATGAAGGTTAATCCTGACACATAGCCCGCTATTTAGAGGTAAGAGGAGAGAAAGTCTTAGAAATGCAACTTTCTTATGTATTTCCTCTAGAGACTCTTTAGGCAATAAAATAATACCTTGTGAAAAGGGATTTCCTTTGGTCCCCTCAAGGAAAGAAATAATCCTTTCTGAAAATAGTTTCTTCTAACCATGGATGGTGTTATTTATGAAGACTTAACCTACAAAACAACATTCTCAAGTTGTTCTGTAAAGAAAAAGTTCACAGATAAAGAAAAAGCTCAAGGACAGCAGTGCAAAAAACCCAAACCCCAAGGGACATTGGCAAGGTGCCCTTTCTCTGAAAAGTACAGTCTTAGTTCCACTTTTTCAGTCACCTCCTCCTTTACCATCTCCCCAGGACTCCCCTCAAACCTCAGAGACACATGTAGGACTTTCCCAGGATGCCTCTAATTATGCTTTGAAGAAACAATTTGTGCTACTTACTTTGGTTATTTCAGTTATCTTTCTGTTGTCAAGAAAGAAAATGCATCCATCACTTTTATTACCACACAAAGCCAGCCAGAGTTCTCTGAAGCCATACAATTGTCACTTAGCATTTTTAAAGTCAGATCTGAAAATCTGGCACCGAAATATCAATATTTGAACATTCCCTTTCCAGACCAGACATAAATCTTCCATAGCTATGCTCAGCAGTGAGCTAAATCTTGGACTGCCCTTTTGGCAAGAGAGAACATAATCAGGACACCTCAACCCTACCCTAATTTTGCTTTATGCAGGGACAGATCCTCATTTGAAAGCACCTTGTGGGCCAGAAGGCATAGGCCTTGCTCATCGCTGAAATGTGCATTTCCCTGTACAGAGAGACAAAGGAGATGGTTTTTACTCCCAAGCCCTTTGCTACTTAAATAAAGTTATTGGCTGCCTAATGAGTGTTAGCTGCAGTACTCCCTGTGGTCAGTGGTGCTGTTGTTTAATGAATTGCTTAATGTGCTTGATTACTGTTACAATGTTGAATGAGGAAAAGGCAAGAGAGATTTGAAAGATTCACTGGAGGATATGATGAAAATGAATTGGATCAATAGGAACTTTTTGCTCATCTCTGAACGGCACATTATGGGCTGTATTGTTCGAGTTGGGGATAATGCAATTTTGTGGCTTGTTGTCTTTTTATAATTCACAAATATAAATCTCCTTCGACAGTGAGTTTTAGGACTGGCCTTCCCGGAGTTATAAATGATCCCCAGACTCTAGCCCTGGTTCCTTACACGGACAGATAAATTAATTAGGAAAACTTTTATGCCAATTACTTTATGCCCTTGGCTTTCATATGTTTCTGAAGAGCAGCAGCTAATTAAAGATATGATTCATAATTACTGGTCGATCGAGTAGTTGAGTAATGGAATCAGGAACTGTTCCAAAGAAAATTATCCATCACATCATTACTAATTGTTACATAATACATAAGGATGTAGAATTCAAATAAAAAATTACTCACTTTGAAAGGTTCATTCAATTTTTTTAATTTAACAATTATAAACATGAAATGAATTCTTGCAATGCTGATTCATGTAGTAGGTTGTCTTCTTTTGCTTTTTTTAAGTAAATACTTCCACTAAATGAATTCAAAAAACAAAGGCCCAAGTGACTTCAGGGCTTAGTAATCAGTGAGTTCTTTCTCTTTCCTATGAAAAGTTCAAACTAGAGGAGGTAATGGTCAAAATACATGTCTTTTCTTCTAGCCCCACCCTTAGGATTTGCTGAAACCCAATGGGCCCAAATGGGAGGGGCTATTAAGGACCACCCATTGGCATGCATTGGATTAGGAAAGTTCCCAGGCTCAGAAAGCCTAAGAATGTTAATACTTGGAGAATACTGAAATCTCCCCAAAGGAGACACTTGTCAAATGTTGTGTATATCCCAGATCTATCCTAGCTTAGGGTAATCATGGGTCTTTGTTTGAAGGGCACGCAGGACCAGAAAGATGGGGATAATCTCACACAGAGAAGAGCTTTGTGAGGAAGGGGTGAGGGGAGGCCCCCAACAATGGACTATGGTTTGCCTTGGGTGGAATTAGGGCCTCCCATCTGTGAGCATTCTACCAGCAAGTAGCTCCTGACTGATGCAAACTCACCTTCCATGCACCCTGTGGCTGCCTCAGTAAATCCCTTTCCCTCTTTATCTCTCATTGAGATTTCCCTGCCTTCCTCCCTCTTCCCTTCTAATCCCTGACTCCAGCCCCAGTGACAATCCACAGTGGAGTGTTTAGTGACAGACAGAAATGGACAAGGGAAGACTAGGGAAATAGTAAATCAAGGTTGCAGCCACTTCTCTCATCAGGGCCAGTGCTCAGTTGGTTGTAGTCTTGCTGAAGAACCCCTCATCTCAGTCCCATCTTCTCCCCTAAAGCCTCTGCCTAGATCCTCTGATTAAATACCTAAGGCAGAAAGAAGGATATCTTATGTTTTCATCTAGTCAAGAAAACTTTATTACCAGATGCTGTGCAGCGTTCTGGAGAGAAAGACAAGAAGTAAAGTCACCAGCATCAAGTCCCTCCTAGCCTCCCAGAGCAACAATGTGAGAAATGCACTGATGGGGACCCTCCAGGATTCAGGTAGAGAACAGGAGACAGAGTTCTTGGCTGCAATGGACTTCAGATATGAAGGCTGCACTGGTGAGACAGAACTGAATGTCAGAAGAGCCTTCACTTTATCACTGAAGACTCTTTGAAAAAGAATGGTTTTAATCTTTATTTGAACGTTGGAAAAAACATGGACCAAAGCATGCAGGCAGGTCATGAACTACACTAAGAGCCAAAGATGGCTTAGACTGGGGACAGCCTGGGGAAGAGGAAGCTGATAAATACAGCTGAAGAGAGTGAGCAGGTTGCCCAGAAGCAGAAGGCAAAGGACCTGACTGGAAAGTATGAACAGCCATAAGCATTTATAGTCCAAACTAGGAGTGCAGGAACCCCAGCCAGCCGGCAGTTAGTTGTGAGGTAGAGCCGTCAGCTGATCCAGGTGACAGACAATGACGGTGACCTTGGGCTGTGCTCGCACAGAGGGAAGAAGATGCAGACAGGAATGTGAGTAAATACTCACTGTGGGAAGGCTGGTGTGTATTCTCTTTCTACAGACAGGCAAGTGCAAATAACACGCATTCAATCTTTAATTAGAAGAATGCTTCATGTTTTTCTTCAGGGCGAGACCCATTTGTACTACAAGTAGGTAAGAGTTCTTCAGTAGCTGGAGGCGCAGATCTCAGGGCCATTTAACTAAAGTCTCCTCCAGGGAGAGGGGGCAGGACTACTTAGAAAGCAATTACCGCATCACGAGGCTAACATTTCACTCTTGAAGAGAAGCAGCCCTCTGTTTTCAGACTGGAGATTTGACCAAGCAGCTTCAGTTGTCTTTGTGTCAGTTTCAAAGCATCACGCCTTGGCAGGAGCAGCAAGAATCAAGTGCAAAAGAAAAAGAAAAAAAAAAAAAAAAAAAAAAAAAAAGATTTCAGACACACCACCTGCTGAGCTTTCCCAATTTAACAAACTTATGTGAGGTCTGGAGAGAGCAAATGAGTGCTTTTTGGATATCAGATCAAGCCTTTATTCACTTGATGGCAGTTTCCAAAGGCTGTTCTATTCCTAATGTTACCCCAGAGAATGTGAAGGGCACCTGTGTGGCCCATTAAGGCAAATTTAATCAAACACATCCAGGCATTGGTACAGCGTTCGAGAAATGGGACTATAAAGCTGGTGTCTTCTGTTCTTGTACAACTCCTCAGCAGGCTCTTGGTTTGGAAAACATAATTCCATGGATATTAGAAACAGTTTCCTTAATTTTATTATGGAACCCAAAACACAAGGGTGCCCACCTTCAGACTAAGGTTTTTAAAATAATCATAAAGTGAGTCAGTGAAAATCACTGCCTCAGTCCTCTTAAAACCAGAGTTATGTGAGCTGGAAGGAAGGAACCTCACAGTCTCTTGACTCAGCACTCTCCCCTCCTCCGTCCACCCCCGTACCTGGCTGGTGAAAGCATAGACTATTAAGATAGATGGATATGCAGCAGATATAGAGATTTAATTAGCATTCTCTCTACTCTACTCTATGTAAATAAGAAAAGTTGTTCCCAGATTGTGCTCTCTGAAGGAACAGATCCCCAGCTCACCAGTGATATGCACTCAAATAGTGCAAGTGTGCATGGCTAAAAACCGAGTGGGAAGGGGCAATCTGTTGCCAGGATTCATGCCCAGTGCTTTCTTGGTTCCCATCTCCCAAGACCTCAGTTCTCCCACGAAGCTCAGCTCAAAATCCCATATGGAGGAGGTGCTCGGTAGACACGGGAAAGAGAAACAGGTTACAGTTTGCATTATAAGGGGAGGAAAGCCAGGGGCATCCCTGAAGCATGGACCAGATTTCTCTCCTCTCCTTTCACAGTGAGTGGTACCTGCTCATCATCTTTCAAGCTGTTGATCTCTGACCTTCGACCCAGGCCAGGTGCCAAAGTGTAAGTTTTATATGCATCCCTCTGTTTGGCATTTTGAAATCTGTGTGAAAGAGGGCAATCACTGTAACAGGAAATATTTTCATGACTGTTTTAAGGACAATTTCTCCAAGAAAAATTATGTTAAGTTTAGACTTGGCAAAATCTTGTTCTATGCATTTTTAAAAATTGGCATTCTCTTTTGACGGGCACTAAAAATGCAAGCAGTATTTCTAAGGCTGCTGATGGTGGCCACTCTCTCAGGAGTAATAATATTACATGACTCTGTGCCAAAGGGGTAAATCACACGGGAATTCAGCTTGACAGTGTTAGAACCAGCAGTATTCAGTTGTTGACATTTGAGGCATGTCACTGAGGGCCTGACCACACAGTTGAAAGGCAGAAAGTCAGCGGTTTTGCCCTTCTCTGCACCCATCTTGCTGTGTGATCTAAAGATAGTTATTTCACCCTTTCTATTGTGGTATGCTGAAATGCAAAGGAGTTACCAGTATTTATTGGAATTACTCTTTAGCACTCTCTTCTTTAAATAGTTTTCTGACTCAGAAAGTCTTATGTAGATTGTTATTTTGAGCCAGATTCTCCCAATGTGGAAACTCCTTAGGATTGCACTGGGCTCTTTGGAGGACTGAACTAACTCTTTCAAGCCTGTAGTGTAGCATATAATAACTAACTACTTTTGTACAATAAATAAATGCATTATAAAAGTTAAGTAGGTTTGAGGGGCTGGCCCCATGGCCTATTGGTTAAGTTTGGCATGCTCTGCTTTGGTGGCCCAGGTTCGGTCCTTGGGCGCAGACCTACACCACTGGTCAGTGGCCATGCTGTGGCGGCAACCCACATAATAAATAGAGGAAAATTGGCACAGATGTTAGTTCAGGGTGAATCTTCCTCAGGGAAAAAAAGAGTTGAGTAGGTTTGACTATTAAGCAGAAGAGTCACTTTTTCCTGTGACCACTGAACTTGCAAGAACTCTGATCTTGGCTGCCAGCTAGTCTAGGGCATGATCGTAAGCAACAAAGACATAAAAGTATGAAAGAGTTGCAAAGAATTGAAGCGAAATTCTGGTGGTGGAAGCTAGTGCCTGCTTGACTCTTAATTCTCTAAATTAACTCTGGATTCTCTGAATCCTTTCAATTTTAATTGCAGAGGCAAGGTGGATATGATATTGAAGGGCAATTTTTTTCTTTTAATGTCACTTTTCAGCAGGAAAATGTTCATCGTTCAATGGTTCCCTTTTTGAAATGCTAACCTTTACGGAATCTCAAATTTGGCTGAGAAGAAAAGCTCAGCTTTCACAAGACTTTGAAAATTCTCTTTTTTACAGGCATTGAGAGTGTTCTATCAAAGAATACACCCAGGCTTTAAATATCATCTCTATGTTGACAACTTCCAAATGTGTATCTCCAACCTCGACTTTATATCTCCTGAACTTCAGAATTGCATATCCAACAGTGTGTTCAACAACTTCTCTTAGATTTCTACGAACATTCCAAATATGGGATGTCTAAAACTAAACTCCTAATCTTACCCCTTCCCAATCTGTTTTGCCCACCACATTTCCTACCTTGGTAAATGGAAAATCCATCCTTCTAGTTAGGCCAAAACCCTGGATCCATCCTTCACTTGTCTCTTTCTCTCAGACTTTATGAACCATTTGGCTCAACTTTCAATATATATCAAGAATCCAACCACTTCTCTACCTCTACTGGTGTCATCTGATCTAGCCACCATTATTTCTCACCTTGACAATAACAAGACCTCCTAACTAGTCTCCCTCCTTGCACTCTTGTCCCCCGAAAGTCTATTCTCAACACAGCAGCCGGAAAGATCCTATTAAATCTTAAGTGATGTTACTGCTCAAAGAAAAAGTCAAAATTCTCATAATGCTTACAAGACATGACAACTCACTACCCCACCTCTTTCTGGCCACATTCCCTCCCACCCTTCTCGCTTCCTCCCTGTCTTCATCCTTCCCTCCTCTCCATGCACACGGTCCTGCCTCAGAGCTTTGTGATGGCTGTAACCTCTCTTGGAATGCTCTTCCTCACAATATCCAAGTGGCTTGCTTCCTCACCTCTTTAAAGTCTTTGCTCAAATATCGCTCCTCAATGAGGCCCACCCTGACAGACCTATCTAAACTGCAGCTCCCCCCGCTCATTGCCTCTCTCAATCATCCTTCCTCTGTTATATTTATTTTCCCTAGTACTTATCACCTCCCCAAATGCTATAAACTTTTATTATGTTTATTATCTCTACCTCTTCCCCACCACTAGAAAGTGAGTTTCCTTGGGAACAAAAATCCCTAGATTTTGGTGTATATGTTCACTGACATAAACCCAGAACCTAGAACAACACCTACCTAGCACATGGTAGTTTCCCCATATATATTTGGTGAGCAAAAGAATGTCTTTTTCTTTTGAAATAATTTGCTTAGCAATGAAAACATTGAGTCAGCTAACCCCAAAGTGTCAAAAGTAGTCAGTCAGACGTAGAGGCCATGTCTATACCACAAATGCCTGATTTCTTTGTGAAATATTAACTTCCACATAAGTTAATTGCATTAGTATGAACATATTAACCAATAATGTTATTATTAATGTAACACTAAAGTTTTTCTTTCTTAAGCATTACAAACCTTACAATTGGTGTGTTTTAATGGAGGAAGAGGGAGATAAGAGTTAGCAGATAAGATTACAACTTTAAAGTACACTTAAAGCTAGAACTTTCTAAAAAACAAAATGTTATTTTGTATTTCTTTACTATCCAAGTAAGTACTATGGAAGAAGTGTAAAAAATACAGAAGTGTTGTGGTGTTAAAAAGAAAAAACTTGTTCTCAGGGATCTGTTATCAACAGCAACTATTCTTGAAGAGCTCAATATGAATACGAATACCCAATAACATCTAATCCTGATGGTGAATGTTGGGCTATTAAGGAGTGGGAAAGAGTACTGTGCATTTCCCCTCTGAGTTCTAAGCCAACTAAGAGATGGACCCTGAATACGGACAGATAGATATCAAAATGCCAGTTTTATTGTTGGTGAAAAAATGTGGGGGGAGAATATGGCTTAACAGGTGGCTAAAATCAGGTGTCCTTCCACTGGCACACCCCCACCCCCACCCCACTCTAGACCTTGGGACCATCCACTAAAGAAAGAGCTTGGGTCTCTGAGGAGATATTTTTGCCAGGCCAACTAAAATGGAAGACACTGCTGGGCCCCAGTAGTGAGGAAAGAGAGGGCTGGACCTGAAGGCAGGTCTGGACAGCTGAACAAGGTGTGCTTCTCACATGGGGGCAGGAGCAGAGCAGAAACGCCCACGCGAGGGCAGGTGGATTCGAAAGAGATAGGACAGAAAGCCCAAGTCACACACGCCCAGGTGCCTCTCCTAACCTCACAGATTAAAGAAAGGATTCCTCCATTCTTGAATAGAAGTTTGTGGTAGAGAGAAAAAAGGTGGGAAGCCCTCTTCTCAGAACCTAGGATCATTGGAAAATTGTTCTGTTTACAGTGAGAGGTAATAGAAAAAAAGATAGTCTAATCATGTATACACAATTTCTTATCTCTTTTAAACCAGAGGATGCTGAACAGGCTGCAGAATCTTACTTAAGATCTCCAAGTCCAAATAAATGTTTTCTACCACCCTCGTTTATACATGCATATATACACAGAACTCCTTCAGATTTGAAGTGGCATATGTTTTCATTACCAACTCTACCAGCAAACCAATCCCCCTGAACCATCTTTATGCTTTTCCTGCCTGCTTCAAGAAACCTTACATTCTGGGAGTTTCAGATGAAATATCACAACATTTGTTGTCATTGTAAAAGATCATTTAATATTCCGTGGGCACATGCCATATGTTTTGAAGGAAGATGATAAGTACTGTTTTGTCACTTCTTCTTGGCAAAACGCAAAATGGAGTGAAAACAAAGACACTCTCCATACATGAAGCTTTAAGAAAATATTGGGAAAAATATTGCAAACCAAGTTATAATGTGCCACTTCTGAATTTTATTGGTTAGAAAAGAGGTCCACAGTTATTCTCCTCCCACTTTACAATAGAAAGTTATTCACACAGAGCCGTGGCCACCATGGCACTACATCTTATGGAAATGTGCATGCTCTGCTCAAGGAATGAAAGGGGACCTGTTTTTCCAACTTATGATAAATTCAGCATGCAGTTGTTTCCCTAAATAAAAGCAACTACCCCCCTAGACTTCCACTAGGGAGTGAATTGTGACAGTGTGACACATAGGCAAGTACTCTGCAATGGGATTAAGGTTCACGCCATAGAATTAAATGCTTTAAAATAGCACAGTTAATATCCGGGGGAATAATAAAGAGAAACACCAAGTAATATATAATCACAGTATCATACTAGATAGAAAATCAATGGGAAAACTAGAAAACTATTCTACAGTAGTCTGTTTACATTGTGGCAATAGTGTATGGAACTGTAAAATGTACAGAGACATTAAGATTTAAATGTTCTAGTCATTCTTTACAAAACCCAAACTATCATATGACTAGAATTAAAGGAATATTAATTAAAACACCTTGGAAATATGCTGTGCTATATATTGTAAGTGCTCTAAGTGACACCACAACTGTATTGATTTCTGACGTTAAGGCAATACACGCAAGTACTGTTAATCTAAAGACAATCACTCTTAAAGCGTGAAGACCAACTTTGACTCAGGTTGTTATTCATTTCTAAAATATTCGTTTGGCTACAAATTGTATTCTTAAATAAATAATATTAAGCATTTAATTCTGAATGAATATGGCCCTCACTCTGAAGCCCCCTCAGGATGCAACAACTTCAGGAAGCAACAACACCCAGAAAGAGTTTTAGGCCTTTGTGGTGAGTGCCGAATCACAGTTTTTCCCACAAGTGGCTCATTGTACGACTTCACAGAAAGGAAATGTTTTGCCTTGGCTTTTACAGCTATAAAATGGGATTAGATCTAAGGAAACTTCCATGTCAGCATGAACCTGTCCTGAATTCATAAGAGATCATTCCTAAAAGGGGACTGTTGTCAGGAGGGAGACATGGAAAGATTATTCTGAAACAAGTACCAGAGACTAGAATGCTGGTTGGGCATATGGTCTCTACTGTACTGAGCCCAGTAGCTGCCCTGAAGATCCACACTTTCTTCTGCAGGCAAAGCCTGCGTGGAGAGCCTTGGAGGGAGTCACGTTTATTATGCCAAGTCGGCTAGCAGCATCAACCCTGTAGCTCCTCGACACGTATTCCACCTCCCTGGGAAGTGTAATTAGCCAAAAATATGGTGTCGGGGGAAAAAAAAACAATAAAAAAGAAAAATATGTGTAAACAATACAAGAATAATTGTTTGCTTTAATTTTTCCAAATATCAATTTAAAATTGGCAAATATCAAAAGACACTCAGACACTGAGATTTTAATTTCCAACAATTTGAGAATCTTAATAAAGAGCCTGGAAAAGGCATGTTAGCTAAGTGGGTTTTTTTTCTACCGTATGTGCTCGACTGGCTGTCCTGGCCTGAGCTGACTTCTTACAAGTTGCTCTGCCAGACATAACAGAGACAGCCACAATCACTGTGATTAGCATCATGTGAGGTATAAACAGTCTGTGGCTGAAGCAGCAGGCTCTAAATAGCTTTCTAACCTAGGTTTGACCAAGACATGTAACATATCCAGAAATTTGCTCAATTACATATGTAGTCATTTTCTTCATACTCATCATGTCCTTTGCAGTTTCAGAACATGTAAGTCTAAATACTATCGACTGTAATTTTTGTGCAATATAGTTCAGAGCATATTGTGTCTGGTACAGTGCATCTCACTGGATTTTTTATAATAAGTTGGAAAGCCATGCCTATTCCTTTTTTTCCCCATTAAATTTTGGAAATCAGGGAAAAAAACGTATATTAGATATCTGTAAGATATAGCTTTAATGTATTCAGTTGTAGATGTTCCGAAATCACAAGAAAAAATGTATTTTCAATGCTATATTTTATAATATATAAAGATATTCATATATGTAAGCATATATATAATATTTAAGTGTCAATTCAAGTCACTCTTTTGAGAAATGTATCAAATCTAAACAGCGTTTTTATGTGCTGAAATTTGCGTATGTTTCTCAGTTTTTTGAGCAATATTTTATAATCCATGTAGTTAAAAAGCTCCTTACCAACTATTAGCTGATCTGAGAAATGTTTATACTAGAAGCACCCGAAAAGACATACCAGGAAATCCACCTGCCTGCTAGTGCAATGGGGCGTCTCCATTGAGTTAGAATCAAATGTTTGCCAGTCAATTACACCCCCATTCCTATTGTCTTCACTGCAAAGAGTGAATGCTGATCAAAGTAGCTATAATGTTAATAATAAATCTAGTCTGGAGTTTTGATTTAAAGAAAAGTTCCTGACTTACTTTTTAATTTAATAAATTGACTTTATGAGAAAAATGGGACTTTGAGTAAGCATATTGGATAAGAAACACATCAGGTAATATAAACTAAACAAGTTAGCAACTCTTGTAAATTTATAGAAATAATTCATTCACATTGTGTCCGGTATTTTGGGGTATTTTTGCCATAAGCGTCTTTGACACAAGGAGTTTTGCCACATTTTCCACACACAGCTAATTGGCCATCAGGCAATCTTGCTGTAAAAGATAAAATAACTGGTTGATGGTTTCGGTTTCATTATGATTTCATTTGGTTGCAAATATTTTTCACAATGAAATATAAAAATGAATAGCAAAATTAAAAAGATTTGACTGCGAAAAATGAAAATATTTGAGCACAAATATTTGAATATTTAAATATGTATAGGCTCATGGCAATACTCACAAAGAGCTGATTTTATTTTGTGTGTTGTTGCCTAAGCACTTTGCCTTCCAAGTCTTTCATTCATAAGAGTGTATTTTCCTTTTTTTGTTTGTTGTTTCGTCTCCTCGTTGGGCATTTCTTTTTCTTTAAAATGTCTTCCTTCATTAACTCATCCAAACTCATGAACCTCATCCAAATGCTAGGATGTGTATTTGTAACCAAAAGAAAACCATATGAACTAAATGAAATCAAATGAAAACCACTTGTAACAAAATGAAACCAAAACTGTCAATCAACCAGTTATTTTATCTTTTATGGCAAAATCGCCTTTACGGCCAATTAGGTGTGTGGCGAAAATGTTTGCTGTGAAACTGCTTGCCGCAAAGATTCTTTTGGTGAAAATACCTAGGACCGATTCACATACTAAATTAATCTTTGATATTTCGGTACAGAATTAGAACAAGTTGAAGTTAAAGAGACAGACCGTAAATTACTGGCATTCTTTTCTGAAGTGTGCTTTATCCCAAATATCTTGGGAAAAAATGCACCAAAAATTTATCTTCAACTCACAAGGAGATTTTTTTTTCGAATTGACAAGCATGGAGAATCAATCCAGAAGTATGCAATTTCCCTGATATGTCGTGCTTCCAGTGATTTCCAAATATCTGTTTAAATTCAAAATGAAAATTTACCAAAAAGTTTGAGTATATCCCAAACAGTCTTTTTTTTTTTTTTTTTGCTGAGGAAGATTAGCCCTGAGCTAACATTTGTGCCCATCTTCCTCTGTTTTGTACATGGGATGCCACCACAGCATGGCTTGATGAGCAGTGCATAGCTCCATTCCCAGGATCTGAACCCACAAACCCCGGGCCGCTGAAGCGGAGCACACAAACATAACCACTATGCCACCAGGCTGGCCCCCAAAACAGTCTTTGAAAGAGCACCACCACCACCTCCACCATTATCTAGCAAAACTTAAACCTATAGATGAACATGGAAGTGCTAAATACTTCAGTCTGAGTGTTGGTCATTCAATTGGGAGCCTAAAGCTATAACATGATTCTTTTATTAAGTATCTTATTGCTTCTTATAAACAGGTGAAATACGTTTATTTCTTACCTTTTGAAGACATTATTAATCCTGATAATATGTATAACCTATAACATGTAATACATAATTACTGTTGCTACCTAGGGGTCCAGTTATCATCCAGAAACAATTTCGACGCTGGCAGAATTGGTTCCACCCAGGTGAAGGAGCTTTGAGCTCTTCAGGGAGGAGTTGTCACATACATTTAAAATATCAGTGTTATCTTTTTAAATGCAATTATTCTTATTAGCTAGGTAAAAGACTCTGGAGAGGCGAAGAGCTAACTGGAAAGCAGGGTGGCTGCTGGGGTTTGAGGTTGGGAGTCAGGAGAGTTGGCTTCAGATCTGTCTCCAATGAGCTGGGTTACCCTGAGTCAAACCACATAGCTTCCTTTGGCCTCAATTTCCTTGTTTTTGTTTGTTTGTTTGTTTGTTTTTAATGAGAGAGTTGGGTGAGAGCAAGGGTCAACAAACTTTCTGTGAAGGGCAAGACAGTAAATATTTTAGGCTTGGCAGGTCACATAGGATTTCTGTCACATACTCTTCTTTCCTTTTTTTTCCCCAAAAATGTAAAAAGTATTCTTAGCTCACACTCCATACAGAAACAGGTGGCAGGCTGGTTTTGGCCCATAGGCCATTGTTTGCTGATCCGTGGATTAGAGAACAACTAACGTTTCTCATAGAGCCAAAATTTAATGATGCTGTGATTAACCATGACTTCAGATCACTCTTCCACAGAACACTCTTCCATAGAATATGCCCAAACATTAATACCAGGGAATCCTGGTAACCAAAAAAATATAAAGAAGAGAGAGACAGAATGTCAACACCATCTCAAAAATGTTTCAAACTCTCAAATTACTGCAAAACTTTCAATCAAGCTAACATTTGTCAATCCTTACATTTCAGATAATTGTACACCTACATAGAGAAGGTGTTATTTATTCCACATGGATGATTTCTTATCCTGAGGGATAAATATTATTTGTAGAGAAACAATATAACAAGATGAAAGCAGTCTGTGTGTCAAATATAGCTTGCAAGATCAACTCTATCAACAGTATATTACATCACCATTGGCAACATCCCAAAGTGAAAGGCAAATGCCAGTGTAGCTTCCCATCTTCTGCAGTAATGTGGGTGGATGCAACTCTGATCCCTAATAGCTACACTGATCCTTGGGAGCAAAGGTAGATAAAAATTCTGTATACTTATTCTAATTTCCTTTAAAAATGGAAGGAAAACTATCATTTACAATCACCTACTATGTGTCAATGCCTTTAAATATATTAATAGTGATAATAACAAATACTCATAAAGTCTTCCGAAGAGCAAGACATTGTTACAAATACTTTATATGTACTAACTCGTTGAAACCTAAGAACTACCCTATGCATTAAGTACTATTATCAGCCCTATGAGATAAATATTATTATCACTGGCATCTTTACAGGTGAAGAAACAAAGAACCAAGGGATTGAAAGGGTACAGGGCTAGAACCAGAGCCAGCCACCTCAAATCTTTCTGTTTTCTTTTTTTCCTGTCTTTTATTATTCTTTTTTTGAATAAAGTGGGGACAATTTGCATGCACGCACATATAATTACTTAAACACAGATTAGAGCTAAGATTTGAGTCCATCTAAATCCAATCCAAGGTGCCGGCTATCTCCACAAGGCCATGGTAGGATAACGGTCCAAATCCCAGGATTACTTGGAATGCAGGTTCCTCTGTCACGCGGGTCCACGTGATTCCCAAGAGAGTGCCATATTCTGTTAGGACTGAAATACAATCCACTATGAATTATATGTATCTGGATCTGTCAAGAACCTAGTACGGAATTTTAACCAGCAGGAAGGATAAAAATACTTTCAGAACTTGAGGTTACACATGAGGAACTGTTTCAAAACGCACACGCCACTTTAAAATGCATTGGTGGGTTGGAAAAGCTAATGTGATAGCTCTAACTGGGTCTAAGTTGAAAACAGGAAGTAGCTCGGGTTCTCGGAGCATCTTATTTCTCGTGCTCGAGTCCTGAGGACTGAGCAACACTTCACCCCCAATATTTAGCTTAAAAACTTTAGAGACTGAGCTTTACTTTGGGGATCTGACTTAAGGCTTAATTTTTCTTGAGTGTGTAAAATAGAACTGATTACAGAGACCACAGACACTGTGGAAAGAGGCCAGGCTTTGGACCCAGTCAGACTGGGAGTTGAATCCCAACTCTATCACATGCTAGCCACATGATTAGACATATCACTTAACCACTCCAACCTCAGAGGGCACAAATTACCCCTGCATTGTAGGGTCTTGGATTGGAGATAATGTAGGTAAGGTGCTTGGTACATAATAGGTGTTCAATAAAGGATAGCTCTTATTGTTGATTAGAATATTTCCATTTCCGAAATATATGTCATGACACAGTGTATCTTTAGATTAAAAAAAAAATTATCATCTTTAAGCAGAAATACCAAGAGTTGTTCTTTCTTATCTAAATGTGCACCCTCCACATACCCTGGCACCCAATACAATACCCTTTTCCAGAACAAAAAGAAACAAAACCACTATGCATGACAGGGCAGGTAGAAGTGATGGCTTCAACCAGCTGTAGAAAATGTTTATCTGGAGACTTAACTACTTCAGAATGTGACTAAAACTAGCAGAAAAATCATCTGAAACAGAAAGTAACTGCTTGTGCAAATTGAGTCATTGTGTGGAAAAATTGTAGCTAACTAGGTGTTACCAACATAAAACTCCATACCATCAATTTCTCATGAACTTTAGTGCTAAGAAAGCTGGTTGCTCTTAACAGATCATTCACCTAGTTACAGCAACTACTGTAACTCCAAACTAAATTATATGTTCAATCTGAGTAGTTTTTACTAAGACATTATGACATATTTCTCCATTTGCCCTTTCATCGAAATTTTTTTTGTTTGGAAAATTTTCAAACATAGAAAATTTGCAAGCACCGTACAAAAAAAAATATCTTCCTCTGAGCCATTTGAGAGTAAGTTTACCAAGGAAATTCCCCATCACTTCTGAATATTTTATTATGTAATTCCTGCAAAGACATTTTCCTATATAACCTCAATAAAACCATCAAAATCAGAAAATTATTTGATACATTCTCATCATCAAATCCACAGGTTCCACTCAAGTTTCACCAGTTGTTCCCATAATGTCTTCAGTCACCAAAGCGTGACCAAAATTATGCATTACATTGGCAATTACATTTCTTTAGTCTCCTTCAGGCTCAAACAGTTCCTCATTCCTTCCTTGACTCTCATAACTTTGGCACTTTTGAATAATACGGGCCAGATTATAGAACGTCCTCCAATTTGGGTTCGTCTGATATTTCTTTGTGATTAGATTCAGGATTTTTTTTTCAGTTTTGGCATAAATGTCCCAGAAAGTATGCTATATTTTTCTTTTTGCATCTTACCAGGTGGCACATGATTTTGAGTTGTCCCATTATTGGTGATGTTAACTTTGATTGCTTGATGAAGGTGGAGTTGGCCACCTGTAAAATTTCTCTTTGTAATTAGTAAGTATTTAGGGGGAGATACTCTGAGATGAGGCAAATATTCCATTCCTTATCAAACTTTTACCCCCGATATTCTAATTCAATCATCATTCTATATGTATTAGTTAACATTCTGATTCACTCATCCCTTCTACATTTATTGATTAGGAAAAGCTCTCTCTTTTCTCCATTTATTCATTTATATATTCATATGTGTACTTAGAGGCTAAAAGTAACCTAGATTTGGCTAGTTTGAGCCCCTTCAAGCTGGCATCTGTGTCCTTTTGCTATGTCCTCATCATTCTTTGAGTACTTCTTTGGTTTCTGGCACAAGATGGTATTCCAGGGTTATCTTTTACTTGTCCAGCACCAACCCTACAACCTGTTATTTTTCTGAGGAGCCCTGGTTCCCCTTAGTGGAGAATTGTATTTAAGAAACCAAGATCTGGTCACTAAATGTGCTCCTTGTTGTTGGGGTGTCATTGCTCCCAGATCCCTAAACATATGGGTCTGATCCAACATCACAGAGTTTATGCTAGCTTTCTCCCTTTCCATATATTTAACTCCATTCTCCATAATGAGAAAACTAGTTTCTGTTATCCTTATTATATTAACCAATGTGACTAATGTTACTCGTATTTTATTTATTACTTTAATCCCTCCTATATCTAAACATCTTACCTAGGCTTCCGCATCTCACTCTGGGCCACTGCCATCATCCACCCACGGGGACATCCTTTGTCAGGCTCTGACAATTCATGCCAGGCTGCTTTTGCCATCGCCTTCCCACTTCCCCAGCCCCTCATGGACACCTACCTTGCTCAGTCCCACACGATAGCTTTTGGACTGAATTACTCAGAAGGCAAAGAAGGCAGGAAGGCAGGCAGGTAGAAAGAAAAAATCTCCTTGCCCTTTTACTGGGATTTTATTGTGTATTTTGTTATTTTAACCATTTCAAAATATATAGGTAACACTCATAAACTGCCTTATATCCTATTTGAAGGATATAAACAATACAAAATGATGCAAAAGTTTCAGTTGAAAGAATTCCAGAACAGTTCTGAACAGTATGAAAGTAGAGTCTTAATCAAATCTGCATTTTAAGACCTCTCAGAACATGAAAGTCTATTTTCAGTAACATGCTCTACTCCACAAACGTCAAGGCAGATGAAAGGAATGGCCCCAGGAACATTAGTGGCACTTTTGATTCCACGTACCTTTTTACTCACGCCGATAGTGTGTACTACTTGTGTGATCTTGAGCATTTTGCTTAATGTTTCTGTGAGCTGATTTCATCCCATGAAAGAGAAAGGCTTGCTCCCTTGCCAACCCCAAAGGAATGGCATTTTGATTTTTATAAAGCTCAGACCAGTTTGAATTTCTTAGCAGTAGTCAGTATATTCTGAGCCCGAGGCCTGGAGAAATACGCCATCACCGATCCAGGGAGCAGAGATCCCTGTGGACTTAGGATTGAAGGAAGGAACGATTTCTCAGTCTCCATCATGTGACGGTGCAGCCCTATACTTCCTGTTCCTGAGATCTGAAGGGGAAGGCGTTCAGGCTTTGAGTGGACATGGAACCGGTAGCCAATGGCCTCCAGTGGGAGACAGAACACCATGGCTCAGGGAGGCAGCTGCTTTAGGTGGACAGGGACCTACACATGTCTAACCTGGGTCCTGTCTACCAGATGTGGACAGCAAGGGTGGGAATCAGCACTTGTACCTCGGCCTCCTTGGTCTACAACTTAAGACGTAATCGGGAGTAATTAATACAAACTGTCTGAGCCTAGCTTTTTCATGGCGTATTATGGGGTCAAATGAGATAACCTATGTGGAGAGATCTGATTTATGTTAGGCTCTTAATAGATATTAGTATATACTGAAAAAGTTTTTCCCGATCCTTTTTCTTAAGCATACAAGGATGTTTATGGCAGCATTATTTAAGGAAGCAAAAATAAAAAACACAAAATCAGAAGCAAAGCGAATACTCTTTATATGGATAATGGCTGAATAAACTCTGATACAGTCACACCACTGAATACCAGGCAAATAAAAAAATATATCATAACAAATTGAATGAAGCAGTAGGTATACAAATTTGGTTGTCTTCCGTTAAGCCAGACATTAAAGACATTTGCAAACAACTAAAACAATGTCATTCTATAGGTATTTTTCATCAAATATATTAATTATGTTACCATGTATGGGTTTATCACTGTTGTTTTAAATGAATCTGCATAAATGTTTTATAACAGTTCTTATCAAATGAGGATTATAAGGAAACTACAACTTTTTATTAAGATATAGTTGACATATTACATTATATTAGTTTCACATGTAAGGAAACTACAAATTTAAATAGAAAAACTGGACAGCCCAACAGAAAAATTGGCTAATGACCTGAACACCTACTTCACAAAAAGCAAATCCAGATGATCACTAATTATATAAAAAGATTTCTTAACCTAACCGTTGAAGTAACATAAAACCAAATGTTTTTCCACTAGCTTTCAAGGTTGCTAGTTACTAGAAAATTATTCTCCAGTGAAACTAAACCTAATTTGAATCTAGAGATAAAGAGAGAGGATTTTCCCAGTTATTTACACCAAAGGGTTACATTGGTTACCTAGCCACTGAGTGGTAGAGCTGAAACTTAAACACACCATTAAAATAAAATAGTCATTATCAGATGAGCAGATACCCTGATGATCACGAGAAGACATTACTTAAACGCATCCGTGGAAAATTGCTTAGAATACTTGGCCAGTCTACCTTCAAGATTGTTGTAAAGATAAAGACAGACTTACAGTATATGTAAATGTGATTTAATAACTACATAAATATGAGAAACCGTCATTTGTTTTGGAATTGCTTTTAGCCAAAGAATCTAAGGTATTGGTGAGTATTTGGGGCTGCAATGCATTACAGATAAGCCAGGGCTGGGAAAGAGAGAAGCACCCAGGTTCCTGACTAGCCAGGCAGTATGTGAGGCCCTGCAGGTGGGAAAGAAATGATTGTCCAATCAGAGGCTGTGCAATGATATTCATAGCTACAAAGCAATACATACAGCACATCCTCAGAGAAACATAATAGTATAATATTAAATTCAGAGCACAAAGTTATAGGGAAGAAAAAATTTCAGGCAGAAAATAAATGATAACCACTTTGGGGCATCTTTGACCATAACTTTGGAAGATAGAGGGTTAAAATGTCTTCAGTGTCACTTGTACCCATATATTGTGACTGCCTAATTCATGGCTTCAAGAACCACAATTTGCAAACCTCCAGGTACCTGGGGACATTCTCTGCCATTAATTTGGGAGCAGCACTCCCTTTGCAAGAAGTAGGAAATCTAGGGGAAGAATTCACGGCGGGGTATGGCCTTTACTCAGTAGAACATAGAGAATAGTGGCTTGTGGCATAAAGAGGAGACAATTAATTGCAGCATTGGTGTCTGCTGAATCCCCAGGTGTAACTGTAGAAATACTGTTCACTAGAGAGAAGCATCAAAAACAGCAAAGGGAAAGGCACACAAGACTCATTGCTAACTAAAGTGTGTCCAGTTAGCTGTGGACCAAAATGCCTTTGTAAATGATTATTTGTATATCCAGCCATCTCAAACAATTCAGGGTAGTGCTTTTTCCTCCCCTGTCCAAAACCAAGGATTTAACATGATTCTGAACAGTTTACCTTTTCCCTTCTAGAAACTGTTACACAGCAGAGTACCTGTGGGTTTAGAAATTGAAAGATATTGCACTGAGCTGCAAAGAAAATTTCACCATTCTAAAAGATATAATTCAGGAACCCACTTAAAGATTTTTCCATTTGTTTATGCAATAAGAACTTCTATTGTGTGTGCTTGCTTTTCTAAAGGAAAAATCAGCTAATCCAATCTCCTATAATGACTTCTTATCGTGTACAGTATCATTGACTTTCCCTGGAAGCTACACCTTAGGTATGACTGAGTAAGAGATACGAGCCAGAGGGATCTGAATCAGGAAATTCTAGGACAAATTGAGATGGACTCTCTGTGTCACTGCCTCACTTCTATTCAAAGATGGAAATAGGATGCCTCCAATTTCACTGATTACCAGTTTCAGTATCAACTTATCAAGACAATGATAGGCCCCGTGCAAATGTTCCCCTAATGTTATTTTCCCAACAGAAGTGGAAGCTGACCTATAGTTCTTGGAGCTATTGTAAAGGAACACATTGTATTTGCCTACTACTTCTTTTAGCCTTGCTAGCTGGCTACTTAATTTAATGTAATTGAGGCTTTATTCAAAGAACTCTGATAGGATGTTTAAAACTGGACTTTCCTGTGCTCTCTCAGAATTGGAGTTCATTTACATTCGACTTTTCTAATGCCTCCTGTCAGTAAAACTGATTCCAATGTTAGCATTAAGCTTCCTCAAGAACTCAACACAGGCACAGTGGAAAGCAGACTAGATGTGTCTGGTTATCTCTCCAAGTGATTCTGTGGAATGGGCTATTCATGCTCTTCAGGGACAAGATTGGTCCCTTGCAAATGCATAGTCAATGTCACACCTGATAATTAAAGGGCCCGAGGTTTTCAAAATGTTACTATTTTTATTGCTGGATATGTTGGCTCTGCCTCAGATTCCTCAAATAAGCTGCATTCTCTCATCTAAAATCCTACAGTGGACCATGTGCACTGTCATACTACAGGGGGAGGAGGGGCAAATGCTAAAGAGATGTGACATAGACAAGAAAAATATGGTTCTCAAAATGGTGGGAGAAGACGTGGTGAGAGGGAAAAGTACTCAATTTGCAATGAGGTGATTTGGATTTAAATCCAAGTGCTGTCCCTTTATTAGCTCCTGTCTCTAGCTTCAGTTTCTTCCTTAAAATGTGAGCAATTAAACCTAGCTCTCAGGATTATTAATTTTATTGAGATAAAATATGTGAAATTGGGGGCTGGCCTTGTGGCCTAGAGGTTAAGTTCGGCACGCTCCACTTCAGTGGCCATGCTGTGGCAGCAACCCACATACAAAATAGAGGAAGATTGGCCACAAATGTTAGCTCGGGGCAAATCTTCCTCAGCAAAAAAAAAGTAGAAGTGTTTTGTAAACAGTTAAGCAATACACAAATAATATGTTGCTATTTTTATGGGTTTTTTGATGCTATTAAAAATTAGAAATTAAGGCCATGAAGTCATAAGATGTTAAGGCTAGAGTATTCCATGTTGATTGGCTTGTTTTAATCTAACTGTCTCGTTTTATAAATGAGACAATGTCTTATTCTATTTAATAATCCTTTATTGAGCTTTACTATGAGCCAGTGCTAAAGATGAGAAACAAAGTTGACTAACAGGGATCCCTGGAGGAGCATTCAGTTAAGATCCAGGATGAGGAAGCATTTGCCCAAGGTGTTACAGCAAGGGGCTTAAGAACTGGGAATAAAATCAATAGAATCCTCATCTCCCGAGCTTCTGCTCAGGGCACTTTGCTTTTACCATCTCGGCTTTAAGGTTTTTCCACCTGCCTAAAATCATAGGAATTTGATTTAAGTTTTTTTAACACTTTAAAAATACTAACCACTTCTCCATACAAATGCCACTTTGTGCTTCAATTAACCTGGCCGAATTCAGACCTCTATGGACAAGGCAAATGCCTGACTTCTCATCAGAGTAGCCAACATGTCTTTTGACCCTGCCCAGCAATTATTTTCTTCTGCTCTTCCAGTTCCCAAAGATGCGAAAAGCCCTGGACCAGCCCTGCTCATAGGCATGCATCCCTATGCATGGAACTTTCCAGCCACAGTGAATTTCTGGAATGCATATATTCCTCCTCACTTTTGCACAAATCTCCCAATTCCTTTGGGTGGGAGTGACTTTCCCCTCTTCTTTATGTGGCAAATTATTCATCTCTAAAGAATTGGATCCAATGTCAACTCCCCCAGGCTTTCCCAGACTTACCCAGGCAGAGTCGACTCCTCAGCATCCCAACACACATTGTTAATCCTGTTATTATAGCATTCAGCATGGTTATGTTTTGCACGTCTGTCTTGCCTATTCATTTATTGATTCAACAAACATTTATTGATTTCCCATTCTGTGCCAATCACTGAATTGGCACCGAGGGCTCAAGAATCAAAAAGTAGATTCCTTGTCTTTAAGGAGCTTACAGTTTGATTACTGTTATGGGGATAAAGGTATATGTATGAACATCCTAATACATTGGTGTACACTCTGGGTGGCTAGAAAACTGAAAGCAAGCTGCAGACTTGTGTTAAATAAATGTTAAAGTTAACATGGATATTCACATGTATACATTAAACCCTCAGAAGTGCACAATTATCATCTCTATAGGAGAGAAATTCTAAATTCTTCAAATTCTTTTTGAAGATGCAGATTATGTCATTCAGATGCCAAAAATCTTTCAATGGCTACTTATCACCTTCAAAATAAATTCTAATTTCTAGCATAGTATTGCAAGCCCTCATTATTTGGCCCCTCCTACCTCATCCTTTGGCTGTCAATTTGACACATGCTCCCTGTCTTCCAGCTGTACTGAATTACTTTGACTCTCCCCAACAAAACAGTGTCCCTTGGAAATGTGACATTGACCTTAATTTTAAATTCAAATTCAATTCATTTCAAACTTCCAACTTTCCAGAGAGACTCAGGTGCCCCTCTTTGAACTCCTTTAGCATCCCATGTTTGCATCTATGATAATATCTATCACCACCTACCGTAATCACTCATTTAATTTCCTGTCTCCATGCTCACTTACTCTTCCTTCCTCTTTGGCTTTCTCTAGACTTTCTGTTTCCCTTCTTCGTTCTAAGGTCAACTACAACTACAACATTCTAAGGTCATGGTAGGTAGTCACTAAATATGCGTTGAATGAATGAGTGAATGAGCATTATATGAATGGATAAATGTGACATAAAGTTCTCAACTTTAAAATGATCTCATTTAGCAAGTTAATAGTAGCATTTGTACTGATGCTTGCCTTATCTAATTCATTTAATTTCAGAAAGAAATAGAAACATTGCTAATTTCCCCATGAAGTAAAAGTAGAATATGAATATAGTACTGGGAAATATAGGTAAAGTAACAAGTAAAATAAAGAGTGATAATAGACTTTATCAAATTTGAAGTAAAACAAAACTCTTCCTTGGTTCTGGTCTCATGAAGAATAGCTTTGTGGAAGTAAATTCAACATAGGAGTGAGCAAATTTTTCTGTAAAGGGCCATATATGGTCTCTGTCACATATTCTTCTTTGTTTTTTCTTTACACAAAACTTTAAAAATGAAAAATAAAATTCTTAGGTCGTAAATAGACTGCTCCTGCCAGGTTTGGCTTGTGGATCACAGTTTGCAACTCTATTCTATATAATTATATATGAATTACTAGACCAACATTAAAATTTAAAGCAAAGAGTTATTGTGAACAAAGTTCCCTAAAGATATGACTTTGGATGACTTTACAGCATTAGATTTCCTAAATTACCGCCAGCAATAAGTTCATCAACCCACTGATGGATTTAGCTAAAGCAGAGCTTGGGGAAGTACATGAGTCTACAGACTCCTAATCACTTTCATTTTTCAATTTATGAATTTGTCTGGTGAGTTTAAGGGGGTCCTTAAAGGCCATCAAATCCACCCGCTGGGAGACAAAGGGACTATCTTGGGGTGCCCAAAGATGCCTTAGTAAACTGATCTCAAACTCCACCTTCAAGTGTGGCCTTCTTCTGCATCAATCTGACCTTCCATGAATCACGAAGGTCATGATTTTCATACGCAGCTCTCACCTTTGGCATTCTCTTTATAACCTTGTGTTCTTCCTAATTCCAAATTTTCCTACACTTGACTACATTTTGCATTTTGGAAGCACTACTTTCAGCAGACTCTAAATTCCAAGAAGTAGCCATGATATTTCTGTCAGGCTACGGAAGGACCCTTGAGGACCCCAGCCATGTAACCTTCATTGTCCAGCTGAGGTGTTTCTCAGAGCATCTGGAAGCATATGTGGTCCAAAGAGAAATGTAGATCGGAGGTGGGGAGGAAAGACAAGAATCCATAGATTCAAGATGAGAATATATCAATTAATTGTGAGGTCTTTAGGAAAAAATTTTAAGTCCATAGTGAGGGAAAGAGCTGGAGATTAAGGACTGAGAATTCTAGGAACAGATTGGAGAAAAAAACATCAAGCTGGGGAACTGACAAAGGACCAGATCTAGGCTGTTAGCAACCCGAGAATGTCATCAGGACTTGCTTCCTACTGGAATGCAGACAGAGGAACTCTTTGCATGTACAAGCCTGGGCAAGACAGTCACCTGCCACAGCATGGCTTGATAAGCAGTGCATAGGTCCATGCCCGAGATCCGAACATCAGAACCCCAGGCTGCCGAAGTGGAGTGTGCGAACTTAACCACTACACCACTGGGCCAGCCTCAGCCATTTTATGATTATGGATGGGAAACTCACAATTCCCCAAGGTAAGAGAAGACATAGGCAAATTGGAACAATAGATTTTTTTTTTTAAAGAATAAGTTAATTGTTAGAATCCCTCCTTTATGAGTTTCAGGCTGCATCAGCTCTATGACTCTTAGCAAATTACTTAACTTAAGTTTCCTCTCATATAACACAAAGGAGTTCAGCCAGATTAGTGCCTTCAAACTTTAATGAGAATATAAATCACTCTGAGACGGGGTCTGAGATTCTGCATTTCTAACAACTCCCATGGGAGGCTTGCTGGCCCATGGATCACGTTCGGAGTAAGTACCTGGATGATACCTGGGAATTCTTCTAGCTCAAAAATTCAATCACTTGTACATTTTGTGACATCAGAATAAGCTAATTCCTCTCTCACATGAAAGCTATGTTAGTTACCCTGAACAGACTTAGACATCATCAGTTCCTTCAATTAGTAAACCTCAGGACCGTTGTTCCATGGATGTAAGCCAAGTGATCTGTTGGTGTTCTCACTTTTGCTTCTGGATGACTACTTTTCAACTAAATTCCTTAGCTTGGTGGCTCTGAAAATTTGCTATGCATCAGAATCACTAAGAGGACTAATTAAAACCAGGTTTACCATGTCCCTTCCTTGGAGTGTCTGATTCAATTGGTCTGGGTTGTGCACAAGATTTTGCATTTCAGACAACTTGCCAAGTGATGCTGGTGCTACTAGTCAAAGGACCACACACTGAGAACCACTGCCTTAGTTTTCTTCACAGAAACTATTGGTAAGTCAGATATTGATTTCTATGTATTCCTTCAACGATTTTTAACCTAAATAAAAGATTTTAATTTTAACCCAATTACTATTAACTTTTTTTAATGTTTCAGCCTATTGTTCAGCTGGTTCATATCTTTATGAAGAACACTGGATTTGGAATCAGAAGTGCTGAATTCAAGCTCTGGTTTTGAGTTTTGCCAGCTCTGCAACCACAGGTGAATTTTATAATCACTGAGTTTCCTTTTCTTTATCTGAAAAATGGAGCTGAGAATTCCTAGTGATCACACAAAGATATCACTGAGTTCTGGAGTCAGACAGAATAGGTTTTGAATTCCAACTCTGCCATTTATTAGCATTATAATACTGATACATTGCTTACTCTCTGCACCTCAGCTTCCTCATCTATAAATTAAGACTATTGATACCGGCCTTGTAGGTTGGTTCCAAGAACTAAAAGAGGTATTCTGGCTATGCATCAGATAAATAGTACAGTTTTAATAAGCTGACATTATTAAAACTGTTATTAAGAGAATATATTTGAGGGCATTTTGTAAGCATCAGTTCTATAGAAATGTGATGTTTTAACAACAGTATACAATCAATGACAAAATTCTGTGACATTCCACCGAAGCCACCATTTTAGGTTAATACTCATTTAATCCATTCTTTATTCACATTTTAGAAATCCTATCATATACTCCATATTTCTTCATCTTTTCTGCCAGCATATCCTAAGAAACGTTATCAGATGTCTTGAAGAAATCAAGACTTTTTGTATGTATAGAACTCTTGATTTATGAGTCAAAAACCCTGAAATCAAATCTGATCATCAAAAACCTAATAAAACCTTGTGAAGACTTGATCTTAGTGAATTAATTCTTATATCATGCACCTACTACTTGTTTTTCCAGGTGCTCAGAAACCTTTTGCTCAAAAATCTTCTATAGAATTTTGCTAAGATTCCCATAAAGCCTCAGTGATCTGTAGTTTCTGTAATCTAACCTCTTCCCACTTTTAAAATTCAGAATTTCATTTACTCATCGTAAGTGCTCTGGCACCTCATATTCCAGTGTTTGCCAGAGATTTCCATTCAAAAGTTCTCTGAGTTCTGTGATTTCATTCCTCTTGGCCTGGAAATTAACTCCTCGGAGCAGCTGGGTGATCTTCCATCTTCTCCCTCCTGTGGCTGCACTTGGTCCTAAACTACGCTGACTCTACTTTCTTCATTTTGAAGCTCATGTTTCCTGACAGAGAAGAAAAAGACAAAATGACTCTTAAGCAGCTTTACCTTTACTCTGCTGCTTGTTAGGCTGGTACCACCACTCACAAGTAGTGGACTAATTCTTTTCCTGTTCTTCTTACTAAGTATATTAGAGTACACTAGAAATTTTCTCCAAGGAGCTTTTTTCTAATGAGGCTGCATTTTTGTGTGTTCATCTTTGGATATGTTCCCATCTCTACCTAACATCTCACTTGTGCTCTTCATGAGCCATAGGATGCTCCTTTTTTTCCTATTAATCAGGGCCACTTGCCATTTACCATGAGACCACTTCTCCCCACTGGAGCTCCCATCCCTTAGGGTCTTATCTATCCGTGTCTCAAGGTTGAGGGCAAATCTCTCTTCTCTCTGAACAGGTATTGAACTTTGCTTTTCAAATCTTGCAGGCACATGTTTGATCTTTCCTCCCACAGCCTTGTGGACTCTAAGATGACAAGTTCATTCTCTCCCACAGCTCTTTCCACTAATCAAATCTTCCTTACTACTAAGAATTACATCCAGAGTTGTGGCTTCCCTTGTTGCTTCCTTACATTTGTAAGCGATGGAATAGTTAACAAGGCAAGTCAAGAGTTTATCAGATGATTTACATCCGGACATAGGTATGCTCAGTATAGTACCAGGTGCATTGTATGTACTTGACAAACATCTGTTGAATTAATGAGTGAATGGATAGAGGAAGAAGAGTGTATGTTATGTGTTGTTTCTTAGTTTATCAGTTGTGTGCAAATGGAACACCATGAAGGGTGAATCTGGAGAAATTAGAGCAATACATTCTAACTTACCAGAAATATATTTCTTATCCAGTAAGTTAGATCAAAATGTATTTTCTTCATTAGGCATTTCAAAACAACTTCAAATGAGCCAGATGCTGAGTCATGCCTCAGAGTCATTGTCTGAACTTTTACTGCAAAGTCATTTGATAAAGAAGGTGCAGCTCTACTCCCCTTTCCCACCCCCCAATGCCCACTCCTACCAACAAATACTCACATTTCCCAAACTTCATGAAAAACTGCCAACCTTTCCCTTAAGATGAAGGGGAAAATCACATTTCTCTTATGTGTAGTTTCCAGTCTCATTACAGACAACTTTCAGTATGGCACTTGGAGGTGACCTGGAGGATTGATGGGCAAGTAGAGTGAAAGTAATGGAAGGAGAGGTGTTTGTAGTTAGAGTGCTGGATTCAAGGGTTCAGAGGTGGAGTAGTTCCTATAAAAGTTAGAGGCAGTGAGGAGACATGAGTAGCTGAGTTAACAAGCAAGTGAAGAAGCAGAGTCTACCATTCCATCATGTCCACACAGCACCAAGGTGTCAGGATCATGTCAGAATTGGAGTGGATGAGAGTGAACCAGCCTCCACAGTCATCAGTGAATGAAGAGTCATGGTCAGGAGATTTGTAGATGTCATCAACTAGGAGATATTAGACGCTGCTCAGAGGGAAGGCATGACTCTTCAAAGAATTGGATAGTTTTTGCCCAAGAGTAGAAGCTTAATAACCTGAAAGCAGCCCTGGACAATGAGGAGGACACAGATCTTACCTCTCAACTCAACACTGAGTGTAGGAATATGAGCAGCCTCTGCCAGAGAGGAAGCATGGTCCCCTGGAGAGAGCCAGTTTGTGGTAGTAGACAGAGAACCAAAGGGCAGCGACAAGGCTGTCAGGGCAGCAAGGCAGGATGGGATTGCCTGGCCCCAAAATTTCCAATAGACTTAGTTGAGCAAACCCTGATGCTTAGAAGGATTCAGACTTCTCTGAAAAGAATCAGCTGTGGCTTGGATTTATTGGGATCCCAAGGGGACCCTAGCCCAGATGGACAAACAGTTGGGTTAATTAGGTTTGTAGACCTCACCATATTCTGGAAACAGCAGCAGTCCCTGATAGATGAGAAGCACATCTCAAAGGAATCTAGAAGAGGACACAGAATGCAAAGACTAAGTGACTCCAGATTATGACACCAGTAAATGGCAGAGCAAAGGTGGAGGCCCCTGTCTTTTGACTCTAAATCCAATACTCTTCTTCCTATACCGCATTGCCTCTTTCTCATGTTGCCCCTTCTTATTCCACCTGCCCCAGATTTTCCCTTACCCAGAGAAATCATCCCTCTTCCATACTCTCCTCCACTCAGAGTGAGTTGAGGCTCCCGAGGGCCTACTCTACCTTGGTACATAAGATCTCTAAAACCAAGGAGCCCACTTATAACTTATATGGGCCTTCATAATTATGTTGACCCCTCTTTTCTGAAAGGGGATGGGAAGCAGAAGTAACAAGTTACCAGAAGCAGCAATTTCAGAAAAGGCTGAAGTTGAAAGTATATAATATTAGATGGTTAAAACTGCAATTGAAACTGGTAATTTTTTTTTCAGATTTTCCCAACTGTTTTTTTTTTTTTAATAAACTCTGGAAGAAAAAAGAAAGACTCGCATAAATGCACAAAGATGTAGAGGAGGAAGCTTGAAAGGAGAGCTCACCAGGCTATTGGAAGGCACGTCTCCCAAGACTCCCTTTCAAACTACTTTTGCCCTCTGATGGGGGTTCCTGGGCACATGCCTGTCCCTGTGTGGGCAAAAAGACAGAGTGTGTCTGGGAACTGGGGACAGGGAGAGGGGTCCCATTCGAGGGCCACCTCTCAATATGAAGGTCACATGGAAGAGTAAGTTTGATCAAAGTAAAGAATGAAGGCGAATAATAGGGAGGCATACCTCCTGCTGTACCTAAGAGGGAACTGGGGCAGGGAAAAGTACATTTCCCAGCTCCCTCCCCCACAAAATTCAAATCCCATAATGACTACATAGGACTGATTTCATCTGAAAATGAGACTCACCACCAGCTTTCTTTGTATGTATGTTTTTTAAAATACCAACACCCTTTAAAAGGCATTTAAGAACCTTTTTTCTTTCTTTCTTTCTTTTTTTTTTGCTCTTTAAATAACAAGAAAGACTAGAAGTCAGAGCCCAAATTATAAGGAGCTGGCACTTACGTACAAAAATAAAATAACCATACGCAGAAGGCATGATTTATCTCTTCTCAGAAGCTAAAAGGCATGGCTACTTAACACTCATGCAAAAATTCCATATTAAAATAGTAAGGAAAATAGCTATATATGGGTTTTACTACCATGGATGTTCAAAAGCAATTTTCAATTTTTCATAACTCCATTTTTAATACATATATTTCCCCAAATTACCCAGGAGAGCTCTCCATACTGTGCACTAGACACATAGAAAGTTTGAATGCAAAGTTCACACATTCTGAGTCAAGGATTGGTTGGGGGTGGGAGGTGGGGCTTTTGAAATTGCTTTTGTAACAGAAAAACATGCACTTTTTAAAAACTTCACTTGACCGTGTTCTTTCTTCACCTGCCTGCCCACAGTCTCCCAATAAAATTGAGGTCAGACCAATTATAGCAGCCTCAACGTGATTCTAAGCAAAGGAAAAGCCATCCTTTAAAAGAAGCTGAAAGAAATTGAGGCCCATTCTATACCATGAGCTTGAAGAATTCAAGCAATTTTTTGGCATTCCTGGTTATCTCTAAGAGTTAATTCTTCATTGAATGGAGGGGACGGTACTGCTTTTTCTTTCTCTCTCTTTTTTTTTAAAGTACTCTGCTACCTCTCCTTTCTCTTACTTCCCATTCTTTGGCTCTACTCTGCAACTCAGCAAGAGAAGAGTGCTTCTTCCAGAAACCACAGTATCATACACAGTAGAAAAGTAGACCAAGAGAGAGTTCCCAATTGCCCACCATGCCAGAACCTACCCACATACACATGCACACCCGCATACACACACGTACACTCATGCAAAATTTGCAGAAGTACTCATTGTCTTAGTCAACTTGGGCTGCTATGACAAAATACCATAGACCAGGTGGCTTAAACAACAGACATTTATCTCACAGCTCTACAGGCTGGGAAGTCCAAGACCAGGGTGTTAGCATGGTCGAGTTCTAGTGAGAGCCCTCTTCCTGGCTTGCAGACAGTTCTTGCTGTACCTTCACAAGGCAGAGAGAGAGAGAACTGTAGTCTCTTCCTCTTCTTATAGGGAAATGAATCCCACCATTGGGGCTTCACCGTCATGACCTCATCTAAACCTAATTACCTCCCAAAGGACCCACCTCCTAATACCATCACATCAGGGTTAGAGCTTCAATATAAGAATTTTGTGGGGGCATAAACATTCAGCCCATAACCCTCATCACGATTAATACAGAAAAGAGGTCCCAGTGTTTTCTGACAATTTCAAGCTTAAATGAACAAGCTGAGTGACTCAATCTCTGCTAAAGTGATTTCTATTCATTTTGCTAAGGAATCATCCAATACTCAAATGAATAGCTCAGCCTAGAGCCATGCCAGCTGGTGGATTTAGCAAGCTTGAAAAGAATTGCCCAGCACATCAGCTGCTGGTGCTAGCAGCCCGAGGTGCCACCACAAACCAATATACCCTAGACCCAGAAGTCATTACATTGACTGAATGAGTGATGTGTATTGCCTAATACATTATAATTTAGGTTACATTTTCCAAAATTCACAACACATATTGAAAATTCTTTTAAAATAATACAAAAAGTAGAGTGTTTTTAGAAATTATTTATGAATACTGGGTTATGAGAGCATGGACATTCCTTGTATATTTTCATAACTTCCAATTCAAAAGCACATCACTGAGCTCTAAAGGAGGAAATGAGGGGTGCTGTCTGTGCTCTCTAGTAGCTAGAATGATGAGAGTTGGGGTGTTCAGGTTGTATGGGGGAGGCAAATTCCAGATTATATCAGTAACATTTGTTTTAGACTCTGGGTCTTTTATATGGTATTTCCCACTTACTTTTTGAGATTTAGATAACTGTTAGGAGCATTAAATATTAAAATGAGCTTTTTAAATGCATGTGAGACAGAGACAGCAACCTTTTATGCTTTGTGTAGTTTGTGTACAACGCATTCAGATTATCTAATATCTGTATATAAAATTTGGTTATAAAAATATGCAATAGGGCCATTTTGGGGATGATCACTCATAGGGAGTCTTACTCTCCTTTCCTTGGGGGTGAGAGATAAGGGAGATGGGAAACAGCTCTCTCAGCCCTCACAGGAAGGGGCCCTCTCTGTGTTCTTGAAAGAGGATGGTCTCTCCTTTGGCCTTGGCCCAGGCTCTGCTAGAATGTAGCTCTGCAGAAACTTCTTTCTATTTTCCCTGGTTTGTTGAGCTGGGACAGAACAAAGTCGAGGCATTTGTAGGCACAACTGATCCTTCATCACGGATGATGGCAGAAAGAAAGATGAAGAGATGAAAAAAGGACTTTCTCACTCTCTTTTCATCAGCAAATGAAGACAAGAGGAGTACAGTGGGCTGAGGCAGGGGAATGGAGCAAGAGGATTTATAGGACATAACACAGATCCATAGGAATAATTCACTGATGTCTTTAAAATACATATTAGCAATTATATTTCCAAGAACTGTGCAAGATAGGTGCTATTTTTCCCATCTTACAGATAAGAAAGCTGAGGCCAAGGCCGGTCTAATACAGGCAGGTCTAATACAGGCAGGGTCAGATTGGGAATGTGGGCCTGATTCCATAGTCCCCACTCATTCCTCTCTACCCTGCCTCCAATTCCCCTTAAAACAGAAGAGTGGGCAGGAGGGCAGAGTTAAGCTTTCCAGCTTGACCTAGTCACAGTCTTTTTGGTGACACAATCTGATTCTGACCCGAAATACAGGAGGAAACCACTGAAGACAACCAAATTCAAAGCCCAAGAAGAGAACTCCAGTGGCGATGCTCGGGAGGATGAAGGAAACACTTAGAGCTGGAATCCAGGGAGAATGAGTCAACACAGGTCAGACAGCACGGGCCCAGGGCCTGACTGTTCTTGACAAGTCTGAAAGGAAATGTAGCCCGACTGGTGTCAGCTTGGGCAGGTGATCAAGCCAAACTGGCATTTCAAATATTATACGAAGGATTTAGGAGAACTCATGATATGGAGGCATTTTCTGTTGTTTAAGGAATGTGGTTGCACACACCATGGTTTCCAAAAGAAAAATAAGCAAATCTGCCTAATCTGTGTTTCATTTAAGTGGAAATATATTTGTATATTTGCATTCTAAAAAAAAATGGTAGTCACATCTATGGGTCCATTGCTATAGCCTGACAAGATCTGCTTTTATTTTGGATTTAGTAATTTATAATATATAATGTTTCCCAAGATAAACATAAAAGTTATAAATGTATCAGCCAAGACATGGCCTAAATCAGGGTTCAGATATGCAAATGCCTTCAAGGGTAAGGGAAGTGACCTAAAACCTAATTTGGTGAAGTATGCTGGGTGTGTTACTAGGGAATAGTGGGGACTGTGGCAAACTGGAGCATAGAGATGAAGCACGGAACTACTCAGCTTAAGCCAACAGCCACCCTGTGGAAAAGATGACCTAAAATTGCTATATCTTCTAATTTTGGAAATTGAAGGAAAAGCTGGAAATTTACACTTTTATGTGAAGTTTTCTGATCTAAACACTGTGTGAACCAAATGAAATATGTCTGACCTAAAGAAAAAGAAGACAACGACCTTGTCTTAGAAACAGACTCTGTCTGGGAAACGAGGTATGTAAGAGTGTTTTGGAGCAAAGGATGACATGCTGAGGTTAGAGCTGTGGAAAGACAACTTAGAAAGTGACAATGGGTTTGTCACAGGTGTCAGCATGGCATTGTTAAGCTTGAATTTTAAAGAAAACAGAAGGAAAGTTGCAGAAGATGTGCATTTGTTCCTGCTAGATTTGTACTAAGAGGACTACTTTTTATTGACTAGTTGGGGTGGCAAGCTTTGAAAACTTCAGATTTTGAAGTGAGATCAAATGGGAGAAACTACTCCATGCCAGGAAATGAAAAGATCCATTTTGGTGTACGGGACTTTTGAGAAATATCTATGCAAACACTGTGTCTATCTGTCATAAAAGGGTTGTGTAATTAACATATGCAAAACACCACCACCGTCCTGCTGGAAGCTAACTTCCCTCCCTGGAAATCCAGCCTCTATTTATTTACAACAAAATAAAGTGGACCCTTCTGGAAAGAAACACGGCTCCGTGGCGGCCTGAACACTGTCGCAGCAATGCTTTAAATCTTTTATATCTCCCATACCTCCGGGGGCTGGTGCTGGATGGTATTGAGCCAGGGCCCATAAATAATTTATGCTAAGTAGCAATTTAGTTGTTTGGCTTGAGGTAAAGAAATCCAAGAAATTCATAAATAAAGTTCCCATTTTTGCTTGTGTTCTAAAGTTAATTTATGTTACTCTGCAATTAACTAACATAAAGGTAAAAAAATATGACAGGCCTAAGGTACAAACCCACACTCATAAATCTGCTCCATCTTAACTAGTGGTGTTTTAGTGATAGTCACCTAGTTCCCTCTGTCTGGTGCTATTGAACAGAAACTTTGCCTTGATCTGATTCCCTGCTACCTTATCTATCTGTAAAAGTATTACAATTGTTTTGAATGGATTCCTGGGTGGGTAGAGGAAGAAAGGGAGATGGGATTTGGGACAGCTGCAATGGAGCTTCTGACACATGTGAAATATTTTCTTTCTTTAGAAAAACATCTGCAGCAAATATGACAAATGCAAATAATTGTTCGTTCAAAGGGGAGAATTAGAGAATCTGAGAACTGGCAGAAGGACAACCAGCCACTGCCACCATAGCAAGGGGGTGACAGGAGAAACCGAGAACCTGGCATCGTGGAGATCCTGGAGAATGTAAAGAGCAAGAAGCAGTTGTGGACATGAGTCGTGTGGCCCTCAATCAGGCACAGACTCTAGCAAGGCCCTAGATTCCCACAGTAAAACATCAGCTACATCTTGAGCATATGGCTCTGTTTCAGCCAACAATGCTGAATACCTTCTTTTCAGGTCCTTACTGGCAACTTCAGCCTGAAATTCCCTGCTGTTTAGTTGCTCTCCAAGTTCTGTCTGAGACAGCTGATATTTGAGATGGTTTCTCTGTGAATCGTGACCTATTCAATCGTAAAGATCTTCCAAGCTTTATCCATGTAAGTAAGACTGGAGAAAGCTGTGTACTTAGATCCTATTTATTGTTCATTTATTCCAATATATTTATTAAACACCTACTGTGAACCAGGAGGAAAAGTGGTAGACAGTGGACCCTAAGTTGAAGAAACATAATCCCTGTACTTAATCAGTCCATGGACTAAGTGGAAAGAGACAGAGAGGAGTAAACCAAGAGTTCCCACAGTGTGATAAGTGCTCTGATAAAGTACGCCCAAGGTGCCAGAGAAGCAGTGAGAAGCAGCACACAGACTAAGCTGGGAGAAGAGGGAGCAAGGGAAGACCTCCAGAGGAGGGTGCACTTGAGTGAGCTTTATGTGGTGAAGATTTAACTACGTGGATGAGCTGAGAGAAGAAAGGGTATATTCAAAGGCCAGGAGGAACCTGACTCATTCAGGCAAGCAAGGGTCTAATGTGATTGTACATAGGGTATGTCCAGCAAAGTAGCAGGAGAGAAGCTAGAGAGGAAGGCATGAGAATATACAGGGAGCACATGCTGTTAGATTTCACGTCAAAGGCATGGGAACTATGAAAATGTTTTAAGCAAAAGAATGGTATACTCAGATTTGTGAGAATGAAAGGTCATTCTACCAGTAAAATGGTGAATGGATTGGATGTAAACAACTTACTCTCAAAGTTCAAGGCTGGGAGTGTTTTACCTCCTAGCGACTAAGTTCTTCCTTCCTTTGAACAATGAAAGATGTGCATATGGTGATGGTGGTCTTTTCTCTCTGCACTGGTTAGTAACAGCCTGGAACCCCGTTGCTGGTCAACTTCCACAGCTTTCTTCAGTCAGATAAGCTTCAAGCTTTGATTTTCTTCTTCCTTTTCACTTCCTTGATCTAACCTTTTGACACGTTAATCTTTTTTTTTTAAATCTTTTTGTAGCTGTGCTATAATTTTAAGGCTCCTCAAATGTAATAGAAGGTCAGTAAGTCATTTTTAAATTAATACATATAGGTACCTTTTGGTTTATATAATGGTTTGAACTCCCTTCTGAAATATGATCAAAATGACAGAATAGGAATAAATACTAAACATATAGGTAAAAAAAGATAATGGGAAAGAAGAACAGGGGACTAGATTTTGGAGGATGGAAACCAGATGGAAGAGTGGAAAATGACTTAGCTGAGTGGGGAGGTCAAACCTTGAACTGAAGAGAGAAATGTCTATGAGAAGCAAGAAGATTTTTCCCCCATTTAACCCAGAAAATCTGAGAATTGAGAGATAGAGTGAGGACAAGGGGGTAGCTAGAGATCTGTATGAAGAAAACGGGGACCCCAGGGTCCCCGAGCAGCCAGACCCCTCTCCTACCCTGCAGGAGACTGGAAGGATATTATCTAGAGAAATTGCTCCTCAGATGGTCTGAACTCAGAAATACCAGGCATAGGGGAAGGCAGGGATGAAACGTCATAGGATAAACTAAAGGAGTATGTGAAAGTATGCATCCCAAAAGGTAAAGTCCCAGCCCCTTCCTTTCCGCTATTCTGTCAGTAGCCAGGTATACATAACCATCCACCCAGGGATCAAAACAATTTTCTCTGGAGAAGTCTGAGAATGAGGAGCCTGAGAAAGAGGACTACAGATACTTATATTTGGGGCTTCCACGTGAAAAAAGTTCCTCACCAGCTGATCACTCTACATTTAAAAAGACAAGCTCACTTACACATCTAGCATCTCTTCTCAGCTTTTTGAGCCTCAGTTTTTTAAATATTTAAGAAAGCCAAGGATCACCAAACCTTTGAGAAAGCCTCCCAAATGAAATAAAAGGACCAAAACACAGAAACAGAAAAGAGCAATTCAGAAGAATCTGAGACAACACAGGAAGAAGAAAACACTTTAAAATTTATAATTGATATACAGAAACAAAAAAGAATAAATATGCACTTATAAACTAAGAATAAGTTATTATTTTTATAGGAAAAATCAAAAAGATGAACGTGAATGTGGAAGAGATTAGAAATGCAATTGAATGGATGGAAGATAACGTTGACAAAATCCTGCAGAAAGTAGAATAAACACACACACACATAAAGAACTGTGCCATTAAAGAGGGCAGATAAAGAGGAAAGCTAGATAATCAACGCAGGGAGTCCAACACTGAAAACTAGGAGTTCTAGAAAGAGAGAGAAGATGAAGTGGAGGAAAAATACAAGGAAGTTTCCCCAAATGGAAAGACATGGACATCACAATTAAAGGGGGCCACTAAGTGCCCAGTTCTCTGAATCACAAAGAACCCACACCATGGCACATCACCACATGATTTCAAAAGAATGAGAATAAAGAGAAGATCCTACTATTTTTTGGAGAGATAGGACTGGTCATTAATAAAGGATCAGTCATCTTACTCACATCTGACTTTCAATATCACCCTTGGAGGCTAGAAGACATTGGTACATTGCCCTCAGAATTCTGAATCAAATTATTTCACTCTAGAATTTCACGCCCAATCAAACTACTAAGCAATTATGAGGGCCGGCTAAAGGCAATTTCAAGTGTGCAAGCTCTCAAAAATTTTTCTTTTTCTCGGGAAGCAACTGAAGTAAGTACTCTAAAATTTAAGAGTACTCCAAGAAAGAGAGGTATATGAGCCAGGAAAAAGGGATATAATACAGAACAGCGACGGGAATTTTCAGAGAACAAACAGTTTGGCTGGGAGCAAGACGTTGGAGGACTAGGAATAGAGGCTTCCAATTAAAAAAATAAACAAATAATCAAATAAGTAAATAAAACAAGGGAAAAGAGAGATGTAATTGATAGATAAAATCAGCATTTTTGAAGAATTACTGTTAGTCATTTGATTAATTGATTAAAACATTCGGGGAAATAGAAATACATATGTAGAAAATTCAACAAGCTTTTAAAATGAAACAATTATTAAAAAGCAAAAGGTCATGGGGTGGGGGGGTGAAATTCATAGCATTTCAATGGCCCAAACCTAACATTTATGCTGTCATTATAATATAAACAGTGAGTTTTAAAACAAAATCGCAAAATAACTATATTAGATGAAGGTAAAAGAGAACATTATGGTAGGGATGGGGGAGAAAAGATGTAAAGAAGATGAAGTCTCCACTGCAAAACTGGGAAATAAATAGTAATGTCTAAAATCAAAAAGTCGTACAAGTTTAAATATATGTATATAAATAGAAGAAACATCTGAAAGGATTACAAGTTGCTGGATCTCTGGAGTGAAACCATGAGAAAAAGATCATGGCAGGACACTGCTTTTTTTTTTTGCATTTAAAAAATACAAAAAGGTATAATGATGGAGGAAACAATTATCCATATTACTATACATACTACCAATTACTGTTAATATATAGATATATTTTCTTCCAGGTTTTTTGGGGGGGGTGCAGATTTGTAGTGAATTTAAAAATTTCCCTCAATTGTTTTGTTAAAAAAATGATGATGCTCATTAAAAAGTAATTAAACAATGCAGAAATGTACAAAGAAGTAAATAAAAAGCCACTTCCAAATTCCAACCATTCAAAAGTTACTGCCATTAACATTAGGTGAACATGCTTTCAGATCTTGTATGGCTATAAAGGATAAGGATGGAGATAAAAACTAGGAAGATGATGACGATATTAGACAGAGAGATAGATGGATAGATAGATAGATAGGTAGGTAGGTAGGTAGATAGATAGATCACATTGCTTTTTGTTAAAATGGGATCATAAATAGATACTATTTTTAATAACAAAGTATTTAATTTTACTTTAATAGTAAAAAAGAGAAACTGAAGCAAAATTAAAGGAATTGTTGATTTTCAAATAAATGGTTTCTCACCATAGGATTTAGAACTCTTTCAGCTTGAAAGGGTTGGGACGTGGGGTGGATATGAAAAACAATAAAAGTTGGAGTCATTAATGTTTTTATTATATATTTCAATATGAGACAATATCAGTAGACTCTTGCTTAGAAATATGAGAATATCTCCCTTTACCATACTTTCCAATTATCTTTATACTACTAATTTTACATTGTTCTGATTAATAATGTTCACATTTTGTTCTATCACAATAATCCCTCAGTTGTTTAGTCTTTAATTCTATATTTAAATAGATTCAAATGCCATCAGTCCTTTTTATCACAGCTTCTCAATTCCCAAGTTGTTTATTTTGATTTATCTCTTAATTAGCTAGAATTCATTGTCAAGCATTTTTTTTTCAGGAAGGATTCACAAGTGCCATATTCCATGAGTTCTTTCAGGTTTGAGAATGTCTGCCTGTTGCCTTTTTCTCTGTTGATACCTTAGTTTTCTTTTGTTCCTTCACAACTTTGTAGAAATAACTCCATCATCATCTAGCATTGAATGTTAAACCGTGAAGAACTCTGACATCTGCCTTCTTATTAAGCCAAAGTGATTTGCTTTATCTACCTAAAAGATTTTTTTTAATCCTTGAAGTTTAATACCTTAACTAGGATACATATACGTGTTGAGTATTCCATATCAAAACCCCTGCAATACTGTGCACCTTTTCGATCTAACTGTTAGGTTTTTTTTTTAACAAAAGAGAAATTACTATGTATTATATTCATTTATTCAATAAATATGTTTTAAACAACTATGTGCCAGGCACTAGGCTGTTGGACGTATCTCTGAACAAAACAGACCGAAAAACCCTGTGGAGCTTGCTGGGGGTGGGACCCGGTGAGGGAGAAGGAGTAAACAGGAAACATAATGAAGGAAGTAAATTACATAGAAATACAGTATGATAGAGGCGACGAGTGCTACGGGAAAAAAAGGAAAACTAGAGCAGTGTAAGGAAGATTGGGGGCACGGGGGTGGGAGAGTGAAGGTCAAATTTCCGTTTTAAACAAGGCCTCATTTAGAAGGTGATATCTGAGCAATGAATGAATTGAAGGAATGAGCCTTGCAGATCTCTAGAGGAAGAGTGTTAGAGGCAGAGGGAACAGCCAATGCAAAAGCCCTAAGGTGAGGGCACACCAGGAGTGTTTGAGAAACAGTCAATAGTAAGGAAGCCAGCGTGGCTGGAGTAGAGGCAGGGAAACAAAAAGTTGTATGTAGCTCCCTAAGATTAGGGAGCTAATGATGGGCCAGATGGTCATGGTTTTGTAAGCCATTGAAAGGCTTTTACTCTGAGCCTCATGGTTTTAGCCAAGGAGTGGCATGATCCAACATTTTACAAGGATTACTTTGGCTATTCTGTTGAGGGCAGAGTGCAGGTGGACGAGGGTAAAAGCAGGGAGACCAATTAGAAATTCCCTGCAATAATGCAGGTAAAAGATATTTAGGATGTAGTTCTGCTTTTCCTTAGGTATTGGGGGAAAATTCTGTAAAAAAAAAAAAAAAAGTTTAAATCTGTCATCTAAACTCAGAAGAATATTTGATTTTTTAACTAGGCTCACATACTCCTTTGCTAAAAAAACAATTATTTTTAAAACGATAGATGAAAAAGAGCATTGACGTGAAGCTTGTCTTATATGGGAAACCATTCAGTGAGATAAATTAGATAACTCAGGTCAGCCCCCCACCGAAATCTCAAAGAGAGCATGAAGGTAAATTTAATGCCTCAAAGTACCTAGTCATTCACTTAGGGGCAGAGAATATTGGAAGGGAATTCTTCTTTTTCTTTTCTTTTATTATTAATGGGAATCTTCCCTGTATGATTTTATCATCTCCAATCAAGTGTCAGCTATCATTTCTCCAGACTAAAGTCCTTTTCAGTTCTTTCAGACTTCTTGGGCAAATGCCATCGGGGTTAAAAGAATTTTCTTACATTCAGTTTGACCACGATGCACAGAACTTCCTGGATATTTACCATTATTTGATCAGATGTTTCTAATCTGGTTGGCTTGAAAGACAATTTAACATAGGAATTTACCTACTATCTTCCTTACTAAGACCACAGTTACCTTCTTTTGTCTTGTGCTCATCAAGGGATCCCAAGACATAGAGTTGGCTTTCAATCTGACTTCCTAGGCCAGCTGAAAGAAACACATGGTTCACAAAAAGATAAGGAGGAGCCTGCCAAATTCACATTCTCCAACAGGTCAGTGGAACCAATCTAGGATTATTCCTCCCCAGGGGAGCAGCGAGCCACCCGGGTAGATAGAAATCTTAGAGGGTCCCAGTTGATCTATCCCTCTCAAGCAATGCACACCTATTTTGCCTGAAAGTTAAATCTAACTTACTTTCAATACCAAACATGTAGTTTTATTTCCACTGCCCTCTCCTACCTCTATCCCAAAGACACAACTTCCTGCTGCTTATTGATGTCTAAAGGAGTGGGAGAAATCATTATTCTGCCACCAGAGAAAAAATAAATTTAAGCACCTAGTTGAGGTAAAACGTTTAGTATCAGAGACTTTACTCTTGTTAAATGACTTTAATCAAAAAGTAAAAATTAACTGGGACAATTAAACTGTTGGGGAGTTGGAGTAATCAGCAGAAAAAAAAAGAAAGGACCGAAAAAACAGAAACCTGTAAAACGAACTTCACCATTTTCCTTGAGGGGAAAACAATTAACTTTCACTTCTTGGGGCCAAACAACAGCTGTAGGCAGAAGTATTTTGGTAAGATAGATCTAGAGGTGCAAACGTCTAAGGTTTCCTCCAAACCTAGGTTTGAAATTCAATCACTTTAATAAAAATAATATGAAGAAGGAGGAGGAGTAAGAGGACAAGGTGAAGGAGAGAAGCTGCAGCAGCAGCTTACATTGGTAATCAATTTCCACACATTTTGAAAATGAAAGTCAACTTGGCTCAGATAGGGACCTTGTTATGTACCGCCTATATCCCTACATTACTAATCTTTCGGGAGCATAAGTATTTTAAAAACTCAGGTTTTCACCAGCCATTCATTATTTACTATAAATACATTTCCTAAGGCATCTTACAGGGGACATATCCACTCCTACAACACATATACCACCGTTTATGGAGAGCTATGTTATTTTCTTCAAGTTGGCTCACTGCCTGTGCTAAAAAAATGCTTATGAGATATTAGCATTATCTAAATGGAATGTAAAGATGACGGGGATAGAAAATTAAAGCAAACAAGTATCATGGTTGCTATTCAATAATTTAACTAGTGTTTATGGAATGTGAGCTCTACTCTCCCCTCACTGGATGATTTTAGCATGAGATGTTTCCAACTTCATTCAGTTTCTTAGAAGCAATTTTCCTAATTTGTAAAATGGAGACAAAAATGAGAAACCATCACCACGATACACTCATATATCACAAACTATTGACCACAAAAATCTGTTTGAATGTAATTTATAAAATATAAATTTCTAATATATTGACAAATATTATAAAGTGCCATTCTGTGTCCAGTGTATTTTATTTGATTAAAAAATAAGATAAAACTGGAAACTCTTCTCTGTACGTTAATTAAGCAGCCTAATGACACTTTCAGATCTCTTAACTCAATGCAGTCATGTGCCTAGACACTGTATTCTACCTCGGTAGCCTGAACTAGCCGGTGTATCACCTTAAATGTAAATTCCAACAGACAATATCATACACATTTGACCCACTCTTTGCAAGGTTCCTCATACCACAGAGATGGATCCGCTCATCACTGTCATCATCATCTAAAAGCATTTGTTAAGCCGAGGGCCATAGATAGTGCTCTCCTAGGTCCTGAACAAAGTGAGGTAATATCCCATTTCTTGACCTCTGGAGGCCTTCAGACCAAGAGGGAGAAAGCTAAAGCAGACAGATGTAAAGAGATTCAGGTAGCTGAATAAGCTTTAAAGCATTGCATGAATTAAGTGAATGGATAAATGTATCACGTTTTACATAAGCAAAGGATAAGTAAGCAGAAGAGAGACGAGTAAGATCCCCTGTTGGTGTTCTGTGTATTTTGACCAATGGAGATATCAGATGAGCAGGAGGAGCAAATAAATCAAAAATAACCAGATTTCACTTTTCAACACTTTTGTTAGCCTCCGTTTTATATAGCACATAGCAATGGACAAGTGAAGGGGAGATACAGAAATATATTTTATTCTTTAAAGAGAAAATTTTAAAAGATTTTTGATTTTTAACGAATGAATCAATAAACCCTTGTAAACTTACAAAATCACGCAAAACTTTCAATCTAAACTAGCCTACGGTACAGAAAGCCTTTAAAATAAGGCAGAAAAGTATGAGCTACTAAGATGCCAGTTTGAAAGGGACTTATTTAATAAAGCTTGTTTTAAATTGTCCATCTCATGTAAGGATGTATCCACTTCTCAGAGTCCTTCTGTGACAGGGTTTTGTTTTTCTGAACTTAGTGAATAGGATTTAAACTTCTTAGCTTTTATTTTTTTCAAAAACTACAAACGCAATCAGTTTGAGTAGAATCCATTCAATTGGCCTCTGCTTTCTGAATGCAAGAAAGAACCTCCTTTTCCTCCCCTTCGATTCATTCCAGCTGAGCACAGTGCAGCAAACATCTCATGCTGAAATCAGTGCCTTTTTAAAACTTCAAGGGGCTTGAAAGCTCCGAACCTGTTCAGAGGTGAAGTGGCTCCCAGAGATCAGCTCAGACGCACCCTATTTGCACTTCCCTCCGCTGTAAAGGATCTCAGTCCTTTATCCACAGGCCTCATTATGAAAGTTCTCTCGCTATGAACACCGGACCCGGGCGGGTCTCCTCTTTGGTATTGTAGTGTCACTCTATTTTACTCACTGTAAAGAATCCTGGCCCCTGGCTGAAGTCTGCTGTGAGATCAAGAGAAATCTGGTCTCTACAGTTAAGGAAGGGAGTTAATTGCTCTGCCCTCCCCAATTGCCCCCCCCGCGCCCCCCACCCCCCGCAATCCCACCTGCCTTCCTATCTGCAGTGGCTCCTTTCTCTTCTCTCCAAGGGTTACAACTATTGTGGAGGAAAGAAGGGTCCTACCTCTGTAGAACCGCTCAGCTGAGTTCAGAGAGTACAAACTTCCCAGCCAATTTTTTAACCTCTTGCAAAGCAGAAACTGCAGAATCCCTAACACCCTTCTGCAGGAAGCCAGTCTTCAGTTTCGGCTTCTTTCCTTCTCAACAGGTGCAGTCAGTCCTTAAACCAGCAGCTTTTCAGAAGAGAATAAAGTAAAAATTTCCATGTATTGTTGAAACACACCTTGCAATTAACTGCAATGCAAGTAAAGTGTGGACTAACTAGCTAACTTCCTAATGAGATGCATTTGATGTCTCAGGGCTTCTTATTCTTCTGCAAATAAGCCCTGGTACTGCATGTTTTACTCTTTTTTAGTGCAGTCTCCAGGGCAGTGATGGATCACTCCAGCTCTGTGGATGAGGATGTAGTCTGAGAATTCCTTGAGAAACGTGCCTGCTTTTTAAAGCTTCCCTTAGTGGACTTTCTTCTTTGGGCACCCAAATCACTATCGGTTGCTTAGTTTACTACGTAAGGAGCCATAGCATTTTTGCAGGTGACTAAAGTAACATCCATCACTAATGACTGTCTGATAAAGAGACTGCTTTTATTTAGTACTTAAATCTCACAATAGTCTCTGGCCCAGGATAGGGTTTGTGTCAGTAGAATCTTCCACCTAGATTTTTAGTTTGGCTGATCATTGATGATGACGCTCTTCTCACTGACCTCGGTAGGCACAAATTAGCATTCTTAAAATAATTTTAGGAATTTTCATTCCCAAATCTAGTTGTTTTTCACCATTACATCTTCAGATACCATCAAACTTAACCCAACTCTATGAGAGCCAAAGCTAATTCCACGGAAACTCTAAAGAAGAATCCCTTTAAAAAAAAACATTTATGGGATCCCTCTTAAAAGTAGCAATATTTAAGGACTATCAAAGGTTTCAAATATAAAGCTCTTCCCCAAACTCCTTGCTCAATATTGAAAGTTTGCTCATTTTATGATTAGTATTACATGTTTTGTTTCAATACCCTAGACAACAAGTGGACTTTGCCTTTCTCCAAGGAGTGGAGAAAAGGAAACATTGTGAATATTCAAGGATTAGACCTAAAATACTCTGAGTAATCACCAACACCAGGCTTCCAGAAGTGTTTTTTATTTGAATGACTATTATCTCTCCATAATTAAGTGGTTTATCTTTCACTTCATCACACATATAATATCAAACATTAAATATTTTAATTGAAAGTGGATTTCTGCATTTGAGGGGAGGAAAATGCTGTTGATAGGTTAGGCAAGTTGATAGTTCATGTAAGTTGGAAAAGGACTTAGAAGATCAGGTTCTATTCACAGTGAGGTGAGCATTTCAGAGGAGTTGGGATAGTTATATCTTGTCCTTCTATCAAGCCTGCTTCCCTTTTCCTATTGAAATAAATTGAATATAATTTTCAAAACTGGATACAAGAGGGACATGTTCTGGATTTGTCTTATGGTTTTAAGGCAAAAAAACTAGTCACTATGGTTTAGCAAGGGGATACTTGATGTTGATAGGCAAGAGCCAAACAGCAGGGGCATCACCATGTCCGTTGGTGGCTAATGATGTAGTACAAGATTTAATTCAAGTGCTCACAACATCCAAATGCCTGCCAAATTGAATCCCACACTGCATTCTTGTAACTAACATGTCTTTCAGATGATGCTCTATGGCAAATGGCCTTGGGTTTAGGAAAAATTTTAAGATGCTTTCTTCATTTATTACCCCCAACACTCAAACCTCTTCATCACCAGCTAAGAGGCCTTGAGTTGATGTGTTAAGAAAAAGATGCAACACTTCCCTGTGCATCTCTCTGTCTTGGCAGGCAGCCAATGCTGACTTGTCACCTGGTGTCACACAGGCTTGGGTCCAGAGCACCCAGGAGTTGGGAGGAAAGGAGGCCATCTCCTCACACATCTGGTACTTAAGCTAAAGGGCCCCCTTTTGTGTGAATTAGGTAATTGGGACAAGTGCTAGAGATGGCTCTTCTATCGGCTCCTTCTAATGGACTTTCCAAAAGTATTTCTAGCGGGGAGAAATTGGTATGAGGATAGCATACTTAGAAAAATTCATATTTGTTGCCCACTCATTGCTTCAACTAGTATTTATTGAGCCCCTACTTAGTTCCAGGCACTGTGCTAGGCACTGGATAGGGAATTTTAAACAAATTGGACAAGGTCCCTGCCCTCCTGTAGTTTATAATCTAGTAAGTAAACAAATAAATCCACAAATAAATATCCTCTATAATCTCAAAATGTCGCCAGTGCTATGAAAGAAAAGAATAAGGTGCCATGAAGGAGATTGATGGGTGGACTTGATTTAGACTTGATTTAGAAGAGTTGGAGAGGGCTGTGGTGGAGGGGATATCTAATTTAGCGACCAACAGAACTGTTTGGGATTCTAGAATTAGTGCCTTCCCTAATAGCCACTTTGTAATTTTGTTTCAAAACTATAGCCTCTATAGTGTTTAAATAACCCAACCTTGCCTACCTCCTCAGCTTTATGTCCTTCTCACCTGGCTTCAACCTCCTCCCTCAGAAACACTGAATTTCTTGGCCCTCAGAATGCTTAGTGTCTGCCAGTCCCTCTAACTATGTCTTCCCCACTTCTTCACCACAATGACTCCTTCTCATCTTCCATGGCTCATCTGGGACATGACTGCCACTAGGAAATCTCTGATTCTTCTCTCCTTCCCATGGCAGGACTCCATGTGGCTCAGTTCCAGGGAACATGTTTTTATGTTTGTACGTCAAATGGTTGAATATCAGCAATTTCATGTGGTTCAACCAGTAAGCTATGTACATGGCAGCTGTTCAGTACCTTCCATTCATACAGACTACAACGTGCAAGTGATTTCTGAAGTCTACAACATGGAGGCTCTGCTCACCACACGGCCCTTCCCTGTGTTCCTGTGGCGCACTGTACCCATCTCTAAAATTTATCTTACCATTTTGTATGAAGTCATGTGCTCATGCTTCTTTCTTTCCTTCTCAACAGTTTCATCTTGTGTCCTTAACAATTAGCACAGAGTCTTTTGCTGTAACGCTAAGAGTAACTATCATTTATTGAGCCTCTAGCAGTACCAGACACTTTAAATGCATCATCTGTAATTCTTCCAGCCATGCTGACAGATAAATGATATTATTCAGTTTTACAGTTGAGAAACCAAGGCTCAAAAGTTAAGTAATCTTCGTAAGTCCACACCATACTAAAAGATGGCAGAGCTCAGATTGAATGACACTCTATCTGATTCTAGAACCCATATTCTTTCAACCATGCTATGCTAGGTTTCACTCTTTTCATTCATTCATTTATTCAAGAAGTATGTTTTATAGTGCTAGACCTTGTATTAGTGTCATTGGTATACCTGTAGATGACAAAACCTGTCTTGACTTCAAGGAGCTTCCAGTCTAGCAAGAAAGGCAACACTGAACAACCCATTACAAGTGAGATAAACTGGGATAGATGTCTAGAACTGAGCTGAATGCTATGAGAGATAAACATACAGAAGTATTATGAGAGGTATCCCTAAAAAAAGAAATGATATTTTTAACTTTGTTTAGGTTTTGGATATTAAAAATAATCTCTTTATCACTAATCCCTTTATCTGTAATCCCTCAACCTACTTTGCCCCAGAATAACTCGGTTATAGTTCAGGTACAATAAGTATCTAGTTATGATTGAGGTCAGCTGCACCACAGCACTTCCCAGTAGGAAGTTGACGATTTCTTCTTAGCTTTTAGCTATTTGGGGTTGGGTTACTGCCACTTGCCACCAAAACAGATATAAGCAAGTCTGAAACTAATTCCTGGAAATGGGCCATTATGGGTGACAAATTCTAAGCAGAGGATGTGGCTCAGTCACAGAGGGAATCCCTTATCCTCAGAGGGGGAGTTGGCTGACCTCACCATGTGGTATTAAAGCAGCTGGTTGAAACTGGCCCATTGAAACCTGGGACTCAGGCTAAAGCTTTAGAAATGTTGGTGGAAAAATGTCAAGAGCATCATTATGTATGGGGATTAGAAGTGGTGGGTGAAACTGAAGAAATCCTGTAACCCTAAAACAAAGCAGAACTGACAACGCCCCTGGTCCAGAGGTGCTGATGCGCCGACTTCAACTCTACCTCTGCTCCTACCAAATTTCCTAGAAAGCATAATGTGTTTTTTGTTTTGTTTGTTTTGCCTCAATTTTCAGACAACCCTCTGTGAACATTACTTGGCATCAAGAGAAATATAGAGAACTTAAGGAGTGGTTCCTTATAGCATGAAACAATCAGAGAACAAATAGGAATTTCAGAAGCAGAAAATCTGGAATCAGAAGAGACCTTAGAAATCCTCTGCTCCAGATTCCTAAACAGTGCAGGAAGCCCTTCTAAGAGATTTCTGTCCCATCCCAGACTTGTGCTAAATACTCCCAAGGACAGAGACCTCATTAGCACACCATAACTCCTATAATGGAAAGTCTTTTATTTGCCTCCCATGACCTTAACAAATAGGATCCCTTTCTGTCCTCAGAATAGTATAATCCTTGTTTCCTACAGCAGTTTACCTGTTTATGTACCTTCTACATTTTCTTTCTTTAGGACCTCAGTGTATTCAGTGTGGGTTTTTCTGAAATGACTAGAGCCATCAGATAGAACTTCATCAAGAATATGGATCCTGAGGGAGGGCGCTGGATAAGCAGAGAGGAATGGGTCTCAAACGCTGCTCCACAAGGAACAAGGATTCAAATATTCATTAGTCGATATGGATGACATCCTGTGGCACCGTTAATACATGGCTCTGTTCAACAATAGCAGAGTTAATGCAGTTACCTGGCAGCAAAGCATTTCCAAAAACGCCAGCCTTTCTTCTCATTGACTATTGATGACTGCAGCCCAGGGGAAAGTAGTACATTCATAAACATCAATCAGGGCAGGAAAGGCGCCTTCCAGTCTCTTTGAAACAAGATAATTTATGTGAAAGCTCTTTGTCAACTGTAAAGCAGTATACAAATGTAAAGAATTTTTATCATTGTTTTAAAAGGAAGTTGGAATAGAATTGCTGTTGTTTTTTTTTAAAGTTTTCTATGCAGCCTACTCAATACATACCTAAGAGAACTTTGCCTACCTTTCTATCATCTGTGAGTAGGTATTCAGCAAAATTGTTTTTAAATAGTGGGGCTCAGGCGCATTTCTCTATGGAGGCTACACTTCTGTCTCCAGGTTTTTAAAAGCAATTTTCTTTGGTATTTCCTTAGTGCACATTTTATTTTAAAATGACAGATTACAAAGACACTTGCCTAGGACTCTGAGATGTAATTCATCTGAATTAACGTGAACCCCTAATCCTGCAAAAGACAGGGATATACCATTTGTAGAGTAGCTGCTATGTGCTGGAAGTCGTTAGGAGTTGTATGTATGTTTTTGTGTATATTATCTCAATTAATCCTTACAACCACTCTTGGCCTGATTTACAGATGAGGAAAAAATTTTAAACTTTCCTGAGGTAGAAAAGCTAATAATTGGCAGAACTCAAAATTCAAACCCAGTTGTCTCAACCCAAATGCTTTGCTTCTATACCTCCAAAGAAGCTATATTTGAAATGTATGGATGAAAACCAGGCTATCATTCCCACAATGGTTTTCATATACTCCCACAAAAGAATAGATTTTGTAAGTATTTATAAGTGTCTTTTTAGGAGATAAAACATCATATGCTATTATCTGACCTTTTACTCAATTATGTCATATTTTTTACTACAGACACTTAGAACTTTTAAGTCCTTCTTACTATTTTGTCATTGGCAATCTTGGTAGTTATTTTTTTCTCCTTTAATTAAAATTAAAAATTCTGAAACTATCATATTTGTCAAAAGAATTGAAAATTACCTACTTACAAAAATTAAGCAAATATATTTTAAACCTTTAAAAATGTATCCATAGCACATTATCTTTGCAATTGTGAGGTTGGACTACTACTTCCAGGAAGAGGGAGTGGATACACTTTTCTCTATTCCTCCCACTAAGTACAATTAAAAACTCTGGAAATTATATGTAAAACAAACATAAGACTCTGATAAGTAAAGAGAAAAGACAGACCTGCTAGCAACTTCAAGACTGAGGAACGCCGGGTCAGTTGCTCACTAGGTTTTCATTTTGCCTCATATATCCCAGGTAGGGTGCTGGAGAACTCAACAATTGGAAATATCAAGAGGTGCAGACCAAAAAAGCCACAGAAAACACTTGATATGTCTAGCCAGAAGACTAGGAAAGGGGCAGCCTAGCAAGACAGAAAACTTTTAGATAAAACTGCTCTGCTCCAGTCAAACACCAGAGAGAAACCCATGGCTCCACTCCCACCCTCACTACCAAAAGCTGAGTAGGGAATCCAGACTTCTGCCCTTGCCAGGATGTAACACAATTCTGCCCACGGTATTAGTGAAGACCATGTGGTGAGCCTGGAAATTCTGGCCAGAAATTCTAGCAAGTATAATAACATAAGAAAATGATACAAAAGGCATATAGATCAAAAAAAGGAAGAAACATCTCCCTGTATGTTGATTACATGATTGTCTATGTAGGAAATCCCAAGGAATCTACAAAAAAAAATCTCCTAGAATTAATAAAAGAGCTCAACAAGGCTGCAAGTTATAAGATAAAGATACAAAAATCAATTATATTTTATACACTATAGCATGAACACCAAAATTAAAAATACAATGCTATTTTCAACTATTCCAAAAAATGAAATATTTGGGTGTAAATCTAATAAAACACATATAGGACTTGTATATCGAAAACCACAAAATGCTGGTGAGGACATCAAAGAAGATTTAAATAAATGGAAAGACATACTGTGTTCATGGATTAGAAGACTTAACAGAGTAAAGACATCAATTTTCCCCATATTGTAAACAGAGTTAATGCAATTCCTATCAAAATTTCAGCAAGGTATTTTTTATATATAGATAAGACTATTCTAAAAATTTACATAGAAGGGCAAAGGAACTAGATAACTAAAAGAATTTGAAAAAGAATAAAGTAGGAATAATTAGTTTATTCAGTTTCAAGACTCATTACATTGCTACAGTAATCAAGACTAGATAGTATTGGTAGAGGGATAGACACATAGATCAATTGAGAACCCAGACAGAGCCCCCTAAAATATGCCCAACTGATTTTTGGCAAAGATTCAGAAGCAATTCAATGGAGGAAAGATTGTCTTTTCAACAAATGGTCATAAAGCAATTGAGCAGCCATAGGCAAAAAAAAAAAAAAAAAATGAACTTCAAACTAAGTCTCACATCTTACACAAAAATTCATTCAAAATGGATGATGGACCTAAATGTAAAACATGAATCTATAAAACTTCTATTAAAAACATAAGAGAAAGATCTTCGGAATATAGGGCTAGGCAAAGGGTATTAGATTTGATAACAAAAATACAGTCCATAAAAGGGGAAATTGATAAATTGGACTTCATCGAAATTAAGAACTTTTGCTCTGCCTAAAACCCTGTGGAAGAAGATGAAAAGACAAGCTACAGACTGGGAGAAAGTATTTGTACACCAAGTATCCCACAAAGGACTAGTAGATGGAATATATAAAGAACTCTCAAAACTCAATAGCAATAAAACAAACAATCCAATTAGAAAATGGACAGAAGACCTATTTTCTAAAGAAAATGGGCATGAAGACATTTCACTGAACAGGATACAAAGATGGCAAATAAGCACATGAAAAGATGTTCAACATCATTAGCCATATGGAAATACAAATTAAAACCATGTGAGATATCTCTACTACCTATAAAAATGGCTAAAATAAAAAATATTAGCAATAGTAAACATTGGCAAGGATGAAGAGAAACTGGATTTCATACATTTTTGGTGGGAATGTAAATTGGTGCAGACAATTCTAGAACATAATTTGGTGGTGGAAAAACGAGTGTGATTAATAGGGCTACATGAAGGATCCTTATGGTGATGGAACTGTTCTGTATCTTAGCTGTATCAACGTCAGTTTCCTGGTTGTGATATTATACTACAGTTTTGCAAGATGTTACCATTTGGGGAACGTGGGTAAAGGATACACACACACACACACACACACACACACACACACACACACAGATGGAATCTCTCTGTTATTTCTTACAACTTCATGTGAATCTACGATTATCTCAAAATAAAAAGCTTAATTTAGGGGCCGCCCGGTGGCACAGCGGTTTAGTCCGCACTTGGCAGCCCGGGGTTCGCGGGTTCGGATCCCGGGCGCCCGCCGACGCACTGCCTGTCAGCCATGCCGTGGCGGCGTCCCATATAAAGTGGAGGAAGATGGGCACGGATGTTAGCCCAGGGCCAGTCTTCCTCAGCAAAAAGGGGAGGATCGGCGACGGATGTTAGCTCAGGGCTGGTCTTCCTCACAAAAAAAAAAAGCTTAATTTAAAAACTGGCATGAGATCATGTCTTATTTTGGACTTTATGCTGATATAATGATCGAAATATAGCTGAAATATTTCAACTCTCAGGTCAGTTTTAAAGGACACGCTTTCTTGTTAGGCTGGGATACAATGGAGAGATAACTATGAGTCAGTAGATGAGACTTTTATCATCAGTAGATAATACTTTATGTTTTAACATAAAGTATTAACTACATATAAAATATGTAGTTTGGGGGCCAGCCCAGTGGTGTAGTGGTTAAGTTTGCACTCTCCACTTTGGCAGCCCAGAGTTTGCAGGTTTGGATCCTGGGCGAGGACCTACGCACCACTTATCAAGCCATGCTGTGGCAGCATCCCACATATAAAGTAGAGGAAGATCGGCACAGATGTTAGCCCAGGGCCAATCTTCCTCAGCAAAAAGAGGAGGATTGGCGACAGATGTTAGCTCAGGGGCAATCTTCCTCACCACCCCCCCCCCAAAAAAACCAAAGTTTCATTCAACCAACATTTATCGAGTAGCAGTCAAGTGCCTGTGAACAGATAAAGATGAGTATGGCGCAGCCCCTGGCTACTAGGAATTAAGCCCCTGGTACTGAACAAAGACCACATCAAGCCGTAGAGACTGCACGGGTACCTTGGAGAGTACGAGGATCATCAGCAATGTGTCAGCCAGCATTTATTGAATACCTGGTTTGGAGCAGGTGTTATGCTACCATCTTTACATTCATTCTCTCATTTGATCCACAGAACAACTCTGAAAGTTAATTTTATTATCCGCATTTTATAGATGGGGAAACAGAAGCCATAGAGGTTACACATTTCATCCAGGGAATGAGTGAAGTGGTAATTTAAATCCAGCTCTGACTTCAGAGCAGCCTGTGCACTTAACCATAAGGCCGTACTGCCTCTAACTGAAGTCTGTACCATGTACCTCAGGGTGCAGAAAAGAATCATCTGCCACTATGGCTTGAGAATTGGGAGGACAGGATAGGGGTCAGGGGAAGATTTAAAGAGGAGGCGAAATTTGACTTGGGTCCTGAAGGGTGAGTAGGAGTTAGTTGGATGAACAGGTAAGGGCCTCCAGGCCTGAAGAATTAGGATGTACGAGCAATCTATTTGATGAGGGAAATAGTAATGTGCTGAGAAGAGAGAAGGGAAATCGCTCAAAGTCAGGGCCTGTTATGAGTTGAATATGTAATTGGTTGCAGATGTAATTGGTTAAGATGAGGTCATTAGGGTGGGCCCTAATCCAATATTACCATATCCTTATATGAAGGGGAAATTTAGACAGAGAAACAGACACCCACACGGGGAGAACACCATATGAACATGAAGGCAGAGATCAAAGCGATGCATGTACATGCTAAGGAATACCAAAGATTGCCAACAAACCACCAGAAGCTAGGGAGAAGCGTGGAACAGATTCTCCCTCACAGCCCTCAGAAGGAACCTACTCTGCTGACACCTTGATCTCAGGCTTCTAGCCTCCAGAACTGTGAGACAATACATTTCTGTTGGTTAAGCCGCCTAGTTTATGGTATTTGTTATGGGGGTCCTAGCAAACTAGAGGGGTGGGGATCCAGAGAAGTGGTGTGCTAGACTAATTAGCACCAGCTGGAGAGAACTAATTGTTAAATTTTCAGGTATCTTCAAGCCAACTGACAAAGCCATTCAAAATAAAATCATCTGAACTTATAATTAAAGAAGCTATATAGAACAAATATAATCAATACTCAAAACTCATCACCAACTAATAGTTTTACATCTTACTAGGATCTATGCATTTGAGGCTATTTACATCTATTGTTATCTGTATGATGGAAACACTATATAATGATGTGCTCCTGAAAGTCTCTGTCCAATTCCACCATCAGGGACATCACCTTGGTAGCTTGAAATCAGCCCTGGTGAGATAATTTACACCATGAAAATTAGCAAATGCTACAAATTGGGGCTTTGATCCCCTGGAGAGCTGGTTGTTAAACATTTACCAACCCAGCACTGGTCCAGTGATATTGGCAGCTCATCCAGTACTACATTTGCTTCCTTTCATTGGCTCCAGAAATCTCTTCCTAGTCCCTCTCAATCCCTGTTCTGAAACCTCTGCCTTCTGCCTGACCACTGGAGGACTTTGGCTTCAGTTCTCAGCTTCCCCAGAAAAGCCAGTTTTGCCCTGAGTGAGCCCCATTGCATACCTCTTGACATGCAGAGTGTGAATGAATGGATAGATGGATGAACGGATGAGTGAATGAATGCTTCAGAGATTATTTTCAAATTGTAATCATGCCACTGTTTAACTTCCATATAGTCAGGTAGGAAGGACACTCTTTATGACTTGTAAGTACCAACTTTGCTCCTGGGATTCTGAGCATAACTCCTCTCTATCCCAAATTGCCTTCTGGTTAAAAGGGTCTCTTAAACCCCTCTCCTTGCTAGCTCTCTAGGATAGTGTGAAGCGCAACCTTCGTGAAGGCACTTTGAAAATAAGTGCCACTATACAAACATATGGCAGTATGACTATTATTATAGCAAGCTTCAAATCCTTAAAGGTACAACCCGTGCACGTTCCCAAGAAACTACATATATGTTTGTGATAATTTGCATTGGAAATTAGTGTAAAAGTAGAAAGCGCCATAAAATAAAATATTTATTGTTTGCTTTTTATGTATAGCTAATTCATTTTTTTAACAGTGACTTAAAATGATCTTATTACATCCTGTATGGGTATAATTATTAAATAATAATACAGATATAAGCTAATAAGAAAAATAATCATATATTTGTAGTAACATTGAAATGTAAACTCTCAGATGCAGAGAACCAGCTTCGTGGTAATTATATTTGCCATTAAATGATAACATCCAATTGGTATCTAATCTTCAGGCTACAAATAAGCGTGTAATACTGCAAATACACTCTAATTACATGGCTGTTTGTCCCCTGTAAAAGTAATAAGATGAACTACAAGCAGTGTTGCAAATTCCAGTGAAGAATTTTATTCAGACTCTAATGAAAGATGCCAGGTGAAGCTTATGGCTTAATACTCTCCTTATTTCTATCTTCGGTACCAATGACTTTACTACTTAGTTCCAGATGTCAAAGTTTGTATTCCAATATTATTATCATTGTTTGACACTGTTGTTACTTAATGGGAACTGGCCTAACATTCTACTGAAGCCTGCACAAGTCTTATTTTGGAAATTGAAGCAAAATATATTTTGTCTGATAGAGTTCTAGGAAAGAAAAGTGCCTAATTTCTCCATCTTAAATCCTTAGAAGATAACTTTATTATCTCAACCCCTCTACTGAAACATTTACCTAAAGCCATAATTCTTCTATTTTGTTATTTTGGCTTCAACATAAAAGCACATCTTCTAATCAAACTTCTGTGTTCAAATGTTCAGATGTCCAGTACTTGGTACAGAACTTAGGAAACATTTTGAATAAATAAATGAATAAACAATTGAATAATAGTTTATAAACCTCAGTTTATTTGCTGCAAGTAAGTGAAGTCAAGTACATTTGTCTAAGTTTTTCATTGAGTTAATAAATCAGGGGGCTGGCCCAGTGGCCTAGTGGTTAGCTTTGGCACATTCCACTTCGGTGGCCTGGGTTCAGTCCCCAGGCATGGACCTACATGACTCATCAGCCATGCTGTGGTAGAGACCCACATATGAAATAGAGGAAGACTGGACACAGATGTTAGCTCAGGGTGAATCTTCCTCAGCAAAAAAAAATAATAATAATAATAAATAAATAAATCATTTTGGTGACTTGTACACAGATTTAGATGTGCTATGTTATGAAGGCCTAGAACACTGAAGTGGATAAAACATTATGATTTTAAGTATCTTAATAGGGAACCCCTGCTCTTATGACTTTAACCTTGTATATATTTACATGATCTCCATCAAGTGGACTGGGAGGTGATAAAGAAAAAGTAACATTAAGAATTAAGACAGGGGCTGGCCCAATGGTGTTGTGGTTAAGTTCGTGCATTCTGCTTTGGTGGCCCAGGGTTTGCCAGTTCGGATCCTGGGTGCGGACCTGCTCACCACTCATCAAGCCATGCTGAGGCAGCGTCCCACATACAAGAGCTACAACTCTACAACTATGATATACAACTGTGTATTGGGGCTTGGGGAGGGAAAAGAAAAAGAAGAAGATTGGCAACAGATGTTGGCACAGGGCCAATCTTCCTCAAAAAAAAAAAAAAAGAATTAAGACAAGAGGTGGGCAGAGAGGAAACTTCCAAGTTTGGCCTTAGAAACTTCTGTTTTTTATGTGCATCCTCTATGCTTTAGAAATGAAAAATTCTAAAGTCAGTTACAATCACTCTGTACCACATTTTATTTATCTACTTTAAAAATGATTTATTTCTAAGACAACAATAGTACCTAATATTTATTGAGGACGTATTTCTCACTGTCACCCTTTGGTGTCTACATGTGTGAAATGGCTTTCCCAGGGTGGGACAGCTGGTGGAGCAGAGACTGGAACCCATAGCTGACACAAGGCATGCTCTTGATGCCTTTCGGGGGATGATGCTGCCAGAGCTGACACTAGTTTCAAACTTTCTGCCTTTGCAAGCATCTCTTCCAGCTAGAACTGTTTTCTCTTCCACCCCAATGACCCAAACTCCACCACTTAGGACCTTCCTCAAGTTTTCCCATTCCCAAAGATTTTTACCATCCCTGCCTCTTATCTAGCACAGTATGAAAAGTCTATGCACACTATGTAATTCCTACTTAAATAGTTTTGTTCAGTTCTCTACTTCTTGAAGCAAGAACTTTTTTCTGATAATTCTCTCTTACCACCCCCACTTCTCCATCCCCCCACACCCCAGCACCTAACACATGCAGAAATAGGGAGTAACTATTTGTCAATAGAATAATATCTCTGAAACTCTTAAAAGAGCTCAGAAAGAGTTGTTATACTTTCAGTATTTAAATACTGTTGCTTTGTAGTTGTTGTTAACAGAAGCAGATAAAATCCAGATTTTCTTTTTGTAGACACACTTTAAAAGCTAAAAAGTCACTTATCACAGAAACTTCCAGGTATGAAAGTGTATGAATGAAGATGTGACTCATTTGATCCTTAGATTTTTACTTCCCCAATATCCTGCCTTTCCCAGAAGATAGATGGACTTGGATGTGTTGTCAGTTTTCCTAATAGATCCTCCACGTCCTGTTTTCCTGAGACACGGCAGAGTGTGACTGTTCTGTTTCCAGGGACACTGTGTATTAAGGATGGAATTTTAATCAGGCCAAGTCCCACAGAATAACCAGTCTTTGAGAAATATTTTCTTCTCTCTCTACTATTTTTATTTGCTCCATTCTCTATCACACCAGAGAGAGATTTAAGGGAACTGAGGCAAGCTGTTGTAAAGTATCCCCTTTTCCAATTGGTGACAAAAAAAAAATCTAAATTTAAAACAAGAAAGCATTTCTCATGCCATGGCACCTGCTTCGACGTTTAAAATGCAAAGATTAGGTAAAATAAAGTGCCTAGATTTGCTCTTTACAGAAATATTTGAAACACTTTAAAGAATGGCTTCCTTCTCTCTTTCTCTACCTCTCTCCTCACACACACACACACACACATCCAAAAAAATAGCCACCAATTATTTGATATCTTATTTGGTTTGCTGACTGTTCTATATTTAAATCTGAGTTTTGCTCACAACAGAAATATGAGCAATCCTTTCCCCTATCCTCCTGGGAATTACGTTTGCTGTTAGGTTGTGCATTTACTAATTCCAGAATTTTTTGATCCAAATTTTGGTCTGTGTTGTATTTGTCTCTTCCTTCTCTCTCACATTTATCATCATTTTCTGCTTGTATATCTGTCCATTTGTCTTTCTTTCCTTTAATTTCTGTTCCATGGTCCCTAGATAGAAAATGAAATATTAGGTTTGTCAAGCGTATATCATTGTTTAAATGCCTGGAGATGATGGGTTAAACAGACCAATCAATGAAACAAACCTCCAGTGCATTGCAGGGGCTGCAAAGGATGTTCCCTTTGGCTCTTTAAGACCTAACAAGTCAATAACCTATTAATATCATATTCAGCCAGTCACCTCCACACAATTCATATGTGACTTTTTAGGACAAAACTTTATAGCTGGTGGTGAATTAACCAGAAGAGTGTTTGTGAAAATATCCAAACTAAAACTAAGACTGTAAATTTAAACAGTGAAATGGAAATAATAATCACATGATTATATTTCTAAGATGCACCACAACTGTTACAGCTATAGCATGATTATTATAAATGCAAAAAGGATCCAAATTTTTAAGTAATGAATCCGGTCATCTCATTATTTTTCAGTGTATTATCACATGCAATGCCCAAAGAGTTAAATACCCAACACATTAAAAGATACGATCCCTTTGGGGAGTTTATATTGAAAAGAGATAATCAGGCAGACAAAAACCTTTCTTTTAGTTTATTTTTTCACATTTTATATAGTGAACGATCAAAATTTAATAGTCTAAATATCAAAGAAAATACATCTGGAAAGCATTGCTCATTATGGATAGAGCAGTTATTTAATGTATGTATCTGATAATCCTTTGTATGTATAAAATCATGTGTGCATATATATTTATACAAGATATGAGGAATGACAGCATCTGAGTTGAAAAATTGACTACTTTCAGATGATTCACATTTTGAACTTTTCCTACCTGTTTCTTCCTGTTTCAGAAGTGAAAAAATGTATACTGGAAATATTTTAATATAACTCAAAAACTCCTCCAAATATTAACTCATTAATTCCAAAACTGATTTTACATCATTACTTTATATGAAATGGAAATCAATGTGTCAGTCCATTTCCTAGGAATAAAATTTTTCACTGTAGTATATCTAAAGATCAAATGTGTTTTGTAACATTAGAAGAATTCTCTAGTCTTTAGTATCACCCTTCCCAAACAGAATTACTCCTAATGTCATGGCCCAGTTTTGGAATCAGACAGATTTTGTTTCAAATCCTGGTTCCATCACTCAGAAGTTATGTGACCTCATTTTTTTTTAAGATCCATATATAAAATAGAGATATTAACCTCTACCTCAATGGGTTTGATGAAGATTAAACGAAGTGTTGTATCATAATGAATGCAGAGCACATTGCTCGGTACTGGGCACAGAATAAGCATTCAGGAAATGGAAGAGAATGGAGTTCATTCAACTAACTCCAGCCATTCAAGAACTCTGAGCATAATTTGCTTAAATAACCTTTCCCAAATATCCCTTATATATCTTGAGCTCATCTACTTATTTTCTGCAGGGCTGTCTTTTAAGCTGAGCATTATATAGCTATTAAAGTAACCCAAGATCCACTTTTGTTTTGTGTTGGCACTATTAGTCATACCACGCTTGTAGTAATGAAAATGAAGGATCATCTCCCATTCCAGATGATAGCCATGAGGCAAGCAATGGGAATATGATTCATCTTTGAGGAAAGTACTGTGCCTTGAAAGAAAGAACATTATGGGTACAATCACCCAGATTATAAGGTAGGTAGGCTTTCTAGCTTCTCTCTTGAGTACCCCCAATTATTTTCATTCATTCAACAAACATTTATTGAGCACCTACTGTGTTCAATGCCAAGAAATAGGCTTCAAATGTAACTGTGAAAATTGTAAACCTTCCCTACCCTCACAGAGTTCTTGCCCTCCCGTTTTCTATCACACCCTACATCCATCATTTTCTAACCAAGTAAGTTTCTATCCAAGGGTTTCTTCAGTAGCTTAAGTTAGATTTTGATTTTAAAAAAGAAAAAGTTCACTATTGCTCTCTATTTTTCCTTTCTTTTTTTTTTTTCACCAGCTTCCCATTCCACCCTACCCTTTGACCTAGCTGGGTTGCAGTTCCACTCTTTCACTCTGTCTAAGACATAGTCCTCAACTTTAATTACACTTTAGAATCACCTGGCAGATTTTTAAATTTTGTTGCCCAGGTTGCAAACCAGACAAATTATGTCAGAGTCCCAGAGAGTGAGACCAAAGCATCAGTTATGTTTAACTCCCCAGGTAATTCCATTGTGCAATCAAGGTTGAGACTCTTTGCTGCAGAATCTTCTTCTGCATGTACCACCCTTACTTCACAACTCACTTCACTGTTGCCTCCATTCTATTCATCCAGCAAGACACAACTCAGCTACTCTTTCATCCTGTGACGTCTTTCCTGGACCCAACCCACTTTCTAGACTGGCGTAGGGACACGTATGGGTTTTCTATTGGCACAGAACAAATTACCACAAACTTAACAGCTTAAAACAACACTTATTTGCTCACCATTCTGTAGGTCAGAAGTCCAAGCCTGGCATGGCAGGGTTCTCTTCTCAGGGTCTCACAGGACTGAAATCCAGGTGTCAACCAGCTGTGTCCTCATCTGGAGTCTTTGTTAGGGTGAGACCCATTTCCAGGCTCCCTTATCTTGTCAGTAGAAGTCATTTCCTTGCAGTTGTAGGACTGTGGTGCTCGCTGTCTCCTGAGCTAGCATACAGGGACTGCTGTCAGCTTCTAGAGACTGCTCTCAGGTGCTTGCCATGTGGCCTCCTCCATAGGCCCTCTCACACTTCCAATATCCCTGACTTCAGGAAGGACCCAGTCCCTGTCAAAGCTCACCTGATTAGGTCAGGGCCACCTGGATAATCTCTTCCTTGATAAATTCAAAGTCAACTGATTCATAACCTAATTATGAGAGTGCTATCCCGTCATATTCATGGGGTCTGCACACACTGAAAAGGAGGGGCTGATACAGAAGGTGGGAATCTTGGAAGCCATCTTTGAATTCTGCCTACTAAGTGCCCCTCCTATGGTTCCCAGAGTGCCTCTGCTTCCCACAGCACTTCCCACAGTGCATTGTTTCGCCAGACGTTGAATCCTTGGAGGGAAGGGACATATTTATATTTGTCTTCTATATTGTTATTATTCATATTTATATTTGTTATATTTATACTTGTCTTCTTAGCACATATCTCAAAGCCTGGAATAAGGTAGATGTTCACCAAGGGTTTACCAAGTATTCATGTGGTGCATATGCATAATTTAGACCTTTTGCATATTAGAAAATAGAGCAGGCACAAATTTGGATAAAAGCCTGATCTAGGGTCTTAGGAAAGATGCAACTAATTCAATAATTTCAAAAGTTAAGAAAGGGTAACTTCAAAAGTAGGCTAATAAACATAACAGTATCTTTTTCTTTGAAGATTTTTAATTAATTTCATTGTTTATAAAATCATTGTTGTTTCAAAATATGTATGAACTTTTTTTCATACTTATTGCCTTTGAACCCAAAAAGTTCTTTTCCATTTTGCATCCTTGTTTTGATGGTTTGAGGAATAATCAGTTTTCCCCCTATTGGCCAATATGCCCAATGCATCATTCATATGATGCACAATATACATGCAAATTAATAGTAATTAATTGATCTTTATGTTATGATCATAAGATAAAATGTATAAATGCAGTTCTTCTGCCTTGAAAGTGCTTAGCACAGTGAAGAATGGGGACTTTGGCACTTCTGTTACAATTCCAGCATTTCCTAGCCCCTAGCTTTAGATAAGTCACTTCTACTTGCCTCAGATTTTTCATCCCTAAAATGAAGATTACAATATCTTTTGAATGTGCATGAAAGCATTTGAGATAAGTTATGAGCAGGAACTAGCACAGAATATATAATGATAATGTTGATAAAATTCCAACAGTTCACTCTATCCCAATCCTACCCAACATTGAGAGATTTGCTGGGGAGAAGGGAAAGTAAATTACGTATTTACCCCTCTGCTTATAGGAACTAGTTGGGAGAAGAAGGTCTATCTACCTAAAATCGTAATTTGACCTAACATCAGATAAAATTGTAAATTCAAAGCTTATTCTGAGGTATATTGTGGACCAAGGTCTGAAAGCAGGAGAACGAGAAAGGATAACCAAAACTACTTTATATAAAACTACTTTTATATAAAGTTGAACAGGAGAAATTGTTCCCAATTATATTGCTGTTAGGAAAATCTTTCCCTTCTGCAATAGAGTTCTAGACCAGCACTGTCCAATAGAAATAAAATGCAAGCCACATATGTAATCTTAAATTTTCCAGAAGCCACATTAAAAAGAGTAAAAAAAAAAGGTGAAATTAATTTTAATAATATACTTTAACCCAATGTATCCAAAATATTATTTCAACATATAATCAAAATAAAAAATTATTAATGAGATATTTGGCATTTTTTAATGCCAAGTGTTCAAAATCTTACATGTATTTTTTACACTTATGACACATTTCAACTCAAACTAGCCACAGTTTATGCACTCAATAACCACACAAAGTCTGTAAAGTGCGTGTTTCTGTATGTATATTTATGTCTGTGTATACCTCTGCATATGTTTTAACCTAAAGACTTCTAAACCACAGAAATAATGCAGTATTTTCCCTTCACACAAGTGAAAAGGATCTGACTCAGCTCACCAAAGTTCACCTTGGACACTTCTGCTGGTCTTGAGTGTTCTATGTGATTTCTCTCTCCCTCTCCCTCTCTTTCTTTCTCTCAAAATCAATCTTTAGGTAGGGGAACAAGCCTAAGAATTGAAGTACCCATAAAGGGACATCACTGTGAAGAGTTTGACACTTTTACCTCTAAAAAAAGTCACATTAAATCTGATTTTTCATCATTTTTCTCCTCTCCCCTGTAATAACCTCTAGGTTCCTCCCACACTCCTACTAATGACACCAGCTGTGTTCTAGTGGTGTAGCGGGGAATTTTAAAGGAAGGGAAATAAAGTATGGTCATCCCCATGTCACTCCTTTGCTGAAACCAGAATGTCATTTTGAGGGAGGAAATTATCCTAAAATTCCAGAAGTGGCCAACTGCACTGGCAGCAGAGGCCCAAGGCAGGCTTAGGATGATGGGATAAAGGAAGCAAAAGGAGAGAGTCTGCATTGGGGGTCCACTCCTTTATCTCAGGTGCATTATAACAAGATCTTAAAGAGGAGGCAGACATGTGGATGATTTCTTTGTTATTATTGACATTAAAGGGTAATTTATTCACTTTTCTCAATGAACGGAAGGGCATTGGTTAAATGGATGGGATAAGAATTTGTGATTCTGCCCAGGAATAAGCCAGAATTCTTACCTTAACTCTTCTTAGACTGTGTGCCAAAACAGCTTTCTGTGCAAAGTCTGATTTGATAGAGCAGCAAAGTCTCTACAAAGAATATGGAGACGTCAAGTGCTCTAGAAATAGACTGATGGGTAAAGACAGTAAAGTATTTGTCCAAGTATCCTGGTTAGCAATTTTTGAAATCTTTCCTGATGCAGAACACTTCCCCGCCCCCCACACAAATACGTACCACACATGCATAATAAGAAGAGAGAGATAGAGAAATGTTACTGTGAATTAGGTAATTTAGTAAGTGTCTTGACTGTTTTAGGCTACTAGGTTTCCATTTCCTCACCTAGAGCGATGTTAATAACCCCCTAGTGATCCAATTAAAAAGAGAATAAATGCACTATGTAAAAACCAAACCAAAGCAAAAAACAAAAAAACCAAGTTTCTTTAGCCATTGTGATCCGATCCTGGGGGAAATATGCTCCACCAAATACATAAGCACTTTCCATCAATACCCTAACCTCGAAATAATTCCACATGGTATTTGATAAATCCGGTGCATGTGTGGGCATCTGAACACACACACACGTATACTAACATATAAACGTGCTCTTCATGTGTGAAGATGAATCTGCTCACACTGATTGCTCCTGGTGGGTACAAATGTCAGGAGAAAGGGCCACCGAGAGGCCAAGTGTCCTGTCCACATGTAAATGCCACCCTTTCATCTGCAGCTGCTGCCTTTCAATGTCTAAAAGAGACAGGGCTACCCATAGACAAAGCTACTGCCAGACCTCCGCTCCAGGACTTAAAGTTCCAAGAAAGAAGGCTTTACTCTGTCCAAAAGACATTCGGAAAGATGCTGGATCAGAAGGAAGCCCTCTTTGCATAGCTTTTGAGTCAACCACAATTTTAAATTATTGGTCACAATTAACGCAAAAATATCCTACCCTTGTACACAGATAAAATAAGGCTAAAATCATCTAACTAGTAATCAAAGAGCTGAAGTCTATTTGATTTCATAGCTGATGAATTATGTTGCAGCAAAGAAAGATGTTCTATGTTGCAAAAGGGAAGATGAGAAATCTCTGATCCACTCTGAAAACATTTAGGGATAAATTTGAGGTTCCGATTCACCGAACATATCTGTAAAGTTTATTATAACTCCAAAGTTGCCGGTTTAAATTGGCTTCTTCCTGAAGGTGGGAGTGTGTAAATTGCATAGAGATGGAGAAAGAGGCATTGCTTCTCACCAAAAACGGAGCTCAATTTCAAAGAAATTAGTTCATAACTTGAATTACAGAAGTCACCTACCACAAAAAGAGAGTGTGAAGTGCGACAATTGCAGGTCATGTGTATGCTCTGTCAAAATATTTCTCAGATTCTTTCAGCTAAATATCAATTCTTGATCTTGTCTGTGTCCCTGTTCTATGTAAGAACTGTGTTTCCTGTGCTTTAAAATACTGAAGTTAAAAATGTCGAGTGCTTCCATGTCAGTGCATGTAACTGATTTTTAAGGTTCTACTTCACTTTTTTTCAATACGAGTAACAACCAAAAGTGTTAACCTATTGTATAATGCATATTTAATGAACATTAAGTCGATCCTTTTAAGGAGTCCAAGTAAATATCTTTTATATACTAAGTATATATATGTATATCTTTATGAAGAACAGTTTTAAAAATAAAGAAATTCTAGAAATATTTAAAGGGCTGCTATCAAGAAATTAAAGCAAGCACCAATTTTAAGAATTATCATGGTTTCATGAAAGAATAACCAGAGAAATTTTGAAAAAAAAGGAGAGTGGTCTAATTTATTCTACTGGCAATTAAAACATATTGTAAATCTACCATAATGAAAACAGCTTGGTATTCCCATTGTTTGTTTCTACCTTTGAATGAGTTTCATTTTTAGTTGGGATCTCCATTCGCTATCTCCACGTCTATTGCCTCTTCTCGTGGTTCTCACTTTTTTGCTGCAGCTTTCCCTCCTTGAAAGAAAGTCTTTTGGGAGTACACGAAAAATCATGTAGGTTATTTCTAAGGTTATCTAGCCTCAGTAAATCACCTTTCCCTGTCACCATTGCCGAATTAACAGTTTGCAATTCATAGGGTACAAGCGATGTACCTTATGTTCCAAACACTGTATGTGACTCAGCGTGGAGCATCAAAAGTGTTAGAGTAGCAATTCATCAACTCTATGAGTGCCAACCAGAAAACACAAGTCCTACATGATTTGGCAGCAAGCTAATTAGACAGCATCCACTGGGGCAGGCTGGTCATAATGTACTATTTCCAACAGCTAGTTAACCCTCCCTCACTTCATATAATGAAATCTGTTGTGTACATCTCATTTACCACTAAATCTTCGTATAACGTAATACAATCATGTACCACATAACGACGTTTTGGTCAATAACGGACAGCAAATATTACACTGGTCCCATAAGATTAGTACCATATGGCCTAGGTGTGTAGTAGGCTTTACCATCTAGATTTGTGTAAGTACACTCTATGATGTTCATATAATGATGAAATCACCTAACAACGATGCATTTCTCAGAATGTATTCCCGTCGTTAAATGATGCATGACTATACAATGTACTTATCTGGGAAGTACCAACAAATAGTGGATTGTCATAATCAAAGACATTTATTCTACAACAAGCTCTCTAATCTCCAGGCCTTTGCACATGCTGTTCCCTATGTCTGGAACATGGACCAGACCCTTTGCACCCCTTGCTTTCTCTACTACCCTGTCCTTAATATTGCCTACTCATTGCTTGGGTTTCTTTTAAATAATATGTAATTTATTCCATCATGTGCCTTTATTTAATCTCACAATTCAGTTTCATTGCAGAAATGACTTACTTCAAAGCCTTTTCTGTCTCTCAAACATTATATTAACTGGTTATATAAATTGTCACTCCTCTCTTCTTAGACAGTACCCTGTGTTTATTTTTGTCATCGCTCTTATCACTAGATACTGTAATGGCCTCTTCGTTTCTCTGTCTCCCACACTGGACCACAAACTCCAAAGGACCAGTACTAGGCATGTCTTAGCTAATGATATAATCTCAGCACCTAAAACCAACATGAACAAGCAATTCATATTTTAGCTTCTTTGGGAATACAATGACACTAAAACTACTCTTAACACTAAGGGTAATTACAAAAAAAAAAAACAGGATATGCCAGACTTTTCCTTAAAACCCACCCACTTTTTTCTATTTCTAAAACCATAACCAAGCCACCATCCCCTCACATGTGGATTCTGAGCAGCATGCTTACTGGCACCCCCACTTTCCATCCTTCGGTTTTAAAATGCAAATTGGATCATCAGATCACTCCTCTACTTAAACACTTCATTGTCTGTCCACTGAATTTAGGATAAAATGTCAAGTCCTAAACGTGACTTATAAGGTCCGGCATATCTGGCCCCTGCCTATCTCTGCAGCTCCATCCCTCTGTATTGAACCTAATGTTCCCCAAGTGTGTTCCCACCTTGAGTGCCGTTCCTTCTACACCTGGGCTATTCTCTGCCCCTCCCACCACCATCAACACAACCAGGCCTCTCCTGGATGACCCATTTTCACCCTTCAGTTCTCAGGGTCACTCCATTCTTCAATATGAAAACAGCCTCACCTGTTATATTCTTTCAGGGAACATGTATTTTTTCCCAATTTTTAATTGTATTCCCATAGTAAATTTTAAGTTCTTTGAGGGCAAGAGTCATGCTTATTCTCTTCACCATGATATACACGGCTAGTGCATATCTAGTAAGTTCTTGATACATGCTTGAATGAGTGGTAAATAATAAAGGTGGCACATGCAGGGGGGTTTCAGACTAGAGGGTGGTTATTGAGAGTCAGCCTTCTCCTGCCAGAGGAGCCAGACCATGGTTACATTGTGAAAGATGTGGGTAAATTTAGAAGAGTGATTTCCAGACATTAAGATTTCATGGAACAATTTTTTTTAATGGAAACTTACAGAATGTTGCCAACTCTGAATTTTTCCAAGTAATATCATTAAAACCAAAAGTAATTCCAACTGGAATAACCATCATTTTTTTTAGAAAGATAGATATTAACACTAAAAACAGTAAAAAAAATCTGAAAATAAAAGACAGTTCTTTAAACTGAATGAATTTAGCCTTATGAGAAATAAATTATCCTAGTCTGTGTGTGTGTGTGTGTGTGTGTGTGTGTTTCCTCATTTCTCTTCAGAAAATTTCAACAAGGACTGACTCAAATCCGTGGACCAGCCCTTGGTAATCACTGAACTGGATGAGAGGAGAGGATGCAGAAGGCAGACCCAAGGCCTCAAGAATGCTCCAGGCACATTTAGGAAACAATAGTTTGATGGAAGAGAGGAAATGTTAACTAGATAAACAGTAGAGGCAAAAATGCCTGGACAATTTAACAAAAATGTTTCTTTCCATTACGCTTGGCTCACACATAGAAATACCAGTGTTTCCAATAGGAAGAGAGTCCAACAGGAAAGGAGGAAGAAAAGCCACTCACCTGTTTGTTGAGAATATATTGACTATCTACTGTGTGCCTGCACTGGAAGGGGGCAGGAAGAAAGTAGGAGAAATATCTGATGTGTTTCCTTCACTGTGGGACAGGATGAAGGGCAGTGAAATAGCAGCGCACTGGATTCAGCACCATCAGAGAGGCTAGATGCAGACCCAGCATTTTCAAGTTTATAATTACAGAGAAGAAATTGAAGGCTACAACAGCAAGTGAGAGTGACCCCAGTTCTCTGTTCCTCTCCCACATGCATTCCTGCCCCCATCCAGCCCCAGGCGCCAAGTGATTTGGGGGAGAAAGGCAGAGCTACGTGGGTCGGGAACACTGAAGAGCTCCAGAGTAGATCTTTGACCCTTTTTCTCTTCCTTACTCCATCCCAAGCCCTGCAGAGTTACAGAATGCAGAATTATCCAAGGCATCTTCACCTTCTTTTGGACAGCTCAGCTAGCCTCAGCCCCATCCCCAAATACAAGACTGATTATCACATTTCTTCATCTTTACACAGAAAGGGGGATATAGAAGTTGCTCCCACTTCCATTTATTAAGAATTGGAAAACAAACAAATAAGGGGAAAATCGTTCCGAAATAAGATTTTCAATCCATCCTAAAGTCAAGATTAAAATTCTAGTTGACCAGCATAGACTATTCAACGGAATACTGTCCACTATTAATTTTATTAGTCTATGTAACTTGCCATATTTGGAGCCTCCCCTTTTCAGAGAAATATTCTTTTATCTTAGCAGATCTGTAATGTAGAATAAAGATGTACCTCACTTTGCCCTAAATCTCTATATTTTCTAAATCAATTATATTTTAAATGCATTTCCAGAGTTTCTATTTACGGGAACTATTGGATATACTAAGAAAGTGATGAGTCAGTGTTACTGTTTATTCATTTTTGAATGTGCATGGTTGGTTGTGGGGGCTGGGATATAGAGTAGATTAGTCTGGAGTCCCTTCTGAGGCCACAAACACCCTTGCCATGAAGCCTTGCTCCTGGGCCACTCACTGTGCATAGATTGCTCCAGGAACTTAAGTCCTTTTGTAAAGCAGAGTCCTTTGTTAATTCGGATTGCTACCTCTCAGTTCATTCTTTGTCTCTCTTGAGAATCTAGAATATTGAGTGTTCTTCAATCAGTGTATACCTCTTCTACTTTGAGCATGAGAAGACTTGTTTCCAATTCTTCACTCTTCCACTCTCTGATATACAGGTAGCTAGCTCCATTTCTAACCCATGACAACGAGGATGACTGCAGTGGCCTTTCTTGGAAGAAGGTACCAAAAAATACCAGGTCATCTTACCTATCAATTTTTGTTCACTGGTTTCCTGAGTCTTTGAAAATCCTATTTCAATCATGCAAACCTATGTATTTTAGGTTTGCACCTCTCTTTACGTAGAGTCTTGCACATCTCTTTACACAGGAACTCCAAAACCAAATTCCCACTCCAAGTGCACCTAGAGGAGCAACTTTTGAGGCTCACCTGATTTCCAATGATTAGTTCTACTTCACATTAATTCTACTTCTGGTTGACTTAAGGTCTTGAAGAAATAACAAATAGTATAAAATACTTCAAGAGGTTTCCTGTGACACTTGGAAAAGAAATGGTGTGAGACTTAAATGCCCCTCAGTTGAAGTATGGTTGGATAGATTCCATGCTGTGGAATATTGTTACACAGCTGCTATAAAAAGAGTGATTTGGGTGTGTACCTAACCAAAGGGGACTTTCTTGATATATTACTGTTAGGTTAAAATGAAACCACATTTCAGAGAAATTTGTACAATATGGCATCACTTTTGTAGACAAAAATATATATGCACACATGTGTTTGTACATGCTGGTATGACCAGGAGGAAAGGTCTGAAAAGATGCACAACAAGCGTTTATAAGGTTGGTCTCGTTGAAAAAGCAATGGGGGCAGACGGTGATAACTTTTTCATTATACACCTTGGTACTATTTCACATGTTACAACCAGTACATGTTACTTTTAATTATAGAATAACATAGCAAATACAATTTAAAATGAAAATAGTTGCCTTATATTGTGGGTTTACAATAAAATCGCAAAGCAGGAGAGTTGGATTGATTTAGAATTTGTGATTTTTTTTTTGCTCTGTAGGTAACACCCAAATATCATATTTAGGTGGGAACAACCTTAAATTTTATGCCAATTTCAGTCTTGAACATTCTTGGGGATGATTGAATGCTGCAGCTTTCAATACAAAGAAAGGAATTTGATACCAGCTAAGCATTTCCCAGCTCCTGCTCTCAGGTACTTTTGCCCATGACAGGAAAAAATCAGAAGCTTGTAAATCATAACCAGGATGTTCTGAGAAAATTTCTGTTCTTGGTTTTCTCTGCAATTATCTGTCCACTGACAAAGAATTTAAAAATAGTATAAGTGATGTGACATTTTAAGGAGCAAGAAAAATAACAGACAAGCCTGTAGTAGGCAGCCAGGTGCTCAGCTACTTAGCACCTTTGCGGTCTTGTCATGAAGTGAAGTTATGACACCAAGTTTTACTGCAAGAGTCTGCTTTCTCTGTGGACTTCTGATTCCTACAAACTACTCTGTGACGCTTCTCTCTCTTCCATGCCATGATCTATCCCCCAATGCCCATCCCACTTCCCCACCCTTTCCCCTCACACATGGGCACAAAAGTCGAGTTATTCCACTTCCTTCCTAGATGAACTATGAACACTTATAATTTTGCAAAGGTGAAGGAAGTTGTTTCTAAATTTTTCAGCAAAGGTGTGGGGCTTTCTGTAGTTACAAAATTATACCCTCGCAGAGTTCTGAGACTTGGAAACAATGGTACTCCAAGAATAAGAATCCAGCTACCAGATTCTTTAGGAGGATTAAAACTACTTTCAGACAGGTACTGCATCACATGAATTCAAGTTTACTGGATAGTTAACCATAATCAAGTTGAATGGAATCTTCATTTATCCAAATTTCTACTTCATTTATATATTAATGTCACCTTGTCCCATTCCAGAAAACCCCTTAGACTTTTCCCTTTTCTGGCCAGGATGATCATATACAACTTCTTTGTATGCAAAATTGTTTGCAATGTCAGATTGCCGCAAGACCCATCCTTATTCAGATTCCTTTCTCTCCTACCTTAGCTCCCCAGTGGTCTCTTTCTCCTACCTTTCTTTTTCTTATCCCTTTGATTTTCCCCTCTGTACCTCATATTTCACTCCCTCACAAAGGTCTCTGTTCCTACCCAACCCTTCCTTCTGAGGCAGCACCGTCTTTGTCTCAGAGTCAATAATGTCCTCCAACAGGCCACCCGGGGTTTGGAGTTCTAGGTAGACAAGAAAGCCTTGATGCTGAGGTAGAGGAAGCCCTCATGTGTGGAGAGTACTGTGGTCATGGAAAAAGCACTATGGCCAAGCTAGTGAATTGTAACTTCATTGCCCTTGGAAGGGGATGGAGAGGAGGTTATAATATGGAGTCATATTTCCTTTACCAAAGGTCCCCATTTAAACTCTTCTAGATGTTATCACAAATATCTCTATGAAGGGGAATAAAATTTGCCACCCCAAAATGTGTCTCTTTGACATGAGGAAGTTTTCTTTTTTCGCCTCCCCCTTAATTGCCTAAAAGAATTTAGATAAAGGGCCTGTTCCAGGAGGAAGAGCTAGCACCAGAGACATCCACAAAGACTATGAACCAGGTGTGGTAGCCAGGGAGGAAGCTGGCAAGACCTGCTTGATTAAAGTACTCCTGGGTCCCATTGCTCCTGCGTGGCCCAGCAAACATTTATTTACCGAACATTTACTCTTTTCATTCTTCCTGTGAATTGCCTTCCTTCCCTTTGAAATCCCAGACACTGCCCTCTTCTTCTTAGCTCAGGACGGCATACAAACCTCAAGACTGTCAGGGAACCTATATGTTTGGGGTTCCTGTACATATGTAATGAAATTTAATTTTCTCCTGTTAATCTGTCTCATGTCAATTTAATTCTTACACCATCCAGAAGAACTTAGAAGGGTAGAAGAGAAATTTCTTCCTCTCCACCACTGACATTCCTCTCAGATTATTTTTAAAAATCTTCAAACATTTTATATAAATTCATGTGAAAGGCAATAAACAAAGAAATAATAATAATAATAATAAAATAAAATAATAAAATAATAATTTATTCAAGAAATCCTTCTAGGTGTTGAAGAAGAGAGGAGAGGAGGAATTGCTGAGCAGAGGAGAGCATGCTTAGTGGATTCCTACAGAATGGAGGTAAGGCTGAGAGACAGAATGTTCTCCCGTATCCTCCACTCCTCTGTTGTGTCCCATCCCTTTACCCACCTCATCCTCAAAGGACCCCTTAGAACTGCATTCAACACTGCAGCCCGGATCCTGAGACAGGGAGCTGGGAAAGCCACAATCCTTGTCCTCGGGTGCTTCTAATACCATTGGTTGATGGATAAAAGGATCCCCTCCTTGACCCTTTGGTCAATTATTAAACACATAAAAACAGAATTTTCTTGCATCTTGTTTTTTTTCCAACAATAAAAATGAAAGTGCTATTTTTTTCTGAGTAGCTCTGTTATCTAGGCTCCAAAAACCAGTGATCTATATTTTGAATACAGACGTTCTTTATTATCAAATGGTTATTTCTCATTCAAGAATTATTATTTTCATTTCTATTTTTTAGGTTATATGCATAAAACCAGAAATACATTTTTAAAACTCTAGTGGAGTAATTATTCGTACAAGTCATGGTGCTATTCAGTGAAAATATGCTATAATATGAACAGGATAATCTTCCTTTATGGCAGATGTAGGAAAGACGTGAAGTCTTGGAAAAAAAATGTATTTGGTGAACAGCTTCTGGGTATGTGGGCCAATCTCAGCCAATTAGAGGCTATTCATTAGGGCCCAAAAAGTGTTGCCTGGGTAGCAGATTAATAATGGCACAGACCTCTTTCAGGTTTCATGACAGGGCCTATTCTTTGCCAAATGTATCACATTTGAGAGTCTGTAGCTTGTTAAGTACATTCATTAGGAAAAAATAATTATAATTTCCCAAGTTTTAGGGATTACTTATTTGAAATTCTCCACATTTCCACTAAACTCCAGTTTCTCAATAACTTTAGAATACAAGATAATGGTCTAAATTCACTAACTAGTAACTCTTTAGAAAAATTTTATATTTATGGAGTTAGCAAATGATTTGGTAAATTTGAAATGCTGCTCCCAATTACAGCCATAATTTGTACTTGTGTACTTTCTGAATCTCCGTCTTCTCAAGCCTTCTGTCTTCCCTTTGGCTAAAACAAGGCAACAATTGGAGGTAATTCGAGAGGGAAGCTGGAATTGAGTTCGGTTCTCTGCTCTAAATTTTCTTTGCTTTTTGTTTTTCTCCCTCCTCTCTTTTCTTCCCTCCCTGGTCTCTTCTCCTCTTCCTGTCTCTCCTCCCCATAGTAGTTATCATCACTATCAAATGTTCCCTGTCACTATCCTGTATAGTCTGTCACAGCAGGCTACTAGGCACCAGGAGCAGAGCAGTAAAGGTACAACACGTCTTCTCTGCCCTCTAGGAGTTGGCAGCTGAATCAAGGAGATGGAATGTACACACATATCCTTCCTGCCCTCAGTCCTTCACCCTACAAATGTTTATTGAGCCCCATCATGTGTCAGGCTCTGTGCTAGGTGATAAAAAAGACAAACTCCACCCTAACAATAAGAGCCAAAATAAAGTAGCTAACTCAGTAAAATATAATAATCACCAAATATCCACAGACCAAATGTGTTATGGAAGACCAGAAGAAAAGAGATTTCCAACTGAAGGGACCATAGAATCTAAACAGAAAAGATACCATGGGAAAATGTAGTCCTAACTCCATGAATATTGAAATCTGCTCTATATTTGAATAGCTCTATGCCCCTTCACCATATGTCAGAGAGCAGACATATTTTTGTGATTGATTTGGAGTCATGGCTAAAGAACTGGAAGCCAAAGACCTGAGTTTAAGTCCTAACATTTAGCTAGCGTTAAATATGATCAGAAATTTCAACTTACATCATAGATGTAGGCATTATTTGTCCCTAAATGCTAAGTGATTTTGCTAAATTTCATTTAATTGTCTTTAAAAAATGACATTTATTGGTCTTTGAAAAAGAGAATTATTGAGAGAGAAGGTAATAGCATCATTTTTAGGAGTCTCTGTAGTACAACAAAACTAAAGGTTCTGTGTTTACAATAATTAGCAGAACCAGAAAAAGAATTCCAACTGTGAATGTACTTTACGACATTTTTCTTTCTCACAGGTAGGTGGAAGATTAAGTCAAATGACACATTCTTAAATATCACCAGACCTATACACACTTGACACGTATATATATCACCAGACACTATGCTTTTGATGTAAACACAAGTTGATTTTTTAAAATTCTGATTCAACTTCCTTCCAATATTTTTTAAAAGAGTGCTTGTATCGTTTTCAAGCTAATTATTTACCAAGTAGAAATGGGGAAGAATTCAGTCTGGATGAAGTCCATTTTAATGTAATTGTTCTGGTGTTTAGTACATCCTAGTATTTGTCATCTGTTGCTCTTACTTTGCGTTCAAAGGGTTTTGGATATGATGCCCTTTTAAAAAAAAAAAAACCCACGGTATTGTGTAATACAGCACCACTTCATTGTAATGCAGAATGAATAGCTTCAAGTGTTTGCTACACTCTCCAGCCAGTTCCTTTCACACTGAAAACAGACATAGGGCCAATGGGAATGCACGCATTTTTTTTTCCAGCTCCACTAATCTTGCAGCTGACATCTTAGCAAACAATTAAGCATTCAAGAAAGTTTACAAAATTTAAAGCTAAATTGCCAACCACTCCCTACCCATAATCTCAAAGTCACATATTTTGCCAAAAATTGCACCAAGGAAATACAGTCACTTTAGAGGGACAAACTCAATCATTATTCAGCAGCAGAACCACCTGGACCAACTCAGCCTGGCTATTTAATTTAGTAAAATTCTTTTTGTTGTTGTCAGAAACAAAGACATCTGGGAGAATGTTAATGGGGCTTTACCTGAAATTTTTGCCATTTATGAAACATATGTATTTATTTTAAAGAGATCTGTAAAAGTCACAATGAATTCCCACACAGCTTTCTTTATGAGATTATAAGGAAGAATGTCAAATAAAAGAGGTTACTCATTTGGTTCTAGAATTTTCCATTCCTAAGGGGGTTAGAGAGAGATTGTCATCAAATTCTAATTTAAGAGAAGGGAAGAAAGACCTTTTCTCTGCTGTTTTCTTCACAGTTATAATGCATCCTAAGAGTGCTACACAGAGGTGTTTTTGGACCACAACCTGAGCAGTCCCCAGCCACACAAGGTTGTAGCCCCACATACTGGGCATTGTGGTCCTAAAGGTATTGATGGGAGTCTTTGGGGGGACAGCTCTTCCCGGCATTTTTCTCACATGTTGGGATAATTAACAATTCTCACCTCCCCACCTCCAAAACTAAGCTATACTATATGCCCCCACCTCTGCCACCAGTCACTTGACCATTTTCTGTGATCACGTCAAAGTCAACCAAAGCTAGCCCACCATTGCTGACAACCCTTCAACAGCTCCATTGCCGCTAGCAGAAAAGCAAAATCACTCTTCGGGAATTCTGGCTCCAGCCCCTCTGCATTAGACAGACAGGTTTACTCAGCAGTGAAACTGCAAAAGGAGTATGAAGCACTTTCTAGATGTCCCTGTGCACATGGGTGTGTCTGTGTGTAAAGTGCTTGCTAGGTTTTAACCACCTCTTTCATTTTCAAACGCGCCATTGCTCCTTTCCTCAAGGAGCCCCTCCTTCCCTTCCTTCCTATCTCAGGACATTCTCTAGAAGGTTCTTTATCATCCACTCAAGTCCTTGATGCCTCCTCAGAATTTCGGCAGCATGCTATTACCTGAAAAGCTAATTACGATTTTAGGCATAAATCTTTTTTCCCAACTAAATTATAAGGCAGGACAAGGATCTATGGGCGGTTTGTATCACAGTGCCCAGGAAAGTACACTTTTGGTATTTCAGAGAACTTTATTAATGATATTTTCTAACAGCTGTACCCTGAATGGAAGAACAAATACATTGATTCAAAATTGGTGGTATTGTAGTGACCCTAAAATTTTCAGATGGAAATCATATAAAAACATGTGGTTTGTCGAATAAGGAAAGCTACTCTCTGGGTCTTCATTTTCTGGAGCATGTCATCTGAAATTAGCACCAATGTCAAGTGATCATCATTCTTCAGTCATGTCTCTGTCTGTGGTCTTGGGAAAGTTGGTTTATCTTCATTTCCTTTCAGTTTGCCTTTTTTTGGGAAAAGGAAATTAAAATTTACCTTTCCCAGAAATGTGGTGACACATTATAGTTTTGGAGAAAATTCAAATGGAGTTTCCATTTAAATCCTGGAAATCAAGCTAATAAAATATTCATTGTTAGTTTCGGAAGGTATTTCAACAGAAACAAGATTGACTTATTCTTGTTGAATTGAATTCACTCTGTGATTACTTTTCTACCAAAATTCAAAGTTCTCCATCTTTCTATGTAAGTCCGACTCTCTGTCAGTTGCTCAGTTCTCCACATTATCGCAGACAGAGCCTATCACAGGCAATCTAGTTACTGCCAACGCATTCGAAGATTTTATGATTTAATTCTCTACAGTCTGCGTGTAACAGTTTATTTGTTTTATTTGTTTTTTTACAGAACACTTTTTTAGAGACTACTTGCAGAGCTCTAATGGCATTAGATACCCGACACTGAATAGGTTGGATGGCACTTGGTGGCACTGGCCTCCGAGTATTCAGTGAGAATACTGTTGGGCTCTTTTTCATTTTAATTGCTGGAATGGCCGTGGATATAAGTTGCTCCACACAAAAGGGTGACAAATAATGATGAAAGACACCGGAGTGCTCTCATGTGTGGCTTCGTCAAGAAGGAGAAAAGAGATTATTGCAGCTGAACTGATCACATGGAATTTGCTAGGCCTTCCTTTACACCCCCACCCCCACCCCCACCGCCACCGCCACCGCCACCATCACCGTGTCCCTCTGCTGAAATGCGGTTCTTACCGGCTCGGAGGGATCCCGTTGAATAACACACAAAAATTGATCCTATTAACAATGATCTTTAGAATGTTCAAGGACATGACGCCGCTTTTGTGAGGTTTCAACATAAGCATTCTCAAATCCTTAAAGGAGCAAATTGTTTCTGGTCCTGTCGTTTTCTGCCTAGGGAACTGTTGCCTCAAAACTGAGCTTCTTTCGGAGGGGAGGGGGCAGCACAAGCCTCCAGTTTAAAACAATGCTCAGCCGGCCTTCCCAGCAACGGAGACAGCACTTACATTTTTAATTAACAATTTAATCCTTTAAAATCATTTAATACTAGGCAAAATATGTTAATGCTGCAAAATCAATGCTAAGAAAAGTGTCAGAAGAGATAATAGGTAAAATTAATTATTTTCTGATCTACCAGGTTCTCAATTGTTCTTTTGTTTAAAAAAAAAAAAAACCTCCATTGCTCTTACAGGGAGTGTTAGCGATCTGCAAGGAAAGAATGAGTTTGTGTCCCAAATGACTGAACATTTACATGCCTGATAAAGTCTGGATATTTCACCCCCTTTTTTGGTGGCAAAGTGGCTTTTAGCTTCAGCAGCACTGCGGAAACATGGGCTTCTTCCTCCTGCTAGGGTTACTCCTCCTTTTTCCTCTCCTCTTCCTTCTGTTTTAGGAAATTCTCTGCTACCTCAGAGGCAGTTTTCAAAATATCTGCATCCCGTGCCTTTCCTGGGCCCTGCTCCACCGCCCCACTCAGTGTCCCCTACTCTCTATAGCCATCCTTCAGTCCCTGACATCTGTGGCCCTAACTGCTAGCCCTTCCCTCTAAGTTTCTTTGGTAGTTTTCTTATTTAAGCCATTAGAAGCATCCTATGAAAAACTACAACACCTAACAGGATGAATAACTGCATGCATATTGCGTAAACACTTCAGCAATGGGATGCTGGTTGTTCATACCGTTTTTAGATCCTTCAAAATAGAAACACTCTCTCATTCTCTCTCAATCTCTCTTCTTCATGCCTAATCAAGCCATTACTTGCAGGCATTTTCATTATTACATGGGGAGCCTTATACACAAAACTTGGGCTTTATAGTTACAGTATGCTGCTGGTGGTTACAAAATTCAAAGAAGATTCACTGATGACTACAGATAAAGGTTGTGGTTTTGAACTTCTCTCAATGGGCACTATATGAATAACACCAATGGTGACAATTCTACATGAAAGGAGAATGCCTATAATTAGGCCTTGGACACACATGTTAACAAATGAGTTTCAGTGATGTCTTTCCACAATAGAGCCCCATCATTTCCATCAGGAAATCAGAGTCAGAGAAATGTTTTCCTTCATTAAATTCTGTTCATTCTGTGTTGGCTTTTTAAGTTCTTCGAAATCTGGGCAGCAGCAGGTTTATTTGGAAGAAGGACAGCCTCTTGACACCCCTCCCCAACCTAAATTCTGAGAATAGGAAAAATGATGGACCTCAATCATTTTCTCTAATCCCAAGGTCCCTTTGTGTGACAATATGACTGTCTATTGAAGGGTCCAACAGTGGGGGAGGATTCAGGTCTGTGTACAGATGAAGCCCCAGTGGCAAATAAGATGAGGTTTAGTATCTTAGGACTGCAAGAACTTTTTAAAAAATGGAAGGTGGATAATGAAGAAGAATCTGGTTGGAATTGAGAGGGGAGCACTCAGATTTCAGAAAGCACTGTCCCATCACACCCAAGTCCTCTTCCTTGGGTTGTGAGATGGTACAGAAGCTCTCAGATGGAAGCCCCTATTTATCCTGACTGGCCACAGTCCATTTCTGGGATGACCAGTTTCTGGATTTCTGATCATCTGCTGCAAAATAATATTTTTTGTCAAAAGCACATATATCTCGTTGCCGATAATGAGTTATGGCTTCTTTGTTTGTGGTTTGTTTTCATGATATATTCAGTCATAGAGAAAAATTAAGAATGAAGGATTTGTTGTTGTTAACCAGACTTTCCCAATTTCCATATTCTACAGTGGGAAACATGAAAAGACCGTAAATTGTAATAAACGGTAAGGTGTCACCAGCAGCCATTCTCATATTGCTTTGATCAGAGACTTCGCTTTTTGAAAAAGAAAACCCGGTTTGTTGCTGAGGTTGATGATATAGTTTTTAACAGAATCTTTCAACACTCTAACACCTAATGGAGCCAATGGAACCAGAACACTTCTAGTAAGTGTTCGGATACGATTTCCTTATACGTTTAAATTTCAGTTTTTTTCTACAAAAAAAACCCCTGTTGATCTGAATAATTTGAAATCATTTTTATTGAAAGTGGGAGGGACAGCTCCTCCTGTCAGGAAGAGGTCTTTTTGAAACCTCTGAAGAGTCCAGCATTTTATTCTTACGTCCCAAGTACAGTGGGAGGGAAATGAAGAAGTTTGAATGGGAACAGAAAGAACTGTTCTTTGTGTAGCTTACTCTCTACTGATGTGGTATGTGTTCCAGGAAAGAGGACAGGCACTGAGACTAAACACAAAAATCAAAATGGATTTTGCTCCGCCTTCAGTAAACAGCACGGCACAAAAGTCCATTGTGCTATGAGATAACTGCTAAGATGAATGGAGTTGGCTGTCACAGAGGTGATTGTGGGGCCGGTCTCTATTGGATCACAGTCCAGGGCTGAATTCCTTTCTGGTTCATCAGGGTCTGTTGGTACCACAGGAAGTGTCATGATCCTTTTTTTCACTAGGGCCAGATGGTGTCCTTTTTGAGGCCTTACTAATGCCCAGTTTTCCACATGTAAAACTCCTGGGAAAATGACCTAACTCACAGCTGCTTAGTGAGGCTTGAGCAGATCTTTAGAAAGACTTCTGTCAAGAGCAAGAAGATTGTACCACTCGCAGGATAAAGGGGGAGACTGTGGCCAGAAATGTATCAATTACAAACTATTTCTAAACTACTATCATAATTTGAATTGTGATTTGCACAATGTATGTCTTCTTAGGCGGGGGCTGAAAGGGGAGGTCACAAAAGCTACTAATTGCTAGGGATGCTGAGTGTTTTCCTAGCACAAGTTTTACCTTCCTCGAGAGCAGATGGCCTGAATAAGGAGAGAAAATGTGGTCCAGAAGGGTCGGGGAAGGACAAAAAGTGAAAGATTCCCTAGATAGCTGCAAGGAGCCTGGGGAGAGGGGAGGGAGCCTCGTGTTAAAAAGAGCTGGAAAAAGTGGAAACTTTTGATGTATGTGGGTTGTGTTTGCCTATGAATTGAATCGTTCCCAAGGGTGGATGACTGCAGGTGTGATATTTAGAAAGCAAGATACCTTTTCTATTAACTGAGTTATAGTGAGAAGACATCCAAAATTGTTATAGGGGTCAGTGGGATTCCTACTGAAAGTTACTGTAGGATTTTCCACACCAGAAAGCACTAGTAATTATTACCTTTGGGGTAAAGCTATTCTTAACAGCATCTTTGCATCCCTGCCTATTTTTGTGAGTTGAGTAGGAATTGATTCTTGTTTGTTTGTGTGTTTTTCCCTTTATGGGAATTTTTTTAATCCTGATTGTTGTTTTCACCTTGTTTAAAGCTCTTTTCTAGCTATTAAAGTTTTCATTACCATTTTAATTAATTAATGTGTGACAAATGACAGATTTTTCATGTCATGTTTGAATGGCATGTTGAAATGTTTTTAAAAATCTAAAGCCATGGAAAAATAGGTTTGTATATTTTTGTTCCCATCTGTGACCAAAAAATGAGTACCATCTCTTTGCAAACAAGTGAAGCATCAAATAATTACCGGGAGGATCTACTTCTATAAAGTTACTTTTTTTCAAGTCTATAATATTTATGCAAATTTGCTTAACTTTTAGGTCATAAAAATCTAATAATATATTACTGGAAAGCAAAAGGAAAATTAATGTAAAACATCTGACTTGTGTTTTCAATCAAGTAGCTAACATTAAGTCTACTGAAAGAAATGTCTCATTCACATATTTTAAACCTAACAATAGCTGTGTCGCAAATGGCAGGTCAGTAACACGAAAAGGAAGTAATATCTTTGCGATTTTTATTCCATCTGAGATTTTTGATGAAAGCATACAAGATCGCGATTAGCTATCTTTCCTGCTCAGAACATGAAAAGGATCAATATCCATAATTTGCTGATTATTGACTTAATTGTGAATATTTCACAGAGCCGTGCCTGTGTTATATAACTGGTAATGGCTTATGACAAGATGTGAGTTGTCATAAAGTAAGGCAACATCCATAAAAACATTTTAGTGAGATGCTGCCAACCTCAAAGGATGATTGATATTTTGTGCAAGTGCTGGTTTTGTTCACACTTAAAATGCCCATCTCCATGGGGAACTTGGAATTGTAAGTTACAGACACTAATCTGAGAGGGTAGGAGAGAAGGAAGTACATCCTCCTCTGGTTAGCAACCAGCAGCATTAGAACAGACCCAAAAACTTAGTAAAGGCCTAATTTGTTTGTTTGCTTGTCTATACTTTCTCTTTAGACAATAATAGAGCTTACTAGAAACAGCTTCAAATATAATTCTGCTGATTGGTATTGGTTTCCCTTTTGTTTTAGAAAGGAACACAGAACCAGGTAGCCTGCTTAGATGTAGGAGCCATGGTGTACAGCTGATGAGTTCTAGAGAGAGAACCAGGGTTTCCTCCACTGGCTCAGTTACATGCAGTCGGGCTTTTAGCAAAAACTAGCCTTCTGTCTCCTTCCTTTCATGGGCAGGGTTACTTTTTGTTGTGGCACAAAGAAATCTTTCCCTCCCTTGTTCACAAAGCCCCACAGCACTGGCTTTCCTTTATCACTGCTCTTTTCTTTCTCTGAATGCTATATTTTTTTATGTACATAAGTATTCTTGTAGACTTTTTCTTTACATATGTATTCACTCATTTTGGATGAGTGAAAGGAAGTGAGGAAATCCTAAACCCAAAAGCACAATTTTACAAAGACTAAAAACCATCTCTGTAGCTGTCAGTGCCCCCAAAAGTAACTAATCTTGCTTTTGTTTGTCTTAATTGTTGAATCTTACTCTTCACAACGTGGGTAGAAATTCAGAGGGTTTTCAGTGTCTTTCTAAGTATCGAGTTTGTTGCTGTGTAGTTTTGTTCTGTGGGGACGAGGAGGAAGAAAGGGTGTCCCTTGAAAAAAGGCTCTGATTTGGGAGATGCTGTTCAATTATTACAGTGGATCATCAAAGAAAGAAATAACTATGTTGAGCCCCATATGAGAGATCATAACAGCTCTATCTATGAATTTTTAAGATGTGACATGAAAATTCCTCAAAACAATCAAAAATTAATCTTTAACATTACTCACGATTTAAATAAATTCTAACCTTTTTTCAAGAATATCCATTCAATCTACAGAGTGAAAATTCAAATTGGTTAGTACAATATTAATTTATAGCAGGAACTAAAGTCTTCATTTTTTTTCGATATTATAACTTCTGGGGGGTGGGGAGAGACCCTCTTGTTGAAAGTTTTAAAGTCATTTCTCAAACAAAAGATAGTTAATCCTGAAAAAAATCCTTTCAGCTAGTATTCATGTTGTGGGAATATGCAAAATACACCCTTCCCATTTTTAAAAGGTGCACAAAATAAAGAGGTAATCCTTCTTGTCCCCTCAGGTTTCCCAAGTGATTGAAAATGGTAACTTCTCAGAATTTAACCTATAAACTATTGGAATATTCCAGACAAAGTTTTACTCACTTTTCTTATTGTATCAACAAATATTAATTGGGATTCCTACTGTATCCTGGTAATTAGGCTAACATAAGCAATACAAAAAAAGAATCATAGACTCCTTTCTACAAGACATTTGTGGGATTCTTTAATGACAAGCCTACTGGAAACAGACAGTATATAGATCAGAAGAGCTGGAACAACCTCCTAGATATTAGTGTCCCAATCCCCTCTCATCCTTTTCCTCTCCTTTAAGTTCTTAAAGATATAATATAAGGCTGTATCTACAATAGCAGGTCAACACATATTAACTGTTGTTGATTACATTTTAGTTATTGTCGCTCAATATGCCACTAAAAAAATTTCACTTGACTCATTCTTTACAATATTCCTGGACAAGGTTGCTGTCATTATTTAATCAGTTTTCTGGATTATTTGGATTACTTCCAAAATCTTTATATTAATTCAAATTGTAAAACTACTTTGGGTTCATTAAAATTGCAGACTTATTCCACTCTGGGTTGTGACCAAGTCTGGAATCTAAGTCACCTGCTCAGTCTTTGGATCATGAGTTCTCATCTAACACGCTCACCTGAAAATTAGTTAAGAAAGACCAGCTGACCATGCAGGTATCCCCATGACAGGAGCATCCATTAAGAAGGAAGGGGTTATACGTCCATATATTTTGCAGCTGGAGGGAAATTTCAAGATCATCCAACAAACTCATTCTACATGAGAGAAAAGTCAAAGGAGAGAAGGAACTTTATCTTGCTCATCTATAGCACCTGAAGTGCAGTAAAACAATAACAAATATCACAAACTTTGTGCCTAGTACAGTGTTAAGCATTTTGTACACATTATCTCATTCTTACCATAAAATCTGAGATGGTGCTAATTTCTGTATTTTTGCAGATGAGAAAACTAAGATTCTTAGAGGCTAAGTAACCTGCTCAGAAAAAGCAGAACCTCAACGCAAATCTGACTCCAAAGCCCAAATTCCCTTCCCAATCCATTATTATTACTGCATGATTTTATACGAGGTACAAATAAATGGGTTGAATTTATAATATTAAAATTTCCTGGTAGATTAACTCAATGAATGTAGAAAGAAAGAGAGAGGGATGGAGGGTGGGAGGGAGGAAAAAAGAAAGAAAGAAACCCCATTCAAAATATTCCTGAGTACCATAACTTCCATGATTTCTATTTGTGTCCTTTGCTTTCAGTCCAATATAACAATTCCTAAAACCAGGTTCTATGAGATTATTACTCAATGACTCTTAATTAGTAAGCTCAGAAAATTAAGTAAACTGTATCAGGTCAATAGGATAAAAGTTACTATGTGACATAAAAGTCTTCCTAATATTAAAAGTATTAACACTGTTACCTCACCAGGCACTGGAAAAATCACATTAAAACCTCTGCAGTTATATAAACCTTACAAACTTTAAAATTCAATAATCTAAATATACTTTACAAATCAAGCATATTTTCTTCTTCACAACAGATAAACATTACATTTTACATACATTTATTGACTAAAGGTATTTAAAGAAAACCCCCTTGGCTTAAATACTTAAGAATTTATTTCTATGCATGATGATGCATCTTTTATTTTTTTAAATATATTTTTAAACTAATATGATGTTTTCTTTATGTTTATTCTAGTGTGCATGTATGAAATATGTATATTAATCTTTAAAAATAAACAAGATCCACAGATTCTTCTAGTAATTTTTCCTGATAGAAGCTATGTAGTACATAATATATTATATATTAAGATTTCACTACAATGTAAAGCATTGATGAGCACTTTGTCATAAATAATAACTAGTTTTTCTCCCCCTCAGATATTCTTTATAAAGCATTTTGAAATTGTCAAATAAGTTTCAAATTCACTGTCATTGTTATTATGTTTAAATAAACTACTACTTTAAAAAGCATTACTATTGTCATTATTTAAGAATTAATTCTATACTCTGCATTAAGCACCTACTGTGTGCACGACGCTGAGCCAGGAACTGCAACACAGTCAAACAGGAATGAACACTAGGCTTCTTTTTCTCTTTGGGGGCTTATTTGCTGGTTCTTTAAGTTTTAAATATATTAAGTTTATAGTGATTTAAGGATAAAATGACAAAAACCAATGACCAATCCTTTATCATTTATTTCAGTTCAGGCTTTATCTCAAGCCAGATTTTTTACAAAGTTTTCTTATTGAGTACACCTAACTTATTTGGTTTTATAGACTTAGTTTAGAATGTAGAAAAAGGAAAAAGGAAATTCCCGGTAAAAAATGAAATTTGCTTCTTGAACTAAGATAATTTTGTAACATCTGCTCATGACGCTACAAATTTAGAAAGCATTTTACGAAGTCAGACCAATAGTCCTGTGTAATTTTTCGCTCCGTCCATATTTTAGTCAGATATTCTCCACACAAATTTTTGCATTCTTATGAAAGCAAAACAAGTATTTTTCCTTTAAATAACTTGTAAGGAAATGCTGTTTAACAAGATTAGAGAAACTTTAGCTCTAACTGTGATTAAAATATGGGCAAGCTTACTACGTCAATTATTCTCAGCACAGGGAACTAGGTAACGTGATGAAAACAATCATGCCTAAAGGTCAAAGGAATTGAGATTTCTTCACCTGAAAAAAGGGGAATCCTGGAGAAGAGGGCTAATGATTAATTATCTTCAGGAATATGCAGAGCATTAAGGAAGAATCCAGATGCATTCTTCTTTTCAAGTAAAGAAAAGATAAAAGCCAATAGACTGAAATTTCAGGAAAAGAAAATTTAATTAGAGATAAGGTATAATGTCTTGACTGTAGGATAATGAAATACTGTAACAGATTAAATAAAAAGGTATTTTGAAAACTCTATATTACTTAAGGCTTTGATCTATCTAGGAGCAGAGATGTAAACCAGATAAACTCAATTCAACAAAATAATTATGTAAAATACAGATTATCTGCTAATAAGTTTCCCTCCTAATAGGATCTCATGGAAAATATTTTTATTTTATATTAATGATATCTACAGGCCTTTTTATCTCTCTTGTGACATATATTATTATTGCTGACACTCTGGTCAAGCTATTAGTCATGGGTGGCAAAGGACACAAAATTTCACCATAAATGTTTACTTTCCTGCTTGCCATGTGAGTGGAGACTCCTTTGATGTGGATCTGATTTCTATTTAGCTTTTCAGTAATTGTAGATGCCTCCCTAAAATCCTCTGTGGTTGAAAAGAGCCACGTCCTATCAGATTCTTCCATTATTTTTGTATCACATGATTCCAAAGATAGCCTAAGCTGGCAGTGATGTTGCAGAGCAGGGGTTCTCAAACTTTTCCACCAATCAACTCTTGTATCAGTCGATGTCTAGTCAATAAAACAGAAACCACTCCAGGTATTTCAAAAATCAGGATTTTCATACAGGGAGTGGATCACAAACTAATTGGAAGAACTGGAAGAGCAAAAAGGTGCAACGGAACTAGAGAAGTACAAGGTGTAACAAAGTTTTTACACAAAGATCAGGAAGCTGTTACCTTCTCTAGGGTGATGGCTATGAGCCCACACTCACTGCTAAGTTACCTGGAGGCCTGGCATCGGCAGCCACCACTGCTGTTGGAATCGCATTGCTGCCGCAGGTGAGAAATCAAGAATCTGAACTCCTATGGAGGCTGCTGAAATTAGTGCTGTTGTTACTGAAGCGCATAGTCATTTGCGATCACTCCCAGACACCCACAACTGACTCTGATGAAAACTGGTGGAAAAGAAAAACAGCTTTCCCTTCCCCACATCTTCCAGTGAGAAAGTGCCTCCCAATGGCAAAAACCTAACAAGCTAGGTCAAAGCAACTGGGAACATAGTTTGCAGACTTCTAACCCCAGCAACACAAAGGACAGTATAAACAATGAGTGTGGCTCTCAGAGTATGCTAATACCTAGCACAGTGACTGTCATCTAGATTGTGCCCTCAGGATATTTATTGAATAAACGATTGATGGGAGAAAGGAATATTCAGACATTAATAGCATTTTTTTCATCTCTTAGACACTGGTTTTCTATTTTCCCCAAATGTTTGGAGATTGCTTGTTATGAAAGATACCTATACAATCAGGCAACGAAAATGAAGATAAAATAGTAAGATCCACTTAATAAGGGAATCTAGAGGACAGTTTTAGACAAAAGTTGAGTTACAATTAATCTAGGCCTTAGAGTGTTTATTGATGCCAAAGTAGGCTTGCCAGAAAAAATACAGGACACCCAGTTAAATCTGAATATTATGAAAATGTTCATTGTTTATCTGACATTAAAATTTAACTGGGTATCTGTATTTTTATCTGCTACATTCGGCAACCCAATGCCAAAGGACACCACATTCTTTTCTGTATTTTCTTTCTTATTATTTAACATCACGTCATGAGGCAGTGTGCAGAACATGTAGCAGAACTTATTACCAAACAGTTCTATATTACTAAATTAAATTTTCTTATTTGACTATAAAACCTTAATGTTTGGATCTCTCCAAAGGGAGAAAAGAATAACATGATGCTGTTCACATTTCATAGCATTTTATATCTTAGAAATAATTTTACATATATTCTCATTTAAAATTTATTACAATCTTATGAGATCAGCCTAACTATTCTTATATTTCTAATTTTTAAAGAATAAGACTCAGAAAGTTTAAGTAATTTGTCCAAAGTCACAGGATTAGCATATGTGCTGCCACTTGAATGTCCTTTTCCTTATCTCCATGAACTTTCTGTAGCCCAATATCTTAAAAAACACTAAACCTAAAATTTGGTTGATATAAACATGAAGGGTAAGCCTAGTAGAAGAAGAATCCTAAGAGGCCAAACTGAACTTTAAAGGAAAGAGAAGGAATTCTACCTGCTTTACCTTAGTAAACAACAGTGGGCGGTTTCATTGGTTGATCACTTGCAGACCTGCAAGCCTAGGTCTTTTTCAGACTCAACAGGCATAGCTCTATATACTGAGGATACAAAGATAAATAAAACATTGTCTGTGAAATTGTGAACTCACAGTTTAAAGGGAAGATAATGCTTATTGATAGAAAGTTGGATTACTCAGCCCTTCCACTACATGTTGCTAAAGAGACATATACTGGACATTGTTGACCAGTGCTGCCATTAAGCTCCCTCAGAAATCCTGTCGGCATGACTTCATTTATCATCTCGGTATTCTTGTAGGTATAGAGTTAAAGACATGGTTTGTAATGAAATATATATGAATATAAAATATGAATATATACGTATTCATATATATACATATGAGTTCTTTTATTACTCACGTATTTCAGAAACCAGATTAACACCCACCTTACAGAACAACTGTATAATGATGGGTTTTTGTATATGCAATTATTACAATTTGGACAGTGAAATTTCACCCATAGTATGACAGAACAGTTTTATGAGGACTATCTACTGTATTTGAGACACTGCTGTTCAGAATCAGCGCTCTCACAGGGAACTCCAGAGATCATCTCATCTATTCTACTGGCCTCAGGCAAAGCTACTTCCAATAATCCAAGACAGAGTCCTCTTCGCCCTTCTTCAGAATTACCACGTATAGTGATTTGGTCTACCACCTCCACAGTAATTCTCATTTCAATACCAATTATTTGGAAATTCAGATTTCTTTTAAAAATATGAAAGCTTTCGCCACCTTCCAATTATTTAAAAGAAACTACACTTGTACATTTGCACTACCATTTCAGACTCATGCTTAACCAAAATCTATTCTAAAACAAATGATTGTGGCAAAGCGTATTTGATAACGTTTCCCTATTGTGGTTCAATAAGGGTTACTCAGTTCCAGGTTAGCTTTCTTTGGATGGCCCATCTGTGATTAAACAAACTGTTTCTTCCCTTTGATAAACTTCCCTTTGTGTCATCATCTTTGTTCACCCAAGTTTATCAGGATAAATGATTGATTTAAAATTTTATAAGGTACTTACATGTCGGTCACATCTTCTTGTTGAGCTAAATCAGTATTTTTTTTGCTCATTTCCTAGGTAGATTGCATCTGGTCTATGGGTAAACACAGAGGAGTTGCCCCCTCTTCCTGGGCTTTATAATGAGAATATTCTGTCTGATCAGGTGCATGCACCCTGCTGTCATTTGCAGCCTGACCTGTAGGTCAGGGGTGATGTGAGCTGGCTCAGGGATGCATACAAATCACATCCTCTTGTCTGTCTGCTTTGTTGACTGGTTCTCCTCAGGGTCATGGCTATCTTAAGTAGCAGCCTGAAGGATAAAGTGTGCCCTGTCTGAGCTGTAAAACTTTGACTGTGGACCAATTGTATCTGACACTCAGCAGCACGAGGTTCGGCTTAGCCTTTGGATTCAGAACAAATCACCGGCTATCGATGGCTGATAGTGACACGCAGTTTACCGAATCTCTCCTTCTTTCTGACAGCTCTACACGCAGACGAAATGCATTGTTTTTAAGTTAGGGAGTTTGTGTTTCAAAATATAAAATATACTCTGCATGAAATTTTTTACATGAAAAGAAAACTACTAAATTACAATTTTTTTTTAAAAGGAAGTATTTTACTTCAAGACTCTGGTTTTAACATGCGACATATAGGCTACAAGAGGGTATGTTTATGATAGAATTCAGTGGGGATCTGGGAACATATGAGGCTGTTATAGGTTTTCAATGAGATTTTGCTGTACTGAGTTATGTGTATAAAAGTTATAACTTTTGCTGCTTTCACTTAAATGACTCTTTAATCACTGAACAGATCTAATAAGAGACAAGTTAAATGCCTTTCCCGTGTCACTCCACCTAGAAACAAAATTTGTTAATACCAGATCCAATTAGAGTTTATGTCTAGTCTGCTCTAATAGTTATAGCATCTTTGCATAATTCGATTTTTAAAAATAAGAGTCCCTCTCCCTTGCTGTGTAAAGACATCATACCAGTTGCTACGAGAGACACAGAAAAATAAATAAATGATGTGATCAGGGTCCTCAAAAAGCTTACAATTTAGCAAGGGAGATAGGACATGAAACAAAGCAGACTGTCATAAATACTATGCAAAAATACAAAAATTTGGGGGAGCTTAGAAGAGAGAGTATTTACTTTCAACTGGATTTTGACAAAATGTCAAGATTTTCAAAGATGGAAATGAGGGACAAGCACAGAAGGGCATTCCAGGAGGGAACAAGGTAAACACTTGGGAGTATAGCTTAGAAGAGAGAGTAGGTGAGGAGGTCAAGGTGGGGTGAGGACACTGTACTCCAGGAAAAATAAAGTGCCAATAACTGGGAAGGGCGGATTGTAGGCAGGAGAAATTGAAGGTTAGGAGACTAAATAAGAGACAACAGCAACAGGCCAAATAGAAAGGAATAAGTCCTCAACTAGGGTCATTGCCACCATACTAGAGAAGAGAGAATAATTTCCAAGAAACATTTCAGAGACAAAGTGAATATGGTCCTTGTTTGGAAAAGGAAAATAAGCTTTCCCTGGAGGACACTCCCTCACATACGTGTACACACACAGGGTCTTTTGGTGTCTTTCTGGGACTTCAGCAGCTCACTGAGCAAAGATCTGTTATAGGATTTATGACACTGTTAACTCTCCTATCATGCCTTCTAGACTGAGTTCCTTCATGAGACCCATTCAGCATCATTTGTCTTTATCTCCAGGATGGTATATGCTTGATAAATGATTATTGATTAAATGAACCTATGAATACATCATTTCGATGTTTTGTTTCTGGGTCACTGGAGAACTATGACATCTTTGATAAAGATAAAAAACACACACAGGAAGGGGAGCAGCTTTGTAAATGGCTATGAGTTCAGTTCTAGACCTCTCCTCTCACGTCAGGGCCCCAGAAACTGAGTTATCATGAGACTTCAAGGCAGCTTTTTGAGTCAGCTTTTGGGATTATTTACAAAATCAATTATGTATTAATGATATTCTAGTGACCTATTACTCTGAGATGTCTGGCTCAGTCTCCATGTCCACTGGCATTATAACTTTTCTATTGATATTTACAGTGAAATTACATTATATCAATTATATGTAAAGAGTGAGATGAGACTAAAACATGCACCTAAATTTCTAAAAACTTAGGCTTCAAAAGCAAAAGTGAAGAGAAAAACATTCAGCCTCAAAGGTTCTAGATGGAGCTCCTCTGAATGTGGACCAGATTGCAACAAATTGGTTCCCAACCTTCCATATCATCTAGTTTTCTGATGTTTATATTTTCAGCAAACTGCTCCCAAACTATTTTGTGTTTGTGCACTACATGTCAGGATAGATTTTTATAAGAACATGAAGAATGCTTATAAGAGGAAATACTTGATACTTTGTATTCAGAACAGGTTCATTAAGTATGTTGTTAGGTCCAATTTGTATCTTTAAATTTTTATCATCTTTGGTATCAGAGTTCTATAAAATGAATTTACAAAGTTATGTGAGTAATAAACCAAGCTATATTTTTCGTGATCTAGGAAGTACTGTAGCTGAGTTCACTCTAGAGCCATAAGTCAATTCTAGAAAAGGAGAGAGAGAGAAAGAGTTCTATGTTGTGCCAGAAGGTGACCTGTAAGAATGAATTCCTAGGTTACCTTGTTTTCTGGCTTTCCATTGGGAAGCACAGTCAAAAGACAGGAGAGAGGATTGAGATAACCTCCCAAAGGGGTCACTGTGAGCTGCCTGTCAGCACCTGGTCCCTTTGTCTCCAGGTTCTAGTAATTGTCCCCTTCTTTTGCCCCTTTGGTCTTAGAGGTGATAATGATGCCTCACGTTCCTAGCCCTAGGGTACGGCACTATCCCTAGTTAACACTCTCTTTATAAACTGTCTCTTCATTAATCTCTTCTTGAATTGTCCCAATTTGACTACACTATCTCATTCCTACCAGGACACTAATCGATACAGTAGTCATACGAGATTGAACGTACTGGCGTCAAGGGCTTCTACAATTTTATTCATATTTAAATTTCACTCATATTAAAAGTATTTTTGGCTTTAACCCATGAATGAAATTGTTAGCAAAATGACCCTTTTCAGCTCATCTGGGGAAGAAAAGAAAATTATTAGAAGAATTCAAAAGGAATTTCTGCCAACTGGAGTCCCATAGTCAACTCTTAACCAGCTAATTGTTTGGACAGAAAAAGCATGAATACTGAAAATATAACAAAAGTGATAATGGACAATTAAATGGTAAGATATGATCTTCTTAAATACAATTCAATATCAAACAGAACATGATTTATTTCTTTGTATTTATGGATATCTGTCAATTCTGGAATGCTCCAGACTGCAGTACTCAATCCTCTTCTTTATTTCATTCACTCCCTTTGGTATCTCAACCAGTCTCATGATTTCAAATAGTGCCTGAACTCTTACTTCTGGATGGCATGGAGTGGGTAGCAGAAGATGAGCATCCCACCAAAAACAACCATGAAAACCAAAACAAAATTCAGAAATCATCTGTTTGAAGCTAGCAGAGAGCTGCTGAGGCAACAAGAAGTGAAGGTGCTAAAACTTGGAAAAGATAAGAACTTCCTAGAAGTGAGTTGACTTCCTTAGCCATTTACCTTGACCCACTTGTCAATTCTGAGCAAATAGGAGGCTTAGAATTAAGCTTTTGTGTCTACAGGGAGCCATTTCTAGGGGTAAGAGAAACTAGCAGAGACTTGGCAGAAACTTGGGGGAACCTCATGTACATAGCTTGTTATCTCTTCAAGACATTTTTCAAATTCTATTGCTGAATGGGGCAAGCGACCCAAAACTTAAGCAGAAAGCCTCTGAAAAGCAGAGCAGAACTTTCAGCAGTCTCACAAGACAAAGATTAGAGTTTGAGACTTTCTAGAGGGGAGCAGAGAGGATCAGGGGTGAGCTAGCGATAGACTGAAGCTTACTAGGGCTACAAGGCAGCCTGATCAGTCACCATGCTATTGGCCTAGGTAAGGGTGGGGTGAATCCCCTCTGGAGGAATATAACATCATCTGCAGCCTCTGCAATGTGTGTTTCTTTTAACTCATAATATCTAGTATTCAACCAGAAATTACTAAAAATTCCAAAAGAAAATACCACATCATTTTGAAAGAGAGAGAAATAAAAGAGAGCCAACAGAAACAAATCTTTAGAGGATAGAGATATTGGAATTAGGTGAAAAGAAAAAGTTTTAAATAACTAAATGCCATTTATATTGATTATTCTTCAATTTGTATCACCAGCCTGCATATCTCCCCCAGACTCCAGACTTATGTACGGAATGATCTACTCCACATCTTCAGTTAGAGGGCTAATATACACTTCAAACCTAATGTACAAAATAAAACTCCTGCTCCTATCATTCAAAACTCATTTCTTCCATAGTCATTCCCATTTCAGTAAATAGCAACTCCATCCTTCCAATTGTCCAAACCAAAACCTTTGAAATCATTTTTAAATCTCTTCTTTCTCTCATACCCCACATCAACTACATCAGAAAATTCTATTTGCTTTCTTTTAAAAGATACCTACAATGCTACCATGTTTTGCTACCTTCGTTGCTACTTCCTTGGTCTGAGCTACAATCATCTCTTGCTTGTATAAGAGCAATAGCCCCCTTCTTGTCTCTTTATCTGCCCTTGCCCTCCATGGACCATTCTCAGTGCAGAAGCTAGAATAACCCAGTTGATACAGAAGTCAGATTATGTCACTCCTCTGCTCAAAAACCTCCAATGATTGCCTGTATAAATTAGGAGGAGCTCCATTATGCTGTAGTAAGAAACCCCAAAATCTCAGTGCCTTGAAACAACAAAAGTTTATTTCTTATTCACATTATCTGCCTATTATAGGTGAGATGAACACTCTACTTAATATCATTTCATCTGGGACACCCCAGGACCCGGGTTATCGTAGGAGCCACCAACTGTAACATTATCAATGGCAGTTCAGAGGAAAAGAAAAGGAACAGGAGGCACACATGAGTTCTTTCGAGTAACAATGTCACTGCTGCTCACATTCCATTGGCCAAAGCCAGTCACATGGCAATCCAAAACCTTTATGGTCTGCAATCCTCTACACCATCCTCTTCCTATATCCCCTTAGCTCTCTCATTGTATCTTATTACTCTTCCCCTCACTCACACTGCTCCAGTCACACTAGTCTCTTTGATGTTCCTCACACAAGCTGCTGTACCTTCTGCTTGGAACAGTCTTCCCCAGCAATCCCTCCCCTGACTCTTTTTGGTCTTTGTTCAAAGTCACCTTCTCACAAGATCTTCTTTTACCATTCTATTTTAAATTTCAGCTGTTAGTATTTACCCCATCACTCTCTATCTCTCTTTTCTTCTCTTCTTTATTTTTCTCTTAAGGACTTACCATGATGAAATACTATCTATTTTACTTCTTTATTGTCTGTCTTCCTTCAGTAGAATATAAGCTTCATGAAGGCAGGGATTTTTTTTCAGCTAAATTATCCCCAGTGCTTGCAGAGATGCCTGACACATAATGGATGCATAAATATAATGTCCCATCTTATTTTTATGGGACTTTAAAATGTACAAACCATTCTGATATACATCTTCTCATTTAATATTTACAATCACCTAGAGAAGTACTAGCATGTGAATATATCAGAAAACTCTGCCTTAATAAGATGCCAAATGTGTAACTTGGGCAAGTGTAGTCTGAAGTACCCACTCATAATCACCAAGTTTAATATAATGAAAAATGGGTGAGAGGGATGGCTCAAATCATCTACTGAAATGTAAACATTTTACTGACTGCACATCTCTAATAAGAACTGATGTGGTGTGTCATCTGTAATTTAGTCACCAGCATTACATCTTGATAGTAAACGAGGATCACTGGACTATTTCCTATAAAGTCAGATTACCACACATACAAAATATACACTGAATTTGGGTAGCATTTCAGGTGTGACACAAGATGATAGATGGAAAGAATTCAAACTTAAAGTAGCTGATCCTATCATGCCTCTAAATTTTAGTGCTTACTCACTGTATCACCTGTCCAGTTCAACCTCACCCTGAATATCTGGACACAGAGGAACAAATTAAGTCCTGAGTTTTATTTTTGGATTCAAAATTGTTCTGTTTACTTGGTGTGTTGTTTTCATTGCATTGAGGAATTTTATCCAGATTCATGATATAATGACAGTGAAAATAATTGGTCTAAACAACATCACTATCAAGAGATCCAACACTTCTTTATAACTATAGATTGGGATACTCTGGTTTTTAAAGTATCTTACAAGAAATTAGTTTTTTGACTAAAGCAATTAACAAATTTTTCACATATATTGTGTGTTAAGGCTCTTTGTTGATTTCATTGACTGCCTATATACAACAGAGTAACAGAATTCTTCTGAATGCAGAAGTTGGACAAAAAATGAACAACACACATCACCCCCCCAGAGATTTACCAGGCTACTATGATTTTCCGAGGAGTTAATGATGTGCTTCATCATCTTCCTGTTACACAAAGCTTATCTTTCAGTCAAATAAAACTAGGCTGCAATGCATATGGCATTAAACAGTTGATATGAGAGGGGTCAGTGGTTTAGTCTATATAGGCCACAACTTTGTATGCAAATGAATAAATAAGAAATTAACCACAACATTCTTTCTTGAATCCAGGGGGAAATTAAATGATTATAAGAAGATACTGCACAATGAAGGCTTCCCGTTATAGTTCTTTTATACCTGGGATTTTGCTGCTCTAGTGTTATGTGAGCATCAGGACCATGGACAGCATCTTGGGTTTCCATATGAATACGTTTCTATAATAGAAATTAATGGTGGATTCTTAAAAATGTATTATAGGCAGCGTTATTTGATGTTTGTGCTATTACTAATAAATTAAAAATCAGTTATTATTAAAAGCCTTCACAAATTCACAGAGGACCTTGGAATACTAACATAGCAGTTTTTTTCTTAAAAGGACGTCAAATCACATTTTACGTGTTCCCATATATAACAATGATCAAATAACCACTTTGAGAGAAAGATTACTTTATTTTCAACAAAAGAAAAATCTGGACCATCAATTGTTTGCTAATTTGGTTTTTGTGGAGAGGGGTGAAGAGAAGAGGGTCACACATCATTTCCTCTGCTTCCTTCACCATTGTTTCAATGTAGTAACACAAATATGTTCTTATACGTAAAATGATCTCAGACCACTTGTTCCCAAATTATGCACCTATTACACTTTTTCTTACATTGATCTTATGATGCCGTTTTCTGATCTTGGTTCAAATAAGAAAAGTGAACTTGTTCTGAACTTACAGAATCAGGCATTCTAATCACAAGTCCCGGGTAGAGAAGCTGATGTTTGATAATCTTTACCACAGAGCTGGTGGTGTTTGCTTGAGAGCATGTTAGCATTAATGTATTTGTCCTCACATTTAATTCAAAGTGTCTTACACAGACACCATTAATGGTATTTTGCTAGCACTTTCAAATGACTTCTAATGTAATTTAAATCAATTCAATTTAACAGCCGTTTATTGTGCAAAGATCTGCACTTTGTGTGTTTTAGGTGATACAAAAGCATAGTCCCTATCCTAAAGGATATTTTGGTCTATTGAGGAAAATGGATGTGGACATCACTTATATTACATAAGGGAGATTATAAAAAGTGCTATAATGGAGGCTCAACATAGTTCTAAGGGAGCACGAAAACAGATGGATAGATTCTGATAAAAAATTTGTAAAAAGGAAAAGTTTCAAGGAACTGATTAAAGATTTGAAGGAAAAAATAGGATTTCCACAGCCACAGATATTGAGGGTGGAGGACTGAGTTAGCAGAAACAGATTCTAAGTCTGAGATATGGACGGAAGATGCAAAAACAGTGGTATACAGAATGTGGAGGAAACAGCAAGTGATCTTGTGTAGGGTACACTTGGTGGGAGTATGACTATCCTGGAAGATACACCTGGAGAGGCAAATTGGGCCATACAAGGGAAAACTTTGGACACTCAACTAGAGTTTGAGTCCTATTCTTTAGACAATGCAGTTATTGGTGATTTTTAAAGGACAATTTGATAACAATAAGCCTATCATTGCATGATGGCTGAATTGGGGAGGTGGGAGAGAATTTTGATGTGAAAGCTGAAGGAGAGGTTTTGAAAGATGATGCAGATTGAGAGAACAGCACTGCAATTTTCAGATGTAAGGAAAGCTAGAAAAAGAATGGGTATAGACGGGAAGACAATGACTTCAATTACAGACTGTGAGTTTCAAATTGCAGCCTAACATCTCTACAAAAGTAACATTTATCTATAACTATAATATAAAATTTACAATTTTGGGCATTATAATATGATCGTCTCCAGGGGAAAATAATTTGTCACAAATATTTTTAGATAAATATTGTTCGTTTTTTAAGAAAACAGCAGTTTGCACCATTTCTGGAACTTACCAATAGAATTTACCAGTTGAAAATAATTATATGTAGTAGACATTTTAGTGGAAGGTTTTAAAAAACTACTTTTTTTCTTTTCAGAAAAGTGATACAAGATACACTGTAAATTTTTGGAAAATTAATATTAAAAATAAGCAATAAATTGCTCTTCATTCCATAGCTCAGAGACAATGACTTTGACCTTTTGGGTTAGATGTTCAAGTCTTTGTCCATGAGTAAATATTCGTGTGTGTGTGTGTGTGTGTGTGTGTGTGTGTGTGTGTGCATGCACATGTACATGCATTTTAAATAAAAATAAGATCATAGAATTTTGTGATCTGCTTTATTCACTTAATGTATTAGGAGCATTTTTTCACGACATTAAATAATGTATAGCCTCATTTTTTTAAACTAATGCACTTTCTTTAAGAGAAGTTTTAGATTTATAAGTTGGGCAGAAAGCACAGAAAGTTCCCATATACACCATCTCCCCCACATACACGGTTTCCCCCATTATTATCTTGCATTGATGTGGTACATTTGAAAAAAGAATCAAGTGGCTATATACTTAGAAGGTATGTAAAGGTACAAAAATGTGGAAACAAAAGTAATTATCCATTCCTATATTTCTATCCCAACTTTTTTCAGAGAGAAAACTGAAATAAAACTGGAATTATTCTTTTTAATCTTTAAAAAAGTCAGTATAGGGGGGCTGGCCCGGTTGCGTGGCAGTTGGATTCACGCTCCGCTTCCCAGCCCGGAGTTCTGATCCTGGGCGCAGAGTGACGCACTGCTCATCAAGCCATGCTGAGGCAGCATCCCACATAGAGCAACCAGAAGGATGCATGACTATGACCTACAACTATTTACTGGGGCTTTGGGGTGAAAAAAAGCAAAAAAGGAGGAAGATTGGCAACAGATGTTAGCTCAGGGCCAATCTTCCTCAAAAAAAAAAAAAGTCAGGATAACAAAGTAAAAAAAGAAACAATATTTAACACAGATACTCAAGATAAGATAAACTCCATCACAGGTAAAATATTTTAACCTTTTTGATTAGGTATATGATCACTAATAACATAAGAGATCATCATTTTTAACTGTCCCGTTTTATATTCCCCAGTGTGCTAAAGTGAAAGGAGTCCCAGGCTTTAAAGGTGACTTGACTTCATTTGACTCCCAGCTCAGTCCCATATCAGCTGCACAATTGCAGTGGGATGCTTAATTTCTCCAGGCTTCTGCTTCCTCATCTATAAAGTAGTGGTCCTAGGATAGGTCTTGGATGAACACGTAGCATCAATAGATGTCCTTGAACATAATAGTTACTTAATGAATATTAACTGTGCCCCCTTGGTTCCTTCCTTCTTGATTGTAGCTTCTTTCAATTTTAATTCATTATCTATATCTCAATAACGTCTTTTTTTAAAACTCAAATTTCTTTCTCTTTTTTTTCAGTATCTTTTATTTTTAAAAAGTGCTTGCCAGTCATCGATTTAGGCAATAATTAGCAAACTAACTATCCTTTGGGATCATTATATTGACGTTTTATGACATCCTTACATTATTCATATACAATATTTTTAAGGTATTAACTTAAGAGCCTAACGCCTCCGCATGACAACAGGAGAGAATGACCCTTCAACTCTAAACACAGGTGATTAGTATGCCTTAATTGGAATTCCAATAGAGCCCAGACCATTTGCATTCTTGCCAATATTGATACAATAACTGTTTTTTCACAACATTATTTCAGGTGCACGCCTTTACAAAACTAACTGAATCCTGGGGCAGTGAGGACTATTGTGAGAAAGTAAATATTATTCAGAGTAAAAGGGAGTAACATACCCTTAAATTTTTTTAGCTCTACACCTTCTATAGCTCATACCCCAAGCCACAGTTTGAGAATAAATGTAGGGTTACAATTTCAGCAATGAATGTGTTTTTCCAGCTATGGCTCTGACCCTACCGTCTACAGTGACATTTCTAGCTCCTTTTGTTTAGTTTCCCAAATACTTCAAGGAGCCCAAAGATGACGTCCTCCACATACCCAGGAGCATATAAAATAAGAACTCACTGTAATCAAAATGGATTTTTTCCCACAGAATTCTGGGATAGTTTAACATTAGAAAATTGGTAAATGTTATTCACCATTTTAATGGATTATAGGGAAAAAATGATATTATAATCTCAATAAATGCAGAAAAGTTATTTGATAAATTCAACTTTTTCCTAACATTACAAAATGTTTACTATAATAGAAAGGAAATTACCTGATTATGTATATTTTTAAAAAAGAATAAAACCTTCACAAACATCAAATATCAGAAGCATTCGCCTAAAAATGTCCAGAATCACCACTTTTATCAACATTAGCCTGGAGATCCCAGCCAACAGAGTGCACACAAGAAAATCATTTGAAAGTATAAGGAATAGAAAGGAAGAATCGAAACTGTCAATGTTCATGTATTGTATGGTTGTCTACGTAGAAAACTTGAAAGGATCTATAACCTGATCATTGGGAATAAAAGTTTAACATGAGCACTAATAATCAAGGAAATATTAACCAAAATAAATGATGCCACTTTTCACTTGGCAGATATCTATAAAATGGTAACACCCTTTATTAGCTGGGGTGTAAGAAAATGGATAAACTCAAGAACACCTGCTGCAACTTTTTCTTGTGGGTGATTTGACAACATGCATTAAGAGACTTAAACCACAGAACATTTTACCCAAGAATTCCATTTCTGGAAATTTGAATTCCTTAGTAACTAAAGATGTGCACAAATAAATTTGTTCAGGGATGTTGATTATGGTAATATTTATAATAAAAAAGGTACAACTGAGCCAGTCCTGATGTCCTAGTGGTTAAAGTTTGACGCTCTCACCGCTTCAGTGGCCCAGGTTCATTTCCTAGCCCTGGCTATCAGTAGCCATGCTGTGGTGGCAGCTCACATAGAAGAACTAGAGGGACTTACAACTAGAACATACAACCATGCACTGGGGGGATTTGGGGAGGAAAAAAGAGGAAGATTGGCAACAGATGTTAACTCAGGATGAATTCTTCCCTGCAAAAAAAAAAAAAAGTACAACTAACAAAAATGACCACAAAACGATGTATTTCACATTTATGGATGTTTATTGAGCGGCCATTCTCTCCTTCTTCCATGCAGAGAACTCCAATTTGATTCAGGTTTGGGGCAGCCAGGGTCTTCTGTAAGGATGAGACCTCTCTAGTCAAGATTCATGAAGCCTGTCAGAATGATGCCATTTCCATTGTGTGATTTCAAATGAGCATGTGACACGTTTCTGGCCAATGAAACATGAGAGCAAGTCTGCCTCTGGCAAAGTTTCCCTTTAACCAGGGATTTTCTGTTTTCTTCTTGTTGGCATTGATGTGTCTGCATGCAATGCCTGGAATCGGGCCAATGTCTTGGAACCATGAGAGCATCTAGCCTAGTATAACAAGCTCATATGCTGAGAATAGAAGAGCTGAGAGATGGAAAGAATGTGGGTCTTAGATGCTATTGTTGAGTTGCTGGATTAATCCATTTTGAAATAAGTCTACCTTAAAACCTCTTGGTATATGAAATAAAAAGTATCCTTATTGTTAAAGCTACTTTTAATTGGCTTTTCTGTTACCTAGAGTCAAAGTAACCTAACTGAAACAAATGGCTACATAATTTGCAGTGTAACCATAAAAAAACCATGCTTTCATTAAAACCTGTTTCAAAAGTTGACAATAGATCTTCATGATCTTTTGTTTAAAATTTTTTTAAAAGCTCTATTGAAGTGTGTTAAGTAATCTTTACAGCTCCTTGATATATTAACTCCCCCATTTTACAGACGAGGAAAATGAGATTGAGAGAGGAAAAGGATTTGCTTGGGTTCAGACCACTAGTAAATGGCAGAGTGAGGATTTGTACTCTGGCAGTGTGATCCCAACTCCCCACTCAAAACCTCTGGGCATCACTGCCTTGCACTGCATTGTATGTCTCTAAAAGTAGATGTGTATAATCCTGATTGTCTTTGTTTTATGGATATGACACATGTAGATAGATGCACACATATGCATGGAGTAAAGGACTGGAGGTAAACACACCGAAATTTGAAAAATAGTCATCTTTGGGTATTGGGATTGTGGGTGATTCTCATCTGATTCTTTGAGCTTTTCTTTCTTTTTCCAGATGTTCTACAATAAACAAATGTAACTTTTGTATTAAATAACAAGTCAGATGAAATGTTACCTGAAAAAAATATAAATGTCAGATGGAATGTTAATATTTGAAAGAAAAATATATTTTGAATAGAGTTAACTTTTTATAACATTGAAAATGATAGATTTTAAAAATTATTGCATAAACATATAGTTAGACTCAAAACTTGCCAAAAATTTATTTACAAACAAATTTTTGTAAATTATGTCATGTCTAGCAATTGGAAAAATGGATAAAATATATTATAAATTTCCATATCTTAAATACGTATTTTATTGAGATATAATTGACATATAACATAGTATAATTTTAAGGTGTACAACGTGTTGATTTGATACATTTATATGTTGCAATATGATTGCCACCACAGTGTGAGCTAACACCTTTATCTCATCCCATGCTTATTTCTTTTTCGCGGCAAGAACATTTAAGATCTAGTTTCTTAGCAACTTTGCGGTATATAATACAGTATTGTTGACTATAATCACAATTCTGTGCATTACATCTCTGGAACTTATTTCATCTTCTAACTGCAAGTTTGTACCCTTTGACCCACATCCCCCGATTCCCCCACCTTCCAGCCCCTGGCAACCACCATTCTACTCTGTTTCTACGAGTTCAGCTTTTTCGGATTAGAATCCGAAGTGATATCACGCAGGATTTGTCTTTCTCTGCCTGATTTATCTCATTTAGCATAATGCCCTCCAGGTTCATCCATGTTGTCACAAATGATAAGATTTCCTTCTTTCCCATGACTGAATAATATTCCATTGTACATATATACCACATCTTCTTTATCCATTCTTCCACTGATGCACATTTAGGTTGTTTCCATATCTTGGCTATTGTGAACAATGCTGCAATAAACATGGGAGTGCAGACATCTTTTCAAGACAGTGATTTCATTTCCTTTGAATATATACCCAGAAGTGGAATTGCTAGATCATATGGTAATTCTATTTTTAATTTAAGAAACCTCTATACTGTTTTCCATAGTACCTGAACCAATTTACATTCTCACCAACAGTGCTCAAGGGTTCCCTTTTCTCCACATCCTCACCAACACTTCTCTTATCTTCTTGATGATAGACATTCTAACAGGTGTGAGGTGATACCTCATGTGGTTTGCATATGATACCAAAAGCACAAGTCACAAAAGCAAAAATCAACAAGTGAGATGACATCAAAACAAATACATATTTTTATCATAATTTTTATAGGCTTGTCTCTTCTTGAAGGATCTTTGGAAAAACTTTGGTGTGCTTGTCTCTAAGAAAGCAAACTTAATTTGGGCAGCTCTTTGGGAATAACATTCACCACCTGAATTACAGTGACATCTATTTTTTCATAACAAAATGTCTACTTCAAAATTTTTAACTTACAATAATAGTTATAATAGCCAACACTTAGATGGTGCTTATTACATGTCAAGTACTGTTCTAAAGCTTTCCGTGTATTAATTCATTTTATACTCTCAACAACTCTACCAGGTAGATACTATTATGATCCCCATTTTACAGATGAAGAAACTGAGGCACAGAGAGGTTAATTAACTTGACCAATATCACTGAACTAGTAAATGGAAGACCAGGTATTGAATATAGGCAGTCTAGATCCAGAGTCCCTGATTGTAACTACTACATATTGTTTTCACTTTTACTAAATTGACTAAATTTATTGGAGTTTATTTCATTTCAAACCTCTAGTGGCTACTCTTCATAATCATCTGGGTTCATTTAGCAACCTCTAAGTTGTCTTTTTTGTTTCTAAATAGCATTGTGCAGAACACAGAACTGAAAATAACAAGTGTGCAAAAATCTGTAACTTCGGATTTTTATGACATGCTGACTATCAAGGGGTCAAATTAGATACTAAAAATTCAATGTCCTTGGATTATTAAAGTGCTACCTTAAAACAAATGTAGATTTGTATATACAAGTCACGTCTAAAGAGTCTATTTTAGAAAGCAGTACTGCATTACCTATGTGTATCACTTTTTATGTATATCACTTTTCTCAGAAATCAGTTTATTTCAGAGATCAGCCACAATTGAGGTAGAGGAATGAAAAAATATTTATTTACATTAAATATACATTTATATATAAATGTTTGTTTTCAGTCTTCTGCTCCAATTAAAACATATATGTTACATATATACTACACACATATATAACACGTGTGTTACATATATTGCATTATATATCATATATGCATTACATATATGTGTATTACGCATATGTAATATTTTCTTTCACCCTGGAAAAAGCACACATTGAAATACACAGAGAGCTGCAATTTGAGTGTTACTTTCTGTGTCCTGGATTAGCCTCTTAGCTCTTTAGCTGCAAATTTAGACGTCTTTGTTCAGTCCGCTTTTTGGTTCAGCACACACCGACTGGCCAAGCCCAGGCTGCGGAAGGCGCTTTCTCCGGCCCCCCGAGAGCTGGAGGATGGATCCCATATGCTCCAAGCCAGCAGTAATGTGATGTCCAGAGCTTTATTCACTGAGTCAGTCAACCATCCTTTCAGCCTTTGACTTTCTGGCCGCTGCTAATCTGTAAACCTTGCAGAAGTCTCTAGACAAGGGAGATGTTGAACATGTGCTCCCGTATCAACAAAGAGGCCTCCCTAGCGTGCAGCCAAGCAGAGGCCCGGACCTCTCACTTATATGGGCCGTGCTCCTTGGATGCAAGGCAATCTAAACAGAGACTTGACCATAAAAGTCAGAAAAAACCATAATTCCATTAAAAACTGCAAATAAAACACTTTTATAACTTTCCCCTAATGTTGCAAACAAGCAATTGTCTCACAGTATAAATATTTTCTAATCCCTAATAAATGTAACCTTTTTTCTTCTTTTTTGCTCAAGGGAACAAGAAGCTTATGCACATAAAACCACTTCAAAGAATTGTCTCTATTTTTTTCCTCTATTTTTAACCAGCTTCAGGGTGTTAAATTGTTCAATTTAAGCTACAAATACAGCGTATGTGATGATCTTACTGCACTATTTTCCTCAGATTTATTTACTGTCCAAAAGGTATATAAAAATATGTGTGCATTCATTAACCTTCAGAAATATAGAGAATTCCAAAAACAATTTTTGACCCCTTTAATTCTCCCTGTTACTAATGAGGATTTAAACAATATGCCTAGAGCATTATCTTCAAAAAATATATTTAAGCCTCTAAATTTGGTATATACTCAGAGATATTATCATTTGGGGGAAAAAAATCACCACTGCTAGAGTATCCTAGTCTAGAACTTAGAATCTTTAGTCAGAAAAGCAGTTTGATTCCACAAATGTCTGTTTGACACCCATGCTGAAAAAGGAAAGAAATTTTTGACACAGCCCCTGCCTTCATTAACTCACAGTCTCATTGGTGAGATAAGCGACAGATAACCATGTGAGACAAAAGGACAGTAAAAGCCAGGCTTAAATTAGGAAGGTGACTGTTACAGTTTCTACAAGTAAATATGTTAATCTGTAGAATAATGGAAAAAGGTACATCTGTAAGCTGAATGTACTAGGCAAATCTGCTTTCTGGCTACATTTCTGTCATATGGATGTTCACGCTGGGCGAGGGCAGCAGTGTGGGAATTGAACCACCATGCTCTTTTGCCAGTGGAGGAGCCTCTAGAACATGTCTTCCAAAGAACTTTCTATGCTGATGGAAATGTTCTATATCTGCTCTGCACCGTCCCATAAAGGTAACCCCAAGCCACCTGTGGCTATTGAGCACTTGAAATGTAGCTATTGTAATTGAGAAACTGAGTTTTAAATTTTAGTTAATTTTCATTTAAATAGCCACATTTGGCTAATGGCTACAGCCTTGGACAGTGCAGCTCCACAAGCTGTGTTCAGTATCATTCGAGCAAGAAATCGCACTGTTGCTCTGCTGGAAAGTCGACAGCATTGGAAGATGCACTGCCTGTAGGAAGGCACAGCTCTTGAGTTTCTCACTAAAAAATGGTCTCGAACTTGCCCCATATCAAGTACCTATGTTGTATGTTCTCTTGATTAATGTTCCTCTTCCTCCAAAGCAGAATGATAAAGGTTAATTTTCTACTTTTCAGGTGGGAAATGGTAAAGCCAACTAATAATTAAAATTTTTCCCAAAGGTTCTAACGACTTTATAGGTTTCATAGACGAAAATAAAACTTTTTTATATACATAAAATGCATTAAGAAGGTAAGAATACAAAATGCGGTTATAATCGTTTACAAGTTGGAAAATGTTTTCTTCAAAACTATAACTATAGTCCTGAGCATTCCTGCCATAACAATATAGAAATTTTGAAATGAAAAGATTTATTATAACATTACAGATAACACTTAGCTAGGGCCTGGGGCATTTACGGCAAATCGATGGTAAAAATATTGCTTCCTACTTGGGGACTCCAAAGTAATCAGAGGAGTGTTTGCCACATGTCTTGATGTTCAAAGTATTGTTCTGGGGGCCACCCCATGGCATAGTGGTTAAAGTTTGGTGTGCTCCACTTCAGTGGACCAGGTTTGTGAGTTTGGTTCCTGGGCGCAGACCTACACCACTCGCCAGCCATGCCATGGTGGCAACCCACATACAAAATAGAGGAAGATTGGCACAAATGTTAGCTTAGGGCTAATCTTCCTCAAGCAAAGAAAGAGGAAGATTGGCAGCAGATGTTAGCTCGGGGTGAATCTTCCTCAGCAAAAACAAAAAGGTATTGTTCTATACATGTGGGCAAAGTAGAAGAACACAGCTCTTGAAGGCTGGAGGAAGGACAAAATGATGCGTAGCTATAGCCTTGCTTTGAAATGCTTCCCTAAAAGCCCGTACTAATGAGCCAAGCAAGGATAGCTGTGGCCTCCTCAGCACCTGCATGCACGGCAGACATTGCTAATGAATTGTGCCATTTTTTTCCTGGTGACTGTCCCAAAATAGGGCCGCACTAACAGTCTATTGGGATTGGCACTTGAGCTGAAACCTGTTTTCCAACTCCTGTGCTTCTCTGCTTGCCGTGGTCTTTCTGAAGTGTGTCATAAAAGTGGTAAACAAGTAGCAAGGTCTCATTATGTGTCAAATTGTGGGTAAAAAGCTCCCTGGAGAATCTGGGTATACTTTATCAAAAAACTTCAAAAGCAAAGTTTTATTGTTGTTTTCCACAAATGGTTTCTAAGCAGCTACCGCATCTAAGCTCCAGAAACAGCAGAAATTGTGAGCTGGATCAAGGAATTTGCAACCAATGGGGGAAAAAAATCTATATAGTGAGGTTTTTAGAATCAGTAAAACAGAAATGTTCTTTTTCTTAAATCTCTGGTGCTCATAAGCTTGGAGAATTTCAAGGTAATATTACTATAACAATTTTTTTATGGTAGAAATTATAATTGAAATTTGCTACATACAAAGATAACTGAAACTCATTCATTGCACACTCTCCCATACATGCTTGAGGATACTTGGGGGCAAATAGATTTCTTGGAAGCAGCCACTGACTATGGCTAAATGACATCTTACCAAGTAAAACCACAGGTTTTTAAAAATTATTCTGCTGCTGTCCACATGCTGTCATCACTATCTCATACTGAAATGATATTGTTTTCGATTTTGAACTCCGATGCACCAAGGAGAAAAAAGAAGGGAGTATATTTTATTATTTTTTGATCTACACTTCCTAAGCAAAAGCCAGTTTTTAAAAGTACAGGTATATATTTATTTTTAAAAAATCCGTCTTAACTATAAGTCATCAATATCTGATGTTTTCTTTAAAGGGTTCTGTTTGTGTACAAGCATTCAAATAAGATTCACATAATCACTGTCCTCTACAGAATCTTCACAAAAACGAGAGGCACATCTCCAGAGGCGACAGTGGAAACCAAATGTTTAAATAAAGAAAACGTTCTTAGGTAGAAGTATTCAAGCACAAAACTGTATTAGGAAATCGAACCGAGGGGAAAGGAAGCTGTCCTCATTTGGAATGGAGTAACTTAAACTTTTGCAGCAACTTAAGCACAATTAAAATAGTTGCTTTTCCTTAAAATAAGAAGTAATTTTTATCTCAGGTTGACAGCATCAAAAATAAAGTACTATTGTGTTTTGGAAGTCACCCCGGAATTACTGTTCCCATGCTTGTCAGGTCCCCTTTGAAATCGTTTCTGGTCATCTTTGCTGAGAACTTCATTGCCTTCCGGTGGCCAATTTAGTCACGATGTTGTCGCGCGCCGGCAAAGCAAAATGCGGAATTGGAGGCAACTCATTGCACAATTAAACTCAAAAACCTCAGGTAATTCAGGTCAACGAGGGTACTGGGTATCAATTATCCAGACGGTTATCTCAATTCTTCGTTTCAGTAGAGTGACCCTATTCTTTAATTACCCTTAATTAACAATAGTGTCAGATCTATTTTTAATTTGCTTCTATATATCATTCTAACTTGTTGGGTTTCAGTCTTTGAAAAGCCAAATTTTTGAATACTTCCCATGATAATTTCACATAATTGAACAATAAATAATTTTATGTCGATTAATTGCCTGTTGATGACCTGAGTCTCGTGCGTAATGAAGCAGAGTCTCCTAGGAAGAACTACAACCAGTTCAGTACTCACGGGTCAAGTCATTGTTGCACAGCCGTTAACAAGTTGGGTTCAAAACTAAGTTTTTTCTTTCTCATTATAGCCTAAAAGTCCCTTCGCAATTTGACCCCAATTTTCCTCACATGCCCCACGTCCCGCCAATCGACTGCCCTCAAGAATCTGAAGCCCAGTCGTTCACAAGAAGCTTCTCATTGTTTTCTAAACAACACACTCTAGTGTCTAACTTTGTGCTTTAGCATGTGTCGTCCCTTAACTTGGACTGTTCTCCCCACAGTAAACTTGTACTGATGCCTTCACTCAGGACTTTTGTGAATCTCCCTTTTTCTGCTCCCTTACTGCTCAGTCCATAACCCTATTATCTGCCTTAAAACACTGTTCAAGTAGTTAAGTCTCTCCCTTCCACTTCACCATGAGCACTTTAAAGGACACCAAGCTGCAGCAAACTTTGGAGAGACATTTGATGGGGAGGCCCAGGATGAAAAGATTAGCTAAGGACTGTGGGACACAATTCCTTGAGGAATAGTGAGGAATGGGGCTGTTTGGCACTTTAGGGTTCTCAGATTTGCCTAATGCAGAGAATAGGCAAATAGGTTCTCTACTGAATCCCTGGGCTTTGCGGTCAGATATTTCCCCAACTTTCTAGTTGGAGTTTAATTACAAGACTCTCTGGTAACCTAGATCATTCATGCACAGGCACAGCAAACTGAAAAGTGACATTAAGGAATCCATACCCATTTAGAATGAGCATTATTTAAGCAAAAGGTAGAGGAAGCATGAGTTGAACTCTGAAAAATGAAACCTTGACCCCAAATTAATTCATCTGATGTAGACCTAATGCTTTGTGCTGGAAGTGACAATGAGCTAAATCAGGTGAAATAGAGTTTCTCTCCTTCTTCGATTCCTGGGACATCAGCAGGAAGCTAGAGCACTTGTTACTAGGATCTTTCTCCACTTAGGTTCTGCTATGAGACTTTACACAAGCTATTGTTTTTCCACATTTTTGGTAGCATTTACTTAAAAGTGTAGCAACTGCTTAAAAGCGTAGTAACAGGGGAAAAATATAATCCACTAATCACATTTTTGTGATTTTACTGCAACTTGAATTCTGTGTATGCATGACTCAGATGGCTCTATCGTCTATGGTGCCAATCTATGTGGACTCTGTCAGAAGGTACTTTGAATGTAGGCAAATTTCACTGTAACATAAATTAAAGAAATTAAGGAATAGGAAGCATAAACTAATTCAAAATAAATTACATGTAATTTTATTTATCTGCTACATGAAAATATGGAACGAATGTAATTATGCAGGACACTTCCAGAACTGAATCATGACTCACTTAACCAGCATTTCACTGATGTCAATTAAAAATAAATTCCAAAAGTATAAGGATTGCATGGGAAGTTTGGGTGCCATTGTAATTGATGTATTACTTCCCCACTATATTTGTGGTCCAATATTCATTCGTTATTTTCTCTTTTCTCCACACTTCCTCTCATCAAGACAAGTTCTAAAATCTTAAGTAATGTATAAGCTATTACATAATTGTCCTTTTACAGCCTGCAGAGACGCTATCCTCCAGTACATCTCTTGGTGAAGTAATTTGGATTATCTTGGATATGAAGAGCAGCTCAATAGAATTCACTTCAAGGATCCTTTATGAAATGTTGAAGGTTTCCAATCAACTAGATGATTTTGGCAAAGATCAGAACAAATTGGTTGGAAAAATAATGTAGAGTGTTGTTTAGGCTAAGTTACCAAGTTAGGATGTTTCTGATATGACAATTTTTGATATTTCATTGGTGTTTCAGGTATCTATCTAACCCCAACACTTAGTAGCTTAAACCAAAACAATTTGTCATTTCTCATCAACCTGTGGGTTGATTGGGTAGCTCTTCTGCTGGTCTTGGCTGGGCTCCCTTGCGCAGTTACAGCTGATCTGGGATAGAAATTCCAAAGTGGCCTCACTCCTGTGTCTGGCTGTTAGTGCTGACTCTTAGCTAAGATGACTGGAACTCTGTCACTATATGATCTTTCATTCCAGGGTTCTATACAGCCTGGTGGTCTCACGGTTCCAAGAACGTAAAGGCAGAATCTTAAGAATATTTTGAGACTTAGGCTCTGGAACTCATACAGTTGTCACTTCTGCTACATTCTACTGGTCAAAGCAAATCAGAAGGCCAGCCCAGATTCAACAGTGTGGAGAAATAGACTCTACCTCTCAACAGTAGGGGCAGCAGCATTACATTACAAAGGGGCATGAACAGATGGTGACATGATTCACTAGAGGCCATTATTATAGCGGTCTACCACAACAGGAAATTTTATAGAGAGAATCAATCTTTACAGGTTAGGTAAGAATAGTGTCTACCCTGCCCTTCCAAAAAAGAATGTTAGTTTTGAGTTCAAAAGAACTACTATGAAATAAAGGATTTAATTTTAGATACATGTTTTTGTCTGCCGTTTTCTGAAATTCATATTTAAACCATGTTACTTACAACTGCTCCCAATCTGCTAGAGTGGTTCCACCTACACTGAAGACAACATAAGATGGTGTGGAATGATCCTTTATCCCATGAATTACAGAAATCTATCTCACTGAAGAAGAAAATTCAGATGGCTTCAGCCTTAGATCATGACAGGGGATGTGATCTGGAGACATTTTACCATAAAGAATCAACTGAAGGTAGAGGAGGCAAACTTCCAAAATTGAAAGTTTTAATGATTTTTCCTATATAGCATTTATACATGTTTAATTTAAAAGAATGGATTTTTAATAAGTTGTATTAGAAATTCTAGTGAGGAGCCTTAAAATAATGAATAAGAGTTGCAGTTTTTGTGCCCACCTCTTGTGGCATCAACAACGACATGTATCATGATATAACAATAATCTTTAAAAGAGTGAGCTGAGGGCCTGGCCTGGTGGCATAGCAGTTAAGTTCACACGCTCCGCTTTGGCGGCCTGGGGTTCGCAGGTTCGGATCCCAGGCGCAGACCAATGCACCACTTGTCAAGCCATGCTGTGGTGACATCCCGTATAAAGTAGAGGAAGATGGGCACAGATGTTAGCTCAGGGCCAATCTTCCTCAGCAAAAAGAAGAAGATTGGCAATGGATGTTAGCTCAGGGCTAATCTTCCTCACATTAAAAAAACAAAAGAGTGAGCTGACCAAATTTCGGCAATAAATGTCTTCCAGAAATGACCAGGCTTTATCCAAGTAAAAGTAACTGATCAGACATCTGTACAGAGCACACAGTAACACATTTTAGAGAAGGTCACTTAAGATGAAACCATATCTCAAGTCTTTTAAATTATGTGGCTTTACTAATATAAGATGTAACACTTAAACAATGTTGCTTTTAGCATGCACTAATTATTAATCCATTAAAAATAGATTAATACATTAATCTCTTCATTTTAAAGCATCAAATATTGCTTCATATAGACTTTTCAACTTTAAAAATAGAAAAAAAACTAATTTTAGTTAATCATGGGCAGTGGCCACCTTTAACCTTTGGTGACACAAAAGGAAACAGGTTGTTGACGGCTGGCATTTAGATTCATATTTGATTTGCCTTGTCTTCAACCTTCTTTACGTCAAATGTCAAATAGTTATAAATACCAAATCCCCAGCTAGAATAAAAATCTCAATTCTCAATCCTTCAATTATTCAATAAGACAGTCTTTGTTGGGTACCACTCTTGCGAAGCACTGTGTTCAGAATCACAGGACAATGCAATGATGAACGACATCATGCCAGAGTCGGCACTGGGCAACTCACAGCTGCGTTATGTTTAAAACTGCTCACTAACATTTTTCAATCATTAATACCAAAGTTCATCTGAGGGATTCAACAGAGTTGAGTTGCAGAACTGAATTCAGTTGCTACTTTCCTCATAACCCTGCAATTTCAAAGATTTATTTCCTATGCTTCTTTCCCTCCATTTCCTTTCCCAAAAGTCAGATCTTAGAGGAAAGTTCAGCTCTGAAATCTGGTGAGAATCAATCAGATTAGTGTGACCAAATACTGTGCCATCTTGAAAAATAACAATGCAGAACTCATGGAGCAACTCTGGGGATTGCAAATCATTTTCTGTGATGAAAAGCTTAAAGTCAATTTCCAAAAAGAAAAGTGGTTTTATGCATACACATCTGATGTTACTGGCCACCAGTCTCTTCTGCCACCCCTGAGACATCACCAAGATGCCCGCTTTGAGTACTGGTGTTGCTGTGGCAGTAAACCACCCAGAATTCCTTTGCAAGGCCTTCATAGGATTTTATATAAGGCTAAGAATAAAACCTATGGGCACAGAACTACATTTTCATCTCTGCAGGGTTAAATGGCCTATGCAGGGAAACTTTGCCTTGATACCATGATTTAAATGACTGAATTAGTCAGCTAACACCAAAAGAAAAATTGTGTCATTTAATAAGGCTTTGTAATTTTTTTAAATTAAGTAAAACAGAGTTTATGAAGCATGAGTGCTATACAAAGACTAAGTAGGGGGCAGCATGATTTAATTTTAGGGATACTATAAGACTTATTTGCCCAAAGAATACTAAAATGTTCACCAAAAAAGGGAAGTGATATGGTCCCTGAGGTCACTAGGCACAGGATGCTGTTCCTCTTGCATATATACCAGATAGTTGGCAGAACCTCACAGATTCATTCTAACTTTCAAGATGTGAGACTAAGGAAAGTGAAATTACAGCTAGTTCAAAACAAGACAAAGCAAAGAGCAGCCTTGTGCAGTCGAAGCCAGAGCAAGATATCTAAACTATGGGAGAAGCACAGAGAGCGATAAAGGAGGAATGCCAAAGGTAAACATTCATATTTCACTAATTTGTCTACAGCGAGCCCCATGTGCCCAAAGGATGGGTCTTTCCCTCTGCAAATGACATTCTCTTTAACACTGACGATCTAGAGGCTGGACTCCTCCTCTGTGATTCCAATGACTCCAAATTGGCTTCATCGAATTGGCCCATGAGCCCCCTCCAGATCAGCAACAACGGAGTCAGAGTCTGGCACTCAGTCCATGACTCTTCTAGCTAGTTTCACACGTCAGGGCACTAACTCAGTTTTTCTAGTTCATTTGTTTGGATTCTTCAGCTCCACCTTCGTTGGTCTCCCCTGAACACACCACATTCATTCCCCTCATCATGCTTCTGCTCACAGTTTTGTCTCCTTGATCCAAATCCAGCCTTTCCTTTAAAGTTCAGATCAAGGGCCACCTGTCCTAGAAAGCCTTCCCCAACTATCCCAGACTACAATGCTTTCCCTCCCTACTCTGAGCTCAGTCAGTACTTTTGATGGAGTCATATCATTAACTCTTAAATTGCTCCATGACTGCCAGTTTTATCTTGTATTATTGTAATTTCTGAGGCATGGGGTCATGACCTGGACTCTATTCAGTACTTCCACCACATCTTACACAGGCCTACACACAAAGAAGCTATTTCTTAAACACTTATTGTTTGATAGAGTGACTCTTATCCTGAATTCCAGTTTCTGTCTCAATTCCAATTTCCCCTCAAAAAACCCTTCATGATCAGAGCAATGAAGTTTAGAAGCAGACCTCTTATTTCCACCTATGTATATATAAACAGCTAATCATAAACTTAAATAATAACAGAATGCAGCCCTGTAATCTTTCATATTACTAACTAAATAAATGTTTACGATGCACACACGTACCTATGTGCTTCAAAGGGTTAATGCTCAATAAGTGGTTTTTATAGCTCATTAATTGTTATATTGCATCCTTTTATCTAAATTGTTAGTTCCCTGCTTAGTCAATTGAAACATATTCTTTTGATATGAAAGCTGAAATCCAGGCCTTTACTATTTCTGGTGTATGTTCTATTCAGAAATGCAAGTCCTTCTGCACAGGGCACCAAAAATTGCCTTAGAGAGCTTTGCAACTCACTATGCCACATGCTCGAGAACAGGGAAAAAAAATCCGGTCCGATGACTAACATATATAAGAAACTTTGCGATAAAATACACTAGTCAGAAGAGCATACAGTTGGGAATCAAAGTTATATGATTTCCTTAGTAGCAGATCTGACTTTGATTTTGGATTGAGCATCACATACACATTCAGGGGAAAATAGGGGGAATTAATTAGAATAGCCAGATTATTGTCGATTAAGGGTAAGTCATGTTTCAGTAAATGAAGTTTTTAGTCTGAAAAAGAAACCATGGCATTTTATATTAAGACTTAATCATGAGCTAATGAGCATTACAGTGAGAATAATGGTTCAGAGGGTAAGGCTTTTTCTTCCAATTATACAAGAGAACTAAAAAGTGGATTCATTTAACTTAACTTACAGCGTGTGCATTGTCTCCTTACCTTTAAAAACATTACTCATTCAAGTCCTCTCACCTTTTGTTGCTACCCACAGTTTGGGTCTGTAAAGAAAACTCAGACTATATGAGGATGGCTCAGCTAATCTGACCAGTTTCTAGTTAATTTATCACTACATTATCTTATAAGACTCCAACTACATCATTAATTAGGTATCATGCAACTAATCTAGTATGATAATTAAGCAGGTCATAAAATAAACATGGTGTAGAATCACTGATATTGTCATATTATGTGTAGAAACCTTAAAGTTGCCATTAAAACTCAGTCTTTAATAAATATCTACAAGAGGACGAGCTTTAAAAGAAAATATATTCCATTGCTTTTTAGGCATGCTGCCTAATTCTTTAAAATTTCTTTTAAATCCTTGAAGATAATGCAGGCAGACCTAGCAAGTAAGTGGACAGACTCATAAACACTACAAATGAGTTCCAAAGAATGCTTGGGGAACAAAAGATGAGACTTGAATAGAATTTGAAAAGAAGCAAAAAGCCAGAGAAGAAGTCAGAGGACGAAAAACAGTGAGTTCTTCCAAAATGTAGAGACTAACTTGTCTGGCGCATGTCCATCCTCCCTGAAAAGAAGACAGTAATGGCCTCAGAAGATGAGGGGTCGAGGAACTGCAGGAGCAGGAAGTAAGGATTAAAGGACGAATACAGATTTCAGCAGTGGAAGAGTCAAAGTAAGGATAAATTCTAGCAGCACTTCTCAGGCCAATGCTTCTTCCTTCCTTTACATTCTTATTGTAAGCATAAGGCCGGAAATGGTGCCAGTGTCTCTGACTTTGGCTGTGGTGTTATCAAGAACCACCCACAGGGAATCCTAACCGCACATAAAACAAGCACACGGTGCACACATTTGACCCCCAAGGGTTCAGGAAAGAAGGTTTGTTTCTCTCACTGACATCTTTCCTGATTTGAGGTTCCTCCTAAAGTCTACCTACGCTTTTGAAACAAGGCTATCACATTTCTTTGCCCATGTTTTACATTTTTTCCAGGGGCATTGATAATAAAAGTCATAGGGGAAAAAATATATGGTTTGTAAAGAAATATTTTAAAATAGTGTGGATGGCTCAGTGTATGTGGTTAGGGGATACGGGTTAAAAAATAAACAGAACACTATGCCATTTCATAAGAACACATCAGCAGCCCGGTCCTGATATAACCTATGCCATTCTGAAATATGTCAATAAATAAAAAGGCAGTGGCATTTCTAACCACATATGCTAACTAGGTCATCTAATAATGATGACATGATTCCAGTCATGCAAGGGTATCATCTACTCATTATGATTCAAGTTATGGTCGATGACATTGATATAACTTCGAAGAGTATAAGATAGAGGGAATATTTCATAGTAAATAGAGCAAGAATGATTCCCCATGGAATAGTAAAGGTACAAATTGCTTTAGTTTTCATTTCCATGGCGCTAAATTTGTATTTCATGTGAGGGCCTATAATTGATGGCTGCTTACTTGTCCGGGTGAAAAGGGATAAAAAAATAGATTATGATTGTCAAGGTTGTTTGTGTTAGTAGCTAAAATGGTAAGCAGCACCCTGAAGTCTTTGCAAACAGCACACAAATATTTTTCTTTTTAAGGAAAACAAGAAAGCGTTGGGCAGAAAGTTACGAACCAAAATACCCTGTATTATCTGGTTGACACAGTTCAGTTTTTTTTTTTTTTTGGAACATTGATTGTATCAACTAACAGCAAAACAAACTCCAGCGCATCCACCCAGGATCAGTCCTAGATTTTCTCAAGAGCTTTACCGGATTGAAGATTTTTATTTAGTTCTTTTTAGAATACAGAATACCTTCAGTTGTTCTACATTTTGGTATTCTTTTAAAAAAAAATCTCTAAGTTGGTTAACAAAAGCATCTTGATGTAGCTATACTTAGTAAATAATTTAAAATTCATAATAATTACTTCCATATGTCAAATTCTCCTCTTCCCCAAATTCCCAATTGCCTCTCATTATCTTAGATAGTCCTATTTCTAAAATTCTCTTGATGTGTTGTGGATAATACCATTATGTCCTACTTCTGAAAATAATTCATTACCATTCTGTGTATTGAAGTATTAATTTATATAAGCAAAGGGGCAATCACATTTAGTTAAGAAAAATAAGAAGCTATTGTTCTAGTGAGGATTCATTTTGGTCCCTAACCACATAAGGGGTGTGGGGAGGTGTTGCTGAATAACTGACAAGTTCTCAATTATCCAAACACTCAGTAGGTTTGTTTCTCACATGATGAGAATACTATCATTTTAAAAAAGGTTAATTTTGAAAATAACTATAAACACTATAGTGACGTTTTATGTTACCTGATATTTACCCATTACAGCAATGCTTCTCAAACTACAGTTTAAAAGAAAAAAGCAGAAATTTTTTTTTCAAATTTCCAATCCATAATGGACTAATACTATTCATTTTTGCTTGAGGAAGATCTGCCCTGAGCTAACATCTGTGCCAGTCTTCCTCTATTTTGTGTGTGGGTTGCCACTATAGCATGGCCGCTGACAAGTGGTGTAGGTCCATGCCCGGGAACCAAACCCAGGCCACCAAAGCAGAGCGCACTGAACTTAACCACTAGGCCACAGGGCCTGCCCCTATAATGGACTAATACTTTTGTAAAATACCATAAAAAGGAATGCTGCAGTCATGTCTAATCATTATGAAAGTGTCTAAATGTTTGCTGTCAATGTCTGCATCCATTCACTGCAAACCAGCAGCCAACAGCAGTACTGCTTCAGACCTTGGTGTCTGGTACCTAAGAGGCAACTTCTAAGAGTTCCTCAATGGAAGGCATAGAACTCTGTTTTTAGAAAACTGGATTAAATGTTATAGAAATACCTAAGCTTATTTTTGTGAAAGCAGAAAAATATCAATCTTTTTTTCCTTCTAGCATGCAAGAATAGAGGTTAATGGTTGAGAGAGAATTCTGCCTGAGCAACTTGAATAAAAATTAAGGTGGGTGGAATTTGGAGGGGATAATGAGGAGAAGCTACTGGACTTTGGCAACTATTTAAAGTAACACGGGGAACAGGGGGAGGTGTGCCTTGGATCATATGGCATTGTCTACTGACACCAGTAACAGATATCTACAGGGAAGCTTTATTTGAGTAATCAATAATACTCCTAACAGAACTTTTTTTTAAAATCACATTTAATATTGATTAAATTTAACTCTCTATTAGTTGGATTGCAATTAACTGTTAGTGAGAGAAAACCTGACTAAATGGTAGCTTAAACAAAATAGAAGCTTATGTTTACTCATGTAGCAGTCATTCTGATGAAATAGTTGCTGGTATACTTCAGTGGTGCAAGGATATCTGTGCTGAGACCTCAGGATTTCTTGTCCATTTTCTCATAGTCACAAAATTATTGCCACAGCTCTAGCCATCATATCGGCATACCAGATAGAGAGAAGGAAGTGAAAAGGAGGAAGAGGTGGCACCTTTATCAGCAAAGTAGATGACTTCCACTATGTCGCATTGGGCAGAACATGTTAAATGGTACTCTTAACCACAGGGGAGGATGGGAAATGGAGGTTTCTTTAACTGGATTTGGCCTGAACCAAGAAAGAAGAGAGGAAGAGAAATTAGGCAGGCAACTAACAGTATCTGCCATACTCTAACTCTGACCTGACTCGGGAGGAAGGTAAACAACAATTATTTAGCACAACTCTTTTTTCAGGAACTGTGCTAGATGCTTTGGTTGCATGACCACTTTTATACTCTCAATAACCCTATAGGGCAGGGATCATGATCCCCATTTAACAGATGGAAACACTGAGTTTCTGGAGTTTAAGTGATGGTCACGTGATTTAAATGGCACATCTGCAATGTGGAGTTTGCTCTCAAACCCTGTGCTTTCTCCATTGTGCCAATCAGAAGTTAGTCTGATTCTTCCTGTGCAGAGTTTAGGACCAAATCAGTTGGTGGAATTTCTCCTGATTTCACTCTTAGATACAGCCCATTCACTCTGAGTTTCTTAATCTGAAGGTACGAAAATATATTGAGGATTATGTGAAGCTAAACACACATTTTAGATGACATTATAATTAAAGCTTACAAAAATATAAATTACACATAGACAATTAAAGTAACTATAAAAGTCTGATGTATCACAATACCGTTAGGTAGATGAACACAAACGTTAAGTTTTATTCACTACTGCTTAGGTCTATAGTGGTCCACATCTCAGCTGTCCTAGGTCTTGGTCTAATTTATACCTGCCTGCAGAGTTGCAAAACATCTCCAGTTGCTTATCCTGGAGAGGTGGGAATATCTTAAAATCTTTCCCCACATGTGTTGCAGGGGGTTTACAAATGCACATTACCACAGCTGCCAAGAAAACCTCATTTGAGCTGTATGTGGATGCACTCTGCAATGGTTAATTTTATGGCTGGACCACAGTACCCAAATATTTGGTCCAACATTATCCAAGATGTTTCTGTGAAGAATTTTTTTAGATGAGATTAACATTTTTTAAACATAATTTCCATCTATATTTTATTATTTTTTTTTGCAGGGAAAGATTCCCCCTGAGCTAACATCTGTTGCCAATCTTCCTCTTTTATTTTCCTTCCCCAAACCCCAGTGCTTGGTTGTAAGTCATTCTAGTTCTGAGCCACCACCACGGTATGGCAACTGACAGAGGGGTGGTGTGGTTCCACGACCAGGAAGCCAACCCCTTCCGCCAAAGAGGTGAGCGCCAAATTTTAACCACTAGGCCATCAAGTCTGGCTCTAGATGAGATTAACATTTAAATTAGTAGACTTTGAGGAAAGCAGATTACTCTCCATAATGTGGGTTGGCCTCATCCAATCAGTTGAAGGCCTTAACAGAAAAAAGACTGACCTCCCTTGAGGAAGAGGGAATTCTGCCAGCAGACTGCCTTTGGACTCGAACTGCAACATCAACTCTTCCCTAGGTCTCCAACCTGCTGGCCTACCCTGCAGATTTTGGACTTGCCAGCATCCACAACATGTGAGCCAATTCCTTAAAATAAATCTCGCAATAGATAGATCGATAATCAATAAACAGATGATAGATAGATGGGTAGATAGGTAGATAGAGAGATATCCTATTGTTTCTGTTTCCCTTTAAAATCCTGACAAACACACACTCCAACGCTCCACTTTCCTGTCTTTCTGTCTCTCTCTCCTTCTCTTTCTTTATTGTACCTCTAATTTCCTTCACTTGGACACTTTGCACATTGTGTTTATATCTCTCATCAAATCTTTTTGTTTATGTGGGAAAGGATTAACCTACCACCAAGAAGATCACTCTCCACATTTCCCCCCAGACCAAGACTAAACACACACTCACGCGCACACACACACACACTCACCCTTGTTTGCACTGTTTTCTAGCTCACGTCTTGGTAGTAGAACCAGAGGGTCTTTCCCCCGTAAAGAACAGGGCACAGCAAGGATCAAACCTATCCCCTGCAAACCAAGAGAAATGCTGTCAAAATATTCTCAGTCCCTTCCCACCCACTGTACAGTTATTACCTGAAGACTTTTGATTGACACAGTAACTTATTTTCTACATTAGGAAATAGGGAAACAGACTTTTGGGCTCCCTTTGACATATAGGAGCTGGAAAGCCAGGTCAGAGGACATGCCCTTCTGGCTTCTCCACAGAAAACTAGCTCTTCAATCAGCTGTCACATGCCCTCTTGAACACCTGCTCTCACAGCACTGTGCGCCTCCAATGGCTTCTTGCTCACATTTCCCAGCACTCTAGACCTCTTCTGCTCCTGAAGGAGCTCAAAAGAGCCCTCCTCTTTCACAAAAGCCATCTGAATTAAAGCATGCCTAACCAAAGCTCCATAATTTCTAAAATATGTATCACCAGTTTCTGAAAGCCCATAGAGTAATAACACTGTTTTTGTGCTCACCAAACTCGAAGTTTCAGAGGTTATATTAAATATCCCAGTTAAGGGGAAACTATATGTTTATACATATGTGTATATATACACACACACACATATATATACACACATACATGTATATTGACTCAAAGCACATTTATTAAGCTCCTGCTATGTTCAACATTCCAGCACTGGAATGTTCTACATTGTTATCTCTCTGTGGTTTCTTGTATTCTAGCATACCCTAAAATTAAAGCATGATCTGCTTTTCAGAGGGGCCAAAAGTGATAAGCATGTAAAACAGGAATAATGATTTATTCAAAGTTTTTCACAGGCAGATAAACAAAAGATTTCTTAGCCCATGCTTTAACCACTAGAACAGTTTTATTCTATTTATTTCACAAATATTGAGCACCTATATGCCAGGCATATAGGCTGAGTGCTCAGGAAACAGAGAAAATGGACATGTTCTCTATCCACCAGTTGCTCCCTGTCTAGGGCAAAGAAAGTGAAGATTCCATTTTATTCCTCCAGCTGAAGTTGTCCTGCAGGAGAGTCTTTCACAGACGCACAGGACTGGAAACTGCAGTCGGCTAAAGAGTCATTGACAGTGACAGAAGAAATTACATAGGTGGTATGAATATCATGAGATCTCCTTCTCTTTGGCTCTTTTTTTTTTTTTAATATGGCCTCTTCTAGTCCATCTTTGAGATTTTTTTTCATGAGTATACAAGTGTTAGTGAAGGTAAAAGTAAAAAAATCTCAGCTGAGTCATGAAAAGGTGTTAGGAAAATCTCTTGATTAAAAAGGTCTTCTGGGCAAGCCACATTGGCCTAGTGGTTAAAGTTTGGTATGCTCCACTTTGGCTGCCCAGGTTCAGCTCCTGGGGTGGAACCACACCACCCATCTGTCAGTGGCCATGCTGTGGAGGCAGCTCACATTAAAAAAAAAAAAAACCAAGGAAGATTGGCAATGGATGTTAGGGCAAATCTTCCTCAGGAAAAAAAAAGAAAAAGGTCTTCTGTCTAATTGAGTCATTCATTCATGAATTAATAATGGCCAGCCTACCAAATTTAAATCACTTTGTGATTGGGGGTGGGGATGGGACATGAAAGAAATAAGACCTGAACCCTTTCTTCAAGCAGTTTGGCTTCGAGCAGAGGCGCTTATTCCAATATCTTTTATGTACGGTATATCTTTGACACTCCATTTATTTGCCTTTGTATAAGAACAAAGTGGCATGCAGTCAGGACATATGATCATACAAAGCTCATTAAGAAATGTCTCATCATGAAATGTTTGCTGAGATACCATGCCCATAGTGAGCAGCTTGTGGCCAAGGTGTGAAAGGGGCAGGACCAGAACATTCCAATTGTTCAGTGATTCTCCAGCCCTGTGTATCTATGAAATAATAATTTCTAAACTGGACATCTTTCAAGGTCTTTTTTTTTCTGCAAGAGATTACAGTTTTAAAATGTAATCATTACAGGCATGTTGTGTAAATAAGACTGTGGAATTCTTTCACAAGCTCATACAAAATTTTGCCCCCCAAGATCCTTCCAGTTTAAAGGCAAGAGTTTGCTTTATTGAGACAACAGCACTGTGTACATTCTTTCATGATTCAGAGAATTGGATATGCACAGGATGGCAAAGGTCTAGTGCAACTTTATGCATCATAGTCATTGCTCGACTGGGAGCTGAGCAGTGCTGGCTCTGGCTCAGGCTTGCCAAGCAAGGCTGCCCCTCAGCCAGCCATCTCTTCTTTCAAATCTCCAAGGAAGAGATTCAGAGTTTCCCTGGGTATTTGTCACACCATCTGGCAACTCCTGTGGATGAAGCCAGCTCCAGGAAAAATACAAGAATATTTCCCTTACCTCCTCTCACCACTCTTTCCCACAGGTTTCCTATTCCTGCATACCTTTACTTTCAAAATTGAACCCCCCAAAATCTGTGACTTGAAAAGTGCTGAGAATCTTATGTACTAGAAATATTTCCGTTTGCATAAGGCAAGCTAGAATATCTAAAAGCATCCACAGGACACAGAAATAAATCTCTAATAGTGGAATATGCAGCACTGGAAAAGATATTTTGAAGAAGGGCATGGCATTTTCTCCATGCCCCTCAAGTCACAACATGTCAATGGCTGTGTACCACACCTATGCCATCTGTAAGAGATTTTTCTAGGGTAGTCATCATCCAAAATATTCCATCCATCTGTCAGATCATGTGTCAGACCATGTGTCTCAATTTCTAGTTCAGAAAATATGGCCCCTGCACTTACGTCAGTCCTGTTTACAGTCACTTCTAACCCAAATGTTGCTTGGTTGTTGAGTTTGCTGTGGTTTTTTTGCATTGTCCTTAGCTGACATGAAGAAAGCTGCTCACCACCACCTCACAGGCATCTCGTGTATCTCACCTGATACTTGAAAGCTAGAGGTGACTTCCTCCTTCAGCCTTTCTTCTGTAGCTATGTGACCTCAGTTCCTCTGGGCTTCCAATTTGAGCCAACGCAGTCTCTGACACTGAGAAGTACTTAATAAATAAATTTCAATAAAAATATTGAAATCTCTTATATAAACAAATTTCGATATTTTCTTCCTTGCCTTCCCCTCATCTCTTCACCCCCAAGAGTAGAAGTTCTAACAGAGCTTCAGAACTTGACAGAATCTGCAAGGATGAATAGTCGGGAAGATTTCAGTGGGAAGAGAAGAAAGATGAGAAGCCCTCACTTCCACATGGCATATATCTGAACACACAGGCAGAGACAAGGCTTCTGGATGAGTGAAGGTGTTACATGTTGGACAATAGTTACTGCGATCGCTACCACGTGACATTTAGAATCACAAAAGCTGATCCCAACTTGAGTAATGATTAAGATTAGCATAATCAGTGTGCTTGTAATTTCAATTAATCCCTTCAAATATTTATCATATGTCTACACAATGAACTACAGTTCCCTGGAAGCAGTGTTTTAGGAGATGTGGAGAGGATATGGGCTCTGCCCCCTCCAAGTCTCAGGTACCCAGTATGTTCTATGTGTGCATCCAGATGCTATGTGGGTGTGAATGGATGTATCAACACTACCTGTCCTTGACGATTTCTAGCACTTTTTAAAGACTTTAGCTCAATGAACATATTTAGAGCTGTCAAAAAAATAATTCAACATGAATTTGTTCATCTATTAATTAAAACATGCCTTTATTAAATACATATCATGTGCCAAATGCTACTTTTCCTGCTGGGGATAAAGTGGTGCACAGGATGGATGAGCCCACTGCTCTCATGTAATTCACAACCTAGTACAAGAAGGTGCATTTAACCATATAAGCAAAGAATTAAATCACTATATCAGGCAGTGATAGGAGGAATAAAGGAAAAACGGAGAGTCTGGGAACTCCATCCTGGGCTGCTTCTGAGTTCTTTTTTTCTCTCTCCTCCCGTGAGACTGTGGGATAAGTCAAGGGCCAGGATGAGGCCAGAGTGCTTTGTCTGCCAGGGTCCATGGTGGCCCCTGGAGCCAGCTCTGCTCAGGGCCTTCTGGCAAAGGGCCCCTTTGCATTCTGCCTGAGTCTTCTCTTCTCCCCTCAGAGCAACCAAGCTGGGGAAAGAGGACAAGAAGGCAATGAGTCCTCCAAGCTCACAAGCAACCAAGCCAATTATCTGAGGTAGGAGCAGAGAACAATGTTCTTTATCATTTGTTAGTCCCTGACGTCTCTGAGAAGTGATAAAAGTGATGAGCCATCTCCTCATGGAAAAAAACAAAAAAACCCCACAAAATTCCATAAGCTTGCAAGGAGGTTACGATTAGGCACTCCTGCCTGTCATATGGTTTAGAGTCATGATGTGTGTTTATGACCTGACAGGTCCATCCAAAGGGGGTCCCCCTGAGTCCACCCCCAACCATAGAGGGCGCTGACCACTTACTGAGAGAGCCTAATCTGGGCTCCCTCAGTCACAGGGAGCACCATTTGAAAACTAAAACCAAAACCTCATCAAACATAAAATCACAAAGGAAAAATACCTTTTCATAATCAATGTCATGTCACTCTCACTATCAACAGACACTTTCTGAAGGTCCACCAGGATCGGCTCTACGCTGGGTTGGTCCCAGAGTAATGAAGACATTTTTCCTGACCCCCAGGCACTTAGAAAGGAAGTTAGGGAAATAGAACACATATGTAAAGATGATTAACATTGAAGCTCTAAAGCAATGCATCCACAGAAGTACAAGAAGAAAATGCAAATAAATATTTTTCACTCTCAGGATGATGAAGCTCTTTCTAAGAATGGCACCAAGGACAGAAACCCTTACCAAGGATATTTATAATGACAATTAGTATACTAATGATGACAATAATAAAAATTGTAGATGACCAATTCTATTCCCCCCTAGGCTGGCACAGCCCTTCCAGTGATAACACAGGTGGGAACGCCGTCTAAGCAAAGAAGAGCATAAATCATCTTAATCCTGAGCCAACCCCGAGAACATCTGGGCCACACACCACCCCCCCACCCCGTTGTCCTGCCCAAGGTTTCTGATGTAACGATGTCAGCTGGACAAAAGATCTGCAAGAGGAATCGTGAATACACAGCACCCCAGAAACACTCAACCATATTTGCTTGATTTACTCAAAACCAAACCCACCTTTCTCTGTCCTCACTTTTGACTTGGTCACTTCTGCTTTGGAGTAAGTACCACCCTTGGGGCAACCTTGACCAGCCTGGGCAGCCCCCCAGCACAGCTGGTTGCCTTGCCCCAAGTTGGCCCATATGGCCACCTCTATGCATGACCTTTTCATCATAATATGGGGCTTGTTTGGATGCCCAAGATTTTCTTATATGAAGCCTAGACACTTCTTCCTTGGAGACCATGCTAGCTGGTTTTCTTCCAAGCGTGTGCAAACCTTATTTTGCTTCTGAGACTAGAATGTTCAAAGTACCAGAGGTTTATTTCTTTGTACAGTTGATAAATGATATTAAACCAACCTCTCTGTTTTCCACTTTCCTTGTGCTTTTGGTTCCGGTATTTTGAACAACTTGTTCTTCCCCAGATGGTTAATTTTACTTGTTTCTAAAATACTATTTGAACTTGAACTTACAAATATATTTTATTTTCAATTTTCTTTGTCATATTTACCCTCCAGGAACAACAACAATAATTGTTAATACTTACTGACTTATATGCTTATTGTACCTGGCATTATTCTTTAGGTGTGTTATCTTATTTACTGTCTATCATGAGGTAGGAGCCACTGTCATCCCCATATTACAGGTAAGGGAAATGACACACAAATAAAGTAGATAACCTACCCAAAACCACACAGGTAATGAATGGCAGAGACAGGATTCAAATTTAGGGCATGTGATTTGAAAACTTGAGTTCTTAAACACTGCACCATGCATAAAGGAAAATATTGGTAACTAATATCACATAAATATCTAAAATCTTCTTAATGGCCAAAAACAATAACAGCAACACCCTGAATGAAGTTAAAGACAGGCAACAAACTGAGAAAAAAAATGCAATGTATATTTCAAATAATGTGTTAATATATAAAGAGTTCTTATAAAGGAAAAAGCACTTGTAACACATAAAGAGCTTATGTCTACAGGAGGTGGACAAAAATGGTAATGGACAACTGCCAAAAGAATTAAAAGAAAAGGTAGACATACATATATGGAAAGATCCTTCTTGTTCCATCTTGCTCCGGCCCATGGCGCCAGTAACCAGTCATACAGCATACCAATGATTCTCACGGCTTTGTCTCCATCCTCACGCTCTCTCTAAGCCCCAGACCCAGCTCTTCAATTGCCTGCTCAGCATTTCCACCCACACTTCCCAAACGCACCTCAAACTAAGATGTCCAAAACCTGGATCCCTGAATCTCTTCCAAGTGTTGCTGATTCTCTGTGAGGGCTCTACCATCCATCTTACTACACAAACTGGAAGCCTGAGGCTTATTCTTAACAATGCCTCCCCCTCACCTCCTATACTTCATCTATCAGCAAATCCTGACTCATTTGTCTCCCTCTCCTCTCTCAAGTCTGTCCTCTTGCCTCTTCTTCACAGTCACCATCCTTTGTCCAAACTACTCTCTCTCACCCAGACCTTGTAACAGCTTCCACCCGGCTCTGACATCTACTCAGAGCCTTCCAATCCATTTCCCACAGTGAGGCCACAGCAGTCATTTAGAAATGCAAATCCAACCTGTCATTCTCTTCCCTACCCCAGGCAAATCACTTCCGTGCATTCCCTTTGCCCTCAGTCAAGCTTCTGGCCCACATGTCTGATCCCACCTACCTTTCCAGTCTCACCTCACCCACCAGCCCTTGCTCTCTGTGTGCTGGTCACACTGCTCCTCAGTCCCCAAACTGCCCCACCCTGCCCTCCAGGCACCTTTGCTGTGCTGGGATCCCTGCTGGCTGCTCTTCCTCCACATCTTCTCCTCAGCCTCACTAGTTCAGCTCTTCCATAACATCTCCAATAAATCATCCATTCCTGGGGATGCCTTCACTGAGCTTCCTGACTCGGCTGCTTCTCCTTCAACCCCTTCTCTCACAGCCCCACATACCTCTCTTTTGTGGCAGTGACTTCAGATGTAATTTTTACTTATTTGACTGGTTATTTCATGACTATCTGGGTCACTGTTAGGGTTGAATTATGTCCACCAAAAAAAGATATGTTGAAGTCCTAACCCCCGGTACTTCAGAATATAACCTCACTTGGAAATAAGTCCCTTGCAGATATAATTAGTTAAGATGGGTCATACTGGAATAGGGTGAGCCCCTAATCCAAGATGACTGGTTTCCTTACAAAAAGGTATCCATGTGAAGACAGAGACACAAGGAGAGCACAATGTGAAGATGGAGGACTGGACTGATGGATCTACAAGCCAAGGAACACCAAAGATCGCCAACAAACCAACAGAAGTCAGAAATAGGCAAGGAAGGATTCTCTGACAGGTTTCAGAGAGAGCATGGACCTGCCAACACCTTGATTTCAGTCTTCTATCCTTCAGACTGAGACAATAAATTTCTGTTGTTTTAAGCTGCCCAGTCATGGTAGTTTGTTATGGTGGTGCTAGGAAACTAACACAGTATCCCCTCAGACTCTAAGCCCCATGAAGGTGAGAACTCTTTATTTTTTCTCATTATTGCTTCCCCAGGTCGCAGCATAGTGCCTGCACATACTAACCATTTAATAGATATTTGAAAATGAGTGAAAAAATAAGCTAATAAATAAATGAATGACAAGACCTTAAATGTCACTTGTAATCAAAGAAAGTGAAATAAAACAACAAATTCATTGACAAAAATCAAAATGTTAATACCTTAGTTTTCATCAGAATGGGAAGTAGGCATAGAGTTCTGGTGAGGGGTGGGATAATGGGCACTTATATGCTGCTGCTGGCAGAAAAAAACTGGGACACCCTCTCTGGAGGCTGTAATATACATTTCAAGCCTTTAAAAAGCTTGTATTGAGCCAGCCCTGATGGCCTAATGGTTATGGTTCAGCACTCTGCTTCAGCAGACCGGGTTTGCTTCCCAGACACAGAACCACACCACTCATCTGTCAGTAGCCATGCTGTGATGGTGGCTCACATAGAAGAACTAGAATGACTTACAACTAGGATATACAACTATGTACTGGGGCTTTGGGGAGGGAAAAACAGAGGAAGATTGGCAACAGATGTTAGCTCAGGGAAAATCTTTCCCTGCAAAAAAAAAAAAAAAGGAAAAGCTGCCATCACAATTCTTAAAAAAGAGAAGTTTATACACTTCAACCCAGAAATTCCACTTCTAGGAGTTTATCATAAGGAAAAGTGTAACAAGTGCATAAGGTGTACATACAAGGATGTTCACTGTGGCTATGTTTATATAAGAACAAAGATTTTAAAAAATGAGAAACAACCCAAATGTCCACCAATAATGCATAGGTTGAGTCAATTATGGTTCATCTACATTATGGAATACTATAAGGCCATCAAAAAGTAATTAAGGTCTATATTTGTTGATATAGGAAAAACAAAGGAGTTTGTTAAACAGTTTGCATAGTATGGTCAAATTTTTAACAAATGAATCTGTGTATATCAACATAAAGTTAAATCTAAAGAATAAATGCAAAAATATTAACAGTGGCTACCTGTCAATAATGAAATGGCAAATGATTTTTAATTCATCCTCACTATATTTTTTTCTGTATGGTCTAAGATTTTTCAGTAAGCCTGTTTTTTTTTTTTTATAGTCACAAAAAATAAAACTATTTCCAGATGGGTAAGTAATAGTGCAAAGTATTATGTATGAAGTGTCAAATGAATGATATAATTCATGAAGTACAGGCATCATCCTCTGTGCTCTCTGGATTCCAGTGTTAAAAATGCAAAAATGTAGGGGCCACCCGGTGGCGCAGCGGTTTAGTCCGCGCTTGGCAGCCCGGGGTTCGCAGGTTCGGATCCCGGGCGCCCGCCGACGCACTGCCTGTCAGCCATGCCGTGGCGGCATCCCATATAAAGTAGAGGAAAGACGGGCACAGATGTTAGCCCAGGGCCAGTCTTCCTCAGCAAAAAGAGGAGGACTGGCGACAGATGTTAGCTCAGGGCTGGTCTTCCTCACAAAAAAAAAAAAAAAAAAATGCAAAAATGTTGATGCACTCTCCCAATTCAGGACTGTTATCCCTATCCAGTTGAAAAGGCTTCAGAAGGCAAGAACGGGGCCCAGTGTCTTCCCAGGGGATGTATAGCAACTCCTCAGACAAGCTGCAGGGAGAACCAGAAGAGAGATAGCCAGTCCACCCAGAGGCAGTGACTCACATACCACGTGGCTCCCAAGGGGAAGAAAACTGGAATGCATGCTTTCCCAACCCGGGGAGCTAGGCTAGCAATGGGAAACAAGCCAGGGAGAGACCAAAAAAAGCCCATTTCTCAAAAGTTTTATTGTTAATATTACTGCCAATTTGTCATTATGTGCTTTTCAGGCCCCCAGTTGGTCTTCTTGCTCATAACAAAAGGTCAGAGACTATTCTTATTGCCTCACTAATTCAGAATTCAACAAATGGACATTGCGAACTGCCAAAACCCTGCAAACCCCAGTGGCTTCTTATTTACGTGTGTATCTTTGTTTTCCTGGGCACGTTCTCCCAGTCCTCAAAGGAACTGTAGTGTCACCGCAGCTGACAATGGCCAGAGCTCCTGATTGTGGAGTCTGGACCTTGCCAGGGGTTAGCCTTGGACAGCAGGAGGGTCTGGCTCTCCTCATAACATGTCTGCTGCTTTTCTACTTCCCTGTGCTCCTCACAGTCCTGCTTTCTGCAATAAAGGGAAATCATTTTCTCCCAACATTCGCTGAGACACGAGGGTGCACTAACTGTCAAAGGGGCATTTTGACTGAGCCTACATTCACAGGAAGCCAGAGAAACATCTTCATTTTTGAAACCTTCTCAAGTGAAGAGGGTCACAAAGGCTGCCTCCTGTGCAGAACAACTTGGAATGAGTTATCTGAAACTTGATTTTCCCTTCCAGAGGGAAGGGATGGTCTGCTCTCCATCTTGGCTTTTCATCTCTTCTCTGCCAACATGCGCAGATACGGAAGCAGTGTCTGGCACTTAGGTGCTCAATAGATTTTTGTAGCACTGAATTGAAACTCTTTTCTGGAACTTTTTTCCTGCTTTGTTGTGAAGTGCATCTTGTACATCAGACAAAATCAAGAGAAAAATTGAGTTAATGATCCAGAAGCGACACTCGGCCTTTGCTAGAAGGGCAAGAACCGGCGCTAATTTCTGGCTTGCCCCCTGTCCTTGGTGAGCGAAGCCGCTGTGGCGTGCGCCCGCTCCTGTCTTCCCCACACTTACTCTCTGCTCTGTCCCCAAGAGCTGCCAAGGTCCCTCTGGCCACTAAAGGCAGAAAGACTTTGAACTCTTGGTCATCTCTGAATCAAGTTATCCTCAGCTCTGTCCCCAGTTTCCGATTGCATCGACACCCATCGAGCCCTAGCGGGCTGTTGCGTGCGTGTGAACACCGGGCTTGGCAAAGCTGACGGGACTGGCATGTGCTGTGAAACCCACCTGCAATGCTCTGATGGCTTCTCTTAGTTTTCACATCAGATTTTCAGAGTAAGCTATTTAAGATTCATCTCCCAATTTATGCCATAAACAGTTTCACTCCTGACATCTTTCCAGAGGATGGTTCTACGCAGTGCCCTTTGAGCAGAGGCCCTGCAGCCTAAGCAATTTTGGTCACAATAGCAACTGCACTGATTGAATTAAAAGGACACCTGTGAGGTTCTTTTTTTTTCTCCTTTGTTTCTTATGAAATGCACCAATAAATAGGTTAAATGGTCTGCGTCTGAAGGGGAAGGTGATACTCTCATTGGCTTCTTCCTCTATTTCGCTGCATTGATAGAAAACAACCTTCATTCCATAACAGTCTCCTTCATCCAATTAACAACCTCACAGCATCAAAATTTTTCTTGTAGTTAACCAATAACTATTACTTCCCCCCAAAAGTCACCCCAGTTCACTTGCTACCACTGTGAACTTCTACACTCTTCTTGGACCTCATCTAAATCAATATCAGAGAGCAGAAAAGGTTGTTTTCCAAAGCACTGGCTTATTTATTGGTAGTTCCTTCTGGCAACTTCCTATAGCTTGTCAGAGTGCAGACCTGAACTCAGCCAATTACTACAGGTGAAACAGAACAATGCTCCTAAGGAAAATTTGATAAGCTTGGTTTCTCCTTTCTATTACCTTTTGGTTAGAAATTCACAGGGCTTAAATCAGGCAATGTCTCCCAGGGGCTCCAGAGCTGTGTCCCTCTCTACGAGCACAGAGGAAAGAGCAAGAAATGGCCTCTAATCAAATTCAGACTTCATGAGACTGACAACCGGTGGGTTTTCACGTTGGGGTCTGGACTGTTTGCTCAGCTTTGGTGTTAGGCGTGTGAATAACAGTGGCCAATAAAGCGTGAAGGCGTATGTCCTATAACATCACTTCTTCTTGTTATCTGGAGGACCCTGGAGAATCACGGAGAATAATGTAATTAGTAGGAATGTGCCATTGTACAGGAAGGATAAGAGGAAAGAAGACAAGTTTATTTCTGCATATAAGTAACTTAAGGACAGCTTAATCCAGCAGCCCAGTGGACCATCGAAAACCCTTTCACTCCAAAAGCAGGAGCAGTGGAGTCAAGAATTAGAGCTAATTGAGAGTCGGGAAAATGGAAAAGTTTTGCAAGGCTTAACCAGTATATCTGAGTAAACACTGCATCTCTGCCAAAACATTTTCATTTGTGGCCTCTCAGAAGTTTTTCATTAACGTCAGTATACCATGCAAAGAAATACACTCTGATTTTACAGAGAGCACTTCCTTTGGGGGAGGGGAGAGACTTAAAATAATACAGAAGAGGGAAAGTTGAAATGTGTTATTATTGCTAATAACAATAGAGTAATAATAACACCAGCTACGGTGTGCTACAGTTGTGCATTTACAGGCTCAGCTTTGCACGCATATTTCATCTAATCCTCACATCAACCATATGAGGGATGTTCTGCTGCTACGCCCCATCTTATAGCTGAGGAAACTGAAGCTGAAAGAGGAAAAATAACCTGCTCAGGTCACAGCACTGGTAAGTGGCAGGGCCAGGAATTGACTCCCAAGCCACGCCATGAATCACTACCCCTTATTTTCTTGGTTACATCATCATTCAAAGGGAGTTTTCAAAAACGAATGTCTTTTCGTGAAAAACTCGTTTTCAGGTAGGATCATTTGTTGCAATCCTATGAGCAAAAATATTGGCCTGGAAAAATGTGGAGATGAGCCCAATCCATAAGGTTTTTGCTTTCAAGCAACCGGAGGAGAATAAGTTGCCCTTGACCTTCTCCCCGGATCGCTGTTACTCTGCATATTTATCCCACAATCCCCTCTCCTGGCACCTTCACCTTCTCTCTAGTTCTATCTCTCAGAAAAATTACTGTTGTAGACTTTACGTATCATTTTATGTTCAACATTTAAATGTAGAGGAAGATGTTTGATAGAGATTGTATTTCCCTCCCTGCGAGCAGCCTCTTCCTAGATTTCTCTCGACGTTTCTGGGATGCTCCCTCCCACTCTTTTCCCTTTATTATCTTTTCTACTACACTCTGTTTCTTGCTTTTTCCCTTATTTTTCTCTCCTGAAATCATGGCCCCTAGAGACTACATACACGATGCATTCATTACTTTGATCTTTATTCTACCCACTCTCCTGTCACCAGCCCTGGTTGTTTGTTTCTTTGATTTTAAAATTACATTCTTGGCATGAAATTCATCAGAGTTACGGTGTCCAGAAACTGTACATTGTGCAGGGTTATCCTTTCTTGAAGCATGTTTCATATCATCTGAATTCTTCCTGAGTAGCTCTGTTCCTTCTTTCTCTGTTGTTGTTGTTATTTTTGTTGTTATATTTGTTTTTCATCCTGTAATTATTATTATTCAAATTTGAAAAAAGGAGGAGAAGTGAGGAGGAGGCTTATGAAGAAAAGAGACATGGTAGATATTGGAGAGTTGGGAAGACAGTCTCTTGGGCAGCACCTTACAGATCTGACCTTTCCCACTCCTCCCTGCCCCACACATAACCCATCTCTCTGGCACCACACACTCAGACAGAGCACTAAGGGTGACCCAAGGTGTCAACAAGTTGATTTCATAAAAAACTCCTCTACATTGAGATATGAAAGAATGTCACAAACAGACCATGGGGCAGAAAAATAGCCCTCAGTCTTATGTATTTTTCTTTGCTTTTTATCTAATGCCAAGTAATCGTGTCTGTGAGGACAGGAATTTATCCAGGTATAGGACCTCAGAAGCACAATTCACTTGTTTATGAGTACAGGCTTTTCCTTAAGTGTCTCCCAGATCTCTCCCCTAGACGACTGCCTTGGCCAGTTCTAAAATAATGAATTCTGACAAAGGACCAAAACTTTCCTCCCCACTGAACCAGTCTTCTATGCCCCTTTTATGGGTACTTCAGGGACAATTAGTGGTTTATGCCTGTAGAATGGATTCACCACCCCTGTTTCCAGTCTGGAGATCCCCTCAGTACCGTTGTCATTATATGTCACAGGCCAAGAACTCGGTTTAGTCAGAAATTCTCAAAAAATCCTTATTCTACTGTGGCTTTTAGTCTCCTAAGTTATGTCTCCAATGAACCACACCTCCTGGGATTCATGCCCTTGTGTATATCCCCTCCCCTTGAATCCAGACTGGTCCTTGTGACTCATTTTGGCCAGTAGAATGCAGCAGAAATGATGCTGGATGACTTCAGAGACTAGGTCATAAAAGATTTACAGTTTCACCCGGGTCTCTTAAAATTCTCACTCTGAGGAAAGCCAGCCAGTGTGTAAGAAATCTGACTATTCTGAGATCATCTGCTTTGAACAAGCCCAAGTTAGCCAGACAGAGAGGCTACATGGAGAGAGAGACATGCCCGGCCAGTCCTACCTGTCCCAGCACTCCCAGTGGAGGCACCGGACATATCAGTATAGATACCATCTCAGACATCCAGAGCCTTCGGGAACTCAGTCTCACTCTCTGTCTGACTGCAGCTGCATGAGACACTGAGCCCAGCCAATCCAAAGAACCATGGGAGAGAGTCATAAATAATTGTTTCAAGCTACTAACTTTTGAGATGGTTTGTTACACAGAAATAGTTAACTAAAACATCTGCCTTTATCAGTCATTCCCAGACCCAATCTGGACTCAGAAACGACTGTTTCCCCCAAGGTCTCCTTCAGTCCCATAAGGATTCATGGCATATCAAGTCCCACAATGGGAGTTAAGAAAGAGCCCCGTGGAACTCCTCTGTGACAAGGGGTATAAAAGGTCCAGAGGGGGCAATTACGAGATACAGTAAGTTAGCCTCGCTGGTCTGCCCCTTTTTTTCTTTAGCCAATGCCTAAACCAGTAGCCTGAAAAAGGGTACATATCAAAACATCAAAAAGTCAAAGATTTTCAGGGAAAAAAGCAATAGAGAGAGTTCATGATACCCAAAGTTTTCTCAATCCAGGGTTTATAACTCTCATTTGCATCTACAGTTTAGAATATGTGATTTCTTATCAAGGGCACCATCCTCAGGAATGAAAGGAGAGCTGTTCACTTGAGACATCTGATCATTGAAAGCCATTCACCATCTTGTGCCTTCTGCCCCCTCCAGGTGTCTTCTATAAAGCTGGTTAAATGTATCTTCTAACCTCACTTTGGTTAGGGAGTCAAAGGAGATCTGCAGGGAGGAAAGTAATCTAGGAGGGTCTGATTAAAGATACAATTTCTACACAGCATCTTTGTTGTGTGCTCTACACACAGGACTCAATAAATTCTTGCTCAAATTTAATTGTAGAAAAGAAAATATTTTTCATATATTAATTATCTCTGTTAGAAAAAAACTGTGTATATTGTGAGCTGTCAGAAAGTGAGACTTCTATAAACCAATGTCTTTGTTTGCCTTTGCTTCTAGAAAACAGAGCCAGTGTGATGCCTGGAACCTGTGATGTCTTCTCTTTCCTTTAGAAAGTTGATTTTATCCTGAAGCATTATACCAGGTTTAATATGCAAATTATCTCAAACATTTTTGGAAGTAGGACAGTGTCCAAGTTTAATAAATTCAGTAGGCTCCAGCTACCAACTTGTTAGCCAAACTGAACCATCTAAAAAATGTTGATGTTGGGGGCAGCAGTACCTGTGTCAGATGAGTATTTCTGGGTCCCTGGCTGTCCATGAGTCTTACAGATGCCTGCTGAACACTGGACCCCCTGCATCCACAGCAAGGGCTCCTGCCTCCATCCTGCTGCAGCCCTGAACTTCTTTCAAACAAAACATTTTTTTAAAGGGGAGGGGTATCCCCTACACATTTTAAAATGCAAATACCTCTATGGAGAATGAGGTCTATGAGACTTTCACAGTTTGGAAACTGTCTGTAATCAGACTCTCCCAGATCTCTTTACTCTCCCTGGATCTCCTTTACCCCCCACTGTTTGGTAGAGTACGGGAGGAGAAGAGGGCAGTACTTGTGCAGCCAGGACAGCTTGCCAAGTGCATACGATTATCCCATCATTTGTGTTCAGGAACGTGATTCGGCTTCGGGGTCAGATAGACCTGGATTTAAATCCTCGCTGTGCTGCCAGGCACAAGACCCAGTCCCTCAGGATCTGCTCTTCTGGAACAATAAAGGTAACGATGCTCACTCATCAAGCACTGACAAAGTGAGTGTTCAATGAGGGTTTGTAGAAGGAAGGGTTATAATAAAGATTGAATTAACTTTGCAAATTAGTCACTAGAATCTGGAAAAAGCAGAGTTGTCTGTATCAGAAATCAAGCACATATTGGCGCTTGGGGATTTTCTTAAATCATAAACGGTAATTGAATGTAGGTAAAAGAAAGTAACGCATATGAAGAGTTCAATAATACGTCCATTCTTCATCTTTCCATACACATGCCCTTTCTGGTAATATGACCAACATTGACCAAATGTTGACCAATGTGACCAACAATATGACTAAAAGTAATATGACCAACATTTTGTAGTCTCAGAGATTAGAAAAGTCTACTTACAAATGTTCTTGTCTTATTCATACGTGGAGTGCATTCCAATGTAACCGACACTCATGTATTACTAAACATCTAGAGATTGTGCTATTCTTATTTAGCTAAAAAGAAATCAGGGCACCTCCAGGGTATAACATCTGCAGCAGAAGCCCATATGTGCTGTTTATTTTTATGAATCGAGTACTCTGTTTATAGTTATTTGCCCTTAATTTGAGCCCTGAACTAGAATTCTTTCTTTTGAAGATATCTAGTTAATTATAAGAGCACATAAACAGGAGACTGAAACACATCCCAGGAATATTACGTATGTTCATAATTTGTGTCAAAAGTAACTCATTTTTTTTAATCTACAGAAAAAAAAAGCAAAGGCATCTATATCAAAAAAACAGTAAACCTTGGATTAGAATTTGGTATTCTTCTTAAACTAGCAGCAAATTGTGACTACAATTGAGATTCCGCCCCCCCCCAAAAAAGAATACATTTATTTAACATAGATTCACCTCAAGTGAGTAAAGATTAAAATTACCACAGTGACAAACCAATGATTTGATGATATTTTTGAAAAAAGATGTGTATTTTGATGATGGAACAAAAAAGTCACCTATCAATGAATCTTAACTTTTAGTTCAGTTGGTTTTCCACTCGTTGATTTCTAATAGGTTGGAATGCATTGATTCTAATTTGTCTGTTTTAGCCATCCTTTAAGCCATCCTACCCCTTCAGTAGAACTCCCTTTAATTAATAACATACCAGCAACACTCTGGTTCTCATTATGCTCGTTTGTCCAAGGAGAAAAACTGGATTCCTGAGCTGGAGACTCTGCTTAACTTAAGTCATGTTCTAAACGTGTTTTCAAATAGCTGTTCCACAACACTCATAGATGTCTGGACTTGCTAGACATATATCCTGATTTATTTTAGGTCTGAAAATTTCGTCCTGATTACAAGAAGGACTGAGGAAGAGTGTATATCTAAACTCACCACCACCACTAAAAAATTAAATTCTAAACCAAAACCAGGGTAAGGAAAATTAATTTTTGAAATATTTGCTGTTTTTCTTTAATTTTTTAAATACTTATATATTTTTACAATTTAAAAATTTTTTAACAATAGTCAACAGCATGTTCATATTTTGCTATATAACCTTGGTATCCCCAAAATAATTTCTCAAAAGTACTCAGTATAGGGGCCAGCCCAGTGGCACAGTGGTTAAGTTTGTGTGCTCCACTTCAGCAGCCTGGGGTTCATGGGTTAGGATCCCGGGCACAGACCGACACATTGCTCATCAAGCCATGCTGTGGTGGCGTCCCACATACAAAGTAGAGGGAGATTGGCACAGATGTTAGCTCAGGGACAATCTTCCTCACCAAAAAAAAAAAAAGTATGCGGTATAAAAATATTTGTGTAACCTTTTCTAATATCCACTGTAAACCCAACATTGGAACCAGACAATGCACTTTGGTCAGCTATTTCTTACTGAATAGTCTTGATAAAAATCAATAGCTTTTTTGAAAATCAATGCATTTTCCACTTATTGTGCAACATAAAGTGATTTCTTTACAGGATATTTTTTATTTGAGGATCAAATGAGATTTAGTATGTAAAAGACTACTTTAAACTGCAAAATAGTCTATAGACATAATTTTTTTATCATCAAAGTTGCTGGTTAATTCATATCACTGCAAATCTCAGGGAATAAGATTGAAAAAGTGAAAAAAAAGATCTTCTATGTGAAAGTAGATTACAGAGCAAGAAGCTCCTTGGACTTAAAGGTGAGCAAAAAGGGCTGCTCCAGGTGTTGGGCTGGCACAGTCTGGATGTCTGCCAGGTACCCCCAGCTACAGTGTCGTGGCATAGCCTTGACAATACACAGCCACCCACCCCCACCTGCTTCTCACCAGCCTCAAACTCTGCCACCCGCTGCTTCAGACAGAAGTAACAGACTTCCCAAGGGAATAAACTAAAGTGATAAAGAGCACAGAAGGGTTTTTTGGTTTTGGGGTTTTTTTTTTCCAGCTTAGGAAAGTCAGGAGATCATGAGGGGATAAAATGTAGTATCAAAAGAAACTAGGAACAGTGAGCCACCAATAGTTCAAAAAATAAGTGTGCTGATACAAAGTCTGATTTAAACTATATTCAATTCCTCAAGGAAGTTGATTCTTATATTTTTATGATTGTTTCCTGCAAAATGTTTTGACATATATGCTTAATACTGCAGAAGATACCTACTTCAGAAAATACAACTATCCTCATGTTCTACTGTAGTATTTATAGTTGGTCTATTTCAGATTTTGCCTATTTCTCACAAACTATCAGGACTAAATTTAAAATGTGAGACTCTGTTATAATTTGGATGACTAGGCAGGCTGGAGGCCCAGCATTCTGTAACTGGTTTCATCTACACTTACCAAATCCATTTCCTCAAAATCTCCTGAGTCCACTTGGGGTTATTTGGCTTATTCTCTCACCATTCAACTGAAACAACTTTGTTTGAGGTCACCTGGGACCTCCTAATGTCCAAAAGATCCTATCCTTTCAGCTCCTATCCTCTTTGACAGCACTGCTGGCCACACCTTCTCTACCAAGACCCACACAGAGCTTCTGTGACATTACACCATCCTTACTTTCTTTCTGTTCTTTCCTCTGCTAATTCTAGTCTTCTTCATGCTCTCTTAAATGGTGATATTCATCAAGTTTCATTCCTCCATCTTCAGATCTTTCTTCACACCTTCTTCCTCAGAAAACCAGCAAGTTACAGGAATCCCAGGATTTAGGGTATCTGAGGTTTCAATCTGGACTCCATTTTTTTTTTTTTTTTTTACTTTTTATTATTTTATTGAGGCCACATTGGTTTACAACATTGTATAAATTTCAGGTGTACATCCTTATATTTTGGCTTCTGTATACACCGCATCATATTCACCACCAAAAGTCTAGCTGCCATCCATCACCATATACACATGCCCATTTACCCCTTTCATCCTCCCTCTGCCCTCCTCCCCTCTGGTAACCACCAATCCGTTCTCCTTATCTATGTGTTTGTTTATCTTCCACATATGAGTAAAATCATATGGTATTTTAGGATTCATTTTTTAATCACCACACTCCTTGGGACAGCTCTTCTCTTCAAATGCCTCAAAATACCACTTGTATGCTGATAAACCTCATATTCAACTCTCTTATATCCAATCTGTCACGAAATCCTTCCTGTTATTACTCGTCAATCTTTTTGACTATCCCTTTTCTCCTTTCCCACTGACACTGCCTTCAATCAGGCCCTCCTCATTGCTCCTTCATAACTAAAGTAGTATTGTAACTAGCCCCCCTGACTTCAGCCTTTAGTCCTTCCAATCAATTCATCACACTGCTGCCAATGATTTTTTTTATTTTCAAAATAAGAATTGTATATATTTAAGGTTTACAACATGATGATTTGATATGCATATATATATATATATATATAGTGAAATGGTTACTGTAGTCAAGCTAATTAATATATCTTCTCCTCACATAGTTACCATTTTTGTGTGCAATGAGAGCACCTAAAATCTACTATCTTAGCAAATTTCCAGTATTGAAAACAGTATTATTAACTATAGTCATCATTCTGTGTATTAAATCTCTAGATTTATTCACCCCACTAACTGCAACTTTGTACCAAATATCTCCCCATTTCCCTTACCGCCCCATCCCTGGTAATCACCATTCTACTCTCTGCTTCTATGTATTTCACTTTTTTAGATTCCACATATCAGTGAAATCATGTCGTTTTTTCTTTCTCTGTCTGGCTTATTTCACTTAGCATAATGCCTTCCAGGTTCAAAAAAATTGCTAGCCTGATCCCATCACTTCCAAGCTTCAATTAGTCAGGGAACCCTATTACCCACAGGATGGAGTCCAGTGCTTTGGGGCATCCCCATTTGGATGTTCTACAAAGCAGCTCAAAGTCATCAAGTGCCCCACAAGGCCCTCCATAGTTTGCCTTCTGCCTTCCTCTCTAGCTTTTCTTGTCTCCCTCACATGTATCCATTTCCCCAACCAGATCCCAAATATTCCATGTTTTCTCTTGCCTCTGTACATTTTCACATGCTGTTTCCTTGGCCTTTAATACCCTTTACCTGCTTCTCTTCATGATTAAGCTCTTATTCTAAGACACTTATTCTAAGACACACAGCTCAGGTGACACCTCCTCCAGGAAGTTTTCCCAGCACCTCGAACTCTGAGTTGGGTATCACTCCACTGTGCTGCCATTCTATCACAGGCATGACTATCTTAGCCCTTACCAAACTGTATGACATCATCTGTTTACCTGCTCCTCAAGGACGGGGACCACACTTCTGTATCTTTGCATTCCAATGCCAAGCTCAGCATCTTACAAACTGTTGATGCTAACCCCTTGGTAAATGAATAAATAAGTGAATTAATTGAACTGTAATTTCATCATGACCCCCAAATCTATATCCCGAGCCCTGAGCTCTCCTTACAGTCCCATATTTTCAACGAACAGCTGTACATATCTACTTTGGTATCCCACTGTCACCTCAAAATTCCAACACCTAAAAATAAATTTGTCATCTTCATTCTGAAACAAGCTCCTCTTCTGTCATCCCTATTTCTATTCCTGGTACCAGCATTCTATCAATCAAGCCTCCTCAAAGCCTTCAAGTCATCCTGGGCTGCCTCCTGCCTTCGCCTTGCGTATGAAGTCTGTTTCCAAATCCAGTTCACTCCTCTTTTTTGATATTTGCCCCTTCTTTGCCCACTCCCACTGCCTCCATCCAAGCCTTTCACATCCATTCCTGAAATATTCTTCTTACTGATTTTTCCAGGCTCTTCCCTGTCCTGTACATCTCACACACAACTGCCAGATTCTTGCTAAAGTATGATTTTCATTTCATCAGGCCTCCTTGCAGAAGCAGTCAGTAGCTCCCTATTCTCTAAGAATAAAGTAAAAACTCCTGGATCTGGGCTTTTCTCTACCTAGAGCACCTTCAAGAATGATAAGCTCCTTGGGACAGATGCGCAGGGTTCTCTGTGTACCCACCATCTAGTACTGCTTAGCACAGTTAGAGATTTATTAGTTAAATAGATAAACCTGGCCCCAGCCTTCATTGCTTTGGACCAAATGTCCTTATAAAAGGCATCAGCCTACCTTTCCAAGAGGACTGCATTCTTTCACACTACAAGAAACTTCAGTTTAAACTAAATGAGTCTCCTCACTATCTCCTCGAGAGTCTCATGTAGACAGTTCTTTTAGATCTCTACATCATGTTTTCTGGGAATTCTCCAGCCTAGATACCCTGCAGTCTCTTCCCCACCCACAGAAAGCATACCCATCTTTCGAGTCCCCTTTCCTGCATAATCACAGCCTCTGAATCAAAGCAGAGGGGGAGCTTCCAAGATTGGCAGGGGGATTTCCTCCAGTATTCAGCTCAGTCCCTATCCATGAATGTGTATGAGAAAACTACCTGCTGTCCAGGAAAGAATCATCTGAAAGAATTAGAGTTAATAGTGCCCAGAGCTCATACAGGGCCAGTAATAGTGCCTGCTCTCACAACTAGCCCAGAAAACCTCCCGACTCACAGTACATTTGGTAGAGTGTGCAGAAAGTTCTTGCCTCACTAGTGGGGAATAATTAGCCCCGGAGTGAACACTGTTCCAGACCCATCTAACAAAGAAAAATGAAAAAAGCAAGACTCAGAAAGATCAAACTGTTCCCACATAATATAACTGCATCCCAGAATATACATAAGACTATTTTCAGGAATAGAAAAATATCTAGCACCAAATGAGTTAAAATTCACAAAGCCTCACATCCAATCAAAAGACACCAGGTATGCAAAGAAGCAGAAAAATATGGCTCATAATGAGGAGAAAAATCAATAAACTTAATACAGGTATTAGGATTAATATACAAAGACATTAGAAATTAAAAGACCTAAATTGTACTTGTAGAAAATAAAAATTGCAATGTGTTCAATGAAAAATACACCGGGAGTAATATTAGACAGATTAGATATTGCAGAAGAAAAGATTGGAGAACTTGATGAAATGCTAACTAAAACTATCCAAAATGAAATGCAGAGAAAAGAGAATCAAAACAATGATGAGAGCACAAGTTAGCTGTGGGGCAACTTTAAGAATATAATTGGAAGAGAACACAGAAAAAATATTTAAAGAAATAACGGCCAAAATTTTTCCAAATTTGATGAGAACTATAAACCCCACAGATTAAGGAAACTCACAGAACCCCAAGCACAAGAAGCATAAAGATATTTTCACCAATTCATATTATAATCAAAGTGCTCAAAAATGGTGACAATAGCCAAGATATGGAAACAACATAAGTGTCCATCAATGGATGAATGGATAAAGATATGGTAGATATATACAGTGGAATATCATTCAGCCATGAAAAAGAGGGAAAACCTGCCATTTGCTACAACATAGATGGACCTTGAGGGCATCGTACTAAAAGAGATGTTAGACAGAGAAAGACAAATACTGTATGATATCATTTGTATATGGAATCTTAAAAAAGCTGAACTCGTAGAAACAGAATAGAAAGGTGATTTGGGGTGGGGGAGGTAGATTGGGGAGATGTTGGTCAAAGAATGCAACCTTACAGTTAGAAGATGAATAAGTTTTGGAGATCTAATGCATAGCATTGTGATGATAGTAAAAAATACTGTATTATGTACTGCAAAGTTGCTAAGAGACTAGATTTTAAATGTCATCACAAAAAAAAATGCAAATAAACACACACATATACATACTTCACCTTTATAGCTTTTATAAAATTTCACCTATAAATGCTATTATAGCTGATTTCAGAGACAGAAATAAGTTACAAAAAATCATAACCATTAAGAAGTCATATTGAAATATAACTTGAAATGATAAGTTTGATCTGTTTCTTTTGATTAAATGTGAAATGAAATCAATAAGCAACACTACAACAACCTCTAAAGTTACGAGCAGGGGAAGACTCCATCAAAGGCGGGGGCCACAGATACAATCTGTCTGACGGTTGGGGTTGGCTTGAACAGTAGGCAGCTGGTTAATTGAGTCAAAACAAAATTGGTTAGTTTTTCACTCCCTTAACCCTAATTAAATCTTAGTAAAATCCTTATTTGTAACATAACCCAGAATTGTTCAAAAGAGCTTTCAATGACTCTGGAAAACAATGGTCATTCTCAATCTCAAGCATTTTTAGGCTGCTTTTAAAAATCTATGAGATTTTTCTAAGTACTCATCTAGCAATGTATAGGGTAAATTCGTCATATGATAAAAAAAGGAAAACATCCACCAGAAAGGGGTCGTGATTAAAGCCTATTTTCCTCAGAATGGAGAGTGAAATCAAAGTTTAAAATGCTTCTATAGAAGGGACTGTGGAAGATTAATAATTAATGTACAGCAGCGATACAGAAATTTTGAAATGTAAATCTGATGAACAAAAAGTGGCATATTATGATAAGCAGGAGCAACAAGGGAGACGGGGTGGAGGAGTGTCTTTTGCTTAGAGACAGAACAGAAAGAAACATTGATTGGGCTTGCGGGGTTTCCCTTTTCTTAGACTGCAAACTTTCATTTGGATGGGGACAACTGCTGCAAAGTTCGGAGAGAGAGAGGGGAGGGAAGACTCTTTAACCAAAACAAATCAGGTTCACTCATAGCGTTCCCAAGAGTCTTTCTCCTAAAAAATGAAAAAGAAGAAAGTTTAACACATCACTTTGATAAGTGCTTTGCCAGCTAGTTCTCCGCGCTTTTCTTTTTCTTCCCATCCCCTTTGCTCCCATTTTGACTGTTAGATTCTTTCTTAAAATCCATTCCAATTTTCCTCCAATATTTGTGTATAATTTTTCCTCCTTTTAACTAAGCTCCTTTGAAATGCCTCCCTTTGTGTGTCTGCAGGCGGGGGGCAGGGTCTTTGCTCTCCTCTCTGGCCCAGTTTAAGGGGGCTTGGGGCTTCGCTTAGGAGCTCTCAGGAGAATTGTGCAAATTGCACCCGGGCTTCCGTTGGAAGAGCCACTCATCCCGGCGACCCCGTGCTGTGCCCGAGCGCATCAAGGCCATGTCAACCCCTTGATGCTGCCTCACGCTGTGATCTTCCTTTGCTCTGTGTCATATGTCACGATGGGTTTTCCCACAATGCATTCTTTAGTTCAGTGTCAGGGAAAAAGAACAAATAATGTGCTCCCGTGGCAGCCAAACGTGCTACCTGCAAAGTTGAGGAGCAGAACATGTTTTCCTCCTTTGGAGTGAACTCCCTTGGCTAAAGCTGTCTTTTCCTTCCCATTATTCTCACTCACTCCACCCCTCCCCTCCCCTGACTTCAGCATCTCCGCAAAGTGCTTTCTGCAGGTTGAAGCATTCATCCGGCAGGAAAATTTGGAATTGCAGACCGTCTTTGTGAATTCATTGATTAATCTGTTTGTGCCAAATGTATTTACACAAGAAATAATGATATGAGGTGTTCTATACCATCTATTCAGAGCTTAGTCATGAAACCGTGGGAAAAATGGAAATGGGCCACTGAGAAATTGTCTCTAAACTCGTGAAAATGTCTATTTTTAATTGCCAGTTCATCATCACTTTACTTTTTAAAAAATGATCACAGAGAACACCTCCTTTGCTATTTAAAATAACCGAATGCCAGTTTTGCTGCCCTTAATCTGTCTTTCTGAGAAAGGAAAGATGCCTTCTCATGATTACATTTACTATCTGACTGCACGCAATCTCTTTTACATGTGCCACACGCTGTAGCATGTACCATATTTGGAAGTCTTCCTGCAAACTTCTTATACCCACCTTGTAGACAGAAGGAAGGAAACAAACAAGATGTTAATCCCCACAGCATCTGAAAGGATCAATGAAAAAAACATCAGATTTCTTCCCCATCTCTGGAGTGTCCATATTTTACTACAAAATGTAAAAAAAAAATCTGATCAGATCAGATAGTAGTCACTGGGTAAGAGACAGCTCCTCTGCCCCCTGCTATGCAGCGACAGCATCGCCAGGGGATCTGTTAGAAATGCAGGCTCGCCGGCTCCTCCCCAGACCTCCCAGTTCAGAATCTGCATTTTGACAAGATCCCCAAATGGTTGGTTTACACATTAGAGTTTGAGAAGCACTGCACGCGCTGTGATGCTGTGTAAGTTTCTGAAAAGATTTAGCCTGAGCCAATTGCATCTAGAACTTTTGCCCCGAGAGCCCACACAAACACTTTGTCTGGTGTAGATACAAAGCACCCTCATAAACTACAAATGGTATTCTCCATATCAACAGAAGAAGAGAAAGCTAAATAGAAACATTTCCTGGGCGCAAACATCTCTTTTCTATTTGTAGGGAAATGCATATGAAGTATATATAATTTTATATATATTAATGTACGTGAAAATGGCTTAGCAACAAAATAGAGACAGATCCTGGATTGCTATAATACTAAATGGAGGATGGAGAACCCTGATAAAGGTTAAAACAAAACAATTCAAATTTGCAGGTTGTACTGACTGTATAACTCTGAAGGAGTTTGTAATGTGATATTCTACATTGAGTCATTTAGATACTTACACTGTACATAAATTGAAAATTGTTATTTTTTTTCTCTGAAATGAACTTCTGAATATGTGAGCCCAGCCCTAAAAAGCTCGCTTGCTCTCTCCTCTCTTCCTCTCTCTCTCATCACTCCTGTTGTCCATACCATGAATGGTTGATGCTATAACGTATCTCCTCATTCCACTGCAAGTGTTCCTTAAACTCCTTGGTAATGTATCCTCCCCGCAGCTCCTGTTCCACCTCTGCCCTTATAAATACACTCAATTTACCAATTCTACTCTAACGTGTAACGAGGTGAATTCTTGGGCAATGTTTATTATAAGGTTTATACTTGCTTCTTGATACTTGTGTTTTATCACATGTTTCTAAATGTGCAAATCTCATTTCACTAATGAACAAGCAGAGTTCAAAGAATTCTTTAGAAGTGCTATGTGTAAACAATCATGGAGTTGTTCTCAACCATAGCAAGCCAGGCCCTGCTGTCCTACTCTTGAAATACCACTCATGACATGCACTGAGTGAATTCTACTGATTAGATTAATTTCTTATCATTTTCCTTTTTTCTCTCTTATTACCAAATACCCATTTTTTTTAATTTTTTTTAATCAATAGGGTTTATTTTAGGGGCAGTTTTAGACTTACAGATAAATTGAGCAGAAAGTACAGACTTTTTATATATCCCCTCAAACTCCTCCCACTTCGTTTCTCCTATTATAAACATCTTGCATTTGTGTGGTACATTTATTAACTAAATTTCATAATTTACATTAGAGTTCACTGTTTGTCTTGTAATTCTATGGGTCCAAATACCCGTTTTTTTATTGCATCACTGCTATTATCGGTTTTGGATTTTCTGTCGACCTAATTAAGAGAACTATCTCTAAAGAAAAGGAACATGCTCCCATTGATCACCACATTGCCAGAACTAAGGAGCAGCTATTGTCTCTTCTGGTTTTGTATTCTTCTCAACTCTTCATACAAGCATTTTCTCATAGAGCCATCCATTCAACCAATATTTATTGAGCAGCTATTACATTCAAAGGACCATGGTAGGGACTGCTGGAGACCCAGAGATTTATCTGACATGGACTCCGTTTGTGGAACCAAGGCTCAATTAGGAGGGATAAGACATGTGTATAAGCAACAAGACAAGGATTGAAGAATGTTCAGGAGAAAAGTCAAGGCAAGTTGAGTGGGTGGGGAAGGATGGGCTCTTTGTGGGTCAGGCAGCATTTGAGAGCCTGGAAAGACCAATAGAATTTGAAGATGTGTCAATCAAGTATAGGAACTCGCTGATAGAACATCTCTACTGAAAATACTGAAGATAAAGAAACGTGGGTCTTGTAAGAAAGCCCAGAAGGAGTTCAGACTGATTGACTACAGGATGAGCAAAGGGCAGCAATGGTCGGTATATATGAGAGTGGATTATTCATTTCTATGATGACTACTCTTAGAGTCGAGAGAGGTGCTTCTAAAAGTGAGGTAACAAGACATGCCAGGGCTGCTTCCTAGAGCCAGGTTTTTCATAGCATAGTACTTGGGTCACCTGAACAGAATCAATCTCCCCGGCTGCTTATTTTCAGGCCCTACCTTACACTCATCTAATCAAGACTGGGGGTAGAGGGGTGAATGTAGAGACCAGGAACTCACATTTTAATAAGCATTCCAGGTAATCTTTACATATGCTAAAGTATGAGAACTGCTGATAATTTTCCTAAGACAATTGAGAAATGAACAAGGGCAAAATATTTAATAATAATTTTTAATTGAATACAAAATGCACACAAGTTTTCAAAAATAAATACAGGACCTCAAAAAATTTATCAGTGAGCGGGGCCGCCTGGTGGCGCAGCGGTTTAGTCCACGCTTGGCAGCCCGGGGTTTGCGAGTTCGGATCCCGAGCGCCCGCCGACACACTGCCTGTCAGCCACGCCGTGGCGGCGTCCCATATAACGTAGAGGAAGATGGGCACGGATGTTAGCCCAGGGCCAGTCTTCCTCAGCAAAAAGGGGAGGATTGGCAACAGATGTTAGCTCAGGGCTGGTCTTCCCCACAAAAAAAAAAAAAAAAAAAAAAAAATTTATCAGTGAGGTAGATACACATTCACTCTCCTCTCTCATTAGGAATATTTGGATGGAAATGTATGAGGAACACTGTACCAAAAGCAGACAAAAGAACCAAATATGCTGCTAATATGTTGGAACATATTATAGATTCTTTGGTGTAAACTCTGCTGTGTATATCTGTATACGCATCAGCTTTATCTGCAATGATCAGCTTTGGCCTCCTCCACACCTCCGCTGGTTTGATGGCAGACCATAATAATGTCACTTGGCTATTCTTGAAAAACAGCTACTAAATGTTGATGATACTTACTGCAGCAATATTTATGTGAGAATCCTAAAATACTTGGGAAAATGTTTTGAGGGTGCAAAGGCTGGCATAACCATAAATTCTGAATAATGCTGCAGTTGGGCAGGGACATAAAGTTCAATGGCCTCTAATTTTCTGGACCTTTTTGTTTATTGTTTTGTACACTCACACAGCACTTCTTAGTCTAACTGGACACAGAGCTCTTCCCAGCTGGTTAATGATCAGACTAAAGAATTGAAGAATGTCATTATTTCCCAAGTTTCATTTGCTTCCTGGGTAATCCTTATCTACAATGAAGAAATCAATTCAATGGCCAGTCTGCCACTGGAATACCCAAACTATGATTCCGGGCCATTTATTTCAGATTCTTGAAGATTAAGCTTTAGACTTTTCTGTCCAAACCAAAGGAAAATCAGAGTCTTCAGAACCATCTCCATCACAGAATGTGCTTGAACATAATAGCTACTGATAACAAAAATAGGAAACCTTCCCTTTGAAAGAAATGTAGTAAACAATGAAGGTACAAGAACATTGGCAATTTATTACCAGAAAGATGGAGGAGTTGTATAGGCAGAAACAGCCAGCCCCTGACTTACAAACACCAAGTTACCAATCACCCAAAAGGGGTGATGGCTATTTCCCAACCCCGATTCTCACCTCTCAAATGTGTGGGTGCCAGGCCTGTTATAGGAGCACGTGGATGGCTTTGTCCCCTTGGAATATCTTCACACGTCTCACTGTGCTGAGCAGACTATAGTTAGAACGTGGCCAAAATGTATAGGCATTAAGTCAAACTAGATCTATGAGTTCTTTCAATAACCTTGTATGCCACTCATCTCAGCCTGAGGGATTGGCTTTTCACTACCTTCCATTCCATCATCATAATGTTTATTATACCCTGTCTACTTCGGAAATTATTCTCCTGAATGGGGATGCAAAGCAGGAGGTGCAGAGAGAATTTTGCTCTTGTTTATTCTTCCTTCAAACATTTGTAAAAAGGGAAACAATTGTCTTTCAAGTATGTTGTGTTGCTGTGTTTGTGTTTTCCACAAATTCCTGCTCCAACTTATAAAACTGTGTCACTGTGTCATTGGTAACAGGGCTCTCCGTCCATCTTCAGTACATGTCTGGAGCTCATTTGAGAGGTCGTGGGCAGCTACATCCATCTTGTTAGCCATTATGCCTCCATTCTTTATTCAATCAAAATAATTTTTTAATGTCACATCACTTTCCTTAACAGAACCTCTGATCTTGCCTAAGTTGCTACCCTTCTATAGTCTTTGGTAAGAGAATCATACCTACATTTTCTCTGAGCTCTAAGAAATTTATTTTCACAGAGTCTAAATTTTACCTGATGATGGCCAGTTTTCTAGCCCTTTGTCATATTAAAACTCTAAGATGAACAGTACTTTTTCCCACAGTTTCGTTAATTTTCACATTCTTGACTATCCTTCCTCATTAATCTAAGTAGGCCAAAAGAGCTCCTTCTAAGCCCATGCGCTTCACCCTCCCTAGGCCTCCCCGCCACACACACACACTTGTTTCTCTGTGTTCTGTGAGATCCCCAGGTTACCCCACAACAAATTTTCTTGAGTGGGGCCAAATATGTGGGGTCATAGTCATGAAAGGAAAGGGCCACTCCAGATCGTCAATAGCTGTAACCTCACAGATAGAATCCGATTTTTGTAAGCCCACTAAAGACTGCATCAGATTAGATGCCACCCATTGCTAAAGTGAAACTTCCAGCAGAGGGCCAAATATCTGAAGTCCCTTATGTCTGCTTACGTTGACTCTGCCATTGTTGTGACCTGAATTGTAATAGCTTATTCTATAACCTCCATCTGTTCAGGCAGGCTTCGATTTAATAAGAATAATTTTTTTTTCCTTTGCAAAATAATATATATACAAACACACTATTATATATATATACTCAAATATACATATATATGATTACATGATATATATATATATGGTTTTTGAAAATGTAGCTTTATATTTTCAGAGTTGTTTCTCTGTTTAGTGTAAGGAGTTATTGATGACAAAGACTATCCAGGAGCTCCTTCTAGCTTCTTTGCCTCTTTCCCAGATCAATCCAAATTTAACACTTATGTTTAATAGTAACTCAGTATGAGAGAAAGAAAACGCCTCTCTACCCACCCTTGAGTGTAGAGCAGTAAAAGATAAGAAGTAACGATAGTATTCTGGTCTGGAGAGAATCCGAATGCCTATTTATTTCTCTTTTGTGGAAGTGCACTTGAAAAGTAAAACGTGAAACCCTACCCCAGTGTGAGATTAAAAGCAGAGGGAGGTTTCCTCATAACTACGAATGATCTACACAGAGAGAACAAGTAATGATGCGTTTCTGAAAGTGATAAGATTGTAGCAATCCAAAGCACTGCAAGAAATTGGCAAATTGCAAAACGACCAGAAGGAACCGCAGCGAAGCTCTAATTTCGCGGGCTCTTCAGCCTCACCACGAGGCGGAGATGCAGGCAGCAGGAACGCTTTTGCTCTTTCCGGGGCGGCCAGAACCTCTAAATCACACAGGAGGAGATCCAGGAGGTGAGCTGTGTGGTCTTGGTCAGTAAAAGGATAATGGTCACAGGGCACAGGGCAGTTGAGATATCTGTGAACTCATTTCTGTCACTGCTTTGGGGACACAAACTCCCACCGGCTTTATTGAATGTGGTAACTGCCAGCGTGTTATGAACATTAACAGGGTCTGCGGAAGTGACCTCCACCGTTGACCAAATGGCTCCCTTTGGAACAAGGTTACAACTTCCAGGGATCAGGCAAAGTGATGCTGGTTTAAAGAATGGGACCTTCACAGTCGGATAAGACTCTGGAGACGTCTGGAAGCTAATGATCATCCGTTGGTAACTAACTCCTTGACATCTACAGACCAGAATTCTGTCCCGATTTAAATTCTTTTTTCCTTTGAAATGAAACGAAGTGCAAATAAAACCCTAATAATGAAACTAGGAAGTACCCAAATGTCATATGTACTTTGTAGATCTATTGAGACCCACTCCCCAAAATTTTTGAGATGTAGTTGGGATTTCTTGGTCATAGATATGAAAGAAACAGACCATCAGAGATTCTAAAAAACCATGACCTTCTCGTTCAGATCAGATTATCCTTTTACGAGTCAGTTGGTTAGGCAGTCCATCCTTCCCTCCCCTGCCACGAGTGCTGTGTACTAGCCCCAAAGACCCACTCCCCACTATTCCATATTGTACCTTCCTGACTTCTGACGTAGTCTCCACTATGTTCACAGAGCGGCACCTCCGTCTCTCCTCCACACCCAGGTCCCATCCCTAGCCTGGCCTCTATGTTCCTTAAGGCTGCCTCAGCACCTTCCAGTAAAGCCTTCCGCACCTGACAGTGACAGAGCAATACAACACCTCTAAGAAAGTGAATAATTACTCTTTCCCCTTTATTCGCTATAATATAATAGCTATTTTTGTAAATTCTTCACTGCTACTTATTTTCCAAATGTCAATATTGCTTACTGTTTCCTTTTCAAAAGAAGACATAAGCAATTAGCTCAACACCTTAAGTATGGTAAAATGTAAAATGAGCTTTATACTAAACTCTGTGTCTTAATTTGGTCATTTTCTCTTGATAGTACAGCATACTTTTTAAATGTCTCTCACCTCTTCAATGCACTCAGCTTTCATTAATTCATTCACTCAACTAACATTTCTCCCTTCCATTTTCTCAATTTTTGCATTAGAAAATATCTTGTCCAAGAGAGTTTTGCTGTGATTGGTGAGTCCTAACGCTTTCTATTCTTCCAATTATTTCAATGTAAACATTTCCAAACTGCTTTTATTTCCATTGATTTTCACACATATTTAACCTTTCTCCTAAATAACGGATTTTTCTTCTCTATGCCTATGTTTAAGTATTTCCTTTATTTGTTATATGTACCTTTCCTTTGCAAAATAATTATAGCTACAGTATGTAATTGTGGTTTAATCATTGCATCCATTCTGTTCAATGATCCCTTTACTAAGTGGAATTACATGTCGAGTTAACGCTCTTGATCAAGTGCTACTTTTCAAAGAATAAGCCATGTGGTCTTGCAGAGTTTTTCCCAGCACTTGCCTTTTCCAGAACAAAGCATTCTTCCACAGTGAGTGGTTTACAAAAATCTGATAGCAATTCAGTCTGAGAGCAAAAATGAAAACTCTATATTTTAGCTGCATTGTGGGCAAGAAAGAACTATGAAACTGAATCTATCTTCAAAATATAGAAATTGACTGACTTTTTAAAGATGCCTTAAATGGTTCACCTTCTAAGATTCTGCTTTTTAAGAAATATTTGAATTGAATTTTTGAAATATTGACAACTCTTGCTCTTCCAACAACTACTGTTTTCTTTTCAGATATTTTGCTCTGAAGAATTTCATTGGAAATAAATAAAATTAATATATAATCCCTACTTTACCTTTGGTTTTTAATTTACCATTTCAAATCCTCTTTTAAAAATAGAGTCTGGGGGCCGGCCCGGTGGCGCAGCGGTTTCGTCCACGCTTGGCAGCCAGGGGTTCGCGGGTTCGGATCCCGGGCGCCCGCCGACGCACTGCCTGTCAGCCATGCCGTGGGGGCGTCCCATATAAAGTGGAGGAAGATGGGCACGATGTTAGCCCAGGGCCAGTCTTCCTCAGCAAAAAGAGGAGGATTAGCAGCGGATGTTAGCTCAGGGCTGGTCTTCCTCACCAAAAAAATAAATAAATAAATAAATTAAAAAAAAAAAAGAGTCTGAACCAATCAGTCAATAGAATAACATCTTTATTAGTAATATTTATTTATTTGTGTGTGTGTGTGTGTGTGTGTGTGTGTGTGTGTGTGAGGAAGACCAGCCCTGAGCTAACATCCGTTGGCAATCCTCCTCTTTTGCTGAGGAAGACTGGCCCTGGGCTAACATCCGTGCCCATCATCCTCCACTTTATATGGGACGCCGCCCTGGGTGACAGGCAGTGCGTCGGCAGGCGCCCGGGATCCGCGCCAGCGAACCCTGAGCAGCCAAATCGCAACCTAAATTGCTGCGCCACTGGGCCGGCCCCCTGCTCAAGTCTTTTACATGGATCATCTTCGTCAATCCACAGACAAAATGATGTTGCTTCTACTATTACTCTCATTTTACAGATGAGCTAACAGGTTTTTAAAAGGTTAAGTGACTTCGCAAAGTCACACAAGTATTGCGATTATAGCATCAGTAATAAGTGACTCTAATGGAACCCACATGCTGATGAGGTCTGCAAATTTTGGGGTTACATAAGTTAAGTAGCATTTTCCAAGGTCATCATGGGAAAATCGGGATCTATTACCTTAAAATCACTGAGAAATGGGAACCTTACATTCTGTGCATACTTCAGTATCACCACAATGGGTGCAATGTGCCCAGAAGGACTTTTGTGGGATCACAACATGTACGTGAGAACTTTAAATCGCTCTTGATCTCTATCTACAGTCCATTGACACCACCTGGCTGCTGTATTATAATTTTTTATTATAACCAAAGAATTTTCTAGCAATTAGATTACAAGTAAGAAAGACTAGCAATAATTTTGCAAGCTTCAACCACACCCTTTTGATTTGCTAAGGGTCACAAATGAGCCACAAAACTCTCATATATATGGATGTGTGTGTATATATATGTACATATAATATAGATCATATTATATGATATATTGTACAATATATTATATATATAAAGGCAAGGACAATTTATTAGTTTGCATATCTTTAAAGAGCATGATCTATTTATATGCCGTTATCATGAGATATATTTGTGTGCCTTGTAGTGTAAATTCTTTCCTTCAACATGATCTAAATGTGAAAGAGTTTTGAATAATCCTATATTTTGTTTAGAAAGTCACCATACATATCACAGAAATTATCTCTGCTCAAAGAATTCAAAAGCAATAAACATCAAGACTCAATTTAAGGATTTTGCAGTGTCTTGGGCTTATGATACAGATTAATAGCATCATTTTCTCAATGAACCACAATTATGTCAATTAATGGAAATTTCCAGGTAACAAGATGCTGTTAATAGACATTTTATTATTTACACACACACACTATATACGCAACACTCACAAATAAAATGAAGGACATAGTTTAAGCTCCATTTCTCCAGCAAACTCTCAGTAAAATAATTCACATTATTTGCAGCTTGGTTGCCCATAAAACTTTCAACAGCTGAATAAATATCTGAGTTTTGCCCTGTCTTTGTTTCAATTTACTTGCGTACCTCGGAGCCCCTTTCCACCGCCCCTGGATAGAACGCCAGGAGCCCAGTTCCTAGTGGTGTTAATAGGAGTTGAGCGCTTAATTTCCTGCACGCTGCATATAAAAGCACCCTTATGTGTCAGGCTCCAAAGGCATAATACGAAAAGGAGTAAACACTGGTTTTATATGGAATCCTTCATATACAAATTATCCCAAAGAGCTTTGCAAACAATGAATTCGACACCGGTAGTGCGGGGATGGTGTAAACAAATGCAGGAGCCATTGAGAGCTCAGCAATAACTCATACAGGGGCCTCCTTGAAATGTCAAATAGTATATATCTTCCCCCGTATTCCTTCCCAGAACAGTGTCTGCATATGAAACTTGCTGTCATTCACAGAACTCCACTCACACTTAATGTAAAGGAAGTGAAAATTCCTTATGTAAAGGATTAGACAATAACTTGCATGGGAACTTCCCACAGGGAAATCATGGTGTGCCAGTTAAATCAGTTTACTTGGTGCCAGGTTACTAGACCCATTGATCACTACTGGGTAGGATTTAAATATGACTCATCACACCCACCCCTGCCCCCGTTGTCCCCAACCCCTTCCCATACACAAATATCCTAAATAACAGTTTTGAGCAACCCAAGAGTAAGTACTTTAATACTTAGCTCACACTCAGCATTTTCCCTGCCCTCATTTGCTTGTTATTCATTTTATTTTATGAGTTAAGTACATGTCTTTCCTACCAAATTAGTAGTTCCTAAGAAATCCTGTGTCGTTATTTTTGTAGCCAACACTCTCCACCACTCCCCTCGACTGACAGCACCTACCCAAGTTCCACTGAGCTAGCAGCACCTCGGTGACAGTTTCTCAACAAAAGCTAACTGAATAAACACAGTAAAGTTATTCAAGGTCATAGACATCTGAAGGAGAAAAGGTAAATTTCATATCTTTAATTTTGCAGAGGCTGTATCTAGATCACTGCAAAAATGAATTTTCTTTTTTTTAATGTTAGAGGAAAAAGTGAGTTTTTCTAACAATCCACTTGGTTAGTCGCATCCAGACATCCAGATACCCCTCATCAAACTTTTTATGAGTTCTTCTGAGTCCACAGCAAGCTGGTTCTGATGGAACAGTGTGAAAAGCAGAACTTCCGGTCATTGGTGGTTGCCCTGGGAAGCTCCTGCAAAGCATTCCTTAGTGGCAACAGCTGCGAATTGTCCCCTTGGAATGAGGGGCCAGTACTGGCAGGATTCTTGATGTCACTATCTGCTTGACAGTTGCCAGAAAGGAAAGGAGAAGAATGAACTTTCTTCTCCACTTGGGTGTTGCAGAAATGGTCCTTGTGAGCTGGGGTCTAAGGTCACATCACAGCAGTACTGACACACCTGCAGCACTTTTAAGGTCAAGAATCAGTAGGGACACAGAGCAGCTGGATAAAATAAATGTCCCAGCCCCTGCTCCCCTCCCCTCTGCACCTGGATTTTCTCTGCAGGGGAGGCTCTGCGAGGGATCAACTCTATAAGTGTAGGAGTCTCTTCCCCTCCATTTCCAGTGAACTTCATTTGGGGCACTGGGCCCAGCTCACTCAGTCCATCTGTCCCCTACCCCCAATTCTTTCAAGGCTCCAGAAGCTCAAACCAAAACTCACTTTGTCTTCTAACCATCCCATGACCCTCCTTTCCCCTTCCCTGGGCCAGATCCCCCATTCTTTTGTCTGTGTTCATGGTTCAGAGACCCATGACCATCTGGAAACTCATGCATGTGCCAAAATCTTACCATGTTCTCTTGGTTAAAGGGAACATATTTTGTCTTCTAGAAGAGCCTTCCATCATATGGAACTCTTCAGATGCTGAAATACAGGAGAGTCTAGTTTCTGGAGCTAGACTGCCTAGGTTCAAATGCCGGCTATAATACCTCAACTGTGTGACCTACGCAAGTTACATTCACCATGCCTCATCTCTAAGTAGGGATAATAAGAGTACCTACCTCATATGTTTTTTATTTAGAGTAATTGAGGTAATATGTACAAAGCGTATTGGTACATAGAAGCACTATATATATATATGTCAGTTGTTTCTGTTATTACCAACACCAAATTAGACTATGTTAGCAACTGTAACAGGCAAACACTGAAATCTCAGTGGTTTAACAAAATAAAAATTCATTTCTTACCCTCACCAAGTCCAACTGGGTGTTCTGATCAGTGGGTTGGATTTCTTCCTTGTGGTGATTCCACGATGTAGGCACCTTTTATCTTGTGACTCTGCCATCCCCTAGTGCTCTGTTGGGTCTTCTCTGGCCAGCAGGTCAGGGAAGAGAGAGAGCAGGGAGCAAGGAGGATTGTGAGGGCAGTGTTTAAGGCCCTTATAAGGGGCATACCCCACCCCATGGCACATCCCATTGGCCAGCACTCAAGTCACATAGCCATACCTTAGGAAGGGAGATTAAGTCTAGTTGTGTGCCCAGGAGGAAGAAAGCTCCAGTGATCATATATTAGCTTAGTCTCTCCCACAATCACCTCATGACCCTCAAGGGAAATTGTTCCTGCACAAACCTCAGGGCTAATTTAAGACTGAAGCAATTTAGACACTAATTAACTCAATTTGAGTTATCAACTGTTGATATTATCTCCTATCAACCATAAGCTGTCCTCCCTCTCATTTCCTTATCCTTATCAGCATGAAGCAATGAGGTCTTCTTGCTGGATGATTTCGGAGTTGTGGAGGAGGAAGGGAGAGTCTTAGATTTCTGGATTGATTGTTTCTGTTACAGGGAATTGTACAAAAAAGGAGTCACTAAACCAAGTCTGGCCTGGCCCTCTGAGGCTGAGTAGTGGTTGCGTACAGTACTGAGAAGTGCCCCCAGGACTCAACATAATTACTCCACCTCCCAAATCCCAGCCCTGCTCGTCACTGAGAATTCCTGCCACACACTCTCTTCAGCTCTGTGTTGGACTGTCAAGTGGAATTTAAGCAGCCTCAACTCTGCCAGACCAGGAGTAGAATCATTTCTCCATGGTCAAGGACCCCCTTACCCTGTCTTCCTCTGGGTCTGGATCTCCTCATTACCTGAGGACCCTCTTCCTATCTAGAGATAAAAACCATTGTATAAAAGACTTCTGCACCAAATCCCTACTTCTTCCTGAAGGTTACTGGTTTTACGCTCAAAAATCAAAGGATGCAATTTTCTTATTTCCACTGCCCAAAGTCAGTCATGACTTTGTGGTGTTAGAATTTATCTTCCCCAGATACCTACCCTGGCCTTGGCTGGATGCCTGCATTTGGTAGGATTTTTCTGCAGCCACGAATCTTCTCAAAGCATTAGGGACTCAAAAGGCTTGATGCCAATATTGTACAGATTATTGGCTTAGTTCACTCTTCTTCTTGCAACTGCTTTCTCGAGGCAATATAATGTAATGGTTAAGAGTACAGTTCTGGAGCCAGACTGCCTGGGCCCAAATGTTGGCTCTGTCAATTACTCTGACAGGTCTATGTGGCCTTTGGCCAATTGCTTGGTCTTCACATGCTCAGCTTCCTCTCACATATTGTGGGAATAACAATAATATCTACCTCATGGATTGTATAAGCATTAAATGAATTAATACATATGGAGTACATAGGACAGATTTTGGCACATAGTATTTGCCACTATAATTATAAGTACAGTACACCATTTGTGCACTATGTAATAGACATAGTTGCCCTAAAACAAAAATTGCCAACCTCTGAGCTATAAATCGATATACCAAGGGTATAGACTCTCTCAGTCCTCAGAGAGGTTGGGCAAGGCCTTCAGTCACCTCCTGCTAGAAGCAGTTTCAATACTTCACCATAAAAGTAACGTACAGATATTATCATTATTCCATGTGCCTTGACATGACAAAGCAGGAAAGCACTCCCTCAAAAGTTCCTAGAGGAATTATGATCAAAAAAAGGAGATCTTATTCTACTAAAGTTGAAACAGAGCAAGCAAGGATAAACTCACCCAATTTTCCACCACATTAAGGCCATTGACTTCTGACCCAGGTTTCTGAGAAATCTTTCACAGGGCAGAGGATCACACTAGAAGAGAGCAGACCAGAGGATGCCAGAATTTTTTAAGCACTGACCTGAAAATTTCTACCAGCAGTTCCTGAACTGGGAATTATGGACAGTGTCTGACAAAGGGAGACACAGTGGGTACACTTGTCCATTCCTGGGATAACAGAATTCACCCTGAGCCTGGCTGCGATTCCCATGGGAACACTCAGTGCTCACTCTACTGTGCTTACAGACGTCTGACTCCCAACCTTTGAACCTGTGAGCCAACTGGACCCTCCATGCTCACATGGAGAACCATGTCTGCCAAATCCCTCGCCCGGTCTGGTTCCCAAAATCATTCACAGAGGAGACAAATTCAGGCAGTGGCTCTCCAGCTACCTATATGTCAAACATTAAAATATATATATATATATATATATATATATATATATATATACACATGAATTGTGTCCACAGCTACATGTTTGAAGACAGTAGTGTTAAGACTAGATCTTGTATAACACAATAAAGAATTTTTCCAGATATCCAAGTGTCGCACTAGCACTGATTCAAAGTCAATCTTTGATTTCTTTCCAGTTTCCTTAAATTAGCCCCTCTATCAAGTCATCCCACAACAAAACAGGTAGTTAATGTAGCACTTACTGCCTCAAGTCCACTATGCAAAAACATCTTTTACTAAAACAATCATAATGTTTTGGTTTTTTACAACACTTTACAATATAGTAATACTTTCACATGTGTTGACCATAGAAAAAACAAAAATCCAGGGAATTTGTTTCCATTTTAAGGGCCCTCCCAATGCTATTTTCTCCTGGTCATAATGGGACATAATTTGGGAGGAAGCGATATTGAGACTCTTGCTGGAATCCAAACACCAAAAGAGGTTTTTCCTTATATTAGAAATGATCAATACAATAATAGAAGAGCCATCATTTCCTGTCTTCCTCACTAAGATGTAAACCAAGTGTCCTTTAAAGGGCAAGGGGATTCACATTTTCTTGATCAAGCAGCTTGAAACTTCCTTGAGATGCCTTCTTAACCTCTGAATCCCTGATGGCACATAGTAGATATTGAATAAGTTTTTGATGAATTAATTCTTTAAATAATTAATATAATTATCTGCTCTGAGCTTTTCCAAAATTGATGTCCCAATGAAATATATATCAATATTTCCCACTTAGAGTCATTCAGATTTACAATCAAAGAATATACCCTCAAATCAACTAGGGAGTTGGTTCATACACGAATCAAACCATTTCTTCTCCATTAGGCTAATTTTCAATCTAATACCAGTAACTCATATAGTTCATTAGTTCAAAGATTTTAATATGTATGAAAATACACTTTTTAAATTCAAGTTGTCCATCAATTTTTATACAGTGCATTCTTGTTACGATGAATGATTTACTCAAAGCTGCCGTAGTTAATGCACCTGATCAGAAAAGTGAATGTACTTCCCCAGTTTATCATCTGGGACTTTTATATTAGAATTTTCAATCAGTTTCACCTTAAAAATTTATCTAATACTTTTTGTTTTCAACCTTTGTAGTGCTAGAGAAATGTGTTTAAAATAATCATTTTAATAACTTAATGGGTTTGATATTTTATGTCTGAGTGAAATTTTTTACCAATTTCACACACATACACTTAATGCTTAATAATATTGTGTTACTGTGGACAAATCAGAGAGATTTAATTTATCTAATTTATCTCTTTTGGTGTTTTAACTTCTTTTCCTTTGACTTTTTATCTCACTTTTCACACTCTTGTTTGCACAAAATCATTCTAACCTTTTAAGAATTTACACACTAGTGCATTTGCCTAAATATCATTATCATCAGATAATGTTGAAGGCAAAATTAATTTCACCAATATTTGCAAGGGACTATTTACCATCATTTGCAGATTTTTATAATTTCAATGAAAACATTTATATTGCCATTTTTGTAGGTCAAAACAATCTAATTTTAGAATTTCATATGGTTTGATCTAATAAAACACACATTCTAGCCTTAAATTACAGCAGCTAAATTTTTAAAGTTCTGGGAGGCTGCATGGTATAGCAGAAAGAATATGAATAGGGGAGTTAGTCAAACATAGTTTTGATATCTTGGCTCTGCACACATACTAGCTCTGTGACCTCGTGAAACTTCTTAACTTCTCTGAGCCCTTAATTTCCTCACCTACCAAATAGTAATTACCACTTAGAAGGTTGTCATGAGAATTAAATTTAAAAACACATATAAAGCACCAACCACGTTGCCTGACACCAAGAAAATATTCGACAAATATTTCCTCTTTCCTCTTTCTTTCTTCTTTTTCTTTTTTCCTAAATGGAAACCTAATTGGCTCTAAAAACTGTGGTCTGAAGGACAATTGACAAATTGATCAAATAAGCACCTCTAACTTGTTGTATGAATCAAAAGTGGGGGGGGGGTGTGCGTACATGGTAAGATGAACTACATATCACACTATAACAGGATTTGCCTTTCTGGCAAGAGTTGACCTTATTATATGCCTCCCGTTTATTTTTATCTCAAGTGTAAATTCAGGGAAATTTTTATCTTTTATTACAAAAAGGCTGTCTTATGAATTATTAATCATTTAGCAAATTCATTAGATTATGTCAGGGTTACTAACCTAGTGCTTTTAAAATATATTAACTACCTGAATTTTGCTACTATGACACTGACTATCAAAGAAAACTGGACACTTTTTCCTTCCGAATGATTTCCTTAAAGTTCTCTTTGAGAAACTAATGGGCGACAAGTTTCAATCCTTTCTCAACTGGAATCTCTCTTTCATTGAGACATCCACTAAGAATTTGTAGCACATCTGCTGGTGATTTGAAAATCTATGACTCTAGAAAACAATGATATTTTAAATTATTTCTACTTTTCCAAAATTGCTTTCAAAGAAGGCACAATGAAAAGAGTAGCAATTTTTAACATACCAGCATTCACCGGGCCAAATGCTTTGTTTGTAGCTTCATCTTCTTTGTTTAAAAAAAAAAAAAAATATATATATATATATATATATATATATATATGTGCAGTTCCATTTCTGAGTTTTACTGAAACCTTACCAAGTTTTTGGTACAGGCTTCAGTGTTTTGTATAGTCCCCGTTTTGTTCTTTGATCTCGTGCTTTAGTCCTCCAGAGTCAAAGTGGAGGTCGGAACTAAACCCTCCTCAATTCCTGACTTTAAAGGATGACAAGCTAGAGGCAGTTAAAATGTAAGAGTAAAAATATTCAAAACACTTTCACCTTACTTGATCAAGTTTTAACTTCTAGTTACTACATGAAAGAAGGGATTATGCTGTTATAGACATTATGTTTAAACTATCTGGGGTTCATATTTTTCTTATTTATGGCAAAGACTGGAGTGTTACTTCATTTATCTCAAGACATGTTCAAGAACAGTAACTGAAGTGCTCTATATAAAACATAGAACTAGGCCATCTCCTTGCCAAAACCATTTTTATTGGCCTCCCATTGCACCTAAATAAAACCTAAATTCCTTACTATGGCCATTTGGCTGCATGACAATTAAATCTCCTTCCTATGTGGAAGGAGACCCCATTTTGTGAGTCTTCCTAAAGCCAAGGGTCCAAGCATTTCTTCTCTATCCCTGGCCAGCTAGGGCACACAGCCATGACCTGTGTTTGGACAGTTGGTCTCCTCCAGGTGGAATTCTGAATCTCAAAAGAAAACCATAAATCTATAGAGATAGGTGAGAAATTCTTCCTTGTTGATGTAAATTAGCAGCATTAACTATCCAGTGGAGGCACAAACACCAGCATTATCCTAAAGAAATAGTTTCTCCTTTTATCCTTCCTTGGTTCCTGCTCATTTTCCAAGCCTATTTCTCCATGTCTCCCATCAATTATGGATGCTATCCACTACATTGCAATATATTCCTTTATGCTTAAGATAGCCATAGCTGCCTTCTGTTGTTTGCAAGCAAGAAGCTGACTTGATACCTGGCCTATGAATCCTCATTTTTACCGAACTCCCCCATGTTGACTGCATTCAGGTTCACTGGGCTTTTTTCAGTTCCTCAGACATTTGAATCTTTTTCCTCCATTTGCACATTCAGTTCCCTCTGCTGAGAGCTCCTTTTTGCCCTTACTTGCATGGCTAACTTCCTTTTTCCTTTGGGTCTTAATTCAAATGTCACTAATTCGGAGAGCCCGTCCCATGTGGTACAGATGATCCCATGTTGATTCCTTCTTTTCTCTCCCTCTTCCTTCTTCCTTTGCACATGTATTAGTCCATTACTTGGCAGTGCTTAACTACTGGGGCGCACACAGACAACAAACCACATATTCTTTACGTCTAAATGAAGAAAAAGCTAAAATTTTGTATCTACTACCACTATCATTTACACTCAACATATATTGCATGCAGACTGTACATCACTTTGAACATGAAGTTTAACATTAACAAAGGTGTAAATATCACATTTTGCGTAAATTTTCTTACCACAAGTTGTCAGGCATAATCCTCAAGCCATAAGATAAATTATCTGAAGTGTCAGGTTTGAACAAAAGGAGACTGGAAACTTATATTTGAAATTCTAAAATTCAGAATGTAGGCTTTAATCTGAATGTTATAAACTTTATGCCAAAGACCATTTTCTTGATATTTATTTTAATGCCAATAAAACAAAAGACTGATGTCTCAAAATTCTTCAGCTTCTCTATATGAGCAAGCTTAAAAGGATTTCTGCTGGGTTTTGTTAAAGCAATAGTATTACAAGATTCTTATATTTTCCCTATGCTTGGGCACATTAAAATGAATATTTTCCTACCATAAATTGGAAATCCTGAGACTTGGGGGACACTGAATTAATCTGTGCTGAAGAAGCAAGTAAACGTGACAGCAGAGATTGAAAGATCACCTTGGTTTCCTTGAGAACCTTGTGTGGTGGATATATATCATCAATATGATATGTATATTATATATGTACCATGGGACGTTAGCATAGTGTCTTCTGAGAAAGGCACAATGGCAGTCGTCAATAGGCAGGCTAAAGAACATGATACTTGGGCACAATGCTGGTTTATGGAATTAAAAAAAATTCTTTTTCCTCCCTAGAACAGAAAGAAGAGTGCCTCCATACTTTGTCAATTCCACTTCAAGCTATTATGCTCTTCACCCCCTTCATTAAAGCCCTGGTATGCAAGTGATCATTCCTAATAATAGGCTCTCCACTATTAGAAGTGGGCCTTTTTCATTTTTCACCAAATTATGAAATAGCTTCCCATTATAACTTACGTTCTGTATACTCCAGCCAAGACTTTTCTCTCATCTTAAAACGCTCTGCTTTAAATGGGCCTCTAATGTATAATTTTATTGTTTGAGCATTTCATTTTCTTTTTGATTTATGTTTCTTTATAGCTGGTTAGACAGCTCTTTGTGATCTTTTGATGAAAGATTCTACATAAATAAAATTGACCGAGAAGAGGGACCTTGATGGTGGCGCTGGCGAATGCTCTCTGCACTCTGCAAACTTAAGATCAAGATTCAGATCTCAAATTAAAGATTTGAAGAATGCTCTAGCTTTCCTTCTTCCTAATTTTTATCTTAAAAATTCAGATTAATATTGGTAATTTTATCCTATGCTGGATTTAATCTGCCATATACTGACTGAAGGGGTAGTTCTGGATTTTTTTTTTACCAAAATGTGTTGACCTGTCGAGGCTAGAATAAGTAAACAATTACAATGATTATGCTGGCTATAATCAATACCACTCAGCCTCTAAAATTCCAATTTAAAAAATACATATAATTGGTATTTAAAAGAGACAACTACGTAGATGCCAGTCTTCTGCAAACCAAATTACCTAAAAATTTGAAGGTCTTTATGTTATTTCTAAAATCTTTTTAATAATTTTAAAACATATTTTTCTATTTATATTCTATACTCATTGAGTCCCAGGATATCAAGTAGTTTTAATTGTCAGTGAATCACTGATACAACCTCAGAAAATCCCTTTTCTTTACTACACTTTCACATATTCAGGAATGCCTTGATGACTGACTGATTTTTACCTTCCCACTAGTGTCCTCAGTCAACAGCATCTGCCTTACTTAACACAGAGATCTGAAATTTTTTCAGTGAACTTTGGAAAAATAGTGTATACATGTTGTAGTTTTTGCTTCAGCCTAGATCTTCTTTTTTCTTCTTTAAAATAGCAACTTTTGGGGCTGGCTCTGTGGCATAGTGGTTAAGTTCCACCTATTCCACTTTGGCGGCCCAGGTTCACAGGTTCGGATCCCGGGTGCAGACCTACACCACTCGTCAGCCGTACTATGGCAGTGACCCACATATAAAGTAGAGGAAGACTGGCACAGATGTTAGCTCAGGACTCATCTTCCTCAGCAAAAAAAGAAAACGGGAAAAAAATAGCAACTTTCAACTTTAAATAATGGTAACTGCTATTATTAACAACTGTTTTTTGAAGAATCATCATGAAAGATAAATTATAAGGAAATTTTTATTTATTTATTTTTGCTGAGGAAGACTAGCCCTGAGCTAACATCCATTGCCAATCCTCCTCTTTTTTTTTTTTTTTGGCCTGAGGAAGATTAGCCCTGAGCTAACGTCTGTGTCAATCTTCCTCTACTTTGTACGTGGGACACTGCCACACCATGGCTGGTGAGTGGAGTAGGTCCACGCCCGGGATCCAAACCTGTGAACCCAAGCCGCTGAAGTGGAATGGGTGGAACTTTAACACTATGCCACTAGGCCAGGCCCTAAGGAAAAATTTTTAACCTCACGAATGTAAGTAGTTAGAAGCCCCTCAATTCATTTACACTATAACAGTACTGACAAACATTTACTAAGCACGTACGATGTGTTGGGCACTGCGCTAAGTAGTTTAAAGCCATCATCTCATTTCCATCTAACCAAACAACTCTATGATATGGGTAACATAGTGATCCGGCTCAAAGGAGAGTCAACTGGGTTGGAAGTTGAGCTGGGAAATATCTTGACTTCAATTTGGGATATACTGAAAGTGAGGTGTTGGCAGGCCGTCAAGATGCTCAGTAGAGTTGGAAATATAGTTCGGGACTCAAGAGAAAGACTTAACCTTGAAGATGTAAATCCAAGAGTTGTCTGACACTGGAACAAAGACGTGAATAAGATCAAAAAGCCAGAGAGAGCCCTAAGAGATATCTACAGTTAGGAATTGGAAAGAAAGGGGACAGGATAGTTCAGAAAAGGAGGATAATCAAGAAAATGAATGGTATCACACGTTTATTCACCAATAAGACCTGTGTATCTACCATGTGTCAGGGGCTGTGTAGAGTTAGTCACTAATTAGGAATGGAAAGGAAGCTGAGGGTTAAATAGATGAATATCTGGTTAAATAACAGAGGGGATATACTGGGAAATTGGAGGGAGACCAGAAAATATTGACAAGTAATAACCTGAACCTAGGACAGGCCCAGTCACCACAATTCTATATCCTGTTCAATTAAATCTCTGCCAGCTAAGCACTGAGGGGAAAGAAAGGAGCTAGCATGAGTCAAGGCTTTGATTCTTGCATCTGTTTAGGAAAACATCAGAAGTTTTTCATTAATTGACTCATTTTTGGTCATTTTTATCCTAAGATTCAGAGTCAAGGGTGGGGGTGTCAGGGGGCTGCAAAACGTAGAGGAGACAGGAAAGGAATAATAACTCATATATTTATAAATATTTGCCATTTATAAAGCACTTCTGCATACATTTTAATGTTTAATTCTCACAATAATGCTTTGAAAGGGATAATATTATTGCTTCTTACAGATAAGGAAATTAGATGCTAAGAGAATATGAGATGAGCCCACAACCACAGTATCTCAGAGTCAGTGAGAGTTGAAGCCATGATTGGAATGGGTCTTCTGAGTCCAATCCTATACTCTTATCCCAGCACTGAGGGATCTGACTGGATGAGGACTGGAAGGCTCAGGGAACTCAATGTAGCCTTGAAGGATTGAGGCCCTCTCAGGTGCAGGAGGAAGGGTGAGTGGCTATAGTTTCCTCTGGAGGCCAAGAACAAGTAGCAAGGGTGTGGTGGTAGCTGTGGGAGGTGAGGGGGAAGGTTAGAAGAAAAGGTAGTTGTGATCAAAGAGAAGGAGACTAGGGCAGTGAACAAAATGTTTAAAATATTAACTATCTTTTTCTTTCTGGAATTTTTTTCCCTCACTCTTACGTTTCCCTCACCCAACACACACAGCCCTGTTGCATTCATTATATCAGGGAAGGAATGTTACCATATAAGGCAGAGAAAAGGATTTCAAAAGGCATTTCAAAAGCCTAGATTCTGATGGAACTCAGGACATAAACACAAGATTGGGAGAGAAGACCTAAAGAGAAAGAACTAGGCTATCCCACTCCCAGTCTAGATAAAAGATTCCTATACTGAGAGGTGGAGGCTTCAGGAGAACTGGGTAGGGAGAGATGGATGGGAATGATGGAATTGCCAGATAGATTTGGGAAATTTGAGTGGAGAGGAGCCTATGGCCCTTTCAGGGTAAAGCCCTGAGCAGATGGAAAGACCATGGGACAGAACTGACTGTGGGTTGTGTCCAAGCAGAAAGACAGCCTCATGGAGCATCCTACAGTGCCAGGTGAAACAGGACACATCATGGTCAGAGAGAACTTGCCATTGGGAGCAAAGGATGGCACAGCAGCTTGGGCTGGTTACTGAGTCAAATAGAAGCAAAGACACTCAACCCATGCAACGTGGACAGTTAACACTGAGGATCAGAGCCTCCCCATCACTCGGCATAAGTATGCCCTCTCCCCTAGAACTTAGGTGCAACAGGGGGAAAGGGGGAGCCTTGAATTGACCAGGATTAGGTTCTGCCATCTGGAAAATGAAAACTTAAAGTAGAAATTATGTTCAGGAATAAAAGCAACCAATAAGTGATATTTCTTGTATGCCTGAATTTCTAGGCTTAGATTCAGCCTGCCAGACTGACGTTATCTTAGCAGAGATGGAACACTGCCTTAGACTCTGGACAGCGGGATTGGATATGCTGCTAAGTAGCTGGTGTTGAGTGGCAAAGGACAGTGCAGCATCATGGAGAGAAAGAAACTGTGAGTCAGAAGAATCTGAAGAGTGATAAACAAGAGTGAGGACATACCTAAGGACAACACTGAAGATGAAGTTAAGGACAATGGCAGGAACTTTGTGGGAAGGGCGTGGGAGAAAAAGGTGAGAAAGGTGCATACATCTGTCACTGGAGTAAGGCTCCACAGGATGGGAGAGTTGGAGAGAGCAGGCAACAGCAGAAATACAGCAAGAACTTAAAATGAAGGGAAACAGAAATGACATCAAATGAAACGGCCTTGAGAATCAAGGCCACCAAAACCAACCCCAAAAATCAGAATAAATGAGCACTAGTGTAACTGATGACAGGGAGAGGAAATCAGCTGGAAGCAAAGGAGAGAGTAGAGACAGACAAGGGAGCAAAGGGAGGAAGGGTATAAACGCACGTGAACTGGCCGGGGGTTAGTGGAGAGCAGTGAGAAGTCTGGGTCTACGATGAGGAGAAGCAAAATGGGAAAGTATACTAGACAGTAAGCCCCTGCATGGGGGAAAGATTTTGCTTATAAATAAATTGGAGTAGATAAAATAGGGCATATTGGTTAATAGAAGAAAGGTGTTAATCATGATACATGGGTCAAGGAAAATATATTTATTTATTCACTCAAAAAGATATGTTGGCCCCTGTAATCTCCAGAGTTATGCCCAAAGCTGAGACAATGAGTTAAATAAGACCTGATGTTAGATTTCCAGGAAACTACAAAGTAAGAGAAGAGATGGGGGACAGACCAGCAAATCAGTGATACCATGCATAGGATGGAAACGTGCTGTGATAGCTTCATGAAGGAAAGGGTGTGCACACAATGTACACACATGCACACACACCCTCACAAACATAATCTAAGCCAGACCCCATTTTCCTCATGTAGAAACATTCATATCAGAGACTTAGTCGATTATTCGTGAAAAGTAGCCCTGTGAATTGACTTTTATTCGCTTGATCAGACATACAGACATATTGGTTATGCATTACTCTTAAAAAGCAAACGAGAACTATTCAACCATATATGACACCAAAATTCCCAAAAGTAAAAAAAAAAAAAAAATGGCTTAAAAATCTAGTTTGTTGGCAAGTTCCTGCCCTTCTGTCTTCCAGTCATTGTTCTTCTTATGTGACTTCAGGGGTCTACCCAAGGAAAAGAGATGATATGAGGAAATCTACCTTCACTTTGACAATTCCAGGACAATTCATACCTGTGGTTGGAGGGCATGGAATAAGAAATAGCACTGAGAGCAAGACATTAATATTTAGGAAAGCCAGCATTTATACAAATACCATGGAAGAAAATGGAAAATTATAAAACCTAATAACATGTACAAAAAATATAGTATACATAAATTAAGTTTGTAGAACTATAAATGTTACACTGTTACTATTTTCTAGAAATTTTAAAAGTGCTAAGTAACATATTACTTCTCATCTTTTCATTAATAGTGATGGATTTAAACTCATTTTTGTTTTTCTTCAGTTTTTTTCAGTGTTAATGTTATGATAAAAATCGAAAGTTATAAATGTATTATTGGATAATAAAGTGATATTGGCAATACACAAATTAAAGGAAAGTTATTTTAAATTAAAAACATAGCGAGGGTTAAAGTTAAGTTTAAAATGAAGATTTAGGGCAAGAAATCCATTTTAGAGATTACATAGTAATTTAATCGAGACCATTGGAAAAATATGTATCTTTTTTTTAGCATGGAGTGTTCTATGTAGAATACATTACAGTAAAATAAAGTTTTAGCTTTGTTCATACATGGCCTAAACTATTACAATGTAGATTTATTTCAAGGCAGATTCCAGTTTTATGGACTATTATAAATTGATTCCAGTGAAAATAGTACTGGTGTCTGTGTTAAGATAGGAAAGTCTATGCTATGATAAAAAACAACCCCGAAATCTCAGTGACTTAACATCACCAGTTTGATTCTCGCTCAAGTACTACATGTCCAGTGCATTTCAATGGCAGGGTCCACTCTACACAGTCACTTGGAAACCCAGACTGACAATGGCATAACCATACCCAGTGGAAAATAACTCCCCCTTGGTCACCAGCAAGGAAAGTGGAGGAGACAGAGAGAATAGCTCACTACCAATTAAATCCTTCATGCCAATGGAAAAGCTAGTCACATGACCCTGCTTAACTGCAAGAGAGCTGAGAAGTGTCTTTTTCCTTGTTTCCAGAAGAGAATGAGATATTGGTGGGTGCTAGGAATGTCTTCCACAATAGCTTTAGTCTTTTCTTATGGTTAAACATCCTTATGGCTCTTCATCCAAGATTCTAGCTCAACGGCAAAATAAGGAAAGAACGGAGGAACTTCAGACAGAACTGAGCTCCAGGCTTGTCTTTCCTACAAACTAGCTGGTTATGCAAACTTGAACAGGTTAGTTGAACTCTCTGGCTCTTGGTTGCTATAGCTACAAAGTGAGAAGGCTGGACTAGATCATCTCTAAGATTCTTACAGGACTAAAATTTTGTGAATCTATTTCATACTTTTATATCAAATAAAATAATCATTAACCTAGTCATAAAAATATTTTCAGAAGTCATTTACCTCACAAAAATTCTATTGCTTTGACCTCCATCATAGATCTAGATCTACATCTACATCTAGACATAGATGTAGATACAGATACAGATATAGATATATAAATATTCACAGACTTCATTTCTTTGTTCCAACATCTGTAGACAGCTCTTGACTCCTCACTTTGGGAGAGAACAATACTAATACTTTAACTCTTCCCTTTAGCTTTCCTTCACTCTCCAACTTTTACCTTTGCTGGTAATACTTACATTGCATTCTGATAGCATAATTAGGTCTATCATAATCATAATCGTATTGTCTGTAGGTTGATCTCACAAGTTGGAAATTTGACTATGTAAATATTGGTCATTGGAAAGCTCACGTAGTAAATATTATAATCACATTTCTTTCACATACAGCTTATTTCTTTCTTGGAATTCCTCATTGTTTTTCTTTCTAGCAACTATTAGTCTGTACCATTTTTTTTTCATTTTTTAATTCTGCGTATCATTGGGAGTTCTATCCATTCCCTTTACTCAGAAACCACCCTCCCAGGACCCTTGCTCTTTCATTCCTAACTGGTACTGATTGCTTCCTCATCCTAGGACCCCCCTTCACTGCTTTCCTGGGTTGGTTCTACTGTTTCCTGCATCCCATGATTTCTTGTTCTTAGTCACATCCTCCTTTTGCTGGAGTGCATCTTCAAGTATCTTCCTAATAAAGTGCATTTGGGAGACACCCCATTTACTCTACCCTTCAGGACAAACACATTCCCCTCTGCTGCAGGTGGCATTGGCAACCCAGTAACCCGCCATATGTACTCCAGCTACTTTCCAACTGTTGGCATCTGCACTCTGGGCTGGAAGACTCTCTTCCTGGGATACTGAAAAGTACAGGAAGCCATGCTGCCCTGACCAGTACTCTGGAAGTGTATGCAAATGCTGAGGAATCAACGCTTGCTGGGAGCACACCCAAGCAATCACTTTCAGGACTTGTTGTATAAATACCCCAGCTCCCCTGCCCTTGGATGCAATAATTCTGAGATGAGAACTTTGTCCCACTTCCCAGAGCTGCCCTGTGGTTAAGCTTCATTTGCCCACCTTGATAGCTGGCTGAATAGTGAGTTCACCCTTTACTAGCTCCCCATCTTCCCTGTTTCACTTTCCCCATCTCCTACCAGTATTCCCAACATTTCCCACTTAAACTTCCTACACTCAAATTTGTGTCTCAGGACCTGCTTCATGGAAAATCCAAACTAAAGTCAAAAACTAGCAGTTTTGAGTTCCTATTTTGTCATATATACTGCATTATTTAATCTCCCCAACAACCCTCTGAGAAAATTACTGCAGCGATTAGTATACCATAGTATATTATTTAAGTACAGATGTGGAAATGGAGGTCAGCAAGTCAAGGGCATGCAAAACACAGATTCTCACTCATTCTGCCCGAGGCTAAAGCCCAGGTTCTGCCCACTGTGCCATGCGGCCTGCTCACAGACGGGCAGCATAAGCTCCTCCTTGCAGCTTCTGCTTATCCCTGAAGAAGACTCTGAACCCCTAATCCACACAAACATTAAAAATCTTTTTCTTTTGCCACTTCGGTTCCCTTATGGAACTACACAGTATTCATAAATATATTTCTTGTATACCTACTGCCTAATTTCCAATAAGCCATCCCTGATTTACTGCAGGCCTTTGGCTTACAGGCCAGTGCTTATTTTTGTGGCTGATTAATGGTTCTGATTAGTCCTTCAAGTAGGAAATCCAATATCCCTTAGGGGAACCCTAAGGACAGAGATGACCAGGAATTCAAGGAAGCCCATTCACCACAGAAATCAATGGAGAAAGGAGGCAATGTTAATGTAGACAACAGTTCTACCAGTTTCTAAATGCAAGTGCTCCGACAGAGGGAGCGGAGGGAGGGGAGGGGATAACAGAGAATGTATTCAGAATACCAAATTGCAGCTTCATCTCTCTAAAAGCCAGCTTTAACAACTCCCTTCCCAATGTGGAAATTTAAAGCTTCCTTTTTGTGAATTTTGACTGGTTTATAGCCCTGAAAGAAAACTTCACCCCTCTCAGAGATTACCTCTTGGATTAAATGTGTATCCAGGGGCAGAGAGGGCTTGATTTCACAGAAGCCACATCACAACCGCAGCATGGGCATCATTAGAATCATTTCAAGACCATGGAACTTTTTTAAAAAGCATAGAAATGTGAAAACTGTACTAATTTCTGTAACATGTAGCTTATCTGAGTGCAGACATCACTTATAAGATGATAATGAAGTTTGCTAATAGGTTTTTAATAGCTATTAGAATAGATTTTTTTTAATCCAACAATTATAACTCTCCCTTAGCCATGATTTAATGATCCTGTTGGTTAATTCTCTACAGATACTGGGACAACATTGCATCCCTTCCGCTTCCTTCTGACTGTCTTATGGAGACCAACATGAAAGAGTGGGAAGAAGTGGGGGTTTTTCAAGGTCAAGACTACAAGGAAGAGGGGCTTTGCACTGTAACTGGTTGTCTCTCCCTCCCCCATGCCTGACTCAGCCAGCAAGGACCATATCTTCCCAGAAGATCTTCTTTTCTTTATCCTCCACAAGCTCCATTCAGGCTGTTAAATAGCAACGTGAAGCAGAGAAATTGTACTTAGCTTATGAATCAGAAAAATTTACATCTACATTTTGAAACATTGGCCAACAATCATCATTCTATTTGGTGCCTGGGTCTGTGCTAGACAGGAGATGGGCTACAAAATGACTATTTTCACTTATATTTGAATAGTATGTTACATATACATATCTTCAAAATAGTGTCACCAGTTCTCTGCAGTACCAAGAAATTGATGGGAAGGGACAAGACACAGAAGTTAACAGCTGTCTAGTTCCACTTACATCAAATATTGTTACTTAGACTTATTTGTCTCTTTATTCAGTGGGTCATTAATTCACACAACCATGTTATAAAGCAATTTTTTTCCTATTGGAAAACACAATCAAAAATCAACTTAAGAGCCAGCCCTGATGGCCTAGTGGTTAAAGTTCGGCGCTCGCCCCTTCAGTGGCCCAGAGTTCGCTTCCTGGTCACGGAACCACACCACCCATCTGTCAGTTGCCATGCTGTGGTGGTGGCTCACATAGTAGAACTAGAATGACTTACAACTAAGATATACAAGCATGTACTGGGACTTTCAAGGGGAAAAAAGAAAAAAAAAAAAACAGAGGAAGATTGGCAATAGATGTGAGCTCAGGGCAAATCTCTCCCTGAAAAAAAAAAAAGAATCAACTTAAGTAATTTTGGGAGCTTCATATTCAGGTCACCCCAAGGAGTAACCTTTCCTACTTCATACCACACACACACACTCCAGGACTAACCTGCAGATGAGACAGAATCACCGAAAGAAAAACACTTCGTGTGCTACAGAAAGTAATGTATATAAAGCACTAGCATGCTACCTGGGAAAAAGTAGAAATGTAATAGATGATTGTGCCTGTGGAGGACATCTGTTATTTCTGCCAGACAGCATGCATATTCCAAATTGGCCTTGGGAACACCCTAACTCTACCCTCAAACCATGTATTTGGACAGGATTAACCCCATTGCCAATTCTAAGGATAGGTCCTGATTGGCCTAAACCAATTGGCACCTCTCATTCCTCTCAAAGTGATTGAGGACAGGCACGTGGCCCAACCAGAACCAATGTGACTTTTGGAACAGGTACAAGGATTATTCCAAGATGGAACTGAGCCTTGAAGCATGTAGGATAGAGCTGCTACTGCCATCTTTACTCCACATAAATTCTGAGAAGGAAAGCAAAGCCAATAGATAAAAAGAAACCAGGTGCTGATCACCTTCTTTGAGCCACGATTAAAAAGCAGCATTCCTGGACCATTTTGTTACATGAATCAATAAGACAGCTTTTTAATTTAATCCACCTTAGATTCAATTCCCCATCATTAGCAATCTAGAGTCCTAAGTAAAATGGTATATGCGTCCTCTCTTCTTCTTCCATGAACCAAAAAAACTTGTATGAACCTGGCATTGATGTGATTGCAGCTCAATATCCAAATTCCCAATATATTAGTCTTATTGGCACTTGGTTACCTATACAGTCACGCGTTGCTTAATGATGAGGATACGTTCTGAAAAATGCCTCATTAGGCGATTTTGTCGTTGTGCAAACATCATAGAGTGCACTTACACAAACCAAGATGGCACAGCCTACTACACACCTAGGCTATACGGTACTTATCTTATGGGACCGCTATTGTCTGTCATTGACCAAAACGTCGTTTTGAGGCACATGACTGTATGTGCATCATGACAGGCTTAATTGTTCCTATTGGCTGCGCCTTTCCTCTGCAATCTCCTTCCTAAGACATGTAAATAAATATCACCTCTGTCTCTAAGTACTTGGAATTATTTCAAAAATGCTGACAAGGACTAATGTAAGGAAACAAAGGTGAGTGCAGGACTGACCCCTTCAAGTCTAAAATCTAGAATTTTAGAGAGACATGACATAGTCTACTAAAATCAATAAACTTGGCAGAAAAATTAATTCACATAAAATTCTAAGAACATGTGACTTCAGAGTTACATGACAAATTTTAACAAGCTCATCAAAATTTTTCTATCCAAGTATGCACTGCCACCTTCTAAGGTGATACTCTACTGCAAAATTGCTGCCACTGTCCCAAATATTTGGACTTCAAAACCTAGTGGCACATTCATCTGAGTATTTTCAACTGTAGAAAATCTTTATTCTTAATGGAGGACTTGATTTTTGGAAATAAAATTTATTCAGTGCTGAATTTGTGAATAAGAAGTTTGAGTGAGCTGATTAATACCATTTTGTTCAAAAATAATTAGAATCAGACTCATTGTTATGTGTGACTTGAAAACGACTATTATAAAAGCACGAGCCCAGTGGCTAGTGATTAAGTTCGTGTACTCTGCTTCAGCAGCCTGGGGTTTGCAGGTTCAGATCCCAGGCACGGACCTATGCCCTGCTCATCAAGCCATGCTGTGGCAGGCGTGCGATATAAAGTAGAGGGAGATGGGCATGGATGTTAGCCCAGGGCCAATCTTCCTCAGCAAAAAGAGGAGGATTGGCAATGGATGTTAGCTCAGGGCTAATCTTCCTCACCAAAAAAACAAGATATCAATTTATAAAATTATGCAGAATTTGGCCCGTTATCAAAGAAATTTATATCTTTAGTCCTCTGATCCTGCATATTTTGAGAGTAATTTGAGACTAAATTTAGAATGCAGTTTCACTAACAATTCCAATTAGACATTATCCTTAATGGATATATATACACACATATATGTATATGTATATGTGTATATATAAATATACAGGCAGGCTGGAGACCTAGGGAGGAGTTTATGTTGCAGTTTGAGTCTGGAGGCAGTCTGCTGGCAGAATTGCCTCCTTCTCTGGGGAGGATAAACTTTATTCAATTCAGGCCTTCAACAGATTGAGTGAGGCCCACCCACATTATGGAGAGTAATCTGCTTTCCTCAAAGTGGGCTGACTTAAATGTTAATCTCATCTAAGAAAATACCTTCACAGAAACACTTAGAATAATGTTTGACCAAATATCTGGGTACCATAGCTTAGCCAAATTGATGTAAAATTAATCATCACATAACGCAATGGTCAACACTTGCTGGGGTTGAGTATATCTTTCGCTGAGGAACCTGGGTTCTGGGCTTTTTTGATGAATCATGTGAAATGTCCAGTATCACAGTCACTCTACTTAGTCATGAGAGTGTCCAACCCTCTCAATGCCAATGGAAAATGGCAAGGGCTGGCTTCTTACCCTTCTTATCTCTACTGGATATGTAAGTTTTCTGCTTCAGAGGGTTTTTCCTTGACTTTATCCATGAAAACTGTTCTCAGTTTGCTTTTCTCAAAATCTGATATTAGGGAGAATTATTTTTGTTTTTCTTTCTTTTTTTTTCCAGTCACCTTCTTTCCTCTGCACTGCTTCTTGAAAACTGGAAGCAAATAAGGAGTGACAACTCTCTGCATCATAATCTTCCATTTTTTTCTTTCACTACCACTTTTTGAAGTTTATTAATAAAAAACATACACTTTTTCTTACTTGACTGCTGTTGGAAATTTGGGGCCAGACTCTTTACAATGTTTTTAAGCTTTCAGAGGAGTGATATTCTGTAATCCTTCTCTACTCTGCCATCTATATGCCTAGAATCCAGCTGATTATATTCAAAAGGAAACTATCCTATGAAAATATTTTCAAAGAAAGTTTGTCCTAAATCACAAAGAAGACTAACAATCTAATCTAAAATAAAATAAAAGCTAGGGTAGAAAATAATCAAATTTAGAGCCAAGGGCCATATACAAAGTCTTTCTAAGCCATTGCACAGATTCTGAAAATTTTGTCATTAAAAAATATTTTTTATTTCTATATATATCCTTGAAGGCTACATTAAACCATTTCTTTGTACCACATGATGATGCAACTGCTAGTTAAAAGCTAAATGCATTTGGTCAAAATGATTTACCATACAGGATTTAGATAGGTTCCTAAACAGCCACGTATTTGCCAGAAGGCCATTCATTATACAGTCATGCACCCCATAACGACGTTGCGGTCAACGATGGACTGCATATATGATGGTGGCCCAATAAGATTAGAACCATAAAGCCTAGGTGTGTAGTAGGCTATCCCATCTAGGTTTGTGTAAGTATATTCTATGATGTTCGCACAATGACAGAATCACCTAACGACGCATTTCTCCAAACGTATCCCCATTGTCAAGCGATGCGTGACTGTACTGAACTCAAAAGAAAATAATATTACTTTTCAATAAGGCAGTCATTACCCTCACCTCACCTGCTTGTGCCTATCATTGCACAGTGCCTTATGTTAACTATTCCCTGTAATGCAGAAGGATGGGCCTGATGACCTTTCAAGGTCATCTCAAGTCTTTTGATTATATGAATTGTGTGCTGAAAATTACATGCTAAAATATCTACACAAAAGCCTTGTCATTTTCTTTCCACAACTGTCATCTTTTTTTTTTTTTTTTTTTTTTTTTTGTGGGGAAGACCAGCCCTGAGCTAACATCTGTCGCCAATCCTCCCCTTTTTGCTGAGGAAGACTGGCCCTGGGCTAACATCGTGCCCGTCTTCCTCTACTTTATATGGGACGCCGCCACGGCATGGCTGACAGGCAGTGCGTCGGCGGGCGCCCGGGATCCGAACCTGCGAACCCTGGGCTGCCAAGCGCGGACTAAACCGCTGCGCCACCAGGCGGCCCCCCACAACTGTCATCTTTAATGCTACGTCAGGTTTTACATTTAAAATGTATACCCATGTTTACTTACTTCTAAAATGGTTTAAAAACTGTTAAAGGCCATTCTCAACTTTCAATAGCAATACAGGCAGATTTCGTACAAGGTTAAACAAAACTGACTATGAATGTTGCATTTTGTATAAGTAGTTATAGCTCCCAATTTCTTTTATGTTTTTTACTTAACATAAGCCAGAGAGTCTAAGATATCCATATTGTAGCTATTTAAAAAATTTTTTTGTCTGTACCTTTTCATTTTTTAAAAAAACTAACACCATAATAAACATCTTATAAAGTAAAAACCATCATAGATTAATTTATTAAAGCAGATTTTATAATGTAAATTAGGTTGCTATAATTAAGCTTTCTCAATAGCTATTTTATCAGCATTAGGTGGCCACCATAATTTGAAAGTAAATATTTCATCAGCTGGCACTTACTGAGTGATAACTTTGCTAATTTGGGGGACTCAGAATGGCAAAACAAAATTGACATAGTTGACACGCCAATTTTAGTTATTCATTACTTTTAAGTACCTAGAATTTTCTTCCCAAAGCTCTAGATTTATGATGGAAAGTTCAGCTAAGCTTTTGGAAGACCTTCTTATTAACAGGGAGATTTTTTTTTATTGTGGAAAGAACACTTAACATGATATCTAGCCTGTTAACAAACTTTTAAGTGTACAATATATTATTGTTGACTACAGGTGCAACAGATTTCTGCTGTTGTACAGCAGATTTCTAGAGCTTATTCATCTTACTTAACTGAAACTTTATGACCATTGATTGGTAACTCCTCATTTCCCCTTCCCCCCAGCCCGTGGCAATCACATTCCACTCTTTGATTCTATGAGTTTGACTATTTTAGATACCCCATATAAGGGAATCATGCACTATTTGATTTTCTATGACTGGCTTATTTCATTTAACATAATGCCCTCAAGGTTCACTTGTTATTCCATTTACAGAATTTCCTTCTTTTTAAGGCTGAGTAGTAAGTATTCCATTGTAATGACATATCACCTCACCCCTGTCAAGAAGGCTATTACCAGAAAAACAAAAGACAACAAGTGTTGGAGAAGATGTGAAGAAATGGGAACTCTTGCATGCTGTTGTTGGGAAGGCAAAATGGTGGAGCCACTATAGAAAACAGAATGGTGCTTCCTCAAAAATATGAAAATGGAGCTACCAAATGATCCAGCAATCCCACTTTTGGGTATTTATCCAAAAGAACTGAAATCAGAATCTCAAAGGGATAACAGCACTCCTGTATTCATTGCAGCACTATCCACAATAGCCAAGACACAGAAACAACCTAACTGTGTTTCGACAGAGACTTTCTTTTGATAACAGATTTCTTTTCTCTGTTAGACCTTAGGTTACCTTGATAAAACACTGAATAGACACACTCTGTCATTATTATCCAAAAAGTCTCTCTCTATCTCATCAATTTCCTTGAGTCTGATCTCAGCATCTTTGGTACTTTGCTTGCTCCCTTTTTCCTTTGGGAAAACAGACCCCAGTTTCCAGAATGCAAACTTCACCTATCCCTGCAATCTCCACGGCAAAAAGCTAACTGAGACTCTCAATGACACAGCTTATCTATCACCTGCCTATCTATCTATCTATCTATCTACCTACCTACCTACCTACCTACCTATCAGCTATCTAGCTATCAACTGCTTTTGTGTGTGTTTGGGAAAAATCCAGGTGCCTTTATAGCTAAGTTTTGATTTATTCTGTTTTTATTTTCTCCCTTTAGCAGCCTTCAACTGCTAATAATTTTATTAGGTCTCTTTTAATCTTACTTTCTCTAATACATTATTCTTCATGCCTTTATCTTGTTTCAGCTATAATTCTTAAATTACTAGTTGACTAATTCACTTAGGCATTGTCATGACTTTCAGAGAAATTTTATTGCCGTGTCTTTTTTCTTCCATCAGGTCCTCTCCTATTCTAAACAATTTCTGCATTCTATTAAAACCGGCCGTTTCAAAGTTCACTTGCTTCTGCTCTATCTTGTTTCACTTTCATTTTCCTCCTGATCCCAAACACAATGAGATTGGGATCACTATTTCCAAGATTCCTCCTAACCGTTCTGCCTGCAATCAGACCCCATGCATCACACACAATACCAAGACCAGTATTGTTTCTTCTCCTTATTGGCCATCACACACCGTAAATGAGAAAGCAACCCTATATCAGAGCTACAAGACTGCCGCCAGCCTTATCTGGTCTGCTTCATAAAACACAGGCTGTTCACAAGAAATTCAATTCTGCTGGCCACTACCGGCCCCTTGGATGTTTGCACATTTTTTTTTAAATACTACAGTAATTTCTTTATTGGAGTGCTTTTTCTAATTGTTTGATTTATAAAGGATTCCAGTAAACAATTTTACTAAAACTTCCCAGTGAAATTGTACAGTTTCACGGTCAAAGAGAAAGATTTCCTCCGTCAGATGCAATACTATATTTTATGATATATAGACTGTTATATATCATACATATTATATAATATTAATACCTTTGCATTATTTATCTTCTGTAAATTGATAATATTGAAGATGTTTTCAATCAATATCAAACATGTAAGATATAAAACGCCTTCTTTTACTTTTCCACCAGAGACAAGATTTTTGAGATCCTTAGGTTGCTGAAAAAAACAGTAAAATTTTAATTTAGAAAAGAAGAAACAAAATGAACATCCATCAGTAGGGTATGATTGAAAAGGTATTAGCTACCCCCAGTTCATGGAATATAATGTTTCCATTAAAAGAAAGAATTGTTTATATACCAATTGATCTGAAAAATATTCATGAGGTTTTGTTAAGCAAGGAAAACAAAATACAGCCAAGTATGTATTTGATCCTACTGTTTGTAAAACAGTGGCAAAATCTTTGTATGTACGTGTATATGTTTTATAACACAAGCAATGATGATATATATATTAATTATTACATATATTTTAGATTATTTTAAAACACAGAAAAATATGAGATTATTAACATGGGTTCCTTTAGGCAAAGGAGAATGATTTGTAGTGAGAGAGAAATATAAGAGCACGAGGGAGAGATAACGAAAAAATGAAAAATGATCTAAAGTCCTGTATTGAAAGATAGCATGTGATGTGATACCATTTGTGTAAAATGATGTTAAGTGTATGTATATACAAAGAGATGCATGAAAGGATGTTCACCAAAATATTAATACCACCATCTCAGGGAGGTAGGATTTAAGTTGATTTTTATTTTCTTCATAACTGTTGTTTTATATTGTTTGGATTTTTTTTCAGTGACTATGTACCAGGTAAATTATTGAGAGGGCAAAATAAAGCTGTTTCCACTGTGGATGAAAAGGAAGAAATAGATGGAGGAGTTTTCTGTAATCATGGGGATTCTTTTTTGACTCTGATACACTCTCTTCCCTCTGGGTTGAGATACCCTACTGAAGAGGTACCCAGCCCAGAGAAGAACAAAGTGACGTGGAAGATTTGACCCCACACACTTTGTGGGGCTCTGACTGATGCTGGGTGGCAGAAGAGCTGCAAGAACTGTTCCAAAGTTAACTTTTGGCAAAACCTATCACTACTAACACATCCTCCTAAGTGAACTCAGTGATGTAAAGGGACTGAACTTATCTTTCTCAAGTTTAGGAGGAGGACTCGTTTCCGACATGCTCAGCAGCTGACTGTAGCGCCTGCATGGGTTAATGTTGGGTACAGGGGCCAGACTGCGGGGCTTCAGATCCTGTTCCCACCATTCAGAGTTTTTACGTTTCTTCATATACAAAGCAGGCGTAATAATATTACCTAGCGTATAGGGTAGTCAGTGTACGGTCCTTAAAACCATTCCTGCCTCATTGTAGGTGGTATGTTAGCTACTGTGTATGTGTGCTTGTCATTTCAGAGGAAATAATAAAAACTTAATTTGAAATATCTCCTTCAATTGGTATTATTTATTTAATCAATCCTTCCTATTTAATTATTCACTTACAAATCCATGATTGAGGAGAATAGGACTTTGAAATCACCCTAGATATTTACATTTTGAGACCAAAGCTTGAAATGTATCATTTATTCAACAAATACTGAGTCCAACAACATCTAGGTGCTGCTACCTCCGGGATCAGGCTATTTGGACATCAGAAAACTTGGCCTTTCCTCACATGGCCAGAAAGTGAGTCTCAACTCCCAATCTACATTTAATCAAAGCGTATGCATTAGTTTACTATGTTTAAAGCAGGTTCTGTCCCTGTCTCAACTCTCCTTAGATTATAAGGAAGAAATACCAAATGAGAAGAGAAAATCGGTATGAAAACGATGTTCTCCAAGTTAGTGTTGGAGTAGATATTGATCACCATCCCCTAGGGTCTTCAGAGATGGCTTTTTCTTCACAGGTAACAGAGAAAAACCTGCAAAAAGTCGCAATGCATTTTAGGATATCTAAGCCATTCCTGGCCGGGAGATAAGTTGCAGAGGGTCAGCTGTTTCCTTGGTCTGCCATTTTGTACGTATGGTTCTTCTAAAGCTTCCCTTTAGCTTCCACATGTTTTCTGTAAGACAATTCCCTGTCTCGAAATCCAGTTTAAGTTCTTAGCTGGTACCTATTCCCCATCCACGGAAAGGTCAAAGAACTTAATATCACTGCATCTGAAGTTGAAAGGGTTTTGCCTGCTTTTCACTGGCAGCACGATCCACAAACACCAGAGCGGTGATCTTCAGCAACCGCCCTGTTTGTCCGTAGGGTTACCAGCAAGATGGAGCGGAGGGGGGACACTTCTGTGGTGGGAAATCCACTAAACTAACACCTTCTGGATTCTCTTTTCCCCTCATTCAGGACATATCTGATTGTTAACTTAAGACAGTGCTCCTCAAACTGTTTGGTCTCAGGATCCTTGTGCACTCTTCAAATTCATAAATAATCACTAACAGCTTTTAGTTATGAGGGTTGATGTTTACCACATTAGAAATTAAAACTGAGTTTAAAGATTATTTATTTTAAAATAACAATAATAAATTTACTCTATGTTAACATAAATAACATATTATGAAAGGATTTATTTGCCAAACAAAATTATAGTGAGAAGAGTACCATTGCTTTACATTTTTGCCAATATCGTTAAGAACTGATTTAAGAGAAGGTAGAGGAATTATATCAATCTTTTGAAATATCACATGTATGTAGCCTCCGGAAAATGCCATTGTACACTCTTGAGAGAAAGAGAGTGAAAATGCAAATAAAGTCTTACCATTATTACGAAAATAGTTTTGACCTCATGGAACCCGGGACCATGGAAGAACTGGGCATGTGTGGCTTGGCCACTCGGTCCCCTCCCTTTGGGATCTGCCTTCATCGCGAGAACTCTGCCTGCAAGTCCGCACCTCGGTCCTGCCAGTGGTTCTCCTGTGCTGCCTCAGGTGGAGGGGGTAACTCTGTTCCACTTTGGGCTTGGGTTTAGGAAGTCCTTCATTGCTAACACACCTCACCGGTGCTCTCCAAAGTCTCCATCAGGAATAAAGCTGGAGTTTTAATCTTCATGTGCCTGATTCCTTTGTCTTTCAGTTACTTGTGAATGTGGTGGGGAATGGGAACCACTTACAAGGCTCCTCAAACATCAGTAATATCGAACACTTGCATACCCCCACGGGCCTCGGGGTGCTTAGCATTACCTGACACCCTGACTCAGTATGTTCCAGACAGGATGCTGAGGACAGGAAGTTCAAACTGGCATGGCGATCGCCAGACGATAGGAGGCATCTTCGATCATTTTCAGGTTGATTCAAACATCCGCACCAGTGAGGAGCAGGCCTTCCTGAAAATAATTTAAAATGTCACCGTGTGGGAAGACCCACGTGGTTTCTGCTCTGGTGAATGAGAGGATCAAAGCAAGCTGGGATAAAAGAGAAACTATGGGGTCATTAGTGAACCTCTTAGGGTTTCTGTCAAGGTCCAAAACCATTTTTTTCTCCCACTTTACCAGCATACACAGAGCAGGGTGCTAGTTTGGTTCTGATCGTCTCCATCCCTGGAAAAGTAAAAAGAGCGGAGGAAAAAAAGGCTCCGTTAAAGCTGCCAGGGCGGCAGCACGTGAACAAAACTTCGTCTTCAGGGCCCCTGTGAGTGGTGCCTGCAGCGAGTCTAGGTGGGTCATCTTAAGCTGCAGGTAATAAAGCCGACTACGCCAACCTTTCAAAACATACCATTTCTAGGGGCAGGGTTTCTGATTTACCATTCTCTGTGTCTGCTTATAACAAATGATTCAGGGGATGCCTGTTTTTCCATTTTTAGGCTTCATTTTTACACAGAGACCTTTCCATTCCAGTTATTCACCAAGCACAGCATTCATGAACTCCACCCACTAACACTGACGTTTAAAAACGTCCGGGGTACTTCCGGTACTTCCGGAGCCAGCCTGGTGGCGAAGCAGTTAAGTTCCCACGCTCCGCTTCGGAGGCCAGGGATTTAGCAGGTTCGGATCTCGGGCGGGGACAGACGCACTGCTTGTCAAGCCATGCCGTGGCGGCGTCCCATATAGACTGGAGGAAGATGGCCACGGATGTTAGCTCAGGGCTGGTCTTCCTCACAAAATAAATAAATAAGTAAATAAAATAGTGATATAAAAAAAAAACAAACAAAAACGGTGCTTCCTTGTGATTCTTTGCAGTCTTAAGACCCCTGCTTAGAAGAGCTATCACCTTTCATAAGAAATAAAACTTGTCCCATCAACCAGCCCCACATACTGTTGGGACACCATAAAATCCTGTTAACCCTTGCTCTGCCTATGTCCCATCTTGCACCCAATACAGCTTCAGGGTGCCAAAGAGTCTCTCTTTAAATGTTTCCACTTGTCTAGGAATGAAGGTGAAACTTTAGGATTACTTTCTCAAAGTGGAAAGGTAAAAGTCTGCCCTAGTCCATCTTTATTTTGGTTTCATGGCACTAAAATATTGCTGAATCAGAGATATTTTACATAGTTTGTCAAAATGATACTCTTCCAACTCAAACCTTCTCCCTCAGGCAAAGATAGATCTCAACATCAGAATATAGTGGTTCTCATCTGCTGGTGATTTATCCTCATCGAGCCTGTAAATAGAGAGTGAAACTAAACTAGTTTATGAGAAGGAAATGGAGCTTGACTCATCAGTACATCTTGTAGGGCTTCTAGAAACAGAGCTGGGGGTACCCTTAATAATATGGTGAATAAAATGGTGACTATTCTAAACAGCGTTGACTTTCATTTCAGAGGTAGAGCGTGGCTCCACTTTGCTTTACATGTCTGACCTGAACTAATGTTCTTATTCCCAAGCAGTGCTTGTTACCGGATAATCTGATAGTCACACTTGTCAAAGGTGAACCTGAGGGCCTTTCACTTTCTTCAATTTCCAGAGGTGGCTTCTCCAGGAAGCCTGCACCAGGTTTTGAGGACCTATATCTCCACAACCCCCACCTGGGGGAGCTCCAGGGACAAGAAGCTGATTCTATTTAAATATGTGCTCTGGAGAAAGGCATGTGTGCATGCAAAGCTGGGCAGCATAATACAAAAATAATTTTCATCCATCTTCTGCACTTCTGTCCTGAGCATCAGTCTTGGCCCAATTGTAAAGAATGTCATGCCACCCAAGTGTGTATGTATGTATTTATTTAATGAACATGTATAGTATTTACTATGTGCAGGCACTATTGAAAGCATTTTACTAATAACAGATCATTTAATCTTCATAGTAACCTAATGAGGTAGGTACAGTTATGATCCCCATGACTGAGATGCTGAGTAACCGCCCAGTGGCTATGCAAACACTCAAACAAACCGGCTCCAGAGCCTGTGTGCTTTGGGGTCTAGCCCTGCCCTTAATCTGAAGGATCCTGCTCTGGAATATTCCATAGAAATCTCCTAGGTAAACAACTGCACTGATCTCTGCCCCCCCCCCTTCCTTTTGTAAACTAGACACTGCCACCCCCTCAGCACATATGTAGCTCTAAATATCTCCCCCAGAATATCTGCTCCTTCCCCCTTCCAAATATTCCCTCCATCTAAGATAAACGCAAATGGCCACCAGCACCTTCCAAACCACTAAAGCATTTGTGATTGTGCCATCTTAGTCTTCTACATATTTTCCCATGGGTGGGATTATTTAAATTGGTGTAATATTCTGAAGGACATAGACAGACTGTGCAACTTCACGTTTTCAGCTTCAACGTCCTGTTGAAGCACTTGACAGCCCTTCATGTAATGGGACCACTATTGACAAAATGGGAGCTATTACAATCCTTTAAATGTTTCTTTTTAGGCATATTTAGAGTGTCCTTCCCCTGTTGGTCTGAAGTTTCTGACTCGCCCTGCTGGAGCTGAGCCCTGAGTTGGAATCCTGGACAATCTTCTCATCTTATCTGGTAGACCCTCAATCCAAGTAAACTTGGAAAGTACCTCAATGGCTAGTGAAAGAAACTTACACCCCCTATTATAAACTGACACTAGCATCCATATGCCCAAACACAATTCTGTTCCTTTGAGAGAGACGCAGTGGATATATGTGGACAATATGCAAAGTGACCCACTCAGCCATTCTGTTCCAAAGGCTGGCTCACCTTTCACCCATCCTGAGCTCTGAGAGACATGCTCCAACTACTACCACCACCCCTCCACATGGTAAGTCTGATTTAACAATCAAGAAACTTCAGAGGTATCTGAGAATTTATTAGAAGAACACCTTTATTTAGGCTTACCAATCCAGGCTGGGGGGGAAAAAGTGAATTAATTACAAAAGAGATGAGTTAAAATCCAGATTTGAGTTAGTTGGCCATTCATGATTCGTCAATAGCCTAATGTTTCTATGACATATGAGAGTTGCATGCATTTGGGATAAGAAGTGTTAACAAGTTCCTGGAAAAGATTTTGATGAAATTTACACTTCCATAACTGATCCAAATCCTTTATTTTTTTTTTAATTAACCAATTTAGCTGTCAAACATAAAATATTCATTTTGTAATTCATATAAGTAATGATCCCCAGCATACAAGCTAGTTTAATTTTCAATGTGAATTTCATTATGTTTTCTTCCGCTCTAGTTCCAGGAAAGATTGTGACAGCTGCCCAGGGGCCCCAATTAAACACCTAAACTGGTCCATATTATACCCACTAAGGCACTTAAAAATCACCACCTGGAAACAGCCTTCAACTACTGAAACCTTCTAACACTCCCCAACACCAGCCATGGAAGCCCACTCACACAGGCCACCAAGTTAAGAACCTTCTACTCTAGTAGGTGGGAAAGAAAAGGCAAACGGATCAAAGTTACTTGGGGTACTCACTTCTTTGTTAAAGAAAAAAAACACTACGTCTTTCAGATAAGCATGTTCTGTGAAGAGACTTTTCCTTGGACCCCAGTGCATCCATTTACTGGGGTTATGGGTGGTTCTGAGACGGCTGTGCTCCCTCTCAGACTTCCCAACCTGTGCTCACCAGTCAGGGAGCAGTGGCCACTGGGCAAGTCTCTTGGCCCTCAGACACACTCATGGAACTCGGAGATGGTTGTTCAGCAGTGATTCTATTTTGGAGCCTACATCATCTTTCATGTTTAATCTCATTGTGATTGTACCCTGACCAGCTATAGCAAGACTGGATTTTACCTTTTGGTAAACTTTTTCTAGAATCATGAATTTCTTCCACCTACTCTATACAATTTTTTAAAATCAAATAAATGCTCTCTGTCAAACTTTAAAGAAATACTAAAAGACTATTCCACCCCAAAACAAAATAATCCTTCAAGGAGCATGAAGTCTTATTGGGCTTTTCTTGTTACTTCCCGTGATCAAAACTGATCCAATAACACCTGATGAAGGACCCTTGGTGCAGACAAATCCCCCCAAAAAACGTTAAAAGCCAGTGATCAGGAGAAGTCAGACAAGGCAGACCACTTGCTATAATCACAGTTAGGACCATTCTGCAAAATCCCATTGCTCCTTTTCTGCAAAACAGGAGAAAAGTTATTCCAATCTGTCCAGTTAAAACTGCCTCCATTTTCTCCAATGGCAATTTTGACTTGGGATGCCAGGCAGGATTTGTTTGGTGGATTGGCTGGGTTTTTTATTCATAGAAAGTGTTTAATGCTCTAAGATGCTGGATTTTGTGAGTTGACACTGGTTAGTAGAAATACTTTGCAGGAATGAGTCAGGGTTGCTCAATATTCTGGAGGAGTGGAGGCAAGATGGGTAAGGAGATGTTGGTGGGTGAGGTGGGCAGGGCTGGCAAATGATTGTGTCCTTTGGGTGATTGATTAGATTATGGTGGGTTATCGATCTGGACTATACTTGTTGGATGAGTTGTGATGAATAGATTATGCAAATTATGTCTTTGACAGTCCTCTAACTTTACAGAGTATTCCCAAATTTTAGCTGAAAAGCTTTGCTTTCTATAGCTTCCTTCCTCCTCTTTCTCTCTCTCTCGTGCCCTTTAACTAAATGATATCCAGAAAGTACATGGATATTTATGAGCCCTTCCTTAAGACAATTTTGCATTTATTTCAAAAATTTTACATACAAGGAAAGATGTTGATTTATTTAAATTAGTGAAAGAAAATTCTGCAGAGTACCCACTTCAACTACAATTCCAATTACTTTTTTCCTTCTGTCATCACAATCATTTGAAAATTATAGAAGTCTCAGCACCAAAGTTTGCAAACTCAAGAAATAGAGTATTTTCAAGAATACATGCTTTAAAAATAGAAACAAACAGTATTTTAAGCCATCTCATTTTAAAGGTAATACAAATGGTCTAAATATTATTATTATTCAGAATTATTATTTTATGATAACAAACACATATTATGCCACAATGCTATCCCTGATAAGTTACTTTCTGATAATAAGAAATTGCTTTATACACAGACATATTTAGAATTGATTCTTTTGAACCTTCCAGTGGACACAAACTCTGTTCTTCCCCATAGACCGGCACCATTCAATACAATAACCACTAGTCACATGTGCCTATTGAAATTTAATTTAAATCAAATTAAAAATTCAGTTCCTCAGTGGCTCTAGCCACATTTCAAGAGCTCAAAAGCCACCTATGGTTAGTGGCTACATTATTGGACAGCACAGATTATAAAACATTTCATTATTACAGAAAGTTCTACCAGACAACACTGCCTTAGCTTAGACCATGATTTATTTTATGTCAGAGACTATGGCTATTCTTCAGTAGAGATAAAGCAATTTTATAAGAATATAACATTTAGTCCTAAAGCATTTGAAGTCCATTTGCTCATTCCACTTTGCAGTTACAAATTGCTTCACATTTTGATTTAACTGTTGCCTGTTACCATACTTCCTGTCTCCCAACTAGGCTGGAAGCTTCTTAAGGACAGGACTGCATTTCAAAAACCTTTATTCCTTCTCATTTGCCTCCCAGGTTAGAACTAAGTACAAGATATTTTCTTTAAAAAAAAACTTCTTGAATTAAATTAAAATGTGAAATAACCTATCCACCTACTTATTCTAATGCTATGCCCTGTGGGTCCTCAGTAAATTCTTGCTGATTGGCTAGCCCAAGAGAAAAGTCTGAATCCAGGTAGAATCCTCACTATCCCTCTAGACTATTTGCCCAATTCTCTAGCAGCCACCCTTTCAGGAGGGGCAGTGGTTGCTTAGTGAGGCGGAGTGACAGCAGGTGCCATGGCTCTGCTGCCAGCAGGCACATTCCCCTTTGCTCCTACTGGGAGCAAAGTCCCAAGGAAGAAGCTCAGAAACCCCAATCTCACTATGCAGAAGACAGAGCCCTTGTTTGCGGACCCCATTTAGCTTACTCTTAATTATGCAGTCCAGCCCCCCACAAAATTCTCAGCTTCATCTCAGGCCTGGTACTGACAATCCCTTTTCTAACCCTGGCAAGCATTCCAAAAATATTCATTCATTCCACAAATGGGTATTAAAAGCCTCTTTTGTACAAAGCATTGTAATTGACAGTGGAAACAAAACAGAATAGGGAAAACAGATAACAAACAAGGAGCAAACCAATATATCGTTTAAACCTATGAGATACTAGAGTGGAACAGAACAGAGTGGTCTGATAAAGGATGATGGGAATGAGGGGGACAAATCTTAGATCTGATGAGCAGGAAAGACATCTTGAGGAGGAGACATATACACTGACACCAGAAGGATGAGAAGAATTAGCCACACAGAGAGCCAGGTGGAAGAAACAACAAACGCAAAGGCCCTGAGATGGCCAACAGGGTGGTTTGACCATGGAACTAAGAGGCTCAAGAGAGCTCAGTGTAGCTCAAGGGAGAGAGGAGAAAAGCGCAGAAGGTAAAGAAGGAAGTGACCATATTAGGCCATATTATGGCTATATTGCACATGACCTTATCTGTCATGATAATCAATTGGGATTTTATTTTAAGTGCTTTGAAAAGCCCCTGAATGTTTAGATATGGAGATTGGATGATAATATAGAGATTGAGTGAGTGAGTGGGTGAGTGAATGAATGAATGAACCCACTTAATCCTCAGGAGCAAGAGTATTTAAAATGGAAGGAATCGTATACTGCTGTTAGGTGTTTGTTTTCTTTAAATAAATACTACATCCCCTCTCCAGTCATCTCCTCTTTCCTTTGGATTACAAGAGTGATATATTTGACTGAGACTTTGCACCTGCCTCAAAGGTATCTCTACATTCACTTCTTAAAGAAAGCAACAGCATTAACTGGAAGCCTTCCCTGACCCCTTCAGGCAGAATCAGGTCTTCTCTCCTCTGTGCTCCTGCATGGCTTAGCACTTTCCTCTATGTAACAGTTATCACTTTGAATTATAAGTGTTTATACAGACTGTGAGCACAATGAACACACCTCTATGACGCTACTTCCTAGCACAGTGCTTAACACACAGTGGGCCTTCAATAATGCTTTCTGAATGAGTAAAAGAATGAGAAGTAGACGGTGTATGTCTTCTTAAGTAAATGCAGACTCAGAACCAAGTTTCTATGCTAATTAGTACTAAAAGAAGATTAATTTACTGTCTCTGTAATCAGCTCCTCTGACCTGATTATGTATTGGAGTCCTGAGGTTCTCTACAAATATTACTATTTATGCAGCATGTAAATTAAGACGACTCTTAGAAAACGGAGAGGTTTTGAATTCTCGTTCCATAATACAGGTCTTCTCAATTAATTCAAAGTATCTTTTTGTAAATAGTAGCCTGAGAAGTGCCAACGGTTCCATCCAGCAATTCCTTCTCTGAATCAATGCTAATGCTGTCCTGTGTTTACCCAGAGTATGGTCTTGGATCCTGCCATCCATGGGAGGTAGGCAGCACAAGCATTCTTATCTCAGAAATGAAAATATAAGCCTCCCAAAAGAAAATTTATTTAAAGTTACACAGCTTGTATGCAGAGAAGCCAGTGGCACTAGAATCCACTTCCTAAGACTCCCTTCTTTCTCTTACAGCACAATCTCTGGATCAATGGCTTTCGAAGTGTGGTTTTCAACTAGCAGCAGGAGCCTCAGCTGGGAACGGTGAGACATGCAAATTCTCAGGCCCCACCCCAGACCTACTGATTTCAAAACTGGGGAGTCAGAGCGGGCAGAGTTGGAGGGAAGGGGAGGAAGGGAGGGCCAGCAGTGTTTTAACGAGCCCTCCAAGTGATTCTAATGCACACTTACGTTTGAGAAGCACTCCTCTAGATAATTTGTTTAAAAAAAGATTAATAATAAAAAAATTGATTCAAGCCATATACAATTTATTTTATGTAGTACAAAATGGTCTGCTTAAACTGAAGGTAAAATCCTACCTGAAAATTTGGATATATTCATTGCCAATTCATTATTTGGTTACATTGTCACATTAAATACCGTTTTGTGCAAGGATGTAAAATGTTTGCTTTATATCCTATTAAGCGTTTTGTCACAACTTTCCAACTACAATTAAGCTCGAATGAAGTAATTGTGATAAATCAAAACTTGCGCTTACACTTAATCTGATCCCATCAACATTAATATCAACTTTAGTGCATACCGCCTACCATCACACTTAAAAGGGCAAAAGGATGTAGCAAAAGTTATACTACAGAGTCCATTTCAGGAGGGGATGTTTATTGGTTAAATAGTGAAATAAATGGATAAGGGTAATGCAACTGTCCACAAATATGACTAATGAAATCTTTGCTTAAGAAATTCATCCAGAAAAGAAACTTGGCAGCTCTCCCCTGAAGAAGTCTGCTCAGTCTTTTGAGGGTGGCTAAGTCCCTGAATGACCCTGAATTAATGCCTCCAAGCAACTGAGAGTTAATCAAAGGTCTGTGAAAGGGTCTCAGAAAGATTCTACTTGCAAAGACATAAACAATGTGTGCGATTAACATGTACAGCAGAATAAGCCACTGAAATGGTGTAGGAAGAGGAGCAAATATTCTTTCAGTGAATTTCAGTTATCAAATATTCTTAATTTGTGGAAAAAGTGCTTAAAGGTGGTATGTTGATGATCTTGATTTTATATTTTCAAATGAGTAGGCACTCTTGTTTGGTTGCACCGTAGATATTTGTGGTCTAAGTTGAGAATTCTGGGTCTTTATTTTGAACCTTTACTACTTTTTTGAAGAGTGATTCAGGTGAGCTACTCAAAAAGGAAAAGAGATCAGTGTCAAACTTAGAAACAACAACTATTTTAGAGCTGATAATCCAAGCTAAACATTATGGGCTTTTCACATTTCTGCTTTTGAACGTTTAGCTACTAAATGGTCTCCTTTTTGTCCCTATCTGTTCTTCCCCTCCCCTGCTTAAATATAAGGGAATTTAACAAGCTATTAATACTCCTTGATTAACTTTGGCAGATTCTACAGTCTCTAAATCATTTTCATGGAGGCACATTGCATTCTGGGGCAGGTTATCAATTCTGTGTCCCAATGACAGTCTTGTCCTTTTCCATTCACATCCTTTACTCTCTTCCCAAGGGGAATTGATCCTAACCATAAGGTGGAAAAACTGGGGAAAGTGTCTAAAAAGTTTGAATACTGACAAGCATAAAAGTTTAGGCTAAAATAGAAATATGAGATTGCCTATAGCCTCAGCAATCGACACAATGCCTAGGATGAAGTTAGCCATCAACTAAAGTTTGAATGGGTGAAAAATATTAATAGTTATATCTTTTATTGATGATATACTTCTGTGTACCTGACCCACTTCTAAGCAATTGACCAACATTGTCTCATTTAACCTTTACAACAAAGCTCCCTAGATGGGTGGCATCTTTCCCATTTTATAGGTGGAAACTGAAACTCAGAAAGAAGTTTTGCAATAACAACCATAACAGGACCTTGTGGTAGAAACTTCAAACCCAGGTCTTCCTGACCTAGTAGTCTTGTGCCCTTTTTACTACACTACAATGAGTGAAGGAATAATTGATTTTCCATTCTGGTTTCCAATGACAGTCGAGAGCACTGAGGCTCAGGGCTCCTTTATCCATAGCAGAGTGATTTGGACTATTCATTAATAAAATGTCCAGGTGCAGTCCTGGTGAGGGCTATGGTATAGCCAGCACTGAAGTCTCTCCTATGGATCAAAGCTTTGTTTCCTAGATGCCACAGTGCAGGTCATTTACCTGAAATGGACCAGAAGAACCCAGTTCCATCTTGGATTGAGTGCAATAATTACTAATTTCCATGGAGAGGAGGGGCTGGGAAAGGCAGGGAGCAGGAGTTCGGAGGATGACGGCAGTCATTCAAACCAGAGCAGGTAGAGGCTGTCATGAGAGGGGGGGACTCCAGAGCAAAAGGAGGGGACAAGGGCAGAGGCTCCAAACCCAAACTTCACCTACTTTAGCATTTTGCTCCAGTTCAGCAATTCTGATGATATTTGCAAGACCAGACTCAAAAATTCTCACAATATCTAACTGGAGCACTGAACAAATTTCCTAGTAATCAACAAGTTTTAAGTATAAAAGGACAGTAATGCATCAGGAGAATTATACAAGAAAAGAGAAAGAATTCTCTTTTTAAATTTTTGTCCCTATATTTCATATTTTCCAAATAAAAATCAAATAAAGCCTAATCTAAGCTAATTTTAATCAGGGTAATCCTGTACTCATTTTGCACACATCAGCAGGATAGAAGTTCCCAGAGAAGAAAAAATATCCACTCTAAACAAACAGTGGATTTTTTTTTCAAGTCGCAAAATTATTAAATCTCCCTTTGGAATACTATTGTCTTCTAGAAAAAAAAGTCTTTTATGGTACCGAAACAACATGAGTCCAAGAAAAGAAGAGTGCCACAATTAATCTATTCCTTTAACAAATGTTTATTGAACACTTCTTATGTGATAGGCGTTGAGGGAAATAAAAAGATGAATAAGGCCATCCACTCCAACAGTCTATTTGAAGACACACATACATAAACAATTGCAAAACAATTCAACAGGGCCTGTAATAAAGGTTTGTACGAGGCCCCGCAGGAACATAGAGAAGGGAGTTGTGTGTTTAGCCTGACTGTCTCTAGGAAAATTTCACCAGAGAAAGGACGTTTAAGTTGCTTCTTGAAGGTAATGACCCCATGTGCAAATTTCCAGAGGCAAAACAATGGGGGCCCGTTTGGGGAACGGTGTGCAATTCCATACTCACATGGAGGAAGAGTCTTTTATTTATCTAACATTATTTAGTTAACATTTACTCTTTGAAGCATTTTACATTCATTAGCTCATTTAATCCTCAAAATACCTTTCAAGATAACCCAAATTTTATAGATGAGAAAACTGAGGTTTAGATAAGTTAAAAAATGTGTTCAAGATCTCATTTGGGAAAAACTAATATACAAATGCTGATAGCCTGACTCTAGCACAGTTTTTTTTTATTGAGATATAATTGACGTAGAACACTGTGTAAGATTAAGGTGTACAACATGTTGCTTTTATACATTTATACATTGTCATACGATCACCACCATAACATTGGCTAACACCACTATCATGTCACATATTTATCACTTCTTTTTTGTGGTAGGAACAATTAAGATCTAGTCTTTTAGCAACTTTGAAGTTTATAATACAGTTTTATTAACTATCATCACTACACTGTAGCACAGGTTCTGACCATTATACAACACTGCCCATACTGCTAAAATGTGAGGATGGAAAGATAAGTTGTAAAGGATTTTATATGTCCTGCAATGGAGTTTGAGCCTGATAGAGTGTGACCATCAAAGTTTTCAAGGAAGAGAAATAACACAATCAGATTTTGGTTACAGAAATGTTACTCTAGTGGGCAGCAAAAGGATGAACTGGAGACCAAGGAAGCTGGAGGCAAGAAAAACTGTTAAAATTTTGTTGCAGGGCCAGCCCGGTGGCGCAGCGGTTTAGTTCACGCTTGGCAGCCCAGGGATCGCGGGTTCAGATCCCGGGCGCCCGCCGACGCACTGCTTGTCAGCCACGCCGTGGCGGCGTCCCATATAAAGTAGAGGAAGATGGGCATGATGTTAGCCCAGGGCCAGTCTTCCTCAGCAAAAAGAGGAGGATTAGCAACAGATGTTAGCTCAGGGCTGGTCTTCCTCACAAAAAAAAAAAAAAAAAAAAAAATTTGTTGCAAAATTACAGGCAAGAGATGGTGAAGGTTTTAATCATGATGGTGGGTCTGCGTAAGAAGAAATAGAATGAAAAGATATCTAACGGTAACATTAACAGGGTTTGGTGACCCCGGGAGCAGGAGGTGGAGAGTGAGGTGGAGATCTGAGTCTAGGATGACATCGTTTCTAGCCTGAGCCACTGGGGAGACGGTGAGTCCCTTGGTCAAGTATTAACCAAGATGGAAATGTGAGAAAAGAGAGTTTGGTTAAGGATGTTAGTAAGTTCACTTTGGGACATGATGAGTTTGAGAAATTCAGTTCAGGTGTTGAGGAGAGGTAAAGCCTGAGGATATAGATTTGCTTCTCATTGTCATGGGTGTAGGTGAAGCCAGGGAAATGAGTGAATTTAGCAGTGGTGATAAATTTCACGCAGAGGCAGAAGAAATCACTTAGGATGTAACCCTTGGGCATAAGAGCTGAGACAAGGAGGAGAAGCCCAAAATCATAGAAGGGAGGAAGAGAAAGGAAAAGGGGAGTAAAGGAGAAAAATTTAAGCAAATAAAGAATCTCTCTTAAATTTTCAAAATATAATCTTACTCCTGATAGAGCTTTGGCTTGTAATTTCTTCATATTTCATTTTCCCTCCTATTAATTTGAATGGTACTTAAAAATATGATTACTTTAATAGCTGAATAGTCACTATATTATTTTCAAGTAACTAACAAAGGATTCTTCTAAGGAGACTATTCCCCACCAAATGTAAATAATTTCAAAATAGAATTTTTTTTAGTGTTCTTATACATAGGTTTGTCACAGACTTTAAGAAAATCCAAAAGCACTACAAAAAAAAACCTCTCAAAAAGCACTTTCATGTAGAACACGTTTAGGCATTTTTAACCTTTGTTTTTACATGAGACCAAGTTCAGGTCATTTAACAAATAGTATTGGTAAATATTTTTCAATAAAGTGAAAATCGCACCAATTAAGCAGGCATTGACACTTAACAATTCTCAGCTTGCAACTTGTCTCCACTAATTAAAAGAGGTGAATATTTATGTTACTGATAATCATTAAAAGTCATATTTTTCTAATACAAGAATGACTGGGTTTTATTAGAAATACTTTTTCAAAGACATGAACATGAATCTACGTGTATGAGAAGATTTGACATCCTGTAACACTGTGTCAAGATAAGCAGGGCTTACACTTGTATCCAAGCGTGTGCATCCTCGACAAGTGTACCTGAGTCCAGAAACAACCAGAACCAGTGATATCTATGAGTCTCACAGCCGGCACTGGCTAATTTGATCCCAGTGCACAGCAGTGGTTTAAAAGCCAGAACCATGGAACCATAAGTGACAGCTTCTTTGGTTATCTTACTTCTTGCTTTGCTTATTTGTTCTTCCACTAGTTAGATTTCAATGAAAATTAAAATTATAGGCAATACAAATAGGATAATAAAACTTAAGCATACATTATCCATATGTGTATATGAATGTTCTTCACATTATGCAATCAATATATTTCTTTGGAGTGTTGTGTAAGTAAATTATGGTAAATGAGCTAATATTTTAATGCCTACTACTTAAAGGAATGCTATGTTTCTATTAAGTGTAGAATTCTCTAATAAAATAATCACCCCTTAGGTTTGCTTACAGATCCCTACGCCAATCCCTTCATAAGTGAATCAATCCTCAGTTTGTATGTTTAACTAACTTAAAATTTCCAACATTTGGCTTAAAGTAGAGCCCAAGTGCAGCCACACCCATCAAAGCGAATGGTAGGTAATATTTGCAGCCACAGCAGGATGTAATCACTCCTGTAATGTGATCTGATTAAAGGACCACAGGCTGTTGTTGGAGAATGGAGGGTGGGTGGATCAAAGCAAAGCCCAGTTAGAAGACTTATACTGGTCCATAAATGATGATGATGACTTAGACTGGGATTGGGCGGTGGAAATGAAGAAAACTGAGCAAATTAGGAGTATTTATTATAGTCAACTGGACATGTTAATGGATTGGAGGTGGGAAACCAAAGCAGCCAGTGGAGAATAACTGGATGGATGGGGTCCTGCTTCCTGAGATGGGGAAGACTTGATATGGGCAGGTTTGGGCAAGAATTCTTTTTTGGCCGAGTTAGGTTTGAGATGCTTAGTAGATATCCAAGTGGATGTCAATTTTCTCCTACATTAAATACTGATGATGATATGTACCTTGAAGGGTTGTTGTGTAGAATACAAATAATGTATTTAAATCATCTAGCAGACAGGCTAGCCCGCAGCAGGTGCTCAATAATATTTTTATTATTATTGGAAATGCACAAGAAGTGGGTAATGTTATTGGGACTAGAAGTTAAGAAAAGTCAGAGTTATTGATTTAGATTTTGGAATCATTTGCACAGCTTAAGTTTAAGGCAACAGACTTTTTTGAGCCCCTACTGTGTCCCAGGTATTGTGCTAAGTTTTAGGAATAGATATAAAAATGACAGAGTCCCTCCTTTCAAGAAGCTCAGAGCAAATTGTGGAAGAGAATGAAATGCTCAAAGGGCAGAATTTAGAGAAGAAAAAGAAGAGGCGTCAAGTGGGTGAATCTTTGTCAAACATGCAAGAAGGAAGAGAAGCCAATCAGAGGAAGTGAAGAAGGACTAGGCAGGAGAGAACCAGGATAACATAACCTGGATAAGCTCAAGGTCGTTGCCACCAGAGCAGGGGTGTATTTCAACAATGGAGAGTTGATGGACAGCATTACCTAGAAAGAAAGTTAAAGATGAATCAAAGCTAAGGAAATGTCAGAAGATCGCAGGTGACTTTTGTCATTTGTATGTAAAGCAAGAAGACCAGAAACTAGACCAATTGCCAAGGACTAATGAGAAAACAGTGAGGAAGTAGTGTCCTCTGGGATGAAGAATGCATCTTAGCAGAAGTCTGGCAGGGTAAAGAAAGAAGGAAGGAAGGAAGAGCTGCTCACGTAGCAGGGCCTCATATTTAAGACTCGAGGCCATCAAGGACACAGATGAAAGATTTTCACCAAACTCTCCAAAAGAGAAAAACTGAAAATTGAGCAAAGGTCTGGCCCTAAAGCAACTAGAAGAACTAGCAATCGTTGTCTAACGTCTTTTCCAATGCTTCATTTTATTTACACAGGCTATATAGTTCATATATGTACATATAGACATACACATGTGCACATACATGTGTGTATATACACACACTTAAGGACCCCTTTTTATCAATTCTCCTCACCTTATGAAAAAATTAGACCAGTGTAGCATAAATTCATGGTTATAGTTTCCAAAAAAACACCCTATTTTATGTTTTTATACTTGAGTTTCTCTTTCTTAATAATATATTGCAGTATTGTTTTATTGTGAATTCAAGAGAGCCACGGAATGCTGGCTCCTTATTCCTGGTTTCAGTGTTAACTGGTGCATGTCTCCAGACAAATACATAACTAAGCCTTTGCAAGTTTCTATTTTCTTACTTATAAAAGATGGTTGAAAATCTCCTTCCTATTGAAAAAGGGTGTGACTGCCTCCACCTCAGGTCACCCTGTGTAGATGAAGGACTTTGCCAAGCCTCTAAAAATTAGGGAAAGCCCTACTTTGAAAATTCGGTGAGCCTGATAATGCCAGATTTTAGAGATGGATATAAAGGCAGACACAGTAAGCTTGATGGCCAGGTCCACTGCTGGCGCTGCTGGTGAGGTCACTGTAAGAAGACAGAAGAAAATATGAAGCAACACAGATCAATATGCAGGCAGGTACATAGCTGTGCTCTCTAGGTCACTGAAGGGAAAATCTAGGTTGGTATTTATATTATTTAAATGGGGAACATGTTCAATTAATTGAGTCACAAATTCAATTTAATGTGCACAACTGGTTCATAAAGGTGTGTAAAGATATGCCCATTTTCAGCTAAAGATACAGCTATAAGATATATATATTCCCATTACTTTTAAATGACCATATTAAATATTTTAACAAATAATAGTAGTCAGCTTCCTCTGTGCCAGGCATTGTTCTAAATACTTTACATTTATTAATTCAGTGCTCACAACAAACATATCAGGTGAGTACTATTATAATCCCCATGTTATAGATAAGAAAGCTAGACATAGAGTGGTTAAGTAACTTACCCAAGGTTATTCAGCAAGTAACCAACAGCCTCAGAATTTGAACCCAGGAAGTTTGGTTCATGTTTGTTTACCTTTCCATCACTGTATACTCTGCTACAAATATTTATTTGCCATTTATGATAATATAAGTATTGAACTATGCACTGGCGACACAATAATGGATGAGGCAGATAGGGTCCTTGCCCCATGGATTTTATAAAACAGTGGAAGATATAGACAAATAAGCAATTAAAATATAGTATTCGAAGTATTACCAGAGAGGAGATATAGTGTGCCCTGGGGACACAAGTCAGAGCATAACTCAGATATTTCGGGAGGGAGAGGGAATCTCAGGGAAGGATTCCTTGAAGCAGTAAACAAAACCTGGAAGGATGAGTAGGGGTCACCAGGAGAAATAAAGGTGGAGGTGTGAGGGTGAGGAGGGGCAAAAGAGAGATAATGCCCAAAGAGAAGAGCATCCATGGAGCATTTTCAGAACTGAAAAGTCGTTCTGGAGTTAGAGGAAAGAGAGGCAAGAGACGAGAGGAGAAATCAGAGATTCAGACAGGAGCCAGATCACATAGCGACATACATGTTTAAAAGTTGGGATTCTGCCCTCAACCAAAAAGGAGCCACTAAATGGTGTTAGCAGTGGAGTTTATTGATCATATTTGAAATATATAAAGGACATTAGAGGTGCAGTGTGGAGCCTGGATAGTAGGAAGACAAAAATGAAGGCAGAGAGACCAGTAAGCAAGTTGGTGCCGTTACGTAGGTAAAAGGTAATAGCAGCCTGATCTAAGGGCGTGGCAGTGGGCAAAATGAGAAGAGGCCAAATTTAAGAGGTATTTAGGTAAAAAGCTCAAAACCTGGGAGCAGAGAGGAGGTGCCAAGTGGTCTTTTTCTAGCAGGGCACGGCAGCCTGGTGTAAGATTGGAGGAGGCAAAGAGCTACACTGAACCAGGGTTAGGGTTCTGTGGGACAATGGAGCAAGCAGGTAGAGGTTGTTGGCAAGAGAATAATTAAAAGGATGGAGTATAAAATCTAAGTTAAGTAGGGAAGAAAAGAGAGAGAAGTTAGAAGGTAAGAGTTCAAGGACCTGGAAGGTTCCTATCAGGCTGCAGAAGAGACGAAGTGAGTGAGAAAGGAAAAAATGATGGATTGTGGTCAGCAAATGGGTTGTTGAGATATCAGAGTTGAAGCAGTTCCATAGAACACAAGATCTAAAGTAATGCTAAAAGAATAACAAGACTTATGTCAATACCAGGGTTCTAAATAGTAAACAGTAACTAACGTAGAACAGAGGAAAATGTCAAAGAGAGGTAGGGTGTTACCTTAAAGTCAATGGGGTGTTGGATCAGACAGGGGAAACAGCTGAACCAAGAGAGTACTGAAAACAAAAGATGGATACCTCTGCCCTCCCCTCCCCTCCCTTACCCTCCCATCGCCTCCAGTAGAAATCATTTACTCTCCATAGTGAGAGTAGGGATATGAGGCTTGGTGAATTTGATTAAGCAATGGCACAGGGGACTATAGCAGCCCCAGTGGTAAGAGCCCATTCTCAGGAAAGCTGAGTGACCCTCATCCAGGCTGTAGGCCTGTCAAATGCTGTGGTTTCTGCATAACGCACACATAGAGAAGAGGAGGGGCAAAATGCTTCCTCCCCTACTCATGTAAATCACAAAGGATTTACCCAATCATTCAAAAATTATTTATTGAGTGCCAGCTATGTGCCAGGCATTCAGTACTGAGCAAGACAGATGTCGTCCCACCCGGCAAGGAGCTCAGGCCTGGTCTCCAAGGATTTTTAAAACCACCATTCCAGCCTAAAGAATGAAGAATCACGGCTGTGCTAGCCTAAAAAAGACACCACGCTGGCAATGGAACTGGGGAAGTAATAAATAAAGCTAATGTGTGAGGGTTTTTTTAAGAAGTAAGCACATTATCCCAGTTCTCACTATTCTTTTCTTGCACTAATACCTTGAAGGAAAAAATGTAAATTGGACAGCGTAAATATGCAAAATTGTGGGCATGCAGGGGAGAATTCTTCTGCTCTTCTAAAGATTCAAGACTCATTTTTGAGTCATAAAAACAAATATATTAAGCACACGAGAAGAACCATAATGCTATATATGTAACCCAAATAAGTCACAATTTTAAGTAAATAAGTAATCATTTATATGATATAAAAACGCTTAATAATTTAGAGGCAAGAACATATTTATTTTAAATCCTTCTGCAAAAAACAAGTCAAAGATGCCCAACCTGCAATATTCACAAGAGAAACATATTTACTCCTTTTCTTTAAATTTCCAAAAAATTCCCTGATAATTGCTTACTAGTAGAATGATTCAAATTTCTCTTCTCCACAAACAACAAAGGCAAAAATAAACAAGTGGGACTGCCTCAAACTCAAAAGCTTCCGCACAAGAAAGGATTGTCAACAAAATGAGAAAACAGTCTACAGAATGGGAGAAAATTTTGCAAAACTAATACCAGATAAGGGGTTAATATCCAAAATATATAAACAACTTAAACAACCTATTAACAACAAAAATACACCAAACTAGCCAATTTAAAAATGAGTAGAAGAAATAGACAATTTTCAAAGAGGACATCAAACTGGCCAATAGACACATGAGAAGATGCTCAACATGACTAAACATCAGGAAAATGCAAATCAAAACCACAGTGAGCTCTCACTTCACATCTGCTAGAATGGCGGTCATCAGGAAGACAAGAGCCAATAGGTGCTGGCGAAGATGTGGAGAAACGGGATCCCTTATGCATTGTTGATGGGAATGTAAATCAGTCCAACAACTAGGGAAAACAATATGGAGATTCCTTGAAAAATTAAAAGTAGATCTTCCATACAATCCAGCAATTCTGCTTCTGGAAATATATCCAAAAGAAATGACAACAGGAGTTAAACAAGATGCATACACTGCCATGTTTCTCCAGTGTTATTCACGATAGCCAAGATATGGAAACAACCAAAATGTCCATCAATGGATGAGTGGATAAAGAGGATATGGTATATATACATAGTGGAATATTATTCAGTCATGAGAAAGGAGGATATCCTGCCATTTGCAACAACATGAATGGAACTTCAGCATGTTTTGTCAAGTGAGATAAGTCAGTCAGAGAAATACAAGTAATGTGTGATATCACTTATATGTGGAATCTGAAAAAAAAATTAAACCTGTAAAAAAAGAAAGAGAGAGAGTAAAATGGTGGTTACGAGAGGATGAGGGATGAGGGGATAAGATTGATGGTGTTTAAGAGTATAAACTTGAGCATTAAATAAGCCATAGATATCTAATGAACAATATATTGAATATAGACAATAATATTGTACTGTAGGTACGTAACGTGATAAATATCGCTACAATGACAACCATAGTGCAATATATAAATGTAACAAAGTCACATGCTGTACCGTAAATTTACACAATGTTATTTGTCAAATTTATCCAATAAAAAAATTCTCTTCTCTACTGATAGTAGATTTTATTAATAAATTTATAAACATGCAACTCATTAAAATCTTCAATCTCAGTAAAGCCTAAAGAACACCAGGATAATTTTAATACCAAGTAGATCACAAAAGAAACTAAACATTTTTTTAGTTATACTGGCACAGTTATAGCACTCAGCTTAAAGCTATAAGGAAAGATGTTATGTTTTTTCTGCCTCCCTGCTTATCATCCTATTTATCAAAACCCAATTTGAACATATTATTTCAGATCAAGCTATCTTTTTAGCAGGCCAAAACTTGGCCTACATATTACTGAATAAAATATATGGTATCTGTGTTCTCTATAGAAATAACGGTGAGAAAAAACTCATATATAAGATATATATGATAATCATATATATGTCATACATCTCTAATATAACAGACTTTTTTAAATGATTGCAACAATTCAATAACCTATCCATTAGCATGGCTAAAATATTAAATCTCTAGGTAGTTTTAAGTGGACTTGAACTTGATGGTTTCTTAGTTCTGCTTCAGAACCCCATGTCCATGTGCGTGCAATTTCCGCAGAAGCGGAAACGTGGATGTTGTGGGTCAGTGAGCATTCCTTTCCAGGGTGCTTCTGAGATGAAGCCCCACGATTAACATAGTGCCCTTAATGATGGGCGGCGGACTAAGGATTCCAAGATTGGCCTGGATTCTTGCCAGAAGGGAGAGAAAGGGGTCTTTGTATGTGGACATCTGAAGGGCGGGCATAAGCATGTTAGTTGATACTTAACACCCAAAACCAGTGCCAAAACCGTTAGTTCCCCTCAATAGGCTACTCTGGTTTCAACTGTCCCCGACAATGGAGCAGCCACCTCAATATACAAAACTTGCTCTTTAAACATCCTCGGAGGAATTCCCAAAATAGCAGCTGTTAGAAGCAAACAGACTCTAATTCATTGATATATGCGGACCTTTTAATGTTTTTCTGGAGACAAGTTTCCATTTTTTTTTTTTGTACCTACGTGACCATCTATGCATTTTTAATAATTACCTTGTAGATTACGTGATGCAATTCCTCCAGGCACTTGAAGAAGGAGCCCCGGGATTCACATTCAGATGAAATTGTTAGATTTTGCAGCAAGAGGCCCAGCTGATTTACGTGGTGAATTTTTTATACATTTTTCCCCCTGGTTTCCCTTCCTTGTTGTCCTCGCCCCCTTCCTTCTTCAGTACATTAAGAGATTCCGATGTGCCTGCAGCAACATGCGCGGGTGGTGGCTGACTGGAGTGAAGCGGCCCAGACTCGCCCGCCAGGAGCCCGGCCATGTGTGCCGCCTCAGCAGAGCTCCCTCCCTGGGAGTCCCCTCTGGGATCTCCTCTGCGACCCCTTCCACCAGGGCTGGATCTAATCTCACACCTTCAATAATTTTCGTGGGCTCAGCTTTAGTTCCTGGCAGACAGTTATCTGTCTGACATAAATGCTGCGCTGAAAGTAAGCAACCTCCTATCTCTAGAGAACCGTTGTCCAGGCAGGCTGATGCAGCAGCGGCAGCTCCAGAAACTTCAGCTTATAAGTGGCCACGTGCACTCAGATAAGATAATAAAATGTATGCTTGCCGTTCAGAGTGCTCTGATTTCCTTCTCCCCATATTTACTCATACAAAATACTGACTCTACATTAAGAGGTCGTTAGGTGACTTTATATATATATATACAAATATATATATATGACAATCCACTGTAGGGCAGATGGTTAATACATTTTCAAAGGAATTGGGGTGTAACTCAGAAATGTCAGTTTTCAACAAGCAGCTCAACAAACAAACAAGTTTGGCCACTACAGGACATTGACATCACTTTATTTCGGAAGGCGACCTCCTTGCAGCCATCAGCAGCTCTAAATAGATAATTTTTCCTAATGAGGAAACGCTTTCATGCAGACAACTACAAAATACTATTAAATGTAAAACTATTTAATACATTTATAAAATTACGTCTTTCTAAGAATACATATAATAGTTCTTAAATATAAAAATGATAATACATAACGTGGCTGTTACTAAAATATAAAACAATTTATTATTCCTACCTTTTATAATTTTTAATCATCAAAGACTAATATATTTTACAGAGTGATAATGTTTAGAAGTTTTATTTAATAAACTATTTATTTGGAGTAGCATTACAGCGATACTGTAAGGAATAACACACTTTGGGTATAACTAGAAATTCTAGTAAAGGTGAAAGCAGATATTACAAACTTCATAAGCCTTGTATGTGACCTAATTGCATTGAATATATTAGTAAGGTTGCATATTGTAGGTTTTATGTTTCATTAGAAAGGTCATCACCAATTTGGGTTGAATCGTTAAAGAAAGGAAACCACATTAGCAGAGTGCTCTTCAAGGGGCTAAAGGATGAATGTACTTTGCTTCATTAGAATTATCTCATTGTAACTCAAGATTCTGATTTTACAGTAGGAGAAGACCATAAGAGAGCTCAAAAGTCCCAGACTGTGGAAACGGATGGGTAATCAGACCATGACATTGTTTCTCCAAAGCACAGATATAACACAGTAAAAGCATTCCACTTATTTGTTCTGTTTTCAGTCAAAGATATCAGCCTGTGACATGCTAAATCATAGATCTTATCTTCCAAACTGTAGTGTTCTTTAACATTTGAACCACTGTGTTAAGAGATCTTATGCTATTTTAAAACATCACAATTTTTAATCCCGGAGTTATTATTGAAACAAATATATTACAAGGTTTTTATGTATAATTCTTAGATTTTTTATGGATTTAACAAAAACATAAGCCTCAATAATCTTCAATAGGTGTTACTTGTAATTTTACCAGGGAGAAATTTGAGTCGCCATGTTTCTATCACTAATGCCAAAAAGACACAAGCATACATAGTGATTCATCCTGGTAAGAATTTCGTTAGAATCCTTAATTCTACAAAAGAATAATAAACTATCCTGTCATTTAATGTCCAGATTGCATGGGTTGACACTTGTGTTTGGCTCTTTTTGGTCACAAGGAACAAAAATATGCAGATTGCCTTGTATAAAGGGCTTTATTGTAAAGATGTGCACGAGAGTAAGGAGGCACGAAAAATTTCTCTAAGCAAGACTTGTGAAGAAGTGAACATCACTCGTGGTTCCACTGCCATGTGAAAAGCTCGACAGCAGCTCCAGGAGTCTGCCTCTTGTGTGCCTCAGTTTCCCTCTCCTCTACCTCATGGCTTCTGCTTGTCTCCTTTCAGGGCATCTCCTCACTTCAGAGCCACCCTTTTGATCTCCATCTTTTGTTTATTTTAAAGACAAAAAAACAATAACAAACAAACAGATAGATCCAGAGAACAGATTGGTGGTTACCAGAAGGGAGGGGGGTGGGAGGAGGGCGAATGGGGTAAGAGTGGACATTTGTACATGACAATAAATGGAAACTAGACTTTTAGTGGTGAACACGACGTAATCTATACAGAAGTTGAAATATAACGATGTACACCTGAAATTTGTATAATGTAATAAAACAATGTGACTTCACTTAAAAAAATAAGTAACTGAAATAAAATCAAGCTCACTAAGAGCAAAGATGCCATTTGAGTAATCAGTCTTTATCCAGGTTAGAGCAACCACAATGGAAGGAATGATCTTACCATGCCACTCAAATGCTGACCTGAAAGATGGTCTTGACACTGATTGCAGGCCCAACTCTGGCTGTGGCCAGAGTAGCAAGGTCACCTGACAAAGCAGGAAGTGTTTATACAAGGAACTACTGCTCATAAAGGGACTGTGGGTGTGTGGGGAGCACCCACAGCACCATGAGCCCTCATAACCTCAGTGCACAACACAGAATACCTCACCAGAGAATCACCCTCAAACTGCCTACCATCCACCAGAGAAGAGTTTGAAGGACTTGCTAGCTATCCATTCCTCCAAAAGGACCCAGGTGGATATCAAAAACTCTCATTAGTGCCAAATTGTCTTGACCCTTTATGGAATTGCTTATACTGGACTATTCTTTCATAGTCTGCCCTTAGCTTTCATTCACATTAATGGGGAAGAAAAAAGTCTTCTTTTGGAAACCCTTTCTTGTATTGGCTGTAGGAACCTGGTTGAGAGTACCATTCAGGGCCTTCCTATATGCAGCTCTATGAGAGACATTTCTTTCAGGGCCCTATGCTAAGGACATTTTCATGAGCCCCAGAGAAAGTGTTTGTTTCCTCAGCTTGAATGATTACCCAATTTGCCCCTTTCACTTAGGCCACCAGAAAGCTTAAACATTAATACAGACCACAGCTATTTCAATGTGTCCTATTTTGTTTCTGATCTTGACTGTTGCTCTAATTCCTATTTTCCTTAATCCTAATTTTTAATGTTTTGTATTTTGCCATTATTTTTGTAAATTAATTTAAATCCCTTGAGGAAATAAATAAGATTATATATGAGTATAACAGATAAAAATTGTGAGACACATATGACAAATACAGCCTAAGATGCAAGAAAAGAACATGATATTTTATCCTATCATACTAGATTTCTGAGACAGTCACAAAGGTCCCTTGATTGCTGTCTGTTCCATTGACCTAAGAATTCAATTCAAACCACTGCACGGGAAGACCTCACCAAAAAGTACTATCCTAAATTTAAGCACATATCATAAGCAAGTCTATATATGGAAAATAGCACAAGTATTCAACCTCTATATACTTTCAAACACCAATTTAATGTATCATAATTAGTACCTAAACACCATTTCTAATGACACTTTTGCCATGGATAATAGTATATAGAAATAACAAGCCAAATTAAAACTGACCACATGTAATAGAAATATATAAATTGTCCATATTTTGCCAATAAAACAGGAGGAGAGATAATCAACATGATTGGTAACTTCCTTGGTTAAAAAAAAAAAGAAAAGAAGGAGGCTTAAAGTACTTCAAAACCCTACTTCCACTGTTGATTCTATAGCTCAGTAAGACAGAGCGAATAAATAATTCCTACTTTTAGTAGAAGAAGAAGATATAGTGACAAACGGCTGTTACAGAATCTGCTTCTCCAGTGTTCTTGAATAATAGTTTGTATACTAGCACATAATGCTCTTCTAGTTAACCCTAAACCACCATTGGTCTCCACAAAGTGGGCCTTAGGTCCAGTTTTGAAAAAAGGGGAGAGGTCCCAGTCAAATGTTTAGGTCTAACACCAAAAACTTTCTCAGATTGGGCAAAACAATCATTTTTATGTTTTCTTTCCAAATATGGTCTCTTTATATCTTACACATCCACACACCCTTGTATTCTTCCACCAGACAAACTAAGATCATTTGCGACATCTGCACATCCAGGTGACACGCTGCCTTACAAAATCAAACAGGTATAATAAAATTATAGAGATTTTCTTTCAAGGCAGAAGAATTTTCAAAGTGATAAAAGAGACCCATAAGTTTCATATCTCTTTCTAATGAAGATGAAAATTGTGTTAAACACCAAATACATTTGTCTAATTACATCAGGAAATACTGTTCTGTATTTGCTAATGAAATGTGATGCAACCGTATTCACTGAGAGCCGAAACAAAGTGAAGATATAACATTCTAATTACAAAAAGGCAATTGGTAAAATGGTTGTATGCTTTGAACTATAATAAAAATTAATAAAATTATGTAAATATAAACGCAGTTACTGAAAACCTGACACTCTAATTTTAGGAAAGCCACAGAACATAATGACTTAAGAAACTTCAAACCATTTTTTAACCTTATTGTCTTCACAGAGAGAAGACTAATGAGAAAATGTTTGTCTAAAAGGCTAGTATTTGTTTTAATATATTTACTTCATTGATCTAAGTGTGGAAGCCACTCCATATCCTTTTGGCAGTAAGGGTAAAATCCTAAATAAATAAATATGTAAGCATGAATTTTCCATCTACAAGCATTTTGCCATCTCCCAGCTAAGTTGCCATTGATGCATTCGTAAATGTCTTAATGGCCTTACTACATAGAATCCTGTTATAATGCAGGAGCCAGAGGACACCAGAACCCCCTTATTGCTTTCCAAGTTATAAGAAAAGAGATGCACCACACCTCACTATGTACACAGGACATGATTTGACCTCCGTGATCAAATCCATGGTCTGACCAGGTGCGTTATAATAGGTTATTATAATAGCTGGTACACAGTGATTCTCCACCGTGGGCTTTGTTCTGTACTAATTCTTCATCCTGCAATCTCTTCATAGCGTTCATGTTGACTTAAGAAATGCAGTGTCTTTAACATTAACCTTAGGAATATATGTCCTATTAAATTTTCTAATAATTTAAACATGAAACATTATTAAAATTCATATAGCCTACTCCCACATTTTAATTCTTTAAAATTAATATTTTCAATGGCTATGACAGAGATCAGTGAAATCATAAGCTTTCTAACTTTCATCACTTAACAGTATCTTGCTCAAGAAGTGAACATGGCTCTAAACCAAATAAGCAATTTAAAAACTCTTCAAATGTTGTGTCTCTGAACTGTCTGAATAAATACCGTATTCTTTACTAACAGTCTTCAATGATAAATGTGCTTATTTGCAATACACTTACTGAAGGAGTTATAAAGGGACCAGAGAGAATATAAAAGGTCCCTACTTGCTTTAGTATGCAGGAAAAAAAAAATACTACTTCAAGTCTGAAAATATATGATGGAAAGTATATCTTCCATTTGGTTCTGATTACTTTTTGTAATCTACTGGGAGTTAATATAAGAGCACATATCTTCTGTGTTTCTTTAGGAGAAGTCTCCCCGAAGATAGGTACAAGAGTTATACCAGCTGCACAGGTAAAATTGCAGTGGTAAAATTGCTACAAATACACCATCAAAATTATGTATATATGAAAATTGGGAATATTTTTATTTTCAGTCACTTTCAGGATGTGATTATGTCAACAACAAAGGATCTACTTAATCTATAAAAATATGTCATTTATTGTGCTTTTAACATGGCTCTTAAAAAAAACACTTCAAATATCAAATACACTGTAACAAAATAGGAGTAGTATTTAAAACACCCAGATTAAACATCTAAATGATAAATATCACATGGTACTGCACATCTGCTCTTTGTAGTGTTTTCCAGTAATGCAGCATAGTGCAGCATTTCAGCAAACCAATTCAAACATGAGAATCGCTACGGAGCGAAAGCTCTTGTCACTGTTTGTGATTGTCTAATGGTATATGGTTCAATCATAAAGGGCAGCTGACAGGCTGGTATAAGAAATGAATTTTCTTCTTCCTCCTGACACATCAGGGTAGGGCCCCCTGCTGTAATGCAGAAAATCTTTTATGCAAAAAGAATACACCATCTTTCAGCACATGATTACTATTCAGAAGATTCTGATTAGGTTTTTTGGTGCATTTTTTTAAAATGTTGATACAAAATTGCACAAAGAGCAAACTAGGTCTAGTCTTATGCCTTATCTTCCCCACTCCATTATTCTGTGACCGCGGGCATATTACCTTTTCTCTCCATGCCTTCATTTCCCCATCTTTGAAATGGGAATGGAAATAATAAAATATGGCTCCTGTTCTAGAATAAAATGAGATGAATAAAATGGATGAATACTTATTTATTAAGGAGTTTATTAAAAATTTCAGCCTATGTAGAAAAATACTACCCAGGCAGTGCTGGGGAGAAAATGTTATCTTTTCAAACTCGTAAAGAAAAACAATCAAGCTAAAAGTTCTAATCCAAAATCAAACATGTTGCATAAAATGTAATGGTTCAAACCTTAAACATTTTAGACATGTTGCATAAAATGTGAACATTTTCACTCTCCTTGACACACAGATCAAACAACAATCCTCCTGGATAAGTCAGTGATGAATCTAGCATTTACTGTCCGTGGACTACATGTTCAACACATTGGTAATAAAATAACTTACCTTTATTTTCTCATTTAATCCTCACAACTTCTCTATGAAGTCAGCATTATTATTAATTCCATTTTACCAATGAGAAAACTGAAACCTAGAGAATTTTTTTAATTGACCCCTAGTTAAAATATTTGGTGACAGAAGGATGTTTTGAACTTTTTAAGAATTCTGGCTGTCAAGGCAGAGTCAACCCCAGCTGACACTCTTAAATACTATGCCATGCTTTGTTTATTCATTTGATGAGATAGTCAATATTATGGGAAAGATGGGAGCATGAAAAAAAACATGGAGGTTTTTGAGCTAGAGAAGAGATAGGAGATTGGTGCTCACACAGGCGACCTCAGTCCTCTCGACAAAGCCTAATAGAAGAAGGACTCCAATAGGACAGAGACACAGGTGAGCAGAGGGGCGGGTGAGGGGGGGCTCGTCAGAGCAGGCAGGGGGAGTCAGGGGCCTCAACTAAATTGAGTGAGAGTCAAGGAAGAGGGAGGAAAAGGACTGGGCAGGTGGGCTTCCCCTGGGAGAGTCAAGTACGATTATACCAATAATAGAGGGAGGCAGAGGTTGGGAGGCAGGATGGAGGCGCGATAGTCACCTGGGAAAGGGACCTCTGAAGGGAAGAGGTACTAATGAATGTGATTTATGTGAGTTCATGTTCATAAGGCTGTATAAATGCAAGTTGTTATTGCTTGAGGAGTCTTACATTTACCAGAAGGAAAGTGTTACATAAAAGGGACATAAGAATAAGATATTCTGTGCAAATTAACTGAGGCTGCTTTCTGTGACTAAGAACATCCTACCTCTGGCTGAGTATCCCATTATCTGGTCTGAGATGGTCAGGGAATGGATTAGTGCTACTTTCGGAGGTGGGGAGAGAGATCAAAGCACACCCTGTCAGAGAATGAGGTGCTGCTGGAGTTTTTAGGAGATACAAACGCGCCTCCTCTTCTGGGGAAGGAGTGGGGTAAGGGGCAGAAATACTTGAAAGGAGGCTTTGGTTGGAGGGGGACAAGCAAGACGATGCTGGAGGCAGAGGCTTAAATGGTAAAGGGCCTCACCTTGTGAGTTTGAGGACATCTAAGCCGACTAAAATGTGAAACTTTATCCTTACACACCAGTTTCTAGAATTGAGATCTGTGGGTATATTCTCAGGAATCTAAGAGTTTTAAAAACAAGAAACCCTGTCATACACTAAAATCTCTTCTGAGATTAATTCTTTAAAAGAAATATGTGCATCAGGGGCCATTTTATGAAAAAGAATAAAAAACTATGAACAAAAATTATATACAGGGGCCAGCTGGGTGGCATAGCAGTTAAGTTCACTTGCTGTGCTTCGGTGGCCCCAGATTCGCTGGTTCGGATCCTGGGCGAGGACCTACGCACCGCTCATCAAGCCATGCTGAGGTGGTGTCCCACACAGAGCAACTACACGGATGTACAGCTATGACATGCAACTGTCTACTGAGGCTTTGGGGAGAAAAAAAAGGGAAAAAAGGAGGAATATTGGCAATGGATGTTAGCTCAGGGCCAATCTTCCTCAAAAAAAAATGATATACAAAAGTATTTTGTAATGAAGCTAGATGGGGCCCAGGCATGTAAGCAGCTTTGAAGGTTAAGCACAGCATTTGGTCAGGTTGGGACAGAAAGGGCAAAGCAGGCAGGAGAGGTCTGGCCTTATTCACTCCACCTGTGAGGAGTCAATAAGAGAAATGGTTGAATGGTCGGAAGGCTTTGGTGCCCTCAGTGAATAGCAATAAAGATGAGCTGGGTTATCAGTGTGGGAAGAGTGCCATAATATAGAAGTCTTGGAGAAGACTTTAGCATTAATTGGGAACCAAAGGGTCTTCTGACTGTACCCGTGGATCTGGAAAGAAAAATCAAAGGACTGGGCCACAAGGGTTACATTCGTGAGAAATCATCTGCCTAGAAAGGCAATGACGATATTTCAGTTCAAGTTTGCTACTTTCCTTATGAGTGCTTTTCTTGTAATCATTATCTCTGTCAACTATCAGAAGTCAATAAAGACATCTTTAAATTAGTGATTACAACATACTAATAACCAGTAGATTGTTGGCTATTTATGGGCACAGTACTTTCTCATAAGTAAATACTTAATTGATTTATCACACCTGACATTGTCCATTATGTTAATTCAGAGGAATCAGGCAGAGATTGTAGGGAAGTCCTGGGACAAGTTTATGAAACTGTAGTACCATATATTAGACCCTTAAATCTGATTTGGCCCTTACAGCCAAGTCATAACCAAAGTCAACTGAGTGGTTCCAAGAAGAATAATTTAAATTGATTAAATTAATCCACTGTGTTGGGAACTGTTAGGATTGACTCATTTCCAAGTAACTTCACTAAAACTGGGATGATATCCCTTAGGAAGAACCCATTATTGAGTTAGTTTAATGACTAGTCTGTTGTTGGAGGTGATTTTTAAAATATTCAGGGGGAAAATGTTTTGAATCTTTTAAGAAGTCTCTTAGAAGCTATTGTGAAGACCAAAGTTATAAAATGTAAATTAAATCCCAAAGTCAAGAGATTATAATACAAAAGAAACTAGGATCAAATTCAGGTTTCATGGGACCTTAAGCTTGCACAAGTTGGGGTCCTTTTTAAGAAAAAGAATTTAAAATTATGAGTAAAAAATATATACAAAAGTGAATATTTTCAAGTGATGCTACTAGGGACCAAGGCAAATAAGAGGTCTTGAAGGTTAAGCATCATTAACTTCACAGGACATCCACCTCGTGGGAGGAGCTAAGAATTATGATGTTCCTTCGTCTTCTGAGTCACATAACACAGGACCTGAGATCCTTTCTTTGGAATAAATTAAAGGTAATCTTCCTCAGAGAGAGCAATGAAGAGAGGTTAGTCGATGCTAAAATTAATGTATCAAAATGATTCCTCTAAGCAGCCAAGAACCAAGAATACAGTGATTTGGCAGAAGTTAGGAATGAATCATGGGTAATTCTGTAGTTTAAAAAAAATTTTTTAATGAGCGCCATTTATTAGAAAATAATGTGGCATGACCTTGTAAAGTTAAACATTCACATACTCTAAACCTGCCAATTCTGCTCCTAATATATATATACATATATATATAGGATCCTATATATACATTATATATATATATTATATATATATTAGAACAACTTTGTACATGTTCACCAAGAGACATGTACAAAAATATTCAGAGCAGTGTGGTTCATAATAGCAAAAAATAATAAATATGGCCTAACCCTCTACTACTGGAGTAGAAATAACTGTGGTTGATTCACTCCATGGAATATTAGACAGCATTAAAAATATACAATATGGATCAATCTTAGAAACCACAATATTGAAGAGAAAAGAAGGAAAGTCACAGAAGACTGCATGCAATATAATGCCATTTTAATAAAGTTCAAAAACAAGAAATACAGAACAACGTATCATTTAGAGACACATACATATGTGGTGAACCCGAATTTTTAAGCAAGGGAAAAATTAACACAAAATTTAGATTAACAGTGACCTCTCAGGAAAGTGGATGATGGCAGGAAATATACAGGTAGACACAACACTGGTAATATTCTACACTGCAATAAGATAGTGGATTCACTACCTTGTGTTTTATTATGGAGCTCAATAGTTTAGTTCTATTACATATATTGTTTATATTTATCAAATATTATATATACCTTTTTTGTCCTTAGATATATTTCTTTTTTATTAAACAGCTTTACTGAGGTATAACTGATATACAAGAAACTGCACATATTTAATGTACACAATTTGATGAGTTTGAACATATGGAAACACCCGTGAAACCACACCGCAATCAAAGCCATAGATACATCCACCACCTCCCAAAATTTCCTCGTGTCCCTTAAACTGGAATCGTGCAGTTTTGTCCTTCTGTGACTGGCTTCTTTCACTTAGCATAATGGCCTCCAGGTTCATCTATGTTGTTGCAAATGGCAGGATTTCCTTCTTTTTAAAGCTGAATAATATTTCATTGTATATATAGACCACAGTTTCCTTATACATTCATCTGTTGATGAACATTTGGGTTGTTTCCCTATCTTGGCTATTATAGTGGCTGTTGTAATGGTGCTGCAATGAACGTGGGAGTGCAGACATCTCTTTGAGATCCTGATTTCAATTCCTTTGGGTATACAACCAGAAATGGGATTGCTAGATCATATGGAGTTCTACTTTTAATTGTTTTGAGGAATCTCCATACTGTTTTCCACAGCAGCTGCACCATTTTACATTCCCACCAACAGTGTAAAAGGGTTTCAATTTCACCACATCCTCACCAACATTTGTTACCTTTTTGTTTTTTGTAAGGAAGATTGGCCCTGAGCTAACGTCCATGCCAATCCTCCTCTATTTTGTATGTGGGATGCCACCACAGCATGGCTTAATGAGCTGTGTGTCGGTCCACACCCGGGATCTGAACCCACAAACCCAAGGCTGCCAAAGTGGAGCGTGCAAACTTAGCCACTATGCCACTGGGCCAACCCTGATATCTTTTTTTTTATAATAGTCATCTTAACATGTATGAGGTGATATCTCATTGTGGTTTTGATTTGCATTTCCCTGATGATTAGTAATGTTGAGCATCTTTTCACATACCTGTTAGCCATTTGTATATAACTATTTGAATTATAAAATCAATGTTTAAATATAGAGTATGTTAATTATATCTCATCATATTTTTGGTCTCCCACCCTACTTAGTCTATTAAGCCTTATTTTGAGCAAAAAATAAAATTAAAACCATAAGTTCTGTTCCAAATTATAATACCATGATTTTTAAATGATTCGACCAATAAAGCAAATGTGATGTTATTTATGCAATATAAGTGGTATATCTAGGCATATTTCAATTATTTAAAATTGCCTTTAATACTCGCCTGTAGCAAAAATTCTCCACATTGCCACCAAAATAACTCTTGTAAAACACAAAGCAAATGTCAACAGGCCTCAGTTTAAACCTGTGCCAGGGATCTCCACTGCCATGGAAGAGATTCCCATACTGAACATTTCACACAGAGTCATCTCTGACAGTGTCCTTCCTATCTTTCCAGTACCTTCTCCGAAGTTCAGCTTGACCCAGACAGAGGTCCTTGTAGCTGAGGCACTGACAGCTTCCTGGATACATGTAATGAAATACGTATTTCTTCTTGTTTGCAATGAACAAAGAAAGTGTGTGTGTGTGTGTGTGTGTGTGTGTGTGTGTGTGTGTGTGTGTGTACTCCAGTCACCATGGCCTTCTGTTGGCTTCAAGGTCTAGTATAATGATTATGAATCCTCCCCACTCACTTCAAGTGGCTTGTTCCTTTCTGTCTTTCAGCTGTCAACTTAAATAGACCTTCTCAGACTAACTGGACTAAATTGGGTCGCCCTTGTTTATTCTCCATCAGAGCACCCCACTTATTGCATTCTGTAATCATCTTTACTTTCTTTGTACATGTGATTATTGTCTGTCTCAGCTACAGGAATATAAGTTTCATGAGGGCAGAGACTTTGTCTAACTTCTTCAATGATGTATCTTTAGCACATGATATACTATGTGGGACATGGTAAGTTCTTAATATATTGACTGACTGAGTGAATTCTTGGTTGTGTCCCTTTCCAAACCCTAATCTTGAGCCATTCTGGATTATTTGGAAAACCCCCCAAAACATCTGGGGGTTTCAGATGTTTCTGAACAACAAAACATCTGGCTTTTGTTTCAAGCCCTGGGGCTAGCTCTGCCTTCTGCCTAATGAACACCTGAATGAGTATTTATTATTATTGTTTTGTTGTTTTTCAAGACTCACTGACTCTCCCTAAAGTAGACCTGACTGTCTCCTCCTGTGTTGTCATTATAGCCACCATGCATTATAATCAGTTTATTTCTATTTCAATTTATGTTTAAATGTTATGGCAGTTATTTAGATTTTTCTCTCCACCCTTCTAAACTCTTCTCCGTGATGATGGTGCTGGGACTCAGCCACCTACATTTCCCAAATTCCTTTGTCACTGTCTCCATGCTAGACTCTACCAACAAGAGGACTAGATGGAGACAAGAAGGCAGGAGGAAGGAGATGCCTCTTGCTCCTTTCTGTGTGTTTCCTGTTTCTTCCCAGAGCAGCAGCTGGTTCCAGAGTCTCTTGGCGATCACAGACCAGCCTCTTGGTTGCTCTGTTAGGTAGGGACAGCAGTTCTAGAGGGCCCTTCTTTGAGCTTCTGGGGTCTAGAAACCCTAACCTCTTCTCTTTTCTTTCCCCCTCTTAGAGATGGTACCTGTTTTCTGTAGTTACTTTCTCTCCAGAATACTTCAGTCTCCCCTCTGTGCTTTTTCAGCCCTCCATCACCTGTGCAACCAATTCCCCATATTAAATTCCCTATTGAAATACCCAGTATACTATCTGATTTCCTGACTGGATCTTGACTGATAACATCTGTCTATTTCCTCCTAACAATGATCAGAGTGCTCCTTGAGGACACAGTACATTTCTGATTCACTTTTGGGGCTTCAGCCTGGGGACAGAACCTTGCCCGACATAAATACTCTATAGTGAGTGGATTAATGATCGATCCAAGCAGTAGAGTATGAGGAACACAACCCAAGCAGTGGCAATGGAGATGGGAGAGTCTCTACAAAGCTAATTAGAAGCCAATTTTCATTTCAAATCCAAAGAATAGTGGGAGATTGGGGATACTCTGGTTTTAATCCAAAGGAATGCTACTTTTCTTATACTATTTCCAAATAACATGACTGAAAATCTCTGTATAACAAAATGCTCATTCCCAAACTTCAACAATGACCAAGTAAATCACGTAACATAACCAAATTTCATTAAGAAGAAAAAGAACTTGACTAGTGTCCTGGAATTTGTTGAGATAAAATTTGAACTACAATAGTGCAAAGAAAAGAACACAACCTCTAGGGAAGGAACCAATAGAAAATTTGTAAATTTTGCTTTGACTCTTACCCTGGTAGAGGGCGGGACATGCAAAAAATACAGGCACACTATCAAAGGATTCAAAAATCATTTTCACAATTCATTAAAGTACTGATCTATAGTCAATTATTAGAAGTTAGTTGGGAAGGCTTGGTATCCATCCCTCATCTTTTAATGAGTGCTAACCAAAGGGGTCCCCACAAATTTCCATCAGCAGGGCTCATGGCTCATTGCTCTGTTTCTCAGGCCACAGATTGAATCTGTCTACTTGTAGATTAGCTGGTAGTGACTTCGCACATTCCACACCCCCAACCCCATCACTCCTGTTCCTGTCCCTGTCCATTATCTGTGTTGAACTAATATGGCAGGTAAAGAGTAAATCCATCTCCTCCAGATAGTGTCATGAGGTCTAAGAAAACGACAGAGAATAAAGACAGCCGAATAACAACATACATTTACAAGTTTGCAAAATATCTAATATATTTCCTGTCACATAGCAGATCAATAAATGGCAGTTGAAGTTGTTCCTGTTGCTGGGGCTGCTGCTGTCACAGCCTAGGTCATTTGCAAGTAACACTACTGCAATGGAAGGCTATGAAAGAAATAAAACATATGGCTCCTACCCTCAATGAGCTCAAAGGATGATATAAAAACCACGTCAAACAGGGAGATGCAATTTCAGCAAATAGTAAGGCAATGCAAATGTAACTCCTGGCCACTTCAAACATAGCACCTTGCACAGACTACATGCCAAATGCATAGCAAATTGAAACTGCAAATGTCAACCAAAAGTAAGGAAAGTATTGAAAAAACCACCTCTCTCATTTAAACAAACTCAAATCCTAAAATGGTTTACCTGGAAAGGAGGTGGTAACCTCCTACCATGGTTGACTTTCTCTTCAGCTGCACTGGTCCCATCATCCTACTCTACAACTGTCCTGAGTGGGGAGTACAGTAATGGGAGTGGAGAGGGCAGATCTGTGTGTGTGTGTGTGTGTGTGTGTGTGTGTGTGTGTGTGTGTGTGTCTGGTAACCCCACCATCAGGTACATCAAAGCTTTGGCTCCCTATTTTCTTGCTCCAAATCTCTCTCCATGTGAAGGATGCCATCTTTAGACCCACCACATAGAAACTATAGAAATGTTAAGACCTTCCGCTAAAGACTAAGAGTGGTTCTCTAGAACCCACAGGCCCAAAGAAATTTCCCATTCTAAGAAGTACATCTCCTTCCCCCATGATTGAAAATTGACAAAAACTAAATAGGTGAAACTCTACCCACTCAGGCCTAACAAGCTAACAGTATGTTAATCATTCGGCTGAGTTATATAAGAAATACACTCAATTAGGAACAATAGGGTCTTCCTACCATAGAAATCTAACAAGATAAAATAATTGCAGATGTGGCCAACATCTTAGCAATCTTCTCATCTGTCAAAAGTGTCATCTTTAGATGTTTGCCAACCAATAATATAAACTGAGATGCATATGACACTGTGGTGGACATTTTGGTGGAAAAGATGAAATATGCTGTTTTTTTCTGGCAAGGTCCTTTACACCTTGCAAATGGCGATTCGATCATTAATAAATATTGAGCTCTTACTTTGCATTACGCACTGTTCTAGGCCCTTGGGATACACCAGCAAAGTAGACAAAATCCTAGTCCTCATAGAGCTTCTATGCTAGTGCAGAGTAGACCCACAATAAAAAATAAACATAATAAATAACTAAATTATAGAGTAGGTCAGAATGTAATAATTACTATAGGATAAAATAGAGCAGGTAGGCAGACAGGGAGTGGGGAGGGGGGTTGAAGTCAGGATGGTTATGACTTCAGATAGGTCAGTCAGGTTAGACCTCACAGAGAGGTTCACATCTGAACAAAGATAGGACTGAGGTGAAGGAGTTATCCACGAGGATATCTGGGGGGGAAGTGTCCCAAGGAAAGCTAACAGTCAGCACGGAGCCCTGAAGAGGGAGGATGCACTGTGTGTAGGAGGAACAGCAAGGAGGCCAGCGGTTGGAGCAGAGTGAGTGAAGAGGGAAGAGTAGAAGAGGGGGCAGAAAAGTAATGGGGACCAGATCATTCTGGGCTGTGTGGGCCAGTGTAAGCATTTCAGATTTTACACTGAGAGAAGAGGGGATGCTGGTGGGGGTAGGGTGTGGGGGTTGTTGAAGAGAAGAAGACATGATTTGACTTTAAAGGGATAAAGCATATTATTGAGGGGTAAGAGTGAAAGCAGAGAATCCACATAAAAGATCATTGCAGTGATGGGGACAGAGGAAAGTGGCTTGAACAAACAAATGAAGTAATAGCAATGAAGATGGTAAGATATCAAATTCTGGGTATATTTTGAAAGTAGAGTAAACAGGATATCTGATAAGATGTGGAGTGTGAAAGAGAGAAGATTCAAGGATGATTCCAAGGCTCTTAGCCTAAGCAATTGAAAAGGTGGACTTACTATCAAGTGAAATGAGGATGCTTGCTGATGTGTGGGGGGAAGATTAGGGCATTTATAGAACAACTCCAAACAGAAAAAAGGAGGGATTCTCATGAGAAAAGAAACAAAACTTCTCCTGTCCCTTCTTCTGACTCAAAATCAGCTATAGAGCTAGAAATTCATTCTGTATTTGTGTGATTGCTTTGACACAAATTCTCTCTCTCTCTCTCTTTCCAGCCTTGAAAACAGAGCATTTTGAAAGAAAGATATGCATGGAGGAGCATACTATATCTACAGTTTTTTAAACTATGGTTGAAGAATCGCATTGCTGAATGAGATTAGACAAAGTCAGTCTTTGCAATATTTTCACTTCAGACTTACATAAAGGAATGAATACTTTGTAAAACCTCTCTTGAAGGTGAATTGTCTCTCTTGATGGTACTTTGTCTGATATTAATATAGCTACTCCAGCTTTTGTTTGGTTAGCATAGTATATCTTTTCCCATCCTTTTACTTGTAACCTATTTGGGTCATTATACTTAAAATGTGTTTTTTGTAGACAGTATATAGTTGGGTCTTGTTTTTTTATCTAATATGACAATCTCTATCTGGGATATTGAGACCATTTCTGTTTAATGCAATTAGTTATATAATTCGGTTTAGTCTACAACATTCTATTTGCTTGCTATTTGTCCCATCTGTTTTTTGTTCCCCTTTTCCTCATTTTCTGATTCAGTTTGAATTAACTGAGTATTTTTCATGATTCTTGTCTTATCCCTTTTGTTGACTTGTTAGATAAGGCTCTTTGCTGTATTATTTCAGTGGTTGCTTCAGGGTTCATACTATACTTTATCAGAGTCTACCTTCAAACGACATTATACCACTTCATGTATAGTATAAGAATCTTAAAATAATGCTTTCATTTCTCTCTTTCCTGACCTTTGTTCTATTTTTCTCATACATTTTACTTCTATTTATACCATAAACCCCAAAATACATTATTATTTTTGCTTTAAACAGTCAATTATCTTTTAAAGAGAGTTAAATATCTTATATTTACCCGCATAGTTACTAATCCAGTGTTTTTATTCCTTTCGGTAGATGCAGATCTTCATTTGGTATCATTTTCCTTCTGCCTGAAGGAAAATCCCTTACAGTACAATTCTGTCAGTGATGAATTCTTCCAGCTTTTGTATGTCTGAAAAAGTCCTATTTCATCATTGTTTTGAAAGATTGTTGTCACTGTATATAGAATTCAGATAGACTGCCAAAATCCACTTGGGTTCCCCGCTCCCTGTGCTGTGGCCTTGAAACTCTCTCCAGGCAACAAGCTGGGGCAATCACAGGGCTCACTCCTTTAATTTCTCATCTCTTAGGAATCACTGTCCTTCATCTCCTTATGTCAATTTCTTGAAAATTATTTCATGTATTTTTTCCAGTTTTGTAATTGCTTAGGGTGAGAAGGGAAACCTGGTCCTTCTAAACCAGGTTTTTTAAGATGCAGAAAAAAATAGGGAAATTCTATCCAAAATGACCAACCACAATTATTTTCACTTGATGGCTAGTTAAGGCATAGCCTAGTGAAAAACAGAGAAATGTAAGTTAGGAATCATGTTGATTCTTCAGCTAAGGAAAGCCACCGCTTGTTTCCTGTTTGGCTAATTAACTGTAGTGCTCTCCAGTGGATGCTTGCCATTTCTTTTGAAAATCGAGTTGAACTCAAAGTCAAAGAAGAGAAAAATGAGGAAGAAGGGAAGGAGGAAGAAGGAGAAGAGGAGGAGTGGGGGAGAAAGAGCAGCAGAAGAAGAAACTTGAAGGGACATATTTTAAAAATATAGACTAGTAAGGCCAAAATTAAATTCCTGTCAAATATTTCCTACTATATATTTCCCAGCAAAATCATAAAATTCTAACTTTTTAGTACTCTGGGTAAATTGGCTTTCTTCAAATCTAGGACATAATTGGATCATCCAATTTCTAAACTTTAAAGGATGTGACAGATAATCTTTCCATATCACTTAGGGTGATGGAATTTAGGGAAAATTTTGTTGCAAAATTGACAACAACTTTCAGATACAGACCAGTTAGGAGATTTAAGTAACCCCACTAAATATACTGGCACCAGTTTCACATAATGGTTTTAAGTTTAATTGGGTGTCAATACTATTATTTTTGTGAAATACACTTTTTTCTTTAACTAAGGACTTACAATGTTTCCCAAATCTTTTAAATTTATTCCCAGTAAAACAGAAAGTGATCTATACTCAGATTAAAACTAGGAATGAAAGGCGGTACTCATCTTTTCACATGAGAAGATATCACATAATAACATTTCTTAATTAATAATAAAACAATACCTTATACATTTATGTAGAGGGGGGAAAACAGCTATTAAATGTGTTTTAAATACAGTGTTTTCCTAAGAAATATGAGCTTTCATAACAGAACTTTAATATGTGGTACAAAACATACGATTCCGAACTAGAAATGCAAAACTAAATTTATTAAATAATCTTGGCAGTAAATAATAATGTTTCTTCAACAGAGATTCATCCTATATCTCTGTTGTACAGAAAGGACATCAACTTCATCTCACTTAGTCCATCAATCAGCTTTGAAATGCAAATTTTGAGAGATAACAGAAAGATCACATCACCTGTGAAAAATATCTGATCATGCTATCAAATTTTCAATAAAGGTAGGCATTTTCCATCTATAAAGATTCTTAAAGAATATATCTTTAATTAATATATACTATACAGGTATATATTAAATTCAAGAAAAGCAGAATTGCTAGGGATAATGGAGAACACAATCCAATAGTATTAATAGCCATTGTATTTCAAAATTCTTCTTAGAAAATTTCAGGCTCTTTCCTTAAGATACTTTCTACACAGAAAATGTGGAAGGGGGCATGAAGGAGGTCATTGATATAAAATTAAGCTAAAAGATACTTTGGCCTCAATTATCTAGATATTTTGAGCAAATGCCAGATGGTTTCCTCATTTTTCACTTCCTTCACGAAGAACAAATAGCCTATGTCTTCTTACAGGAAAAACTTTGCTCCCATTATACCACTGACAAATTTCAAAAGTATAAAATGACTTAGAGATGAATCATCATCTCTAAGAGACCAGCGACTTGAATAGTTTTCCCCTTAAAGATAGAACTTAAGTGGTTTCATGAAAATCCTGGCACTTTAATCCCAGGACAGCAGTTTGTGATCCTTCTCAAGTGAACTTCAGTGTCTGTGCAAGTTTCACCCTATGACCCTTCTCTGGGCTCCTTGGAACTCTCCTCTCCTCTCCTCTCTTGTGATCCAGCAGAGCCCTAAGACTTTGCTCCTTCCTTCCACCTTCCTTGATACATCCAGACTCCCCTGGGCAGGCTGGCACCCAGTTTCTCTGTCTGCACTCCCTTAGCCCTTTCCCATAGCAGGGTTTCTGCACTGATTGCAGAAAAAAAGAAGGGAGAAGATCATTTGAAACATGTGCTCCAGTGGGTTTACTTGTCACTAACCTCACAAGCTGAAATTTGAAAAATTGAGTCAGTGCACATTTATTTAGTTTATATAACACAGAATATTTAGTTTGACTATATTTTAATTGTGATGTTTGCTTATTTGACTGAACTAAACATCAAATGGTATTTTCTTAAGTGTCAAATGATCCTAGTAGCCACTTACTTTCAGAAATATAAAACTAGATTTTTTTTAATGAAAATTACAATTCCAGGCTGATATTCTCCAATCTTTTAAAGATCAATAACAAATAATTCCAAACATGAGTCCAGTTCATTCTATCGTCTGAGGGGTATGTTCTGCACCCCTGGGAGGCCTGTCAGGATGCCAAGGTGGAAATGAACGTGGAGGGTCTGAAGGTGCAGAGGCCTTGTATCAGAGGCAGAACACAAGGGAGGCTTAACTTTCTTACTAAGTGTGTTGCTACTACCTCCTGGTTCCCAAAGAGATGGCTCTGTCCTTAACCCACAATGGAGCATAGCTGATGTTTGCCAGGCTGGACAGAATCACCTTCATGTGTTTGAAATATTGAGCTCCGATCCAAAACCCAATAGACAGAAAGTAAATTTAAGAAAATTCATCTGCCTGCTCCTCTGGAAGTCTAAGTTCTAGACTTACACCACATTAAGCATCAAAAGGTTAAACAGACGATTTCCCTTCATAATATATGACATGGCCCTTTATCAAAGGACGTTACAAGAGTGATCCATATTGATCACACTTCTGTATGTATGATGAAATAGTTGTTAACGATGTTTGCCCATTCTGTTACGCATGTTAAGTATACAACAGTTACAAGTGTTACTTATAGGAATATTACCTTCACTGAGGGACTGTTGTGTTTCCTCCTCTCCATAAAGAGTTAGGTAATTTACGCCATCTCTCTATTGCCTTAGCTGTCAGAAAGCTTACAGCCTGGCTATCTCCATAATCACAACCACTATACTTTAGAGCTAAAGTAAACTCTTAAACTTCTTTTCCTCTTTTAAGAACTCATATTTTATTGTATTTGTCCTTTTGCAAGCTGAGTTTATTTGCTTCTAGTAAAACTGAAAATATATCCCTGTCCTTACTGCAAGCCCTGGGCCCCCTCATCAACACACTTGCAAACCCAGATGTCCAGTGGCTGTTCCCATCTATGGTACACGTCCCCTCTTCTGTATTATCAACTCCCTAACTTTTGTATCATTCTCTATGCACACAAACATGCTGTAATATTCTCCATATGAAATAAAACCCATGCTTGACTCATATGCCCTATGGCTATTGGCCATTTCTCTGCTCCTCTTTGACAGCAAAACTCCCTAAAAGAATAGTCTAAGTTCACTGTCTTCACTTCTTCTCCTCCCATTCCCTCTTGAACCCTCTCCAGTTATATTTCATCCTCACAACAGCACTGAGCCAGCTTTTGTCAGAGTCACCACTGACTCTGTATTCCTGAACCTAGTCAACCCTCTGTCTTTATCTTACCCTGAGAGTGGAGGGTGAGTGAGGTATTCAGTGCAGGTGCAGATTTTGAGGTGGTGCCCAAAACTCAGTAATCAAGACAAATAATGTTTTAATGTAATATTTTTAAATGAAAATAAATGCAAAAAATTCACGATGAACAAAATATCAGATCCTGTCTTTATTTAAACTGTTACTATTTTATCATAGATTTTTTTAAATAAATTTTTATTTTTTTCAGTATTGCATTAAGATATTCATTATCTTGATTACTGAATTTCTAGGTACCTTCTTTAAATTTTTCACCCAAGACACGCGTCTTGCTCTACTCACCCAATCCCAGCCCTGCCACCACTCCCTTTTTCTTGAATCACTTTCTGAATTTGGCTTCAAGCGCACTATCTCTTCTTCTTCCTCCAGTCCCACTGGGTACTCTTTCCCAATCTCCTTTGCTGGTTTCTCCTCGTCTCCTCCAACCTCTACATACTCAGGGCTCAGCTCTAGGACTTCTCCATGTACACTCATAGACTAATTTCATCCAAGCCCATGGCTATAAATAGCGCGCATATCCTGACAACTCCCAAGTTTTATCTCCAGCCCAAACCACTCCCCTGAATTCCCTTCTTGGCATGCCCATTTCAAACTGAATATGACCAAGTCACACTCCTCATTTTAACCCTTAAACCATCTCCCCCTACAGTTTTCTGCATCTTGATAAAGGGTTATTCCATCCTTCCAGTTGCTCAGGTGGAAAATTTTGGAGTTATTTTTATCTACTCTCTAACTCTCTCACTTCACATATAAGCCATCAGCAGTTCTCGTTGGCTCTATCTTCAAAATATATGCAGAATCCAACCACTTCTCACCACTTATACCAACATTCTGGTCCAAGCCACCATCACCTCTTGCTCAGACTATTACAATAATCTCCAACTGATTTATTTGCTTCTTTCCTTTGCTTCTCTATAGTTTATTTTTAACAAAGCAACCAGAGTGATTATTCTTAAATGGAAATCAGCTTATGTTCTGTGCTTAAAACCTTCCAGTGCCTCCCATTTCACTCAGGATAAAATTCAGAGTCTTACAATAGCCTTCAATGCTGGTTCTCAAACTTTATCTGCAACAGAATCAGAATCACCTAGAGTCTTGCTAAAACACCTATTGCTGGGCCCCACCCCCAGAGTTTCTGATTCAGCAAACCTGGGTGGGGTCCAATAATTTGCTTTTCTACCAAGTTTCCAGGTGATGCTGATACTGCTGATGTGGGGACCACACTTTGAGAACCACTGGCCTACCATTCCCTGCATGATCTGTTACTTCTTTGAACTCTTCCCTCATTACTTCCTGCCTTCTCTCTGCTCCAGCTACACTGGCCTTCTTGGCCTTCAAGCCAGCTCCCACTTCAGGACCTTCAAATCTTCTATTCCCTCCTCTAGATTCCTCCTATCTAGAACATTCCCCCTCCAGATATCCTCACGGTCACTCCCTCCTTGAGGTCTCTGATTAAATACCCTTTTAATAAGGTCTTCTCTGAACACACCATATAAAACACCATACTTGCCTCACCCAACCTTGCATTGCTTTATTTTTCTCCATAGAACTTATCACCGTCTTTTCTTTCTTTATTTATTATTTTTCTCCTCCTTCTAGAATGTAAGCTCCATGTGGACACAGACTTTCTATACTTACTTCAGTATTAAATCCAGAGCCTAAAATAGTACCTGGCACATAGGTGCTCAATAAGTATTTGTGAATGAATGAACAATGGGGAGAATTATGCATTCACTCTAGACTATTCCCATATCTGCTTCCAGGTAGCATGAGTGGAGGGACTAATCAAATTTATCGTGTGAATCTGAGCAAGTCACTTAAACACTGCACACTCATCTTGCAAGGTTTTATTGTAAAATCACCATAATTGGCTTAATCATCCAAAAACCAAAATTGACATTAATTCAGTGACCAGTACAGGAAGCTTCCAAAACCCCTTTCTGTTTTACCCACATCCCTGACCTGGTGTACATAGAGGCCCACTTGTGGTGGCTAAAAACAGAGTCCTTCTACTCTGTTGCCACCTGCTTCCTATAGTTGTAAGTCCATCTGTTCCTATAAAGAGTTGTCTCTGAGCTTTATTTCCTTAACTATTTTTTCTGTCTCACTCTCTTTATTCTCCCCAAAGAGTCACCTATTTTTGCCCAGCAATCATTCCACCTTCTTCCTTACCAGGTGTGGCCCCAATTTAATTCAAGTGTCCATTCTGTCCGTATGATTCAGGGTAAATGCTGATTAGGAATCCAATTAGGATAATCCTGTTTCCTCTGCTAGCTACTGGTTTAGGCATGCACATATCACCCAGTTCCAGTCCATGGACATCATCTGCTGGAAATTTCGGGTAAGGTTAGCTTCCACACATGGACAAAGATCCTTCTTCTATTAACGGACATTGTAGTATCTGCATCTTATGCCTGGAACTGCAGCAACCATTTTGTAACCCTGAGGGAAGCTAGCCAAAGGCAAAGCTAGAAATAGCTCAGAAAAAAGATGGAAAGAACCTGGGTTCTTAATGAATCAATGAGCCAATGAATTAACAACAGTGAAGCTACCCTGTCTCAGGATCTCTTGGTAAATAGGAAACAGTACTTTCTTATTGTCAAGACCGTTGGGTTTGGGGTTGGGAGTCATTACTTGCGTCCTTCCAGATACAGAGGGCTGTGCTCAAGAGTAACAGCACAACAACCCAGTTACACATGCAATTTGTTATAAGGCAAGTTCCGTATCACATATATAACCTTATATTCTGGAATAGCCATTTCCAAACTCCATAAACCACTTCCTCAGAATCAAATGCCCATCATGGGTCATCTCACGCCAAGTTACCCATGTTAAATTTCATGCAGGCCCAGTCTCTTTGAAATACCAAAAAAAGACAGACATCTGCTTCCTGGGTGTGGCCCAGAAAGAAGCTGGTTTACATATATAAACCCATGGATGGAAATAACTAAAGTTTTTATTACATATAATGACCAAAAGCAGTAACCACTGCTCATTTTTATTCTAAAATGAGATCTAGGGGAGAAAATTTATCTTGAACTTTGTAGGACCTTTTTATACAATCAGCTCAAGAGAACCTTGATAGAATCTCACAGATAAAAATGAAACAGCTATATGACATTTAAAAGAACCCCTACAGATATGCATAATTTGAAGCATTGTGATATTTTAAAGTTTCAGACATTCTGAAATCTCTGAATCAAAAGCATTCTAATATATTATAACTATTAAATATCTCAATGACACTCAAATGTTTATTCTCTCATAAAGTTTTTGCATCACTGGGTTTTTTTCTTTTTAAAATTCATTTTTAGAAGTTGACTCTCTACCCAGATTTCCTTGTTCTCTCTGGGTCATTGCTACAGTCTAATCAACATAGCAAAATTCTGCTTTATTACATATTTTTTTGTCAGCTCCAGCTCCAGCCTTGTTTTGGCAAGGGCTCGGGGTTTCTTCTAGATTTTGGCTAATAATCCTTACTCAGGAAACCTCCAGATGGACATCGCCAAGATGCTGTCTCAGTTTTTTCTTTTCATTTTGGACAAGCCATGCACAACCTCTTTGATGTATAAAACATCAGTACAAAATGTAGAAAAGTTCTTTTGCTTTTTGCCTGCGTATACCCTTTTTATGATGAGCTGAGATGTTTTTCCACAGGCAAAAGTTTTCCTAAAGAAAAACTATAAAACCCTAAAATAGAATAATTTCAACAGAAACTTTGCATTCAGATTTTTAGAGTTTCTTTTATTAAAAAAATAAGAGGATGCTGTGAAGGTTCTGGCAAAGCAAAAATGCCTAACTAGAATGGCACTTTTGAAAAGAACTGGGGGATGTCCAAATTACATGGTGTTGTATATTTCAAGTTAATCATTATGGGTCAGATTATCAAAGAGGTCTCCACCCTGAATTCCAGAATTGTATTCACTATTATCATATTTTCATGATAATGATAAGTAAATAAATATTTGCTCGATTGTGTTAGGTGGACATTCCGAGAGACACAGGAATCATGACATAAAACTGTTGCCTTTGCAGGATTTCCTTATACTAAGGATGTCTAGTTCAGCAAATATTTTGAGAACATGGACTCAAGGGTATATTTTTCTTTTTTTATTGCTGTTATGGTTTTTCATATGCAAACCTTTAGAAATTTATACGAGTACTTTATCCATATTAGAACATACAAAAACACTGTGAATTCCCTTAAAATAATAAAAATAAATAGTCCTGGTTCTTATCTTTTCCTTCTATCATGAAGTATAGTTTCTTTCCATTGAGAGTTAGTGAAGTGGTTTAGATCAGCCAAATCTAACTGATCTAGATTTCTATCCTGGCTCTATCACCAACTCAATCTATGATGCTGGGCAAATCTATTAACATGTGAGACTCTTAGCTTCTTCATCTGTAAAATGGGAGGAAGAAGGACCATAGCTCCCCACACTCACCTCTATCATAAGGCTCTTCACACTGGATTTTAATTGTCTGGTTACTTGTCTGTTTCTGCCATGAAATTATGAGTTTCCCAAGAAAAGAGAGAATATCTTTATCTCTTTAGAGCAGGGGTTCTCAATCTTGGCTGCACATAAGAATCACCTGGGGAGTTTTTCAAACTCCCAGTGGCCACACTTAACCACTTGAATGCTTATCTCTGAGGGTGAACTGAGGCATCCCTTTTAAGTCGCCCAGATTCTCCTAACACAAACCAATGTTAAGAACCACTGCTTTAGAGGTTTAGCACAGTACCTGGTGCACAAGAGGTATGTTAGATAGAATGAGTAGGTAAACTTAGTCAGAAAATGAGCGAAAGATGCCACAGAACACATTGTAATATTTCCTATCCATCTTCCACCACTAGGCTGTGAGCTCATAGAAAATGAGAATCGCAGAGTCACATTTGTTTTCTATCTCCCACTCCTAAGACACCTAAAGGTATCTTATTCACCTTTACATCCCTTGGCATATATTAAAAGCTCAATGTTTGGTTGAAATAAACATGAAATAAGGAGAAAAGAGTTTTCTTGGTCAATTAAATTAAATATTTTTTTAAGTAGAAGAAGAGAGTAAGAAAAGATTAGATTTTGCTCATGTGTTTCCAGTGGAAGAACAGAACGAGTCCCACTTTCATATGTACTGTGGAAGCCCCATAAATACAGAACCATGTACCGAACGGTCACTTTACAACACACAATTTGGCCTTGACTGAGTACTCAGAGAAAATCATGAAGCAAGTGGGAAAAGACATTCCTTTTGGTGTTTATCTGGACTTCTTGGGACTCTGCTGGAAAAGCTGAGCACATCATCCAGGGAGGACAGTCTCACAACTCACAAACACTAAACAGTGCATTATTTACTGGATGTCCACTTCTGGTAAACTGTTTTGAGTAGCCATAATGCCTGCTTCCAGGTTCAGTGAATGTTTGCTCTTATATTCCCCTCACAGTGTGAACTAGATGAGGTTTGCTTGCTCCCCTGACCTGAATAAGGCTGAAAGACAAATCCAAAGACTCTCATTTTTGAAGGTGAAATGTTTACTGAATTTATCCTGAAAAATTCTTTCTTCAGCATAGAAAACAGCTTAAAAGTGTGCGTGTATTTATTATTTTTCTTATTATTTATTTACACATGTTGGTAAATTCATACCCAATTAATGTTTTGATAGAATTATCATGACGTTTAAAAGAAATTCTCACAGGAAGTTCTGTGAGTGAGTGCCAATTGGTATGAAAGCAAAATAAAAATTAAAATAAATAAGTATATAAAATAAAAGCCAAAACATAAAATCGGCCAAGTATTTGAATGATGATGACATCACAGGTAACTACATCTATACAATAAACTGATTTATCTTCCTTAGCGAGCCACTGGATCCACCTACTGGAATTTTGACATGCTATTCTGCAATAATGCAATTGTACAAATGCCTAGGGCAGTAAGACTGATGGCCCAGCTGAACTGAACTTAGCAAGGTTACTTGTGAGCAGACCTTACTCAATCAACTGCAGGGATAGAATCAAAGTTCTTCTCATATGTATAAACTGAAAAATGAAAAATATGTTCTGTGTAGAGTCTGCTCTTGTATATCACAAAAAATACACTCACACATATGTACAGAGGCAGTCCTCACTTTGCACAGTAGTGCAGGACTGTAAAAATGGCCATTCAAGCTGAAACCACACAAAGCGATCTTAATAATCAATGAAAAAAATTTACTGGTGAATTCTGCCAAATGCTTCAGAAATTACCACCAAGCCTTCTCAAACTCTTCCAAGAAAATAGAAGAGGAGGGAATACTTCCTAACTCATTCTATAAAGCCAGTATTACCCCGATACCAACGCCAAACAAAGGCATCACAAGAAAACAACAGACCAATATCCCCTACAAATATAGATGTAAAAATCCTCCACAAAATACTAGCAAACTGAATCCAACCACATATTAAATGATTATACACCATGACCAAGGGGGATTTATTCCAGGAATGCAAGGTTGGTTCAACATATGAAATCATTCAATGTGCCATATTAAAAGAATAAAGGTAGAAAAAATACATGATTGCCTAAATAGACATAGAAAAATACTTTGACAAAATCCATCACCCTTTCATGATAAAAACACTGAACAAACAAGGAATAGAAGGGAATTTTCTCAATCTGATAAAGGGCATCTATGTAAAAACCCACAGCTAACATCATAGTTAATGGTGAAAGACTGAAAGCTTTCCCTCAAGATCAGAAACAAGACAAGGATGTCTGCTCTCACCACTCCTATTCAACATAGTACTGGGGGTTCTATCCAAGGCAATCAAGCAAGAAAAATAAATAAAAGGCATCCATCTTGAAAAGGAAGAAGTAAAATTGTCTCTATTCATAGACAATATGATCTTATATGCAGAAAACACTACAGAATCTACCAAAAAAAAAAAAACTATTAGAGCTAATAAACTAGTTGAAAAAGTTGCAGGATACAAGATCAATATGTAAAACTCAGTTGCATTTCTGTACATCAGTAATGAGTAATCTGAAAATCAAATTAAGAAAACAATAATATTAAAAAGAATAAAATATTTAGGAATACATTTAACCAAAGTACAAGACTTGTTCACTGAAAACTACAAAGCAGTGTTGAAACAAATTAAAGACCCAAATAAATGGAAAGAAATCCCTTGTTCTTGGATTGGAAGACAATATTATTAAAATGGCAACACTCCCCAAATTGATCTGCAGATTCAGTGCAATTCCTATTAAAATTTCAATTGCTTTTTCTTTCAGAAATGGTGAAGCTGATCCTAAAATGCATTTGGAATTGCAAGGAACACAGAATTCTGGAAGCAATCTTGAAAAAGAAGAAGACTGTTGTGGCAATCACACTTCCCAATTTCAAAACTTACTACAAAGCTACAGTAATCAAGACAGTGTGGTACTGGCATAAGGTTACACATATAGAATGGAATAGAATCAAAGATCCAACTGAGGTCATTAGTAGCTGAAAACTAAAGTATGTCTGCCAACAACATCCCTAGCAGCTGGGGCAAGAGGTCTCTCCTTGAAGAGGAATTTGAACAGCATATCCCTGTGCCCACCTTGCTGATGCATGTGATTACATTAAAATTAAAGGTTTATGTTCCATGAAGGACATCTTGGATTATGTTAATAGGCAGGAAGCAGAAAGGGTGAAGATGTCAACAATATTTTAACTGATAATTACTAGCATCTAGAAGGTACAAGGAATTCCTGTAGCTATCCCAACCAAAGAAAAATGAACAACAGATATAAACGGGTAATTTACAGAAAGAGAAACCCAAAAGCCTAGCAAGCATAAAAAAAAAAGATGCTTACACATAATCAGAGAAAAACAAAAACAAAATAAAGTAACAAGGAGATACATCTACAAATGTATTAGACATGAAGAAATAGGAAAGCTGGATAACATCAAGTTGGCAAGGATGTGGGCATATAGCAAGGTGGCCATACATCCCCATTTGTCTGAAACAGTCCTGGTTTATACTTATTGTGCTGCATAATTATTAGCACCTGCTTTCATTGTCGAAAGTGTCCCCATTTGGACAATAAATCACATGGTCTGCCTGGGTTAGAGGGATCATCATACACTGCTGGTGTAAATATAGACTGGTGTAGCCATTTGGGAAAACAATCTGGAACAGTATTCAGTCAAATTAAGTATTTGAATACCTTATGATGCAGAAATTTCCACTTGGATATCTGGAGATAGATAGATTAGATAGATAGATAGATAGATAGGTATAGATATAGATATATGAGAAACTCACATAACCCCATAGGAAACAGGTAATAAGCTGGTCATTGAAGCATTATATGTGGTGGCAAAGGATTAGAAGCTTTCTGAGTGTTTATAACTAGGAAAGTTAGAAGCAACACAAGATGTAAACACAAAAGCATAGATGTATTACCAGCACTGGTAGGATCGGTGCAGTGAGGTCCAGGTTCTTGGTCTACAGACACAAAAGAATTTGAGAGCAGACACATAGCAGAAGGCTTAACAGAGGAGGATTTATTAGTAAGGCGAAAGTACACCTCCAAGGGGAGGGGCGGGCAGGCTCCAGGTGAGCATCTGCACCGAAGTTGTGGTGGTAGGTGTCTTTGAAGATTGGATCCTGGGGTAGGTGAAGGTCTTGGAATGGTGGCCAGTCGGGGCATTGTCTCCACCCCCACATCCGCAGGGGGAGATTTTTTCCTTACTTAGGTATCTCCGGAACTGTCATGGCGGTGATCCCCCGCAAGGGGGGGGTCAAAACCACAATGCAAATGAGAGTATAATGAGGCTAGGGGCTATTCTCCGTCAGCTTTGGGGGGTGTGTTGCAGGCTGAAAAGCCGCTGCCTGGTAATTAGGATGCTGCAGCTGGTGGAGTGACCTTGCTCCCAGCTCATATCTAGCTTCCTCCTGCCTATCTCAGATGGATATTAAAGACGTAATGCTAAGTGAAAAAGTTCTTTAAAAATAGCGTGATATTATGGTAGGATGACCCCACTGACCCACACTATTGTATAATTCCCTCCCCTTGACTGTGGATGGGACCTATGACTATGCGGGATATCAGTTCCATGATTAGATTATATTACCTGGCAAAGGTGAGGGGATTATACTGATGTAATTAAGGCTCCTAACCTGTATTTTGATTTAACCAAAAAGAAGTCAGTCTGAGTAGGCATGACCCAGTTATCAGAACTAGACACCTATAACATTATAGCCCCAATCAGGAGTGTCCCTGAAAGACAGTGGTGAAGGAAATCCTTCTAATGGGAAGAAATTAAAGCAGTATATTTGCCCCCTTTGTCAGGGATGGATATGGACAGAGATATGGATCTGACTCATAGACAGTGGCTAATAGTTTGGTTTGATGTTTAAGGACGAGGTAAGACTATCGATGGCAAGAAAGACTAGGGAAGAGGTTTGTGGAGAGACCTACAGAATGGGGATGGAGTGTGAAGACATCTGCTCACCAAAGGGCATACGCTGCAGATGAGACTGTCATTAATCAGGTGAACATGATGACAAGACACAATATAGACCAGGCAGCCTATTCCTCAGCTACTCTGGTGCTTGTTGAATGAATGTACAAAGTGGTCATGACAGCAGAAGTAGAGGCTATGCATTGGTTCAACACCAAGGACTTCTCCTCATCAAGGTTGATCTGATACCGCCGTTGCAAAGTGTACAAACTGCCAATCACGGACCCGGGTGCTAAGCCCCCAAATGGCACCATTCCCTGAGGGTACCAGCCAGCTGTTTGTGGTATGTTGATTACATCGGGCCCCTTCCCTCATGGACGTGGCAACAATTTGTCCTAACTGTAATGTACATGTATTCTGGAAATGGATTTTCCTTGTCTTTACTGAGTGCTTCTGCCAGAACCACCACTGTGGACTTTTAGAAAGCCTTATTCACCATATTCAATGCAACGTTGTTTAATTTCACACAATATTACTTCTGACCAAAGAACTTAACACAACAAAAGAAGTACAATAATGAGCTCATGTCTGTGGAATTCACTGGTCTTACCACAATATCCCATCACTTAGATGCAATTGGCCTGGCAGGATGGTGAACATTCTGAAAGTTTGGAGCTGTGTCTTATAAAATGCCATCACATGCTTTGGATCAGTGACCAACATGGTGCTGTTTCTCCCATGGCCAGAATAAAGGGATCTAGGATCAATGTCACTATTCCATCTGGTGATCCACTAGCAGTTTTGCTTTCCATCCCCACAACTTTGTGCTCTGCTGGTTTAGAGGTCTTAGTTCCCACAGGAGGAGTGCTTATACCAGTAGGCACAACAATTGTTCTGTTGAACTGAAAGTTGACACTGCCACTTGTCCATTTTGGTTTCCTCATGCCATCAAGTCAACAGTCAAAGAAGGGGATTACACTAATGATGAGGATGACTGATCCTGACTAACGAAAAGAAATTGGGCTATTGCTATACAATGCAGTAGTGAAGACAGGGGACTCATTGGGATGCCTCTCAGAACTTCCATTTCCAAGAGCAAAAGTGAATGGAAAAATAAGCAATTTTAAAAAAGGGCAGAGCCACTAACGATTCAAACCTTTCAAAAATGGAAGTATGGGTCCTTTGGCCAGGTAAAGAACTAGCTGAAGTGTAGGCTGAAAGCCAAAGAAGCATAGAATGGGTAGTGGAAAAAGATTGTATGTATAGCTGGTCACGACTATAGCCTTGTGACCAGTTCTAAAAACATGTGCAGTAGCAGCTATATGTATTTTCTTCCTTACTTATCATGTATATTTTTATTTCTTTTTTCCTCTCTATTATTTTATATAAAGAGTGTTGGTGTCAGTTAAATTTACAATTTAGTGTTTAGGTAACTGAAATACAGGAGTAATTAGTTGCCTATGGGATGGAAACAATACCTGTTGGAAAATTAGTTCTCCTGGGGGGATGAGGCGGAGGTAAGTGGGTGAGAGCATCTTGTTAAAAATACTTGCAACTTACTAGGCAGATGCATAAAGTTGCTCTTCTATAAAAGTTCTCCTATGAGCAGAAGCATGTTATTATGCTATTGTCTTTTAACTCCAAATTTCCCCTTCTAGATCTTGCTTTGTAAAACTAGGGCTGACATTCTTCATATTACTTTGTCAGCTGAATCCTTATTAAATTCTGTCAAAAAGGGATCCTGGGAGACTGGAAGGCAGGGAGAGGGCAGAGGGATTCTTTTCATTTGCTTGTTCTTCCCGTCAGTGTCACCCAAGCAAAGGTACTTCACCCTGGCCACAGCACTGTGTTTCAACCTCCATCTTTTGCTGGCACTCCCAGAAGCAGCTTCATCAGTCCTTCCCCTCTCAGAAGCAGCAGCAACAGCTGCCAATGCCCCCTGAGGTTTGAATCTCATCTCTTCAAGACTATTCCTCTTACCTCAAAGTATTAGAACTAGCTGAGTAGCACTCCCTCTTCAGAAGTCCCAGTCCCAGCTCCCCAGGCTCCTCCTCCAAACTTTAAAGTTTTAATTGCCTCAATCTTTGATATTTGTTCCCCCAGCCCTACTGTCTGCTACAATTATTACCTCTATTTTTCATTAGTCTTTGCTTTTAGCATGTTCAGCTCTCCAACGCCTGTGTAATCAACTCCTTATGTTAAATCCTCTGTTTAAATACCTACTGTGGTTTCTTTTTTACCTACTGGAGCTTGACTGATACACACACAACAGAGAACTAGGCAGCAATTAGAAGCAACAGATTAGATGTACACATGGCAACATAAAAAGATATTAAATACATAGTACTGAGTGAGAAAGCAAGAAACAGAACAAGATATTCAACACAATGTCATTTACATAAATTAAAAATAATTCTTTCAGAAAAACAATTTTCAAGAATACATACAAACATATCAGAGTGGTCACCTATGACACAGACAGGAATGAGAGTGAGATACGGGGATGAAGGAGAAGGAAGGAAGGTAGATATGAGAAAGGCTTTGCATGAACCAATGATGATAATGTGCCATGGACTGAGAGGTATGATTAACTCAACCCTCTGCCCTTAAGAGTATGGGAATCATAACAAAAAATCTAGGAGTAAACTTTAGGCACAGCTAAATCCAAAGGCTTGACTATTTCATCTTATGTTATTCTGTCTTCTGCTTTTCTCTGTATTGGTTTCTCTCAAGCATATTCTCTCCATGACAGAGCTCCTAGAAGATGAAGGCTTATACTCTAGTATATGAGGTAATGAGAGCCTTAACTTTTTTTTTTCTTCCTCACCGTTCAGGCCAAAATTATGAGGCTAATACTCATTGGCCCTGATTGGCCTGCTCAGGTCATGTGTACTTCCTGAACCAATCACTATGGGGTGCAAATACTTCCATTGGTCAATCATAGATCATTTGCCTCAGACAGTGGGGTCAGTCCCATGAAACTTGTTACTAGAAGAAGTAAATTCTTCAATACAACACTAATCCCATTAAAACATGTCCAACACTGCTCAATGACTAATAAAGAATTCTACAATGGCACTATTTTTCCAGTAGAAATTTCATATCTGAGTAGATCACAGAGGTAGAGCTGGTCTTTAAAGAGAGGACAAAGAAGGTGACTCATGGCCATGTGGCTATATTTTAGGAACACTGCAAATTCCTCTTGCCTAAAATATCTTCCCCATCTGCCAACCACAGTCTTCAATTCCAGCTCTGCTACTGAGAATCATTGTTTTGGGCCTATAACATGGACCCTCCAAGCTGCTTTGGGAAAACATGTAAATGCCTCTTACCATTTATTGGCTTTTAACACCTTTGTATTGATTACCTTATCAGATTGATGATGACAGGAAAGACAACAGTGAGTGGTCCCTCAGAGGAAAAAGTCTACATGGGTTAAAATGTCACAAAGGGCAGACCCGGAACTGTATAGCCAGGGTGATAGGGAAGAGTGAGGAGAAGGGTGACAGGACACTCAAGACACAACCTGTCTGATTCAGTTTCTCTTGGTAACAACGCTACCCAAAATACCACTTAATTACATCCTAGAAGGAGCATCCTATGAGAGGATATTTGGGAATCTTCCCCTAACAAGACTTCTATGTTGGAGACATCGCTATAGAACAGCATCTGTCCTGGGTCTGCAGGGAGAAAGGAGATTGTTTAAATAACAGATGGTCACTAGGAAGAACCACAGTCTCTAAGAACTCTCTTGAAATATTTCTAGCTTCTAATAGTTAAACAAAGATGTCCCTAGGACCCTTGTTGATCTTTTCTATTGACATGAAAGTGCTAGGGTCTAAATGACTTTTTTTCCAGCCAATGCAGTAACAAAGAGAGCAATACCCCAAAGCTAACTTCCCATGTGATTTGGGACAAGATATTGTCTTTCCTTATAGTGTCCCGATTTTGAACTCCCTGTTACTAAATTTCCTGTCTCACCAGGCCCCATCTTCCTAAATGGAAACATTACAATAAAAATCTTCCCAAAAGTTTAGTAAGTGGGTGGAAAGAAAGAAAGCGAGAAAGGAACTCATTAAACTGTTAGCAGTGGTTATCTATGGGAAGGTAAATGTGATAGAGGCGAAGGTAGTAAAAAAGAAAACTTTGTTGTATGTATTTTATTATTGCTTGACTTTTGTTTACAGTGATCATGTATTCATGAATCCTTTTAGTAATTTAGCAAAATTTGTACTTAATTGATTCTACTACCTAAGAGACATTTGTTCTCACATTTGGGATTAAACTTGAGGGACACAGGGCCAGCACTGTGACCTAGATAAATGCTGACCACCTAAAGAAAAAGTATATCCTATAAATGTCACCACTGCCTGAATTAAGCTTAAGAATAATGCTCAAGTGATATAAAACCAAGCTGAATAAAAATGCAAAATACCCGAATTCTTTGTTACATCTACTCTTTTCTTTTTTCAAAAAGAATGAACTACTGCTGTTCTTGAGAGTGTCATAAAGATACAGGTCGGTTATGCTGCTCCCCGGATGGGTTTCAGTTGGTAATAAATGGTTTTCCGGGAGGTTTGAGTTAAAGCTCTTATGTAAATAGAGAGAGGCTTACATAATGCTCTTTAAACTAGAACTTTGAAGACAATCTGCAGTAGGATATGAAATCTGTCTGTGCTGCAAATTGCATCTGAAAACTAACGGGAAGCCATCGAAGACGTGGTTTAAGAAAACAGGAAGAAAAACACCTACAGAACAAGCTTCTGATCAATCATTTAATCAAACCTCAACCACGACCAAACAGGAAATACGGAAGAGGTGTGTCTTGGGCTTAGAGCAATGCTACTCAACAAACTATATGTCAGCAGCGCTCATGAGTATCGTTCATTGTAAATTTCCATGTGGAATTCTCCAGGGGCTGGAGCCATGCCTTCGGCCGTTTCCCTCTCTATAAGGTTAGACAGTGCATCATCTCACGCAAGAGGCTAAACTAGTATTGATTTTCCAATTTCTAAAAGGAGTAACCATTTCGAGCAAAGGCGGGGGGGGGGGGTCCTGTGTAAAGGAGAAACACTGACAACAGAGAGCGCTGCGCAGAGGGGAAGAGGGAGCCGTGGAGAGCGAGCGGCGGCTTCTCCCCGCCCCAGTAGCGGGGCTGCGAAGTTCTTGCCACAACAGCTGCGAAGTTCTAATTCGGTAGACCTGCAGGAGAGACGTTTCTCTGCCAAGGGAGAGTTCTGTATTTTTCAGGAAGGTGGGACGGACCCTCTTCTATCGGTTTTCACGCCCACCTCACCTTTATTACCTCCGATCCTTACGCCCTCCCTTCTGAACCCCCTCTGCGAGCAGCAAGGAGGGAGGAGGAGGGGGCAGGGGAGCGCGCGCCGGGTTTCAAACATCGCCAAACTTTCCAGAAGCCCCCGGCCCCCACCCGACTTGGTGCAGGCGCGCCTCACGGCTTTGGAGCCCAGCCCCGCCTCCTCGCCCCACCATCCCGGGGCCCCACACTCCGCGCGGAACTGAGGCGGCAATGTGCCAGCCCCAGACAAGGGGTGGGCTGACTGTTAGGTCCATTCCGCCCCCGAGATTGGATTGCACCGGGGGCGCGGAGCTCGCTAGGTAACTGCCAAGTCTGAGCGTGCGCTGGGCAGCGCGCAGAGGTCGGCGGCACCCGCCCTCGCCGTGGGGCCGGCGGCGGGAGGGCTGGGCGGAGCCGGCGGCCGAAGGGAGCCGCCCCGCCTCGAGCTTTGGAAAGCGTCTCCCCGGCCCGGGACCGCCGGGCGCGCCCCTCCCAGCTGGCTCCCTTCCTCCCCCCTCTCCGCGGCGACCCTCCCTCCGGTTCTTAAGGGCCCCGCAGGAAGGGGAACCCGCAGGCAGAGCCCCTCCTCTGCCCGCATCTGCTGACTTTCCTAACACCCCCTTCCCCCGCCGTGTCCCACACTATTTACGACCGCGTAGACTCCCGCTCACGCACGCCTGCCCTTTTCCCCAGAAGCCTGAAAGTGGCTGAATGGACACACTGACACGTGAAAACTCTATTCGGAGTGACTTAGAATCCGCCGCCTTGAGGTTTTAATCTTGCTGGGCTCGTCCCGCTCGGTGTTCAGGGCAGCTGTCCCAAAGGTCCCGGTGTTCTTGACTATCCCTAGGGAAGGTGAGGCCGGGAGGAATGGGAGAGGAAGAAACGTGAGAAGTCCGGGGCCACACGGAATATCCAAGAGAAAACTCCGAATCCTAATCCCAGGACTGGAAGTCCTTGTGCGTGGTTTCCAAACCAAATGCACTTGACAGATTTCTTGCTAGTCCTGGGACCCCCAAGTCGCGTCTTAGGAACAGAGAGAACCGACGCGCTACCACCGACCATCTGTCCTGGGAGTGGGGGGTACTGTTCGCCCTAATCCTGCCTTTCCCCACCTCTCTTCATCAGCAACAGGTTTTCAAATACGGGAGACCCCCCCCCCGCACCGGGGGCCACTCCCCCCACCCACCGCGGCCTACCCGCCCCCCCCCCCGCGGCCGACGCCCGCCACGCATTCGCCCCAGACAGGGTCAGACCGAGGCCGAAATGGCCTCGTTGGCATGGGCGCCTGTGGCCAGGATGGTGTGATTTTGAAATGTCAGGGCACCGCTGGGGAGATGGCAGGCAACCCTCCTATAAATCTCTTTTCTTTTCCAAACACAAAGTCGAGGGTCACTTGCAGCCTTGCATTTCTAGCTTAGACGTTTCTACTCTAAAAGAGTCCTCGTGGTGCGTTGCGGCTGGACTTTCCTCCTTTCCACGTCCCTGCAGGTTCTGACCGCCTAGTTTTCCTGAGACACTGACTGGTGTCCCAGACTTCTTAGGGCAGCTGCAACGGGTCCCTCTGATGCCCCGGGTCTACTTGGGGTCCACCCACCAAGCTCCCTGCTCTCCAACTACTCCTGTCAGTAGGAGGTGAAGAAAGAGCTTAATTCTCTATAATATGACCTCCAACTTGTGGGCTCTTCCTGATGAAGCCAATGGAAGAAGGAAGGGAAAACAGTAGAGCTGATGACTGAACACCCAAACTCTGACCTCAGAGAAGGAAAACCCTCAACTATTGCATCTGCCCACCTTGCATTGTACTCCTGAAACCTGGAAATGAAAATGGAAATTGTTTGATGTATGAGGAGACGTTATCTAATTAGGGCGTAAGAAATTTAATCTTTCCAGCATGCAGGTCATATAATTAATGTTAATTTAACGCTCAAATTCTCAGTCATTAATTTTTATTCTCTTAAATGCAGTTTGGCAGGGGCCCCTGATCCATGGCAATGGATTTTACTGGATGTGAGGACACACTTAGTGTTAGGATGACTCACCGCAGACCTTCCCATCCCAATAACAAGATCACATCATGTATGCATTATTAAGCCACATAATTGAACGGTCCATAGTTTGCATATCAGACTATTAAAATAATGTGTTTTGCTTTTCTCCGAACACGTATTGTTCAAGTCTCTGCGAATATGTGGCGATTCTGATAATTATCACCAAATTACTGCAAATGTTCTCTTCATTAACATGATTTCTTTCAAGCATTTTTAAAAATGTGAATATTATTATGAATTAAGGAACTTCCTACAAAGTTGTGTGAACTTTTTTTTAAGGGATTTGTCACTGGGAAGAAAGGAATATATTTTAAATGGAGGAGGGAGAGAAATGCCTTTAAATATGCCTTTCAAATGGTTTTCTCTGTTCAAATGAAAGTTTTCTCTGTAGTTTTTCAGGCATCTTCTACTCAAGAGACAGACACACATAGAAGACAGGCAGAGAGACAAAAAAAGAGGGAGAGAGAAGGGAGGGAGAGAGAGAATTTAAAAGTCACAGGACAGTAAAAGAGAATTAATTTTTAAAAGTCCCTACTATCCAGTCCCCTTCTGGTGTAGCTAACTTGTCCCCCAAAATAAAATCCTAACTTTTTACCTGACCTAAAGTAAGCTATTATTCCCCACATTTTAAAAGTACCAACTCAAAATTTTCTAAAGCTAACAGCTCACAATTTAGTTAAATATTGCCGTTTTCTCCTAGCTATTCTCAGCTATACTGCTGGAGAAATTATAAGCCATAAAGAGCCTTTATTGTAACCTTCCCTTCAGTTTTCAAAGTTGAATAGCAAGACGTTAAAAAAAAAAAAACTACTGCAAAATAAGAGTCTCTTTTAAATGTGAGAAATTTGCATCTACTCTCCTTTCTAGCAAAATTTTCCTCTGAGTGATTTTTAAACTCATAACAAACAGGTCAGCCTGCCGCTGGTCCTCTCTCCTTCCGGGTGCAGCGTCGGGCGCCGCGCGCAGGTCGCTGTCCTCCGACGGCGCTTCCAAAGCCGACACGCCGCCATCAGCCCTGGCGAAGAGGAGTTTTCACCTACTGGGAAAGTCTCACGAGTTTGAGAAGGTTGTGAGGTTTTTTTCCTAAATAAAATACTGCAGGAAAAGAGTGGGCCGAGAGCGAGCGAGGAGAGAGAGTCAGTTGTGGCTGGTGCGTTCCGCCCGCGCCAGCAGTAACCTGCCGGGCCGTTCCAGGCGGGGCTGGACACCCCCTCCCCTCGCTCGGCGCCTGGATCCTCCGGGCCCCTCTCCTGGAGCCCGCAGTCAGCTCTCCGGGGAAGGGGTGCCAGGCCCCGGGCGGCACTTTTATTTTGGCTGAGAGGAAGGAACGCTGCTCCCAGGCCCGAGGGAGGCGAACTGAGCCCTTCTGTTTGGATTTCCCTCCTCGCTATAGCAACCAGCAGCATCCGGACAAAAATGCGCCCTCCCTGGACAATGGCCCGGCCTCCCGCTTCTCGCCTTCGTCTTCCTCCCCCGGATCGCAGCCAGGACCTGCCTAGGAGCTCAGTGGTTCAGTGGCAGGGAACGCCCCCACCCCCACCCCGCTCTGTTCCCTAGCAGTCCCTCTGGAGGTCAGGCTAGGGCGGGGGACGCCGCAGCCCCTTCTCCCCGCTGGGGCTGATGCCCCACGTAGGCCGAGGCCAGGACACAGAACCTCCCGGCCGAGCTCTGGGGCTCTGGCAGCCGAGTTCCCCGCGGGATTGTGTGGGTAACTGGATGGCCCTGAGTGGAACAAACTCCAGCTTTTTTCAGGGTTTAAAAAAAATTAGTAGTAGTATGCAGAAAGCAGACTACTCTTCCCCCTTCCCCCCGCCCCCCATCACGTAAATATAAGCATCCTAAACCACGGTCCTAGACATGATCTCTGACTTTCTTTCACTCTCCCAAGGTTAATTAAGTTCCCTTCCACGAACTGAGCTCCGCGCCTATTCATTATTCTCTCCCTCTGACCTAGGGCGTTAATATGATCAGGCCTGTGACTCGGCCGTGTCCTGTTTTCCTATTTTGCATTTAATGCTGGGACCCAGCTGCCCTAGGTTACCACCGAAAACTCGCAGGACAGACAAGAGGAGTGAGCTGGTCTCATTGCTCCAACCTGCCTAAGGCTTCTTTCTGCTGCTTCTTCCCCACAGTGCCAGCCTCTACATTCCCAGGACCCACATTCTGGAAATCTGTCTTTAAAAAAAAAAAATAGTCATGTCTAACTTGATTAAGTCCAAATTTGCCTAGAATGATAGCTCTGAAATCCAGAGACCTAGCAGAAGGTCCAGCACACAGCCATTACCAGTGCGGTTACCTGCTCTCAAGAAAAGCTTTGCTCCGGTGCACCACCCCTCCCCTGCTGGCTGCCATCCCCTGGACACCAACAACACACTTGTTAAGTGCACTTGTACACTTTAGAAGGGATTGCATTCGTGCTCTTTGTAGCCAGAATAGGAAAACTGAAGTCCATCCTCAACCAAATGCAGCCTTGCTTCCCCAGCGATGGAAACCCAGCCCTAACCCCTCGACACAGAGGCGTCAGTGAAATAGCTCATGACGTTCCCGCGTCCGTGCGCAGGTGTGTGCTGCGCTCTGCTTCCCGCCTTCCGCGGCTCGGATTGCTCCAGAGGATAGGAGAGGGAAGGGACTGCGGCAGGAACTTCATCTCAGTACATCTCCAAACGCTTTAGAGCTAAGGAGGCTTCTGTTGAAACACTTTAATTTATCAAAGAGTTGTCATTCCCTTCTGGTGGCCAGCCATCCACCCCACCTGCTTTAAGGGGGGGGGGGCGGGGAGAGTTGGGAAGCACCTTCAGGCTCCATTGTTAGGAAATCATTTAACTGTTAGTCCTTTGAAAACGAAATTTCAGGAAGGGAACTAGGAGCCACCAATCGCCTCGTGTTCTGTTCCTGATATTTCAATATAAACAAGCTGTATTAACTCCAAATAGAATTTATCTTGCACACTGATGGAACGTGTCCTTTATGCTTTCTCCCCCATAAGGCCTCATATTCACCGCTCAAAATTTAGCAGGCTTCCTTTGATAAATTACTCAAAGTAATCCCTGAAACAGCTAGACTGCCTGGGTGATGCGGTTTTAGAAGTCTTCAAGCCGTGCCTGTCTATAAAATATTCACTTGCGGACTACAAAGGGGGGATCATTTTTAATGATGAGATTCAGAACCGGAAGAAAAAGGGAAAGAGATTAATATCCATGAATTCAAATAATTCCATTTCAAATACCGAACTTAGAACATTACATCTCACTGGTTTACGCAGTAGTGAAGATAAAATAGAATCGTCTGCGTGTGAAGCATGGACAAACGCGGAGTTGCCAAGCATATGAAAAACAGGAGTTTCAACTTTCAGAAAACTTTTCCTTCTTCAAGACCGTTTCTGACATGGAGACAGATGCACATTTAGAAACTTGTAAAATGTATATATAGACAGTAACTGATATAGATCTATATGGGATTTTTTAAATTCAGGAGACAATATGCTGCTACATAATTAAAGATGTTAATTTCTGTCCTTTTTTTTTTTTAAGGTAAATGTTTATTGTGCCTCTCACAAGAACTGGCAACTTGGAAATGCATTTTCCATGCTTCTTATAAATGCATCTCCAAGTCTGCAGTTCTTGAAGCCTTAAGGAGGTTTTCATTAAAGCGGCCAGCTGCCTCTTTGTGTGGATTGGCTGCTTAAAGCTGCAGCTCTGAAGTGGGAGCCTCAGTTTTGACATTCTGTAGGCGCTTAGCAAAGAAGTTCCATTCAAATGTGAGGGAGCACTCCACCAAATCAAACAGCTTCTGGGAGCTAGCAGGAGAGCAGAAAGCAGGGAAATGAACGACCTGGACAAGGCAGAAGAAGGAGGAGGAGAAACAGAAAGGATTCAAACAATTCTCCAGGTAGTATAGTAAATAGGAAACACCATAGGCAATTTTACCCAAGTTTAAACAGTTGCCACCTCCTAAGAAAATGTCCTTTGTTTCCTGATTTCCATTATCATAGCACTACATAAGCAAGAAATAAATTAAGGTCTATCAAATGAATACCATCTCACCTCTATTTTAATAACTATGTCCTTTCGGCAATGAATTGGAGTGATTATGGTGTTTTCTCTGCCAAGTCTTGGTATATAGAAATAAATAAATGATATTTTACATACAGTGTGTGTGTTTACTAGATGAACGAGTTAATAAATTACAATTCAAGTTAGAGTACGTGGAATGATACCATTATTGTTACTCAAGTGAAGACTTTGGGGGCCTTGGGTCAAGATGCTGGGGGGCTACCGAGACCCAGGCCCGGCTCACTCTTTCGAGGAGTGTGAGAGTGTGGGGATAAATATGGGTCTTTGGGGTTTAGTTCGTATATGCTGAGTTATTTCCTCTGCCGCAGAGCACCTGGGCAGGAGGGAGTCCGCACCACTTCCTCAGACCAGTCCAGGCCGGGGTACAGACTGAGTGGAGCCCTTCCTCTGGACTTAGGAGAAAGCGATGGGCTGGCGCCCTTGCCAGGATCTCTTCTCAGGGTGCCTCGAGCCTGTTCTCGAGGAAGGGGCCCAAGGGACCGGGCAGCCCGCCCCCGAGGCAGCGAGGTCCACACGAACCGCCTGCTCAGCCATTGTCCTAGCGAGTGATCTCCGGAAGCTGTGCTGGAGTGAGGGAGATATCAAGACACCTTGTCAGTTCAAAGCATTGTAGGGTTGTTTGAAATCCTCTCCACGTCAACGTAAGCAGCCTCTGTATTTGAACAGCTGCTTTGAACAGTGAAAGGGAATGAGCTGAATCAAAACCTGGAGGTGTCTCCTCGAGACACCTTCCACCTGCTTTTATGCGGGTGGAGAAAGGCAGGCAGAGATGCAGACTCTGCCATGGTGGGTTCAGCCGCAAAGAAAGGCGCCTGTGACAGGGGGAGGGGGGAAGGGAGGATGAAGAAGCCCCCCATCTGGAGCTAAAACCTCCGAGAGCCTAGGTTCCCGGAGCCCCAGGGAGGCGCCGCGCCGGCAGGCAGACAGGAAGCCAGCCGAGGCTACTCAGGACCCGGCGTTCGCGCCAACCGGGCCTCCAGCGACAGGAGGGGAAGCAGGGGTGGCGCGGTGGGAGGTGGTACCCAGAGTCACAGTGCGCGCCCAGCCCTGCCCGCCCGGCGATTGGCCTGGCTCCGGGGGTGGGGGTGGAGTGCGGAGGCTGAGGCCCAGGGGTAGGGTATTGCTTTGTGTACTCCCGGGGATTTATTGGGTGATTAACCCAGTAGAACTACCCGAGCTTACCCCGCTGGGAGCGTTTCGGCTCCGTTGCCTGCCAGCGAAATGAGGCGGGGGTGAGGGGTGGAGTGGAGACCTGGGACGTCAACGTGGGATGGATCTCGGAGCAGTGATCACCAGTGAAGTCCCATTGCAGACAGGAAGTTTTGATGTACATGTGCAGCCTATTCTTGCCCCCCCCCCCAGGGCCCTATGCCCAGGGTTGAGGGGAGGGGGCAGAAGAAGAGAGTGGAGGGACTCAGCCCGGCCGCCTTGGTTCCCTCAGTGATGCGCATGGAAACCTTTTTCTTCCCTCGAGTGTATCCCCCCACAGGCTGCAAAGGGCCTAGTCCCTTGAGAAATATGAAATCAAATCCAGAGAAAAGCAGACACCTGCCCCTGAAGGGGGTGGGGGGGCGGGGACTGCTGAGTATCCGGACGCGGCCCTTCCGGGCGACTGGATTCTTCCATCTGTGGGAGCTCTGAGTTCTCCGAGGGGTGGGGGGCAGGACGGGACGCGGCTGGCGAGCGGCCTGTGCGCTCCCAAAGCCCCACGAGAGCCGCGTGCCCAGCGCGGGGGACTCGAGGCAGCTGTCGGGAGGAGGCGGTCCTGCCCGCCGCCCAGCCCCTTCGCTCCTAGTTGAGGAGCCGCGGGCGCCAGTCGCCGAGTTTGCGCGCTCGGAGGCTCGGACTTTTTCACTTTTTCCTAGCCGGGCAAAGTTACCGGATGCCTAGCAGCCCCCAGGCGCGCGGCCGGTGTGGCTCCGCGCTTGCGCTGGGACCGAGCGCCACGCGGTGCGTGTCCTCGCCTCGCCGCGCGGGTGCGCGCGTGGGAGATGCAGGTCCGTCCCGCTGGCGGCCTGTGGGCTCGCCCCTCCCCTCACCATTTCTCTCTCTCCCGCACACAAGCTCATAAACACAGGGCACGTGGAAATTCTCAGCCAAAGCGCCTTGCCCGGGCGGGTGCTCAACGTGGTGATTTATAAACAGCTCAGCCACTCCCCAAAGAGCTCTGCTCCTCGTTAGTCATGATGAATTCTCTGGCCCGCTCCACTTTACTGTCTAGATTAAGATGCTCGGAGCCCCCAAAGAACTCCCCTTGAGCGTTGATTTGGTTTCCCTCACAAACCCACGACCTCCCGCAGCTCCAGAGCTAGGGCTACAACGGGCGGGGTCAAGGGTGAGAGGTGGGGGCGCGATTCGCGTTCCCTGGGGTCTTTTTTTCCCCTTTCCGGCAGCAACTTTTGATTCCCTTCTTGGTATCGGCGCTGTGCACTTGGTCCTGCGTGGTGGTCCCGCTGCTCCAGCCTGGGTGCGCCCGGCTTTCTCCTACCCGTCTCGCAGGCTCCGAAACCGGCAGCAGGCACCTGCTCAGGGCGGCTTGGGAACTGACGGCGCGACGCGCTAGAGCTCCATAGAGCGGCGCCGCCAGCGCACCGTCCCGCAGCCTTGCTCCGGAGCTCATGGCTGAAAGCTAAGCAGGGAGCTTCGCCAGAGAGCTCCTGAGGGCTGAGTCAGACTAACCCCACCCGCTGGCCCCCGCAGAAGTTACTGATTAGGAAGGTTCCCCTAGCATTAGCCCATTTTCCTTCACACGCTCTTCCTCCTTTTCGAAACAGCTAACGGAAAAAGTTGCATCGAAAAGAGCCAGAAGCGCAGGGAAGCGCGCACGCAGCCCCAGCGGCTCGGGTTCCCGGAGCGGCCCTTGGTGCCTCCACCGCACCCGGAGGCCGAGCAGCCCTTGCTAGAGCTCCTGTAGCCTCGCACAGGCGAAGGTCTGCCCGCGCGGGCTCCTAGTTTTCTAAACCAAAAACTGTGCGCGCGCCCCAGTGTGTGAATCCGACAGAGACTTTTAGTTTTGTTTTGTTTTCAGGCCAGACCGCAGCGCTGTCAGAGCAGGCAACTCCGCGCCTTAACAAGAGTCTCTCACAAGCCCATGCGCGGGCTGAGCCTGCCTCTCGTGGGGTCCTCTCGCCTAGGGGCTGGGAGACAATTGGTCTTAGAACCTAAAAGAAAGAGAACCTGAGCCAGCGGCGGAGTGGAGGGGACGAAGAGGACCTTTATTTGGGGCAAAAGTGTCGTACACCCTGGAGCAAGAAGCACAAGGGCACTGAAATTCAAACCGTGGGGGGAAAGGAGACTTCAATAGGGGGACAAGTCTGGCTTCTGGCCCTAGTTTTAAGAGACGCTGGTGTATGTGCGTGTGCGTGTGCGTGTGTATGTCCCAAGGTGAATAAAAATCGGACTCTCCCTGGCTCGGTGCGACTCAGCCTTTCTCTTCCTTTCTCCTTCACCCGCCCCCCCCCCCAGCCCTATTGGGAAGACAAGGTGGACCGAACACACCCCAGCCCTCTCTGCCGCCCCCCCCCCCGCTCCCCGCCGCCACCCAAGTCTCCCCTCCCCGGCTTGTTTGCACGCGAGACAGATGGGGGGCGGGGCCCATCGGAGAGGGGCGGAGGAGGCCGGGGGCGGGGGAGAAGGGGAGGTGAGAACTAAGAGAATCTGAATCGGGTGGCTAGCGGGGACCGGAGGAGGGCTGAGGACTCCGCGTCCGGGAGGAGGAGGAGGGGGCAGCGCTGCGCCAATCAGTGGCGCCGGCCTGGGAGGTTGCTAGTGGTATCCACGTAAATCAAAGGGCGCGGAGCCAATGGGAGGGGGCGGAGGGGGCGGGGCCCAGGCGCGTGCCGCTGCGAGCCGGCGCTGCCAAGAGAGCGGGAGAGAGCTGGAGAGAGCAGCGAGAGGGGGGAGCGCTGAGCTAGTCGGAGAGTGAGCGAGAGCAAGCAGGAGGGAGAGGAGGAGAAAGAGAGCGAGGGCGGACGGGCGGGAGGCGGCGGCGGCGGCAGCGGTAATAGCAGGAGCAGGAACAGAAGGCGTCGGAGCGGGCGTCGGAGCTGCCCGCTGGGGGAGAGCGAGAGAGGAGAGAGAAAGAGCGAGCGAGCAGAGGAGCCCGAGGCGAAAAAGTAACTGTCAAATGCGCGGCTCCTTTAACCGGAGAGCTCAGTCCGGCTCCGAGAGTCATGGCGACCGCAGCGTCTAACCACTACAGCCTGCTCACCTCCAGCGCCTCCATCGTGCACGCCGAGCCGCCGGGCGGCATGCAGCAGGGCGCGGGGGGCTACCGCGAGGCGCAGAGCCTGGTGCAGGGCGACTACGGCGCGCTGCAGAGCAACGGGCACCCGCTCAGCCACGCTCACCAGTGGATCACCGCGCTGTCCCACGGCGGCGGCAGCGGCGGCGGCGGCGGCGGCGGCGGGGGCGGGGGCGGCGGCGGGGGCGGCGGCGACGGCTCCCCATGGTCCACCAGCCCCTTGGGCCAGCCGGACATCAAGCCCTCGGTGGTGGTGCAGCAGGGCGGCCGCGGCGACGAGCTGCACGGGCCAGGCGCCCTGCAGCAGCAGCACCAGCAGCAGCAACAGCAGCAGCAGCAGCAACAGCAGCAGCAGCAACAGCAGCAGCAACAGCAGCGGCCGCCGCATCTGGTGCACCACGCCGCCAACCACCACCCGGGGCCCGGGGCATGGCGGAGCGCGGCGGCTGCGGCGCACCTCCCGCCCTCCATGGGAGCGTCCAACGGCGGCTTGCTCTACTCGCAGCCCAGCTTCACCGTGAACGGCATGCTGGGCGCCGGCGGGCAGCCGGCGGGGCTGCACCACCACGGCCTGCGGGATGCGCACGACGAGCCGCACCACGCCGACCACCACCCGCACCCGCACTCGCACCCGCACCAGCAGCCGCCGCCGCCGCCGCCCCCGCAAGGCCCACCCGGCCATCCCGGCGCGCATCACGACCCGCACTCGGACGAGGACACGCCGACCTCGGATGACCTGGAGCAGTTCGCCAAGCAGTTCAAGCAGCGGCGCATCAAACTGGGATTTACCCAAGCGGACGTGGGGCTGGCGCTGGGCACACTGTACGGCAATGTGTTCTCGCAGACCACCATCTGCAGGTTTGAGGCCCTGCAGCTGAGCTTCAAGAACATGTGCAAGCTGAAGCCTTTGTTGAACAAGTGGTTGGAGGAGGCGGACTCGTCCTCGGGCAGCCCCACGAGCATAGACAAGATCGCGGCGCAGGGGCGCAAGAGGAAAAAGCGGACCTCCATCGAGGTGAGCGTCAAGGGGGCTCTGGAGAGCCATTTCCTCAAATGCCCCAAGCCCTCGGCCCAGGAGATCACTTCCCTCGCGGACAGCTTACAGCTGGAGAAGGAGGTGGTGAGAGTTTGGTTTTGTAACAGGAGACAGAAAGAGAAAAGGATGACCCCTCCCGGAGGGACTCTGCCGGGCGCTGAGGATGTGTACGGGGGGAGTAGGGACACGCCACCACACCACGGGGTGCAGACGCCCGTCCAGTGAACTCGAGCGGGGGGAGGGGCAGAGCGCGGGGCTCCCCCTCCCCTTCGGTCCACGGCCCTTTCCCGGCCCCCTTGTTCCCTCTCTAACTTCTGATTGTTCTTTTATTTTTAATTATTATTTCCCCGTCCCTTAAAAAGAAAAAAAATAAGGAAAGCAACTAAAGCACTGGACTATCCTTTAAACGGTAGCAGGTGTAATGACGTGATTTGACTTTTACAGGCTAGTACCCAGGCAATGAAGCGGAGTGTCTCATAGAGTGAGGCGAGAGTGTGTGATAGAGAAAGAGAGATGGCAAGCGCTGAGTTAAATACCTGGCAAAACTAAACAAATTACCAAAAAGAAAGGAAAAATCCACCAAACCTCGATAAACACAAAACACAGCTTCCTGATGCTCGGAGTTGGTACATGCTGCTGTGTTTGTTTAATGTGAACCCCCATCAGGAAAGAGGGGAAAAAACACACCTTCTTTGATGTAGGCAAAATTTAACCACATAAATTTGCACTGCAAGAAAATCGAAGTTTACGTGAACAAATTCATAAACGTAGTTTTCTTTCTCCCACCGTTCATTTTGAAATTGCCGGGTTTGGTTTTGTTTTCTTCGGCGGAGAGAGTTGAAGCCAGCTCTTGGCCACTGTCCATTTCTAACGTTCTTGTGTTGTCCCTTGTTCTTCTTACTGTTTGTGAACTTTGGTTACCTTCACACCCTCCCCCCCCTTTACATTGATGTAACGTTTATTTGCTCTTTTTACCAAAGCAAAACGATTGGCTTCATACAAAATAAATAATTCTCTGCTTTCAGGAAATATGCATGGTCCACCCGCTTTATCCAAGGCAAGAATCCGGTATGGAGTACAAAAATGAGAGTCAAGCATTGGTTTTTGTTACCGGCCACAGAGTAAACTTCATTTTCAGGCAGTGTTTCTGGGGGAGGTGTGGAGGGGAGAAAAAGAAAAATCGATAGTGAGTGACTAATCGTTTCATTTTATCAGGCGGGTCCATTGTGAAAGAGCTCAGAGGAAATGTGGAGGTTAAATATATTTCCAGAGTTGTCCAACAGAAAGAAAGTGGCACTTTGGAGAAACTGGGGAAATATACATATTTCAGACACCCTTGTATAGTTCTCTGCCTTCAGTTTTAATAACTTAATTATGAGGAATTATTTGTGCTGACAGCAGCAGTTAAACTTTGTCCCTCTAATAGCTTTTTTTTTTTTTAACATGAAGAAAATAATCTGGGAACTTAATGGTGTATGCATAGACTGTGTTTCTTAGCACACAAATACACACATGCATACAGAGAATATCTCCACCCTACACTGGTTTTGTCTTCACTAGCTCATTTGTTTATTGAATCATATTTAAGGTCCCACACCCTCTTTCCTGTAAGTTATTACAGAAAATACCAATTTGACTTGGACAGCTTTTTCCCCCTCTTTCACTAAGGAAGCCAAATGAAGTGGGAAACAAATGCTATTTTCAATCCTTCCTTTTGTTAATAGTTTTAAGTGAGGGTATTTTACCTTATCTTGATGGAAAATGGTTAACTCCCATAACAAAAGACTTGACTGGGAAGTGTAGGTGAAAAAACTTGTAACTGTATTGAAAATAAATACCATTAAACTGTGATCAGTTAAAATATTAAAAGGTAATCAGCACAAAAGGGCGCTAAAAGGGAAAACACTTTTTATTAATCTTAAAAGTTTGGGCCTTTTTTCTGGTTAGATATTAGGCAAATTTTTATTTTAAAAAATTAAATTCTCAATACCATAAAATTCTGGTTCACCATCAGATTAGCACTGCACTCAGTAGTTAAGGTTTAGGAACTATGCTTTATATTGTCTTTTCAAACACCTGTGATTGTTTCATTTTCAATGTTTTTGTGAGATCAATGATGACTTATAATGGGCATATTTATTTGCCTGTATTTCATTTCCCCCAACGAATGTCACAAGGAGATGGGCACGAGCTGCTTCGGGTGCATCACGCTGCTTGGTCCTGAGCTGTGGGGACTGGCCTTTAGTGAAGCAATCCAGAGCAGGGCAAATAGCCAGTGGTGAAGGGAGGAAATGAATTTTCAGATTCTTATTACCGAGTGGATAAGGTCAGAAGCTGGAGTTCAGGGGATGTGTGCAAAGCTCCTCTGACTCTCATAGGATCACTAAGATGAAAGTTACCGCTGAACCTTACCACTATGTATATATGTTTAATATCTGTCTTTTGAAATGCAGAAATAGTTTAAATGTTTCTTTGTCTATTTTTCTTTTTTTAATGCTACCCAGGGAAATATTTTCATATCATTTTTAAGTGGCCTGCCTCAATGTATATTTATTTCTTTTAAAGCAAAAAGGTTCTGGAAACTGTTTTTCTGTAGCTTTAAATGAGTAGGTGAGCAAAATCTATATGGGATGTAATTTTTTTGTTCAGTCTCTTTAAAAATACTTTGTTTTGGTACATTTGGTTGTGCTTGTGGGGAAAATAAAAACGCAGAGATCCTTATATATTTATGTTAAAGTAATATTTTATTATCTACATAAAACAGAAATGCACAATACCTTCATAGTTTGTTCTAATTATTGAAATATCTTTATTTTATTTTTAAAGATAGTGCCAAGTTTTAAGAGGGGGAAAACCCCTAGACCTTATACTGACTGAGTTGAGTTGTGTGTAAAACACTTTCCCCTCCCTTTATACTTCATAAAGTTTTGGAATAAATTTTATGCATATACTGCCAGGTTTCATGTTTATAACTTTCAGGGGTGTTTTTTTTAAGAGAGGCTACTGTTCTGATTCACTTTTCTTTGCAAAAACTATCAGTCCCAAACCTTTCAGTCACTATGCCTGTAGCAGTAAATTGAAATGGTCATTGGGTTTGAGCTTCAATTTGTTTGCCATTTCATGGTCCGACAAAGAGACGCTTGTCCCCTTTAAATTTATGCAGGCATCCCTGCATCTTCTTTCCAGGTTAGCTTTACCTTCTCTGACTGTGCTTTTTTGGAGAGCATCAATGGATCTAGGTGGACTTTAATCTCTACCCACATGTGCTCACATAATTTGGGATCTACAGAAAAGCAAGGCTTAGTTAAGGGGATTATTCTTTTTAATAAAAATTAACAAATATCTTTCAACAAAGAATAACTCTGACGATATGCAATATGTGTGTTTACCAAGTGATTAGAGATAGGTCCTATGTATCATTCCTATTAGGTTTACAGAAAAAGATGGATTTTGCTATGGTTTATACAACAGTGTCTATTTCTCTTCAGGCAAGCAAACAGGCTCTAAAACAAGGAAAGAAAAAAAGAGAAGAACGTAGGAGAGAGACTCAAGACAGTGATGCTAATAACAGATTGTTTCAGATAGTCTTAGATGGAACATTACACTTACCAAAATCAGTTTTAAGGTTAGTGAGAAATCCAAGCAGTGTTGGGTTAGTTTACAAGTTTGCTGGTATTTAAAGTCCTCCTTGGAACACTGGTTGAGTATAAATGTCCATTTTGAAAGGCAGTTTCTGGGCTTATTACATCTGATCATCTTTTCTAACTCCTAGTCAATATTACACAGGTCCCAAACAGAATCAGCCAAATGATCTTATCAATAGTCTGAACGAGAGGTGACAGAAAGAAGAAGTGTTTTGTGACCACAGATACGCTGATGGGTAAAATGTTTAAGCTGGATATAGATTTGAGTTCTGGGTCAATATCCTCCTCCATTGTAGGCAGAAAACAAGCAGCATCTGCCCTCTGCAGGGCATTTTAGTGGACCTTGTGAAGGCGTTTTTTGTTCTTAGCCACAGGGGCTACTGACTGGAACCATCACGTGTTAAACGGACACGCCATGGTTTTGACCCAGGCTTGCCATTCAGATTCTAAAGCTACTCAGGCAGTTTGGGGAATTAGTACATGCTAAGGTGGAAAACTCCACCACCACCACAGGGAGAAATTTCTGGGGCAGTCATCCCTAAGATGTTGGCTAGCCACAATGACAAACCCTTTCTTTTCCCCAAAGACAACAATGCAGAATATGGCCATCCTGAAAGCTCCTGTGTTTCCTCAAAATATGTCACTTTTAAAATTTATGGTGTAACATGGGAGAGAAACGGTCGTGTGGGAGAGTTATGTGAAGGTCAGATGGAGGGGAATGGCCACAAATAATATTATGCTTGGCACTTCTCAACATTCTCGGTTCCCACGAAGTTACCTCCTTTATATTTCAGAAGCAGCAACAAAGGCACTCTGCTCCTTCCCCTCCTCTGGCCAGTGGAAACCATACACTGGTTGGCAAGATTTTCTTGTGAAATGGCTTTAATAAAGGTACTCGTCTTTCTAGCTTCTTATTTCTTCAAAAGCAACTAATAAAGAGCTGCAGTAGCAACAATGGGGAGAAAATGGCATGTGAGTGCACTGGTACCTGCACATGTTAGTCTATAAGCTACACTCATTTGCTTCTCATTTGCCTTACTATGGAAGCAGCTTGGATAGTGCTGGGTTGCTGGGTGAGAGAAATTCTCTTTTTATCACTAGTCTCTGTGATTTGTCTTTGTTGATTTTTCCATCAGTTTATAGAACTCTGTTCTAGATTCTATTGCATTCCTAGACAGGTTAAAGAATGAGGTAAAGAACAGAGCTTGTACAGAAAAAGAAGGATGGTGAGGTGAGGGTCAAAAGTAAAAAGGTTTCTTTGGGTCTGTTTGTATATTTCAGTGAGGCAAAAGGGACAGTGTTTATTAAAATGAAAGAAAAAGATGCATCTTGAAGTACTATGAATGAGTCTTGACAATATGACTAAAAGAGATGTGCAGCTAAATTTTATACAAACATTTCCCCTATTTAGGAAAGTTTACTTTTTCAAGGATGCATAATCTCTTACCAGGGGACAGAAGGTGTAGGAGAGATGCAGAGATCCTGGTATCTATTCCCACCACTTGATTCAGGAAGGGAAATAATACAAAAGTGGCAGAGGCTTGCCCCTCAGCTAGCAAATCATGGACTAAACTTGCCCACCTTTGTAGAACTTGGGCCAGAGTTATTTTAATGCCCCCTACCTAGAGATGGGTATGGGAGCACCAGAAAATGGCTTTTTAGTTTTCTTTAAGGCTTTGTTTGGTTATGGAGATAAATAATCAGAATATTTTCACAACGTTCTTCTGTTTGGTGGGAAGCCAGGAAATTTGTTTCCTACTTTTTTTGGAAAAAGAAAAGTTAATTAACTTTATCGTATGGTACTTTCCCATTATCTAAATACCAACTCTGCTTGGCTTAGCTGTTAGAGGTTTTAGATACAATATCAGATCCCATCAAAACAGCCTTGACCTCTCTTATTGTTCCTAGAATTCTGGTTGTTGATGACATTAAGATGTATTTCTTTTTCAAAAAAAGTCTGAAATGTTATTTAATACACCAGTAAAAGTGCATCTATATCTTAAAGTTTATTCCTTCCACGTCTTTCTGAGTTTTTATAGCTCTTTGTCTGGGATTGGGGGGGAGGGAAACTTCCATATGCGGTTCGCACGCGAAGAGTCTTAGCTCTGGAGTGGTGTGTAGCTGGCAGCAAACAGCTCTCTGCTCTCAGAATAGGGAGCTGTCATCTAGAAAAAAAAAAAGGCAATAAATGCCCCACAAAGACTCACTTGTCACTGATTTTAGAAAGACAGGGGAGCATTAGGACCCCATCTGAGCAATATGGAGAGGATTTTGATTGTTATAAATTGTATACGATTAACTCTCGGTGTGTAGAACGGCGGCGATAGGAAACCTCGCTGTGGAGTCAATTTGAATCTGCTTCCTTTTTCATTGGGGGCATATATTTTTCCTCCCACCAGTGTTTCCTCTGGGTTTGTTGTTTAAAAAGGAAAAAAAAAAAAAGCCACACACACAAAAATATGGCCAGAGTTTGGCAGGAGAGTGGGAAAAAGAAAAAGTTTCTTGCGGGTTTGTAACACAAATTAGCCATTGTAAATCAGTGGGCTTTAAGGTCCCAGGCAAATCCTTGTGGAAAGTGTTGGGAGTTCTCTCCCTCCTCCTGTTAAGAAATCTCATTCCGTCAGAGGAATTTTTATGTTCCACAGTACATGATTCTGGAAAGAATGACTTGACAGTAATAACTTCTTGTTTGTTTGTTTGCTCCCCTAACAAAATATTCCTTCCCAGTTGTCACAACGCCTGGGCCAGGCGGGCGAGCGTGCTGCCGGCCGGGCATCTGCTCCGCGCCCGGGCGCAAGGGAGGCGCCCCAGCCTCGCCCTGCGCCCCCCACCTCAGGGGAGCCCAGGTCGCTAAAGGAAGGCCCAGCCCACCCCACTTGCCGGAGCAGGGACAGGAGAGAAATGAGAGGAGCCGGGCATTCCCTGTCCTCCAGCCCGGGCCTCCGCTCCGGGACGCTGAAGAGCCCCGGAGTGTTGGCCAGGAACAGGATTCTCTGCCGCCGCCGGCTCGGACGCCCGAACCCTCAGGGGGAGGGTCGACAGCCCGGACGTCTAGGGCCATTCCATCACTCTCCCTCTCCAGGGAGACCCTAGAGGTGGAGGGGGGGGGGCTTGACGATTGGTGGGTTCGCCCACCCGAGGCTGAGGCTAGAGGTGGTGTTAGGAGGAGCAGGGCAGTGCTTTAGGTTCGGCCGCCGCCCCTGGGGAAGTTGGTTATGGTCGCAGCGAGTTGGCCGGCGCAGAGTTGGTAGGGGTGCGCGTGGCGGGGGCAGAGATGCGATGGGGCGCAGAGGTGACTGAGGGTTGGGGGTCTAGGGGAGAGTGAATCTCCTAGCTTTCCGCCTGCGTGGCTTTTCCGCTTGACTCTGCAAAGTTGAGCCCAGGACTTTGCTTTCTGCATGAGAGGCAATCGTGGGAAAAGGTGGCCCAAGAGGAGAGGGCAGAGGAGGCAACTGCAGGAAACTTGGGGAGGAAAAAGGGATCAGCTGTCTGTGAAATACAGTGATTTGGCCTTTTACTGTTTGTTGGGGGGGGGGGGTGGGGTTTGAGGGGGGAGGGCCAGTGAATGGAGCAAGGGATCAGAGGGCTGGCAAGCGAAGTTCTGAAGCTCTTCCCTTTAGCTCACACCCATCAAACTTCTGGCCGCTTCTGACCTCAGCTCCCTGCCTCCTGTGGAGACGAACGTACTCTCCAAGCGCTGAAGCATAGAGGAAAACGAACCTCTGAACCCCCGGAAACCGACCACTCCCTGCTGGGCCTAAAGTCGCTCTTCTGTCTACACAGGAGGAAAGTCAGTTCCTCACCGAAGGGAATCTGGAAGCCCCTCTGGGCACCCCATCATCCCAAGTCAGAGCTGAGGGCAGCGAGCAGGGAGGGCCCGCGCCCCACGACCCGAGGCCTGGGATTCTCCTCTGGGTCTGGGCACTGGCAGCACGAGGGGACGCCCCCCCTTAGTCCTCCAAGGCCCCTGAGACTGGTGGGAGGAAATCACTCAATTCTTAAAATCCTCATAAATGGGCGCTGGGAGTTCTACCAAGGCCTTTCGCCTCCGGAGGAGGTGGGGCCCGGCGGGGGACAAGGGGCTCTTGGGGCCTGGGGTGCGCGGCAGGGCCACTGAGGCTGGAAGCCGGCTGAGGAGGGGTGGGAAGGTGGCCAGGGACAGAAGCAGGGGCCTTGGCGGGGCGCAGATCTGTGCTGGCGCCCGGCCCGGCCTCGCCCGGCGCGCCGGGGCCGCCTGCTAGCTCTCGCCGCTCCTGCTCGCGGCCACTCACCGGGCCCTGCGGCCAGCCCGGGCGGGGACGTACGCAAACAAGGATGCTTCTATTTACTCGCCTCTGCCTGTGGATTTCTAAGACATTCAGCAGGCACAATCATTAAACTAATTTGTATTTGATTGTTTGGGCGGACGGAGGGTAGTTTTATTGCGCTAAGCATTCAAGCAGGCACGCATCGCTGATTACCAGTATACATTAAATAAAGTTGTTTGTACACATTGTCTTACCACATATAGGCAGAGGCTTATTATTCTAATTACTCTAATTAGTGCATTGAAATGTTTTCTACTTGATTTGAGGAGACAGTGATTAGTTCTATTACTTCTTTTAACTCGTATTTTATGGAAAACTGTTGGTGCATGTTCAAATTACTTTATTTGCCCCTGGAATATAACGCTGACCCAAACGCAGTGAACTGCACGGCCCTTGCGGGGGCCCAACTTTGATGTGGGCCTCGGCTTAGAAGAGGCGTCTGTTATTTATTATTTCCCTCCCCCACCCCGTGCGGCCACATCTCCCAGAGTGGGGCCCACCGCCCTCGCCCCATCCCGAGCCCCAGAGGCGCGCCCCACGCTGGCCGCGTCCGAAACTTGCTCGGCCGCCGCATCGCTGGCCTGCTGCCCTGATAGTTCCCCGGTGCGATTACTTTTAAAAGACGCCCTTAAGCATGTTTTCCGTGAATCTGTTTCTTGAGCTTTAATGTTACTATTAATTGATAAGATCAGCTCATCAAACATACTATTTCGATAGGGAATTGTAATTAAAACCTTAATCCTGTTTGAGACTTTTTTCCTTTAAATTCCTTTTTCTTATGGAAGGAGTGCAAAGTTCACTATAAAAGTATTATAACAGGGAGATTAATTCGTTATCTAAATAACAATCTTTGCTATTGATCCAACGTACTTTCCGCTGCCTTTTGTGGCGGTCGGGGGAGGCCCTTAAAAAGGAGAATATGACAAAGCAGAAGATTTGGACCGAGCCCAGCAGACTCGGATCGACTTGGCAAAGCGAGGGGGTCCGTGGCCCTCCCCCCAACCACAATCCGAGGAAGCTCCCGACGTGGGTCTTGGCGGGCTCCGGGGATGCCTGTGGGATGCACCGCGCAGAGCCGCGGGCCTGGGAGCCGGGCCTCCTCCGCGCTCCTCTCCCCTGGCAAAAGGAGATCTGCTCAGTTTCTAGGTAAATATTCCACCAGTTCTGCTTTTACTGTTAATATTTAAACTTGGATTATCCCGTCTCTAAATGCGCGTTCCTAACCTTTGCCAGTGGCTGGGATGTAATAAACCCTGGCGGGGCCGGGGCGTTCAGCCTCCCGTGGTCGCGGCCGCCGCCTCCCGCCCCCACCCCGCCCCGCCGGCCCCCGCCCTCCGCCCCTCGCCGCCCGCAGCGAAAGCCGCGCCGGAATGAAATCAGCGCCTCCCGGCAGCTGACGGCTGAGCATCCAGGGCGCTCGCAGGCTGGGGGAGGCCGCCCTTTATCCCGGCTGAGGAGTCCTCGGGGGCTGCAGATGGAGTTGGGCAACCCCGGGGCGCCCAGGAGGAGAAAGAGCGCGGCGTCCTGGAACAGCAGACCCCAAAGGGGGGTGGGGGGCGGGGCGGTTGGGCGGGGTAGCTGGTGTGTTTGTGGAGAGCAGATCCTCTCCAAATCTATCCCCCCTCCTCGAACGCCCCCTTTAAAAGAGGTCGTGGCCTCAGTTTGAGAAGAAGCCCAAGAATTTCTGAAGCGAAGAGGAGCGTCTGTGCTCCTTGGTCAGCTCAGTGGTCGGAGATTTTCTTCTTTTCTAAGAGTCCCTCTCCGCCCCTTCTTTCCTTCTAACAAAGTCTTCCTCCACGCACAGACATGTTATGTAACAAAGTCTCCCAGGCGAGTTTGACTGGAGAAAAAAAGACACCCCAGCCCCACCCCTCCTTTCCTTTCCCTTCCCTCCTTCCTCCCCCCTCTCTTCCCCCAGTGCTTCTGTTCTCCAGGACTTCTGTCCTTGCACCCAAGACGGCCGCAGGCCTTAGCCGAGTAGAACTTTGGCGCCCCGCAGTGGCATCGGCTTGGAATTACTCTTAATTTTACAGCCTCTTAAAGTGTTCAAATGTTTTGTTTCAGATCCAATTCTCCTTCCCCCTCCTCTTCCTCTCCCTCCTCACTCTACGTTCTTTCCCTCCACTCCTCCTAGCCAAATACTTATGAAGGTGACTCTATGCACGTGACTCATACAAAAGTTTCTAAACATCCAGTTCTAGGTAGTTCCTGAGTAGGGATTTGAAAAAGCTTTGTCAGGGAGGACCATACATTCTATACCAGAAAATTTCCCAAAGGTAAGAAGAAACAATTGCTCCCCCAATCCTTGGTTCCTACATATTTGGCCTGTGATGGGCAAGTCTTCAGTCTCTCAAAGAAGCCCCAGCTTTTCAGGGGCATCAAGACCAGAAAACCAGGTTAGACGCAATGGTTAATAAGAGGTAGAATACTTCAGCAGGAACAAGGGAGCCCAGTGAAGCCTACTTTAACTCAGCCCAGGTTTCACCTGTGACTTCTCATATAGTAGGTTTGTTCATCAGTTTTAGGGTTCAAAAGTGAGTTTTCAGCTGTCACTTGAACAGAGACCTATTCTTGGAAGAACTTTCCAGAATAGGGAAAACATCCCCCCACTCCCAGATACAACTACCAAAGATATCAATTCAGCATGTGGAGCTGAATTTTGCTTCCTTCAGATCCCAGTAAGTTAGTCCTTCCGCCACATTAGAGACCATTTTCACCATGATTGGTGATTTCTCCTTCTGCCTTTATCCCAAGTAACACAACAAGGAGGAGGAAGAGGAGAACAAGGTCCATGCGCAGCAGCCAACAGACCTAACTGAGCTGGAAATGGGCCTGCATCAGAACCCTGCATTTGGGTACCAGCTCTGCACTTCTGTGTGAGCGACCCGGAAGAAGTCAGTGGACACCTCCGAATCTCACTTTCTTCATGTGCAGAATGTGGATAACACCACTTCTTTCTTTTCAACAGGATTTAAGTCAGGCTCAGATGGAACAATGTCCAAGAAAGCATGTAAAGCTCAAGGCCAACGTGAAGTGCTGTTGTGGCCACCTCCAGTGGAGGCCTCTGCCATGACTGTCCAGCAAGAAATGTTTTTAACTTAAAAATAATGATGCAGGGGGCCAGCCAGGTGGCATAGTGGTTAAGTTCCTGCGCTCCGCTTGGGCAGCCCTGGTTTTGTGGGTTCGGATCCCGGGCGTGGACAGGTGCACTGCTTGTCAGGCCATGCTGTGGTGGCATCCCATGTAAAGTAGAGGAAGATGGGCATGGATGTTAGCCCAGGGCCAGTCTTCCTCAGCAAAAAAGAGGAGGATTGGCAATGGACGTTAGCTCAGGGCTAGTCTTCCTCACACACACAATAATAATAATGATGATGCAGCCTTATGCCTCTCAGTGTGGGGAAAGAGAAATGCAGGGACAGCCATCTCAATTGCATTATCCAGGCAAAGCACCACTGATTCTGACGAGCTTTAAATCAGGGCTGCCACTGCACGGGATTTTTTGTATTTAGGATGTTCAAGCCCTGGCTTGTAGCTAAAACCATCATTAAGGCCTCCAGCACCACACACCAGTAATCGCAGCGACTGTAGCTCCACTTGCCATGCGAGGGCTAGCCCAGTACTCCCGCAAACCACTCCATTTCTTTAACATTTTACAAGCGCTTGACGTTTATGGCATCCTTCTCTGGGTGTCGTTTATAGCAGCTTGCATTAGTCAAGAAGGGGATACTGGGATTATACACTTGAAACCAATCACACACACAGAAAGCAGCAGCAGCAGCAACAGCAGCACTAACCACCAGCAGCTTATCGTGAGTTGATACAGGCCTTCCACCTGTGGAGAGCTCCAGCGGGCGAGGGCCACATCCAGTCCCTGGGCTTGGAAATAAAGACAGTTGGGATCCAAAAGGCACTCCGCGACACCCCGGAGTCCCCCAGAAGGGCGCTGTGGCGGAAGCTGGTCCCCACTCTGGGGTCCCCTCTGCCACTCAGGGGTCCTATCCCACTCAGAGCCTCCTTGCACCACCCCAAAGTCCCTTCCGGGGGTCCCTCCGCCAAAGTGGAGTCCCTCCCTTGGCCTGCGCCCGAGGCCCCGTTGGGGCGCCCATCAGGGCGCGGGTGGGGAGGAGAGATTCTGGGCGTTTCCCTCCCGCGCGGAATCCGGGCCCCACCGCGGGTCGGGCGCAGGGGAGGCGACCCGACGGCGCGGGCGGCCTCTGGCGGGCGAAGAGCGGGCGGAGGAAGGTTTCGCCCCGGCCCCTCCAGGGCTGCCCGCCTCGTCTCCTCCTTGGCAATGTGGGGGCCGGGGCCGTGCCAGGGCCAAGTTTTACAAACAGGAGTTCTGGGTTGGGGGACGAGAGGCGGTCGGGGACCGGAGCCGCCACCCTGAGCGGGGCGGCGGGGTCCCAGCATCGCGACACCTGCGGGACCTGCCAAAGCCGCCTCGCGCAGACCAGGAGGTGGCCGGGCCGGGAAATGACCTGCGGCCTACGGCCCGCTCCTCCAGGCGGCCCCAGGCGCGCTCCAGCGGCTCTCGCCTCGATGTTTCCTGAGGCCCCCGAGGCTCCCCCTGTCCCATCGCACGGGGCTGGGGGGAGCGGGGCGGCAGACGCTGCCGAAGGCCCCTAGGGCAGCGCGCCTTGCCGGCGGGGAAGAGAAGTGGGAAGGCACCAAGACGGTCTCCAAGCCTGCCCATCTGGCACAAGCCAAGCACCTTCCGCTGGTTATGGGAAAAGCCAAACCACTAGCCCGAAGTCGGCAGGACTTCCGCCAAATGCGTGGAGTCCCTGAACCAAGACGTGTGGACACTGCTCCCCACAACAAGGCGTGATAATGCGGGTACATGAACACACACGCATTTCCAAAAGGACAGACCCAAGTTCCGTCCATTAGGATTCTTAGTTGGAGTAATCAAAGCTGGAAGGGAAAGGTAATTTAGCAGTCTTTCTATTTTTTTTTTTTTTTTTTGAGAGAGAAGGAGCTTTGGCAGAAAGAAGAAGGAAGTGGAGTGGGCTCTCTGGGTAGGAGGCGACTGGCACAATGAGAAGCAGGGAAGCAGGCAAAGGCAGAGGGTGAGCAGGCTGGGCCAGAGAACAGCAGCCGGCGCCGGCGTAAGAAGGCTGCTAAGGGAGCCTGCCTATGGAGTTAATTGGTAGAGGGTCTTGAAGAAGTTTTAATTAGATTCAGAGGCAATTAAGAGCCATTGTAGAGGAGTGAGCCGATGAAGGTAATGCTTCAGGAAGGAAGAGAGTTGGCGCAGTGAGTGGGATGGGTTGGAGAGGATGAAAGCACAGAGGTAGCTAATAGGCTGCGGGAGGAGCCCGGACGCTAAGTGGTCAGAGAAGTCTGAAAAAGAGAGGCAGGTGATGGTGCCGGAATGGCTTAGGGGCTAAAAGGGAGAGAGGAAGAATGGAGAGACCATGCTTACATTCTTGGGGAATCAGATGGACAAGGATAGAGAGACAGGAGCCAACGAGACTTGTAGAAATTGTGTTCAGTTTCAGATGTGCTAGTTTTGCACTCTCTCTCTCTCTCTCTCTCTCTCTCACACACACACACAGTATCATGAAGCCGTCAGTTTAGCAGGATTTTCAGCAACATTTACCTTATATGGCACCTACCTCTAAGGCTGACCCTAGTAAAATCAACATAATTTCAATTCAGGAAAATTTTAGTAAGTACTTACCATATGATAGACCCTTTCCTAAGGGATGTGTCTGTAACTGAGCTGGAGAGCATAGGAAGGAAGAGAAAACGAACTTAAATCAGAGGCCACACATTCTCCATACATAGTGGGTACTATCCACGGTGCTGAGAAACCTTTACAGAAGGATGGCAGCCAGGCTTCTAGCCACTTCCCAGAAGGAGGCCTGCTTGAGCCACATCACTTCTTTTTTCATGTATCTTTTACGATGTATTTTCATCCAAATCTTTATTTGCTTCTAAGGGAGTTAAAGAAAAGAGTCTATTTTAAAGAAATTTAGACATACATTAAACTTACCTTATTTAACATGTCAACTAAAACTATGAAGGGTTAGATTTGGGGATAATATATTTGTTTATATTTAATATTATTTCCCAATTAGAGTACAAAACCACCCTCTCTAAGATTTCCTAGCCTATAAAAAATAGGGATGGTATACTGGACTACTCTGAGTTAGGAAGAAAGGAAGGCAATCTGATTAGAGGCCAGTGGAGTACAAGTATGTCAATATTCTCTTGAATATATTATCAAGTAACTGAGACTACCTGGCTTACAAGACAGAGCATGAACTGACTTCCACATCATTTCCCTTCATCTTTTCTAGGCCACAGATAGTCAACCTACATTGCTTCTATTTTCTGCTTCTTATTTAAAATCAAGCTAACCAGAGGACCTTAATTTTTTTTTCTTGGAAGCTTCCTAAATAGTAGTCAGAAAAGAACTTTTCACCTGAAAATGTTGGTTAGAAATTAATATTTTGGAGATACTGGGAAAAACATGAGAAACTATTTTCAGCAATATATGTCAGAATAAGATTTAGCCCTAATTTGTTAAGGAAATTAAAGTTTTCTGGAATTCTTTTGCAAGCATTTTTTTTTCAGATGTAGGCATACTACTCCCAGCCCATCCCGCCCCCTGCTGTATTTCGCAAAATGTACCATATAGAAAAAGTTTCAGGTGCAACCCAGTGGCCTGGAGAGGCTCTTGGCTGTGAATTAGGAGATGTATGTGTATAGTGGAGGAGCTGCTGCCTCTCTGTTTGTTGTTACCATAATTAATTTGGAAAGAAGGGGAAACGATATTATGGAATGGTACTACATGGGGGCTGAATTATCAGAATTGTCTGTACAGTGAGGCAACATTTTAGAAACCAATAAAAAATTATTTCTGAAAGAGTTTCAGGTAACATAGATTTGAGTGGTGTCTTAATTAGATGATAAATATGAAGTATTAAATTCTCTTTATAATTTTGCATTATTTCATATAGAAATATCTAAAGAAACATATAACAAATACCTGCATACCTACCACACCATTCAAGAAATAAAACATTGCCAATATGTTATTTGCCCCTCAGTTACGGTTCCTTGAAGGCCTTCTCGCTTGCCTACCAAAGGTAATCACCATCCTGAGTTTAGTATTTGCCATCCATGAATTCCTTTATATTTTTACACAAATATTTTTATTCTTCAGTTTTCTCATGTATTAAAACTTTATATAAATTATATAAAACTTTTGAATAAACCACACTTCATAGAAAAAATGTTAAATATCTCAAAAGCAAATGACAGGCATCTTGGATACACTGCTACACTTCTCAGGCTTACATAATGCAACATATTGGTTCAAAGGCCTGTACGGCTCTTTCAAACCAGTTATGTTTTCAAAAATTAAAGCTCTACAGAGCAGAGTTAAGGCAGAATGGATAGTAATTACAATATTTATGTTTTGCCTTTTTCAACAAGAGTGGAACCTATCCTTTTTACAAATTATCAGCTTAGTTGTGTATATAAGCCAAAGAAAAATAGATTAGCATGTGTGTGTACTTATAAATAACTGTATGTCCTAATACTTGCCACTTCAGAAATATTTACTTCCCAATGAAAAGCATTATTTTTCATTTTGAGTACTTTTATAAGTGTTAGATGGTTCAGGAAGGATTCTACTGTAGGCATCAAGAGGATTTGGAAGTAAAAAGGTGCACTAATTTCTTTCTCCAATTATAAATAAAAACAGCAGTGCTTCCAAAGATAGTCACAACAATAGCCCCCATCCTGCACACTTTCTGTGATGAATTTTGCCACTTATCTCATCAACTGGTAGAGTTATTCCCCCTACCAGCAGTCCTACTTAAGCTGGGCTGGTCCTTACTTTGATCAAGAAAATGCAACCATACCCATGACTCTACATGGATTGCAAAGTTAAGCTTCAAGAGACTTTGAAATGTCTATTTTTGCACTCTCGGAACTGCTGAGGGAAGAGGAGAGGTGTGCCCTAGCCAAGAACCTAGGGGAACCCACTCCCAGCCAATCAACTAGGTGAATGCACCACGAGTGAGCTTGGGCAGGAACAGAAGAATTGCCCAAACAATCCACAGAATCAGGGGAAGTAATAGATCATTATTGTTTTAAGCCATACACTTTGAGGTGGTTACAATGCAGCAATAAATAACTGAAAGAACAAGATGAGAATGGCTTTGTGCTATAGGTCTGACATATTTGCACTGTAAGGTGAAGCCATAAGAAAATGTTCACAAAAGGAAGTCTTCCTAGTTCTACATCACAGTTAATCTCAACATTTAAAGGTTCTTGGGGTGTCTTTCCTGCCCAACTCACAGTCCTCCGAGGTATGTCAAATGTGAGTGAAGGACTCTACACTAGATGAAAATTTTCAACCAACGAGTCCAAAGGACACTGGTACCTGTGGGGGGAACCCTGAACTACTCTGATATCAGTATTTATAATTGCCACAGGAGTTTATAACCCAAGTACACAAATACATACCAATTTCCAGAACAGCAGAAGCATATGAATATTATGTGTAAGCTGACTCAGTTAGAATTCTTGGAGGAGAATTCAAAGCTAGGAAGGATAATATAAGAAAATCATTTAGCAGTGTTTAATAAAATGAGAGATGTGATTTGGCAGGAAGAAGTGGGATGGTACTTCACAGGGGGAATGACTGGAAAAGACAAAGACAAAGGGAATTTGCTCTTTACAGGAAATGGGTGGGAGGATTATAAGAATATTTTCTTCAAAATAGTAGTATATGACTAGTAGAACTCTTTCATTTGCAAGTAACTGAAACTAAATCAAACAGACTTAAACAAATAAGAAAATTATTGGATCATGCAACATAAAACTGGATCCATGAGGACAAAGAGCATCAACAGGACCGAGTCGGGCTCTCTACATCTCCTGGCAGGTGAACTCACTCTGGTGACTAGAACTGCTGGCTTGATGACATGTTGGGTTTGTATCCTGTACTACAAGGAGTTGCAGCTTCAAGAGTTCCACCTGAGGCCCAGAATGAGTCTTGCTTATCTTTTTAAACAGTGTCTGTGTGCGCACGTGTGTGAGTGTGCCTGTGGATACCTGTGTACAAGGGGGTTGCAATTCTCTCATTGGCCAGTCCCGATTTCACATGCCAACTTCTAAAACCAAGGAATCAGCTCCATCCAAATCACATGTCCTGAGAGTCTGAGAGGAGTGTTTGCCCAAAGAAAGTCAGGGTGGTGGTTCAAGAAGGGTCAAAATGTGGCTGAATAGGCAAAAAACAATAAAAAAAAAAAAAGAATAAATAAAAGTGAAGTGTCTACTACAATCAACGTATTTTCAATATAGTAATTCTTATATTTTAAAAATCTCCAGGCTAAGACTTAAAAGTAGGGGTACTTGGAGAGCTCTTTTCTTCTCTATCTTGACTTAGCAACTTAAAGAAATAGGTTATATCAATATTTAAGTGAGTTACACAAGTGAAGATTATTAGCCTCTTAACCCACAGTTTTCCTATTTTTTTTTTACTATAGAGGTAATAGACCTTTCTAGGAAACTACTCTTAGAAGATTAAAAGATTTCAGCCAAAAAATGTACTTATTTGAAATTCCACAACGTTCTTAATGAAAAAAATATTATCTGCATAATTACATTAAATGGCTTCTAGAATACATTACCACTAATGATGCTAATAGTTAGTCCAGATGCAAACTATAAAAACATCCATTATCTTTTGTCCTTGAAGGAACTTCAAAAATTGCTTTTTTTTTTAATTGTAGGAAGCCTACTAATGCTATACTCTAATTTCTTGTATGTTGTTTTGTAAACTGTTTTACAGAACCTCAAAATCTCACAGAAGTTTCTGAAAATAAATCCCATAATTCTGTACTTTTTTCTATGGCGTGATTTCATATGTAATTGATTTAACTAATGTAGTAGCCAACATATTTGAATCTGATTTTTATTTTCCTTCCTAGCTTGTATTCAGCTTGCAGATATTAGGTAGCACCATATAGAACAAAAACATTTTCTACTATTTTATAAGAAATAAATTAAGTTGCCATTATTGATAATATATAAAGTTGAAAATAAATTTCATTGTACATCAGTGCTATGTTAACTTATAGAATTTACAAAAAATGTCTGCAGTGAAAAAGTGTTTAAATATTCTGGGTCTCAAGTTCATAAAAAAGCAAATGTCCTACAAAAAATGTTGTTTATTAAAAATAAAGTAGATGTTTGTAGGTAGGCAAGATCGTGGTGATAGAAAAGTCTACATACTGAAAGCCCAGTGAATGATTAGATCTCTCCAATAAGTATGTCCAACGCAAACTTCTGCTGCCTTGAGTGATCATATGACATGGTCATTAGTACATACAAAATGTTTTGAATCCAGTTAATAAAATGTCTTTGTTTCCTTGTATATAATTTGTAGGTCACAGACTTTTTGTCCTTGTTGGGAAATGTATTAGTCAGCATCCTCTAAAGAAATGGAACCAACAGGATATGTATGTATATATATTTATACAATATTAGGAGGAATTGGCTCATGGGATTATGGAGGCTGGCAAGTCCAAAATCAGCAAGGTAGGCTCACAGGCTGGAGACCCAGGAGAACCAATGTTCCAGTTTGAGTCCAAAAGCAATCTGCTGGAGAACCAGGAACAGCCAGGGTTACAGATGAAGTCTAAAGGCAATCTGCTGGAGAATTCTCTCTTGCTTGGGAGAGGCCTAGCTTTTTGTTCTATTCAGGATTTCAACTGATTGGGTAAGGCCCACCTACATTAGGGAGGGCATGATACTTTACTTGAAGTCCACTGATTTAAATGTTAATCTCATCCAAACACAAAATACACCCAGAATAAAGTTTGACCAAATATCTGGGCACTCTGTGGTTAACAAGTTGACACATAAAATTAACCATCACAAGTGTACCCTTGTCAACTTGGCATCCATACATATCTGAAACCATACTCAATCTCCAAATAAAGAGAATAGGGTCATGATACCACCTAACATGATACAACTGTTCTGCATACAACCCCAAATGCACCAACCCTTTCTCCAGAAGAGGATGCAAAGTCCTTAGATGATGATTGCTCTTCTTGATATCCCGTAACTTAATACTATGATGTAAAGTTAACAATACTTAAATAGTATGATATAAAGTCAGTACATCTTAGATAACACGGTAAGGAGATAAGAGAGTGAAGAAAATAAAGATATTTGCTATACAAACACACACACAAACGTATTCATAACAAAATAAGGAGGAAATACTCATGACAATTACGGTCTTCATTTCTGAAAGTGTTCACATAGTTGTAGCTGGTATTCATGACTACTCCTTCCAATACCCATTCCCTGTTCCCTCTGCCTTTAGCAAGCACCTCTGCTGGTCCTGGTTCTTTACCTGGTAAGGTGACCCAACCCTTCATTTCTGACAGTTTACTGGCACATAGGGCATTTCTAGGCACCAGACCAGGTAAGTAACAAGCAGGGAAGTCTGAAAATGTCTAAATAAGTGGACTATTTTAATCTTATTTTACTAAAAATGTTGTAAACATTTATTCCCTTTACTTTTCAAAGTGCTTTGGACCTATTGCATAAATAAGCTCAGTTCTGTAATAGTCAGGTATATTTTTATGGCATAAAAACCTCTCCCGATAACATATGCTGGTTTTAGAGGGCATGTATCAGAGGATGCTAAGGAATAAGTTACCCTTTTAGTTAGTTACTTTGTTTTTTAATCAAGAAGATTTCTAGTTTTCAGAGGAAATCCTGAATGCTATTACCCACTCCTATGCCCACCCCATATGTGTATCACATAAAGGTAAGTGCTTAGTTTTATGGGAATGTAAATCTGGTGCCTTTCACCAACACTGAATTCATAGTCGGAGTTTCATATTTCAATTAAGTAATTAAAACTTGTTGAAGTGAAATATCAACTTTAAATTGCCATAATTCAAAATAAAGTATCACACATAATTAAAAAATAGACTAGAAAAAGATGGAAAGAAGAGAGTCTGCAAAAGGGATGATAAATCTGAAAGTAATAAATTAAAATGACTTTCAAAATAGATGGGAAATTAAGAGAAAATAAAACAGCCCTTAAAACATTGCCTACTTTACAAAACTCATTTCTTAATAGTCTTACCTTTTATTGGAGACAGACCAAGCTGTAGATAATCTCCAAAATTTGTTCAACAAATATTTATTGAGTACCTACTATGTGCCAGGCATTATTCTAAGCCCTGGAGACAGAGCAGTGCACCAAACAGTCCGTGTGCTTATAGAACTAAAATTATAGAGGGGTGGATATAAATCAATACATAATATGTCAAATAGTAAATATAGCAGAGTACAGAGGCTAGTGATTGATGGATGTAAGAGAATATGATGCTTTATTTTGGATGGTCACAAGGGCCTCTCTGCGCAGGTAATATTTGAGCAGAGACCTGAAGAAAGTGAGCGCTGGCGTGGCGAAGCTACAGGGAGAAGAGCACTTCAGCGAGGAGGGAAGTGCAAAGGGCGAGCGGGGAGATGGAGAGAGGAGATCCTACAGGTAGACAGGATAAGGGCTTTGGCTTTTATTCTGGAGGGTCTTAAGCAGAGAAACGACATGATCTGAATATGTTTTAAAAGGAGTACTATGGCTGTGGAGACTAGATTGTAATGAAACAAGGGAAGAACGGGGGGGCTGGATGTAATAACCCAACAGTATCGTTTCATAGCATTTCATTCTGAGATGAACCTCCCCTGTATGCATTTGGAGAATGCTAATACCAATCAAAGCACTTTCACTTCAAAGGAATATTAAGGTGTTTTGGTTTCCACATTTCTAAAATTTATATATGAACATAATTCTATCACTTACAGAGGTCCAATATACTAAATGTGGTAACAGACAAAATTAAATTCATGAAGACAAAATAAAAACACCCAATAATATATAATTGAGAAGCATGCCATTATTAATAACTAATTTTAAATTATTGTGCTAAGTATATAGGATCCCAGTATGTGGGGTTTTATTATTATTATTATTACCAAAATAATTTATAGGGTTTGTACTGCTTAGACTAGTTTTGGACACCTGGGGTGCTTGTTAAAAATGTAGTTTTCTGGGTTCTATCTAGTCTCAGAATCTCCAGGGGTTTGGGGACTGCAAATTTACATTTTAAACAAGCTCCCAGATGATTCTTATATATAATGATGTTCAAACCAGCAAATCTCAGAGTAATGGAAGAGTATTAGTTTGAATATTAAGATTAACAACAAGGAGGATTGTATTTTGTTACTTTATCTCAAATCCATTTTTGAATAGGGTGGGATATGAATAAAAGAAAATTAATATTCCATTGCTCTGCTATAATTCTAAGAAAAGCAATGAGTTAGACTATAATAAAAATTGCAGAAGTATATGCTTTGTTAATTAAATGACAATAAAAAAGCATTAGAAGGAGAGCTTTAGAGTAAGAATGACCTTAGGAAGCTTGTGGAACAACTCTCGTATTTTACAAATGAGGAAATTGAGACCCAGAAAAGTTAAATAACAGCCAAAAAGCAGCACAGTCCAGACTGTGGGCTCCTCACCGCTCCTGTTTCCCCTTTATCATTTCTGTTACTACACCATCAATCATCCAGGAACATGTCTATCAGCTTATCATAATTTTTATTTCCTACAGAATTAGGTGATAGTGATATTTGGGAAAATCTTTTTATTTTCCAAAAACAAAATAAAAAGAGTGAGGATCCCTCTAAAAATTCTGATTCTAAACCAAGACAATCAGTAATACATTTCTTTTTTAAAAATTAGGACTTTATTCCCTTTTATATTATTTTGACATCCTTTGGCTACTTAGAGTGAGCTCACACACTTGCAGTACATTGTGGTGTATGGAGTACTATTGTTCAGAATTATTAGTTCCCAACACCTTTGGCTGTGACCATGATGGCCCCCTGTAGGAAGAGTAGTCTTGCTGCCTGATGACTGGGTTTGGCCAACAGAATGTGAACAGACGTGATGAGCAGTACGTCCACTTGGGTACTTTCAGATGCTTTTCACACTGCTACCAGTTCTCCTGCATCCGTGTTCTCTGCCGCTAGAAGGGCACATCCCAGGAAGGGCCTTCTCTTTCCACCTGGATGGAGCAGACCTGAACCTGAACCACAGCCTGGAGGACAGCCACAGCAACCCACCCGTAGGAGCTGACATGCCACATGAGTGAGAAATATATGTTACTGAAAGCCACTGAAATTTTTGAGGTTGCTATTCATTGCAGCCTGACAAAAGCTAATATACAAATGCTTCCAAATCTGGACCAAAAATCTGGTACCTGAGGCAGAAAGATAACAAAAGTAAAAATTCTGAGGTTCCTAAGCTAAGAATCTTTGTTATAAAAATGTGTAAATATCTTACCAATGTGCCTGCATATACATTAGTGGTAGAATGTTTCTATGCAGTTTAGAGTTCTGTATATGATAAGCACATATTTGAGTTATGGTCATTTGCATTTGGAAAATAGGTGTAATGAATCTACATGACAATTTCATAATATAAAATTGCACCAACATGCAGAAAGGAAATGTCACAATTTATCTGGGGATATAATTTTCAAAGTCCATGGAAATATAGGGGAATGCTTTTTAAAATTATAATCCCACAAACACAATGCCCTATCAATTTACATGACCAATGTCAGATTTACATCAGCAAAAACAATCTGCTTCTCTTTATAGTTTTTTTCAAAGTTTTTCTTCTTAATATTCTTAATTCTCCTACTAATGATTATTGGATATTAGTTTAGGGAAATTTATTTTAATTTTATTCTTTCAATGTATTCAGTGGCAAGGAAGAATTTCACAGATTTTGAAGGACCAATTGACTACAGATATTACCACCTCTGGGGGGAAAACTAGCTAGTTTATTATGCCTATTTTTCACAAATTATGAGATCAATGTTTAATAACTATCTGGCAGTGGTGAAGTGGAGCTGGTTCCTGTCAACTCAAGAGAGCAGCGTGTGTGCATCTCATCCCAGCACTGGGTAACTTCACATTGATAGCTTGAAATCAGTCACAGTGGGAGTACATATCTACATGACCAAAATTGGAAAGGACTTGGGGCCGCCCGGTGGTGTAGTGCTTAAGTTTGCATGCTGTGCTTCGGCACCTGGGGGTTCACGGAACCAGATCCCAGGCCCAGACCTATATACCGCTCATCAAGCCATGCTGTGACGGCAACCCACATACAAAACAGAGGAAGATGGGCATAGATGTTAGCTCAGCGACAATCTTCTTCACCAAAAAAAAAAAAAAAAAAATGGAAAGCACTGCAAATCAGGACTTTTTCCTTACCAATGTAACACCAGGCTTAAAAACTCACCTTCTTTAACATTTGGTACTTTTATGTTCAAAACATTAAAAAAATAGGTGGCCTAATTTGATTTATGAAGGAGGAGTTAAAGCTACAGAGTTAAAACTGAAGCTAGTGCCTTGTCACAGAGGTTTAGAAGGACTGAAGGCACTGACAAATGAGGCCTGATAATGCTCCAGGAATAATTCTGCTCCTGCTATAGGCCCTGGTAAAACCGATGCACAGGGAGGAGGAAATGAGACCCTTGACTCTGGCAAGGAGTGTCCATAGATGGGAAGTCAGAAGATATTTTGAAAGATAGAAGCAGAACAATAGTCTAATAGTCTAAGTGTTTCTCTTTTCTGTGTAGGTACCCATGGTCACACACACCACTGACAAACAGGAAGGTAACATATGCTAGGAATACACATTTCAAGGTCTCTCAATTTTACAAGTATTTCTGATTATAAGGATTTACAAATATTTATTTTACGTTTTACTGGGCAAAATTACTTTTAGGACTTTTGAACAAAGTAAACAGGGCTTCAACACTATCGATTCTTTATTTGGGGTATCTGTCAGCAGAAACATCTCAAGTAAGAACAATGGTGTGTCAGAATTTGCATTAGTATTAATTCTCTACCTTTTGTTGTTGTCATCTTAGCAGTAATTTATAAATATTCGATAGAAAGCATTGCAGAAATGTAAATTCCCACTAAAAAAATTGTTTAACGAAATATGTTAAACATATTTACTTAAGAGACTGAAATGAATATATGTGTATATATACATGTGACCACACATATAAGAGGGTTCATATAAAAGTATCTACTTGGGAAGAAATGATTCTCATAATAAATTACCACCTTCCTTCATTCACAGACTTAAGCAAAACAGAAGCTAGTAGTGAACTGTTACTAAACCTTTTTTAAAAAAAGTTATTACATATTAAAAGTTTTTAAAATAGTCACTGATCAGAAGTTAATCTAAAATTTGCAATCTTTTTCTATTAGTATAGAAAAAGATGACTAAAATACTTAATGGACTAGCACAATGTATATTAAATAAAGCAGCTTGACAGTGGAATCCTACATACAAATATCAAAAATCATCATTTACTACAGCAGTTCCTTTAGCCATTCCCAATGACTAGACTCTGATTCATATTTCACAGAATTTTAGGATACTAAAAGTAAACACATATTCTAAAAATCTAATATATGAATAAAAATTGAGTTATGGGCCAAAATAAAAAGTAATTATGCTCAGAAATATTTTGTTGAATCACATCACCAAAGTATTAGTCAACTTCCTAATCTTAAATAATAAATCAAAAATATTTTTATTAGAAACTACAATGCATAATCATTAGCAAGTAAATTAAAAGTTACTCTAGTGATTACTTTTTATAATACACCACATAATGCTGCTCAGTAGCACTGTCCAAACTGTGCTCTGAGAAACTGAAGTCCGCACAGAAAACTGGGAAACACTACAAACCTTAACTCCTTCCACCTTCACCGTGTCCATTGGATATTAAAGGTTCTGAAGTCCAGCAGCAAAGAAACCTGCCATCTTTATTGACTTCCTTGTGTCCCATGTTTATTTCACCACAGAATCTTTTCTTGGCATATAACCATTTTTGAAAATTGCTCTGTGGTTCTTTATATGCATTCTGTAAACCTGGCCCCCTACTCCAATCTGTGCCTAGCACCCCACGTCAGTATATATTTGTTGTCAATATATACTGTTGACTAAATGGGTGAATGAATGTGTGTTGTGTTTGGGTATGACTAAGAACTGTTGAACAATTTGAGAGCTAATTAGTAAGGAAGGAAGTGGCTTCTACAAAAAGCAAATACCACACTACATGATAACTTATAAGTAAGAGTAGGAAAACACTGCATCAAACTTTGGTTTAAGTAACAAACCAAACAAAGTTTAAGTAGATAAATCTTATTTGGGGAGATTATTGAGAAAGTAGAAAGTAAATAACAGCGTGAGTGCAGTTTAGTTTAATTGCAGACTCATGTAATTTTAGAGTTTAAAATGCACCCGAGCTGATGTCACTTCAGAGCATGAAGATGGCCTGTGGTGTTCAGTACGTAGATGATGGCCCATCTTCCAGGCTCAGCCTCGTATAACTGCACGGAGGCTGTGACACAAACCTCTTTACCCAGACCTTCCATTACATTCAGCAGTGTCCTGAAATGATCAGTTTTGAAAGTGAGCTAATGAGATACTCAAGCTTATCTTATTATTCTAAAGTACAGAATAATACAAACAAAAGTCATTAGACACCGAACAGCATTTTTATACAAATAAAATTTCAAACATCTCAGTCAGTTGCCTATACAGATTCTCATTTGTAACAGAAAGCTGTTTTCTTTGGTGTAATCTACTCAATTTATCTGATCATATGACTGCTTTGCTTTAAAATTTTTCCCTAAAAATTTTATAGCTAAGACTGCGCTAATTTATCTTTACCAAATACGTTGATAAAAATCTTCCTTCCTCTGAAAATGTCAATAATTAATTTTTCCTTTAAAAATGTAATCAAATAAACCATTAATAGTATTCATATGTACAAAAATTTAAGCCAAAATCTCAGACTGATAGGCCCAAATCTTAAATACACTTTCTGCTGTGCCAAAGGTAAAATCTTGGCCTCTATCCCTATTTATATAAAAAAATAATAAATCATGATCTCTGATTAAAGTATCTTTTCGCTTTGACTTGTAGCTACTGCTGCCAATCATCACCTCATTTGCTTATTGACATTAATGCAGTACCAGAGAACTAGGCTGCAAGATAAAACCACAGCTGCTAGAATAATTTTTCAGCAATAGTTAACATTCTGTTAACGGTCATTGATAAAATTTTCAGAGTGGCTGCAAAGAAAAATTCTTCTGAAGTATCAATACCAAATGTGCAAAAAGGGGGAAAAACTAGATACAACACTGATAAAATCAGTGTAAATGGCTTTGAAAATGAAAATTACTCTGTAACAGACATCCTTCAATACCTCAAAGTAAAAAATGAAAAGCCAAACATTCATTGTTAATATACATGGCAACCAAACGTAATTTTTATTGAGTCTCCTTGGTTAGTATTATTACACTTCCAAATATGAGCTTTCAGTCTTTAGTTGATTCCTGGGAAATACCAAAAAATAAAAAACTTCTGCAAAGAAATCAGTTTTTCTGCTACATATTGGTTCAAAACGAATCACTCCAATGGAAAGGAAGAATATTAACTGTCTAAATGTTTTGCTACATATTGTGTATTTTTACGGTCTTATTTCAGAGCAATTTAAATTGCAAGGATCCTTTAATTATCCTCAGAGAGTCAGGGATATATCTTTACTATTACTAGCCAATGGGAAGATAATTTATCTTACTGTTAAGATAAATGATTTTAAAAAATTTTAAGTCAGCTGACAATGTTAATAACAATGGGTCATTTGGTTTCAAATTTTAATGGTAGTCTATATATTCTCTCTTGTTAAGAGAACCCTTGTACACTGTTGGTGGAATGTAAATTGGTACAGCCATTATGAAAAACAGTATGGAGTTTCCTCAAAAAGTTAAAACAGAAATACCATATGATCCAGCAATCCCACTCCTGGATATACATCCAAAGGAAATGAAATCAGGATCTGAGAGAGAGATCTGTACTCCCACATTCATTTCAGCATTATTCACAATAGCCAAGATATGGAGACAATCTAAATGTACGTCTGCAGATGAACGGATAAAGAAAATGTGGTGTGTGTGTGTGTATGTATACGTGTGTGTATATATCTATACATATAGATATATACAGCATTATATATAAATGGAATATTATTCAGCTTTAAAAAGTAGGAAATACTGCCATTTGCAACAACATGGATGAACCTGGAGGACACTGTTAAGTGAAATAAACCAGACACAGAAAGACAATGCTGCATAATCTCACTTATAGGTGGAATCTAAAATAGTCAAATTCATAGAAGCAGAGAGTATAATGGTGCTTACCAGGGACTGGGGGAGGGGTAATGGGGAGATATTGGTCAAAACATACAGTTTCAGTTATGAATAAGTTGAATAAGTTCTGGAGATCTAATGTACAACAATGTGACTATGGTTAACAATACTTGACTGTATACTTGAAATCTGCCAAGAGGGTAGATCCTAAGTGTCACCACCAAAAAAAAAAAAAACCTGGCAACTATCTGAAGAGATAGATATGTTAAATTAGCTTGAATGTGGTGATTATTTCACAATGTACCTGTATATCAAATCATCAAATTGTATACCTTAAATATATACAATTCTTAATTGTCAAATATACCTCAATAAAAAAGAAAAAAAAATCCAAAATTCTCGTTACAGTAAAAAGTTTTGTTTTCCCTAAGTCCATAAAATACTGTTCATTTTAAAACCTAAATGGTAAAATGAGAAAGATAAAGGCCGAGAACAGGTTTCAATGTGGCTTATAAAATTAGGAATAGGCAAACGTGGGTTTACTAATTGATTTGAGTATCCTAGAACAGCGGTTGCAAATCTGGTCCACAAGCCAAATCCACACTGCCAGTTGAAAATGGTTTTTATGGGGCTGGCCCAGTGGCATAGTGGTTGGGATCGCATGCTCCACTTTGGCAGCCCAGGGTTCAAGGGTTCGGATCCCAGGCGCGGACCTCCGCACCACTTATCAAGCCATGCTGTGGCAGGTGTCCCAAATATAAAGTAGAGGAGGATGGGCACAGATGTTGGCTCAGGGCCAATCTTCCTCAGCAAAAAGAGGAGGATTGGCAACAAATGTTACCTCAGGGCTAATCTTCTTCACCAAAAAAAAAAAAAAAAAAAGGTTTTTACATTTTCTAATGGCTAAAAAAAAAAAAATCAAGGGAAGAATAATATTTTGTGATGCATGAAAATTATATGAAATTCAACTTTCAGTGTCCATAAATAAGTACAGTTTTACTGGAACATGGCCACACTCATTCATTTACGTATTGTCTATGGCTGCTTCCACACTACAGTGGCAGACTTGAGTAGTTGCAACAGAGACCTACCTGGTGCTCTCATCATTTGCACTGCTGCTTGACACATTACAAATTGCAGTTATAACTACCAGCATTTTGAATGCCACACATTGTCACACCACAATATATATTCTTTTATTATCAGTGCATACACGTCATGTAATAACAACAAAAAAGTGGACTTCAAATGTCATGTGTTTAAGGCACAGTGGAGTATGGATTATTTTGTTATCGAATTAGATGGCAAAGCATTGTGTTTAACATGCAATGACGTTGTAGCTGTTCTGAAAGAATACTATATATATGCTGGAATTACCAGACGAAGTACTCATCACAATATTCTCAATTCATAGGAAGGCAGTGGACAGAAAAGTTAGAAAATTTAAAACAAGGTGTCTCATCACTGGAGAATTTCTTTACAAAAATAAAAAATGAATATAAAGCTGCAGCCAAAGTAAGTGTCTGAGTGGCTCACTGATTAGCCAAGCAAGGGAAGCCTTTTATCAAGGGTGAGTTAATTAAATTGTTTTTGATTCATCAGCTGAAGAAATGTGTCCAAAGTAAACGTACTTAAGACTATTTAAATCAGCCTTTTGGCAAGAACACTTGCTCAAAGAATTGTGAACATTGGGAACAACATCAATGGCCAAAAAAAACACCCAAAACAAGGCAAATGATTCTGAGTGGTTTTCCTCGACGCTTGCTGAGTCATCAGATCTTACTGATACTGCCTAGTTATTATTGTTTATTTGATAAGTCAGTGCCAAGGCTGAAGTGACTGAAGTGTTAGTTTCTATGAATAGTCTGAGTGGAACAATTACAGGCAAGAAGATTTTCTAAGAAGAAAACATGACCTCAGTACAACCTGAAGTAGAATCTGCTAAGATGTGTTACAACTGGTGGTGGTAAAAATACATGTGCAGCGAGAAAAGGCTTATTTGGACAAATTTACAACTATGGTTATTTACTGTATCCTTCCTCAGCAGGCACTTTATGGAATATATCTGACTCAATCTTGCGTTACTGAAGTAGTAGTGTCCACAGTCAACTTCATTTAACCACCATCAGTCATCCTTTGTCAGGTATAGAAGCTGAATATCCAGATTTGCCCTGTCACACAGCAGTTTGTTGGCTTAGCAGTGGTAGTTTTGTCGTGCATTTTTGAGCTCAGAGCCGATACTGAAATTTTTCTGAACAAAAAGAAATATGCTCAACTGCTATTAACACAACACTGATGGCTTTGGAATTCAGCTTTTGTGGCAGACTTGATAATGTTTTGTAATGAATTCAATCAAAAATTGAAACAGTGCAAAACAATGCAAACAGTTATTTCCACTCCCACTGTATGTAGGATTCACTGGGATTCAGGACAAGGCTCCAGACTGAAGGAGAGCTCTAGAGCAGTGCTTCTCAAAGGGTAGCCCTCAGACCAGCAGCAACAGCATCACCTGATTACTCACTAGAAATGCAAATTCTATGGAATCAGAAGCTCTGGAGGTGGAGTCAGCAAAACAGTGTTTATATGTGAAACATACTAAAGTAATTTTGATGACAACTAACATTGTGTGAATCACAAAGTAACATCAGGCTGCTTTATATACTTCCTGTGCCATCAAAAGGTAGGACAAGAAGCAAGATCTCCATTCTCATGCAAATTTGCAGCAGACATAGTCTCTGAGCTCAAACAATAGGTTATCTGGTCCCTGATGCAAGGGTAAAGGAAATTTCCATTTTTCAAAATCCATTCAATTGTGCAGCTGAGGAGATTCCACCTAATCTTCAACTGGAAGTGATTAACCTGCAATGTAATAATATGCTAAAAAGAAAATATCAAGAGAAGAAAGAATTGAACAGAATTCTACCAATGCTTCCAAGTGATAAATATGCTCAACAAAAATCATATACTCTTGTGAATTAACATATGCATTTGGCAATACATATGTTATGGAAAAGACATTTTCAAAGACAAAATATGTAAAATCTTACTAGAGATCAACATTAACAGATGAATACTTATAATCAATTTTGATGACAGGAAATACTAACTTTGAATTCCAATTAAGTGAAATATTATCCTCCCCAAGAGTAATTCATTCTTCTCGTTAGTAGAACCATATTACAAAAAGTTGTTCTCAATTATTGTTATGTTTTGAATTCTGTCAATAAAAATTTTGTGGAAGTTCGTTTCTATTTATGTAAGTACCTACATAATAATTTAACCTCAATACTGCCTCTTAGCCTGAAAAACCTCCAATATATACTCTCTGGCCCTTTACAGAACACTTGCTGACCTCTGCTCTAGAACCAGAAGCGACCCCGACCCTTAAAGCATAGGTTGAAGGCACTATCTCTAAAGCCAGAAGTCCTGGGTGTGGATGCTGGCTCTGCCACTAGCAGCTATGTGATCATGAGTAAGTTCTTCCATCTTTCTTTACCTCGGTTTCCTCATCTGTAAATGGGAGTAAGTGATGGTCTTTATCTTAGAGGGTTGTTGTGAGGATTAAGTGAGTTAGTAAACACAAAGCACAAGAAACAGTGCCTGGTACACAGTAAGCATTAACTCAACGCCAGCTGCTAATTCAAGATAAAAGTACTACTTTACCCAGTTGGTTGTCAAGTTAAAAATCTCATCCTCCTAAAAGGTCCACTGAATAAAACATCTAAAATGCTTACATACATTTGTGAGTTAAAAGAAAATCCAAGTGCATGAAGATAACAATGGAGGATAACTAAGCCCTTTTCCAACTGCCCCTTGCTTCTGCCATCAAATAGAAGATAGGGTGGGGCATACCACCAGGACAGCAATTCTCATACAGATGTTTCTTATATGGAGGAGATAGTCTTAATATTTTAAATGTCATAATATTACCTTCTTTATAGTCGATAAAAGAGTAAACACAGTACTACTAGTAATAATTTATAACACATTTTAAAAATTTGAGGTATTATATGGCTTAATTCAATGATATATTCTTATTTATTCAATAAATATTTACTGAACGCCTACTATTTGCCATATATATATAAATTCACTAACTTAATAACAATAAATTTGGGGCAAAAATGCTTTCATATATGTACTGTTGAGAATATCCTCAAAAATTGCCTAAAGATATATATATTAACCACGCTAATTTTTTAACCAAATGTGCTTTTTCTTAAAAGACTACATCTTATAACACAAGAAATTCTAGAGTAAGTAATGCTGTCCAATATGATAACCATTAGCCTCAGGTGACTACTGAACACTTGAAATGTGGCTAGAACAATTGAGGAACAGAACTTTTAATTACATTTAAGTTAACTGAAATTGAAACAGCCACATATTGCTAGTGCCTGCCATATTGGATAGCAGAGTTCTACGGGATCACTCTAGGATGTGCGGATGTGAGAACATTTTGCCCTATATGGGAAAATAAATTTTGTTACACTACACACTTAATATTAGTTTGCTATTCAAAACAGCCCTGCCTTTTCACGCCACAAAATATTCTGCCTACTTTCCTGGCAAAAGAACTAAATCAATTCACTATTTAACAAAACAATGTTTGTTTTTTCCTCCACTATAGCTGACTTCTAATTATTTAAGGTGCTGGGGCACAGAAAAAAAAATCCACATATAATTCGGAAGACTTAAACCTTTCCCTCTGGCAAATTTTTAAGGCATCTTCTTAATAGTGGAAAGCTATTTTGTTTAGTAGTTTACCTCTTGTTCTTGATTATGCCCATATTTTTATACTGGTATTATCCAGTAGTAAAATACATAAATATATCAGAAGAAAAGTGAAAAACTAAAAATTTTCAAGTTGAAGACAATGCATCAGCTTAAAACAATAATCTTAACAGATGAAAAAATAAGACTCTTTCTCCAACCAACTCTGAGAATTTTGTACATACCAAACAAAACACTGGCCAGTTCATAAGGCGTATTAATAATGCATCCTTACGTGGAGGTGTGAAAAATTAATTTTATTTTTGCATAAATATGATACTTTATTGCTCAAAGTGTTCCTTTAAAAATAAGTTAAAATGTTTCCACTGTACTTTTTAATTAAACATATAATTATTGATTAAAGCATAATATCACTGATTAACAAGGTAAAAATAATATGAGCTACTCACACATTCTTGAAGAAAAGTGCTTGCAATATTTTGTGAAAACACTTGTTTACATTTTTACTTGATTTAAGGGACAAATTCATATTTTTCTTTAAAATCTACAAATGTCTTAATTCCCATCATTATAAAAACTAAACAAAAAACAAAACCAACCCTCAAATAAAACCCTAAAAAAGCACATTAATTTTATTATAGACTATATATTAAGTCACTGAGTAAAGCTCTTTTTTATGAACACTTTTGGAAAGCTTGCATTGAGTTCTAGCACAGCTCTATTATCAATCTGTGAACAGAAGGACACATCAAGTAAGGAGAGGTCTTTACAAGATTCCAGGAGTTTTCTTAAGGACGCTGGACTTACCATTCTTGTTCCTGTTCAAAAAAACAAAACCAAAGAAAACACCTTAAATATAACATTTACATAATGTCCTGATAAAGAGTCACTTTATTATTTATTGTTTAATATACATTTAAAATAATTTGCCTTTTGAAAATTAAACACACTTCTTAAAACAAAAGACTTCATATTGAAATAGTCTTGGAAAAAAATACAAACTGAGTTTTCCCGGTCAATTTGGCATCTAGGACTCTAATTTTGTCACAATCCTCTACCCACTATCTTCATTCCTGCCTCCTATCCCTTCCAATCAACTCCTCCAGACTTTCCTATTTCTGTCACCCCAGTTCAGAACTATTTGCACATCTCATTTTCCTCAACCCATGGGTCAAATCAGGCAGCAATGCTTACAATGATTCAAGCTTTAATTCCATGCAATGCAATTACTGAGCAACAACCCTGTAGAAACTTCTGTTTCAAGCACCCAAGATGCAAAGATGAATAAGACACATGTCTGCCTTAAGGAACTCACTGACCAGAGTTGAAAGCAAATGACTACAACACAATGTGATCAGTTTTACAGTAAGTGGTGGGCATAAAATGGCATTACTGGAAGATGGATGATGAGTACTATTTAGCCCATGTTAAATCTGAAGTGATTATAGGATATTCAGATGGAAGCTAAATTATGTAAAGCACCTGATAATGGGCAGGCACTCAATAAATAGCAAATATCACTAGGCTCTAAGATGATATCTGTTGTAAAACATACTTGCTTTAACTACACCTTTTCTAGGGAGAAAAAAAATCAAAATTGTATTACATTACACATCCTCTGGGATGGGGATTAAAGTTTCTGAAATGTTAACCTATGTCTTTTTCTCTGAGAACTCCTTTCTACTCCCCTGCCTGCCACAGGCTCCAGAAGTTTCAACCACACGGTTACCCTCCACTGCTGTGACTGGACCCACGACAAACCAACACGAATTCTCCTGGGAATTTAGAACTGGAATTCAGTAAAGCCTCAGTGTCCATAGATCCCTTGAACTAAAGACATGGACAACTGGGTTGGGACTGTTATATTTGACCATGGTACCCGGAGAAGCAGAGATGGCCAACATAAGAAAAGAACAAGGCAAAACCAAACGAAAAAGACTTTCTTCTTTGTGAGTGTATAGTGGCTGAGGGCGGGTGTAGGAGACAGGTGCTTGAGCACGCAGGATAGGAAAAGGAAGGAAAAAGAGAAAATCACTTCCGTGCCTTTTGATGGTTTTCCAGTTCCTCCTGAGGTCTGACCATAGCTAGCTCCTAGCCATGGGATCTGAAAGACACCGTATCTTCATAATAATTTTCTTTTTCTTATGCTTAAGTTCTCTTGAGTGGGTTTCTGTTATTTAAGATCAGAGACACTCCACTAAGACACTTGACTATGTAGTGTTTTTTATCTAGGGTTGCGATTGTTTTCTATTTGCCAGTCTTAGTTGTTAGAATCTGAGTTTCCTGATAAATCAGGAGTTCCTAAAGCCTAAGAGAATGCCAGGGAAGGAAGCTGGAGACTGAAAATTTAACTAGGCTAGGGTCCCCTGTCCTATGCTTCCAGAGCACATTTTAAAGCTTTTGTTTTGTTACCCACTTATGACACAATTATGTTTTCAGTCAGCTTGCTCCTCCAGGGCAGGGCCATATCTCTCTTGTTCACTGACATATCTCCAGTGTTTAGAACAATGCCTGACACAGTATATGCTCAGTAAGTGTGCAAGGAATGAAAGAATGAAGGGATGGTAGTTAATTTCCTCATACTATTACCCTGGTTTGGACTCTCATTAGGTGGATTATTGCAGCTAATCTCTCTGATTTTGATCTCTCCCTCTCCAATTCTCCTACTACTTGTTTCCAGATTAATATTCCTAAAACACAGCTCTAAATATATCACTCACGCTCCTAATTAAACCCGATAATAGCTCTTCCTTGTTTAATTTTGTGAAATTCCTCATCCTGGTGTTCAAAACGCTCCATAAAAGCCTCCTTTATACTAACATTCTAAGTCAAATCAGATTGCCTATTCTCTGAAGATATTCTGTATTTTTCACTCCTATGCTTTTGTTTCATTCTATTCATTCTGCCTAAAATGCCCTCCTTCCCTTATTTCTTATTCACTTTTCAAGGATATCTTTCAAATACCTATTAACCTTTTTAATTAAGCTTTTCCTTACTTCTCTAATCATATATACTCTCTCTTCTTGGAGCCCCACCAAAATGGACTTACTTCTGGCTTGCACTACAGTTATTTATATACTTGTTTTACTCCTTCTTGCTAGGTAATGAACTCTCTGAAGGTAGGGACTGTATCTTACTCAGCTTTGAACTGATCAGTATTTCTGGTATGAAGAAGGTATGCCACTTAAGACTCAAATGTGCTCATTACAAAATGACAAAATAATAACTATCAGCTTGGTTTAACTAAGAATCCTTTAAAAAAAATAAGGACTCCAACACTTAAGGATGAAAGGAAACCAAAAAACAACAACAAAAAAATAAAGAAAATACAGCATAGTGGTTAGCAGCATAGATTCTGGTTTAAATCCATGAGACCCTGGGCAAATCACTTAACCTCTTTCAGGCTGTCTCCTCATCTGTGGCTAATAATAACAACTACATCATAAGGTTGCTATGAGGATTAGATCAGTTAATATACGCTTAGAACAGAATAAAGCACACAGTAACGTTGCTATTAACATTATTACTAATTATTGATATTACTTTTTACTGTGCTCACTATATCTGAAATAAGATATTCCAATATATTTGCATGATGGCTGTCTTCCATCTCTAATTACCTTTGGCATATAGATAACGATACTTCCTTGCTCTTATTCTCATGAAAGTTACAAATGTTTTCAAAAAGAAGTCCTTATACTTCTTACCTATTTTTCTTTTATGTCTCTGTCAAGTAATTCATACATTTATCGGCCAAAGTTAGGCCACCTGACAACCGACCCCATTGTTCATCACAACTGTGCTTTTGTTTCAGGATCAGTGTCACTGACGTCTTTGCGGTTCTGTAGCATCTCTTTTAGACACTAGCTACTCCACCTCTAGTGTGTGCGTTTGGCTTTTCTTTTGAAGGGGAAGTTGTAAAATAGATTTTAACCAACAACAGCACCGTCCTCTCAAGTGAAGCCTGATGCGATCAGTGATCCATTTAAGAGGCGCTGGCTGCCTTTCCTCATTCTCTCTGTGAATTCATGACTTCTTGAACTTTTCAAAATATTTCTCTTATAAAAGGTCTAGGCTAATTCTGGGAGAAGGTGGGTAGGAAGGAAAAGAAGCAAGGTAAGTGGGTGTGCTGTTCTGAAAAGACAGTACTGACTGTGGGGCCCAAAACCTTGGATTTGAACCCTTGCTCTGCCACATACTAACTGCTGGGCTCCAGTACCCTCCTCTATGAAAAGACAAGGACGTCCAACTCCCTGAACTATGAAGATTAAGGAAAATACAACACAGATGACGTACCTAGCCCAAAGTGTGCACATAACAGGCAAGAACTTCTTCCCAAATTTTTAGCTTGAATAACTAACATGCAACCATATAAGCAATGTCTGTAAATGTATCATATACCTGGACTGTGGAGAGATTTTAACTGAAAGCACACAGGTGTTGAAAATCTTCAAGTTTTCCTTTTGTTCAATGTTTAATAAACAGGAACAGATAATAATTAGCACTTCATGGACTAATCTATTAGTAATTAGTAATTATTAGCATTAGTAATAATCCACTGGCAATAGATTACCAGAGAACACGGTGCAAGTGCTCTGTGGGTTCACAAAGTACCAGCTGTGTGGGCAATTGTAACTGTGGCATTCTAGTATTTCTGAAAGCTAAGGTAAGAAGTAACAAAATCTCACAAGGTTGCTGACTGAAAAACTGCAATAAGGACACAAGAAATCCCAGAACTGGAAAGGATTTTCAAAAGATCTGCCTTGGGGTAGAACTATTCCTAAAAACTAGAATTATCAGGGATGGAGACTTTACAATATTCCCTAATCAAGTTTCACATCAAGAATGAACTTGAATTCATTTTACAAATGGATTAGCTTCTTATCTGACCTTAATAAAAATGGAAAACACAGCTCGTATAAGTTCTCACTCTTCTTATTAGATCAAGAATTAATGGTTATTTAGAACTTTCTGATAGGTTTGACTATAAAATTCTGTTATTGTTCTCACTCTTTTACTTAAATACATATATAATTACTCTCTGCATCAGCTGACCTGTCTTGCACTTTCTATCAAAGCAGTCTTACCAAGCAGTCTTAGTAAGACAAAATTTTTATTGCACCCAAGAAGTTTTTTTCATTCCTTGCAAAAAGTCTGAGATTAGCTTTTACGTCAAAGAAATAGACTTTAAAACAAATTTATATATTGTATCCTTACCTAGTATGTCCAGTTGCCGTAATCTGGTACAATTACATGCCAGCTCCTCAATGTCTGTGTCACACACAGACCGGTTAGCTGTAAGGAAGAGTTTCTGCAAGTTGGGGAGCTGGCGTGCCAGTCTGGCGAAGCACCCGGTGCTGCTCTGCAGGGTCGGGCACCAGCCGAGGTCGAGCTCCTCCAAAAGTGGACATCCAGAAGCCAGCCCTGCTATCCCGCTCTCAGTGATGTTCTTACACCGCCACAGATCCAGAGTACGGAGCTTTTTGCACTTGGCTCCTATCATGCAAGCTATCACATCATACTCTTCAATCTGGAAATCAAGTAATTCCAGTCTTTTACAAATTGTGCTCAGAAATGCAAACTGTTTAGAGCAAGTTAAGACATTCTTAATCATCTCCTATTGTTTGTTTCCATGTAAACATACCCACATGCTCATTAATACAGATCTGCCCACCCATCTCACAGACCTGCCACTGTTTCCTAAAACAGCAAGAGTAATCACTTACTTAAAAATCCATTTCACAGAACCCCAGACAGAGGATGGTAATGAATTGAATCCCAAAGCAGTCGGAACTCCCCAGTCCATCATGAAGAATCTGAGGATTATGCTCCCTTCTTGTACGCCTCCCATTCTGACCTTGCTGCTGCCCAGTCTCTTCTTTTTTACATATGAGTAATAAACTCTGGTAGGTGTACAAGATCTCCCTGATAAAGGTGTGCACTTTGCTAGGCTCTAAAATAGTATGTGAATATGCTGATAGGACTAATAAAGATCTAGTTGTGGGTTAAATGAGACATTTGGGGGCTGAATATACACATGAAAATAACTTAGATTATGATATGCTCATCGCTGTCAGTTATGGAGGTGTCCCATGATTTACCTCATGAGCACAGGATAAACCTCTACTAAATAAGGATTAAACATTTCAGTTCCTGGGCTTTATATGCTTTAACAATGTTTCTTTAAACTCTTTTAAGAGTTTTATTTGATTTTGTTATGATCAGGTATCTACACCAGAAGTCAAAAGGAAACAAGATAGCAAGCATTTCCAATAATCATTTCTTCTGGTTCATTTGACTGCTGATATTTTCAACTACCAGGTGCCAGCACCACTCCTGATGCCAGGAACAACTGTGAACCAAAAAAAAAAAAAAATCTTCGTTCACATATTGGGGAATGATATATAAATAAATGAGCCATATAAATTCAGAGAGTGATAAGTGGTGTGACAATAATAAGGTGATGGGAGAGCAATCAGAGTGTCAGGAGTTGAGCGAGGGAGTGTGGTTGTTGGGATCTCCAGGAAAGGGCGTGGCACATTCAAAGAAAAGAAATAAGATGGGTATGGCCCCAGGTAGTGAGGAAGAGGAAAGACTGAGGGCAGAGGGCTACACAGGGGCCAGGCCAGTAGGCCATGAAGGAGTTTGAATTTTTATTCTAAGTACTAAGGAAACCAATGGAAGGTTTGAAACAAATATGATTTACATTAAAACAAAAACAAAAACCCTCTGGCTTCTGTCTGGAGGATGGTCTCTGGGGGGTAAGAATGGAGGAGGAAGCCCAGTGAGGAGGCCTGCACTAGCTCAGAGATGATGGGGCTTGGATTAAGGTAGTAGCAGTGGAATTGGAGAAATGGACAGACTGGGGGCTACATTTTGAGTCAGAACCAAGGGCTGATGGACTAGATGTAGTGGTGATGGTTTCAAAGGTTCTGGTCTTCAGCCACTGTGTATGTAGAATCATGTGGAAGACCATGAGAAACAGATTTGGGGGAATGTAACTATCTAAGTGAGTGTACCCAAACAACACAAACCCGTAGCTTTGATAATCAGTGCAGCCAACTGGCTTCTTTAGAAAGAAGCAATTTAAAAACTTTACATAACCCATGATTCTGATTGCTATTATTTTGACAGTCAAAAATAAAATATCAAATGAATCATCCTGCCTTTTGGTCAATTAACAGAAAAGAAACTGAAATAAATGTGGTATTAAAGTATCAACCAAGAGCTGTCTCCGTTATTGTCCCGTGAACCCTGGACCTGCTGCGAAGTAAGTATTTTTATGACAAGTATGGAATGTTCCAGTCATGACATTAGTGGCAGTATCAGTAATATTAGCAGTATTTCTGAACTTCAATGTCAAGTCCTTAACATTTCATTTCCTGGCAAACAAATACCAATGGTAAAAATATTTTACTGGTAACTACATATTTTAATTTAAAAATAGCCCATTTAATTAAGTAGCATTTCCCATAATATATTATATACTAACAGATGTAATATGAAAAAATGAGTTCAGTACTCAGGTAAAGTTGGAAAACCCTGGTTTAAGCAAAGGCAAACAGTTTCTTTGCTGTAGGACATACCAGTGAAAACTCCAGGAAGAGGATAAAGTAGCATCATTTCCTAATTTTGACCAGGAATCCCTACTCCCCATCCCCATACACATCTTTTATTAAGTGAATATCTTTTAGGACTAATGATCCGTGGGTCAACTTTGGAAAATGCTGACCTACAATACACCTAATTCCAACTATAAACATATACATATATAATTCCAACTCTAAAGTGTCTGTGGTCAGAGGCCTGCTTTTCTAGAGGATGTTGCTCCAATCTAAGGGGAGGTAAATTACAGGCAGAATAAGGTAACTCGAGCCAAAGTTAAACAGGGTCCTTACCAATCTAAATAGGGCAGGTTAGCAAGAAGCAAAGATCCAAGTGGCAGTAATTGGCTGGTTTGTTGCCACAGAAAGTGCCACTGAATGTCACTGAGCCCATCTAGAAGAGGCACTAGAGGGACCCAACAGAAGCCCATGAAATGGCTTACTAAGGTAAGAGTTTGACTAGAAGTAAGGAAAACCTAATGCTGAGTTAGTGGGCTCCCAAGATTGTTTCCAGAGACAGCAATGGGCTGAGCCCACACCTGGGGTTTAATCAGGCCTCCCACCAGAATTAAAAACCATGGAGACGTGGAGATAAATACATCATTGTAACAGGCCTCTCCGGCCTACGATGCCAAATCTTGGGGCGTCTCTGAAGCCACTGCTGAGCTCCAAAAGGTGCTCAAACGGGATCTCTTGTAGGTTGAATCCAAGCCTAGAGCAGCAGGAGAACGTCTCTGATCTTGCAACCATCCTGCTTATTTAGGTCTTCCTAAAAAGAGGATGCAAAACTGCAATGGTTTGGGATCTCCTGAATCTGTTTGAGGGGGTAAGGAAGTGAAGCGGAATGGACTGCTCCACAGTCAGTTATACTGGGAGATGCATTTCCTATGCGTGTGCATGTATGTGCATGCACACACACGAACACGAAGAGGTTTATTGTTCCTTGAGTCTCAGTAGTATTTACAAGCCATGTAAAAAAGATTTAACTTTCCCATGAGCTCTTTCAATGGCACATAAAATCATAATTTTAAATCTGGAAGGACTTTAAAGTCTATGTCGTCCGTTAGTCCCTGGGCTTTTGGATTTCACAGACCAGTAACATTTCAAAAAAATCTGAGTTCCAACATAGGGTGTCCATCTTTTCATCTTACCCAGTAAGAACAGTAAAACAAACACAAAAACAAGCAAAATAAACCTATCCGCTATTATCTCCAGGAAATAATCTCAGAACTGAAAAACTAAATTTAGCTTTGTGAAAAACTTACTGAACTGAGGCATTTGGGTATGACTGATATCTTATTTTGTAAAGAAACTTGGAGAGGTAAATAGCTTGTCTGAGATAACATCTGCCTTGAGGCAGAACCGAACTCTTTCCACCACACTATACGTCTTTCCTCGCTCTCATAGATAAATAATGTTAATGTTTCAAAGACATACTCTCCAATTTAAGAAAAATGTTTGGAAGTGGGGTATACAATAGTTAACCATAAATCTGAAATTTGTGGGTGGGCGTGGGGTGGGGTGAGTCAGGATTAAATTCACCCATGGAAAGAAAGAGAAAAAGTGATTGAGTGTAAAGAATTTTTAAATACTTACCATGACACAACTACCCAAACTGAGGTGCTGAAGCTCTGAACAGAAGTTCAAAATGCTGAGCAGCGCGGTTTGCTGCCATCAGGGACCACATCAGAGGCAAATGCGGAAAGTGAAAGAAAGGGAAACAAAGAGAAGAGGTCAATTAGACATTAAAGGCTGTCACTGCTTTTCCTGAAATAGAGCTCCAAACCTAGGTTACAGACACTACAAATGCCATTTAATGAGTCCCTAGTGCTCCCACCATTGACTGGCTTGGATTCCAGGTAATCATTACTAGTCCCCATGTAAGTCGTTACTTTGTATATGGTTTTGCATGCCCTAAAGATACCTATATTCCCTATGACCTCTCAGTTCATTTCCCAAAGGTAAGCAATTTGAAAGTCTGGTTAAGAATGAACAACAAGACAAGCTAAACAAGCCCTCCCTCCAAAAAACCCCCACAAAGGGCAGGTGACACTCTAAAGAATAGAGGCAGCTCTGACATTCACTGATCAGCTGCAGCCTGATGGAACTGCCAATAGAGTCACCCCAAATCAGGATTGAGCTGGTGACTTTAATGTCAAAGGATTCTCTCTGCTGACAAGGATACCAACAACCATTGAGCACCTGTCACTAGCAACATGCTGACTGAAACATATATAATGTGCACTTTCTAGTCATGTTCCTGCCATTTAAGCCCATCTATCCTGTGCAATGAAAACGGTCTCACCACTAAAGAAACTGAAAGGTATGCTAGACTGCTACATAATCATGGTACCTAAAATATCTCTAAACAGTCATAATTTCATTTGATAACATGCCTGCCATGAAAAATTATGAAAAACAATGCAAAACATTCAAATTTCTAGTTTTTCTTTTATAAATTAAGAAGAAAACTACTCAAACTTCTGTGGCAAAATTTCTTTCTAAACATTTGAACTAAATCATATCTAACAGAATTAAGATGATATTATACAACCTCTGTTTAATCTAAGTGTTTAGAAACTGAAAAATATCATTTGGGGAGGGGATGAAGAAGGTGCCAATGACAATACAAAACATTTGTTCAAACCCCAGATGAGAGTCTCATTGAGAAAATAAAGTAACGAAATATTTCAGATAAAATAAACTTAAGGCAAAAATAAAATAATAGTTATAATAGGCCCTAGAACAATGCTAGACTTAAGACTAATTGCTTCAGTGTTGGCATTTCTTTAAATTTAAGCAAAAAAACCCCACATTTACATTGATTTTATGCTTGAGTTTCAACACAACTTATAACATTTACAAGACAATCTCACACTGCTGTCAGAATGCTGACATTAGAGGAGGTATACAAAGATAAGTTAATTTTCAGATTCTTCATAATACTTAGTTATTTTAACTACTACCACATGGAAAAAGGACATTAGGTTTGCTTTTATTAAAGTATCAGATCCTTATAACAAGGTTGTCATATAAGATTTTCCCATGAGCAAGATCCAGAACATATTAGAGAATTAAATTAAAAAATAAACACACACACACACACACACACACACAACACACACACTTCACTGACGGAACTTGTTTGGGAATTTATTTTTTAATTATTTACAATGAAGAATCTCAAATGTACAGACAAGTATAGAGTCCAAAATAATGAACTCCCATGTAGCTGTAACTCAGATTTAAGATTTATCAAATCTTAACATTTTGCCTTCTTTGCTTATCCTTCTCTATCGGTGTATCCCTCCAGCCATTCACATACCTCCTTAGCGGTAACCTTATCTTGACTCAGTGTTTAAAAACATGCTTGAAAATTATGCCATTTTACTCGATACATTATGGATCCATAAATAGCACATAATATTGTTCCACATGGTTTTTACATAAATAGTATTATAATGTGCATATACTTCTGCATCTTCCTCAACGGTATTTGTGAGGGATTTGTCCATGTTGATACTCACAGCTTTAGTCCATTAACTTTTTAACTGTCATATACTATTCCCATGCAAACACACAACATACACTCTCATTTGATGAATATTTATTTTGTTTACGAGTTTTACCATAACAAAGAATGTTAGACTAAACATTCTCATACGTGCTTCATGTGCATTTATAGAAGAGTATTTCTCTAGAGCACACACCAGAGGAAGCGTCTCCAGGTGTTTAGGTATGCTCTGACTTTATGAGATTTTGCAAAATAGCTCTCCTGAGTGCTTGTGTCAACTGATGCTCCCACCACAGTGTAAGAGTGCTGAGTCCCCACATCTTTGCCAACACAGTCTTTTCATCCTTTTTAACGTCTGTCTATCTGATAAGTATGGAATGGCATAATATGCATTAATATGATTACTAGTGAGGTTGAAGATCTTTTCAAGTGTTTATGCACCACTTATATTTCCTGCTCTAGAAATTGTTTCATCACATGCTTTGCTGACTTTTCCATTAGGTTGTTCCTTCCTTCTTGACCTGTAGGAAGTCTTTTTTTATTCTGGATACCAGTCTTTGTCAGTTATATCCATTACAAATATCTTCTCTAAATCTGAGACTTGTCTTGTTGCTTTGTTTATAGAATCTTGAGAGACATGAAATTTTAAATTTTAATATAGTCACATCAATCTTTTTTTCCCCTTTATGTTTGTATTCTGTTGTCTTTTTTTCTAAAAAGTCCCTCTTTACCCAAAGAAGAATATTCTGTTTGTTTTTTAATGACAACTTTAAAGTTTTTCTTTTTTGCACTTAGGTTTTTAACCCAACTGGAATTGATTTTTATACATGGTAGGATTATCAAATTTCATTTTTTTCCCTTAAGAATAACCACTTGTCCCCATTCAATTTATTGAAGATTCTACCTTATCCACTGATTTGTGATGCTTGCTGTCATATATCAAATTTCCATATATGTGTGAGTCTATTTCTGGGTCATTTTGTTTCACTGGTCTATTTGCCTTTCCCTGCACCAATCCTTCTTAATTATTATAGTTTGTAATAAGTCTGTAAATCTAGTAAGACAAATCCCCTTTCCTCACTCATCAAAACTCTCTTAGCTATTCTTGGCCTTTTGCATTTTCATATGAATTTTAGAATCATCTTAAAGATTTTAGTTTACCTTTTTAAAAATAATACAGAGATTAGTTTTTTCTTCTTCCCCCATGGTCATTATTTAATTTACTGGCATTTTATCAATCTCTGTGTCATAATTGTTTATTATATCTGATACCTTCTTACTGAATTTTTCTTCTCACTGAAGAATATTTTCAATAGTTCTTTTACTGAGTGTCTGTGAGTGGGAAAATCTTAACAGCCACTTACTGAGTAGCTATTAACATGTCAGGCACTGCTATAAATTCATTCATTCATTCATTCATTTATTTGTGTGAGGAAGACTGACCCTGAGCTAACATCTGTGCCAATCTTCCTCTCTTTTGTATTTGGGTCACTGCCACAGCATGGCTTGATGAGTGGTGCAGGTCCATGCCCGGGATCTGACCCTGTGAACCCGGGCCCCTGAAGTGGAACATGCTGAACTTAACTACTACACCACTGGGGTGGCCCCGTAAATTCTTTATATATATATATATTAATCTTCACAACAACCCTATAGTTTATATGTTTAATCTTCACAATAATCTTAGTCACTTATTTACTCATTTAATAAATCTTTACTGAATGCCTACTCTGTGTTAGGCACTGATCAGGCACTTGGGATATATCAGTAAATAGACCAGATAATAACCTATACGGTAGACATCATTATTCCCACTATACATAAAGAATCTGAGTCACAGAATGTTAGATAACTTAGTCTTTATATTTCCCCCGAATCTTAAATGAAAGTTGAGCCAGGTTTAAAATTTTAGGATAATAGTATCTTCTTTCATCACTTTGAAAGTATCACTCCATTACCTATTAGCTTCTATTGTTTTGATAAGTCTACTGTCAGTCTAATTGTCTTCCTCTGTAAGTAGTCTTTTCTCTCTGACAGCTCTTAACCCTTTATCTTTTATATTCTGCAATTTCACCACAATATGTCTAGATAGAGATTTATTTTCATTTATTCTGTTTAGTATCCTGAGTGAACATTTGATCTGAAGACTTGCATCATTCTTCATGAAAGATGAAGATTCTTAACATTTCTCTCTTCAAATATTGCTTCTCTATCATTCCTTCCATTTTTTTCTTCTAGAACTCCTACTAAATGAACACTGGAGTGTATCCCAGGTACCAGTGCCTATAGTAGTTTAAAAAATATGTCCACAAATTATTCTACTTCTTCCTTCCAGAGGTGGAGCTTAATTCCTCTCCCTTTGAGTGTGGGCTGGACTTAGTGACTTATTTCTAACAAACAGAACATAGCAGAAGTGATGGTATGTTAGGTTATTGTGATGGCTAATTTCACGTGTCTTGACTGTCATGGCTCACTTGACCAAGCCATGGGGTGCCCAGACATTTGTTCAAACATTATTCTTGGTATTTCTAAGTGGGTGTTTTTGGATGAGAGGAATATATAAATCAGTAGACTGAGTAAAGCAGATTACTCCATAATATGGGTGGGCCTCATCCAATCAAAGACCTAAGGAAAACAAAAGGCTGACTCTCCCCCAAGTAAGAGAGAATTCTTCCTGTGTGATGGCCTTCAAAATGGGATATTAGCTTATTCCTGACTTCAGACTGGAACTGAAACATCAGCTCTTCCTGGGTCTCAGGTCTGCCAGTCTCCAAAGTGGAACCATACCATTGGCTCTGCTGGTTCTTGGGCCTTCAGACTTGGACTGAACCACATCACTGGCTCTCCAGGTCTCCAGCTTGCCGGCTTGACGACTCACCCTGCAGGACTTGGGACTTGCTAGCCTCCATAATCATGTGAACCAGTTCCTTATAATGAAGCTACACACACACACACACACACCCTCTTATTTCTGTTTCTCTCCAGACTTGGGACTTGCTAGCCTCCATAATCACGTGAACCAGTTCCTTATAATGAAGCTACACACACACACACACACACACCCTCTCTTATTTCTGTTTCTCTCCAGACTTGGGACTTGCTAGCCTCCATAATCACGTGAACCAGTTCCTTATAATGAAGCTACACACACACACACACACACACACACACACGCGCACACACACACACACACACACACACAGCCTCTTACTTCTCTTTCTCTCCAGACTTGGGACTTGCTAGCCTCCATAATCACGTGAACCAGTTCCTTATAATGAAGTTACACACACACACACACACACACACACACACACACACACACCCTCTTATTTCTATTTCTCTCCAGAACCCTAATACAGTTACAAAAGGGCTGTGGCTCCTCTTGGGTTCCTTGCTTCCAATGCTCACTCAGGAAAAGCCAGCTGCCATGTCACGAGGCAGCCAGTGGAGAGGCCTACGCAGAAACAGAGGCCTCTGGCCAATGCTACAGAGGAGCTCTGCCAATAACCACATGGGAGCTGGGAAGCAGATCCTCCAGCTGCGGGCAGGCCCTGAGATGACTGCAGCTCCAGCAACAACTTGGCTGCAACTTGTTAGTGACCCTGAGCCAGAACTACCCAGCCAAACTGCTCCAAGAATCCTGACCTATAGAAACTGTGTGAGATCATGAACGTAGGTTGTCTTAAGCCACTAAGTTTTGGGGTAATTGATACACAACAATAGATAGATAATACAGTGACTGGCACGTAGCAGGCACAATATGTATTTATTAAGGAATGAACAGGGTTGCTATGAGGATTGAGTTTATATATATATAACACATAAACCACCTACAGCAGTGCCTGATATTCAAAACTTTTACAAATTTAAGTACATTCCTCAGACCTCTCTTCTAACTTAGCAATTCTCTCTTTGTGTCCAATGTAGAATTTATCAACTTATTTTTTTATTGCAATGGCTGTTATTTATTTTCTAGATTTCTACTCAGTTCTTTTTCACAACTACTTGTTCTTGCTGTTTTAGCCTATTTACATTCCATAATTCTTTGTTCCGTTTAAAAAGATGCTTTCATTTACTTTTTTGAATGCCATCTCCTGACCTCACTCCTTTCATTCTTTCCTGTCTAAGGGTCTTGCAGACTGGCCCCATCCAGAACCAGATTTCTGTTGAAAGTGCAGGGGTCCTGCTCTGCAGTGGTATTGGGGATGCTGCAGAACCAGGAGCAGGGTTGGCTCAGTTCTGACCATGAGGTGTGGTCAATGCCAGGTCACTGTATATTTTTTGGCATATCTGCCCAGGCCCAAATCCCTCCTTTCTCTAAGATTTCCATCCAACCCTTGGGGTGGCTTAGACAGCCATCTAACATGGTGAGCCTAGCTCTAACCGACTACCCCTATACTGGGACAATAAGATACTCTTGATATAGTTTGAGATTTTTTCCATGTTGGATGAGTTCTTCTAATTAAAAATAAGAGTAAGACAAACAATATTTGTTGTCAAGAACACCATATTAACCTCTCTGGGCTGTTCTTTAGAGGAGGTGAATCTATTGCTTATTGTCTCTGTTAAAGATTGTGTAACCTTAAGGCACAGACTCATCTCACTTTTGAATTAAGATTCTCATAATTATATATCTAGAAAACATTTTGTGTAAGGGTAGATGCATTCTGGAGGAATTTCAAGTAGTAGAACAGGAATTCATGGTATACTATACTTATTCAGGTGAATATTTTATAATAACTGCAGTCTCCACATTAAATTGGGCATTAAAATTCATTTAATAGTAGAGAGAACTATCATTTTTCATGTCCACCTTAAAAAATGGACAACATAGAACAAAGAGATTCATGTTGAACAATATCACACATCTTTGCTAAATAAGAGAAGTGAGATCAAATGCTGAGACCAAGAAATAAGGGGATCGAGGTGATGGCTAAAGTAAACAAGGATGACCTTGGAAGAGACGCTGTTAGGAACGGGACAAGGAGTCAAAGAGATAAATAAAAGGGCTGCCAGGTAGCACTGAGGTGAGCAAGTACCAGTTCACAGTTTCATGACCTTCTCCAGCAGAGCTCATGATAAGCCAGAGACTGTAGGTGTACCCAGGTTTGGAGAACACTTCTATAGATAGGTTTGCAATCTCTCTAAACTCATGTACCCAGTTTCCTCCTAGAATATCTTTAGGATATTCTTTCTCTGTGCTGTTAGTATTCAGAATTAAAGTACTCCTGTTGATACTAAAGCATAGAGGAGAAACTAACTCTTCATTTCCAGACATAAAAGGGCCGATTGTGGAGGGACCGCAGACTCAGTGGTTTAGAGCAGGAGTTGGCAAACTACTGCCCACAGGCCAAATCCAGCCCACAGCCCGCTTTTGTAAATAAAGTTTTATTGGAACAAAGGTACACCCGTTCATTTACGTATTGTCTATGGTTGTTTTCACACAACAACAGCAGGGCTGAGTAGTTGTGACAAAGACCATATGGCCTGCAAGGCCTAAAATATTTACTATCTGGTCCTTCACAGAAAAAGTATGCCCACCCTTACTTGAGAGAGTAATTCTACCACAATGAGTACTTGCAGTACTTCTACACATCTAGAACACACAGATGGATTAAAGCTACATTATTAAGTGTACTGTGAAAAAGGTATCCAGAAATAAAAAGTGAAAAATTTTATGAACCTCTTATTTAAGACTTAAGATATCTTTTAGATCCCCAAATCCACAAATTCTGCTGGTTTGTTCTGTAAAATTCAATAGAAGCACAAGAGTAGCTCTATAAAACTAAAATACAATTTAAATAGTTAGAAGCTTTAATAATGCAAAGCAGCAGATTCACTTTCAAATGAGTCTGTAATTTTTAAACAAAGGCCAACCTTATTTAAATCTCTGTGGAAAGGAATTCACTAAGCACTGACTGGATCCAGGTTAATTTCTTCTATAGAACTATCAAAACAGCCTAGGTGAATGCTGGCATCTAGTAGTAGAATGTATGCTCCTAAAGAAAGAATCCTGTTGTATTCTACTTGAAATCTACCTACTACCTGTTCAGCCGTTTCAAAATCCAATGGATAACTATAATTTATAGAGAATTATTATTAATTCCTCCACTTGTTATAAGGAAATTTATTAACAGGTAAAAGAAGGCAGGTATTCAAATTTTCATTAACAGCTTTCTAAGAGATGCTACCCATAAACTTCATGACCTCTCACCCTCCAGACTTCTAAAGTGCTAAGCAAAAATACTTAATAAAATGATAACTGATGTTCATTATGCTCACATATAAGTTTTAGGTAGTCCAGATTTATGGCTTAGTAGAGTTATATTTATGCATACCATGTACATTTTATAATATAGTAAGACCTTGTATAATCAATGTATGAAGTACTGTGTTCACTATTTTACAGTAATACAGGTTTATAGTTGTTATAACTAGTTTATGACCTTTTTTGCTCAGTTAAAAATTAATTGTTGCTTATCTTTAATAAAGAATGCAACCCTTAATTATAATACTCTTAATATAGGAGGGTAGGATTCCAAATCAGTATTCTCCACTCTAAAACATGATTCCTAGAAAGCATATTAAAGGAACATATAACAAGTTTATATATTACAGATATACATTAGCTAAAATATAGACTAGTGACATCACCTGATCACAAACAAATGTACTTTCACTGATCATATTTCAAACACATCAGAGCAATATCTACAAGTAGTGAAATAGGATTTTATAAAAGTATATTCACTAAATGAAAATTCATAAATTTACATAACAAATACCACCAAAGAAATCCTAAGAACACAATCACTCAATTATTGGAATTTAAAAAACATATATATATGTATATGTATGAATTTCTCTAATTTTTTTTTTTGGCCCCAGTGTTCCAATCTTAATAGATTTGAGGAAGGGGAATATAGAATAAAAGTTAAGTATTTTGAGAACTAATCAAAGTTCTTGAAACTAACTCTATGTAGAAATAAACAATCATCATTCCAGAATATTTAAATTCAATTACTTTACAGAGATTTGCTGTGAACCATCTACTACAAACTGTTCTCTTTTATACAGATACAATGTGGTATAGGTTATGTGCTGATACACAATCACAACTTAAAATAATATTGTCTTTTATAGGTTAAACTTTAAGATCAACACTGTGTTGGAAAAGTTAGACTTCTGATTGATCAGAAAAAGAAAAGGTTAAAGATCATAAATGACACAAATTAATATAAAGCTCTTACACATGCCTTTGAGGAAAAAAGGAAAGTTCTCTAGACCTAACTATAAATGTTTAAAGTTACCTGAGATCACAGACTTAGAAATTTGACTATATGATACCAGTTTCAGTATAAGGTTTAAATTTGTTAAATTCCAAAAATCCATGTGTGTGATAGAACAAAATCTGAGACTCAATCACATACATTTGCCTTGCCCTGTAGTCTCATTTCAGAAGCTTTTTTACCACTGCAGTGGATCTCTCCTACAATAATACAGTTGAATACATCTTTGCTCACAGATGACTAAACTGATCAATTTCCACATCAACCCATAACGGATGATGGCAGAGATTTGCAGTCAAAAAGTCATGGCAGTTTGCATACCAGCTGGACTTGACAGTAACCTTATTGACTGCCTAATGAATGTTTTCATCAGAGGGGTAAGGGTTGAACTATCAACACGTAACAGGAGTTGGAAGCATACACTGGTTGACACTGTTCATCTAAATGATGCCCAGCTAAGAGAGTGCACTGTTTCAAAGACTTATCTATCTTCTTCCAAAAGCACTTCTTTCCTTCAAGATGAAGGTGTCAACCTGTTCCATGGTGATACCTTCAAGCATTGAAGTCACATAACTAATTCCCAGTGTTCTCATTCTAAACTCACCAAACAAGTCTTATAACTAATTTGGTTTCCCTTGTGACACGCTAACAGTAAGAGAAGGTGTTCATAAGCTATCTCTAATGAATGGTGTCCTTTCCAGGCAGATTTCTTATACCTGGTTTACTGGTCACTGTTACGAGTGTGGATGATAACGAGTCTGACCCCAAAGAGATGATCAGCCCCACCACCAACTCACTGCATTGACAAGTCAGGCTTCTTGACCCTGACTGAACCACACACTCAGGTCACACACACCCAACCCCACCGAAAGCCTCATAGGCCCACTGGAACTTCTGTAAAGTCAATCAGGATAGAGAGAAGTATAGATATGCTCTTGCCTGGAGATACATCAAAGACTTTTTAAAAGTTTGTTAGTTTTACTATATGATAGTTAATAAGTTAAATATATTAAAAGTTATTAAAAATCTTAACTCGAGTCTGCTTAAGAATAAAGTAATTATTAATATCCTTCTGTTTTATATGTTATCTAGCTAAACTAACCTGTCTGAAATTGATTGCATTTTAGGTGACAGCTAATGACAGCCTGCACTAGTCAATTTAGGTGACCTAAGAACTAGTAGGTTCTTCCTATTTCGATTTCTCCTCTTGGTCTTAGGTATCAGCACTGGCTCTGTTAAGCGAGAGGCCATCCTCTTCATTTGAGTTTGTTAGCTGGACTGGCTCTATTAAAGGAAAGGTCATCCCTGCTTCTTCTTACCAATGGACAACGATGTGTTCTTGAAAGCAAATAAGAATGCAGTAAGAAGATCACCATTATCTATGTATCGGAAAGGAAATTCATGGCACTAAATCAAATCATACTGTTTTCAAAAGACAGTTTATGTATCTTTTGTAGGGAAGCCCAGGTGCATTCATCAACAGACAGGATGGTATGAATTTTTACTTATATATCCTCCGCTGAATTACTCCGCGGGAGACAACAACTCTACTTTTGTTGTCTTCTAGTTCATAAGGATTAAGGTAGCAGGGTCCTTGAAACTGTCGTCCCTGCCTAGCAGGCCAGGTAAACTGTTGCTGAACTATACTTACGGATTACTGTCATATACTAGTCCCTCACAATACCTATAATCAGTTTTTTCACTTCTTCAGATTCTTTCAATTTATGCTCTATCATTCTTGAAGTGAGGCAATCAAAACTGGATGCAGGTGTTCCATTTATAACTCCAACTTAAAAAAAAACACTCTTGGTTTCTTCTCTGCTGCTAAGCAACAGAATGACATTCTTACTGAGCAACCTTTCATGTCCCATCTCACCCCCTACTCCAGATATTTTTTTTCCAAACAAAGAAAAGGTTAACAGGCTCAAACTTCAAACACTAATCCAGATTGTTTTAGTATATGCACAAGACTTCTCTTAAAGACACTTTTTATGTAATATGCTAAAAAGTTATTCTTATGCCATCCTTACAAGTTGTATTAGTTTGCTAGGGCTGCCATAACAAAGTACCACAGACTAGGTGGCTTAAACAATAGAAATTGATTTTTTCACAATTCTGGAGGCAAGAAGTCTGAGATTAAGGGGTCAGCAGGGTTAGTTTCTTTTAAGGTCTCTCTTCTTGGCTTGAAACTAGCCATCTTCTTCCAGTGTCTTCGCATGGTCTTCACTCTGTGTGTGTCTGTGTCCTAATTTTATCTTCTTATAAGGACATCAGTCACACTGGATTAGGGTCCATGCTAATCACCTCATTTAACCTTAATTACCTCTTTAAAGACTGTCTCCAAATACAGTCACATTATGAGGTACTAGGGGTTAGGACTTCAACACGTGAATTTTGAGGAGACACAATTCAGCCTATTACATAAATATTTAAGAGTAGGTTATAGATGTATGGCCCTTTAGGGATAAAGGAGAATTATATCTTCTACTTACTTTCAAATGGTTCAGGAAAAAAAAAGTATGCATATAATAGGGGAATTTACTTTTTATGCAACTTTTCTGTAAGTCTGAAACTATTTCAATGTAAAAGGTTTTTCCTTCTAAGTATTTAAAAATCTATTTAACGAGTTAAATTTTCACAGCCCTCCTCTCATGAAAATACATCATCACGTATGGCTAAAGAAGTGCCTGCAATCAATATTGATCATACATAAAAAGAATCTTGTGAATGGAGAAGAAAGGGACCAAAGGGACTGAAACAAAGTCCTTCCAATCATTATGTATCTAACTCTACTATAATTACTCCCTTGTCATGGATGGTAGAAAAACTAAGTACAATATAACTAAAGTTTCTTTCCCGTCTGTTCTAAGTTCCCATCTTTTGCCTAAAGTGTTGTCTATGTAACCCTAAAAGAGCCACCAAATTCAGTAAAAAGGAAATTACCCTATTTACCAACCCATTTCATTAGTTACTCTGGGATTACACAGTAAACAGGGCCTAAATCTCAGCTTGAGGGTCATTTCCTTTAAAAAGGTTTCCCAACACAGACTATTCTCCAACCAAGCACAAACCTGTGATATTGTTAGCATGCATTTGGACTATTGTACACCAGTCCACTCTGTCTCTCTTCAACATAGTAGTATCTTGTTCTTTACTAGGCATATATTTACTGTTGTGCATCTACTGAAATTCAACAAATGTATACCACTAACTCTGCAAATAGCTTATTTATTTTTTTGGTTGATGTTATGTTTGTTATTTCTCTGATGAAGTGATTCTTCATCGCAATCCAAAACACATCTAAAGGAAGAAAAAGATCTCATGAAATAAATTAACCAAAAAAATTAAACTATATTTCACTATCTTTTAGGGCTAAAAATTCTGAACAAATACAGTTCAAATATTTTCTTCCAAGTTTTTCAAGTTGCAGATCCACTCATCCATCTGTTTAGTATTCTGTAGACAGACTCATCTTATGCTTAATAAGTTATCCAATAATGAAAAAATGAACTGATAAGAGTTAGGTATCACTCATTCTTTCAACACAAGTTTACTGATCCCTACTATATATATATGCACTACAGTGAATATGAGACACTGTTACAGAAGTAAATAGTCAAACAAGGTCCCTACCATTATGGAGTTTACAAGTTAGGAATGAACCATTTCTTTTACCAGAGCCAAATCATAAGGGTGCAAGAGATAATTCAGTCTAAGTCTCTCTTAGCATATGATGGAAAAGGTACTCCTATTTAGGCAGATTTATAGGAATACTTCACGAAGGTGGGAATAATTGTGTAGGATTCTGCTGAGTAAATCTATACTATCATTTTCACAATTACACAAGTCCATCTAATTTATACAGTGTGGGTTTCTTTTTTACACGTATGACTTAATTTGGTCTCCTCAATAGCCTATGTGATAGGGTTACTTTTAACAGATAAATAAACTTTTAGCTTAGTATAAGTGACTTACCCAAGCACATAAATCTTTCAAGTGGGAAAACCAAGATAAGGACTGAGTATTATGACTTGGGTCCATGATACAGACTAAATAACAAATATCTTCCCAGTTTTTAATTATCAAATAATGTGTGAATCAGATACACAAACCTTACTGCTCAGTAGTTTTAATCATAGCCAAAGTCTCAACAAGATCCTATTGCTGCTTTTTCTCACTGTAGAGTGTTAGCCATATATTAGCCAAAGCAGTGGAGCTGGAGAGAAAAATCTCAATGAGCTAGGCCAGAACATAAAAGGCTGGGCTCAAAAACTGGTGACAGTGACACCTGGGACTTGTTTTAAGGTTGCTCTCATTTTAGTTTACTACTAGAACAGCAATCATGCGGTACAAAGGACATGCACTGGGATACCACCCCAGTTCCTGACAAGGTTACACATGAGGCTCAGGGGTCAATACAGCAGCCTTGTTGGTAAGATCTGTCAGGTGGAGAGAAGCTCAGTGCCCTGGGCCCACTGCCTGTTTCACCACTGGCTCAGGGAGGGGCCACATCAGCATGCCAGGATCTACCCACCAGCATATAAAACAATTCTGATCCTACTATAGTTTTGTTCTCCTGAGTTCTCATTCTTACTGAGTTATCAGGCCTGCAACATGTTTGGTTATGCCTAACCACTTAAGAGCACACCACCCAGACATCAACAATACATTATTTTACACACCAAAATTATTTTGAGGATTATATGTCCCAATGCTGCTTTCTACTATGGTATAAAATTGAGAGTTGGCCTATATAAACCATTGGCTTGAAGTAATTCATTATGTATCAATTCTACAAACTATTACTTAAATGTTTCTAAATGTAATTTGAATGACTATTATTTATAAATTCAGAACTAAGCCTTCAAAATTGTTTGTTTATAATAAAAGTAAAAGATAAAAATTCCATCTCCCTGCAGTAGATATTTTAGACTAAAAAGTACAGAATATAACTTAATAGTTTGTGTTTTATACTGGATCCTAATATTGTGTATCTTAGTCAGAATGTTATATTTCCTTACCAAGTGCAAATTAGAAAAGGAATAAGTGGTAAAAAAAAATCTCTATTTTAGATAGAGGCAGCCAAATTATTAGAATAACTACCATTCTATGCTTTCATATATCTTACAATTTTAACTGTAACACTGAGGCCACCAAACTTGGGTTCAAATTCTGACTCTAACTTACTGCTCTGTGCCACTGGGAAACTTATTTATCTTTTGGGACCTTCATGTCATCAGCTGTACAGTGAGAGCAGCACCCACACTCCCTGGACTAGTGTAAAGAATAACATGTAAAATGTCTAAGACAGCAAATAATATATTCAGTAAGTTTTCCCAAACTTTGGGACTAAAACCCAGGTCTCCAATATCCTCTAAAGCTTTATTCATTATGCACACAGCCTTGCTTAAATCTTATAAAATGGCTTATATGTCTTATGTTTATTAATGTAAATTATATATAGACACATAAAATATAACTATTACATCATAAGTCTGACCTCTGATGTTAATATGCTATAACAGTCAATATTTTTAATACTAATTTCTATTTTAGAATTTTGTAGAGTTTAGAAAAACAGGGGTAAAAGTGGTACTAAGTAATCTATATTCCTTTTAAAATTTAAAAAAAAAAAACTTCCCCCAGGAAGTTCAAATTTGTAGCTTCTTTTTCTTCTCATTTATTTCCTTAAAGCCAACAGAGGCATTCGAAATCAATTGCTGTCCCTTCTTTTCAACAGTTTGTAACATCTGAATGTACTGCCAGTGATTATGTGAAAGCTTTAGTCCTCTAAAGTTTGTCTTCTCATTACCCGTTTGCTCTCATCCACCAACATCGAGTGCGGGACTGAAAGGGTGCGTGCATGGGAGGGAGAACAGGCTGACATGAGGCTTTGCTTAAGTGACAAGGGAGGTGTGTACAGATTGATGTGAATACCAGTGTTGTGGCATCTGCTTGTTTTATAAGAGACCAGCTAATTGTGTGGGGTTCTCCATTTATTCCTGATTCACCTAGTGCCCACGTGGGAGTCTGATGTAGATGCCACAACTGAGTCAAGTACAGGTAGAGAGCACTGAATAGAGTTGGGAAGCAGTAAAAGTGAACATTGCCTGGGTAAGTTTCTCGTAATTTTAAATTTTGCCATTTATATCACTAAAATGACTATTTTCTATTTCATTAAGTAAACTGTAGGCTAATAAACATCAATTTTATAAATTTTTCTACACAATGTCAGAAAAATTGTATCGGATAAATTTATAAGTGATTTTTATGGCATTTTAGCAAATGGACTAATAAAAACAAACTTTAACAGGTAGTGACATAGGGTACAACCCAAAGTTTATTTAATGCATTCACATAATGGTTTGACATCTATATGTAAGTAACTGAGGGAAATTGGAGCTGATGCTATCTAGACTTAGATACATATGTATAGATTTCCACTCTTGAGATACAAAATCTTCTCCATCCTTATAAATCACACTTTTTAAAAAATATAATCATATTTTATCAGTTTCTTGAAGAAAACTGTAGACTATTTAATGATTTCCTGACAATCAGATCATGTTAATATTTGGGATATATTTTCACAAATCATCACAGATTATATTAACTAGCAAGTTAATATGATTTCTTAGTTTTTACCCTATTTTTTTCCCAAAGGTTCATTCAATAATTCACTCTGCTACATTTCTTCTTAAAGTTAAATTTAATCAGAAAAATTTTAAATGAGGCATTATCTTGCTCAGAGAATCTCAGACTTTAAACTACAGGCCAATAAAATAGTAAATATACCAGTAAAAAGCAGATATGGCATAATTTCAGCATGGGCAGGCCTACCCAATTTTATACCCATACAAATGGTGAGTCATTTCAGCACAGACCAATGAAAACATGGGCTAACACTATCTTTAAACCGGCATTTGATGCTTTATTTTACAAATAAAGAACGTAGGAATTTGAGAGACTAAGTGACAACCTAGATCAATAAGCTGTCACTGATAGGGCCAGAACTAGAATCGAAGTCTTCTTTCCACCATTCCAGGTCACCAGTTAAACTCTAGCTAATTTTGCCCCAAATCAGGAATATTGCATTAAACAGAAGATCTCATACTCACATACTATCAGGTTTCCAAATATTAGAAAAAAAGCTATGTCTAGAAAAAGGTATCTACTCTGATCTACCAATAAATAAGGCTATACACTCAGATGGTTTTACAGGTAAATTCTATCTAACAGATAATTCCCATTTATTCAAGTTATTCCAGATCAAAGACAAAGGTGGAAGTTTCCCAAATTATTTTGCTAAGCTATCATAATCTTAGCCCCAAACCTCATAAAACAGCATGAAAACCACAGCTCAATCTCACTTAAAAAGCAGATGTAAAAAGTATTTATGTGTTAACCCTTAAAGAATATTTACTATGAACCAGGCACTACTGTGTATATTAAACCATTTAATCTTCACAACAACTCTTTGAGATGCATACTATTATTATCTGCACTTTATAGAAGGGAAAGCTGAAGCACTGGGCATCAAGAAATGTCCTCAAGGTAACACATTAGCAAGTGATAAAGCTAGAATTCAAATCCAGGCAGTTTGGCTCCAAAATATTAGGAAATTAACCCAGCTATGTATTAAATTTAAAACATGTAGGGATTACACCAGGAATGTAAGAACTGTTCAACATAAGTCGATATGTTAATAAATAAAAGAAGAAAAAAGATAAGTGTTAATGGAGGCTTAAAAACATAATATACATTTTTGATAAAATATTCTTCATCTAACAAGAATGATAAAGGCTAATTATCAGAAAGCAACATCAAACGACATATAAAATTATTAAGCTGCAGGAGGAGCTGTCTGTTTAGTTCACTATTTAAGTCCCAGTGCTTAGAACAGTGTCTGGCACATAATAGGTACTCAAATATTTGTTGCATAAATATTAAAAAAATGAAACATTAAAGATATTCCCACTATATTAGAAATAAGACTAGTATACCTGTTATGACTCTATTATTCCACGTTATTTATGAAGTTTTATCTAATGTAGCAACACTTTAAATACAGTTGTCCCTCGGTATCCATTGGGGATTGGTTCCAGGACTCCCACAGATACTGAAATGCATGGATGTTCAAGTCTCTTACATAAAATGCTGTAGTATTTGCATATAACCTACGCACATACTCCCATATACTCTAAATCATCTTTAGATTACTTATAATACCTAATACAATGTAAATGCTATGTAATATTGTATGTTATACTGTATTGTTTAGGGAATAATGACAAGGAAAAAAGTCTGTATATGTTCAGAACTGACGCAACCATTATAGGCCTTTCAATCTGCAGTTGGTTAAATCCGCAGATGCGGAACCCACCAGATACGGAGGGCTGACTGTACTGGAAAAGAAAGAAAAAGTAAATTAACTTCCAAATTATATAAATATATCATTAGAAAATCCAAAAGACATAAGTAAAAAATTATTAGAACAATTATAGGCATTCAGTAAGGTGAGCAGATATAAGATAAATATACAAAAACCAAATTTTCCTTTATACTAACAATAACCAATTAAAATTAAATAGAAGAGAAAATAGTAGCTGAGACTACAAAATGCAAAGGATAAATTTAACCAGAAAGATATAAAACCTAAGTGAAGAAAACTATAACATGCTCTTGGACATAAAACAAGACCTACATGAACAGATGGGAAGCCTTATTAAGGAGCAAAATGAAATATAATGAATGTGCTTCTAATAAAATCCTTGCTGAAAAATACATCTGGAAGAATAATATACTAGGATTCACAAAAAAACCCTAAATGTTTATAAAGAATAGAGAGAGGAGACTTCCCCTACCACATAGTACAACACACTACAAAACTGTCATGATGATATTATTACTACTACTGTTATTAGCAGTTAATATTTATTGAGAGTTTACTATGTTCTAGGCACCTTCTAAGCACTTTACATGTAATTTAATTCTCACGGTGACCCAATGACAGCCGTATTTTTATTATCTTCATTCTAGAGTTGAGGAAATTGAAATACTGAGAGGTTGAATACCTTGATCAAAGTAACATTCAAGACAGGCCAGAATTCACTATAGTGGAAAAGCAATTGGTATATCATTTAGGACAAGTAATTTGGTTACCTGATTTATTCATTTAATAAATATTTATTGAATGGTCAATTTTTACCAAGTACTATTCCAGATGCTGGACACATGGCAATGAGAAAGACAGACAAGGCTCCTACCTTCATGAAACTTATATCCCAGTTTAAGAAGACATATAATAGCGAGAAAACAAATAAGATAATTTCAAAGCGATAAAGATTCTAAAAAGGAAAGAAACAAACTAGAAGGAGGGCTGCTTTTTATCAATGTCCAAGAAGCCATCTCTGACAAAAAAATATTTAAGTTCAACATTGAGTTGAGAAGAGGGCAGCCATGTAATATTAGAGGTGAAAAAATTTCCCAGACGGGCAGAAGAGAAAAAGCCATCAGCTGAGACAGATCAGAACGTTCAAGGAACAGAAAGAAGGCCAAAATGACTGGAGTCGAGGGAATCAGTATATGACAATAAGTGGGTGTTTACTACAGGGGCCCAGGGACATACTCTTTGGCCCAACGAGACCACTTATAAGACTCTATCCTACAGCAATAATAGCATGTATATGTAAAACTCTCTGCAAAAGAATGTTATTGCCAGATAATTTGTAAAAGGAAACCGATTAGAAAAACCTAAATGTTGATCACTTGGGGAACAGCTGAATAGATTATGCTATAACATACAATATACAGTTAATGAAGAGAGTCAGGTGGTATATGTAATGATCTGGGAACATGTCCTAGAGATATTATGTGAAAAAAGCAGGTAGATCGATATATATGACATGATTCCATTTTTCTTTAATGGGACTCCTAAACTGTGGCATCAGGATTTTTAACTCCTAAATCTGGTCCTGGATAAATTCCACTTTACTTCCTCACCCTCCAAGCAAATGTCCTCCTGCATACTATCCTCCTACCTCGTTCTCTAATTCATTCCCTGCCAGCAATTCAGCTCACCTCAGCCCATTGCTTGTTTCTTTACCTGGAAACATGAACAGCATTACAAAAACTTTAAGAGTAGACAGAAGAATATTTTCTTATAATTAAAAAAACAACACAATAGATTCTAAATAATTTTGAAATGACTGAATCGGCTCTAATGATTTTAGAATAGTCAGGTGGCATCATAAACTAAATCTATTTAAAAATCAGAAATCACATTATAATGAGCAATTATAGGCAACTAAGTATGTAGTTGGCTACTATACTAGCAAAGATGTAAATGACGAGTTATTCTTACCTCTACTTTTGTTCGATAGAGAACAAGTCGTTTAAGGCCACATAATTTGGCAATGTGGTTGAAAGCTTGAGGTGGCAGTTTATCACAGGATGAGAGATTTAAGTCCTGTAGATTTGGACACATCTCAGATATAATCTCCAAGCAAGTTTCATTAAGAAAGTGGCTGCAAGATAATTCAAGGCGCACTAATTCAGATCCACAAACCTTCAGAAACCTGTAAAGACAATGTTCCGTATGAATTTCGTAAAACTAAAGGATATTTTTGCAAGTACTTTGGAATTATATCAACTCTAAGCAGATACCTTCAGAAGAATGGGTTTCTATTAGGGTAAATATAAAACTTGTTTCACTTAAATTTTCATTTACTGGATTCTGAAATAGGCATGGTTAGGCTAAAATAAATCAACCTGAAAAAATAAAATGGATTCACATCATATAACAAGTCAGCTCACGCTAAGTGAAAAATTAAGAAAGCAGAGGGTGTATTTCTCCTTCTTACCTGTAATTCACACTTGAGTTGGTGGAGCCAAAAAACAAAACATAACCTAACTCTAAACTCTTGGAAGATATTCCCCCTAAATAATACACATTCAGTACCAGATAATTTATTTTGAACGTGGCACACAAAGTGACAGCTTTAATTAAATCACCTCAAAACAAATCAGAGTAGCCTTTCTCAACTCAGAAAATTTCTGGGTTGGTTTCACTGTACTGTTATGATACATTCCTTGTAACTGTTACTATTTAGCAGCTAGACTGACGTTGAAATTATTACAAGATACACAACTGCAGCTTCACATAAACTACACAGAAATAATTCAATGTGGAGAACACAAAATTCCCTATCAGAGTAGGAATAACAATATTTATCTTCGTTACATTACAGGTGAGGGGAAAACAGTCCTGTCCATCATCATCATCTGAAAATAATCTAAAAGTAAATGCAAGTCTAGGAGTATTGGGATGCATGAAACTTTATCAGCTAAGCAACTTCAACCCTTAAACAAGTGCACCAATCATCCCTGTCCAGGTTTCTTGACATTTTCTTGCCTCAGTGCCGCATAAGTAACATGCTGTTCATTTATTTATGCCACATCTTTTTCCTAAATGATTTAATTAGCTTACAAATATACATAGAAAATAAAATTGACTAAATCAATCACATATGTAAATAAAGGAAGTAACACTGGACTTCTAAGTCAAAAGATGGAATTTTTCCCCAGTTCCACTACTTGCTAGCATGTGACTTTGGAAAAGACGTTGACCCAAGTCTCAGCATTTCCTCAGCTATAAAAGGCAGACTAGCATTATGGAGCAGCACTCACCACACTGCCTCGTGGTTTTGAACATCAAACAATATGTGAAAGCAGTTTGTAAAGGTCAATGCACCTCAGAAACATTAAAATAAAAGTTAAATCTTGGCCAACACACATTCAAACAACAATAAAAAAGTTCAGTTACGGGCCGGCCCGGTGGCGCAGCGGTTTAATCCGCGCTTGGCAACCCGGGGTTCGCGAGTTCGGATCCCGGGCGCCCGCCGACGCACTGCCTGTCAGCCAGGCCGTGGCGGCGTCCCATATAAAGTGGAGGAAGATGGGCACGGATGTTAGCCCAGGGCCAGTCTTTCTCAGCAAAAAGAGGAGGATTAGCAACAGATGTTAGCTCAGGGCTGGTCTTTCTCACCAAAAAAAAAAAAAAAAAAAAAAGTTCAGTTACTACAAATTTATTTTAAATATTGCAAATAACTCAGTAGCCTACGTATCTTATTTATACCTGAATACCCATTATTCTTAATCCATTGCAATACGTGTTCTACTCTCCCTAAATTCACCCTTTTCTTTTAAACTCCAAATTCAATGGCCTTTCTTTTCAGTCCTTATATAACTTATTGTGGCATTTCACACAACTGCCCACTCCTTGAGAATTCCCTGACACCCCTGAAGCTACTCCCTCTCCTGGATTTCCCCCAACCCCTCTCACTATTGTCACCTTAGCTAAATTGCAGTTTGCATCAAGCACATTCATTCATTCACTCAACGAATATTTATTGAGCTCCTGCTATGACCAGGCCTTCCTCTGGGCACTGGGGAGTTCACAGTGGACACAACGAAGTCCCTGCTCTCATGGAGCCTACTGACATTTTGGTCGGAGGGGTAGACTACAAACAAATAAATGAGTAAAATAAATAGTATGTTAGAGAGTGAAAAGTGCCAAGGAGGAAAGAAAAGCAGGGAAGGGCAATTGGAAGTATCAAGGGTGGACAGGTTGGTCAGAAAAGTCTCATGAGAAGGTGAGTCAAGACCCAAAGGAAGTGAGGAGGTGAGCAAAGCAGATACCTGGAGAGAGCCTTTCAGGCAAAGGGAAGGGCGAGGACTCTGGGGCAGGATAACGTGTAGAGTGAGGAACTGGAAGGACGGTGATGTGGGAGGCACAGGTGAGAGGAAGATGAGGAACAGATCAGAGAGGTAAGGGGCAGTTCACATAGCGTGTGTCCTATAAAGACTTTGGCTTTTGTTTTGAGGGAGATGGGACTCGTAATCATCAGAGCGTTTTGAGCAGAGGAGTGACACAACCTGCTTGTGTTTTAACAGGATCACTCTTTTTCCGTGTGGAGAAAAGACTGAAGGGGCATAGGGGTAAAAAACAGGGGGACCTTCAGGACACCACTACTATTCAGGGAAGAAAGGATGGTGCACTGGATCCAGGTCTTAGCACTGAATCTGGTGCTCAATATTCAGATGCTGGATCTATTTCAAAGGTAGGCAATGGAAACTAAATTATGACACACCTTCTATATATGAATTGAACTCAGGCTCATCTATTTCTCAACCACTATTTATTTTTCTCTTAACCACATTTTCTTACTTACTAATTTGTTTATATTGAGTTTTATAAGTTCAAATCCTTTGGCAACTGAAACAGATTCTTGGTGTACCTGGTACTTAGCACAACGTCAGGCATGTCAAAAATATTTGATGAGAGTTTGCTGAATGAATCCTCCAATGATGAAAATTCACTTGAAGAATTTAACTTTCCTCTATTCTGGAACAGACTAAAATCTATGGACACAGGGTATTTTTCCCTTAATAGTGTCGAATTATTCCCCCCAAAATATGATGAAATGAACATTTTTTTACCTTACTTTGAGTATACATAGTAGTTATGGGTACATTTATAAGCTAGCAATCTAGAAATGGATGCAGGGTTTCAGAGAAGTAAAGAGTATCCTATTTTGATTTGATATTTCTGAAATTATTTGCAGCTTACAAAAGTTCAATGAGTACATTAACTCTCTCAAAATTAAAATCTTTAGGCATCTTATCTCTTGAAGGTCTTCATTACTTGGAAAAGCAATTTGTTCTAGAGTTCTTTCTCAGATTGGACTTGGAATACTTTGACATCTCTTTTCCCCTCGCTCTCATTATTGAACTTTTCCCCTCTAAAGAATTTATAGAGTGATGTCAAGCCAATCACCAGAAAGTCAACTGTTAACAGACTAGAAAACTTCCCAAATTGATTTAATGAATGATAGAATTTGAAAGCGCAATAAAAATAATGATCATCTCCATACTACCTTTCTGACTCTCTCCCTCTCTCTCTTTCTATATTGCATATTTTTACTCTGAGCAAACTATCTGGTTAATATCACCATATTCTCTCTTCCTAAACCTACAAGGTCTATACTACCTACTTCTTCATAACATCTCCATTCCAAGAAGGCACAAGTAGCAGCAGACTGAATAAATTAGCTGAACACAACACTTGTTTCTTCCCTGAATGCTCCTCACGGAATTTTTATTTTAATGCATAATGATATACATATATGTTTTTGTCTTGGTCGTCTATTTATTCATCTCAATTGTACACTGGTCACCTGAAAGGAGAACAACAGCTTCTTTATTTCCTAAGCCTATTCATTCCATGCTATGAATTCTTATAAAGTATTTCTTGACACTGAGGGTATTATGAGAAGACCTAAGTTCAGATAAACAATCCCAAATTACGTCTCCTGCTATGAGAAAAGGAGTCTCTGGAGAGAGAAATAAATTGCTTATCCTTATGAGGTGAATTAATTTGTCCAGAATAATATAAGTACATAAGAAGTAATTTACTAAATGGTAACTTGCACCCTAAAATAATTAACATCACATGAATCATGATGTAATCTGAGTTTACTCATCACAGAATAAAAGGCACTAATCCTCACAACCTGTCTGATGTATAAAGGTAAGGGGAGAAGTAGATATAAATAACCATGGCTTCTGATTCCTAATCTTACGTTTTGTTAGCTGACCCTCCACTGAGTTTTATAAAACAGCATATTTAAGATAATTTTTAATCCAAATAACTTGGAACATCATTTAATACATCTGATCCAAAATAAAGCCATTAAAAACAAAACTTCCTGCTTAACTATGTATGGTATTATCCAGCAGTGGTAGAAGAGGAAAGAAAGTCTTAAAATTGTCTCTATTCTCTAGGAATTGACAATCTAAGAGACACTGTATGAAGCAAGGCAGGCAATGGAATAAACAACTATAGGAATAGGCAATAAGCTCTTTATCCCATCAAACTGTAGCTCTGTGTCAAAACATCTAATAAAAGTTCTTGAATCTAGAAAGCATCCAAGAATGTTTTCTGAAGGAAACAAGTAGAGGGGTTAGGGGTAAAGATCTCTACATAACAGAGGTGGAGATCAAGGTGATTAATTTAGGCAACTATCTCAAGAAAAATGCTAGTGGAAAAAGAAACCTGAGGCTTTTTGAACATCAGAATGATATGATTAAGCCTCAAAGCACAAACAGGCAGGGAGGCAAAGGAATAGCCAAGACTTTAGGGGACTGTATTATAAAAGAAAAGTGGAAGTATAATAGATGTGATTTTAATAAGTAATGATATGCATGAGCAGTATTTGAAGTTGCAAATCACAAATCTGTACATAGAATAGGATTTTAATAACTGATTAAAAGTTTTAAGTTCTCGTTATTCCAATTTAACCTATTTCCCTGCTATGTTGAATAATATAAATTCCTAAAAAGTTCTTTAAAATCCAGTTAAACAGTTCCAACTTGTGAGCATAAGGTTTTTAGGCAACAAAAATAAACTATATCAAACTTTTCCCAAAGACTTGCTCAAAAAGCAACTCATCATCATTGGTCTCCAGTTTAAAAATGTACTTTTTTCCTTTAAAGTATTATAAATAAGTCTTCTTCACAGTAATGAGCATAAATAGACCATACTTATTCATAGTTTATTCATTAATAATCAAGCCATGAATATTTATTGTTTATTCTGGGAATGCTGCCTACCAGCCATAATGACTATCAATTCAGCAGTCAACTCAAGGGGGCCAACAGCAATCAGTAGGCAAAACTCCAACATCTCCCACCCCAAAAAGAGTCTCTCTCCCTGTTATTTAAACTTTCTTTTCCTAATGGGAACAATCACTATGCTTAAAGGAATGCTAATCAAGACTTATGGTTTTACTGGCTGAAATACTACAATAAAATATGGAAAACTTAAATTTATGTATGTACTTTTGTGATTATTCGAACAGCCCCACAGCAACTAACATGGCTGAATTGAAAATGGAAGAGAAATTGCTGGTGAGAAAGTAGACTGAGGGTTTAACCTTGCAAAAGAAGATCTTTATCCATTATGAGTCTAAAATTTAAAAACAGCACTGCTGGGTTTTCTTCTCACAATTCATGTTTCTGCTCATGCACCCGAATGAGCTACATAAAGAAAGTTCTAAAAAACTGATTTTTTTTATTACCTTTACATTTTATTCATTACTATTATGGTTATATGCAACATTTCACCAAAGAAGCTGGACCTCAGTTATTCACTACCAATGTTTTCTTTAATGTCTATATTCTATAGTTGCCATGGTGTTATTTTATTTATAAAAATATAGGAAGGACGTATTTATATGTTTATCTTTTCTGTAGCCTGAAGGCAGGAACTATATTACACATCTCTTTACATGGTCAACAACACTCACTATAAAGCCTTACACACAAAGGGTGAAAACGAACACTTAAGAGTAATTAGAATACCCAGAAAGGTCCTTATAATGTAAAATAATGCTTACTGACACCAATTGTTCTATCTGCTCTCAGTCAGTTAGTCGTGGTTTATGATCCATAGTGCGTGCTCTAAACACCCACAGTCATCATTAGCTTCAGTTCTTCTTGGTCCTATTAGCAGAGAGCAAAATTTGCCAATGAAGTTTGTGTGTTGGGGACAAGGGGAAGTAGAAAGGACTAAGCTGTGCTTTCACTGGATTGCTGTCAAATGTCCAGCAATTTTTAAAATGTGAATTCTATAAAAATTCACCGAAATCACACTGCCAAAAAGAAATGCCTTATTTTTCTACTACAGATATCCCCTCTTAAGCAAATTTACATAATGAAAAAGAATTTTGTATGCATAGTATGTTATAAAATCTATAGACTCTCTGACCTACAACACCACAGTGTTTTATCTAAGAACCCCTTCCCCTGCCTCTATTTCCAGCAGAAAAGAAACTGTGCATCCATGGTTTCAACATGTGCTATAAGACATTATACCACCTGTGTTTCTTTCTTTACTTTGATGCATGAGCTATCAATATTAGCATTTTGAACACAATATTACTATTTAAACATTATTATTTCATCTGAATCTAATGGTATCAAATATTATTTCTGGAACTGCAACTTTATTTTTATAATTTGAGTCAAGGGGAAACAAGGCCCAATATACAAGTTTCTAATTCATAAACCACTGTTCAGGAATGTATCCACTGGGGATGTGTGTAGGGAGACCTGTAGTTCATTTCTAACATCTAAAAACAGAATAGAAGATTATTCATTAATCAAAAATAACAAAGTTTCTACTCTTCACTATTTAACTTAACGAAACGATGGGATACTGTACAATGAGAATAACCATCATCAAGGTTAAGAGAAAAACACCTGTTTGGATCATAAGACAAATTACTATGGCATTACTAATGAATATGCACTTGTGCAAGCTTTCAAATGTTTAACAGGTGACATTTAATAGTAAGGAAACTAAATGCTTAAATAGAAAGGAGCAGAAACACCTGGGCAGGTCTGCAAGTGTGGTCGCCTATTTAGCATGCAATTGCATTTTCAACATAATTAGTTTAAATGAGCTTCTAAATTTGGGTGATGTATTGCACATGTAATTAAGATTTAATTAAAAATGTTCTATAATAAATTGTTTTCCATTTCTGACAAATCACATTAGAGAGGTAGATTTTGATTTGGAAATAGTTTTTAAAATGTGTTAATCATCTGTGCTGAAAATATGAGAAAGAAAAAAAAAGGAGCTCTGTTGAAAGTTACTTGGGATTTTAAAAATATGAGGTAAAGGGCATAGTTTCCCTTCCTATTATTATGAAGTTTAGCTGAAGAGGATGGTGAAACTCATTCACTTTTATAAGTAGAAACATTCTGAACATGATGATACTCAAAATGTATTTCTTTTTCATTTCTGTAAAGTACATGGTATATAATTTCAAACTTTTATTATGGAAACTACTATGTAGTAAGTAGAGCCTGCTGGTGAAATAACCTCAGCAAGTCTTGGTACTAACCTGCTAAATCCTGCAACAGAGATGAAGCCCCTATTGCCAGTCCAGGATAAATTAAGCCACTGGACAAGAGTGCAGCGAGCCTGTAGAAATTCCAGAGAGGTGTCATCGAGTTTTGCCCAGTATGGTTGCAGATTGAGGTGGATGTATTGCAGAGGATCACAGCAATGCTGGTTCAGTAGTTTGCAAGTCTGTGCTAATCTACACAGGTCTGGTAGTGTAAGATGATCCAGAATCAGTTGAATGAGCTACATAAAACAGAGAGACCCAGATCATCAAGACTGAAAAACAGTTATCACTTTAGTAAGCATAGAATATGGTCTAACATAGAACAACAGTATCATGTATTTTACAACAATATTTTCAAATACTAAATAAATCAACATTCAATAGAATTATCCAAATCAGAAGGAACCATACATACCCAGGACCATACTACATTTCAAAATTGTTCCAAGTATACTCAGCTCATGTTAACTACTCATTTTTTTTTTACAGTGCAAAGATCTATTTTGGTAATCTGTTGAATAATACAATTTTTCAAACTCAACATTTCCTGAACATCTACTACACACCAAACACTGTTGACAGAGAAAAAAGAGTTTCCATTTCCAGAGTTTTCGGAGTTCCTTGCAGACTGCTAAGCACAATGTTTTCATAGCTTTGATAAAGAGAAGCATAAAATGCTACCAGAGCCTAAAACAAAACCCAGACCTAACCCCAAAGTGAAGGTGTACTTGTGCAAGGAAGGCTCAGCTTTAAAGGGTGAGAGGCTAACTAGGTGAAAGGAAAGACTAGTTAGTTGTAAGGATTGGGTTACAAAGAGCCTCACGGAGGAGCCTGGATTTATCTGAAAGCAATGAGGAGTCTTGACGGGATTTAAACTGCCGAGTGACAGGGGCTGATTTAGAAAGATAACTGCAGGAGGTACTACTGGGGCAGGGAGGCAGGAGGGGAAACGAGCCAGGAGGCTATTGCAGAATTCTAGGAAAAAGAACGCAGGGGCCTGCGTAAGGCAGCTGGCAGTGATGATGGAGCGGCAAACAGATACAAAACAGTACTGAAGAGGAGGAATCAAAAAGATTTTTATCTCTAATTAAAATAGCTTCCTTGAACTAGTCCAAGTTTGTTTTTTCTTAATGGTGAACAGTTGGGGGTTTCTAAACTAATTTTCAAAGAACTACTGCAAAATAGCCTATTCTGAACCAAGAAACATTAAAAAGAAAATCAAATATTTGCTAAATGGTAAAAATCTTTCCATGAGAGGGAAGGTGGAGTTTTTTACTTAAGCAGTGTATTTATCTAGCTACAGTGTTTGTTTTGCAAATATGCCCTTTAGCCTAAATGCGCTGCTTCAATTTATTTGACTATGTAGGTCCAGTATTGATTTCAGGTCAGAATTTCACTGTTTTAGGCCAAAATATTACAAAATAAAGAGTGACAACAACATGATATTTAAAATAAGTTTAAAGAGTATATACAAAATGTGAGCATTGCTGACTAATACATATACTGAGTGTAGTAAGGCTTGGGGTGTTTTTGTTATTTATTTTTAACATTTGAACTGAGCTTTTAAAAATAACATTAAGGTGTATGTGCATGTTATAAACACAAGGAAATTAAAAATTAGTCTAAAATCTCATCATCCAGATAACAAGTAAACTGTTGACATGTAAAATATTATACAAACAACAAAAGAAAATTTCAGGCAAAACATTAGAAAACCCAAACACGGTAGAAAATGACAAGTTTCTCCCCCTCTATTCTCAAATCTAATAGTCTCTCTCCCCATTGGTAAGCCCTGTTAACAATTTTTCTGATCGCTTCCAGATAAATACATATGAAATTCTATTCTTAGATTTGCACTATAAGAACGATACTATATACACTGTTCTGCACCTTGGTTTTCTCATTTAATGATGTATCTTGTAGATATTTCTATATCTGCACATACAAATCCACCCCACTCCATTTTATACATGTGACATACTAGTTCAACTAATTTCTCACTGATGTATTTCCTGGTTTTTTTTCCTACTGCAAATAATACTGCAATATCATCATGTGTATGTATGTATGTACCTCTTGGCAAACTTTGCAAATATACCTTAGGGTAAATTTCACACATTTAAAATTTTTGATATAAGCCCCAAATTGCCCTTCAGAATGTTTGCATCAATTTACCACAGTGTATACCAGTACTCATTCACTTATATTGCAGACAGCACTGCTGTCAATACTTTATATTTTGCCATTCTGAAAGGCAGAAAAGGAAAAAAAACCAATATGGCACTGTTGCTTTTTTTATTTGCAGTTTTGTTTTTTTTTTTAAACTAGAGAAATGTAACCCTTTGCCAAGGGAACTGCCAATAATGTTTCCTTCTTTCCTGTGGTCTGTTTCTGGACTCCATTCTGTTTCATTTATTTATCTATTGTTTCTCCCATATCAATAGCCCTCTGGATCAAATAAATATGTTTTGTTCTTAATTTTTAAAAGTTTATGTATTGGAATGCACTGGATTGTTTGGTTGCAAATGAGAATCTACCTTCACTGTCAACCCACAAATATCAGCACTATAGCTTCACAATATACTTTATTATCTGGTGGGATAGTGCCTCCTCCATCATTCTTCTTGTCCAGAATTTTCCTGAGTATTTTCATGGTTTTTTAGGTGAAATTTTCAATTAAAAAACAAACAAAAAGCATTGTTTGCATTTTAACTGGGACTTCATTGAGTACACAGATTAAGGAAAACTGACACCTTTATTGTGTCTTCCTACTCAAGGACATGGTATGATTTATCACTTAATGATCATTTATGTTCCTAGAGTTTCTAAAGCTATTGATTTTTGTCTATTAACCTTGTAACCTGCCAACTTACTTATTGTTCCTAATAGTTTTTGGTCTATTCTCCTGAGTATTCTAATAAATAATCATAGTGTCTGCAAATGATGATGATTTTACAGCTTCCTTTCCAAAAACCGTGCCTTTTATTTCTCTCTCACATCTTCCAGCACTGGCTAGTATTTCCAGAACAACGTTAAGTAACACTGCTGCCTGTTCCTTGCTTTAATTTGAAATTGAGCCATAAATGTGAGGCACATACATAAGTTTTTTAGTAACTACATTTTTTAAAAAGTCAAAAGGACTATAGTTAATAATACAGTATTGTATACTTGAAAGTTGCTGAGAGTAGACTTAAGCATTCTTACCACACACACAAACAAAAGAGTTAATGATGTGAGGTGACGTATGTGTTAATGATCTTGATCTTGGTAATCATTCCACAATGTATATGTATATCAAATCACATTGTACACTTTAAATATATACAATTTTGTCAATTATTCCTCAATGAAGTATAAGAAAATAAAATCAGGTCAAAAGAAACAGGTGATATTAATTTTAATATATTTTATTTAATGAGATATATTAAAAATTATTTCAACATGTAATCAATATAAAAATTATTACTGAGATATTTTATTCTTTTTTTTGTATTAAGTCTTTGAAATCCTGTATTTTACACTTTCAGTACATCTCACTTCAGACGAGCCATGTTTCAAGCGCTCAAATGGCTACCATATTGCATAATGCATTTCTAGTGTTTGATAATTAAATATGATGTTAGCTTTTGGTTAATAATATTTGGTAGTAGACAATTAGCAGATAGCTTAATAGGTATTTACTTTTTAACAGAGATGGATAAAAATTTGGATTATCTATCCAGCTGTCATTTGTCAACCAATTTTGCACATCTACTGAGATGATCATAGGATTTTTCTCCTTTTGAGCTAGTACCATGGTATTATTATATAGATTCTCTAATACTAAAACACCCTTGAATTCCAGGAATACATCCTGAATGATTCTATTGTATTATCTTTTAAAATAATTCTATTACTATATTTTATTTGTTTGCAGAAGTAAAATTAGTCAGTAGTTTTCTTTTTATGTGCTGTAGTATTACACTGGCTTCATAAAAAAGTTGAAAACTTTATCTTTATGCTATTAGAGAGTTTAAATAACATAGGATTTATCTTTCTTAAATGTTTGAAAGAACCTATGAGCCCTCTGGGCTTGGCAACAGTAGGACGTTAAATATTTGTAGAACGAATTTAAAATTTGTTGTTTTAACTATAAGATTAAAAGTTATTTCAGTAAAATTTTTAAGCAGTTAGTGCAAAGAGGCATTAAAAGTTAAATATATCCCTGTATCAGAGGATAAATAATTTATTTTTTCCAGATGATTTGTAATTTAAATAACTCCCAGCAATTTCTGGCATCATTCCAAACAAAAGGCACCAATATTAAAAGATGTATAATGTGTGAAAACCTTCTATGATATTTAATATTACATTTTAAGCAAATATCAAAATAGAAAAAGAACAATGAAAAGTCACTGAGACCATGACATTGACATGTGAAAGAGTACTTTTGGATTTGGTGAAATAAAAGATAATAGGTTTTGGACCTACAAGACAATACCCATTAATCACTACTCATCTATTATCTAGTGTCTGTCAAAACATATTTTTATATGGGAGTATCAAAAGTACCATTTGATACCAAAGTGAATGTACGATGTGATGTGTTGGGAACGACCCCCAAAATACAGTTGGTCTATCTACCCTCAAAACCCACTCTACTCATAATATTTTATTTTCAACTCTGGAAACTCTGGAAACTTTCTATCACTTGACATATTTAAATGTGTGAGGTTTTTTTCCTTTAAATAATTTGGATTACTATTAAATAATTTGGGTAACTTTTGTTTAAAGGAGTTTCTTTTTTTACTCACTGTAAAATCATTTGGCATTTTGGAGTATTAACTCTTTACGTGGGGTACTCTGCTTTCATCATGGCTAATTAATGTACTCCAGGACCTTGAATTCTATCTCCTGGTTTCTGCTACATGACTTTGTTGTATTGATTAAACCCCCTGCATGGACTGGAAGCTTTCCCTCTCTAGTTGCTCCTTCCCTTCAGCATATAAACATGCTGAAACCTCTCCCAACCTGCATCACAAACAGAAATCTTCCCACTCTGCTGTGTCCTCCACCACTCACTTGTCTTTCCTCCTTTAAAAGGTAAGTTAGGTGGCTGGCCCTGTGGCCTAGTGGTTAAGTTCAGCATGCTCCGCCTCAGTGGACCAGTGTTCACAGGTTCAGATCCCAGGCACGGACCTACACCACTCGTCAGCCATGCTGTGGTGGTGACCCACATACAAAATAGAGGAAGACTGGCACAGATGTAAGCTCAGGGCAAATCTTCCTCAACCAAAAAAAAGAGGAAGATTGGCAACAGATGTTAGCTCAGGGCTACTCTTCCTCAGCAAAAAAAAACCCCACGTACGTTAGAACAGATAATACCTATAATAATTTCATACTCTCCCTCATTTTGATATGCCTTCTTTGAGTGTGACACAAAGGGGTGGAGTATTAGGATGCCAGGTGTCATTCTTTATTGGTAGACAGTCTTATCCATATTAGAGCCCATATTTAAAGTATATTAACAGAAGTATTTTTCTGCTTATACTCAGAGAGTAAACACTTTTTGTCTCTGCTTCCTCCCGCTTCCTTGATGCCTTAACCAAATATGGTAAGGTTTTCTCATTCCTCACCCTGTGGTCATGGCTCTGTTGAACTGACAACAGCAAAGGATTATCAAAGATCTCCCAACGACCAAAACCAGTGGGCACTTGTCACTCAGCTCTCTGCAGCAACGTGGCTGACTAGATCCTTTTTAAGTTTTTTATACCTCTTTAGTTTCCCATTGCTTTGCTTTTAAGACTCTCATCTTTGTCCCAAGTGCCTTTTCTGACTTGTCTTCCATGGTACTCTTAGATGTTAGTATTTCCAGAATTCTACTCTTGACCCTTTATTCGCACTCCACAGTTTCACCCGTTAATTTCATCTCCATGGTGCCCCTCCCTCTTTCAAGTAGACTCACTCAAACATAAACTCAGACCTTCCTTCTGAGTTTCAAACTCAAACAGCAACTGCCTACTGTCCTCAACCAGACAGGTCTGCTTTGATGAATCACAGGCACCTCAAAGTCAAAATGCCCTTCCCACCTTCCCCCACTGTTTTATGGTTAATGGCTTGTCCATCCACCAAGTCATTTCAACCAGAAACCTGAAAGGCCCTCTGATGTTCTGCTTCATCTCCACATTCACTAGCTACTTTTGATTTCTACCTTCTGCATCTCTGAAACATTTCTCCCACTCATCTCCTTTCCAAACCTTCCAATATCCAGGGTTTTGTCATTTCTTGATTAAATTACTGTAGTAGCTTCCTAACTGGTGTCTCTGTCTCCCACCCTGACCTCCCTTTGGTCTATTCTTCATTTACTGACAGAGTAATCCAAGACAGAAATCTCATTTTGTTATTCTCCTTTTTAAAATAAATAAAATGAGACCCTTGATGTTTCCCTACTAACTACAGAAAAGGTTCACAATCTTTTTTATACCATGACACATATGAAAGACAAATTTTACATGAGGCCAAACACCTGGGAAATTATGCTAATTGTAAGCCAAAGCATGTGCAAAAATACCTGCATATTATGGATAATTCCTGAAATGTTAGCTCTTATTCCACACCTTTCTCTTCCACTCAAAAAAACATATGAAGAATACAAGAGCACACAAGAAAGTGAGTGTGAAATTATTACAGGTATAGTCTTGAATCTGTTCTAATTTTTTACCAAAAATAAATTATTTATAAAGTCTGAAGTAGCTATGACTTCCCCCAACTGATTTTGCTGTGTACTGGAGAAACACTGCACGTGAGGACCACTGGCTGAAGGGATAAAATGCAAACCTCTTGGTAAAACCCACAGGGCCCTCTATGATGCAGCAGAGTAGGCTGTGCGCTGCCAATGCTAGGATGTCCCAATCACTGTCCTCTATGGGAATGGTGATCTGTGGAGTCACGCACTGAGGCCGCCCTGAGCCTCCATCAAGTTTCATCTCTTGCAGCTTCGGCTGTCAAATCCTGTTCCAGCCATACTGAAATACCAGAGTTCCCAAACAGGTCATGGAGTTTCACATCTTCTCACCTTTCGACAATCTTTTCCCTCTGCCTGAAGTTCCCCTCAGTTACTCATTTGAATGCTATGTGTCAAGCATTTTATCAGGTCTGGATAAAATTCAATAAACTGTTTGAAATATATTTGCTGAATTTAAATTTCTATTTTGTAGTTTTAGGAAATGGGTTTGAATCAAAGTGATTTAGTTTCCTCCAGATGAATTGCTCCCCCTACTGCCAGGACAGATCCTTGGAACAACTTGTCAAAATCCCATGCTCCTCTCTTTCTCCAACTCAACTCTTCCTTCATCTTTTCTCCCTCCTCCCCTAAGGGCCAGAGGGTCTTGTGCAATCTGTGAAGCTTCCTTTCCGTAACACAAGGCTTGACCTAGGAGGCCTGGGTTGGATCCTGCTCCCATGGCTTACTGACTGAATTACCTTGGATCCTTGAATTCAACTTTATGTGGCAACTTTAGCTACTTCACAGGATGTACCATAGCATTTTAACTGTAAAATGTTCTATAGGCATTATCGTTACTATAGGCGTTCAAAAAGCTATCTTACTGTTCTGTGCAAGTTAAACTACCTGTGTTATTACAATGAAACCTGAAATACCCACCAATTTGGAAGGGGGGATAGTCTGAATTGGTTAAAATTTGACTTTATGAATTTTTCTTAAAAAGATTTGATTATATCATTTTTAACCACACACAACAGTTCTCAGCAGGGGGCCGAAATATCTGGCCCTACCCCACCCCTCCCCCCAGGGTGTGTTACTGGCATTTGATGCCTGGAGCCAAGGAGGCTAAATTTGCTGCAGAAATGCCCCTGTATGGACACACTGCAAAAAGCCTTTAGGTAAAGGCACTCTGCACCTGCCTAGACCAAAAATCATTGCTAGTGAGAAGAATATAGAATAGAGTTAGTATAGAAGAATAAATGACACTTGGAGAAACTGTGGACTATTAAATAGAATAAGCATTTCTCTCACAATCTTATTAATACTTATTTTTAACAGCAAATCATCTTTAACATAACTGGTATAAAGTTAAGCACATATTGCCCATGTTTACATTGTATAATTAGGAATTAGAGTGGAATGTAATTTATAATTGGTTTATGGTTATTGTTAATCAGTGATACAATAATATATATTTAATAGTTTATCCAGAATCACTAAAGTCAGTCCAGGACAAAAGCGATGAAATGACTTAACATAATTTTGTCTAGTTTTTCCAAAATGAAAATAGACAATACATCAGATTATGCACACCTTACCAATGCTTCTATCTCTCAGATATCTGGCAAAAAAAATCATTAATACCTAAAAATTTAAAAATTATAGTGCTATGTCCATTATTGCTACTTGAATATCTTTGGCTTACCTCATAAGGTAGTTTATCAAAATATCCATTATTCGGCCCTTCCCTGAGGGCAGTACTGCTAAACTTTTTGTTAAGATTGTCCATTCCACAACCATCCTTTTCTTCATAGTCATCTTCTTCTAGATCATTCATGTCAATGAGTGAAGTCTTGAGAGAAAGCACTGGCTTGTCCTTCATACCATGTAATACAACCGCATCTAATTCAGTATAATAATCCAGAAGAGAGCTATTTACTTCCAGCCGTATAAGATTTGTGGGAAAGTTTATCTGTTTAATACAAGGTTTAAACTGGCGAGCCTGGGAAGCATTCACCTTCGTAGGTCTCTCTGACCAAAGAATCTCCCATCTGCCGAAGAAAGAAACTTCCCTATAATACAGTTTAGAACCAGATTTGCTGTTACCTTATGGTTATGGCCCCATGCCCAATACATGACACTGTGAAGCAAAGGCATTCAATAAGGTGAATAGAATCAAACACAAGTATTGTTTCCAGGACACTAAAAAATTTTAAAAACTAAATGCCATAGACCTTATTACTTAAAATATTTTACTACTTAAATTATTTTTACACTTCCTACAAAGTCCTTTTTGGCAGATTTCACATTGGTCAGTTAAAAACTGGAATAGGTAGACAGAAGTATATGAAGAGCAACATTTGTTTTTACAGCAAAAGTAAACCCAAAGTAAGAATAAAGCACATAGGATCAAGCTCTCCTGCGTGCCTGTCCTAAATCAACTGTGGAAACTAAACTCATCATCTTGCCTCACAAAGGTCTCCATTTTCAGCTTTTCCATTTCTGTTATGGCATCATAAAAACTCAAAACTTTCATTATCTTTGATTTTCTTTTATCCAGCCAGTAAGTTTTGTCAAAGTTTTCATGAAATTATCTCCTATATATGCCCCTCTCCTAAATTTCCGTTATTGTCATCTTTTAGTCATCCTTTTACCTAGCAAGTATCAAACATATAACAGATGAATAACATTTTCTCCTGTTCCTCCAAAATGAACTCCCACTTTCCAGCCAGATTCACCATTACTTTGTAGATAATAAACTTACTGCCATCTTTGTGTCTTTTTTTCATGTTGTCTCCACCACAATGAAATGCCTAACTTACAATTATCTGCCCAACTATTCTTTAAGGCCCAACTTATATTCCATCTCTTCATATAAGTCTTCTTACAAAACTATTTTCCTAAATTATTTAAAGATTCTTCATAACATAGCATCATTAGATACATAATATTCTCACATGTCATAAGTAACTTTCTAATATTGTTTCTTAATATATCAGAGAAATTAGAAACAGATAAAAAGTACTTTAATAAACATCTTTCTTCAATTTCTAATTATTTACTTTAGCAGAATTTTTTAAGAAAGATTTTATGTCAAAGTCGAAGAATATTTTTACGTCTCTCAATTCATACCACAAACTGCTTTCAAAGAAGCTTATGCCTATATAAGAATGACCACTGAAGCATTTATTTTTAAAAATAATCTCTAATTTCATAGTGAGCCATATCTCCATATGACATAATTTATAATTCACTGATTACTAATAACACTTAAAATGTTTTCACACACTTATTAATCACATGAAGGTTTTTTTCCCTCCAATATATTGTCAGTTCATTTCCTTGGCCCAATGACCTACAGAGATCTAAGTAAAAACTGATTATGGCAAGGAGTTTAGGAAACTGAAACAGATAAAAGAGTGTGAAATTCAGGGGAGAAATCTGAGGCCAAACTATGGAAGTCATCAACATACAAGTACCCTAACAGTCCTCAGGCCAAGATGGGAGCAAGAAGGGCATATAGCACCAATCTTGGGAGAATGGAGAAGGGAAGTATGGTAATTTCTGTCTTTGGGAATAAAAGCAAGAGGCAGATGCTCAATGGAGATTCTAGTAAACATATCACTAAACACAACAGTGGGCACTTCTGCAGTTACTAGAACCTTTATAATCACTATGTATTTGCTAGTTTTGTTGATTCTCTCCTGAAAATTAGGAATAAAACCCACCAAACATAAATTTGAGCCTGTGAGGTATTCGGAGACAACACGAAAGTAGGAATGGAGAGATTGGTTCCACTCTATAACCAATCTTGGGAGGCAGGGGAAGAGTTCCAAGGAACAGAGCAGGTTGTGGCAGGTTTACGGAGGAAAGGAAAGCAGACTGGGGATTTTCTTCCTGTGACAAGGCAGAAAAGCAAATCTGGAATGCCAGCCTAGACCTAAGAAGAGCCCCTAGAGCTTAATGGCAAAAATCTTGAGGGTTCCTACCAATGGAAGTGATTTGAACGTTCTAATGTAAATCTATGCAGTTAAGTAGAGCTAGCCATACAGGTACAGGGGAACAAAGGATGAAACATTAGAACTATGTTGGTGGGAAAACACATTCCTAATTTTGGACAGTATATTTCCAAGAGTCATGGGGTAAATGGTAGAATGCATGAGAAAATTCAAACTTTGGTTCCACTCATCCTTTTGTTGCTACTATAAAATGACATCAGAGATCGTGGAGGAACGTTTCATGTCTAAGAAACAGGGACCATTCAGGCCCCGTGAAATAACTGCCTGTACTAGTTCACAACACACGTGGACTAAACCAGCCTATTTTATTGTTTAGCTTCAGTGAGGGGTTTTTATGAGGCTTAACAGAAACGCTGAAAATGTAATATAGAAATCACCTCTGGCAGGTCCTTTGCAATAAATAAATATATCGACAACATATGTTCTTCATGTAAAGCCTGAATTGTATTATAATGTAAATTACATTATAAAATTACAAATATAAGCTTAAAGAAAAGCATTGATTAGAAATATTTTATTTTAATAATGTGTTAATCTACTAAAGTCCTCTCTATCTACCTTGCAGAATGGACAAGGTTAAGATGATCCTTTAAATTGACTTCCTTAACATTCCTAGTATATTTAAACATACCAAATTTAATGCTATTTTAGCATCATTTTTGCTTCTGACTTCTATATAGCATGAACATTATATAGTTAGTTATATCATAAGTTATAAATATGATAGCATACTTAAAGTAGAATATCAATATCTTAGTTTTTAGAAATACTTAAAAATGTCTAAATTTTAAAAACAAGTGTCATTAGTTCACTTATATTTTATTTTGATTTTTCTTGATAACCTAAAAAGTAACAAAGAAAAATGATGAAAAGACAGAAAAATTATTTTATAGGTCTGTGGCCATTTGACTTAAGTTAACATTAACTATAAGACCAATACCAATTGATTTGGGGGTATCTACATTAAGGTGAATTTTTGTTTAAAATTCCATAATAGAACTAGAATATACTATTTCAAAAGAGAGAGAGAAAGGTATCTATTTTACTCAACAAGAGAATATGCTAATATCTTTTTATTCTGGAAAACTAAAGCCAGAATCTTAAAAACTAGTCACTGAAAACAAGCAAGCAAATACAAACAAATGCAGATAGGCATGCATGTGTACACACACACACACACACACACTTTTCTGTGACATGTGACAACTCTTTTAATCCTCCAGACCCAGGGCAGTGTTGATGTGATTAAACTACTTTAAGTCATGGCCTTTCTAATCTGTTCATTTATGTGTTTACTATATATGCCCACACACTGTATTTATCTACTGGACAAATCTGACAGATCAAATGTCCTATGCAAGTATTTTAAGTACACAGTATCACACGTACAAAATTCAGCTTGGAATCCCTTTCAGACTGTGCTTCAGTCTGCACTTGGAGCATTTAATTCTGGGATGGTGACCAACAGCATTCTCTTCACCAGCCCACTTTTCTTTCTGTTGACTGTACTGAATGCCTACTATGTGTCTGGTGCCTAGAAACAAAGAAATAAACCACTCTGTCTCTGTGACCATTGACCTGTTGTTACCCCCACTAAGAAAGTCTCTCTAGGGCTCCCAGGAAGCAGCAGGTAGACAAGAGAGGAAGAGAAAAACCGGAGAAAACGGAAACTGGAGAAAACATGTTTCCTAACGTTGGAAGCCAGGCACATGGATGCAAAAAGCCTCCCTATAACCAAAATTCTGGTTAGTAAGCCTATCTAGTAGCAAGCACAAAGAAAGTTCTCTTGCCAACACTGTTCCATTTCACTAGCTGCAAGTGAAGGGACAGAACAGAAAAGCAAAAGAAAACCAAACAATAAAAGAAAAGTATTCTGATAGGTGTACCTACTCACTCCCTGCCTCCCAGCCCATCTCTGACTGGAATTAACAAACGGGCATCTGCTTTGAAAAGAATCAACCAGTAAAGGGTCTGGTCAGTTCTGATTTAAATGACACAATCATGCTTCTTGGCCCACAAAGTCAAGGGGACCAGACCATGACCAATTTGTGAAACTGTTGCTTAAGCAACTGCTTTGGCAGCAAATTCTCTCTGTGACAGCCACTTTCTTTCTCTCTGCTTTCTTAACTTCAATATTATATAGTTACAATGCTTTTAACACTCAAAAAAAAAAAAAATCCACATCACTAAATTTTAGCCCCAAATAACTCTATTCCAATCAGTTTCTTCAATTTGACCTGAATTTGCCATTTTCTTCCTCCTCTTTTCATTGCCTCTGTCTTACAACGTGTAACCCTGCACTAGCCTATTTTCTGACTCTTACATAAGCATCCATTAGGATCTTATCCTCAGGACCAGGACACTCTATATTTCCTTTTTTCTTTTCTCTTAATATGGCACTAGGCAAGACATCAGAAGACTTTGAGATCTACCTATAACTTTTCTACTTCACTTATTGAACAAAGAAACACAACCAGACGAAATGGAGCAAGATTGCTTTTAGATTTTGAAAGTTCTGGGACTACAAGTCTATTTCCTGCAAAGAAATTCCTGAGCTACTCCAACACACTCTTGTTTTCTAACTCCTAAGGTGGACATAAAACCACGTGCTCAATTAAAATAACAGGCAGTATAGTCCAGTGGTTCCCAAACAACAGCATGTGATGGAGCTTTCCACGACCATATGTGAAAAATAAGGAACACATTGGTATATATAAAAATATGCACACATAGACATGCACACATATACACGTAAAACTGCCAGCTGTTCTTTACTCGAGATTCTACTCACGCTAATTTCTCAGTATAAACTGAGGTTTCTTTCATGAAATGATGGTGATGATAAATGTTGGCATTTCATTTGTTTGTCTTTTTAATGTGTGCTTACTTAGCAAAGTAAATAATCTGAGAACCCTCTATCAGTTCTCTATTTTTTATTATCATTATTATTATGTTTTCTAGTTTATTGAGGCCAACTTTTCTCTAACTGTGCTCCACTTAGATCTTCTGGAGGGTTCTGGGTGCCCATCCTCCAGATCTGCTTGCTCTCTCCTAAGGGCTTCCACATGCAGCCCTCTTGGGAGAACTACCTGGCTCCTGGAGCCTCTGCATCCAGAATGGAATGTGCCTGGAAGATTTCCATTCCTTTTCCTACTCCCCCAGCCCAAAGCTCAAGACAGATGGGTGCAGGAGTGTAAGAGCCCAGCTCCCTAGAAACCTTGCCTCCAGGCAGACTGGGATTTCACAAGAAATTGCATCCTTGCCTGACTTCTTCCCTTCCCTATAGCACTTTCCCCACTCCCTGCCCGGTTTCTCCAGGAGCACTTCCATAACAAATCATTTGCATAGGAACAGTCCTCTCAAGATCTGCTTCTGGGAAACTGGATCCCAGAGCTCTGTGAAATCCTGAAGTCTGGAAACCACTAGCTTAGATCATCAGAATGCCACTCCTGGGCTTGCAGCCCTTCAATAGCTGGTTCTTACCCTCTTGAACTTTTCTCACTTCCTCGAACACTAAGATCTCACCTCATGCTTTCACCTCTGCATGTGCTTTCTCTCTCCACCGTTCCTATCCAAACTAAAGCCTCCCCCAACCCTCAGGTCTCAGTTAAGTCACTTCCTCAGGGAAGACCTCTCTGAGCCCCATAGATTAGGTTTTCCCTCCACAATACATGTTCCCTGCGATCTCATGGTCCTCTTTGAGGCTGGCCAGTGAACTCAAAGAACAAGAGCCACGTTTGAGTGGCTCTCTGTTTTGTTTCCAGCAGTGAACTGGCAGAGAAGGTTTTAATGTTTCCGACTGTCTAAAGATACTCACCAAAATGTTAATAGTTACTGAATCTGGGTGGAAGAATTGTGGGGTTTTTTTTCCCCTGTATATTTTCTTTTTTGGTATTTTCTAACAAGTTTTTTAAACAATGAAACTCGATTTCATAATCAGTAAAATTTTAAAAGTCCTTTTTTATTCTGCAATAATATATATTGGTTAGATTCTTTTTCTCTTAAAATTTAATGGTATTTTCTGTGAAATAAAGCTAAAAATCAGTTAAGCAAATTAGAGATACATTTGTAAAGTTGTCACTTTAATCCCAATTACGCACTACAACTCTCAGCTAGGAACCCACGAGCATGATTTATACTCAAAATCAGTTATGCAGACATTAAATTTTACATTAGCAGAAAGACATTACATGTTTCTTAGATCCCATCCCCAAATTTGTTCACCTTTTTAGGAAAAAGGTAGATAACTTTGTAAGAAGGAGGCAAAGAATGACAGAGTCCAATAAAACAATTCTCACATAAGAAAGGATCCTATCCAAAGTACTTTTTTCCTCTCAGAAAAAAAAATGTATATTAAAGAATGCTAGTTTTCTGTGTTTTAAAAAAATGGATTCATTAATAACATTGTTCACAATGAATGAGCAAGGTAGTTCTGAAAAGAACAAATAAAGATTACATCAGCAGTCTCCAGCTTGAGCTAAGCTGTACTCTGCATTGGTTTCCTGGCAGGTTGGAGAGTGTCCCTTAGAGCTGAGGGGACAGGGACTTCAAGGAAGCGGTGTGTCAGGTGGCAGCTGATCCCTGCCTCCACTCCTCCTCCACTGGCAGCCGGGGTCCTATAGGTAAATGGGTGCCCAGAAACTGCTCTGGGGCTAGAATAAGCTCATGAGGGCAGGGATTTTTGTCTATTTTTCTTCAGTGTTCACTGATGTATTCCTAATACCTAGAAGAATGCTTAGCACATGGTAGACACACAAATATTTAATGAATGAATGAATGAATAAGTGATTTAAAGACCTAAAAACTGGTAATATCAACAAGTAATAGAAAAATGGGCAAATAATATGATCAGATTTATTTAAATATCAAGTTTTTTAAAATTACTTAAGAGAATGCTTCCAATAAAAAAAAGACCTCAAATATTAAAACAACACAAACCTTTCAGCCAGATAACTTGGTCATTAAAAAATGAGTCTTACCTTACGTCAGCTGGTGGGCTTGGGGAATAGGGATTTGCAGAACAAGCTAGAATTTTAATGACTGCTCCAGGATGATAGGTTTCTAGAACATGAACAGCTGTAGGATACACCTGATGTTCAAAACTAAGTTCCACATAGTCTTGGCTCTGAAAATTAGGCGGTGTCCTCCTGAATGGCAAGGAAGCACTAGGACACTGATCCCACCAAGTTCCATAAGTTCGAAATACAGCTGTCTGAGTGAAGTCACCCGAACTTGGGAATACATTTGGTACACCTGCCAAATTCCACATGGTATAGGACATACTGTTCTCACTTCCATAATGGGAACTGAAGTCCACTACTTCTTTGGCATACTGGACCACCTCTGCATTGAGAGGGGAAGTCCGGCTGTTTGATTCTATAGTTCTATGGCTGTTCATGATTTCTCCTCTTGTAGCTGTCCTGGCTCGGCGCCGAAGGCACATATAATAAAACATAGTCAGAACTGTTAACATGGGAAAGACTGGTGACATCTAGCTGTGAATTATGAAGCTTCAAAAGGTCAGGTGTCCTCAGTAAGACGCATGAACTCTTTGAAGGATGTTCTAAAAAAATGAATGGCTCAGTGAAGTAAAATAATTTAAATTAGTGGAAAAATGCATGAAGAAGGTAATAAACAGGCTTTTTACCCAATGTAATTTCCCAGAATGAAACTGAAAACACAAAATTCACTGTAAATGTGAATCTCTGGTATAATTTATCTAATGTATTTTTAAGAAACCTAAATATTGAAAAGGTATAGAATTTTATGCCATATGGGAGGCAAAACTGATACTATTACGCAATGAAAGATGTATGATCCAAAAAATCCTATTGTATACAAAATTATAACTATCCTTCAAGAAAGTCCCTGAACTTTTAAAATCAAAATTATTTAAAATATACAGTAAACTGCTAAAATACCATAAATCTAAAAGAATCTTAGGCATTTTATAATTTCACATTTTAACAAATAATTCCTTGTTGTTAATTGTTACTTCCAAACACACTAAGTACAGATTTCACATTATGGGAATATAGTTTTCTGGAGCTGACAGTTAATCCAGACCAACTAAATTAACTGCCTTACACATCCCAGATCACCAGAGAGTGTTTAATTTATAACTCTTAGCATTATTTGTTACGGCAGTCCACGGCTGGCTGGCATCTGGTTTATTGCCAGCTACTCTTAGAAATCACTTACCCCAGATGGAATGGTCACAGGATACACACAGGAAATGCAAACACTGGCACTCATCCATGTGGCTTGAAAATTGCATGCTGATTTCAGGTACAAAAGTTGAAATGTGACATTCTTTTACCTACAAGACAAGAGTTTTAGAAAATAATTTATTTCCAACTTACGAAGTCAAATATCCCAAAAAGATTATTATCATAGATAAATAGCTACTTAGACACAGAACTTTCAAATGGACCAGGTCACATTTTTCTGAATTTTTGCACAACTCTGAATAATTAATACATTTTTTAAATTTTGTGACAGAACGTAATAAAAATATAATAATGAACCCTTTCTATACAGAGGTGGCAGACCCACAGCTTATGGGTCATACTATTCCAGCAGACGTATTTTATGGGGACCTAACTGTTTTTTAAAATTTGGATGAGTTTGCAACCTTTAACAATTGAGAGGACCCTGTTAGAAGAGGCCTGAGCTCTCCCCACAGCTGCCATGGTTCCCAGACAGCTCGACTAGTTTATAACACAGGCGTGACCCTGTCTGCACTGAATAGGTAACCTCTTGTCTACACAAACGAGGAAATCAACATACTTATTTTTGTACCTGTAAAGTCTTGAGTTTAACTTCTCCTAAGTAAAGAAGGAGAATGTACCAACTTTTCTTTATAGAACAACGTGCTAGCCTTTAAAACTTTAGCACTAAGGGGGCCGCCCGGTGGCGCAGCAGTTAAGTTCGCGCTTGGCAGCCCAGGGTTCGCGAGTTCGGATCCCGGGCGCCCGCTGACGCACTGCCTGTCAGCCATGCCGTGGCGGCGTCCCATATAAAGTGGAGGAAGATGGGCACAGATGTTAGCTCAGGGCCAGTCTTCCTCAGCAAAAAGGGGAGGATTGGCAACAGATGTTAGCTCAGGGCTGGTCTTCCCCACAAAAAAAAAAAAAAAAACTTTAGCACTAAGATTATAAAACATTAAACGTCCCTCATACTCAAAAATCTCCAATGGTTTTTTCTTACCATAAAATATAATCTAAATTCCTTGGTTTGACGTTTCAAGGCTCTCCTCAAGCTAGTCCCACCTCTTCTTGTTAGCCCAGTAAACTCAGTCAACTTCTAAACACCCTTCATATTTTAAGTCTCACTATCTCTATCATTCCTTTTCCAACCACTTTATTCCACATAAGCAGGCTTATTCTCTGGCACCTACCTTTGTATCAGATGTAGACTCTAGCTCCACAAGGGTCTACATCAGGACTGTCTTTTAAAGGAGGGAATCTAGCCAAATATCTTCATTTCTCAACGTACTCAATACACAGTAGGCACAAAATATTTGACATGTTGACAGTTGAACAAACAAAAAAAATTTATAAAGGTCTAAAATAATTTAAAATACATAACAGCATTCTTCTGCCTTTCAATCTCAGCCAGATCCAAATGAATGACAAAATATAACCAGGAAAACAGTAAATAAAGAGCTAAGCTTGAAACAAATGAGGAAAATTCACAGGTGTGAGAAACAGAGAGGAGAGTCAAAGAGCAGAGAGCAGGAGCTGAAGCTGATACGACTCACGCAACCAGTTACAGGCCATAATGGTTACAAGGGGACTTCCATGCAGAGAGGTTATTTCAAGCCACAGGTCACATGTGGAAGGACCTTCATAAAGCCAAAACTCAGGAAAGATCACCCTATCTGTGAAACCAGGAATATGAAAACTTAGCTCACTGGCCAGGAAGCCCAAGGAGACATGACATCAACTTAGGCAATGAGGGACAGTCACCAGAGGAAATCTGAACCCCACTAGGCATGTGCCATCCATAGAGTGTGGGCCTAAATTCACACTACCCTATGGTTTATAATCCCTACCCCATCCTCAAGCCAAAAAATGTAACAAAAAGTAGTCCTGAACTGGTAAAACTTTAGGACCTGGTAGGGCCAGATGTGAAACCTCTTTGCAGGGATGCTTCCACAACACAGTAAAGTTACAGTAAAGATGCCTCAAGGCAAAAACTTTCAGACCACAAGAGAACAGGAATCACAATGAGGGACAGTCAGTAGGTAGACTCCCAAAATGGAGGAACTTGTACCCCATGAATAAGAAATAATGGAACAATCTGAATAAGACTGTTGCTGGAGAAGGGTAACAAAGCATGTACTAAAATAAAGAAGGTGTTTCTGCAGCACACGTTCCTAGTGCAGATGTATCATGAATTAACGAATGAGATTCACCTGAGGAAGTAAAACACCAAGTGTTGAAGTACAGGTCATGTTATAAATATGGGAAAAAAGAATTATCTGTTATATCACTTCTTTATTCAAACATTTCACCTACCATAAATATAAATCTGTCAAATAAAAAAATTTCTTACAACTGCACAAATCTCAAATCTTTAACACCAAAATCTTGAAATGACACAGCTCTTTCTTTTACCATATATACTTTATTTCAAAATAGGCCGCTAGGCAAATTAAGAGGTGTAACTTTCCAAAGAAGTTACTTGGTCTTTCTCTTTCTTAAAAGAATTAATGAAATACATTTAAATTGCAAAACTAAAGTTTAGGAAATAGACAACACTGTACAAGTATCCAACTCAATGGACAGATCAGCTAATCAGGAAGACTCTGGATGTTTTATTCCCAGAAATCTTCAAAGGAAGGACAGAAAACCATCTGCCAAGGTAGTTGAGTTTGACTGTATAATCGTTGGCCATCACTTCTCACTCTACAGTCTATACATGGCTTTAACTAAGCACCTTTTACTTTCCTTATAAAACTGCATTTATCAGAAAGTAAAAGTTTTATAAAACCAAAGAAACATCCGCAAAGTAAGATATCATCATTCATGTGAACTTTCACAATCATTCTCGGCAAAAAGATTGAGACAAACTGTGAAAGTCAAATTCTATCTGACACACCAAACCACATACTTTGTAACTGTTTTGCAGCTAGCTTTTACCATTGTAGGTTATGGGATGATATCAAAAGTATGAAGGTTGTCATATGGGCAATATCATTTTTAAGCTGTTTTAAAGTTAAGCAAAATTTTGCATTGAGGCAACATATGTAAAAGTAGTTATAAACTGTAGATATACGTACTACATTTTCAAATTTTTCCAGTGTAGAAATGTAAATAGATGCTTTATTTTTTCCGACAACTATGGGTAACAATAATCTTTAGAGTTCATTTTTTGTGACATAAAACTAAAAACGACACAAGAAATTTGTGAAAGGACAAGCAGTTTATAGTACATTGAAAAAACAAATATACTTACTCTATTCCCAGCAATAGTATTTGGAAAAATGTAATGAAGTTAACACCTGTTTTTGAAAATAAGGCATAGAAATAAAAAAGGGAAATGTGCAAACCCACTATTAACATCCTTCATTGATTCTAAATTCCTTTCCAATCAACTAAGAAAGTGTTTGGGGGTGGGGAAGAACATACAGAAAAGAAAGGATAGCTCACTCTTCTTTTCCCTGGGAAATGAAGCTGAAAAAGGGAATAGAGCCATAGTCTCAGGACTCATGTGGGCAGCAACCACCAATGAGAAGTCCAAATTGTCCATGCACTGCCTGGACTTCTGCCAAGGCATGGAGGCAATCTGTGATAACCAATGAATATCCCAATGGGCAACGAACCAAAGGCAAAAGATACAATAACTCCATTTGATGAGGACAATGAGATTCAAAGACAAAATTATTTTTCCCACCTGGTGCAAATAAATAAATATTAGTCTGGTACACTGAATTTGTCCAAAAGGGTGATTATAAAATATACCTTTATTTTCTTTTCCAGTTTATTCAAAAAGCTACTTTAATTTTAAAGACTCTCACAACATACAAAAATATTATTTTCCATTTAACAAAACATCAGGATTAGAAATAGGGTGATCTTTATTTTATTAGTTGTTTAATCTAATCACTCATCAACAATGGTTATGAGGTGAGAAAATCTCTGCAACATGCTCAACTTTTATACCAGCACAATCAAGGAATACAAAACAACAGCCATTTTAACTTGTATCATGAGACTTTCAGACTCCCTGGGAAACAACTTGCTTTATACAACATGATTTTATTATAATACAACTTTATTTTCAACCACATCTTTCATATTATAAAATGCTTAACAAAGTTAAATAATACAATTACAGGGAAACCACTAACAGTGGAAAGGAGAAATTAAGAGGTACAGACAAGGGAGAACATATGTTTACTACTGAGATTTGAAGTGAGATGGGGAGTCGATGAGGCGGAGAGAAGCAGGATGGCAGGAACCGCAGAGAAGACGGCTTGTGCTTGGAGAGCACCAAGGAGGAAGGAAAAGGCCTTTTCATGAAATAAACAAAGGAAGCAATTGTCAAATTAAAGTGAAAAGATATAGAAAAAGATGAAAAGGACAGGCAATAGGGCACAGTCATATATTGAAGGCGAGTCATAACACAGCACTTACTTGCAAAATAGCCCACAGAGACAAGTCAATGAAGTGATAGAAAAACTGAGGGCTTAGGCAGCTTTGCAGCATAGTACCAAAACGCAACAGAGTTCATAATGCAGTAACCAATCAAGAAAAAAGGCTCAACTTGAAATGTTACCATTTCTGAATCCTGTTGAAACTGATCAAGAGACACTATTTTGAGGAAAAGATTTTCTGGTTGAGTTTAGAAATCAACACATGAGGGAATGGAGGAAAATATCAATCAAGAAGAGTGGAATTATATTTGAATTTGATGCAGCAGCTGACACTCATAACCAGTCCTCTTTCCTGGTCCGCCCCCCTCCAGGCTTCTATGCCACCACATGCTCTTATATCACCTTTCGCCTCTCTGATAACCTCTTCTCAGTCTCCTCCTTGGGTCTTCTTCCTCCTCATTCTCAAATATATAGAGGTACCAATAAAGGAAGGCTGTCTTTTTGATAAAATGATACATAAGAATGTTCCACCTGCCTCGGCACTGGCCTTCGCCCTCTCCCTTTCACTTCCACAACCTACCACCCTCACTGTAGACCCACCAGAACATCTACCTCGCCCTCAGTTGCACTTGTGCTTTCACACCTCAGCATCTTCAAGTCTTCCACTGAGGCTGGGTTGCTCTGGAATGCCCTCGCTCTTCCTCTGCTTGGCATCCTCTTATTCATCCCATAAGGTTAGCTTCAGACCTCATCCACCACCCACTTTTTCTTTGCTCCTACATTTTGTTTGCCATTTCTTATATGCTAAGATATTTTTCTACCCTAATGGACTACGAGTTCCTCAAGTTCAGAGAATGTGTCTTAATTATAACTACACCCTCAGGGCCTAGCACACGCTAATATATGCTCAATAAACATTTGTTCTATTTTTTGAAAATTGGCAGAGTAGATGGCAAGAGAAAATTAAACACAGAAATGAAACCAGTGCCTCTTCAAGATAAGGCACATATAAACCAAAAAAATGAAGCAAAAAGGTTCCAAGTCTGGATATAGAGAAAAAGAGGGAAAAAATGGATAATAAAAACCGAAACACAATAGGTAAGAATCAAATGTATGACCTTCTTTGAAGCCATCCAGTAAGGAATAGTATACATATTGAAATTTTACTATTCAAAGAGAATGTAAAAAAGTAGTAACTTCTATTAGTACAAAAGCAGCCCCTGAATACATGAAAGAGACTTGACCTTGGCCACAAAGAAACTCTGATTGAAATTAAAGACAGATTCATGAAAGAGATGATTGGAGAGGTAAAAGAAAGCTATTTTCTCAAATACAATGATTTTTTTTTTAACACTCCAAATCTATGTCAAGATCACAGGGTGATGACGGGAAAATGGAAAAACTATGGATGAAAAAGAAGTTCTTAAAAAAAGGGATGACGTAAGAGCAAGAGGGAAGAGACAGGCCAAGAGCAGCAATAATACAAGAGCAGGGGTAAAAAGACAGGCTGATATGTTCTGCTATTAGATACGCTGCAGAGGAGCAAAGGTCAACTGTTAGCAAAAGCATCCCTTTTTCTTCATCATAATTATTTACATTCCAATGTACTATTTTGAAGAAATGTAACAGTGTCAGTAAGGAGACGACTGGGGATGGAATATCACACCCTTATGGGCCTCTGTCTTCCTCTAAGTAAATTCTCCTCCAATTAAAACATTTCTATTATGATTATAGTTTTTAATTAACAAGACCCCAATATAGAATAAACAGGTCGAGTTCTTAACTAAACCAAGCCGATGAACAGAGAGAATAGAGCCTCCCATCCAGCTTCAAAGCTTCTTGAAAATTCAAGCAAATAAAGCAGAAGGAGAAGGCAGAGGAACCAAGCAGGAAGAAAAATCGAAAGGCCAAGGAAAAATCTTGAAAACCAGAGGTAAGCAATACTCCCTCTCTTCCAGGAGTCAAAATAGGTCTCAAAAATACAAAAACATGGAATCCAGTAGGCTCTTCAAAACTTCTGCTGAGTTACTGAACAAATGGTGAGAACTAGGCAAGAAATGCCTAAGAAGTCTGAAAACAAGGGATGAGACAGAGAACCTATTTAAACTAGGGATTGATAATGGTTAATTCTGCAGAATGTTTTCTCTCTCCTCTTTCTCTCTTAGACTTTAACAAGCATATCTAAACTTATGAAATATTTCATAAGCAACCTTTAGTAGCAAGAAAAAGAAATTAAGGAATCAATGTTTTTTTAAAAAAAAGCAGAGTTGTGGAATAAGTGAATGGTGATTTCCCGATAAAATGGATCTAGAAACACTCTTCCTACCCAAGGGACTATCTCACAAAGTGACAAGGAAGGATATGTTTCTAATTACACAGGTATGATAATATAAAGTACCTTAGATAAAATGCCACTATACTAATATTACCTATATCCTACCATGGGTAAGAATAAACCATCTGAATGGGAAGACTGTAAATTTAGAATAACCCTAAATCTTTAGCAGATACACAAACATATATTTAACTAAAACCTAGAATATTAAAAATTAGGGATATCTAACTGAGGATAATTTTAATGGACTCACTAAAGAGAGAAAAAATCTCTCTCTAGCTATTAAAACCATAAAGTACAAGTGAACTTACTTTAGCCAAATTCTAGCTATACATTTTTGTACATTAAAATAAAGAGCATTTTAGGGTCCAGCCCAGTGGCACAGTGGTTAAGTTCACACGCCCCACTTCCAGAGCCTAGGGTTTGTGGGTTCGGATCCCAGGTGCAGATCTATGTACTGCTTATCAAGCCATGCTGTGGCAGGCGTCCCACATATAAAGCAGAGGAAGATGGGCACAGATGTTAACTCAGGGCCAATCTTCCTCAGCAAAAAGAGGAGGATTGGCAACAGATGTTAGCTCAGGGTTAATCTTCCTCACCAAAAAAATAAATAAATAAAGAGCATTTTACCTAATAAAAATATAATGAATTTAGTTAGACTTCCTAACAAAAATCCAAGTACAAGATCATAGGTATGCCACTGCCAGCCATTAAAGCTAAAAGAGCAATTAACTAAAATGGGTCATACTGTTAAATTAACTTTGGGATATAATTTACATTCCAAAACATGTACTCCATTTTAAGTTCAATGAGTTTTGACAAAGACATATACCAGCGTAACCATCAAGAGAACCATGATATAGATTTAGAATATGTCCATCCTCCCAGTCACCCATCCATTCCCTGTGCCAGGAAAAAAACTGATCTGCTTGCTGTCACTATAAATCAGATTGTCCTTTATTCTAGTTACACAGAAGTAAAACATCCATGCACTTTTGTGTCTAGTTTATTCTGCTCAGCATATCTTTGAGATTTATCCATGTTATTATGTGTATCAGTGGCTTGTTTCATTTTATGGCTGGATCACATCCATCATATGGACACATCCATTCACCTGTTGATAGGCGTTTGGATTGTTTCTGGCGCCAAAATGTTTTCAAAATGGTTGTAGCATTTTGCGTTTCCACCAGCAATATATGAGAGTTCTAGTTGCTCCACATCCTCACCAATAGTTAATAGTCAGTCTTTAGCCGTTCTAGTGGGTGGGTGGTGTTACCTGTGGTATTAATTTGCATTTCTCAATTGACTAATAATAATGTGGCGCATCTTTTCATGTCCTTACTTGCCATTTGTATCTTCTTTAGTGAAAGGTCTATTTTCACCATTTTCTAAATCAGATTTTTTTCTGTTTTCTTGAATTGTTAAGCGTTCTTAATATATTCTAGATACAAGCTCTTTATCAGATATATGTTTTGCAAATATTTTCTCCCAGTCTGTGCTTGCCTTTTCATTTACTTGATAATATCTTTTAAAAAGAAAAGTTTTCAATTTTTATTAAATCCGATTTATCATTTTTATGGCATATTTTTGTGTGTCCTAGCAAATATTTTACTTAAGAGCAGTATCAAGCATAGTTTCCAAAAGGGAAACCCTGGGACAGATAGAATTAATATCTTAAATCTAGGAACAGTTAATTACAGATTCATCATATTTTAAGATGATACCAAATTGGACACTGCAAACACTTCCGGTGGGAATGCAAAATGGTATAGCCACTTTGGAAAAGTTTGGCAGTTTATCATAAAATTCAACATACCCTTACCAAACCATCCAGCAATCCCAATCCTGGATATTTACCCAAGTGTACTGAAAACCTATATCCAAACAAAAATCTGTACACAAATGTTTACATTGAGTTTATTCATAATCACTCCAACCTGGAAACATCTAATATGTCCTTCAATAGGTGAATGGATAAACAGTGGTCCATTCATACAATGAAACACTACTCCATAATAAAAAGGAATGAACCACTGATTCAGGCAATAACATAGATGACTCTTACAATGCATTTTGTAAGTGAAGGAAGCCACACCCAAAAGCTACATATTACACAATTTCATTTATATGATACTTTGGAAAAGACAAACCTACAGGGAAGGCAAACAGATCAGTGGTTGCCAGGGAGTTTGGGGAGAGGACAGGGGTTGATTCCAATGACCACAAAGGGGTTGCACAAAGGAATTCTTAGGGTGATGGAACTGTTCTATGTGCTTTTGTTTTCAGTCTTTGTTTTGGACCAAAATAAGTCAAGCAGAAGATTTGAAACTCCGGAATTGGCTTGTTTATGGGCCTCCTAGCTTATTGGTCTGTTCTTGACCAGCACACCCTGAAAGACATCTACTAGTTGGCATGTCCTGCCCATTCATTATGCCCAGAGCAAAGCCTGATCACAGAGCCCCAACCACCCACCAGGCCTCGGGAACCCCCTGTCCAGAAAAGAGAAAAGTGACCTTCAGGACTTCAGAGAGACTCCCGACCAGGAACAAATCAGTCAAGATAGCTCCGCGTTTATATATATGAGTAGAATTAGCCATCTTAAATACAGGGGAAAATGTTGGGCAATTAGAGCAAATGGTCTCAATAAAAGTTAGTGCAAAAAATAGGAGAATCATTTTAAAGTAATAATTGTTATGTTAGTGTGAATTAATAGGGTATAAGATCCATAAAACAAGTACAAGCTAATTTTTTTAATTTTTAAAAAGTTCTTGGAAATTAAAAACATGGTGGCCAAAATAAATTGAAAATTAACATTAAAAAAATGATAAGTAACCTAGAACACAGATGCAAGAAACCTAACATCCATATAAAATGAATTCAAGAAGAGATTGAAGCTGATGAAAATTCAAGCAAATGCTAGAAGATATGTACTATTTTAGAAATTCTAAAGGAAAAAAACTGTCTCCAACTCTTATTCACATAGAAAAACAAACAAGAGAAAAATGAAAAAATATTTCTAGACATGCAAGTATACTTCCCATAACTCTTTTTAAAAACATTACTCAGAAAGTAGTCCAGTCAAAAAGCAAATGAATTAAAATAAATAATTTAAAACAGAGGAAGACAATGTTCAAGTGATCAGTGACCTTATAATTAAATTTAAATCATCACAGATACAGTACTGGTAAAGTTGAAAAGGATACTTGGAGAAAAAACCAGAAGATAGGTAATATAAAAAAGAAATCAAATGAATAAAACCAACAATGTGAGGAAGGCAAGAAGTCAAGTTCTCACCTTATTAAATGGAAGTGTGAGGGCAACAACATCACTTATAGATGGTTTCAAAATTTCCAAACTTACAGATGGGGAAAAAAAGAAGTAAATATGAATAGGTTAAATTTTTCTCTTAAAAGATAAATCCTTTTGCACAAGTCATCCCTGTAATGGAACTGTTCCGTATTTTGACTGTGGTGGTGGTCACAAGATCTACATAAAATTGCAGAGAACTAAACACACACACACATACACAAAAGTGCATGTAAAACTGGTGAAATCTGGGAATACAATCTACAGATTGTAACAACATCAATTTCCTGGGTGTAATATTGTACTACAATTATGCAACATGTTACCACAGGAGGAAACCGGGTGAAGTACACACAGGATCTCTCCATATTATTTCTCATAATTGCATGTGAATCTATAACTATCTTTAAAAAAGTTTTTTAAAAATGCAAATAAATAAAATTAAACTTTTAAATTCGAGGGGGAAAACTTAGAAGGAGAAGTAAAAGTCTAGCTATATGATGTTGATGTTTATAAGAGAGGCAAGTAAAGCAAAATGATGAGAATGACTGAAAATAAACACACGGGCAATAATTAGATCTATCCGGTGCACTCAAAACTGACAGAGATGGCAACAGTAATATCAGACAATGTAGATTCCAAGGCAAAAATCATTAAACAGGGCAGAAAAAGATATTTTATATTTTGTAAGAGTAAAATCCAATAAGAACAAACAATTACAAGTAGTAATCTATAAGGATGAATTCAACCAAATTCATACTCACAGGAGACTAATGAATTTCGCTCACTGATTTTTCAATTTTAAGAAAACAATACTTATAGTATGTTGTGATAAATGTGTCAAATCAAAACAACAGGGAAAGGACAGCTTATTAAAATAAATGTTTTGGGAAAATGTCCAGATATTTAAAAAAGTAAATTTAGAATATTATCATAGCAACCATTTTTTCAAATTTTAAATATATTACACAAAATATCCAATTAGAGAATATGTACAAAGAATATTTTAATAATCTTGGGGTGGAAACTCAGACCATAAAGGAAGAGAATAACAGAATTGACACCACATATATTTAAGATTTCTATATAGCACAGCTCCCAGAAACAGCATTAAAAAAACAGACTATGAAAAAATAGTAGTAAATGGTGTAGTGAGTCATTAATAGTCACAATGTGTAAAGAGCTATTACAAATCAATAAAAAAGGGGGAATACTTCAATCAAAAACTAAGCAAAGAATATGAACAGGAAAGTAACAAAAGAATACAAATGGTCAGTAAACATTTACAGATATTCAACTCCATCAATAAGCAAAAAAAAAGCAAAATTAAAATAGCATTTTTCATCTATAAAATTACTAACATGTAAAGAATGATTGTATCACCTTAACAGTGATTGTTTCCAGACAATTCACAGGTCTCTCATGTTTCTGCATGCCTTCTGAGCAGGGGCACAGATGGCCTTTGTTCTAGACTATCCTTTCAAGGGTGTTTATATAGCAAACATTCTTGGCAGATAAAGAGAGGTTTCCCTCTGGAGTAGAGGGCAGGTTCACTTACTATCCAGCATAATAAAGATAATATCCCTCTCTAGGGCAGAGGTTAAGCACATTTACTTGCAGCCCATTACGAAAGACTCAGGTTCCCTAAACTCAGGGCTCCTCTCCGGTAATGCAATCTACTGCAAGTGCTAGAGTCACCTGGCCCTCGTCACATCACTCTGCAGAAACTGAGGCTCAAGGAAGTGGCACAAAAAAATGATAATACTCTGGCTACCGACTGTTGTTGCTGTGCTCTGTCTCTGACCCAGGAGTCTCACGGCTTCTGCCAGTATCCATGAAACTGTTACCTTGCAAATTGGGTAAAATCTCAGATCCTTGACAATTCTTGGCAATGATTATGGCGGCAGCAGCATTCTTATAAATTGTATAAATTTACTCTTACAACAACCTTTTGAAGAGCAATATGGCAGAATCTATCATAATTTAAAATGTATATGGCCTTTCACCCAGCAATTGCACATCTAAGCATTTACACTAAGGAAATTAACAAACATGCAAATACATACATATAAAAATGATCCCTGCAGTTTTGTTTGTAATAGAAATAAATTTGGAATAGTGTAAATATCCACAGGAGATTGGTTAAATAAATTCTGGTTATTCCTACAATAAAATACCAAAAAGACTTTAAAAAGATAACATTATATGCACTGACACAGAAAGATGTCAATTATTGCTAACTGGAAGTTACAGAAAATTATATAATACACTGCCATTTATGAAACAAATGTAGACTTACACACATGTATTTTTAATGTCTGGAAGGAGAGAGAACAAATGATTAAACAGTGATGAGGTCTCGAAAATGGGGTTACGAGATAGGTGGGCACACAACACTATCACTTTCTCCTTTGGCTATTTCTGTATTACTTGACTTTTTTTTTAAGAATATATACATTTATTTTATAATCTAATAAAGTTTCTAAGCAGCTATCATAGCCACACATGAAAATTCATTATATTTAAGATGTCCAGCTGGGATGGTAAAATACAAATGGACATGAGGCTGTTCCAGGGATCACTTCTCCAGGCATTTATCCCTTAGAGCCGCTAAAACGAGGTACAGAATACCCCGAGTCATAGCTGACAAGGAGAGACACTACACTCACTAACACACAATGCAAAGTCAAAAGACATGCAGATTCTGAAGATATACAGATGGCCAACAGGCACATGAAAAGATGTTCCACATCACTAATTATTAGGGAAACGCAAATCAAAACTACAATGAGGTATCACCTTGCATCCATCAGAATGGCTATCACTAAAAAGATAAGAAATAGTAAGTGTTGGAGAGGATGTGAAAGTAAGAAAATCCTCATAACTGCTGGTGGGAATGTAAACTGGTGCGGCCACTATGAAAAGCAGTATGGAGAGTTCTTCAAAAATTAAAAATACAAATACCATATGATCCAGCTATTCCACTGCTGAGTATTTAACCAAAAAACATGAAAACACTAATTTGAAAGGATGTATGCACCCCTATGTTCATTGCAGCAATATTCACAATAGCCAAGACTTGGAAGCAACCCAGTGCCCATCAATGGATGAATGGATAAAGAAGATGCAGTATATACATACAAGTGAACACTACACAGCTGTTAAAAAAGACAAAATCATGCCATTTGCAACAACATGGATGGACCTTGAGGGTATTATGCTAAGAAAAGTAAGTATGACAGAGAAAGACAACTACTGTATGACTTCACTAATACGTTAAAGATAACACACACACACACACACACATACACACATAGATAGGGAGAACAGATTGGTGGTTATTGGAGGGGAAGGGGGTGCCAAAGGGGTAAAGGGGCACATATGTATGGTGACAGATGGAAGTTAGAGTTTTGGTGGTAAACACAATGCAGTCTATACAGAAGCTGAAATATAATGATGTACACCTGAAATTCAAACAATGTTATACACCAATGTGACCTCGAAAAAAAATATATATACAGATTTTGAATCAAGCTGCTTCTCTATGCACAACTCTGAGGAGCAACTCGACAAGGCAAGTTCTGAGTTAGCAGAGAAAGAACTTAATGGTTAATGATTCAACTGACCATGGGAAAGGCAAGCTAGAAAGAAAAATTCAAGAATAAGCAAGCAAATTTTAAAGCGGGGGGAAGAAAGGGATAAAAAAGAAAATAAATCAACATACCCCCATTAAATGTATTCATTCCAAAAATATTTAGTGATATCTACAATATGCCAGGAACTATCTGAATCACTAGACATTAAAACACATTATAAAGCTAGAGTAATAAGAGCAGCATGGTATCAGCACAGCAAGCCAGAGATCACTGAACAGTTCAGAAAAAGTCCCAAGAATACATAAGAATTAGAGCCTAGAATAAATATAGCATTTGTTATCAGTAGGGAAAAACATAATTCAACAAATGATGACTGCGTCACCAGCTAACAATTTCTGGGGGAAAAAAAAAGTCTTACTTCCTTTTTCACACTAAAATATAGTCAAGGTAGGTTAAAGATTTAAGTATGAAAATTAGCACCATTAAAAGTGCCAGAAGAAAAGAGAGGAGGATATTTATATAATTCATGTGGCAAACGGTCTAAGAGGACACCAAAATTAGCTCCATGAAGTTAAGATGGAGAATGTTGATCACAGGAAAATTAAGAGGATGAGGCAATGAAACTAAAACAGTTAAGAAAGAAGGGGCAGTTTTTGTTAACCGACCATAATGGAAAGTAAAAGATAAGCAGTTAGCAATGTTTTAAGATGCCATTGTACAAAGGACTATAATTGCATTACTGGATTATGGCATTAGTAAAAAGGAATTAACTATCTTACACTGAGCAGACCTCTCTGATTTTCAAGTCCGTAACTTGAAAGGGAAGGGAAGACCATGAACATGTAGGGTTCAGAAAAGCCAAAATCTGGGACAGCAGTTACAAAAAAAAAAGAAGTTGGTACCCAGAAAGGAAGTATGGAAAGAACCCAGTTCAAGGAACAATTACAGAATGCCTACTGTGGGGTGATGCACATTGCCACTAGAAAGACAAGTACACTGTCTCTTTCCCACAAGAACTTAATATCTAATAAAGGACTATAGGAGTGTTCATGTATCAGGAAAATCTCCCTCTACTCAACCAACAGGTAAAATACGTAACAGAGGACAACAGAAGCACGAAAAGAATTTTCCGAGAAAAATGCCTATATTCTGAACTTAAGAAACCGAGCAGCGCACGCCAAGAAGCAGTAAAGGCAGCTAGTGTGCTCGAACAGACCAGAACAAGCAAGGTCCCCACACCTGGTGTCAGTGAGTCCTCCAGGGCATAAAGCCAGACAGTGTCCTGCTGACGCAACTACCTGACCACATTGTTTATATCATCTCGACTTTGATTATCTATATATTTCAATTAGTGAACGCTTCCCGAGGCTCTGTGGCAATGAGCATTTGGGAAACCATTATGGAAATCCAAAACCACTCCCACCGCAAACATGTTGACAAGAAGACCAAGTGAATGTTCATCATCACACTACACTTTAAGGACATCCCTAAGCATAGAAACAAGATTGCTGCGGGGTATCTTGTGGCAGTCCTGAAGGAAGACGTGTGCCTGGTTAGGCATAAACCATCGCATGCCAGAGGGAAATCAAGGCAGCAGGCACAGGAGCAACAAGTACCCAGGCAGGCCGGTGGCTAACGCAGGGCTGCAGCGTCAGCTAGGCCCGCAGACACCGCGGGGTAAACAACCACGCGCCGCGGGCCCGTCGGGGCGACGCCTCACGCCCTGCGGACACGCTGGTGCGGAGAAGCAGCGCCCGAGGCACGTCGGCTGTTTTCAGGGTCCCCAGCAAGCTCCGCAGGGGCAGCGCGGGCTTCGGGGGGAGGGGCGACCGCCGGGGACCTTTGCCGGGTGCCCAGGCTCCCCAAAGCGCGGCGCTCCGCCCCGGCCCGGCCCCGCCCCAGCGCCGAAGGAGGAAGAGGGAGACCCTCAGGAGGCAGAAGTAAAAGAAGGGCCGTACCCTGCAGGGTCCGGGAGAGGCGCGCGCCGCGGGCTTCACCAGCAACCAGGCGGCGCGGGAGGCCCGGGTGCGGGGGCGGTTCTCAGACGCCCGCGCTGAGGCGCGACTGCGGCGGTGAGCCCGGCCGAGCGCGACCCGGAAGGAAGACGCGGAGTCCGCGAGCAGGGGCGGGGCCAGAGGGGCGGAGGGGCGGGGCCAGAGGGGAGGCGGGGCGCTGCTCCCGCGGGAGGCTCTCCGCGGCGTCTGGACCGCCTTCTTCTAGGCCGAGGGGAGGAGCTTCCAGCTGGTTTCCCAGCCCCAGTCGTGCCTGATAAATTGCCAGTTACTCCCCAGCGGGCAGTGGTTGCAAGTCCACCACAGGAGTAATTCCTTCCTCCCACTGGCCTGCCACGGGTAGTGTAGTCCTGCTGGGTCTTCTTCAGTCCAGAGTTGGTGGGTCAGGTTATGCATAGGGATTACAGGTGGTAAGGTCCTCAGAGGAAAAGTGGAACATAAGTTATAGATGCTCTAAAGGCGTAAATCACCAAGTTTGCAAACCTCCTCTGCCCCAGATAACAAATCCTTCCTGCAGGTTCATCTCTCTTCCAACATTCTGATCATTACCTCTGATGAAGCAGATGCTCTCACTGTCTTCCATACTCAGTCGTTTTTCTTTATTTTCAGTAGATATGCTATCACCCTTTTTTTTAGTTTGCATCATTTTTATCTTGTTACAAGGTTTCTATTAAGATGGAAAAACATTTAATAATGAAGAGATGTGGAACTACACATTACTTGCTTTCTAATTGCTCCTAAAAGGCAAAATAGTAATATTTATTTATTTATAAATCATATACATGAACTGAGCTGATACATGATGTGCTGGAAAAATTGTATACAAAAATGAAAAATTTAAAAAGGAATTGAAGCTTAATCTGCATCCCACCCCCAACCCCCCTGAGTGTGGCCAGCACTTAGTGACTTGCTTCCAAAGAGTATGGAAAGGAGGGAAAAGTAACTTTATTGTGGGGAAACCTAGTAAATACTACCTCGGCCAGATGAAAGTTAACACCATCAGTGATAAGCCAAGTTGATAGCATGCACCCTGATATGGTGTGATGAGAAGGGAACTTCATCTCTGCGATATTCTTTCTCAAAACCCGTGAATCCAGTCTAACCTGAGACAACATCAGGAAACCCAGATAGCCTACAAAATATTTGAACTGTCAAGTTAATGAAAACAAGAAAAAACTGAGAAATTGTCACAGACCAAAGGGGGACTTAGGAGGCAGGATCCTAAATGTGTTACAGTATTTTGAAGGGAACCAGGAACACAAAAAGGACATTAGTGGGAAAACTAGTGAAATTGAAATAAAGAGTGGCATTTAGTTGATAGTGATGTACCGATGTTGGTTTCTTAGTTATAATGAATGCACCATTGTAATGTAAGATGTTAACAATAAAGGGGAAACGGATGAGTGGTGTGAGGGAACCCTCTGTACCATAGTTACAACTTTTCTGTAAATCTCAATGTATTCTGAAGTCACAAGTGAATTACAAATAATAAGTTAATTTATTAATAAGTAAATAAAACTGACCCTTTTATGATTGCCAGTGAGACTTAACTGAGTTGATGCTTTTAGGGCACTGGACCCAGTCTAACTAAAGCAGTTTCTCATTTCTAACACAATTTCTAAATAAACTTTTCATTGAAGTATAAAATTGATTCAGAAAAGGACACAAAATATGAATGTAGAGTTTGATGAAAAGTGAACACACCCATGTGTTCATCACTCAGATCAAAAAGTAGATAATTACTAGCGCTCAGAAACCCCCTACTTTCTCTCCTAAATCTTCCCTTTACTCTTCCCCAAAGGTAACCATTATCTTGACTTCTAATCCCACAGATTAATTTTGCTAAGTTTTTGTCTTTATGTAGATGGATTCATATATTATACACTCTTTTGAGTCTGACTTCTTTCTCTCAGCATTAGGGTTGTGTATAGTTACTCATGTTGTTGAGTGTAGTGGTGGTTTCCTGAGTTTCTATTGTATAAATATACCATAATTTATTTATCTATTCTACTCTTGATGGACATTGAGCTGTTTTTAGTTTTGATTATTACAAACAATGCTGCTGTAAACATTCTTATTTTTTGGGTGCATGTCTTTTGCATACTGCTCCATACATTTTCATCTCCTTGGTGTCTAAGGGCTGTAGTAGTTGGTGCTGTTATTTGTTTTGTTTAGTGTTTTTGTTTAGTTTTGTTTTTAAAGGCCCTTAAAATGCTGCTTGGAAAGTATATGAGTTTATATTAAAGGAAAGAAGACGACTAGGGCAAAGTTGCATTTCTGGGAATAGGGAGGATTTTGGTCATCACTGCTCAATCTACCCTCTCCAACCTTCTCGTCTCAAGAGCCAAGCCATTGCCACGCTTTGTTTGCTGGGCAGAAGAGCCAAGTGAGGCCATGGAAAAGGGCGATACTTATCAGTTAGTGATGGTGCTGATTTAATGGGTGAACTAATGCCTAGTTATTAAATGGAATGTTGTTTGGAGCTGAATAGCGTCCCACGCCATCACAGCACTATTACAAATAAATAAAGTCTCAACAAAGCTTAATTGTGCATAAAGTCACCAGCTCAGCAGGCTGGTTATGATCCATCCTATGTGAGCTTCAAAAGTTACAATGTTCTACTGAGACGGGGAGGCGGGCAAAGAAGCAGCAGGTTCAAACTCTTCTTTGTCTCGAACTCTTGAAACACTCACCATCATACCCTCCACGATTTTCAAGTGATTTTTCTTTATCTTAAAATGAAATGTCTATGAATTATAAACTTTCAGGGTGAGGGCTATGCATGACATTAAGATAATCATCAGAGAGGTGGAGATATCATTCAGCACATTGCAGACAGGGCCAAAACTATTCACAATGAGCTCCTGTTGGTTTTCTCTCATTGGTTCTCAAGTAAGGTCTTCGGTCAAGTCAAGACCTCTCAGAAAATGCGACTCCATACATTTCCTTCATAACTCAGCCAAAATTATTTACCTCTCTGTGAAATCTTAAGTTAACTAGTTTGTTGGAAAGTGGTGTTCAGTCAGTAATATCAGTCTAAGATTTTGAATATGCCAGTGGCCAAAGAGCATGAATAATAGCCAGAAGAAGTGATCTCTTAGTGTACTTTTTTTTGTGTGTGTGTGGGGAAGACCAGCCCTGAGCTAACATCCGTTGCCGATCCTCCCCTTTTTGCTGAGGAAGACTGGCCCTGGGCTAACATCCGTGCCCATCTTCCTCTACTTTATATGGGACGTCGCCACAGCACGGCTGACGGGCAGTGCGTCCGCGGGCGCCCGGGATCCGAACTCGCGAACCCGGGGCTGCCAAGCGCGGACTAAACCGCTGCGCCACCGGGCGGCCCCTCTTAGTGTACTTTTTTTAACCTCTTATAGTCTCTAAGAAAGTTTCATTTTAATATTCATCTATCATAATATTAATCTAGAAACAGTACAGCCATTAAAAAGAAAATAAGAATTTTAAGCAAGTGAGCTCAAAAGTTGTTAAGTCCAAACCCTTTTTTTACGGATGAGGAAACAGGCTCAGAGAGGTTAAGTGACTTCCCCAAATCATAGTGTCAGAACTGTCAGTGAAACTTACTTCTCTGACTTTAAATCCAGAGGGTTTTTTTTTTAATGATACCACATTACTTTATGATTTAACAAAAAGTTAGCTAATCATGCTCCCATATTACCATAACCTTGAAGTAGCTGAATACAGTAGAAAGAAAACTGAAGTTGGGTATAGGAAGACCTGTCTATCCAGCTCTGCTATATAAGTAACTCTGCCATCCTGGATAAGTTGCACCTTCTCTGAGCTTGTTCTCACTTCTATGAAACGTGCCTAACTCACAGCCACTGGAGAGATTTAAAAGAGATCTAACATGTGAAAGCATTTTGTGAGCATAAAGTAGTATGCAAATGTATGAATATTATTAATATTTATTAAAACGTGTTGAAGATCAGAAATTGAGTCTTTCCAGCACAAAATGTTAGAATAGAACTTCAAGTTCATTCTAGTCTAATCCTTTCAATTGTCGCCAAAGGAGAAGAGAGCCTAGAAAGACTGGGTAATTTACCAAAAGACTTGTGGCAAGTTGGGGCAAAGCCAAGACTTGAATGTAGGTCTCCTAATTTGCAGCTTCCAATGAACAACTTCTACTGTCTTTGATAAGTGAATACTAATTACAAACCAGTAAGATGGTTTAAAATAATCTAATAAAACTTTCGACTGAATTTATACGGGCATAGAAGGGATGTCCTGAAATATTTTTTAAATATTTTAAAAATATATTTTAAAATAAAAACTTATCTAACTCATACTGTTTGTGCTGTTTGATTTATACTATTTTTTTTTCTGTAGCTTGGATCATTTGCTTAAAAACTTAGCATTAATAAAATTTTGTTAGTGGTTGAGAATAATGTAGGAGAAATATCACCTGGAGAGAGTTGGGCAGAATAGATTTCTTCCTGAGGTAACTTCACATCTGTAGTTCTATGATGATGAAACACACAGCCATGAAGATGAAGCTTGTGAAAAGGGTCTTGGGTAAGCCCAAATGAGGCTACAATTCCTCTCCTTTGTACTTTTCCCTTTTCTAAGTGGAGGTGCTTTTGAGAGAGTTCCCATATCTGCATTAGGCAGATCCCTGTGGTCTATTCACAGAGTGACATGGTAACCAATAGAAAAAAAGCAAAGATTTTCTGTCCACACAGGTAAAGCAAAGTGGTATGTGATTATCTGAGAGTTTCAATATTAATGTTCCATATAATTCAAAGTCTTCAATCCCTCACTGTTATTTTGTCCTCAGTGGAAGATTTGAGGGGACTGGATTACCCAGATAAACACTCAGTATTCACCCATTTATTTGTGCCCTGTACAATTGTGAATGTCTCTTCCCGGTTGTAATATAATCGGTGTATTTAAAACAAGAAATTGAAAATATGATTTTCTGGGTTACCCATATCCTTTGGAACATAAAGAGGTGTATCCTATTTTTGTTATTGAGCCATAAATATTTTCCCCATCTAGTTAATAGAAGTAATAAAGTGTATATAGTAAATACAAATAACTCAAGAATAATTTATTGGGTAATTTAAAATGAAACCTTTACAATAATTGATGAACTTTTATTGTAAAGCTTCCCCCAAAGCCAGTACCGTTTGATGATGCATTTCCTTCACCCAGCAGGCCTGGGTGCTGCTCACGGGCAGCGGGTGAAAAGACAAATGTAATCTGGCAAGTTGTTGTCTAAAAGTGCATCTTTAAGTATCATCCTTTGTGATACTGTAAGTGTTTGGGGTTTCTTGGTTAGATTCCTCAGTTCCTTACTGGGAAAAATTCCTCTATTTCAAAGTCATTTAAAAAGAAAGATAGAAAATGAATTTAAAAGTAGGCTTGCTTTTTTTCTGGTTGTAAATTGGTATAAGGTTTCCAGTGAGGAGAAATTGACTTCCGTCTTTTATGGGTTTCTCAAAATGTTACCAAAGATAAAGCTCCTTATTATAGACTATTCTCTTGCTATGTTTTTTTCTTGCTTATCATTTCAGCCTGTAATGGTGAGACATTTGATTGCTTTAGAGTAGGGGTCTTTTTCCTCCAAATTAAATGACTCACAAAGCAAGTCACTAAGAGAAGAGAGTGAGAAGGCGAGGCGGGCTGCTGGCAGCTTTCCCCCTTCCGCCCACCTCCTGGCCTCCTGCCCCCTGAGAATGCCTGCGCCTGCCAGGACAGCACAAACGACTTGGAGATGGGCCAGACAAGATTTAACGATGGTCAGTTGGGATCGATCTGTAATGGAACCAGGCACTTTATTTACTATTTACTAAGTAGATTGCTATTCATATAGTGTTGGACTATTTTATAGGATGAGAGGTCTTGAGCTAATTTCATATTTGTATGTCCTATTTCCCTAATAATGAATATTTTTCATAGCCTTTAGTGCAACTAGAAAGCAAGCTTAATGCAATTACTCACAAGTACCTCTTTAGGGAACAAACACAAGTATTTGAAAGTCAGAAGAGTAGGTTTGAGGGACTTTCTTTGAAGGTCATATTTTGAGGATGGGAGGGGCTGTTTTTTTGTCAGGACAATACCTGTATTTTATTCTCCCACTAGTAAGAACTTATATTCCTTTAGGCTGAGACTTAGACCTCACATATAAATTGTATTTGGTGGTTTTTTCTGTTCCAATTTTGTCTGTGCCTCCAACTACAGATAGGAATCTAAGCAGGCATTCTTTTACATGGAATACCTGACAAATACCATTTGCAGTAAAAGTAGTAGAAGTCCTATAGGCCAATACTTCTCAAACTTTAATGTGCAATGAAATATTATTCAGCCATGAGAAAGGAAGATATCCTCCCATTTGTGACAACATGAATGGACCTTAAGCACATTATGCTAAGTGAGGTAAGTCAGACAGAGAAAGACAAGTACTGTATGATTTCACTTATATGTGGAACCTAAAAAAATTAAACCTATAAAAAACAGAGAGTAAAGTGGTGGTTACCAGGGGATGGCAGGGAATAAGAGTGATGGTGTTTAAAGATACAAACTCGTAACAAGAAGTAAATAAGCCATAGAAATCTAATGCACAGTATAATGAATATGGACAACAATACTGTACTATAATTATGTAATATGATAAATATTGCTACATTGGCAATCATATTACAATATATAAAAGTATCAAAGCAACACCTTGTACACCTTAAATTTACACATTACACGTCAAATTTATTCAATTAAAAAAACCCTTTAATGTGCATATGAATCTCCTGGGAATCATGTTAAAATACAGATTCTGATTCTGGGTGGAGCCTGAGTTCTGAACTTATAACAAGCTCCCAGGTGATCTGGAGGCTACTGAATCCTGAACCACACTTTGAGTAGAAAGCTTGAGGCTGTTTCCCTCCCAGAATACTGTACCTGAACTATGAAGACTTACCATGAATAGGTACTAGTGTTATAAAGCAAGACCTCAACTTAACTGGAACTTGAACAAAGTAAATGGATAGAATCTTGTTGAACATCTGTGTTGACTCCTTTAGATAGTTTTAGGTTTCCTTGGGAATAGAGGGAGGTAATCCATATTCCATTTGTGTTTTACTGAAAAGGCAGGTGCAAGAGAAAAATCTATGAGGTGATGGCACACGTGGGCATTCCTTTAGTCTCAGAAGACTATGGCTGGCTCATCTTGCAAAGTAATTGAGGAAGCCAGCAGCCAATATTAAAAGAATTCTAGCATGTGCCAGGACTACACGAGCTTGACCGGTTTAACTTTCTATATGTCAAAGTTCTCAAACAGTAACGTCACGTCTCCAGCTGCTGATCTGCTCTGGCCTACTTTTGTTTTCACCAAGTGCAAGCACAGCACAGAAATGAGGGCTTAAGAAAAACATCAGTTTTTGTTATTCACAGCAACAGCTCCAAGCCCAGACAGCTCCAAAGTAAATCTGAGCAAGATCTTGCTGTGACTTTGTGACCAAAGACTTAATGTTCTCATACCATTAGTGGACTCTGGCAGTTTATCAAACCTGTGATATTGACTAACTACCAGTAATTGCTGATTTATGGGCAAAGTTTTCTCCAGGACTCTAATATACCTTTGTCTTCTGGAGACATGTTGAATCAGTCAGTTCACGTTCTCTGTGAGCTTTGCTGTTGACATGTCTAAATAGAGGACATCTTGCTCTTTTGTTGCTGCTGAGAGTACCCTGTAGTACTTCACTCACCTTAAGTTATCTCTTTAAAGAAACAACCTCACTTCTGTGCATGCAGGGAGGTCGATTAACAGAATATAGCATGTGGGAAATAAATTTTATTGTTCTATAATTTTCAGAAGCTCTTTACTTAAGCAGGATAAGATAATGATATACCTAGAAGGATTTCCAGAGAGCATCTAGTCCAGGATGACAAATGGTGTCACTTCCAGTGTCATAGGACAGAGGAATGAGGGCAGATGTGACTTTTATTTTCTAAACCAGATCTAGTGTCAACCCTAACTTCTAGTCCATGCTTTTCTTTTCTTTTCTTTCTATCTTTTTTTTCCCATTGTCTCGCACTTTCTACCTAGATACAAGTACCAACCAGGCCCCAAAATTGTATCTGAGGAAGGAGTAGGGTCACGTCGAGTCTAGGACAACTCTGCTAATTTCACCTCACCTTCAAATTTCCTCTACCCTTCTTCCATCATTGACCAGCACCTGGGCTCCCCAGAACCACATCCACAACAATCACTGCCCTCTAGCATTTCCAAAGGGGCTCATATTACTACTGGGTGCTTTGTGCCTGATTCCATTGTCGTAAATGATCATGTTATAGCAACCCTTGAACCATACAATAGAATGTTTATGACCAAGCCACAGCTCACAATAGTTGGACACATAGATGCGGCTCTGGTTTTAATTTATATTTTTTTCCAGAATCTAGGCCTCAAAACTCCCGTCAAGTGCCTCCTCCATCTCTTTTCACACTTCCTTGTTCATTGCATACGGCATTGGGAGGGAGGCAGCGGTTGGTGACAGGATCATTTGAGACCTTGTAATATCTTGGAAGTGTCCAAGTACAGAAATATATTTTGTCTTGTTTATTTCCGAATTCAGAAGAGTGCTAATTGCAGCCAAGACATGTAGAGCTGATTTAGATTTCTCTCTGGCAGTGTGACCTTGCATGAGTTACTTCACCTTTTTGATATTTTGTCAAGTGTGGATAATGGCATCTGCTCTTAAATGTGGTTAATCAAAGAAGATATGCAAAAGAATTTTGCTCTCTCCACAGGAAAAGTTCTAGTTTATATAAACACAAGGAATTATTAAGATACTGATATTTTCAGGCTGAGTTAAGTGTGATTGAATTTTACACCATTCAATGTGCATGCTCAGTGATTTCGTTATTGGTGGGCTGATTCTTGGTATGTTAATGAAGACCTATGTATCGTTTTCTTGATTAACTCATGGCTCAGGACTTGTTACTTCAAGCACCAAACAAGATTCAGTTTTTTGAGGCGTTGCTTCCAATATCTCAATTATTCATCTTAGGAATTAGTGTAAAATTAGCACAGATTCCTGTTCATATGGAAATAGATGGGTATGTTAATTGGAATGCTGTAGCTGGAAAAAATCTTGCATAATAAAAGGATTGATATTAATATCTTTGAATGGAAGATGTACATCATATTGTTAGTAAGGAATAATTCATTCATGTGTCCTTGTTCTAAACAATTATTTTATGTGGTTTATCTCACTTTCAAAGTAGATGCTATTCAATATGTCTAGCAAATATTTTGAAATAGAAATATGTTCACACACTTTTTAACTTAAAGTAAAAGCTGTGTTAAACACTGAAATTTCTTTCTTGCTCCTTCTTATCATATTTTCTATCACTTTTCATGTTCAAATTTTCACATTCAACTTCTGTAAGGGTTTATTAACTCTAATCAGAACTGGATAATTAGGGTACACTTCCACTAAGTATCCAGATTAAACACTAGATGTGTGTGATAACTTGCCGTCACTAAACTTCCTTGGTTCTTCCAGATAGGTCCCTCAGAGCGTTTTCTGAGTTTATATACAAAGTTAAGCCCAAATAGTGGCAACAATAATTTATAGAAATGCTGAAGCAAATGAGATACCAATTTACATCACATGTAAATATATATATGTATACTTAAGTGTATATGTATACACACACACACACACACACATCCTGGACTCCAGTTGAGACCTCTAATCAGTTTAAATTTCCAAAGCTTATTATAATATTTAATATATATACATATTATATATAAACCTTATTACAGTATTTCACCATTCCTTTTCATTTAGAAATTTAACTCAGAAATTTAACTCAAGAAACTTATACCAAGCATCTGTTATGTGAAAGGCATTCTACTAAATGTTGTAGAGGAAATAAAGACTAACAAAGACCTCACTATCTATGTATACAAATATCCATGTGTACAAATATCTTAATCACAAGAAAAGGGTTTAAAAGCATTTTAAACAAAATTCTCTATGAGCATAAAGTTGGACAAGATTGCCACTAAGCATGGCTACTTAAAGGAGTTGGTATGATTAACTGAGCTCAAAAGATGGGTACAGTTCCAGGATTTCCAGGCAAGGGCAACAAGAAAAGCTTGCAGGGAAAAAAAGGCAGGAAGTGGTTGGGGATTGGTGACGAGAGAGTTGCAAAAAGTAGCAAAGTATCTCCTACCCCTTTTCTACCCACAGCACTTTGTGATAATTTTACCACCTTTTCATTAATGCCATGAGAATATGGTTTTTGAATACAGACTGATATGCGAAGAAATTCTAAAGCAGAGATTTTCTAGGGAGAACATATATAATAATTTCACTGCTTCAAATTGCCCAAGACAACTGAGGATGACATTAACTAAGATTGTAAACATTCACTGGGGGCCTAAGGAGTAGTTGACAGGAGAAAAGACTCATCTGGTAATACAATGTTGGCAGCCATCTGGCAAACCCTGTCCACAGAGATGATGGCTGGCAAGGCATGAGAGGCCACTGGGGTGAAAGTCTGTCAGCCGACTCTCCAGGCACCAAGTATCACTTCATACTCCAGTTGAAGCCCGGGGTGAAGAGAAGTGAGAATTTGGGATAAAAACATTGACAAAGTAATCCTGACATGGAGGGGCTTCTCCAACCATTTCTAACTCAAAATTTTGGAAAGAGGACCCCTACACATACTATATGTATCTACTTATTTGCCCAACGGGCCTGTTCTACTTACTGTGACTGCATAGCAAATTACTCCAAAACTCAGTAGAGAAAACCAACAATTTTTTATGCTCACAGATTCTGTGGTCAGGTTTTTGACAGAGCGTGGTGGGGTCAGCTCGCCTCTGTGCTGTACCGTCTGGGCCTCAGCTGGAAAACTTGAAAGCTGAGGGCTGGAATCACCTGAAATCTCCTTCCCTCACATGTCTTGCAGGTGACACTGCCTGTCAGCTGGGGGCCTCAGTTCCTCCCCACTTGGCTTCTCCATGTGATCTCTCTGCAAAAAAGAGTTTGACTTCATCACAATATGGTGGCAGAGATCAAAGGGCAAGCATCCTAAGAGAGAGAACAAAATGTAGGCTAGCTATATCCTTTCTATGCCCTGGCTTTGGAAAGTCATATAGCATCCCTTCAGTCATATTTTACTTGTGGAAGTGGTTAAGCTCCTGCCCAAATTCAAGGTGAGAAAACAGAAACCCCATCTCTTGGAGAGAAAACAGGAGGAATGGCAGGGTTCTAAAGAGCAAGTCCAACCAGAAATACTGCCATAGCCACATTTGGAAAATACATTCTGCCACAGGGCCCTCGAGAGCTCATAGAACAAACACCGTGCGGCTCTCCGTTTCTGCCCCATCCTTCGGTTTCCTGTACCTTTTGTAACTTGCAGTTTCTTGAATAAAGAGAGGCAGAAGACTTAACAAGAAGCCTGGACTCTGCTTAGGGGAATTATTACTAAAGTTTATTATGGGTTTCCAAAATTCAAACTCAATGTAGATTAATATTCCCGGAGCATAGAAAGGATAAATGTATTTGGAGAGGTGATTTGGGATAAATCATTGAAGACTTTAAATGCCATGCTGAGAATTTAGGTTTTATGCTGGACTCAGGACTTTGGTCTGTGGCAATGAGGAAATGGCTGCATATTTTTGATTGGGTGAGTGACATAATCGTTTAGGAAAACGACTCACTCTGAAAGCTCTGGGCAGGATGGCAAGAGATTGGAAACTGAGAGAAAACAGAAGTTCTCTTAACTGACTTGCCCTTCACAAAAATGCCTCATTAGTCCCTGCTTTTGGTGTTGTCCCTAAAGTCCATGGACCGACTGCAGGGCACTCTGGAAGCTGAGACCAATAAGACACGCTCTAACACTCCCTAGTATTCCTACTTTTTCCAGATGAGTTGCTTGCTTACCAAGAGTCAGGATGTTTGTTCCCAAATCTGTTTATGAACTTTAGTTGCACTTATATAATTTCACTAAATATTTTCGGGGAAAATTAATCATTAATACAAAAAGAAAGAGGGTGGTTGTTTTTGTGAAAACCAAACTACCTGCTTTGGGAAAGACTAAATAGGGTTTCATAATTGCTGTAGGATTAAAGGTTGGTGAGACAAGGGGAAAAGATTGGGGAAAAAATGAAAATCTAGAAAGATTCTATAGTCAGGTTATTTTGTAAGAGTCTTGCACTTTCAGAGTAGATGACATAGTGTAGCACAGTGGTTAAGAGCCTATAGAGCTAAACTGAATGAATCCAGTTCCAATTTTACTGTCTGCTATCCATGTGACTTTGAGTAATTTATTTAACCTTTATGTGCCTCAGTTTCCTTATCTGTAAAGTAGAGTTACTAATAGTACCTACTTCATAGTTTGTAGTGAAGATTAATGGAGTTAAAAAATTTAAAGTACATAAAAGAGTATCTGCTACATAGAAAGTGTTAAGAAGGGTTAACTATTATTATTATTATTATTCACTATGGATATGGCTTTTAAGATAGAAAGACAATGCAGAACACCAATAAATGGATCAATAGTCATGAAAATGCTACGGTTACATCAAAAGATGACTGAGTGAATGTACATTTAGATGTTCGTAAAGTATATATGTGTCATTAGTTTTATAATTCCCCACTTAGATTTAAAAATAACATCGACAAGCCATTGGTCTCAACGATCTCAGATAAGAGCCTCTATGTCCAGAGGACTCTTGCCAGGTGGGTGATGTTAGGAGTCCAGAGCAGAGGCAGGGAGAATGGAGAACAAGGGGCAGAGATGAGAGATTTGATGAAAGGAGACTCAACCGTACCTGAAAATTGTTTGTGCACAAAAGGAGAGCCAGGAATATGACCCCAAGGTTTGAGCCTGAGCACTTGAAAAGATATTTATCAGAAGAGTGAACCCAATTTGGGAAGGGAATGATGAAAACATTTTATTTAAATATAATTGTTTTTAAACTTTGATATTTCCCAGGATTTGGTCCTAGATCCTCTTCATTTCTTTCCCAGAACACTCTCTCTAGGCAAAATCATCTCATGGCTTTGGTTAGCATATTCTAATCAGGCCAAAATTCATAAAATAGCTCAAAACTCTCCACTGAACTTTAGTTAGTATATACAGCTGGCTCCCAAACACAGCTATTCTTGAATGTTCCATTGAATATTCAGTGTGCATAAAGCAATTTATCATCTTCCCACTATCACCTGTTCCTTTTCCAAATTACCTTAGCTAATGATACCATCATTCACCCAATCATTCAGGCCATGGAAACCAATCTAAATGTCTCCCCTTGCCTTACCCCTTACATTTAATTGGTCTCTAAAACTTGCCATTTCACCTTTTAAATATTATTCAAATCTGTCCCTTCTGCGTCCTAACTCATTTCTCTCCTTTCATAACTGGTATCTCTGCCTTCATACTTTCTTCCTTCTAATCCATGCCTCGCACTGCTATCAGAGTTATATTTATAAAATGCGATATGATCATACTACACAAATGGTTAAAACTCTTCAGTGGCTCTCCATTGCCTCTAGGATCTAGCCCAAAATTCTGTAGATGGTACATAACGTACATTACACATTGTGATCTGCTCTCTGCCTTTCTCTCCAGATTCATCTCTATCCCTTATACCCTATGATCAGCCATATGGAATTTTCATGAAAATAACCCACTGCCCAGAATTTACCATTCAAAAACTTTTTTCAAGGCAGAAAATCTTAACTTGATCAATGAAGAGCATCTCTATTTGCTTCAAGGAATCTTCCAAGAAACAGAAAATAAACAATCTCAATCCAAATTTTCTGAGTTCATTTTAAGAAAGCTTACGTAGTATAAATTCTCAGAGGAAAATCTTCAAAAAGGGATGTTCGCAATCTATATTTTATTCTAAATATTTATTTTATGAATTTATAAGTATTTGCTTCTAGTTAATTGTATTTTATATTTTCCTTGCATTTACTTTACGGTTAACATTGGTATTTTTGTAGTATGAGTAGGACCAGAACTCTGATTTGTAACATTGTATCTGTAAGACAAAAAGAATTTGTCTAAGAATGACTTGACTTCTAACAATTATACAAGCATGCTGTCAGAAGTGCCCTATACACGAAGTTAGAAATGAAAAAGAGAACAAGAGAAGATATTAAAAGAACTCCAAGAAAACACTTTGCACAGCTCTATAATAATAAAATCTAAAAAAAATGAACAGTAGTCTAAGAAAATATGAATTCCCAAAATTGGCCCTTGAAGAGGTAGTAAATCTAAATAAATCAATTTTCATGGAAAAAATAAAGTTGTCACAGAACTACTCCTCAAAAATGTGCAGGACCCAGATGGTTTTACAGATGAATTGTTTCAAACTTTCCAGGAACAAATTGTTTCTATGTTACATAAACTGGTCCAGAACATAGTTAAAGAAAGAAACTGTCTCTATTCCTTATATGAAGTTAGCATCCATCTAACAAGAAGAGCACAAACTTCAGACCAATCACCCTGAAAAGAACTGACATAAAACTCTTAAGTAAAAGATGAGCCCATTACTTTAAATATTTTAAAATGTTAAGTGACCTAGCAGGCGCCGGACCCGTGGCGTAGTGGTTAAGTTCGGTGAGCTCCACTTCAGCTGCCCAGGTTTGTAGGTTTTGATCCTGGGCGTGGACCTAACCCACTTGTCAGCCATGCTGTGGCAGCAACCCCCATACAAAATAGAGGAAGACTGGCACAGATGTTAGCTCAGGGATAATCTTCCTTAAGCAAAAAACGAGGCAGATTGGCAACAGACGTTAGCTCAGGGCGAATCTTCCTCAGTAAAAAAAAAAAAAAAAAAAAGGAAAAGAATGACCGAGCAAAGTAAATTTCAAAAGTACAAGGATAGTTCAATAGTAGAAAATGTATCAATAGATCAAAAGAGGAAAACCACATTATCATCCTATAATGCAAAAAAAAAAAGTATTTATTCTGATAAACTTGCACTAGGAAAATGCACAGATACTCCATGTTTGTCATAACTATCACCTACTCTTAAAAGAACTATGAAATGGTTAAACAACGAAACCCTGAGATGCCACAAGGTGTCATAAATTCTATACATTCTGTGCGGTGGAACAGCCTGTTTCAGTCCAGTTCTATCTACTTCCTCCTCCCAGAAATGGAGAGTGAAAAGCAAAGTGCTCCCACAGCTGCCCTGGAGCAGAGTGGGTTTAGAGCACAGGGAGACAAGGCAGGGAGCAGAGAGCACTGCACAGATATAAAAACCCCACTGCTAGGAAAACAGGCAGCCATGGCAGGCATTGTAATGAGCATGTAGTCAGGGAGAAATACAACTGATGAAGCAAATGCTGATGCAAAACCTGGTCATTCTCTGAAATTGACATTACAGCTTTGGTGTGAAGAGGTGATCATTTAACATAGATGACAGAGGACCTGAACAGTGGGGGACAGAGAAAAAAGTCATTGGTCCAGCTCAACACAAGGAGAGCTTCCAAGTTGGGCAGGACAGAAGCCACTACCACAGCCACACCTGGAACCACACTGAGTGTGTGCTATAGCTTTGAATATTTGTTTATAGTTAAGTGCATCATACAACTTGTAGGGTAAAGAAAGAGGGACGTACTAGTCATGTTACACAGGTCCATGAAGACCTTAGGGCCTATAGGGTACACTGCCCCTTTCTAAGAAAAGTCTCCTGAACATTTTTGTTTTGTTTTTTCCGCCTTCAAAAGCTGGGATATGTGCCTCCAGCTCCAAATGAAAACAACCTGCCACTTTAGCCACAGCTGATTGGGGAAGAGACTGGTATATGAAACAAAGGCAGCCTTATAGTGGAACCTATAGGCATTAAACTAATAGTTAATAATGAAAATTGTTTATAATGCAATAAATTTAAATTTAAGTGAAAAGGTGATGTTTGAGCTCTAAGTATGTGATTACCTTTTTAAGATATACTTTGGTGGTTTGTGTGCGTGGGCAGCTATGTCAAGAGTCCCAAGACTACCGTCAGGCTGAATGGTTCGCTGAAAGGACTCACAGGACTCAAGAAAGCTGTTGTACTCATGGGTATGGTTTATTACAGTGAGAAGACACAGATGAGGAATGGTAGAGGGTAAAGTTATACAAAGTGAAGTCCAGGAAACACCAGGCACAAACTTCCACGTGTCCCCTTCCAGTGGAACTGCACAGAACACACAATACTCCCAGCAACGGTTTGACAACACATACAAAGTGTGCTGAAGCAAGCAACTCAACTAAGTCTTGGTGTCCAAGGTTTTGACTGGGGGTCAGTCATGTAGGCATGCAGGACTGCTTGAATGATCATAGCTTCTCAGACTCCACCTATCTGCCTAAAGCAAAAACAGGCATTCACCATAAATCACACTTAAAAAAAAATAGGCCTTATTTGTTGCAGCAGTTTTAGGTTCACAGCCATATTGATCAGAAGCTACAGAGATTTCCCATATACCTTCTGCCTCCCCACATGCATAGCCTCCCTGAATACCAACATCCCCCACCAGAGTGGTACATTTGTTATAATTGATGAACCTACATGGACAAATTATTGTCACCCTAAAAGTCCATAGTCTACATTAAGCTTCATTCTTGGTGCTGTACATTTTATGGGTTAGAACAAATCTGTGACATGTATCCACCATTATGGTATCACACAGAGTAGTTTCACTGATCTAAACGTTCTCTGTGCTCAGCCTGTTCATCCCTCCCTTCCCCCAACCCCTGGAAACCACTGATCTGTTTCACTGTCTCCACAGTTTTGCCTTTTCCAGAATGTCATATAGGTGGAATCACTCAGTAGGCAGCCTTTTCAGACTGGCTTCTTCACTTAGTCATATGAATTTAAGTTTCCTCCATATCTTTTCATGGCTTGGTAGCTCATTTCTTTTTAGTGCTGAATAATATTCCACTGTCCGGATGTTCCACAGTATTTTTATGCACTCACCTACTGAAGGACTTCTTGGTTGCTTCCAAGTTTTGGCAATTATGAATTAAACTGCTATAAACATCCATGTGCAAGTTTTTGTGTGGACGTAAGTTTTAACTCCTTTGGGTAAATGCCAAGGAGCTCAATTGGTAGATCACATGGTAAGAATATATTTAGTTTTGTAAGAAACTGCCAAACTATCTTCAAAATGGCTGCACTGTTTTGCATTCCCACCAGCAATGAATGAGTGTTCCTGTTGCTCCACACATAAATCACATTTTTAGGGTAAACTTAGCTGGTTGAACAGGTATAGCATGACCCCAGGTCTCAGGCACACAAAAACATTCCTATCAGGCAGAATATTCCAAGGTCTCAGAGGTTATCTCCCAGAAGTTGGCCAAGGGCCAGCCCTGAAGACAGGCCTTGAATTTGAGTAACCAAGGCCTGTTGAGTTAACCCTTTCCTGCCCCCAGAGCCTGGGTCCTGAGAGCCCAGCTGCTCTGAGTAAGAACCTGTCTACACCCAATTAGCATCATAAGAGGGAGTGCCCCATGACTTTCTCCCAGGCAACCTGAAGTAACAGGAAGCACTCAGTCTGACATGCTGATCCTTCTCTGCTCCAACAGGGTGTTCCCATCACTCCTGGGTGATAACACTCCAATCCCCAGTCTCACCTTTCCCCCCAGCTAGCACTGCATCCTTCTTGGAGAGATGAGGAATGGAGCCCTCTACTGTCCTCTGGGCTAGAAATGCAAACCTTGCCAATCCACGCAGCCCGAGGGAGGCTGGAAGGAAGCATTAAAGCCTGCATGGGTTTGATTTGGAATTGGTAAGTTGGAGTTCTTGAGAAAGGATCCATTTTGTTAGAGGCAAAGAAGCTGCTCTCAGTTCCTTCTTTGGAACTAAGCAAAATATTAACCTTTAACTAAACTACATTAGAGACAATCCTTTGCAAGGCTGGGATGTGACCCTACAGAATGAAGCATGTGCTCTGGATTGGCGATGCTCTATCTCTGTTTGGGTCTGGAACACAAAGGACAGAAGTGAGAATGATGCCACTCATAATGACACCTAAGGACCCGCTCTCAACGTGGCAGGTTAGACAAGGCCAGACCAAGAAAAATAGTGCATGCCATGTTAAGAAAGTTGGATTTATCCCTGAGGTAATGGGAAGCTACTGAAGGAATTTACATGGGCCATGGCAGACTGAGATTTGTATTTTAAAAGTATTGTTCTGAACACAATGAGGATTGAAGGGAGCAAGAATGGATGCCAGTTTAGGAGGTTACCGCATTAATTAAGGCAAAACCTGACTGAACTAAGAAAGTATCAGTGGGAATGGAGAAGAATTTGGATAAGAGATATTCACAGACCAAAACTGACACGTGCTGGAAATAATCTAGCACAATGCCCATATTCTAGGTTGGTTGAGAGGAGGACAGAGAATCCATTAGTCCAGAGCTTCCAGTAGGGAATACAGAGGAGGGAGTTAACACCTAGCATGGTGGACTATGCATAGGAGGGGTTAATACATCTTTATTAAATTGAATGTTGAAGGAGGAATTTCAGGAAGATGATTCTGGAAGCAATAAGTCATAGGCCCTGGATAAGGGAGAAACAAAAGCAAGAGAGACCTCGATTAGGATGTGACAGTGAGAACAGAAAAAGCATAAGTACTAGTGAAGTTTCAGAAGAAAAATCCATAATGATGGATGATTGATGAATAGAATACTATGTATGAAGGACAAAAAAACTGAGTTAAAGTTGCCTCCTGTCTTTCAACTTTTAATTCCTGGCCAAAATACTCCACATGACTGAAGCCCCATAGATAAATTATATTATTAATTCTAGTAAGAAATTTCAATTTGAATTTTTATTGTATGGCTAAATTATTTTTCTCCATTTGGCACAAAAGTCTCATTATATTTACAACCATTGTCCCCATTGGGAAGAATTTTCTTGCCCAGAATTAAGCTGATTGCCAAGTCACCATTTGTGCTGATGATGTTTCAGTGCCGTAGCTTTTGTTTCTACGTTGCCCTTGCTCCCTGATGAATGGTGGTTTAGTCTATGTGACTGTTTAATGCACTAAGTTTTAAAGCCTGATGGTAACTTTTAGTAAGAGATGTTTGACCTTTTATCCACATTTCAATATCTGAAAAACATTTAGAAACTTCAGCTGGAAGACCAAACAAAATTCTGTCACAAAGGTTCCTGATCTTTCTACATTTCTGAGAAAAGGAATTAAGGCATCAGGCTTTCTTAATACACATTTGAAACCAAGTTCATTGACTGAGAGCTCTCTGTTCTGCATTTGTCTCCTCAGCTTCATCGAATGTCCATGTGAAATCTGTGGCTCTCCATCCATTACTTTTTTTTCCCTCTAACCTCTGTAAAGTTCAAGTGACTTTCAGTTGAGTAAACACAAGTCCAGATTCTGTGTAGGTTTGAGTGTATATTACCAAAGTGGTCAGAGTCTTAAACTGGGAAGCTAAGACATCAATAATCCTAATGCTGACTGGCAGAGGATTTACTTAAATTTGGAAACTTGGTCTTGTTTTCATTTTAGTAAAACTGAATATTTTCCATTTCTTCATTTATTTATTCAATGAGTCCTTATTGAGGTGTACTCTGTGCCAGATACTTGGTATATGTCAATGAGCAAAACTAAGACCTTTCACCTGTAAAGCTTACACTCAAGTGGGGATGTAAAAATATAAGCATAATAAATAGGTAAATCTATGGTATGTGAGGAGGTGATTAGCGTTCTGAGAACAAGAAAATGTAGACCCATTTGTTTATTTTTTCTATTGTTTCCCTTGCCCAGTCAGACGTGGTACTTGAAAATATGTTGCTAAGACAGATGTCGAAGAGTGTACTGCCTATGTTTTCTTCTAGAAGTTTCATGTCTTACATTCAAGTCATTAAATCCATTTTGAGTTAATTTTTGTGTATGGGATAAGATAATGGTCTACTTTCATTTTTTTGCATGTGGCTGTCCAGTTTTCTCAACACCATTTGTTGAAGAGACTTTCCTTTCTCCATTGTACGTTCTTGGCTTCCCTGTCGAAAATTAGCTGTCCATAGATGTGTGGGTTTGTTTCTGGGCTCTCAAGTCTGTTCCATTGATCTGTGTGTCTGTTTTTGTGCCAGTACCATGCTGTTTTGGTCACTATAGCTTTGTAGTATATTTTGAAATCAGGGAGTGTGATTGCTCCAGCTTTGTTCTTTTTTCTCAGGATTCCTTTAGCTATTCGGGGTCTTTTATTGTTCCACATAAATTTTAGGATTCTTTGTTCTATTTCTGTGAAAATGTTGTTGGAACTTTGATAGGGATTGCATTGAATCTATAGATTGCTTTAGAAAGTATGGACATTTTAACTACGTTAATTCTTCCAATCCAAGAGCACGGATTATCTTTCCATTTCTTTGTGTCTTCTTCAATTTCTTTCAAAAATGTTTTATAGTTTTCAGTATACAGATCTTTCACCTCTTTGGTTAAGTTCATTCCTAGGTATTTTATTCTTTTTGTTGCAATTGTAAATGGGATTGTATTCTTAATTTCTCTTTCTGCTACTCCATTGTTAGTGTATAGAAATGTAACTGATTTTTGTATGCTGGTTTTGTATCCTGCAACTTTACTGTATTCATTTATTATTTCTAAAAGTTTATGGTGGATTCTTTAGGGTTTTCTACATATAAAATCATGTCATCTGCAAATAGTGACATTTTCACTTCTTCCTTTCCAATTTGGATCCCTTTTATTTCTTTTTCTTGCCTGATTGCTCTAGCTGGGACTTCCAATACTATGTTACATAGGAGTGGTGAAAGTGGGCATCCTTGTCTGGTTCCTGTTCTTAGATGGATAGCTTTCAGTTTTTCACTATTGAGGATGATATTAGCTGTGGGTTTGTCATATATGGACTTTATAATGTTGAGGTACTTTCCTTCTATACCCATTTTATTCAGAGTTTTTATCATAAATGGATGCTGTATCTTGTCAAATGCTTTCTCTGCATCTGTTGAGATGATCATGTGATTTTTATTCTTCATTTTATTAATGTGGTGTAACATGTTGATTGATTTGCAGATGTTGAACCATCCCTGCATCCCTGGAATGAATCCCACTTGATAATGGTGTATGATCTTTTTAATGTATTATTGTATTCAATCTGCTAGTATTTTGTTGAGGATTTTTGTATCAATGTTCATCAGTGATATTGGCCTGTAATTTTCTTTTTTTGTGTTGTTCTTGTCTGATTTTGGTATCAGGGTAATGTTGGCTTCATAGAATGAGTTAGGAAGCTTTCCCTCCTCTTTAATTTTTTGGAGGAGTTTGAGAAGGATAGGTATTAAGTCTTTTTTTTTTTTTTTTTTTTTTTGTGAGGAAGACCTGCCCTGAGCTAACATCCGTTGCCAATCCTCCCCTTTTTTGCTGAGGAAGACTGGTCCTGGGCTAACATCTATGCCCATCTTCCTCAACTTTATATGGGACGCCGCCACGGCATGGGTGACAGGCAGTGCATCGGCGGGCGCCCGGGATCCGAACCTGCGAACCCAGGGCTGCCAAGTGCGGACTAAACCGCTGCGCCACCGGGCGGCCCCAAGTCTTTTTTGAATGTTTGGTAGAATTCACCAGGGAAGCTGTCTCATCCTGGACTTTACATCAAACTTAAAAGCTTCTGCACAGCAAAGGAAACCATCAACAAAATGAAAAGACAACCTAACAATAGGGAGAAGATATTTGCAAACCATATATCTGATAAGGGGTTAATCTCCAAAATATATAAAGAACTCATATATTTCAACAACAAAAAACTAACAATCCAATTGAAAAATGGGCAAAAGACCTGAAGAGACATTTCTCCAAAGAAGATATACAGATGGCCAACAGGCACATGAAAAGATGCTCAACATCATTAACTATCAGGGAAATGCAAAGCAAAACTACAATGAGATATCACGTCACTCCTGTCAGAAGGGCTATAATTAACAACAGGAAATGACAAGTATTGGAGAGAATGTGGAGAGAAGGGAACTCTCATACACTGCTGGTGGGAGTGCAAACTGGTGCAGCCATTATGGAAAACAGCATGGAGATTCCTCAAAAAATTAAGAATAGGACTACCATATGATTCAGTTATTGCACTGCTGGGTATTTATCCAAAGAACATGAAAACACCAATACGGAAAGATATATGCACCCCTGTGTTATTGCAGCATTATTCACAATAGCCAAGACTTGGAAGCAACCTAAGTGCCCATCAAGGGATGAATGGATAAAGAAGATGTGGTGTATATACACAATGGAATACTACTCAGCCATATGAAACAATGAAATCCAGCCATTTGTGACAACATGGATGAACATTGAGGGTATTATGCTAAGTGAAATAAAACACACAGAGACAGAGATTAGATTGGTGGTTACCAGAGGGGAAGGAGGGAAGGGAGGAGGGCAAAAGGGATGATTAGGCACATGTATGGGGTGATAGCTTGTAATTAGTATTTGGATGGTGAACATGATGTAATCTACGCATAAATAGAAGTATAATCATGTACACCTGAAATTTATTCAATGTTATAAACCAATGTTACTGCAATAGAAAAACAAATAAATAAAAATACATTCAAAAAATTTTTAAATAAAATATATAATTAATTTAAAAAAAGAAAATGTGGAGCAGGCTAGGGAGGAATGAGGAGAGGGGATGGGGTGCAAGAGTTGCTGTATTGCATATGATGATCAAGGTGGGCCTCTCGGAGAAGGTGAGATAGGAGTATAACCCTGAACAATATGAGGGAAATAACCAGAAAGGTATCTGGGGAAAGAGCATTCCAGGCAGAGGAAACAGCAAGAGCAAAGACCCTAAGGCAGGATGGTGCCTAAAATGTTCCAGAAACATTTTAGCAAGGAGGAGGATAGATGGAGTGTAGAGGGCAGGAGGATAGTGGTAGGAGCTGTCAGAATTGTACCATGAAAGGCATAGATCAGGGGCCGCCCGGTGGCGCAGCGGTTTCGTTCGCGCTTGGCAGCCCGGGGTTCGCAGGTTCGGATCCCGGGCGCCCGCTGACGAACTGCCTGTCAGCCATGCCGTGGCGGCGTCCCATATAAAGTGGAGGAAGATGGGCACGATGTTAGCCCAGGGCCAGTCTTCCTCAGCAAAAAGGGGAGGATTGGCAACGGATGTTAGCTCAGGGCTGGTCTTCCCCACAAAAATAAATAAATAAATAAATAAAAATAAAATAAAAGGATTCCTTAAATATTTAAAAAAAAAAAAAAAAGAAAGGCATAGATCAGCAGGGCTTTGTGAGCCATTGTAAGGACTCTGGCTTTACTCCTTTTTTTTTAATGACTTTTTTTTTTTTTTTTTTTTTGGCTCAGCAGAGGATGTTGGCTGTTGCGCACTTAGACATGTGTAGGTACCAGAAATGCCTGTTGACAAACTCAAGACCCCATTTGATCTGGATATAACCATGCAGTCATTTTTACTCTCAAACAAATTTTCTGCTTGTTAGGCTCATATTTCCTCCATCCCTCCAAGACGTTCATGTCTATTTCTACCTCTATGCCTGTGCACATTCCTTTCACACCACATTTTGTACCTTTCCCTTCGTAGCAAAATCCTCTCCTTTGCTGAGGGTCTACTCATGGTTCATCCATCCTTGATGATGTTTTCCCTAACTTCCCCTTACTCATTTTTTTTGTTTGTTTATTCAGCAACACACATTTTATCCCTTAAGAATTTGCTGTCTTGTGTCATTCCTTTATTACATCATGCGTATTACTCCTTTCTTAAGGAGCATGTGCTTCCTGAAGTCCTAGCTCACATGTCATGTTTCATCTGTATTTAACTAGCCTGTGCAGAGTGTTTATGTTACATCAAGCACTAGTTATACAGAGATGAGTGAGACTCCATCTCTATCTGGAGGAGTTCAATCTGGAGAGAAAATGACTGGCAAATCAATAAAGAAGATGCTATATGATCAATGTACAGCTATGATTCTGAGAGTGACAGCACTCTGAACAGAGAGGAAAGGAGGAACCAATACATATTCGATTCCACACGTTATCTCACTTAATTCCTGCAATAGTCTGGCAGATAGAAGTTACACACCTCATTTTAGAAGATGAGGAAATTGAGGTCCAGAGAGGTGAAGTTTCCTGACCATGGTTACTCAGGTAGATGTGACCAGTCCTGGGACAGGAACTAGGCCTTGATTTTCATTTAACTAATTCTTCCACTTGCCTATTTTCCTTTGCCAACCCAAAAAACACAGCAACTAAGAAATGTGTTTTATACCAGTCAAATAAAATAGCGATTTTTCATTTGTCCTTATGGTGCCTTTCAAATATTAGAGAATGCCCATGGTAAACACACTTTTCTTTATTTTATAAACTTCAATCTTGTCTCTCCTCAGACTTTGATTTAAAAAAAAATGAAATCTAGTTCTAGCTATATTCTTCTCTTACAATTCCTATTATATGTTTGTTTAAAGATCAGTTGTGAAACAAAAATGTCAAGTTCAAATTCTAACTCTGCCTTTTATTTATTATAGGTTACTCAATTCAGCAGTTTTAGGTCACTCTATTTGTAAAATAGAGATACCAATACGAGGACCCCGATAGAGTTAATTAATATTTTTAAAGCATCTGACAACATGCAAATGAAAAATGTTATTTAAGTGAACAGAATTACAACTTGCCTTGAATGCATAGAAAATACTATAGGATACGGGCATTAGACAGTTGTGTGACTTCTCAAGTAACTGTTGTGGAAAAAACTAAGACCATTCAAATGAGAACAAATAGAGGCTATTTATTCAGAGCTTGCTATAGCAAGGGAGTCAGCCGCCATCATTTACATTTTGGCAGAGACTCAAGGGCGGGCAGAGGAGTGGGAAAGCTTTATAAAAGGAAAAAGGGAACCTTCAGGTGTGCCCTGACTGGAGGCTGTTGGCATGGGGAAGTGGTAGACAGGCTAACTAGAAGTGGGGCATTCTATGTGATTGGTTAAAAGCGTTTATTTGGCTCTCTTTGGTTGGTCATTAGTGGGGAGAAGGAACAAAAATTAGGGAAGCTGTCAGTTATTAATCAAGTCCTGTCCATTTTGTTACAGAGGTTATTGTTTGGCTTTGCTAGAGATAGTGGTCTGACTTCCTACAAGTCTGACTTACAGCAGGTTGGTTTCCTGGACTAGTTACTGCAGATAACGGATTGGTTTCCTGGGCTGGTTGCTGCAGATGATGGGTCAGAATTCTATTTTTATATATGGCCTGGCCATCACCTGTTTGTGTATTCAGTGCGTTTATATATTCAGATTGTAGATCTACCAACAGTTGATTTAACACGTGTCTATGATTTACAGAACTTTATATGTACTTTAATGAATTGCCATTTTTTAAATTTAGTTCCAGAATCATCTAGAGTACATGTACCAATTTTTCTAAGCATTAATCTCATTAAATTTGATATATTAATAATTTAGTGTTTCCTTCTCTTGTCAAAACTTTTAGCTAAATATTCCAAATGTGACATAAAATTTCTATCATGATTTATTAGACAATATATGTTGGGTGGAAAAGTCATTGTTGGTTTCTAAAGAGTTTATTACCGTTGTTAACTAGCCCTCCAAAAAAAGTTAGGCTGACCTAACTATACCTACATGTGTTCATATACTTCAAAGCCCTATAGGAAATAAAACTATAACTGGAACTCAAGGTGATATACACTAAACAATATGAAATTTCTGGGAAATGAAATAATTTTCAAAATTCTCCATGACAAAAATCATAGTAGCCAGCACGGGAAAGGTAATTCAGATATATGCTGAGAGAGTCATAAGATACTATCAGCATTGCGGCTTCAGTAACTACTCTCTTGGTAACCTCACATGAAGGTGGCCAGAAAGACAAGAGTGGACATTTGTTGTTCGTCTGCCTGGATAATTTTTGATTAATGATGCATCCCTTCTCCACCCTCAGTTCTCATTGTCAGGGATGAGATGAGGCTCCTGTCCAAGCCTTGGACAGGGTAGACTCTAAGCCAATGTGTCAAATTTCATGACCTCAGTGACTGGTTCAAAGATGGGCTCATGACCTAACCTGGTCCAATTAAAGTGAAAGTCAGGACTTTAAATGAGAATGCCGGAACAAGTACTCTTACACTTTCCTGGTGGTGCCAGGAAGACTATACCACAGTTGGCAGCCATCCTGCAACCACAAGAAGAGTACAAGTCTGAGAATAAGATCAATAGAGAGAAAACACAGTCCAGCAGTAAAGAGAGAAACCAGAGGGCAACTGATGATATCGTTTGAATCTGAGTATTTTCTATTTATAACTTTACAGTCTTTCCCTACTTATAAAACAAACATGGCAAAGCATAAAGACAACATAAACAAGGCTAAAGAAGCAAACAATCCCACTGCCCATAATTCTATCATCTAGAGATAACCACGCTAACATTTCAGAGGGCCGAATTTCAATAGGCAGAGTCAACTGGATGAAGATAAGTTTGCTGGAAAATGAGGGAAGTATTTGGGGAGCAAACCAGAACAGCAACATCATATAACACTTATTGTCAATAGCAATAGACAGCGATTGCCATGCAAGGTGGAACAATTTCTTTGTCAAAAGCCCTGTGGCAAAGATGATGATTTCTTACAAGGAGCAACTATAGCCCCAAACCAAAAAGCAAGATTTGACTACAGATAGCATAAGACGCATGGCTAGTCTAGCCCAGGTTTGATTAGACAAATTCACTCATGTAATCTCAGTGTCAAAAAAAACTGCAGTTACTAGCAAAGCCAAGAAAAAAAGTCATTTCTCTGAAGGGGAAGATTTGTTTAGCTGTCCCCGAGACTTCCTCAGGAAGCTTTCTGTCAAGAAATGTGTTTCTCAGCCCCTACATGTACATAGTCTGATTTCAGGACCACAAGTCTTCGTTTGATCAGAAAAAGTATCTTCACTTTGCCCCTTTTCTATGCCATACTACTTAAGCCAAAAGCTCCCACCCCAGAGACATTTCTGTGCATTAGAGAACAAAGCCTAGTGCATTAGTCATAAAAAGATATTTTTTACCTCTAAAAGTAACAAAAATTGACAGAGCCAGAGTTGTGTAAATGAGCCAGAGACAGCCCCTGTGTGTTAGCCTAAAATGGCCCCAATGTTATTTACATCACAGCAGGCTAAGGCCATTAGCCCAAAGCCTGCTGGCACCCAGCTCAAATTCTCACACATCCAATTGCTTTAGATAGAGTCCAAATAAATATATTTTTAGTCATTTGGAGCCTACCTACTTTACATACCCTGTGAAACTGTACCCAATATCTGCTGACCGTAGAAAAGACAAAGCCTGTAGCTATAGCCCTTCGGAGCTCTCTGACCCATAATCTCCTACCTTCCTGCTGAGCACCATCTCCTAGACACAAACTCCCCATCTGATTTCCCCTTCTGCCCTGGGAGTTCCCCCAATCATTCCCCTTTGGGGGGGGGTGGCCTCTTGCTGCTGTCTCCGGAAGGTCTCTTTCTGGAAGGGGCTTTCTCTGTCATGCAACCCTGTCCAAGCAGTCCCCAATAAAGCCATTGTATGTTACTACCTCTAGTGGTCCTGTCTTTCTTTGTCCAACCCCAACATCTCTGAACTTACCAGAGCTAGCCGAGTCCAGCCTTTCTTAATGCATTTGTACCATTTTGTTCAGAAGAAATGTGTTCCCAAAATCTTATTAATGAAACAAAATTCATTGTATATTAATATTACTATAGTTCCTCTGATCACCCAAATTCTGAACTGACTGAGAGATAAAGGAGTCAGGGGAAGGTGATCAAATTTCTGATGAAGCTACTGAAGACCGTGACATTCACGTGTGAATTCAACAATGGGCTTCCTAATGCTACACCCAGAATTAGGCAGATTTACTCAGTCTGAGGCGGGGCTGGAGATCCAACCTTCCCACTCGGGGGGCAGATCAGAGCTCCTGCTTTCTCCAGGCAGCCAGGCAGATGCTCCCAAAAGGACAGGCAGAGAAAGGGCTCAGCCTTTTCCCAAGTGCATCAGCCAGAGAAGATTCTGAGCGATGGGAAGATACAGGCCAAGAGTTTCCTAATGGGTGGCCCTCCACATGGAAGGAATCAGCAGCATTGGAAATAAATGATTTCCCCTAATAATGGTATTCTCTTTTGTCATTGAAACTTATAAAAGAGGAAACGTTTCTGTGGAGAAAGTTTAGATCCAAGATGGTATGATTTTACTTGATAACCATCACTTTTACAATCATATATTTAAAGGAGAAATACTATTATTCTTTTGATAAAATGCTTACTAGGATGCTCAAATTACATCAAAGAAAATGACTCAATTTACTTTTATGTTTAGGGTAATAACATACATGCCTGAAAATATGTCAGCTTACCTGACTGAAACACAGTGGACTGGCTAACCCTTAGTTTAACCTGTGAAAATTGCATAGTGTATTCTGTGCTAGGGGAACGTACCACAGTTTTGGGTTTGTTTAGAACGTCTTCTAGTGATTATAGTTACTTTCTGGCTTTTCAAAACGAATGAGTCCATCTTGGTTTTAAGAAAGAAGAGGCACTAAACTCCAGCAGTGGTGACAGCCTGAAATATAGCAACAAAGAAAAGGAGAAAAACACGTCCTCCTAAGTGTCTCCAAGGCAGGTTGTCGTGTGACGTTTATCAAGTCACAAGCTTGATTACAAATTCCATAAGCTCACTTTTCTGCCTGGCATGCTTCTGTATTTTGAAGTATGCTTGTAAATATCGACTGGGCGGAAATGAAGCATAGAAAACTTAAGTCACAGGGAACAAGAAGGGAAAAGTTTTGAGCACATAAGAACGGGAGGTTATATGAGGGTACTGTGGCTTTAACTGTAAGCCCTGAAACCCTGAGCGTGTTGTGACACTGTTGTGACATTTAAGAAGAGTTACACCAGACAATTTAGATTTCACTGTGACATATGCTGTATAAATTCTTTAATGTTTAGCTTATCTTGCACTAAACAGCAGAAGAATACTTAGTAAGTGCAAGTAGGTCAACATCACTTTAATTTGCATTATCAGTTCAGAAGAACATTTTACACTATATGTGTTGTGATAAAACACTGTGTCATTTCTGTCACCCAATGCAGAGTATTTTTAGGTCTTTGCACATTATGTGTAGAGATATTTGGTATTGCCTTTAATGTAACTTGCCATCTGTGTTCTAGTTTCTAAGCATTGGCAGAAGTGAGCTAAAAGCATTGGCCAAACTTCAAGGGGTTAAGATTTTTGCTAACAAATATGGACTATTTGATATGAAAACCATCATTGTTTGATATGTCAAATAAAACATTTGTCAATCAAAAGTCTTTAAGCACTGGGCTATGTGACATTTACTCTTTTATAAACCAACAAAGTCCCTGGTGGCATGCCTTTTTTCCTCTCATTTAAATAGTGGTAGGAGAACAAATCATACTTCAGGGCAAGTTGATAACTGCCAGTCACGATTCCTGCCTTGTTTACTATAATGAGGAGGGTAATAAATGCATCTGACCATTTCGGCTGGCATTTGCATAGATGAATGATTTGTCCAGTCAGTCGCTCTCCAGTGATTTGGGTCTTTTTGTCAGCACAAAGAGCATTCAGTCTCTCTGGAATTTACAGCAGCCAAGCTCTCATTAGCAAACATCCTTTACCATGAATGATTCAAATAATTACCACTGAAATAATAAACTGTTTCACAAAAACATTTTATTTGATGGCTCCAAACATCAACTTTTCTGAATTGTTGACATTCAAATAAGCCAGAGAGCTTCATTGTTAAGGAACAATGGTGCTCTTGTTAAAGGGTGGGCATTGTTTTACCTCCAATAGACCTTTAAACTTGGCCAGCTATCAAATGCGTCCCTCCAACGGCCAGCCAACATTCTGGGTAATCAGAGGGCATGGACCAGATGGAGCTGTTAAAACTTTACATATTCAAACTCTAGGAAATAGTCTTTAGATTTTCTTTTGAAGTTGCAAACCTAGAACTCCAGATTAATTCACAGCTGCTACTTGGTATCATTTTTGCACCTACTGGAGCCAAATAATATTAAATGTCCTCACTTATACAGAGCTATTCAAGTGCGACTTCTTTGCTGTAATGGTATTCTATGTGTATAATTAAGTGTTATTTGATATAGTTTTGGAGTTCAAACAAATGAGCAAGCAACAATTATACCTTATTATGATCTTCTCCAGTGCATAGCCATGGGGTTGCTCTCAGTGCATTACCAAATTCACAGCACCAGGCAGGCAGCAGTTCCTGTTATCAACTTTTTTCACCCTCTGCGCCATGCATAATTTAGAGAGTTTTATTAATTTTGAGCGGCTTTAATGTATGCGCATGTTCTAAAGATCTAGGTAGATTGTGTGACTAAGTTTAGCCTTCATGGTGCAATTGTTTATGCATGTAAATGTCTGAAAAATATTTGCCCTCAAAGCTTAAAAAGCTATGGTTTCATTTAAATAGATTAACTTGCACATTGCACCTTCTTCCTTACCTGCAAGGGAAAATTCAGGAAGGGAACGAATGGAATTTATTTCTGTGCTTTGCAAATTTCCTCATTACCTTGCTTTCACTTTCAAATTTAGACATGTTATATATAGCAGGAATGGAAAACCATCAACAATACTGAAATACCTTGATGTTCATACAAAATCACAACATGATACAGGACAGTCGCGATCATTGGTAAGCAAAATTTTAAGATGTTAACTTTGTGGAATAGCTGAAGGATATTAGTAATACCAAGTAGATTTGATAGACCTTATAGCCACTCTCTCATAGAAGTCAAGGACATCAAAATTACCCTTCAGGATTGCTTGATATAGGCAGCCACTTAAAATGGCATACAATTCCTTAAGCTTCCATTTCTATCCCACAAGGATGGATGCAAATTAGAAACATAATTTGTCATACTTAAAATAATTTACTTTCCTTTATTGGGACTTCAAATTCTCCAGTTTCTCCTTTGCCACCACCTCAGAACTTTTTACTCCGAATGGTGTGGCTTTTTTGTTTCCCTTCCTTATGCCGCCTGCCCTGGTTGGTAATCATGGTTAAGACTCCAGAGCCCATTTTTCATTTTGTTATTTGGCTTGTCAAATCAAAGGTCAAGAGATGATGAAGAAACCCCAAAATAGCCCAGGATTGGCAGATTTTCCCCCAAGTTTTCTAACGGAATCTGGTGCTCATGAAAGTGAGGGAATAAAGAACTGGCTATAGCCATAAATCATGTAGGCAAGAACTTTCCAAGTTTTGTACAGTTTCACTGCCCGGTGCCCAGAGGCCCAGAAAAGAAAAGCGGGCATCCTACCCTTAATAGCGGCATCCTGAGGATCTCAGGGCTGAGGGCGTGCGAGGACAGCTTTCTGACACCGGCTTGCTGTTTATGATTGGAGATGTGGACAAAGAATAAGTGCAGCCTTAACTCTTTAGCTGTGATCCCTTTCAGACATGACTTGACACATGAAGGATGTAGAATCATAGAATGTTAATGCCAGGGGCAACATCAGGACCACAATCAGAAGCAGAACTTGTACTTGAATCCAGATCTCTTGACAGCCTAGGCAGAGGGCGTTCTCCTAGAGGTAGACCACAGTGAAATGCCCCTCCAGCTTGAACCTTACTTGTGAGGACCTTTGCATTACAAGTTAACACAGGCACATGCCTCATACATGCATGAACTTTCTTTCATGTTAATAAAAATGATTCCACACAGTGCTGCTCTTGACCAACAGGTCTTTTAGTGATGATGCCACTCTAGGAGCTGGACAAGAATCACTTATGGAATGTTGTCAGTTTTTCCCCAGTGACCAAAGGAGAATTGTCTGGTATTGTGCTAAGAGAGTAAGGGGAATATGCTCTTTTTAAAAGGCAGGAGTTTTTGTTTGTTGTTTAACAAAATATTCCAGGGACTGCTGCTATCTAGTTGCTGAGATGTTTTTAAGCCCAGATCGTCAACTCATTTGGGCAAAGGATTGTTTTCAGTTCCATTTGGAGGGGAGAAGAGAAAGCCCCATAGTTCCTTTTGAAACAATTAATGCAATCTCTTGAATTATCCCCAAATACTGATATATTTGACATTGTGGTTTGGTTGTAGAATTTACGCAAGTATTTTCTCTTTTATTAATGCTTTGATAATATTGCATCTTGCTTTAAGCTCTGTTATGGGCTGAATTGTGTCCCCCTAAAATTCTGACATTGAAGTCCCAACACTCCAGGATCTCACAATGTGATAGTGTTTAGAGATAGGGCCTTTAAAGAAGTGATTAAGTTAAAATGAGGCTGTTAGGGGAGCCCTAACTAAATCTGACTGGTGTTCTTATAAGAAGAGGAAATTTGGACACAAAAAGAGATACCAGTGATGCACCCACACAGAGAAAAGACCACCTGAAGAGGCAGCAAGACGACAGCCATCTGCAAGTCAAGGAGAGAGGCCTCGGAGGAAAACAACCCTGCCAGCACCTTGATCTTGGACTTCCAGCCTCCAGAACCGTGAGAAAATAAATTTCTGTTGTTTAAGCCACCCAGTCAGTGGCATTTTGTTATAGCAGCCCTCACAAACTCATACATGTTCCTTGAATGTATAACTTTCTTTCACTTTGAAAATAGCCCTTGCCAAGCTCTCTGCCTGAAATATGTTTCCTCCCTGTCTTTTTCCTAGGTAATTCCTACTCATTCTTCAGTTCCTGGCTTAGAAAACATCTCCTCCAGGAAGACTTCCTTCACTGTGCAGCACCTGGCCTGGTGCTCCTCCTTTGGGCTCAATAGCATGTCATAACTCTTATCACGTGGCACTAAGCAGTAAACCTGAGTTGGAACTCCTGAAAGCAGCAAGCAGGAGTGAATAGATTTGACATTTGACTCTGCCTTGCCCAATTTCAATGGAGAAATGCATTATGTTACAAATCTTAGTGACATGGTCAGCTTGCTCCTCTGTAAGGAAAGCAAGAAAGTTCCGAGTACATGTGCCCTGTACTAGCTTTGGTGAGACATTTTCTTAATTTAGGTTGGTAAAGAAAAAAAAATAGCATAAACCAAAAGATTCGAGTTAGAGTAGGCAATAAAAGTCGCAACTAAAGGGTTTTATAAAGCAAGACACATGTCAACCTATAAGTGAGAACAGTATAAGTTAGAGAGAAATTTGATGAGGTTCTGCAGTTAGAACATATACATGCAACGGAAAATCACCAACTTGAGAAATCAATTAAAAAGTAGGATTGTTAAAGTCCTGGACTTAGCGCCTCAGACTTGCAAAATCCTATGCCGTGCTGACTGCTGATGTACTAGAGACATACATGTACGTATATGCATGCACACATGTACACACAAATGCTCACACTTACACACGTGTACACACATATGCATGTACACGTGCATTTGAGGAAGAGGCAAACTGGACAATCCCAGAAGGGAGCTGACACTCAATAACACTTTACCTAATAATGTGTATTTTTCCTGTTTAGACTTTATTAGCTGCTTTGAGACTGCATTTCATATCCAATCTGATGTGGAAAGCCTTCTGATTGGGGTAGCACTTACCTAAAGCAAGAAATTCACCTAATGGAATTACCTCCCTACCCTGAAGTTCCCTGAGAGCAGGAACTGCTTCCACTGCATCCTCAGTGCCCCTGGGCACAGGACCTGGAACTTAGAAGGTGCCCAATAAATATTGTTCTTGAAGTGGAAAACACTGAATGAGGGAGAAAGAAAGAGTGAAGTCAGGACAGAGAGTAAGAGGAGACAAGCTTTCTTATTCTTGTTCATTCCTCAACTACTTGCCTCAAACCCAATAACCTCCAGTATTTGATTCATTCTTTTTTGTACGTGAATCTCTCTTAATGACCATGTTCATATTTCTTTTTAATTTTGGAAAGGATGAGTTTGAATCCAGGCTTTCCGAGTTAGAATGACAAATTCTGCCTTTCCTAGCCTGCTAGATAAATACACAACCACAACCCTTCTGATAACTTCTCCTGTTTGACTCTAAAGAGTTGCCATGAAGTAATTATAGATGCTTTCTCCTGTCACGTGGAATAATTGCCTCTCCCATCCCCACCCTCAACTTATTCACTAAGCTTTAATCATCACAAAGAATTTATTTATGCAAGGAAATAGCAAGTTATTCACTCAACTCATTTTATTCACCATTGTCTTCTGATTTCCTCACACTACTTAATTTAGCACATCAAGGTGAAATCATTAGTTTATCTCACCTTGACATGGCTATAGTCACTGACAAAACACGTTTGTGGACATTCTTGTTGGATACTTCCTCTCTGATAACAGCTATCTCCTGAATTACTTATCATTGGGTGGTATTTCCAAGTCAGAATAAGTATGTGACCAGCAGGTAAATCTGGTGGATAATAAAACAGAACAAATAAGGGCATCAAATAAAATGCCATCTCTCAGGACCACTACACACGATAAGTGGTTGTTTCAGATCACATCTGCTTTTACTCCTCTTGATGATAAGAAAAGCCCAATTAACACCCGCAGTTTAAAAAGATGCAACTTTTTATTTATCTGAGACTCTACTGCTAAAAACCTTGCCAGATTTACAATTCTAAAGACAACAGCTTTTTGTAAATGTGTTTTATTTGCAGTTATAATATCTATGGTTAAGTCAGTTCATTAAAAATAGAGTTGTAAACTATCTTCCCAAACGCCACATTTGAGTGTTTAAAACAAAATGATTAAATCATATTCTTACACTGCACTTGGGTAGAACTGTGAAGTCATCTAGTATACAAAATAATCTCCTTAGATAGCAAATCCTTTCTTAATAAAGATAAGGGTTAGGGGCCATGTAATTTTATATTACACATCTAGTCACTCAACCCAGGATTAGATAAACATTGTCCCTAAGCCCTTTACCATGGTCATATTTGCTACACTTAACTTCTAAAGAGTTGTTGCCTGTCTAGGTCTCAAGGCAAATGAGCAACAGTATATGACCAGTGGAAAACGTGACACAACCGGAAACAACCATGGAATACACTATAGGTGCAAAGCCTGCAGGCTGGGTGAAAGCAGGCTGTATTTTGTCTTTTGAATTATATTATTTCTTACAGCCTTACTTGGCTTCATTCTTTTTTTTTGTGGGGAAGACCAACCCTGAGCTAACATCCGTTGCCAATCCTCCACGTTTTGTTGAGAAAGACTGGCCCTGGGCTAACATCCGTGCCCATCTTCCTCTATATGGGACACCGCCACAGCATGGTTGACAGGCAGTGCGTGGGCAGGTGCCCGGGATCCGAACGGGAGAACCCCGGGCTGCCAAGCGCGAACTAAACCGCTGTGCCACTGTGCTGGCCCCGGCTTCATTCTTTTGACAAGAAAGCTAAGGGACTTTTTTCTTTTAATAAGAGCTGAAAAGATCCTAGAGTTTCCATGAGGCTCTGTTGTGCAAAAAGTCCTGTGAATGAAGGTACATGGGCAGGAGAAGTTATGGACCCACAGCCAGAGACCTGGGTCCCCAGGGCAGCTCTGCTCTGCTAACTGGTTTGGGTTTGCCTCTTAATAGCTTTCTACCTTTATGTCTTCATTGTTAAAACGGGAATACTAATAGCTGCCCTGCCTGCATAGTTGTTATGAGGATCAAATGAATTAATAAATGTGAGAGTGCTTTGGAAAAGTTAAAAGTGCCACTCAAACATTTGGCTTTCATATTCTTTGGAAACTCCATTTATAATCAGGCTCTCCTGGAGAAGTAGCTGTTTCTTGAAATCCCACGAAAGCTTTGTCTTTGTATTATCTCTTATGGGTTCCTTTGGAGGTTCAGCAAGCCTCTTTGTTCCCTACTGTGCTGTGCATACATTGCTACAAGTGATTCTGCGATGGACAGCCTGCTCTACCCACGGTCAGCTCGTTGAGGATTGGTGCTATGGTGAGATTAAAAATACATATGATGTTTATAGTGCTTTTCTGATTACAAAAGTGATACACATTCTTAATAGAACATTTTGAAATGACAGGAACTCACAAAGAAAGAAAAAAAAGTAAACTACCCCAATCCTACTCCCTAAACACAAGCATTGTCAATATTTTGATGTATTTTCAGGCCTCTTTCCATGTATATATAATACATGTTGTGTATTTGTAAATTTACATGTTGTTATGGGCTGGATGTTTGTGCCCCACCTCCCACTCATATGTTGAAGCCTTAACTCCCAATGTGACTGTATTTGGAAATACGACCTTTAGGAGGTAAATAAGGTTAAATGATGTCACAAGAGTGGGATCCTGATCTGATAGGATTAATATCCTCATAAGAAGAGGACCAGAGAGTCTCCTCTCTCCCCCTACCACGTGAGGACACAGTGAAAAGGCAATGGCCTTCTGCAACCCAGGAAGAGAGTTCTCAGCAGGAACCAAATTGGCCGGCATCTTGATCTTGGACTGCCCATCCTCCAGAACAGTGGGAAATTAATTTCTGTTGTTTAAACCACCCAGTCTATGGTATTCTGTTACAAGAGTCTGAGTAGACTAATACACATGTATTATACACTGCTATATCATTGTGTTTTTTTCACTTAATAGTATATGCTGAACATTTCTCCATGCATTAACTATTCTGCAAGGTAATTTTTGTGTGTGTGTGTGTGAGAAAGACCAGCCCTGAGCTAACATCCGTTGCTAGTCTTCCACTTTTTGCTGAGGAAGACTGGCCCTGGGCTAACATCCGTGCCCATCTTCCTCTACTTTATATGGGACGCCGCCACGGCATGGCTGACAAGCAGTGCATCTGCAGGCGCCCGGGATCCGAATCCGCGAACCCCGGGCTGCCATGTGCGAACTAAACCGCTGCGCCACCGGGCGGCCCCTGCAATGTAATTTTTAATGGCTTTAAAATATGACAAAACATAGATGCAACCTAAATTTTTAACAATCCTCCATTGTTGGACATTCTGATGATTTCCAATTTTTGGTTATTATAAATAATGCTGTAACGAATATCCTTGGATTTATCTTTTTGAGTAGCTCTCATTCCTCAAAGTAGAATTGCTAGATCAAAAAGAATGAATAGTTTTTAAAAGCTTTTGATATATGGATTAAAATGTCCTCCAGAAAGACTGTATAAATTTACACTCGTATTTATAGTTATTTGAGGTTGCCTATTTTCAAGAACTCCTACCAACAAAAGGCACTAGCATTATAAAATGCTATTTGTTGATTTGAAGGCAAAAAGATATCTAATTGGTATTTTAATTTGTATTCTTAATTACTAAACTAAAGAATTATGTTTATTTTGGATTTATTGTCTAGGGATAGAAAGGAACGAATGTCCCTCTTAACATACATTATTACTATTAACAATACTATTACTAAAATCTTAATTTTTCAGTATACTAGATACTGTGTTTTATGACATACACTTTACCACATATAGAATACAGAATGTAATCACTAATCATTCAGGTTCCAATATCATTTGCACAACTTCACTGCTCCACCTTTCGTGATTCTTAGAAAACCCCAGAAATGTGGAATTTTTATAGGTTTTATGGAAGCTAGAATTTAAGTCTGAATTAGACTTAGAAAATTTCCAGGAATCCTTAATACAGAGGATTATGAAATGCTTCAAGGTAAGTGATATGCTGATAATATGACAATAGGATCTTCAAAATAAGTAAGTTTAATTTTATTACCTGGGTGTTTTCTTCTATGAGCCTTAATTATCCACTCTTATACTTCATGTGGCACATAGTAGATGTGAAATAAATATTTGTTAAATGATTGAATGGATTAATGGGGAAATTATCTACTATTTTCTTGTTTCAAGTAGAAGAAAATGAAGTCTAATTCTATTCTAAACTATTTTAAATTAATGACTATAATCCTATCCATTCCTATCCCCAATGTAACCCTCCTTTACATTCCCCTTTGTTATGATGAATTTTACTTTTTTCTTCCAGGATCTCCTGAAAGACCATCTTTCTAGAAATTGTTGAGTGGCTAAAGGCTCAACTGTTCTTCTAATGCTCTAACTCCACGATCGAGTCTTTAGCTGAGTTTCAAAGTAGCAAGGATAAAATTAGGGAAAGTATGGTTCACAATTTCCTCAGGTCAGAAGAACAAATAACATAAAGTTCCCTACTTATTTCTTTGTTTCATCAGCAATTGCCATAGAAAATATGCCCTAAATTGGCCTTGGACAATTCTTTTTTTTTTCCAGCTCATTATCCCAGGAGGGTTTTTGATCTTTATTTTCTTTGACTGAGACTAACCTTGATCTACCCTCCACTTTTGTCCACTCCCAATGAAAATATCTGTTTTTTAAAATTAGTGTCTATTTGACGGTTGTTTGTGAAGAGGCAATTGCTGGGAGATCTGTCGTAAAATTTTTGGTACAGTTAAAAAAGAGTTAAAAGAAATTTTCTTCAAAAAGACCAGTACAAAAATACTCCTACATGTACTAGGCTTTCGGATGCCTCAAATATTTTCATGAATGAAAGCCCTTTTGGTTATTTTCATTATAGGAGAAATTCTTTTATGGAAAATTCAAACCAACAAAGGAGGCTCAGATTGCAGTTCTAACATTTTTCAGCAGAGTTGACCAAACATGAGTTCTAAATTGACGTATTATGAACACAATAAATAAGGTTTTAAAGATTGGCTAACACTGCAAAGCTTTTTGAAACAGACCTCTCCTTTATGTATCTATCTTTCTGGGAGTTCATGGATCATGAGAGGACATGGAATTTGAAGGCCTCTGATTATTCTTACAATAGCCACAGCTAACGGACAGCTGGGCAGCGAGGGTCAGTCACTTCCTGTAGAATTATCTGTGATGAATTGTCTCTGTTGCCAGCTCAGAAGTGGAGGAGCCCTTATATTGCCTGACCAGACAGAGTTATTAAAAGACTGCACCAGCATTGTGACAGGTTAATTGCTAATGGATAAACAATTCAACTCAAACAATTTCTGTTGAATTCCTACTTTGTATAAGGCATAAAGAAGGTAGTGTTGGTAGCTGAGGCTTGGGCGGTGGTGGTGGTGGTGGTGGTGGAGGCGGTGGGGTGTGTGTGTCTGTGAGGGGAAGAGAGTTACAAAGAGGAATGACCTAGTCTCTGCCCTCAAGTGTGGAAATGCTATAATGGAAGCACAGCAAAGGGCTGTGGGAGCAAAGAGGTAGGAGACAGCCATTCTAAAAGATGGGGAAGAGGTATGGATCACCCAGGAGAAACCCAATGGTTCTAGTCTCAGGGTACAAGAGATCAAAATTAAAGTCAGCAGAGTAAGTCAAGAGGCAGAGGATAGTTTTAGAAAGAAGGGTCTTGTAGGAGGCCACAGGAGTATAGTTCAGACTAAGTGAGAGAGAGAGGGGGAGAGAGGCAGAAGTCTCATTGCAAAAAAAGCAGAATCTAGAACAGCCCAAGGCATTCAGTGAGACCTAATTCCTTTCTGGTTCTTATCTGTAATAATCTACTTACACTGTAATAATCTACTTACACATAGAATGTTTGCTCCATCACTAGAATGTAAGCTCAGTGGAGGCAGCCAATTTGTCTGTTTTGTTCACTGCCCCCAAGGAGCACCTGGAACTAATAAGCATGTAAAAATATTAGCAGAAAGAATATATGAATGTATGTGATGGATGACTTATAGAACCACAGAGAGACCTGTGTTCCAGAAGCTGGGGTTTGCCACTCCCTTCCCCACAATATCAGGTGATAGCATAAATCTGTAAATAGCAAACTGCAAGAAATGTGTAGGATATAATAAGACATTGATTAGAATTTTTTTTATTCCCCTGGAATTGGCATCTAGGACCCAAGACTGACCCTAAAGAGGAATTAATTACCCCATGTTATAAAAAGAGCAGAAAACAATTAGAAACAAACAGCTCTTCAGAGCTTACTAAGAGTTGGCTAAGTTGGCTCTACTATTACAGGGAGGGAGGAGTCAAAGGGATCACTGGAGTCATCAGCTCAGTGGGGAGTGCTGTGTGAGTTTTCTTTTTCTTTCAGCCCTCCTACCAGCCCCCCACTCCTCTATGAAGTTAGGAGGAGGGATTGAGGAGAATTACTTGTAGAGACTGAGGTTGTCTGTAAGAAGAGGCTGGCCTCTCATTCTCTGTTTGAACTTAGTAGTACTATGCATCGTACTACTCTGGGTGCCTTTCTGAGTAGAAGGAAAAGAGAAGGATGGCAGAATGAGGAGAGAGGACTCCTCCTGGCCTGACTCCCACCATTTGGTGTGGCATGGATGGCTGAGTTCCTCATGGATCAAACAGACACAATAGAAGGTAGCTGAGCTGAAGTCTTGAGTGAGAAGACAAAGAAGCAGGAGGTAGTGGGCCCTATTCCTAGGGATGAAGGTGGAGGGGTTGGAAGAGACTGAGCTGAGTGGACCTCCCAGGTCAGGGCACTGTGCAGTGTGGAGGTGTGACAGCCCTGCAGGGCCTCCCCAAAGAGCTAGAATCCTCACGTAGAAGACCTGGAACACCTTCATCCCATGAGAGAGACAGCATGTAGACACCTGCCACCCAGAGAACCTCATGGCCAGTCACCCGGGGCTAGGGAACAGAGACAACCGTGAAAGGACCAGGGCCATACCCATGTAAACAAGAGATTCTTGTCCCTTTCGACTGTCCTCCTCCCTGTACCAACCCATGGGAAAGAGAATGAGACCCAGTGGGAGAAGAAGCCAAGCCATTTCTGGGGAGGGAAGAATAGATGAATACTAAATTGAATGTGAAACTAAAGACTTCAGTTTGAATGGACTTTTTCTTTTTAACTGAAAGAGACTGTTGAAGATGCTAAGGAATGATAAAACAAGGAGGATTTGGCAGACTGTAGATAAAGGCTGTGCTTTGGGGGGAAAAAAGGTGATGTTTCTACTCTGTCAACAGCAGACTGTTAAACAATTGATTACGGTATAATCATGGTCTTTCCTCCCCGGGAAATCAGTGAGACTTTCAGCTGGGAGGAGGTGGGTTGGTGTTGCTGTTCTAAGGCTGGCCAGAAGCCTTAAATTTCGTTGTCCTGATTCTGCATCATCTGTTTAACACGTCAATGAATCATTCAACAAACATTTATTAAACCTATAACACTATGAACTAGGTCCTGTGCTGGGCACTGGATACACAAAAGAACAAGACAGCCACAGTCTTTGCTTTGTGTCAGTAGAACATGCTGGGCTGGTTGTTTCCTTGATAGAAGGTTAGACACTAAATACACTGAGTTTGCCCTCTTAATGTCCACAAAGTTTCAAAGTCCAGGTTTTAAAATACAAGGACTTTTTGCCTTATATAATATAAACGTTCTGGCATTTCTATTGTTTTTTTGAATTCCTTTTTGCAACTACATACTTTCCACCAATGATAATAGGCTCAAGTAGGGCTTAACAAACTTTTCCTGTAGAGGACTAGATGGTAAATATTTTAGGCCTTGTGGGCCATACTGTCCCTGTCACAACTATTCAGCTCTCTCTGTGGAGAATGAAAGCAGCCAGAGACAATAAATACATAAATGGGTATGGCTGTGTTCCACTAAAATCTTACTTATGGACACTGAAATGCAAATTTCACATGATTTTCATGTGTCGTGAAATATCGTTCCCCTTTGGATTTATTTTCAACTACTAAAAACTGTGCAAACCATTCTTAGCTTGGTGGTCTGTAAAAGAACAGGTCGATGGTCAGACATGGCCCACAAACAATAATCTGCTGATTCCTGAGGTACAGGCATAATCTTTACATGCAAATTCATCTGCAAATGCTTCCTACAGAATGCCTGCTTCTTGTTAGAGTTTGTGAGTTTCTTTTGTCCGTGAATGTCTGTAGTACCCATGATAAGAGGGGATTTATAACTCTCTTGGTTTTAGATTTTACATATTTTCTGGATTGCACATGATTTGGAAAACTCTTCTCCCCTCATTCAGTTCTTCCTCTGTGGACTGTCTCCCAATGCCATCTGGTTATCATGTGCGTTAAAAGTATTTTGCTCTTTTGCCTTGATGTTCTGCTGTTTCAAGCTAACATCACATTCTTTAGAATGAGCCGTGTTCCTTCCCATCTCAGGGCCTTTGCTTATGCTGTGTTTCTGACCTGGAATGCTCTCCCAGTGATTGTCATTTTCCTTCACCAGGCTAACTCTGCTCAGCTCTTCAATCAGTTCAAGTGTCAGTTCCTCAGAGAGGCGCCAGACCGTAATTATTTCTGTAGCGCTTTGATCAATGGCTCTCTTCTCTTCTAGACTATAGCCTTCCCAAGGGCAAGGGACCCTGACTCTTTGGCTCACTGTTGCCTTCCAGTGCCTGGCATGGTGCTTGGCGTGGAGTTGTAGCCTGGTGTTGAGGAGGACCAGCTCTGGGGTGACAATGCTTGTTAGAACACTGGAGTCAGCATCTTCTCCCAGTGTCACCACTCTAAGCCTCAGTCTCCTCATCTATAAAATGGGATGAAAAAATTTATTGACTCCATAGGGTTATTGTGTGAAAATTCAGTAAAATAATACATGTAAAGTGTGTGGCTTAATGCCTGATACAGTTATTATCCACAAAAGGGTCAGCTATTGTTACGATTAACATTCATAAATATTTGCTGAATTGAATTAATAACAAGAACCAATAATATTGGGTGCTCACTATGTACCAAATACTGTTGAAACTGCTTTACGTGTATTATTTTCATTTCATTCTTCAGTCACCCTCTGAAGAGTGTCCTGCTATCAATCCTATTTTACTGATAAGGGAGTTTTGTACTGATAAGTACAAAGAGATTAAGTAACTTGCTTAGAGTCACACTGTGATTAAAGTGGTGAAAACAAGTTAGGGAGCTTCCCAGATTGTGACATATATTATTGGTTTCCAACAGGTTTGTTGTAAATGCTTTCTTATCTTTAACATCCTCTTTTCGGGCTGAAACAAGAGTTGTTAGCAACCAACATCATCTACGTGAAAACACTCATTTTATATAGATATGTACTAAAAATGGATAAGTTTTAAAAGAACAATCAAATCACCGAGGGAGCTTTTGTGGTCACACATAGCATTTCCCATTATTCAATAAATTATGTTATTTGCATCAAGGTCATTTTGTTGTTTGCTTTTAGTGGACACATGCAAATTTAGAAGATGCCTTAGCATCTGCCAACCTCGAAGTACATAAACTCCACAGCGTCGATGTAAATATAAATCACTTAAAATACATCAAAGTAGGAATTCTATGAAAAGTTTGATTGAGGAAAAAAGTCATAGACATCTATATTTGGCTATGTTCACGACTACCTAGGTAAATAAGTAACAGTCTCCTCATACTCATAAATATTTAATTCAGCAGTATTTTAAATTTGGATTCTTACCTTTGAATGGAGCTCACACATTGCTCACTGACTAATTTAACCTAAAAAAATCTTTAGGCAAGTACTCCACTTAAAGCATTTTACCCAGAAAGCTAATAATTTTTTCAGTTGTTTAAACAACGCACTGCACAGTATTGAACAGTATTTCCTTCTAAGTCTCATCTCTGTAAAATCCACAGACTGATGCAGCAGGCTGAGCGGTTGGGAACTCAGGCTCATGAGTTATATTGACCTGGATTCAAGTCCTGACATGACTTAGTCAAGATATTTAAGCTACCTGACCCTCAGTGTCTCCATCTGTAAAATGGGATAATAATAGTATGTACCTCCAAGGGCTGTTGTAATCATCAAATAAGATAATAGTTGTGAAGTGTTCAACAGGTTAATGACTACAACTGTTAATCCAATATGTAGAAAAACAACTTCCAACCAAGTTTGTTAGTGGTTCCCAAATAATACTTAGTAGGTGTTTAAATTATCATTGTTCAATTGAATTGAAATTCAGAAGGGGAACTGTTTAGAGTCAAACAACACAGTCTTAATATGAATTGCTATTTAGCCTTTCCCCAACACATTCAAAGACTGGTTGCATAAGACTCACTCCGAAAGCTTTTGAACATTTAGGATTCTGATAGTCTGGAAATTCCGAGTCAGTCAGAAGGTCTGAGATTAGGCCATGAATGCATATTTTTAAAAGCCCCTCAAGGATTCTGATAGACAGCCAGGTTTGGGAACATTGCTCCAAATGCATTTTCAATTCAGTAAAAAATTTCCCCGGTGCTTCTATTGGCCAGATGAGCCCCAAGTAGGTGGAAACCGGATCCCCTGAGTTCCCTGGTTAAAGACTATCCATATCACAGCACCTGCAGCCTCATTCCAGAAATGACCTTTTCCGCTCTCTAAAGGTTTGGCCAATGTGAGGCAGTCCCATGGCACCAGAGAAACCACAGGGAAAGGTACCAAGGCATCAGTGCCCCCAACCCAGAGATCAGTAACTGCTCCCACCCAGAACGCTAGAACGAGTGGCATGAAGTTAAAAGAAGACAAAACTCTCTCACTTCTAATTGGATTTCTGTTCTTTTATATCCAGTGCCATCCAGTACAAAGGTAGTCAATAAATACTCATTGACTAATTATTGTAAGCTTAGAAGAGTCAGCCTCCCATTACATCAGCCCTTAATACATATCACCTTTGGGATGTGAATTTAGCCAGTGTGGTTGATTTAATTCATATGCTTTCTCATTGAATCCTCTGAAAAACTGCATACATTTTATTTTCCCCCACCTTCATGTCCCCTTTTTTCCTAGCCATGTGTTTTAATCCCCTCCTCTTTCCTGCTCTCTAACACCTTCAAGCATGCCATGGAGTCACATGCTACAGGATATAAATAACAGAAAAACATTAATCTCTGTGGTGGCAGAGAAGCTGCTGCCACTTTTTTTTTTTTCCTGGAAACTTGCCTTTGGTGTGACAGTATACTACAGCAGTTTGAAACATTTTCACAAAACATATCTGAGTGAAGCAGGGAAAGGAGATGGGGAAGTTAAGATACTGCTGTGGCCTTCACACATCAGTTTATAATGTGCCTAAATATTTATTTATCATCATGTCAACAGGGCTTAAACATGAGCCAATAATTCATTTCAATCCAGATCTGTATTCTCTGACGTGTTCTTCTTGGGGGAAAAATAGTTGCTCTGCGCTTCTAAACTTTTATTCCTTTATCACTGGGAAAATATCCATTATTTGCTTATTTAGGGTTTTCTGTAGGAAATATAACAAACGTAAATTCCAACGGAGCAGGCAGTGTGTCTGTTTTTGCCCACCGTCATATATCCTGTACTTAGCACAATGACTGGCAATAGTAAGTGCTTAAAATATATATATATTTTTTTAATCAGTGAAGACACACTTTAGAAAAGAGAGTTGGAGGACTCAAGGCGACAGAGATGCCTTTGGAAGATCATTTCAGGGGAGAGAGAACCCCAATTTTCCAGATGGGAAATTCTTTCCTGCCAGGGTGCACGCACACACACACACACACACACACACACACACACACACACACGCATACACACACACATAAGCATAATGAGATGAAGAGGACAATACAGTATTTTTCAAAGGAAGGAATTATGTCCCTCTTCCCCCCCCCTTGCCCATGAGAACAAAGGGAGTATAGATAATACATAAATGGTTCAAATAGTTCCTGGAATGGCTCCCCACTGCTCTAAGAATGAAGTCTTAACTTAGCATGGTTTATAAGACCCCACATGACCTAACCCCTGCCCACCTGTCTAGCTCCAGTCTCATTGCCACCACTCCCTCACAGGTGTCCTATATTCCAGCCATGCTGAATTTCCTTCACCTTTTTTGCATGTAGGTGTTGGCATATGCTGTACCATCTACCAGGAACACGTTCACCTCTTCCCTGGCCAATTCCCTTTCATCCTTTAGGTGCCTGCTTAAGTGTCATTTCCTCCAGGAATTGTCCCCAGTCCTTTGGGTTGGGTTCCCCTCCTATGTTTCCACGTTATGGCATCCCCTATATTGCACTGTAATCACTTGTGTAGTTGCCTCTGCTGAGACTGCAGGCTCCAGGGGGCAGTGACCAAGCCTATGTTGTTCATCATTGTTTCTTCAGCGTTGAGCACAGTCCAACACATAGTCCATAAATATTTATTGTGTGAATGCAGAAGAGAAGAGGGGAAGGGAAGAAATCTGTGGTCCAAGCAAACAGAAAAGAGCCATGTTAGAGGATAAATGGTGGGTACACTGAGTCAGTGTTGTCCTGGTTTTCCCGGCTCCTGCAAGATCCGTTCAGTGGAGTCCCAGAAGATGTGGGAAGGTGAACACTGAAGCAACTGAATCCCAAATTACGTTTGGGCGAGGAAAGTCAGGAAGAGTAAATGATTACTAATTAGGTTATTAGGTTTTAAGAATCAAAGACTATTTGTAGTTAATACACTCATTACTAGCTATATGTGTTATAAAGTAGCTCTTATGAACTAAAATTCTCACTTAACATCAAACAGAAGTTCTTGTCCCATTTTTCAGTTTTATTCTGACTTATGAGGAAGATGCCAACCAAAATAATTCCACGCAACTATTTCCTGGAAAGTTCACAAAACAAATAACTTGATTTGGGCGTACATAAACCACCAAAAAAAGAGTTTTTAATTAATTTGAAGATTTATGTTTTGAACATGGAGCTCATTTAAGCCAGGAACTATTACTCTTGGTCTCTGCCATCTATGATTCTGTCTTAAACACTTACATGCTCAGTCAGGGTGATGTCCCAACAAAACCATTTGTTATCTTGGTTAAAAAAGAAGCGGTAAAATCTAGTCATAATTAGGAAGGTGACCCAAATCACCATGCATTTCCTGACTAGCTTAATTCTCTCACTCCAATGCAACATGATGTTGAGTTGTGGCTCTTCTGCAAACAGGCTTTCAGCTCCACCATGTGAATGTAGTGGTCTATGGGCCATAGAAGTGGCAGTGAGAGATCTGACAGGAGTCCTGGATGCCCCAAATATTTGGGGGGGTCCTGTCTGACTTGGATACTCCCCTGTTCCCCAACTAGAGTTATTTATTTGACTTTTGGCTCCCTCATTTTTACCATCTATAATGGGAAATTTTCTTATCATTAATTTTATGTAATTATATATAACTTTCTTACAATCTATCCATCTTATTTAAAACTCTTATGTAATCTATTTAATATTATAGCCATATTGTGTTTTTTAAATCATATAATTGGTCAAAGGCTTTGCAAATAAAAACTGATTGTTTAGAGATTCAAGAAGAAGAGAAACCTGGCAAGAACCATTAATTTAATGAGGAAATCTATTTTCTACAGTTATCTATTTTGTATCATCAACTGCTTCATTAGAGGGAAAAAATTATGTCCAATGATTCTTTTGAACACCACCAAGGCACTTAGCACATAAATATCCAACTAATACGCATTGATACATGATTCTAAGCACACCAGGCACAAATCAAATATCCTTTGTCAGCCTATGACAATTTTCTTCTGTGGGATAAGAGGTTGGCCAGTAAGGTTTAATTGATATAGAAATCACAAAGTTAAACCTCAAAAAAAAATATATGGAGTTTCAAGAATTTGAAGGATAGAATAAAAGCACGCGTTAAAGAGATGCTAGTAATGCGTTAAATGTCATACCTTTGAAATTACCTTGTTTCTTAATTAGAATTCTTCAAGCATATCGACTGAACTCACGCTCGCTGAGAACCACACCCTAGGCAAATTCAAAGCATGGAAGAGAATTATTTTCTAGTTAATGGAGCATGTAAGTTTATTTTAATATTCAAGGTTATGATGGGCGAAATGTAAACAGAAAAGTTTTCCTTTTTATCATGGGTCATGGTATAATAGCAGTACTTTATGAAATAAATGTCCAATTACCATGAAACAAATGGAAGGTCATTATATTTTACTTGGCTTTTGTATGCAGTCTGTGAAGTGTGTTTCCTTACAAATTGGCACACTGTAATACTTTGTATTTGTACTTAATCCAGGGAACCCAGCCTTGTATTTTCCTCATTGCAAGCAAGGCTCCATTCTAGCAGTGATAACTTAGTCCTTCTCTTTTCTGAACCTTTGCACAAACCATTCTCTCTGCTTAAAATGACTTCTTCCTTTCTTCCACCAATCCATGAAACTTCTCTCCTTCAAGACATCAGAAACTCATCTCTCCTACATATGCCTTCCCATCACTTCCCTTAATCATTTATAATTATACAAATGTGAAGGGTGAGTCAGTTATCTTAATTGGCTAGATAACCCAAGTAACAAATGAGTCACCTATCTTTGCCTGAGAAAAGATTGCTAGTCTCAGCTTTATGTGTTTGTTTATTGGAAGAGAGGTGGTGGCAATGAAAGGGAAGGACTAGTTAGGCGCGTTCCAGGGTGTGTGGCTCAAAGCTAGTTATCACCCGTGGAACAGAGTTTGCATTATATGCCAATATCGCCCTTTTACTTAGCTTGTTCTTTGTAACTGTCTGCTTATTTCGTTTGTATTGCTTGTCTCCACCATTAAATTCTATTTATTTCTTACATTTATGGTGAGTCTTTTGAAACCAACAGTGTTAGAATTATTATGTGTTTTTATTAGGAGGAGTGAGAATACATTGGTTGATGATGCCACGGTTACAAATTCAATTGCCTTCAGAGCCCAGGCAAGTCACATAAATGTGCAAAAAGACAGTGTTAGACAGGGAGCAGAAGCTACGTAAACTGGAGGGAGCCTGCCCAGCCTAGGGGCATTCAAATGCCAGAATTCACAACACCCCTGCCAGTCCGGTTTGGCCTTCCAGTCACTAGTTTGCAAGCCCTGATGCCCTTATTTCTTGCTCGGAGCCTGTGAGGTATGTTGGTGGTGACAGGATGATTAGCTACATTTTATTGTGAAGGAATTGAAACACAGAATCGTAATTTTACAAAAGTCAGAAGGGAAAATCAGTTTCATGCAAATATGTTGTCCAAAAAGAATAGATTGCAAACAGGTAAAATAAAAGCATGACCTAAACCTGGAAGTGAATGAGCAAGACTATTTTCCTAAAGAAAAATATTTTCTAATATTTGGGAGCAGTTTTTGGTACAGTCAATAAGTTTTAAAAGCATAACTGAATCAGTCAGTCTCCTTTACTGTGATCTAGATACACACACACTCTCACATATTTTATGATTAAATTATAATTACCTTGGGAGATTTGGCATCTCATCCTTCCTAAGAGATTTTGACTAATATGTGAATTCCCTTGATTTATAGAAAATCTAATTTTAAGGGGAGAATTGTTTCTTTCCTAGATGTCCTACAGGTTTTTTATTTCTTTAAGATTATGCTTTATTTACTATTATTATCCTTAGCTTTGAAGGGAAAAGAAGGTTGAGTAACAGATCCTAGAATTCACTATTTAATGTGAATGCTTTGAAATTTTTATTCACTTCTACTACAAGCTGAGAAGTAGGCAAAGCATATTCTGCAAATCAAGCCCGTTAAAATTCCACTGCAAAGTGTGGACTTGACTGACTGCAAGTGGAGCTGTCAGCTCGTACTGGCGTCACTGTCAAAGGGCCGTGTCATCTGTCAGTGTCGGTTCCAGCTCACTGTTCCACATAGAGGGAATGCACTGTTGCCTCCCAATTGATAACACGCTGCCAGAAGCATGTTACTTTCTCATCCGTCTTCTTGTAGCTGTCAAAAATGGAATCCATTAATTAGTTTGTTCTTGTGAATTTTAGTTGTTCTAAAGACATGTAAATTTCAAAGTAAGACAAATAAAAATCCCAACCCAAACCATGATGCCAGTAAGGGCTCAAAATCCCAAAGTGGCAGCTGTTGCTGACAGTGGTGAGAACTGACCAGCTAAACTTTGCCTTAAGTGAATGTAATGATGTGGCTAGTTCCCCATCCCTTTTAATGAGAGCAAGTTTCCCAGGGCAGCAGAGGGAATGGAGAGAGCTAGAGAAAAAGGCAGGAGACACTCTGTACAGGGATCTACCTAGTCAGGCAGTTTGACACAGCTTAGGGAGTCTGGTTACTGCTGCTATTGCATGATCACCTTTTTGTATTTTATTCCTCTCCAGTGGCTTTCAAAAAAAGTTTGATGGGCTTTATTTCCCTCATTTTGGGGGTCTCACAAAGCTTAGGCAATTCTGTAAACTCCATATCCTTTAGACAGGGTGCCTCATGTGTAATTCACTTCAGCACTCCAGTCTAGAGTATATCTATGAATTGAAGGAATATTCTATAAGAAACATGAAACAAATATATTGAACAATCTTTATGTCTGATATAGTATATTGTAAAAATGAGTATGGTTCAGCTTAACCCAATTTTTTCCCTTTCCATCTTTTCAAGTCAGCAACAAAGGATTGCACTGACACTAAATTATTTTATTCTATTCAGTTCAGTAAGCATTTATTAAGTGACTGCTCTGTGTAGCTCACTGTGCAAGCTACTCCGGGAAATACAAAAATGATTAAAATACAGGCTTAGTCCTCTCGAAGCTCATGCTTTAGAGGAAGAGGCAGATGCATACACAAAGAGCCCAAATTCAAGATAGACTGTAGGAAGACTGAATAATAAGCCACGGGAGAGGGGAAAGAGAGATGAGCTCCATCCCAGGGACTCTGAGAGGGATTCCTGGAGCAGGCAATGTTTGAGCAAGGCTTTGAAGGAGGGGTGGTCTTCACGTGGCTATAACATCCTCAATTTTAAAGGATATACCATATATGGAGGAAAAAGTATACACCAGAGGAGTGAATCTACAAATGACTGGGAAGATTGAACTCGCACAGGTGGAGATGCGCAGGAAAGAGCTTTCTATGCAGAGGTGCCAGCACGAGGGCTGACTCAACACAGTGGAGAGAGGATTCCAGGAGAGAGACATCCTTCCAAGCACTGTGCCAACAAGTAAAGAGCTCCTTTTGTGAAAAATGTACAGGGAAGTAGTTTATCAGGATTACATCTAATGATTTGGAGCATAAATAAATGGTAACTATAACCAGAAGTATCTTTCTGAGATGTTTTTCTTCTTTCAGGTCTGTTCATCTCCAGCCAGGATATAATATACAATAGAAAATTATGACCACTAGAATGAATGAAAAATAAGATAAAAAATAATTTAGCAGAATCTTTTTTAAGATCCTCGAAACATTTGGGGAATTTCTGATTCTTTTCCTGCAAACAGCACAGTCATTGAGGATCAAGTCTCAGGAGGGAAGGACTTTGTTTTGCTCGTGGCTGAATCTCTAAAACTCAGAAGAGTACATGGCTCGTAATAGGAACGCCATCAGCATTCAGTGAATGCACTTTTCACGAAATCTATCAACTATAGCTCAGCAGAGGCTCAGAAGTGGAACAAACCCGGCTTCGCTCAGCCTTATGCTACGCTCATATAGGACGGTTAACTCCAGTGTGAGATGAAACGTTACCAGAAGAACAGGGCTGTTTACTATGGATTTAAGATATGGACATTTGTCAATTAATTTGGTCACAGTTGTATCTTATGATTTGAGTAAAACTGATTTAAAAGAGAAGAAAACTTAAATTGATGGCTTAGAAAATAAACTAATGACAAAGGAATTTTGCTAATGCTAAGAATGTTTGAAATGCTCGTGTTTCTTGCTGTGAAAGGCTAACAATAAGGTTATACCTAGAACAAAGTGAGATTGTTAACTATCTGGTTAATTTAGTACCCTTAACTAGCCAACTTTAACAATTCAGTCAGCAAAGTGTATTTTATATGAAGAAATAATACACTTTGACTGCCTTCTCATCTAAATGAGCCAGATAATAGTAACCTCTAAGCTTCACTTAGGGACATATGGGCCCAGTCTTGGTGTAAATGGGTCAAAGATGCTGCTTCGTTGATAGCTACAGGTAATTTACCTATGTGCTTCTGAGTGTATAAGAGCCAGCGTGGTGACCTCTCTAAACTGAAACAATGAAGGGGACACACATAATGAGCATTTGTGGATAATAGCTGAGAGTACAGCATAGACACAGGCAGAAGCAATATTCAAACTATTCAACACCGACCCCTGAGAGTGAGCACGGCATCAGTTGCCGCAGTGGTTCAGAGTCCTGGAGGTCCCCTTCTGGGGCCTTTAGTTCCTGGATAGTGAGGGAGACATCAAGGCAGCAAAGGTGGGGAGCGTTGGGTATGGGGTGGGAAATACTTGTGGTAGCAGCCATTTACCACTGATATAAAAGTATTTCGATCTCTTAGCAGTTGGCAGAGCCAAACAAGTGCACACCAATTGAAAATTATTTCTGAATACAGGCATAAAAATGGTCTCTACCCATGAGGAGTTCTAATGAGTGCTCAGTCTCTTTCAGAAGAACCCTTCAGCTGGACTGAACATTGGACCAACCCACCAGAGGGAACTGTCCAGAAAATTGACTGGACCCTGCATGTCTATTAGTAGATCCAGTGTAAGAACTCAGATCCTGCCTAGAATGTTAATCCCTGCCTGGCCAAGTGGGGCCTGTGGGGGCCTATTGACACATATCACAGAGAGGGATCAAAAGGCTCCCTTTAAATAATCAGGGTGTCATATTTCTGTAAGGTCCTTCACACATCTTTGACACAATGTTACTCTTCACATCAAAATCCAGCTCTTCAAATCCAGTTCTAGAATTTAATTCAAGTTCTACGTCTATATGACGGAACTGAAACTGACTCCGTTATTTGGCCATTCTGATCCCTTACAGTCGGTAGCAATATCTTGCTTCCCTCAGACCAACTTTCCTCCCTCTCTCTTTCTGTTTAACTCCACCCCACCCAAACTTCTCTCTGTAAATGTTTATTAAAACCTACTATGTGCTGGGTACAGGAAATAACTTTAAACAGGAGATCATATTGACACTTAACTGGACACTAGTAATTCAACTAAGGTCTATCCTAGATTCTCCCACCCACAGCAAACTACTTTTACTTTGTGTGCGAGGGGTTGATGGCGATAGTTTCTCACAGAGGATGGATTCTGTGGGGGTAGCTTACTGTAGGAAGTAATGAATCTTAGAGAAACAGTCTTTTCAATGAGGAAAAGTCATCCTTCATATAGTGGGTGAAAAGCTTTGTGAGTAACACTGAAGCCTTCTCTTCACACACGTTTCAGTGGCCCTGATAAGACCCCTGGTATGGTCTTCTCCATGGACGTACCAACTGAAGAGCTGACCTCAGGTGACCCCTCAAGTCAGACGGTCAAATCGTTAACTTGACTTTTATCTCATCAGGATTAAATATCAGTCAAAAGTAGGCTGGATTTACCTACCAAGAATCCTTTTTAAAAATAAACACACTTGTGGATGTTGGAAGCCCATGTATGCACTTTCCATTAGAGGAATCCCTCAGAAGTACCTGATTGCTCATTTAACTGTTTTTTCATAATGAACATATATATTCTTGACTGTGAACTTCTGCCATAAAATAAGACAGCAATTTGGTTAGTTGTCTATAAATAATATAGCAAGATCTATTAACCTAACTTCTATGTGTAAGTTTTCCCCTTCTAATTGAATGCATTTCTCGATCTTTCATTAAAGTCAGCTTCCTGTGACCTTTAAATTCAGTTAGAAAAGTTAATCCTCTGGTTAATCTGGACCAATTGGTTTCTGAAACACCACTCAGTGACAAACCATTATTTCTAGCTCAGCTTTTAATTGGTTAGAATGTTATTGCTGTGAGATCCAGTAGCTGTCAGATTTGCCTGCTAGCTAGTCTGAGCTTTCTGGACATATTCCAAGTCATTAAAGCAACATCTCCTGTTCAAGCCGGGGATATTTATCCTGAACTCAAGCCCAATGCTCTCTCCTGCTCTTATTTAATTAAGGCCTAAGGAATGTTGGAGGGAGTGCAGAGAGGGGACAAGTACACTTCTGAGAAAAAAAAATCTGAGGTTCAGCTTTTTTTATGTTAAATGCTATTTTTTAATTATGAGGTGAAATGGCCATACAAATCACAATTTAGCACTAATGCTAAATACATGTTTTCTCAGATCTTTTATGACTTCTGCCTCAGCTTTGAGTTTTCTCTTGTAGTGAAGAGCCCAAAAGAACCCAATTATGTCACAGAGTTAGAGTGACACTAATCTAATGTCAAACATACAGATTACTTATTACAATTATTTCACTCTTATGAAGAATAGAAGACCTTGCGGTATTTTTTTAATAGGCCTATCAGTATCTGAGGAGCCAAAACTAATAACAGATGATCATTTCAGTCACTCTTCTTTTAAATAATCGCAAAATCAAAAGAGATCATCCACATATATTTTTCCAGCTACGTTCCTAGGAGGGATGCTGCCTGGGGGCCTGCGTCAGAATCCTGGATTTAGGCCTAAGTGTTCTCCTGATTAGCTGAGTGATCTTGGTTAAGTGACTCAAGTTCTGTGGATTCCGATGGGCTCCTCTATATAATAGCAGTAAAGTACTATTTATCTTACAGTTTTCTAAGTGGTGAATGGGAATATTAATCCAAAAATGTATAGGAAGCTCTTAGAAAGCACTAAGAGTCATACAGTCAATGTTTTATTAACATAAAATCATCACATCGAAGGAGCTCTGGGAGCGACAGGCAGGCAGGTTTATTCACTTAAATAGGAGAAGCTGATTCCTCTTGAGATCTTTCTTCTCTTCATTCCACCCAATCCACTCCCAACTCCCCCTCTTTGTTTCTAGTGACCCAGAGTTCCCGCTCCAGCTTCTCGTCTTCTCCTTGCAGTCTCTGCCCTCAATTTGCGTGATTTCATTAAGGAGTGAGTGGTAGGGAGGATGCTTCTTCCCCACTCTTGATGTTTCCTTCTGTGCAGAAATGTCCCCACAAATGAATCCCTCCTGGTCCCTTTCCCTCTCCAACCTACTCGATCTTTGGTAGGTCAAGTCAGTTATTAAATTGGTGAATTTGGAAAGAATGAACTGAGCATGCTTGGCTCAACACTTCCCTTGTTATCTCAGCACTATGTGTCATCCTTGCTGACAAGCGTGATAAGTTTCATGGTGAAGGCCCTGACTTAGTAGATATGGTCCCTGGTAGTTTACCATCACTGGGTGGTAATTCTGTCTAATTCCGGTGCTTGGTGTTACAAAGTCTACTTTGTATAACTTCTCTGCAGTTATAAGCCATATTCTCCACTGTGAGTTTTATCAATTTAGTCTTGTTTCTCTGTTTCTCTTTTGTTTTATTTCTTGATTGATTCAGAACTCAGGTGAAGAAGAGAGGCATTATTTATTATTTATTGACTCCCTCCAAACTTACAAACCTATATTTCTATTATTTACTCCTCACTGAGCTCCATATCCATATGCCAGTTGCCTTTTAAAGAATTCTATCTGTATGTTTCATTAGTACATAAAATACATGCAAAAAACCCCTAAACTAAACTAAATTATTAAACTAATCTCTTTATTTTTCAGCTATCACAGTAGATTGCAATCATGTATTTACATGTCTCAATACGAGTAGCCTGAGGGCAGGGATCTGCCATAACTCCAACACTTGCATAATACGTGGAGCACGACAGAGTTTCAAGCATGTTTACTGAGTGAATAAACAAGCGAGGGAGCAATAGCAAAACTGCTGAGATTTGAGTGATGGGCTGGCCCCACTGTGTGTCCTGGCCCCCTTCACCTCCCTCAGCTCCAGACTGACCCAAAGATCCTGGGCCAGGGCAACCAGCAGAGCTACACAAAGACTTCTGAGCGCACAGAAGGTGAGAAGTCAGCTCCACAGGCCCTCAGCTCTCAACTGAGTATCGGCCCAGCATTGCTCTTCTGTTAACGTGGATGAGCCCGTCACTGTGCCACTGTACAGGAGGGCACACCATCCTCATCCCCTTGACCTCTCTATGTCCCCTAATCAGACTCCATCCTTCACCTCTTCTAGATCCCTAAACACTTCCACTGCATTCTCTGGAACACACCCAAATTCTCTTTATCCCTAACATCTCCCTGTATTCCTTCCACTTTCTTATTTTAATGGAAACCTGGCCATTCCCTGAAGGCACTGCCTCCCCTGCAGGCTTAACAAGTGGAAGCTATTTTTCTTACACTCTACCTACAATGGGCCAGAGCTGAGGCAGCCTCCTGACCCTCTCTCCTCTCTCAGCTCCTTTGAGGCTCTTGCCATCAAAATTGTAGTCATCTACCAATCCCTAGTTGGCCCATTCATTCCTCAAAGATATTAGTACCAGGCTAACTGTCACCTCTTCACGCTATTTCAGTCTTAATTCTTGGTGATTTTTATATCCATGGAGATAATACTTCTGATATTCTGGCCTCTCTCCAATGACCTTGCCCTCAACCCTATCTCAGTCATTCATTCTTGTGGTGCTACTCTAGATCTTGTCATTACCAATATCTGCAACCCCTCCATCATCTTAATTACATGCCTCTTATTCTTCTATCTTTCCTGCTTATTCTCTCTCATACCCTGATTTCAATATTTCAATTGGGACTCAATTCATTGACTTTACCACTTTCTCACTGTCCACCATTCCCTTCGTGTCTTCATTTCTTTCCTAATCCAGTGACATTTTGACAAATATGCAATGGAAATGAGAAAGAAAAAAATTGCAGAAGAAATAAGAGAAATGAGGGAAAATATATTATTTAATCCAAAATAATAATCCTAACATGCACATTGAAAAATCCCAAACATTTCCCCAGAATTTGGGGATTTGTTTCTCTTCTACTGTTAGTCTAGAAAATTAACCATCAAGACTGTGTTTAGCCAGGATTCCAAGGCTATTCTTTCATAAATCTTCATATCAAGTAGACAATTTAGGAGCCCTTCACATAGCAACACAAATTGTCAAGGCCTCAAAATACAAGTTGTTTCAATAGTATAGACTAATTTGACAAAAATGTCCTACTCTAAGAGTCCCTGTGAAATAATGAATTCTATGAAGAGTTAAAGTCAAATTCACTTCTGGAACCCATTTTACTGCCGGGCAGACAAACTCAACCTTAATTTTATCTTCCTTCTGAAGCATCTGATGAAGTGACTGATAACTTCATTAGAACAGGTAGACATGGCTGTTATTATGTATTAACAACCACTCTGAAGGGAGGAAGATGTACCCAACAGTGCTGAGATGAAAGATGCACTAACTTACAATTGTTCTGTGTGAAAACAAGTCATTTGACAGTAATATACATTGTAATTGTTTGGAAGTTCTTTAAAAATAATTCATTCACATTCAACTACAGTTGGAAAATAACATGGGAAATAAGGTGAGTAAAAGCTCACCTTAAAAATTCACCTTAAAAGCTATTTCCTATATTGTTTACTTTACTGGGAGGGAAAAAAAAGATGTCATCAAATGCAGAGGGAAAAAAATTTCAGTGGAAATACCAATTAGGTAGCAAGTCTATACAAGAGTAGATTAAAAAGAGACAAATTTAGGGATCTTTGGGGTTTAAGATTATCTATATATATAATGATCCATATATATGTATGGATCTTTGGAGATATATATATATATATATATATATATATATATATATAGTGCTGTGAATTTGTGAACTGGTAAGAAATAACATTGTGTTATTTTTAAAATTTTACCACTTATGGAGTGAATTGCATTGGAATTGAGACAGAAAGGATGGATTCTTATTAACTCTTTGCCTAGTGAGGAAGAATTTCTGAGCATGACCTATCTGCCAGTTAAAATCAATAAAGTACCAAGAGAGCCATAAACTGGCCAAGGGCTGGAATCTATTGTAAAACTTCCTGGAAAATTGGAACAAAGAAAAGATGCTAATTTCTCACAGTAGAGGGAAAACATCCTTTTAATTGGACCAGATTATTTTTTATCTCCTAGATTTTAAAGACTGACCAGAACAATAAGTACCTCCAATAAATTTTAACCCAATCAATGGGACTTGAAGATTAGAGAACTCTGCCATTCTTTTACCTGACAGGTAGCAAAGATCAGTGAACTAACAAAGGGCTGGTGTCAGCAGTACTGAATAATGTTCGTGAGGCAGCATCTACTGGGAAACCTCACAAAGATCACAGAACTTCTCTGGGCCTCCATTTTTCTCTGTTTTCTCTCCATAGCTCTGTATAGAGATAGAATTTCTATGTCAACAACACACTCATATACATATATGAATACTCTGCGTGTGTGTGTGTGTGTGTGTGTGTGTGTGTGTGTATATTTTTTTTTCACTTCTCACCTTGGGTTCTAATTTCAGTGGAAAGTTGATGACAAATAACAGAAAAGGGTAAGTTTATTCTACCTAATGTCTCTTTCCTTTTTTCCAAGAGGAAATGGCCAGTAAAGCCAATTGCCTGTCTTTACAATGTGTCAGTGAAGAGACAATGGCTGAGTTTTAAGATAACATGGTAACTTGGTTTATTTTTGTGTCATTTAAAGATAAATTTCACTATTTCCTGATTATGAGAGTAATATATGCTCATTTTAGAAAAATTGGGAAGAAAAACTGGTCATCCATAATCTTACCACACAAAGGCATACAATTAACATTTTGGCAGATGTCTTCCAATATTTTTCTACACATTTACTTTTTTCCTAATTGAGATTTTACTGTAAAAGCAATTTTACACTCACCTTTTAAAAGTTAAACTTATAAGATCTTCCCCATTAAAAACTTTTATAAACATGAACAGAGTATGAGGAGGCTTGAGGGGAGGGGTGGTCAAAATAATTAGATTCCCTATTTTGTAAGATTGTCCTAAGAATGGGACATTGCATTGGTGGGAGCGAAGTTGGAGACATGGAAAAAAATAAGGAGGCTGTTGCAATAATCCAAGAGGAAGATGATGAATGGTGCTATTTGGAGAAGAGGAAGGGACAGAGTAGAGACTTATTAAGGGGATGGAATCTATTGCCTCAAATTTTCTGGTCAACTTAAAGCCAGTTGGTGGTATTACTGCACCCATTTCCCATGACACCTGGTTCTGTTTTGTCTTTCTCCCTTCTCCTTTCTCTTCTACTTCTCACTACTTTATTTTCTATTCTTTTCCCAATATTCCTTCTTCTGTTATTCGTGTCTTTGGTCTACCAGTGACACCTGAGATATGACTTGACTGTTTGGTCTTCTTCCAGAATTCAAGACCCTGAAGGCCCTTTGGGAATAATGCATTGTAACAGATGAGGGGTCTGATGTCACAGCCACTGATTTAATCATAAATAGTAAACCACAAAACAGTCTCAGGCATTAACACTAAAAACTCTAACAGGAGAAATTCCCATATTTACTCCTTTACCATTGGAGAAGACCATTCAAGATAAGCAAGTAATAAATAAACTTGGGGGGGGGGATAAACAGTGATTGGAATAATTACAATTCCTACCAATCTGATGTGAATTGATGCATTTCGCTAGATAAAGTAAATTCTATGGTAAAGGATGATACAGTAAGAAAAGCTTTCAGTCATCTGAATAGGATTAGTGGGTGGTATGATGAGCACCTGAGGCCAGCAATATTGGGTTTTAAAACCTTCAAATCCCTGGGTCTATCCTATGTAGATGTTCAGTAACTGCCAGAGGAATGGGTCGCAGTACTGTTCGTCACCATGGAAAAGTTTCTTTTATTGGAAGGCAGTAGAAAACAGTGATTAGAACAGATTGTGGTCAACTCAGCACCATCCCCAGTTCCTTCTACACTCTCCCCCATATCACAAAGGAAAAGCCTGGGAGTGATATTTTCCAGAATTCTTTGCTTGCAGTGTTCCAGTTCTGTTGGTGAGAGGCACTCCCATGAGATTTAGAGAGTGAAAGAGAAGAAAAAACATTATTTTCTGGCAGTGGCTAATACACCAGCATAAGCAGGCAGAACTCACGGAGTTTTGCTGACAGCTTCCAGACGTCCTCCTAAGAATCAACCATTTTGTGCTGCTGGGAGCTGAAAGCACTAGCGGTGGCTTTCCTGCAATTCTGGCCTATCTAGATTTTCTGAAAATCAGGAGTGGCCTTCTGACCTTTGCTCTCCAAGTCCTTCCCATAATTGTATAAGCCTGTAATTCCCTGTGGGAAATCCCTTCCTACTCAGACAACTTAGAGTGATTTCTGCTTTGCTGAATGACTGATAGACTGACACATTACAAGGCTTAGGTACAGAAAGTATGGGTTGAATTGGATCCAGCACATAGTACCTGAGGGACCTTGTACAAGTTTATTAAATACTTGAAAAATTATTTTCCTTGTTCATAAGAGTAGGAATAATAAAATTACATCTGCCCTTCTTATAGGGTTTCATCAAAACCTTCATCAAGGACTAAATGAGTTCAAGTATGTAACACAAGCACTTAGCACAGTGCCTAGGGAAAAGAAGCTTCCAAAAAAATGTTAGCTGTTCATTTTATATGTAATAGATATAATAGTACTGGCAATAATATGCTTAACCAATAGCTGCTTCTCTCCCGTCCTTGTGACTGTTGTGTGCTCGCCTTAGAACAGGGCACAACAGAAGCCACAACTCAGAAAATGTCATTGTGCAGGGTTAATAAACGTATGATTTCTGCAACCCAAATTTTAAAATGACCAAGAACTCTGGACAAGGCCAATGATCTGTGGCATGACCAGCACTGGATTTGGTTACAACTCTACTGGCTGCAACAAAAATCCTCTGGTTGGATGATGAAACAGAGGCTTGAGTGGCTGCTGGTTAGAAGTTGGGAAACCCCATTTCTCTAATTATTGCTCTGTGCTCCTGCAATCTGCTTCTTGGGAACTTCCCTCATCTCTAGTCTTCTGTGGGTTGGGCAGTAAATATTCCAGAGAAAGATGGAAGTTGGGAGACCAATTGCATTTGAAGATGATTAATGCAAAGAAAAGCAGCACCAGATTAATCTAACTTTATCTTTAAGGAAGAAAAGACCTTGACTGTGAACTCATTAGAAGCTTCTCTGTGACATTAGTTCAAAGGAGTTACAAAACTGAAGAGGAGATGACTGTTCTGCCTTTACGGTGGAAACCTTAAATACTTAAGAGCATTGCATATTACAGAGAAGCTTGGCAAAGCTGTCTGTTAGAATGTGCGCAGAGTGACTTATTCTGCTTCGCACTGGGGGTCCATGGGTGAGGCAAAGAAGATGGTTGCAGTAATGGTTCTGCCCAGGAAGAGGCTGTCGGTGTTACTTAAGGCTCATTTGCTTCTGCTCACCCGGAATTTGAGCAAAGTCATACTTTGTAACTGTTCACTGCAAGCAACATCTCCGAGTCACCAGCTCCATAAGGAGGGATAATGATGTGAATTACTCCCCAGAGCAGAGCTTACTATGGTTCAGGAAAAGGGGACAGGGTGGCCCTCTGGGAATGTGCTGGGATGATGCGCTGTCCTTCGATTCTCATGGGTGTTTCCTTGCGGGGTACAAATGCTTTCATTTGTATCTGTATCATCCAAGATTCCTGAAGTCCACCTCTTTCTTCTTTTTTCCTTCTCATGGAAACTTCAATTTATTTTCATTTTCCATTTCTTCTCCAGTGGAATTAAAAAACAATTTCAACTTGCCAACTTAGAGACAGCAGCTTTCTTTTATTTCTCCTTTTGTTCACGGTTGTTTGTAGAACGTAGGTAGGATTCTCTCACGCTTCAAAAACGAGGCTCCGAAGATAATATTTAGCTAACTCCTGTAACCCCAAATCCAGTGTCCTAGTCCCCAAGATGCTAACAGGGATGAAGACACCCAGGCATTTCTGGTTCCTTGTCTTCACATGGAAAGTTCTGGCACCGGAGAAGCATTCCATGGGGTTCGGGGAAGGTGTACAGCTTATTTACACAGGTGGTTCACAGGCTGAGAACCCTGCTGGGGTGAAAGGGAGAGATTTTGAATCTTCACCTCCAGAAATCCTAGCCCAGGTAGAAGGAGGGACTGAAATCTCAGAACACAGCGCCCCCAGCCTTGGGGTTGGCGCTTGCTATAAACCCCTCTAATTGAGACTGTAGTTGATGTTTTCTTGAATGACACACAGTGTACCCCTCTTGGAAAGGCTTTTACTCTGAATTCCTCTCTGATCAGCCTACAGAGGCCCTCGGGAAGCTTGATGGGAGAGATGGCGTGGCCCAGTCAAAATTCTCAGAAAATAAAGTCTACGTTCTTCAAAATGGGACTTCTCAACTCAGGTCAACAGAAAGAAAAAGCAGAAGCACGAGATAGTTATCACTACGTGGTCAAGTGTCAGTCTAGCAAAAAGCCATGCTGAGCTAATTTCATGTATTTTTTAAAAAGTAGTCTTCTTATTATCATTTTCTCTTTCTCTATTAAAGGAGAGATTTAAAAGTTTAGCCTTAGAGTCAATTTTTTTTAACACTAAATGTGCAAATACAAGAAGGAATAATACTTATGGTTGTAAAATATACTGTATTCATGTTTATTGTTATAGGAAGAGAAAGAAACCTACTTGAATGAGTTTGATAGGGACATTGACAGTTGACTTGCTACTTGCCAGGTACTGGCAAGTATGAGTTATGAGTTATTTCAGTTAATCCTCAAAATAAACCTGAGAACTATTATTATCCGTATTTTACAGGTGAGAAAACTAAATCTTAGAGGTATTTAATAACTTGCACAAGGTTACTCCACTAAAAATAGGATCAGGATTAAAATCTAAGCAATCTGATTTCAAAGCCTATGCTCTTAACCATTATGTATACTTTGCTCCAAGAATAAAGAAAAAATTTTCTGGCACCAGCTTCTAGGCTCCTATAAAAATTGTGACCAAGCCTTTTAGTTGTGAGACGTCAGTTCCTCTTCCCCAACCGAATGAGCCTTTGCTGTTAGCCAGACGGCCCCCCAGTCTCCCACCCTCCAGCATGTGTCTTATCTTATAGGCACATGAGAACTTTTTGAGTCCTGCACCTTTTTCATCAGAGTCGACATCCAGGTCTCACCAATGGCTCCTGAGGCAAGATAGGTGGGACCACATCATAACACCTCTCAGGGAGAGAGTTACAAGCCTTACAGAGAAGCACACTGCCCCAAATGCCTTTAAACTACATGGATTACTTGGTAAATTATGTCATCAGACTCAGAGGTTGCAATAATAAACTATTTACAATAATTTATTTTGTCTCCAACCCAAGTTAATGAGGACCATATTGCCTTTCTACCCCCACCAGAGCAATGTGCTGTCAGTCTACACTTGGAAATAATAGTATCTGTTATTTGTGAGCAGCTTTCAAGATTACAAAGTGCTTCCATATCTATTTCTTTTTTTTTTTTTTTTTTTTTTTGTGGGGAAGACCAGCCCTGGGCTAACATCCGTCGCCAATCCTCCTCTTTTTGCCGAGGAAGACTGGCCCTGGGCTAACATCGTGCCCATCTTCCTCCACTTTATATGGGACGCCGCCACGGCATGGCTGACAGGCAGTGCGTCGGCGGGCACCCGGGATCCGAACCAGCGAACCCCAGGCTGCCAAGCGCGGACTAAACCGCTGCGCCACCGGGCGGCCCCCATCCATATCTATTTCTAACTTAATTTTCACAAAAAGTCTGTGAGCTTATCCCCACTGTCCACATTCACAGTTCAGAGAGATGGAGTGCCTTGGCTCAAGGTCATACAGAAATGGCAGACAAGACACCTAAAACCCAAGTTTTCTGTCTCAAAATCTAGTGTGCATTCCTATTGTGATGTTACTTAAGGTAGATTTTCACCTTCATTTATTTTCATTCCTGGAGGTAAATGTTCACAATGGTGTATATCCTACACACTTTCTCACATCCTCTGTCTGGCTTTTCAGTAGGTAATAGCCGTCTAATCAACCTTGATGACACCAGTCTTAGATAATCCCTTCTGTCTACAGGAGTAATCTGTCATCATCTAAATAACTTTATGATCATTCTCGACGTTTATAACCAGGGTTCAAAAAATCTGTAGTAATAGACAACTTTTAAGAAATTGAATAATAGCCAGTTTAGTGGTATTGTGGATACAATACTGAATTAAGAGGGTGGAAAACGAATACCCAAGTGTGTACATTTGGGCAAGTCACTGCTCTTACCTGAGCTCAGTTTTCACATTTGAAATCCAAGGGCCTTGGATTAGCATTAGATCATCTCTAAACTCACATTTTTTGAGTCTGTTCATTCAGGCTGAGATCTAAAGGAAAGCTGTGAATGCGGAGGCGACAGGAGGCCAGTAAGAATAAAACTGGCTTCTGTAATTCCTCTGAATCACTACCCCTAGGTTCCGGGTCACAAAGAGATAAAAGCTGGGAAGAAGTCAGAGAGCTCATGGAGCCACTGTCAGAGGCGTCCCCGCAGGGTCTCACCTAAGCCACGCGGGGAGAGCACTTCCTCTCTAGACTTCCAGAGAGGGGGCTTCAACATCCTTCTCAGCATCAGCTATCTACTACCAGTAAGTTCTTCCTTATGTGTGTCCTTAACCACCCACATCATCTACGCCTCTTCCAGTTTCTGTGGTTGAAAAATATTGGGTTTTAGGTGTCTTGTCTGCCATTTCTGTATGACCTTGAGCCAAGGCACTCCATCTCTCTGAACTGTGAATGTGGACAGTGGGGATAAGCTGACAGCCAGTGGTATAATAGCCAAACCCAGAGAAGCTGTTTGGCCAAGAATAGGACTCAAACTTTAGAGACCGTCCAGGGAATCTTTCCTCAAGAAAGTGGAGGAAATTGTGGTTGAGTCCCAGCATCCACCCTACCTTTCCCAGATGTATAGCAGCACTGTGGTTTGGGAGCTTGGCTTTAGCCCCAAGGGCAGGTTCTGAAACACATAAGCCAAGGGTGAGATTGTAGTATTTTTCTGATCTGTCTTGCCAGTAACTGGCTTAGAAATCCAGGCCTGGGCCAATCAGCACAGGCCTGAGTCTAATGGCAGGGAATGATTTGTTCAGGGACTGATGCTTCCACATCATCTCTGGGGCCTCTTGTCTACTACATCACCCTTGCTCATTCAAGTCCAGCCATACTGACCTCCTTGTTGTTTCTTGAACCTGCCCTGAGGGTCTTTGTATGAGCTGTTCCCTCTAGCTGGGATGATTCTCCCTACACAGTCTAATGTTCACTCCCTCATCTCCTTCTAGTCTTTGCTCAAATATCACCCTCTCAGTGGAACCTCCTCTGACCATCCTATTTGAAATTGCAACCAACTCCTTGATAATTCTAGATGTCTTCGTTTTCCTCCCCCCATAATACTTTTTAAACCTCGTATATAATGTGATTAGTTATTACATTTATCATTGCCTGTTTCCTCTCACTCACATGTAAGCACCCAGTAGGGATCTTTGTTATGTTCACTGCTTCATCCTAAGTGCTTACCGTGGCGCCGGCCTGGCTTGTGGTTGACACTCAATACCTTCTCTTTATTGCCCATTTTTGTAGTCAGTCACAATCCAGATCCATTTTACCTGGATAGATTTTACCTGGCTAAAATTTTATAAAGTTCAAATATAGAGCAGATAATTACATCATTGTGATCATAATTAGATGATCAACTATGATCATCTAATAGGGATAATTTCGAGAGTAAAAGAAGCTAGTAATAATTATGTCATGACAACAATTTAAATAGGCATCACCATAGGCAAACCTATTTATTTAGGGTCACCCTATTTATTGGGGAATGTGGTCCAGGGAGCAAGACTGAGGGACTGGGGAGCAAACCAAGGAAGGAGGGTGAACAAATGTTCTCGAGCTGCCTTCTGTTCTGGGTGCCTGGTTGCTGGATCCTGGAGACAGTCTAAGGAGCCATCTACAATGTGTCTTGGAAGCAGCTGTGCAAAGAGGAAAGAGGGCAGCATTTATGCCTTAGCCTAGTCAATGGTTCCCCCACAGGGCATTTCCAGGTTGTGCATGCACGTGTGCAGAGTGGGTTCCTGTGGGGCCCCTACCAAGGTCTCCTGAGAAGCAAGAGGCCTGTGGCACAGACCTGATGTATGAACCACTAGGAAGAGAAAGAGGTCATTGCACGAGTGACTGGACCAAGAGACAGGCAAGGCCAAGAGAACAGAAGTGATGATTAAGTGGAGCCCAACAGTGCTTTACACTTTGAAATATGGGGTACTGTGTAAGTCACTGCCAGGGGAAAATAAAAAAGGCCAAGAAAACAAGGAGCCTGTCCAATTTAATAGCTAGAACTCCTGTCCATAGGCTGTTATTTAATTTCATTCATGTCTAGACTTATTTATACTTTATACTAATGCTTAAAAAAAAGAGTTTCTTAAATCCATGCACAGTCACCCTGTGTGGTGTGTGGGGAATAATTTTGCTTTAAAGAGTTTCTTTCTTTTGATAGTTTCTTTCTCCCCATGGATAACATGACTCTCTACCAGAGATAATACCATAAAACAAATCTTTCCATGTCTGAGATATTGTATCTTTTTTGGCATTGCGGTCTCCCCATCTCCCTTTCTCTAGTCCGCCCTCCCTTTCTCCTGCCCCCTTTCAAGCTACACATGATGAAGAGACGCAGCTTTGGTAGTCATAAAGGGTTAGGGCATGCGAAGCCTGGGTGAGAGCTATGATGAAGCTTTTCCCTCAGGGGGAGAAATGAATCCCAGGTCTCCCATAGCATTTGGATTCTCAAGCTTTCAAAAATGCTACATCAGCATGGGCCAGAAACAATACAGAATATCTCTATTTGGTCCAAACATAAAACAAATTTTAAGAAATCCATTGTGATAAAATTAAAATATGGAACCCAAGGGCGTTCTAAAGTGCTACCTGGAGGTTTGCTGTGGAAATTCTATGAGATATTGTTCTTTGAGCTTGAGTATTATCATAAAAACAGTGGGTCCTTGCCGGGGCTGCTTTTCTCTCTCTGAAAGGGCTACGTGAGAACATAGGTGGAATTTGAGTGTACAGTTTGGAAAAAAGAATTTTGGAGAAGTAGGTGGATGTAGGGGTGTATACAAATTCCATGAAAATCTATTTATGGACCATCTGTGTGTGTCTGAACTTGGTGCCCATTGGGAAGACCAGAACCTCAATCTGGCAAAAAAAAAAAAAGGCTCATTGGGTCTAGTGGTAAGTGACTGAGATAGTCCTGAGGGTACGGACCTCTTGTGTGGTGATCTCAGGCCTTTCCCAGGATGACTGAGTGAAGGAGACAGCAAGGCACGCACCAGAACCACGTGACCTGACACTGTAGCCCAGTCAGAATAAATCTTCACCGTTCCTGGCAAAAAGCCCACAGTGCCTATCCTCTTAGGCAAGTCTAGACCAATTTTAGGTAGAAAAAAATAATGCATTCACAGTGATAACACATTCCACCCCCAACAACTCTGAAGATCTGAAATCACACTATTTTAAAAGTACATTAAGAGAAATGATTAGAAATATTCTACAAAGAGGAAGAAATAATAATTTTTAAATTTGAAAGTATAAATTAGGAGGTAGTATCTCCAGTTCTACAGAGAAAAAGAATCCCTCATACTCAGCGGACTCCAGAAACTTATTTTCTGTGTTTCTCACAGAGCTGTCCTTTGAACAATTTCCTTTCTTAAGAAATGAAGAAGACCTATCTTGAAAAATCAGCCCAGCCATTAGTAGAACTGCCCCCTTTCCTAATGGAGCACGTATTGAAAGGAAGACAAAAATACTCTGCTGCTCTTTTTATTTGTTGCTTCCACGCTGCAACCTCAGACACACAGCTTAGTCATCATCACAAGATTCCCTAGGAAGAATTTCAATCTCTTTCACAAAGTTCTTGCAGTATTAATTAACTCTATAAGATACCTAAGCAACACAACCCAGGCTTTCATGGGGCCTCTACTTTAAAGAGTAATTAGCTCCTCAACTGAGATGCAAACATTGAACTCTATCTTGAATTCAGGCATCAGCCATCCACCCTTTGAAGAAGATATCATCTCTTTTCTTATTCCCAGTCTGTATCCGTGGTCCAATTATTCTCCCTTACCCACCTTACCCTCTTCTGGGCTCTGATCAGTCACAATTGTCTATTATTTGCTGACTGTCTCCCCTTCGGTCTCATTTCAATTTTAGTCAAAATTCACAGCTCTGATGTGTCACCTTTAAGCCAGATGCCTGCTCTAATTTGAAGGCTACAATGGTTCCCAGAAGTCAATAGACCCAAAGTCACAGATTCTAAGGACCATTTCCTTCTTGATACCTGAGGTTAGGAAATAACCACATTAAGGGCTCTTAACCTGAAGTCCCATGGATGGGCTTTAGCAGGACTTGGGACTCCCATAATTATACACAAAATCGTATTTATGGTTGTATATTTGCATTTTTCTGGGCAAAGAGCACTTAAACTTCATCAAACTTTCACAGCTGTCTATGACATTCCCAAGATTAAGAACCCCTGAAATAAAGAGTTTCTATGACAGACCCCTTCTTATTTTTATACTTGAGGAAATAGAGAGTGGATCAAAATCACCAGTGACCTTGGTCCTCCCAAATGAGGCCACGTCTGCTGAAGGGATAACAATTTAGGTAGTTTTTGAAAACAAGAAAAGAGAAAAATTTGCCTATTGAAAAAAAATAAGACATTGTGAAAGATGATGTAGTCTAAGTAAACCACAAGTCCCGGGGGATTTCCGTGTGCAGGGCCCTGAGATGGGGGTTGAGACCGAGAACCAGGTAACCCTCAGTCTTGTTTGCAGTGCAGCATCCTGGGTTAGTCTTGTTCCTTCCATCTTCCTTTCTTTACAAGAAAAAACTTTTGTTCTGATGGTGCAGAACAAATAAATCCAAGTCCACATATGCAAAATACCTCCTCCCCAACTCTTGCTCCTCTCCCAAACTGTAGACCGTTTCCCTCCACGGGTTTAGGTGTCATTGCCTCCCATCCACAAGTAAGAAACAACTGGTCTGACTTTTCTTCTAGTCATATTATGACAATCCCCTCAGCAACACCAATATTACAAACCAATGGCAGTTAGTATTACTGAGAGCATGTTTTTTTATGCATTATCTCATTTAATCACAAAACAGTCCTATAAGTGGGTATTATTATCAACTCCATTCCACAGATGGGAAAACTGATGTTAAGAAAGGTTAATCTATAGAGCCAGCCCTGATGGCCTAGTGGTTAAGTTTGGCACTCTCACCGCTTCGGGAGGCCAGGTTTGTTTCTCGGTTGTGGAACCACATCACCCGTCAGTCAGTTACCATGCTATAGCGGTGGCTCACATAGAAGAACTAGAAGGATTTACAACTAGAATATACAACCATGCAGTGGGGCTTTGAGGAGGGGAAAAAAAAAAAAAACAGAAAAGACCAACGATGTATAAAAAAAAAAGAAAGCTTACTTTGTGTGTCCAGGGTCACACAGCTGGTGTGGCAAAGCTGGGACTCAAGCCCAGATCTGCCTGACCCCAAAGCCTGGCCATGTTCTAAACCATTGTTCTCTCAGCTTCCCTCAGACAACACAACTAGAATGGAGTCTCCTCACGTTGCAAAGCAATTTCTCTAAAGTATAAATTTCACAGGTGTGCTGAAAAAGATGCATACCGTGATCAATACTTGAAAATGCAAATGCAATCATTATATCATGTTCACCTCAGAACACAAAAGCTTGATTGCATAAAAATGCTGCTTTATTAGTAAACAGGAGAAGGTTGAAACAGTCTTGCAGTTGCTGTATTGCTTTATCACTACTGGTTTAGAGTACGAAATTTTGATCAAAACATCTTAAAAATTCAGTTTCATTTACATTTTTAGTCCCCAAACATAAATATGGCTACAGGGACATTAAGGACACATAAAAAAAAATGGAATTGAATGCTGCATTGTAATCCTCTCTTTTATCCAGTCGAATTTGAGGAAAAAATATACTTAAGTGACTCTGGAAGTCACAGCTCAGCAAAGTGCCATCAAACAAAATACCACAATCTGATATCTGAAATCACATATTCAAGAATTACATTTTCAATAAAAGCATCTCTCTTAGGTTTATAGCACCAAAACAAGAAGAGGTACAAGATTATAATTTTATGATGTGTGCCACTTAGAGAAAGAAAGATACTTTTTTCTTCACTTACTTTGATGTTGTCAAAACAAATCATTGCCCTACTTGCTGTTCTCCCCTCCCTTGTGAAGTGAGAGATTCGATAGGGGAAGACGCATCTGCACCCAATGAGGGTTCTCCAAATTTTTCTGGAAAATTAGAAGAAAAGATATGAGTTATAACACTATTCTCTGGGTAGAAATTTCCCCAAACTTCTCTTTTAAAGAATCTAATGATAACCACCAATCTGTTCTCCTTATCTACGTGTTTGTTTTGGGGTGGGAGGGGAGGGGTAAAGGGTGTGGTGTGTGTATGGTGACAGGTAAAAACTAGACTATTGGTGGTAAACCAGATGCAGTCTACACAGAAGCTGAAATATAATAATGTGCACCTGAAATTTACACAATGTTATAAACCAACGTGGCCTTAATAAAATGATTTTTAAAAAAAGAATCTAGGGGCCCGGCCCAGTGGCATTGTCATTAAGTTTGCATGCTCCACTTCAGCAGCCTGGGTTCACAGGTTCGGAGCCCAGGCATGGACGTACACCACTTGTCAGCCATGCTGTAGTGGTGACCCACATACAAAATAGAGGAAGATTGGCACAGATGTCAGCTCAGGGCGAATCTTCCTCAAGCAAAAAAAGAGGAAGATTGGCAACAGATGTTAGCTCAGGGCAAATCTTCCTCAGCAAAAAAAAAAAAAAAAAAAAAATTAAAAAGAGAATCTACCAATTACTACAGGAATGGTTCAAAAGTGAGACTCCTGGGCTGTGCTGGGCCTAAGAGTGGCCCAATGAAGGTGAGCCTCTGGTCTGCTTAGCACTCATTCTCAACTTGGGCCACCAACACCAAAGTCAGGCAGATAATTTGCAACTTAGCACTGGCAGCATTTGGAAGGAATTTTCTGAGAGCTGCTGTAATCAAGGATCATGGAAATCAGGTGCAGATACATCAGTCAAGAAAACAGCTTTGAAAACTCTTGTGTATTTGGTGGTTTCTAATTTAGGAGCCGACTTTGCCTACCAACCACTTGTGTGCTCGCCTGATCTGTGGCAGCACTCACTCTAACCTGGCCCCGTGGGAAATTACTATCACTTTGGCTCAAAATTAGTCAAAACCATGGAAATCACCATCTGGTGTGAATCCAGGTTTGTCAGGAGGTGTGGAGGGAGCACCCCTCCCAGGCTGTATCCACTGATGGAGCAGGGTCTTATTGGCTCACAGCTAGAGAAAGAAGCAAGCTGCTAACTGATAGGATATGGCCTGCAGTTTTGAAAAGGTCTCCTGTCTTAATTTTTTTAAGAAATCTATCCTTCAAAAACCAAAGAACAAAGTTATATTCTGATACAATTCCATTTGTGCTCCCTACAAAAAAAAAACAAAACAATTTATCTTATGTTTTAAGATTAGAAGTTGTCTAAAAATCACAGGGGAAGAAAGGATTCAGTTAACTCACAGTGTCAACCAAAGAACCTTTCATGAATTATATATTTTCTCCAGTACTGTTTCATCTTAGCTGCCCACCTGAAGTGGCAGGGAGTTAAAAAAGATATTTTCTCTTTAGTGTAGTCTTCTTTTTTTTTTTGTATGATGGAATGCTTGTACCATATTTCATCAACTCTTAGACTTACTTTTTTTTTTTTGGCTGAGGAAGACTCACCTTGTGGTAACATCTGCCGCCAACCTTCCTTTTTTTTCTTTTTTGCTTGAGGAAGACTTGCCCCGAGTTAACATCTGTACCCAATCTTCCTCTGTTTTGTATGTGGGTCACTGCCACAGCATGGCTAATGAGTGGTGTAGGTCCATGCCCAGGATCTGAACCTGCAAACCCCAGGCTGCCAAAGCAGAATGCACCAAACTTAACCACTACACCACGGGGCTGGCCCTAGACTTACTTTTTTTGAACAATTGAACATCTCTGAAACTTTTGTCTTAAAATTTATGAGATATCTTAGTTTAATTAACAGAATCTCTTATTTCATAGTTTCAAGGAAATATAGTATTTCCATGGTAATTTACCAAGTCTAAACCCACATGTATCCCCAAACTTCCTTTCTGATAACTATGCCTAGGGCTATTTTGAGATAAACCACAGACGCGAAGCAGAAACCTCCTTCACAGCCATGTCTGAAGCTGGCCAGCCTCTGGTAAAAGGCTGGCCTTTTCCCCAGCATACAGGATCTTCTCTGTAGAGTCCACACTCTTTGCTCTTCTCCTGGGGTTCTGGGCAGTGACAGACCCCCTGCTGTCAGTGAGACAAGGCTAAAAATATCTCACTCCAGGCTAAAGGTGAGCAGTTCTTACTTTTCATTACCATTGATAACCAACCCACCCCAGGCCTACCTTCTCCTTGGTACTTTGTATGAGTCTTTCCAGAGGCATTTGATAACTGGAAATAAAACAAATAATGTAAGGCCTAAAAAGAACTGACAGAGAAGCTACGTATGGGAAGACTTGGTGAAGGAGTCCTCAAATAAGGAATATGACTTAAAATATCCAGGCCTTGGGAACTTACATATCAATCATAACTTATGGGATATTCCTTGGCACTGGGGAGACTTTGTAGAGGATGGTGTTATGCCAAAGATTAGGGTTGACCTGGTATCTGCACAATAAAATAAAATGAAATATTAAAGCAAAAATTCCTCCCTTAATCTAAATTGGAGGATGCAAACTGACAGCCCCTAGGCTTTATATAGCTGTTTCCATGTTTATTTAGCTATTTTAACTGCTCAAATCATATTTTAAAAGGCAAACAAGGCATTTTTTACTCTGATTTTACCAGAAGCTGCTTAAGCAGTTTGCTGTTAGTGCTGTTGAGTTAATTCTGACTCCCAGCGACCCTGCGTACACCAGAGTGGAACCCTGCCCGGTCTTTTGTGCCATCCTCTCACCTTCCAGCACCATATCAGACAACGCTCCGTTGCTATTCACAGGGATTTCATGGCCAGTTTTTGGAAGTGGGTGGCCAAGTCCTTCTTCCTAGTGTGTCTTGGTCCGGAAGCTCCGCTGAAACCTGTCCACCATGGGTGACCCTGCGGGTGTTTGAAATACCGATGGCACAGCGTTCAGCATCACAGCAACACACAGCTGCCACAGTGTGACAACTGACAGACCGGGCTTAAACAGGACCATTAGTAAAATACCAAAGTCAGGTATGGAGAAGATGACTGGGGAGAAAAATAATGATAAAAATACTGTTATGTTGACAAACTAATAGGATATTTATCGTGAGAGGTAGGAAGTTAAACTAAGGTGGGAAACCAATAACAGAACAGTGTGGACTGTCCAGGGGAAGGCATCTGGCAGGTTGCTGGCACGGAAGAGGATGGCAGGACTTTAGGAGGCTGGAGACCCAGACCAGAGACACGTTCAGTAGCGTGTTATTATAGCCACAGGAGACAATGAGACGGAAGAGGCGGCACGTGTAGATAGAAAAGAAGAGGATCACGTATAGACCTCTGGGTGGAGAGCCACATTTCGGAGGTCTGAAGCATAAAGAAATTAGTGAGAGAGACTGAGGTGTAACGGAGGGATAGAAACAGGAGTAACACATCATGAAACCTGAGGCAAGAGACCCTCAAAAATGGAGTGTCATGTATTATTAAATGCTGCTGAGAGGTTAAGGATCACAGCGGAAAGAAAGGGATGTGGAATATCACGGTTGCCAGATAACTTAAGAGAACACTGTGAATAGAACGGTGGGCCGAAGTCAGATTTTAAATGATTAGAAAGTGAACGGCTGCTGCAGAAGACAAAGCATGAAGACTTCTCTTTCAGAAAATCAGATGTTCCAGAAAAACTGCAGAGAGCACAAACCATGTTTGTAACATAGTCACTAACCAGGAATCCCAATTGCTGCATATTTATTAAAATAATAGGTCCACTTATTTTGTTTAAGACATCTTAGGAACTTCCTACGTATATATTTCAAAATCACTCTTTCTCCCACCAAACTCATCAATTCACTGTGCAGCAATTATTCTTTGTGGTCAGGATCAGGGCTTGCAAATCAACCCTTTGCTTAGGTCAATGGCAGCACTGTGATTCTGGCTTTCTCCTTGCCACTCAGCAGCTGCCCTTCTAGAATTTACTGAAAACAATTCCCCTGCCAGGAAAATTTGCCAGTGCTATTTATTGATTTCAGAAAGCTGTGACAAACAACTATGATACTGTGTGTAGTAAATTGTCAGAATATAGTGTATCACCTAAAGCTCCCAGTTGACTTAAGTCAACACTGTGAAATCACCAAAAAATGGTAGTTTTAGGGCACACCAAGTCTGCCTTTCAGTTGATTCTTTGGAGGCTTACCAAACTTCAAGCTTAATCTCACATTAATTGTATTCTATATAAATAACCAATTTTATGCATGTGCTCTGTGTAATGCCGTGTTACAATAAGCTTGGGGACCATTCAGTGGATGTTATGCCCTCTCTGAAGCCAGAAATTTACTCCATGGAAAGAGTTGTTACTTATCAGACTGGCATCCTCATCCTCTGCTATCTACATTATGTTTTATCTGCTATGTGTTTTGCCTTTTTAGAAGTACTAATCTACAGTGAAATTACAGAAAAGATGGCATACAGTTGTCAGCAGGAGAGGCAAGATAGCCACTCTGGGCCAAACAGTCATTTCCTTCAACCATTCTCTCCATCCTGAGTCCTGTGTCTCAGGACTTTATTTTGGTCTCTGCACCCAGTGTTGATCGGGTTTAGGAGTTGAGCTCACGTTGAGCTGGAGAAGATGATGAAGGATACGCCAGATTATTAATTTCCCATGAGAAGCCCATCTTCACAGTGGATCAGGAATTCAGCCCAGCTCTTGAGCACATTCTCTTGTAGGAAAATCCACATGGTGGAGAAAAGCAGGAGACCTGGCCTCAGGTGGACCTGGCCTTCGCATCTTATCTGCCACTCATTGGCTGCGTGATCCTGGTCAAACTCTCTCTACTACAGTGTCCAAATAGGTGCATTGGCTCAATAATAGAGCGTTTTTCATGAGGGTGTTGTGACAATTAAATGAGGAAATTCATGTAAAGTGTTCATCACAATGATAAGTAAATGCTGAATGAGTATTTACTACTATTGCTATGTGGAAAGATGAATCATGATCAGATTATTTGGTGACCAGGGAATCAGAGAAATATTGGTTTGATGGAGAATCTTACTTCATCAGTATTTGCTTCTGGGCTACTTGTGCACAGGAAGAACCTCTTCTACCCAGGCTGTAAAATTATTCTCCTATATTTTAATCTAGTATTTTATGATTTTACTTTTCACATGTAAATCTTTGCTCCCTTTTAAATACATTTTGCTTAAGGAGTCAGCTTTATTTTTTCCTTAAATGGTTATTCATTCATGCCATTTCATTATATATATTTTTTTCTATTTTCTCTTTTGAAGGATAAATTTCTGGGAGTGGGGGCATACTTTCACACCATATTTGCTCTTTGCTGATATGAATTCTTTTCTGGGAATTCTATCTTTGTAACTTTTAACTGATGCACATATGGCTACAGTTTTGGGTCCCTTTGCAAATCAATATAATGAAATTCCTCAGAAAGGCAGTGAGCGTTACATTGGGATCTCTTTCTAATTAGAGGCCATTAGTTCAGTACAAACCCTTACACGTTGCCCTCATCACCTGACGAGGGGCTTGTCTCAATAGGTGGCTGCTTGGTCCCGTGAAAGGAGCAAAGGACCAGAAGTCAAACACCTGAGTTCTGACTCTGGAAAAATTATTTGAGCCTTAGAGTTTTCATTTGTAGAACAAGTGAAATAATACCTGTCATCTTCTCTCAAGATCGTATAAGGATAAAATCACATTACAGAAATGCCTGTGCTTTAAGATAGCAGTAGTGTTCTCCAAAGTATGGGGTATTGTGGGCGATTTGAGGTTTAAGGGATCCTTAACCCAACAAAGGGAGGGACCTCTTTATCTCCTTGAAGGGACCTCAGGAGTTATGGGGAAAGAAATCTACATGCTCCCCTCATTCACCCATCACTGTGGCAGCCATGGATTGTGCTGCTAGATCTCCCTTCAGGAGAGAGCCTTCCATGAGGGGTGTAGACAGCATCCAGCTGCAACACTTTGGATTCACTTTGGATACCTTTGGATGCACTGTGGTGTCCGTGACAAGATTATGTTCTTCCTGGGCTGCTCCCAGCTGATGATGGAGCACAGCAGGGGAAATAAGTCTGGGCCTTATAAGTTAGGGATTCCCCTAACAGGAAACCTTTGCTGTGGGGGTCCCCATCAGTCTAGTCAAGACTTCTCAGTTGCACTGCCATCTGAAGCTCTTCTTTCCCAATTCTCTTTCCTTCCCATTGTCTATTACAGGCATCAGGCCTTCATCTCAATCTGAAGTTCTCCCTGCCAACTCCTGCTCCCTCCCAACTTTAGCCTGCACAGGTATTTCCCCCACTAAATCTCTTGCACATCTAATTCTGTCTTGGTACCTGCTTTTCTCAAGACCCAAACTAACACATTCATTCACTGCCCTATTCCTAATTTATAGGTATTTCTTCTCACAAATTTTAGGAGGAAGGCCATTATAGTGCACAACTCAAGGGGGCATCATTCACATCACGGTCTGTATGAATGGTGTATTCTGAAGTTGTGCAGTACATCCTGTCACAGCATTCCACAGCAGCTCTGTTTGGGAGAGGGAGGGTGTATTTTAGAAAGTAGCTTTAATAAGCTATGAGCATCTTCCTAAGTAAGTTTGCAGACTTTTTATTCACAGAAAAGTATACTGCTTGAGAGCTTCTGGAACATTCCAACCGGGGCTGTACCTATAGTACCAAAGCAAACTAGATGATTCTTAAAATGGCAGTCTAATTGGCTGCAATTGTTTAGAGGCTTTCTGATGCTGGCAAATAGTGTTCTAGGGCAAAAATCTGCAAGCTTTTTTCTGTAAAGGGCCATATGGTAAATATTTTTGGCTTTGCAGGTCACATAAAGTCCCTGTCATGACTACTTAGCTCTTCCTTTGTAGTGTGAAAACAGTCAGAGATCATATGTAACATGGAAGGACATGGCTGAGTTCCAGTAAAACCATTTATGGTCACTAAAATTTGAATTTTATATAATGTTTACATGTCACAAAAAAATTTTTTTGATTCTTTTTTCCACCATTTAAAAATGTAAAAAAACATTCTCAGCTTGATGGTGGGCCAAATACAAAAACAGGTGGTGGGCCAGATTTGGCCCACGGGATATACTTTGCTGACCCCTGCTTTAGGCCACTTACTAAAGGGTCACTCCAGAGAGAAGATCAGTGAGGGGTGCTGCTGGTTCTGGACTGTAACACTCTGGCCAACTTTGGCCCCTGTGGGGACACTGGATCAACTTTGATCTGCAAATGACCAGCTTGGAAGGAAGCAGGAGGAACCCATTACAAAGCTCTGTTTGTTTTCCTTTGAGAGTCAAGATTACCGCTGGATTCTCTGCCTTATCAGCTGTCAGCGTCATTGACATCAAAAAGCTAGAAAAGGTTGCCTGCTGGTTTCTTGCAATGCTCTGAAAGTTTTTAAGGCCATTTCACTTGGATTATTATATTCAGAATGAAAGTCATAGTTTATACCCTAAGATGGCTTCTTCTTTGTGGGCAGGCCCCCGTATACAGAACATGTTGAGGATTAGGGAATATTCTTCCATTTCATACCTCAGACCTTGGGGTTCCTTGTTTGCATTTGCTTGTTTGCTTGATTTGGGGGAATTATTTGTTGTATATTTTAGGAGATACTGAAAAAAAAAAAGATAAAAGAAAAAGCCCCTTTACTTTCTACCACATGCTACTGAATTAAGCACTGGTATGAAAATGCAACATTCTGTATGGTTTGTTTGATCACACTGTTCTCTGATGCCATATCTAATTTTTCCAGCCTGACCTTTCCTATGACTCAGCTGGCTCTCTCATCGGGATTTAAATGAAAGGGCAAAGCATTTTGCATGAATATGGAAACAGAGTAGGAATTGTATAAATCCACTGAAGCAAAAGAAACTCAGGGCAATTCATGGCATTCTTTGAATCCACTTGCTCTCAGGGAACTTACTATCCTACACCACACAGTGAGCTCTTGGGGAATGCACTCTTTATCATTTATGGGAGAAAAGAGGGCTGTAAAGAATCAAAGGAAACAAGAATGTTCATATATTAAAATCAGACATTGATGAGACTAGCGTTTTCGACTTTTCTATTTCAAGAGTAAAGACTTGGATTGTTAGTAATTCTGTGTGTGCGTGTGACCCAGCCCCTCCTCCAAAAAGTATCCTTCCCCATCAAAAACAAACCCCCCTCAGACACACAAACAAGAGTCCTACATTTTTAACCTCTAAAATAATATAAAACACGCCTAGGAATTTTCATAGTTAGTTGAGTCTAGGTTAGAGTTGGCTCCTAATAACAGCAGGGCAAATTGTCAGACCCAGAGTCATGCTCCATATTCCATCTTTTCTTTGAAGTTTTTGGTGATTTTGTCTTCTTTCGCTCTATTTTTTTGTTTCCTTTTATTTTTAAAAGTTAGTTTATTTTGAAAATTTTTTAAATTATGGAAAAGTTCAAAAAATATAACCTCACATTCCACCATCCAAAATAACATGTATCACATTTTCTTCTGTTACAAAAAATTAAATATTGTGACTGTAAGTCTCCTTTCCACCTCCCCAGAAGCAACCATTATCATGAGTCTGTTGTATATCTTTCCACTCCATTTTTTGCCCCTTCCAGATATAAATGAATGCATAAATATTCTCTAGTGCTATTTTATAGATTTATATTTGAATAAATGGAATCATTCTGTATGTATCATTCTGCATCTTGCTTTTTTTTTCAATCAATACTGTTTTTTAATCTTTTCATATATATCCTCTTTCTTTTTTAAAGCTGCTCATCACCCACACTATCCTTTGGGATTATTCCCTCTGCAAAATAGACCCCTGCCTCCCCAGAGCCCTAGTTTCCTGGTGCCTTTAAATAAAAATACACAGGCCCTCTTAATTTTAAGGATTTTATACCAATCAGCATGGGAAAACAGGAAATACTAAAACCAAGAAATACGGAAAATTATAGAATTTCAGAAATCTTTGTTCAGAAAATATAGCCTCACGGTATAATTCCTAATCTCCTAGCCAAACTGAGATGGCTGCTGGGAACCCCACTGTTCTGCTTTTGTTTTTGAAAGAGGAACTCAATAACCATCGTCCCTCCTCCCGACCCAAAGAGAACAGTCCTGCTGACCCCACTTCCCGTGATGAGGCTCAGCCTAGACTCCTGTATTGGCATGAAGGACACAGACTAAATGCTCCTGTGGTTTAAGTGGGTGAGTTGCTCTTTGGGGCCCTCCAGACCAGCCAGAAGCCATTTCACAGGGTTAGCTGTTAAGAAGACAGAGTGGTTAAGAGCCTGCATTCCAGCATCCAAGTGCCTGGGTTTAAATGCCAGGTCTGCCCCTGACTAGTTCTTCAGACTTGGACAAGTTTCTTTACCTCCACGAGTAATATTTTCTCATCTCTAAAATGAGAATAATAATGGTTGTTTGAGGATTAAGAGCTAATCTATAATGAGTCCTTGATAGGTGCTAGTAGCTACTATTATTGTTATTGTCATTCGGGGTCCTGCACACTCATGGTCCCCACATCGATTCACGGTCAATGAAGAGAAATGAACCTTATACCTCTTCCTGAAAACTCGTCATTTAGATGCAGTCAATTCTCTGGGTTATCTAGTAATATTCAGTTTTAAGGGCAAGCTGAGCTAAAAATCCATACATGAATATAGGTTCAAAAGTTGATATCTCACTTACGTGCAGCCCCATGAATTTTCAGGATTAAAAAACCAGCATCATTACCTTCAAGAAGTTTTGTGGATTCACATCAGAATGCCAACTAGGGAATCAATATTTTAGTAAAAGTGAAGCCTGAAAAAGTGGCCCCTAAGGAGTGCCCTGAGGGCTAGGGGAGGCAGTATCTGTGTCAGTTATTTATTGGCCATGAAGACAATAGTCAACAAAGAAGATGTTTATTAGAGGCTATGATTATTTTTATCAAACCAGGCCCACTTATGTGGATTCATGGAGATACCCACAGAAGTAGGATGATTGAAACAATTATTGGACCATTTTACACACCAGGGAAAAGTATTTGCTATAATTTTTCTCTATAGAAAGAGAATTCCTATAAAATTATGAATAGTTTCTATGAATTTTTATGTGTTTGGACTTCTTGTGGAGGTTCTGGGTAGAGAAGCCACCTCTGCCAATAATGAACAACTTTGTCAATAACCATTTCATGTAACTCTGAAGCTCCAAAAAATCCCATAAACAAAATCAAAGCCAATGTATGGGAGAAAGTAAAAGACAGGAGTTCTAAAACAAAAAAGGAATTTAGAAGGCCAGTTGCAACTTGAAAGATTTTAAGCAAATGGAAAACACCAGAAAAGAGAAGAAATCCCTGCTATAGCAACACATGAGTTGGGATTCAGGAGCCCACTTAAGGAAAATTTTGTGCCCGTTCTGAGCACAAACACACTTTGAGCATCAAAAGTTTGCCTCAGTTGTCTTCAATACACATTCCAGAACTTGAGCTCAACTGCTAGTGAAAACACAGAGGTGGTGAAGTATTATGCTGGGTCCTCAGAGGCATGATCAATGTTCCCCTTGTGTTCATATGCATCTCAGGAAACCACTTAATTGACTTGTTTTTAAAATCTCTAAAGACCAAAGCCATAGCCAATGTTTTGATCAGTTTCTTACCACAGGAAACTGGACTCAAAAACCATGTCTTCTGTAGCATTCCAAGTTTCACTTGGGTCATATATGATTTTATTTAAATACACAAATAATTGTTTTTAATTCCCTAATAAGAAAAAGCATGACATTCTCTGATTATGATTAGATTAGCCATGTTGGACTCCTGCCCAGCTGTTTGGGTGGGGCTCTAACCAGAGAAGGTTATTAAACACATTTGTGCTCCCACTTAAAGATAAAGACACTTATGGGAGGTAATATCGGCATCATTACCTGGATTGTAAACAGGACTCATCCAGGTTATTCATGAACTATTTGCAAGGAGGACACATTTCTCTGATTAAGAAAGACTGACCTTCAAGTTGCTTCCTGGATTCATGACTGCATGATTTTTGTCAGATTAGTAGTCTCTTCATTAACAGACAGAATTTATTTACTCTAGGTGCTCCCTCATCACCACCAAACCTATCCTTTGTAGCACAGGTGTCAATGTCCAGTTGGATTTAAAGACTGCTTTAAAATTGTGATCTGATGAGACACATAGTCTACCTATTACAGAAAATTTTGATATTGTTCAAATTAGGGTCTGGTTTCTTTTAAGCCTTTTTAAAGATATTATCATGATTTGGGTTTATTATTTCAGTATTGGCCAGTCTTGTGTATTTTAGGGCATCAAACCCATAAACAGGAGATCAATGTTTCTTCCAGCCAAAGACTCATCCTTTCTTCTTAGCTACCAAAACAGTCTATTCTGATGTGACAACTTTGAAAGAAAGGTTGCAGCCCATAGTAAAGAATCTTACCACAATATGGAGTAAAACCCATACTCATTATAAAACTCATAATAAAAATAAATCCTGCATATGAAGGACTTGGGTGAATTTGAGCCATAAGACAAAAAGAGGCTAATCACACAGTTGCTAAATATTAATTCTCTGCTGAGCCATGAAATGGAGCAAAGTTCTCAAGATAAATATTAATGGGGAGTTTCTGCCAATACTATCCAAGGGAATACATTATAATAGTAAACATATCAAGTGAGAATTTCTTTTCCTTGGAATTAAAATAAGCTAAAACTTCCTTTTAAGAAGAAATCCTTTAGTAGTTTGAATTAATGTAACCTCTGCACAATTGTTTTCCTTTAAACATTGATTATTTGGGACCTAGAAAGTCTTCCTAACCTTTTGGTCTTTTGAGAAAACTCTATGCACTGTCCCTGTCAAATGCCTGCATGTTGATTTAGTTTTGATGAACATCTTGGTGGCTTTAATAGAAAATCTTGCATCCTAGATTTTTCTCTGCCATTCCATGACATCATTTAGATAAATTCTTAAAAAGGACAATGAAAAGGATATATAAGAATCTGCCATTTTAACAGATTTGTCATTCTCCTTCTTGATTTATCCACACAAAAAAATTAACTCACACTTCTGGAGGTAATTACTAAATTTATATATTCATAGAAAACCAGCATACAAGTAGATGATATCACAATTTGATATTTATGAAATGCCAGTTTTCCATAAATACAGAAAATCAGCAATTATACCTGGAGCTGTTTATTAACATTTGCAAGAAAATAAATAACAAATGGGTTCACTATTCATTAAAATTCCTCAATAATATAACAACTGTCCCCATCTCAAAATAGTTCTGTGTGATACCTATGTTTTGATTTCAGAGAGACTTACGCTAGTAAGCTTACAATTAAAAAAGTCCTTGCTAAAATATTCTCATTAGCCATTTCCTATATTTTCTTAGATATTTACCAATTTTAACTATTTTGTGTGTGTGTTGATTCAAAGCACAATCTTATTTGCTATCAGGAATATGATTTATTAGCCAAGATTGTGGATGAGATGCTGAGATGTAATTAGCGTGAATCTTTTCCGTAACTGTGTATGTATATACATGTAAGTCCAGCTAATCATTTTGCTCATGTGTCAAGAGCAGAACTAGGTCAGAAAGTACGGGTGAACTGACTGCAGAAACACATCAACATTCCCAAGAAAAGGACTTCAGGGTGCATGAGGATGGGCACATTTACTCATTCACTCATTTACTCATTTATTCATTACTCAATTTTAAGGAGGAAACAAGTAGTACATTCCTTATCATCACAAACTACTAAATTTTCTAAAGAGAGTATTAAATTTTCCAAAATCACCCTTTTGGTCCATCTTCCAGAAGTTTGTCAGGTTTTTGGTTTGTTTATTGTTGTTGTCTTGGCCCTAGCAAAGTAACAAGGTTTTAGATAGCCGTCTCTCCCACCAAGTCTCCCTTCAGCTGTGGCTAAGGAGATACCTTAAGATGTCAGTTTCTAGCCGGTATGTTTTCAGATGCAGGGTTGTAGCTTTTGAAAGAAGAAAGGGAACAATGCACAAATAAAGGTAGATTGTTTCCTTAGAAAACAACAGCTGTCAGTTGTTGAGGAATTCACCAGGTTGAAGAATTTAAGGTGAAAAAAAGAAAATGTAGAAAGGCGTACAACCAAGATCATAGGCTGTAATGGGCTCAGAAATCAGGGACGGAGCCGTCCTGAGCTCCATCAGCAACCCCCACAGGATCTCTCCTGGATGATCTGTGGGTATGTAGATTACTCATTCTGGCAATCATCCCACACCCTCGAGTCATAAACATGGATTTTGATATCATCTAAACTTAGAGTTGGAAGAAACTATAAAGGTCAGCCAGCCTAACCTTCTACACAATCTCTTCTGCCTTGTCCCTAACAAATGATTATTTAACTTGTTTCTCCTTAAATACATTGGCTATTACTATCAATATTCATCGCCAAATATTTATACAATCTTTTTATATATATGTTCTTACAGAAGAAAAAAATGTCCCCACAATCTCACCATCTAGATTAGCCTTTGGTGCATTGCTATCTATTTATAGACACATAAAATCACCGTACAAGGTTTGTTCTGTTACTCATTTGTTTAATCTACTGTATATCATGAACCTCTTTCTCTGTCAATAAGTAAGTATTTACGTAGTCACTTTAAAGCCTGCAGTGTGTGGATCTACCATAATTTATTTAATCAATCCTTTATTGTAAAGTAAATATGTTATTCCACATTCCTGATATTTTAAACATTGGACTTAGTATCATATGTCTTTGCAAATTTCTCCAGTTATTTCTTTGAAAAAGAAAACTCTAGAAGCTCAGCTTCTTTTTGAATTTTTCTAGTGATGGGAAATTTTGTACATCCCGAGACAAACTTATTCATTGTTGGACAGGCCCAATTCAAATAAAAGCTGCTTCTGATTCTCATAAAATAAGTCTAACTCTCCTTTTGGGCTAGAGCTTTTGACATACTTGATAACTGCTAAAAATTATTATTACTCAAAAAATATGCTTTCTACATTCCTCCCTTCCTGTTGACCCTACCCTGGGCACTCCCTGGTAGTTTTTTCTGTCTTTAAACATTTTAAAGTGGAGGGTAGAGTTACATAGATGTGGCATATTTTCATATGTTTCAAATGTTGCATAATTTCAACTGATGTCCAGAATGATCCAAACGACCATCTTCTATTTTTAGGCTTGGGCAGATGTGGCCAAGATTACTAGTTTTTCCCCACTCTCCATTCTCTCCTCCCTTGGTGACAGAAGATAGCATTATGACCAGATAGAAAACTATATTTCCCAACCTTCTTTGCAGCTAGTTATGGGAATACACTTACATTCTGGCTAATGGGGTATAATTGGAAGTGTTCTGTGAAACTTCTGGCTTAATGGAAGTTGACTCAGCTGGTATGAATATCATTTTTATTCTTTCTGTTTCTTATTTTCAATACATGGTGGCCGAGGCTTCACCAGTCCTCTTGGACTGTGAGGAAATCTTGCATTTGGAAGTCATGCCTTCGGATAGCAAAACAGAAAAGTCGGAGAAGCCTGGTGTCTAATAACCATGGACTTCGCATACCAGGGCTCAGCTGCCTAAATTCCAGACTTCTTTTAGGTGCGAGAGAAATAAATTTCTAATTTATTTAAGCTACCCTTATTCTGGTTTCTTTTAATAGTTTTACTGAAAACTATTAGTTATAGTTATTACTTACTAATTGCTTAATGTCATTCCTTACAGATACAGGGGTCATACCCGCTAGTGCTAATAGAGAATAATTATTAGTAGCTCCTGCCCTACCAGGATATTGCCTCAATATATGACAAACTCATAGTAGAAAAAAAGAATGACCCTGTCGGGCCTGCCCTGGTGGCCTAATGGTTAAGTTCAGTGCGCTCCACTTCAGCAGCCTGGGTTCAGTTCCCGGGTGCAGACCTCTACCACTTGTTGGTGTCCCTGCTGTGGTGGCAGCCCGCATACAAAATAGAGGAAGATCGGCAACAGGTGTTAGCTCAGGGTGAATCTTCCTCACCAAAAAAAAAAAAAAAAAAAGAATGACCCTGTTGATGAAAAAAGCCATATAAATCAAAGTACATATAATCAATTGTTTTGGAGAGAAGTTTCTTGATTTGTGTGATAATCCTCATAACCTTGTATTCAACTAACGTCCTAGTCTGGTATATACCAAACACTCATAGAGTTTATCATACATTTGATAGTCTACTTGGAAACAGGGGACTGTGGCTACATTTTAGTAACTCAAATTCCTATTAGAATTGTCAGAAGCAGGATGGTTTGGTTGTAATAGCGACAAAGGTTGAAGCAAATGTCAAAGAGAGAAGCTGAGAGAAGAAATGAGCGATCTCGTTGGTCTTGTGTAAATGTATGACTATTTCTTAGAAGGCAATGAGTATGAAAAATACATAGAAAGAAAAGATTTGGTTGGAGGAAAAAATGAAAGAGACAGAGAGAATCTTGCTAATTATCTGCTGACTCCAAGTAGTAGGCAGCCACAAAACCTTTGTTCCCCTTGTCTTGGTCCTCCTCCTTTTTGCCTTCTCCTTGGCCCACAATGACACACAGACTGTAGAAAAATATATGGGGCGATGACTGCAACTATTGTTCAACAATCAGAAGAGAATTCAAGCTGGAAGGAAAGGAAGAGGGGCCTATTCTCCTTCTCATGGTCGTAGAGGACTCATAGAATTTGCTGTTTATAGCAACTGTCATTAATATATATCCCTGGGTTAGATTTCCATTTTAAATCTTATTTTTCCTATTATGTAGAAATTGAATGATATTAACATAAATAGTCAATTTAAATGTAAGATGATGAATATAATTCAAACAGCAATGTCATAAACCCATTTTAAATTAACTTTTTAAAAATAGGTTTGAATTTCATTCAATATATACTTTAATAGAGTTACAAATTCCTTTAGAAAACAACCATGGAACTTTAAGTTTCAGGCTACCTGAATTATTGCTAAAGATCTGCCATGAAAGCAGTTATAAATGAATTTTAATGACATTAATGGTAGTCATTTCCAGCTGGGAAACTTAAGGGAAGAGAGATGTTTATCTTTTTCTCCAAAAGTCAAGAAGAAATTAAAGGCTTCTGATAGTCACGGGAGGTGGTGTTGGGGTGAGATTCTATCTTAGGTATAATTTCTCTTTTTACTTCGGTTATATAGAAAAAGCAAAGGAAGAATGATAAAGGAGGAAAATACTCAAGGGAATTCTTTCCTTGGAAAGATAAGAGGGCATTAACAAAAATTATCTCAGCTGGAGTACCATCCAGCACACACAAAATCATCAATGGCCCTAGACACCCAATGTAGCTGGAGAGGACTTCACACAACTCAAGAAGGATTTCAACTGTTAACTAGAAATCAAGAAAAATTGGATGGTAACCATCATCCAGTGCGTAGTCATGGGAGTTTATTAAAAAAGTTTGCAAGTAAGAATTCTTTACTTAATTAAATATGCTCTAGGCTTACCTATTTCAAATAAAAAGTAGAAAGTATTTGCTTGTTTTGTGATTATTTTAAATGGTTAGGATGAAAAAGAAAGCAAAAGACCTCTGTTCCCATTGTAACAATAACAACAACAAAACATGGAAAAATTGAAAGTTACACTTGTTAATGGGACTGGTAAAGAACAAAGGATGCAAGGAAGCCTTGATTAACTGAATTTCAGAGAGAAAGAAACACTTCATAGGTAAGAAGAGACCAGTAGAGGTTTCCATCTCCAGGGGCAGATACTTGATCTGCAGAGGATAGATGGAGACATTGTCATTGAATCACCGTAGATGCAGAGACTTTGTAGGGTCATTCTGACAGTCTGGGCTGGCAGAATGGCTTAGAATCTGGAAGAGATTCTAACTGCTTGCAAACTGCCTGACAAATCTTTTCTACCCCTCCCTCCCTAGCTCTACCCTGAACTATGCAAAGAAATTCAGTGAAGATGGGCGTGGAAATCAGAGAGAAATCCCATAGTCTTCACTTGGATTCTTGGGCCCTGCCAGAGATGAATCCAAAGGTCAACCAAAGACATGTGAAACTGCAGCCCACTTCCCTCCCTGCTTACGTACTGACAAGATCTAAACCACAGTGAGGGCTCAGGAGTTTGGGGTTGGGCTAATTCCAGGTGATCTCAGTCTAATCACAGCCATAGCCTGGCTCAAGCTCATCTCCACTCTAGGAGAAACCTGAATGAAGTGACCTCAGCCTAACCGCCAGATGGAGGAAAGGGTTTGAATGTTTTGGTAAATACACAAAACCAAACAAAAAATTTTCCTCAGTTCCCCCTGTTTATTATATACAATGTTCAGAGTACAGTACAAACTTATGAGACTTGAGAATAAATAGGAAAACGTGAACTATATTAAAAGGAAATACATTCAGTAAAAACAGAATTAGCAGAAGACTTTAAAACAACTGTCATAAATATAGTAAGGAATTTATAGGAAAAGATGGGTATAATGATGAAAGATGAGTTATTGCAGAAGAATAATAAAACTATTTTTAAAACACCAAAAATGAAAAATTCAATATCTGAAATTTAAAAAAAAATCATTGGATAGGCTTAACAGCAGATTGGACACTGTGGAAGAAAAAATCCATGATCTTGAAGAAGGGTTATTAGAAATTATTCAAACTGAGTCAGAAAGAGGAAAAGATTTAAAAATAAACAGAGCCCCAGTCACTTCTGAGATATCAAATGGACTAACATACATGAATTTCAAGTTCCAGATGCATCCATACACATAACATTCAAAAATGAAGATGAATTTGTGGGGAGGGTGCACAGGAATGCTTTGTGTATACATATTTTGGAACTTCCTGTGAATCTATAATTATTTCAAAAGAAAAGGGAAGAAATGAAGGTGAAATAAAGACATTTTCAGATAAGTGAGAGCCGAGAGAATTCTATAGCAGCAGATCCACACTACAAGAAATGCTACAGAAAGTTCTTCAGGGTGAAAGAAAATGATACCCCATGGAAATATGAATCTACACAATGGAATCTACGCAATGGCCATAAATTGTAAATATATGAGCTCATATAAAAGATTATTTTTCTCTTAATTTCTTTAAAAAACAATTTACTGTTGTAAGGGGAAACATTGATAATATCTCTGGGGTTTATAACATATGTAGATGTCAAATGTATGACAACAATAGTAAAAAAGAGAGTAGCAGATATGCTCAGTGAGGCTGGAGGCCTGATGGCAGTGTCTGAGTCAGACCAAAAGCCTGGCACAGAATAGTGACAGAAGAGTGAGTTATGAAGACTGCTACTCTCGGGACATCACGTTAGGTTAGAACAAGAGCATCCGATGAATCTTGACATATTTGCTAACTGTTCTACCTCTCAGGTGGTAGGATAAGCAAGGGGGGACATTATGACTCTGACCTTAATTAAGACCAGTAAGGCAACAAGTGTTCTTGAATTGAAAGTGACAGAAACAGTGGAAGACAGTGATGTCTGTGATAATAACAGGAATGGAGAACACGGGACAGTCAGAATCCTTGAGGCCTCACTGCTCCAAGTGTGGGCTTCAGACCAGTAGCAACAGCTTCCCCTGGGAACTATTGGAAATGCAGAATCTAGAACCCCAGCACTGGCCTATGGAATCAGAATCTGCATTTTAACAAAATCCCAGGTAATTCAAGTTAAAGTTTGAGAACCAGTGCTCTAGAATGCTTTTTAAAATGCAGATGCCTGAGTTCCCCGGAAGAACAGTTGCATCACTCACTGTGACAATGAGGCCTACAAGTCTGAATATTTGGTAAGCTCTCCAGGTTATTCTCTATGCACTAGTATTTGGCTATCATTGTCATAAGATAAGAATTTCCCCAAGAAAATTTCTTGAATAAAAAAGCATTCCAAATTAAATAGGTACCAGAAGCCCTACTATATCACCCTCTTGGAAATTCACATTCTGAGAAGTCATTCGGGAAAAAGTGTCTGAAATTATTTGAATCAGTGTTTCTTAGATGTGTTCAATCATGGAATCATTTTTCTACTCACCCCCCACAACAACAGAAGCTCATGGAATCATCTCATGGACCTTCGTTTTTGTGTGGACCTCACTTTGGGAAATGTGGCCTTAGGTGTCAATACACATGGCTTCTGAAAGGTGAGAGAAAAATCAGGAAAGAGCCCCATGCTTCAAGACTTCAGAAGGAAGACTTCAAAAGGAAAGTTGGTTCAGAATGGAGAATTCCAAAATATACATCAATTAATGGGTACTGCTGCAAAATGTAGCAATGCAAAGGCACAGAGTGGGAGACAGACATGGCTGCAGAGAGTTTCTCTTAGAAGTTTAAATTTAAAAGGTGGATGGAAGGGCATAGGACCAGGGATACTTTTTTTTTTTTTCTTTCATGAGGAAGACCAGCCCTGAGCTAACATCTGTCCAATCCTCCTCTTTTTGCTGAGGAAGACTAGCCCTGGGCTAACATCGTGCCCATCTTCCTCTACTTCATATGGGACGCCACCACGGCGTGGCTGACAGGCAGTGCATCAGCGGGCGCCCGGGATCCGAACCTGCGAACCCCGGGCTGCCAAGCGCGGACTAAACTGCTGCGCCACTGGGCGGCCCCTACTTTTTTTTTTTTTGCTGAGGGAAGTTCACCCTGAGCTAACATCTGTGCCAGTCTTCCTCTATTTTGTATGTAGGTCACTGCCACAGCATGGTGTAGGTCTGTGCCCGGGAACTGAACCTGGGCCACCAAAGCAGAGCACACCAAACTTAACCACTATGCCACAGGGCTGGCCCCCCAAGGGTACAGTTTTAAGGATAATGTTATCACAATGGAGACTAAAGACTAGAAGAGGCTGAGACTTGCAAAAATGGTTAAGGACAGCTATTGCTTAGTAATTGATCTGGAGTAGTAGAAAGAGTGACAACCTTCTAGGGAGATGCATGCTCTCATACTCACTCTGCCTGTCGCCCCCTGTGAGGTCACCAATGGTCCCCTATCCAAGGAGGGCCTCACCTCTAAACAAGAGACTTGGGGTCATTTATCTCTCAGAGTTTCCTGTTCTTGATTCTCAGTTTTACTTCAAATCATGCTCAAACCCATCATGCTTTTTTTTTCCTTATTGGGTTTTTGTGGGAACAAACACCAAAGGGGTTGGATGCTTATCATGTCTGCAAGCTCCCCTTTGTAGCCCCGTCCACAGTCATATATCAAAATAAAGATTTAGATAGACTGATGGTGTGTCTTCTCATTCTACATACCTCCAGGAGAGAATTTCTTTTGTAGCTGATTCTTTTCTTCCCCCCCGCCCCGAGAAAGGAAGATGGATTAAAGTTACATTACAGAAAAGGATACTTTCCAATCGTTCAGAAAGTTGAAAATCCATGAAACTAGAACTTTCGGAAAATGTTAAAAAGTCTGCATTGCTATTCCTGAAATTAGGAAATTGTTAGAGTAGCTTCAATTCTTGCATTTGAGATTTTATAACGCAGATGATAGCCCGACTGCTTATTTATTAATTTTGTGGGAATGCTATTAGCATATTCATGAAGAAACAATAAAATAAAAATGTAAAGAATGAGCTGTAGTAGTTTTGCTGTTCAATCATATGCTGTGACATAGTCAATACATAAGTTCAGCATCTGTTTTTTCAAATACTCTGAACAGGCCCTGACTCCACATTTTCACCCAAGTAAAAAACCTGCATATAATAGCATATAAAGACACGCCGTCATTGTCAAACAATCTCCATAATGATATGAAGCACTTATAGGCCACAATGTAATTTTACTGCCATGCTAGCTAATGAATGAAATTGTAAAAATATTTAGGTGCTTAAATATTTTGGTGGGGCATTCAAAGCAGAAACTCAGACTATTAGAACTGCAAGAAAACTTAGAAATTACCTGAGCAGGGCTTGCAAAATGGTGGCCAGCAGTCACACACTAGCCACAGACACCTTTATTTGCCTGTTATTTGCTTGAGATGAGCAATGGTTTTTAAAGCAGTGCAACTAGTGAATGTCACAGCTGCATTGTTATAAACAGCCTAGCACTCAGCTTCATTCAATATTTAACTACTTGATCAGACCCTTCAAGCATCTGAATTTGCAACTCTCCTCCCTCATGGCAATTTTCAAAGCTAGAGGGACATAATAATAATAATTTATTTATTTATTAATTTATATTAATTAATTAATTTATTTATTTATTAATAATAATCTAATTTCATGAATTCACAGATGTTGGTGGGCCAACCAAGGGTTGGGAATTTTTTATATTGATAAGCCAAGACAAATTTTTTTCCTCAAAAGTGACTACTATCTATATCACCATGATATCATAAAAGTTATTTTTACAATAAAAAATAGAACAGCCATTTCCAAGAAAAGCCACTTAGCAATCTTCCAGGAACAAATATATAATGATGTTGATGTAACATTATCTTTCTCTCTTTTTTTTTTAATTCGCCACTGACCAATGAAAACCTCCTCTCGGACCGACACTGGCTCCCAGACTGGAAGCCACCGATCTGGTTCAACATTTCATTTTAGAAGTGAGGACATGGTTCCATGCTGCCCCCAAAGTTGCGTGGCTGGGGAGAGCCAGACCCAGATCCATCACCCAGCTTTCCAGTGCCAAGACCAAGGTTTTAACTTCATCAGCTGCTGGAAGGTACTGTGTCATGAGGCTTTTCTGGAGCCAGATAGAGCCCAGTAAAATCCTAGCTCAGCTGTATAGCCTTAGCCAAGTTAATAAACTTCCCCAAGCTCCCCAGTGCCTTCCGCATTGGAGAACTTCGTTTATTTGAGTTCTTTGTCTCTGTCTTCCCATTCTCCCAGCATGCAAGTTGCTGCATTTGAGACACAATTTCCCATTTAAGTCTATGGGAAGTGTAATGTGGAAGATGGTCAGGCCTGGCTGATGATGCTTCCATTTCCCTTTGTAGCCCTCACAAAGCCAGGCCTGCTTGCTCTCTCCCCAAGGCCAGCCCCAGAAAGGGAAAATGGGTTTTCAGTAAAGAAAAATAACTGGCAGCCAAAAAATTAATTGAAAAACAAATTAAGTCTTTACTGTCATCTCCTGGAAACGCCAAAAAAGGACTCATAAACCACAGCAAATCTTTTTGAAATCCTCTTTCCCTATCCACACCCCTACCCCTGCCTTCCCATGCACAGCTCCCTGGTGACAGATCTGATCCTAAAGCTCTTTCTTTACTCCCAGCTCTCCAAAACCCACCCTCCAATTCACCCAGAACAATCTTTCTAACGCATATTCTTCTTTTCACTTTCTTTCTCTGGCCTTCTTTTTTTCTCTTCAATGAGCAATACTCTTCATCTGCAATATAAATCCCATTAACTTTCTTTCCTCTTCAATTTCCTTCTCACTCCTTACTGTAATTTACATGATCAGGCCAAGATTTGGGCTCCTTAGAAGCTGGTGGGGAAAGGAGTGGAGAAGAGCATGTTTTAATAGTTGGTGTTCCTGCTGCATATTTATTTACCATATATTTATATAACCATATATTTTACCATATATGCTACAAAAATACTTTGCATTCTTAGACATTTTAAACTTTTTATATTGGCAAATATATAGAAAATATTACTTGCATTTTACAGAGTAAGTAACCAAATAAAGAAGGGATATAATTATTGCCTGAGGTTCCATAAGTCATTTGAACAAGACATATATAGAGTTAATAATTCCTTTATTCTTGTCCTAGTCTTTGAAAACATTTCAACAGCAAGTATTTGTCAATAGTAAGTATTTATGGAGAACTTACTACCTTCCAGACATAATTCTAAATGCTAGGAAAATAGGGATGAGTAAGACAAACAAGATCCCTGTGCTCATGGAGACTTTTATTACAGGTGGAGTGGGGAATGAATTCTAGTGTGGCATGGGGAGTGAACAGATAAATAAGTTTTCTGATAATGAGAAGTGCTATAAAGAAAATGGAGCTGAATGACCTCACGGCCTGTATGAGGGTGGGTGGGCCAGTGGCTAATTAAGTCCATATGGACAGGGAAGCCTTCTTGAAGAGACGAAGATCTGGGGTAGATCATTCCAGGAAAGGAACAGCAAGTACAAAGGTTCCTAAGACTTGGGAGAGGAGAAATGTTCAGGGGAAGGGAGTTTCACTTGTTTGTAAACCTGAAAGAAAGCCAGTGATGGTGGAGATTGGAATGTGGTTGGTAGTGAATGCAGTTCACAGTAGGAAAGGTGGTCAGGGCACAGGTCATGTTGAGACTTACAGGCCAGGCCCAGGAGATGGAATTTATTCTAAGTGTAATGGGAAGCAATTGGAAGACTTTAAACAAAGGTGAAATATGATCTGATTATTTTTATAAAAATCATTTGGCTATGTTGAAAAAGGATTTTAGGAAGGCTGCTTAAGAGGGTATTTCTATGATTGAAGCAGGATATGCAGATTGCTTGGACAAGGGGAGTAGCAGTGGAGATAGGGAAAAGTAGACAGATTCAGGACATACTTTTAGGTAGAGCAAATAAAACTTGCTGAGAAGCTGGATGTGCAAGTGAAAAAAATGATGATTCCCAGGTGTTTGGATTTAGCAGCTGGTGAATGGGTAGTTGGGTCATTTTCTGAGATAGCGAAGAATAATTCAAAATATAGAGAGGTGGGCAGAATCAAGCTTCTGTTTTACTTGTGTTAAACCTGAGATGCCTAGTAGACAGGCAGGTAGAAATGTAAAATGGCATCTATGAGTCTGTCAAGATTAAGGTAAATATGCTGTTTTTTCTGACCAGAATACCTTCCTCCCCTTCTTCAGCAATTTCCTAGTCACTCTTCAACTGTCAGTTCAAATGCACCTCTCTGGGAAGTTAGCATCTTTCTCCTCTAGGGTTTATTTTAGCACTGATCATGGGGAGAAGTTGATGGTTTCAAGAGCAATTTAAGGAAGTAAAGATCCACAGGATGTTTGATCTGAGGGTGAGCAGGTGTCAACAGTGACTCCCTGGATTCTGGCTTGTCCAACAGTGTGAATGGTGGTGCCATTCACTGAGGTATAGAACACTAACGGGCAAGGGGGGTTAGGAAGATGAAGGAAGAACCATTTGTACAATTTTTATAATGTTGAATTTGAGGTCTTTGTGAGATATACATGTGGAGATGAGGAGAAGGCAGTTGGATATTGGAGTCTGCCCAGGAGAGAGGTTGCTACTGAAGGAATAATATTCAGAGTCAATAATTATACAGATAATAATCTGGGCAAAGACAAGAATCAGACCTTAAGGGTAAAAGATAACTTAGTGTAAGGAGAATAGACCAAGTATCGAGGAGTTCCAACATGTAAAGCTTGGTGAAAAGAAGGTAGTTCTGAGAAGGGAATTAGAGAAAGGGGATCAGGGAGATAGGAGGAGAACTGGGAAAATGTATCGCAGAAACCAAGGGTAGACAGCTTTCCAGGAAAGAGGGATTAGTCAACAGTGTTAAATGCAGCAGAGAAGTAGCTACTAATCAACCAAACCTATGATCCTACTAGTGCGTATTGTGTGCTAGAGACGGATCACACCAGCTCACCAGAGCCGGTTGTGCACATCTCTTCCCACTCCATGTTCAGTGATGTCATGTTCATAGCTTGAATTGGCCATGGTGGGAGTATTTACACCATGGAAATCAGCCAACACTACAAATCAGGGCTTCTTCCTCCTCACCCCTCCACTCCAGAGAACTGGTTGTTAAATATTTACCAACACACCACCAACTAAGGCTGCATATTAGAATTATCAAGCAGCTTTTACTTTTTTTAATTTTATTTTTTGTGTGTGAGGAAGACTAGCCCTGAGCTAACATCCATTGCCAATCCTCCTCTTTTTTGCTGAGGAAGATTGGCCCTGGGCTAACATTTGTGCCCATCTTCCTCTACTTTATACGGGATGCCGCCACAGCATGGCTTGACAAGAGATGCGTCTGTCCGCACCCGGGATCTGAACCTGCGAAACCCCAGGCTGGCGAAGCAGAGTGCACAAACTTAAGTGCTACTCCATCAGGACGGCCCCTCAAGGAGCTTTTAAATATGCCAGTGCATGGACCTCATTCCTAGATGTTCTAATTTACTTGTTCTGGCGTGTGACCTGGACAACGGTATTTTTTAAATGCTCCCTCAGTGTTCAATTATGCAGCCAAGATCAAGAACCATTGATCCTTAAAGAATAAAACAACTCTGTGTTTGGTGCTCATAGAACATCACATTGATGTCTAGAAAACAATAAAATGAGTTAGTCAATAAGAAGTAGTCTAGGAATTCCAGCTAAGCAGGACTGGAAGCTACCACAAGTCTGAACAGGCATAGTGTTAAGTCATATTGCTAGAGGTCAAGGAAGGTCAAGGAGGATCAGGGAACAACACCTACAGGTTCAGGAGGGCATGGTTCAAAATCTTTTCCCCTGTCTTCTTGCCACAGAGCAGAGTCTGAAAAACAGGCCAACTCACAGAAGAAAGTAGAGCCTAGTTGAGAGACAAAGAGAAACTTTCACCTGTAAACATTGTCCCTGAAATCCAGTTCTACCCCTTGGCTTTATAGGAACCGGTAAATCCTCCTCACACTTTGGGATTTCTGTTACTTTCATCTGAAAGAGACTGTTATCAGTCAGATGTGTATGAGTTAGGATTTCCATCATCTTGTCTTATTGTTGAGAAAGGAATCTTATTATGAACAAAAATGATGCCTACCCATGGCCTAGGTGATCAACAATAATTGCAATTCATGATCTGTAATATCAGGGAAAGACCCTAAATATTCAATATTCTTATCTCTTCTATTATTGAATCATACTTTCCTTTTTTTTTTTTTTTTTTGTCTTTTGACAACATTTCCTATTGATTTATGAATAAATATCTGTGACATTTATACTACCTAATACAGATGAGTACACATAGGACTCAGACTTTACCCCATGATGAAGTGAAAGTTTGAAAGAAAAGTTAGATATTTTTATTTGGGATAAATGTGATGAGCTAATGAATTGAGAAATCTACCCACTATTAGTGCTTTCACTGTGTTTCCTACAAAATTCGAAATATCCCATGGTCCAAGTTTCTTTTAGGTAAACATTTATAGTTTATTTCAAGAGGAGTGAACAAGGCAGTTTGAAAGATCACTTATACTACATTCAGAACTCAAGGTAATTTTATAAAAGATGAGTGGAAGGGAAAAGAGCCTCTTAACCAATTAACCAAGAGGCCACACTATACTTTAGAATTAAAATTACCCAGACAAGTGTGAAGATCCAAGTGTAGTTTCATTTATATCATCAAAGAGGTTCTGCAGCTATTGAGATGAATAAGAGGGTAACAGGTTTAATGGTACAACAATCAAAAGATTAAGATTATGTATAAGTAGGTGGGACCAATATACCTTCAAGTGGTGAAGATTTTTAATGAGGCAGAAGAATGGCTTTCATTACCTGGTTTATTTTCCAATTCAAACGACTCCTGGGGGTAATATTGCAATGTACAGAACAGAGTTTTCCAACTGTATGAGTTTTCTTTTGTCTTCTTTCATAGGTAGTTTATATTTGGTTTGGTTTTATAAAAGACTTTATTAGCTTAAATCAACACATTAACAGAACTTCCAAACTCCTGCAGCTAATTTTTTCAGAATTCAGAGGAGAGTGACATAGAAAATGATGATAACACAAGGAGAAATAAGTCCCCTTTTCTAAAGCTTTATCAGTATTGGGAGCAAGAATATTATTGTCCTAACCAAAAAAAAGTTATAAAATAGATATGTGATTGGCTTATTATTTTTAGGGCCAAATTTTGTTTCTTATCATATTGGCTTGCTCATCTTCTGATGTTTCAGGTGCAAAACAAAGAAGTAGAGATCAAAGTTTGGGTAGCATCTGTGCAAGATGGCTCACTGATTATTGGACATAAGACCATTCTTAAGTTCTCTTTCTCTGACAGGATGGTAAGAATGTGGATTCCTTCCTGCGGCTCTAAGATTAGACTGGGTTCATAGACTTTAATATTCACTTTTATGGATATTATGAGAGAACCTCAGGAACTTTGAGGGAAAGAATTTCTTTGTTTTTCTCTTTTGTGTTTTGATTTGGGTTTTTTTAAGGAAATATTTGGGGGAAAGTGTATGTGCCTCAGTCAGGTCATGGTGGATTTTTCTCAACCTTTTTTTTCTCTACCATTTCCCTGAAGATAAAATCTTATTTTAATCAATGAATTTAAATTAAACCATTTCAATTAATTAAAGTTTATTAAATTAAATTTCTCCCTAATGAGAGGAATTAAATACTAAGGAATAAGATTTTGTGAACTGAGTTAAGTTTTGGAGGACCACAAACCATTGTAAAATCTAAGATTATTTTCACTCCCTTCCCAAGGACCAACTTTCCTTCCTTTAGGGAGATTAAGGCTCAGAGACCCATTCAACTAAAGGAAAATGAGGAAAGTGGGCTCATTGTAAAGATCTTAGAGAATCTCCCACAGCCCAATTGCAGTGAGTGCAACCAGACTTCTAAAGAACTGTAAACCGGTTCTGACAGCAACTGGCTTCATCATCTCTTACCTGACCTTTGCCTAAGCATCTTTTCCTTTCTGCTTCTCTTACTCTGAGCAAGCAGCCACCCAAATGCCAGACCTTCACAAATGCTCTGAAATCTTGAGCATATATTTCATTGTTCCCTCTCTTATTGCTCTGCCGGCAAGGAGAAAATTATCAATAGGAGGGTCATCCCAAACCTGGCTCACCAAGCTACTCACCTACAGAACTTGCAAAAATACAGATTCCTGTAGATTTTTATTTAGGAACAATCCATTAAATAATGGAAGCTGGTCAGTATATTTTTCAATTTTTTTCTTAATTCCTCATTCACTGAATTCTTTTTAGTATTGCTTATTTGCAGAGATGATATAAATAATTAACTAAAGGTGCCCTGTCCTGTTGTTCTAGACTGCCAACAGTACCTTCTTCCATCTGGTTTTTAAACAGAAAGAGTATAGATTACTGTGGAGACATTCATAGTTGAAAAAAAAAACAGATGGACACTTAGAACTCTTTAGATTCTAAGCTCAAGGAAGCACACCCTTAAGCACCATCCAGAACACTGAGGCTGTCATGTTGGTGTGAGAAAGCTGCAAGGGGGCAGAAGAATATGGGGAACACAGTGTGAGAAGGAAGGTAAGAACAACTTGTGTTGTCCCTTCTTTGAGGGCGCTTTGTAGCTGGGGTTGGGGGGTGGTGGTTGAATGGGGAGGTACTCAAGAGAATTTCTCCTGAAATTCTGAATTTGGGGCGATTCTGAATAAAGAAAATGGATTCTGCATCTCATCTGGGGTTTGCTTTTAGGCTAACCTACAACATATCTCCTGTTGCCAGAGCAGGAGTAAAAGACAGCGGGGACATGACGTGACCCACCTTGAAGGATCTGAGCAAACACTGCTTCTGAATTCTCCCTGACAGGTAATCTTCTGTTGGAGGTGGCGCAGAAATTAGACTGAAGCACAGACAGTCCTCCACTCCAAAACCATCCAGTGGGGATATGGAGACGCTATCAGCAGAGGTTATGAGTGGACCTTGGCAGGAGGGGCAGAAGGAAGTGGCTGTGCCTCCCTGGGATCACTTCCCCTGGGAAGCCGGGCAGGGTGCCTGCAGGACATCTCATGTGCCACCCGGTAAGCCAACATCAGTCACAGTCCTGGTCACTGCAGGCAGCAGCAACTGGACAGAACCAGACAGAGCTGGGAAGATAGACCGCCTGGTCACAACCACGCTCCTTCTCCACCCACCACTTTGGGATGGGGTCCCAGACCCATTGGATCTCTAAGGAAGAGGAAACTCAGGAATTCAGCTCTGAATTTGCTAGGGACTGAAATAATACTGTAATAATAATTGTACTAGAATGGAAAGATTTTCTGCGCCAGACTGACTATCCAAAAGATACTAAATTTTAGTCCAGAAATGTCCAGCTATAACAGGATTAAGTTTTCTGAAACCAAACAGAAAAGGAAATAGATAAAAGAAGTTTAGGTTCTGTAAGCAAAAAATTCCAGGATTTTATTCGTGTACAACCCTTATTTGCAACTGCCCAAATAATACTTGTTAGACTCTCTCATCACTCCCAGTAGTGACCATCATAGAAGATTCTAAGGCACTGGATTGATTTATCATATAAATCCTTAAAATGCAGATTTTCAAGAGAAAATTTCAATGAATCTCAATTCTTTTAGCTTTCGTTTCTCTGAGAAACAGAAATTACGACAAAGAAATACTTCTTTCTGCATAGTTTTGGGTTAGAAGGAGAATGAATTAAAAAGAAAAATGGCACCAGGGAAAGTATCATGTTGTTGGGAATGTTATGAAAAGTTGTTTTGAATGTTATGGGGCCTCTGTCTTTGTCCAGACTTTAGAGAAACAAGCAGGCTCTGGGGGAGTAAAGCATGATTCCGTCTTGGCAAGACGTTGGGGCCCTGCAGGTCAGTCCAGGAGCTGTAGGCAAATATAGGAGATGGAAAACAAGCTCGAAAACCCACCACCCCAGTGCTTCCCTACCTCCTTTCCAAACATCACACTGTTTTCCTTCTAAGGATTTCAAAGAATTGCTTTTCAATTTTTTTTAACAGGGATATGCTATTTCCCAGTAGTTATTCATCATCATTTCTTTCACCTGTTTCTGTATTTTTAATGTCTGGGTTGCTACCCTTTTCTTCTTTTGATAAATAATATGGCAATGAACATTCTCCACATGAAGATTCAAGTATACCCACAAGTATTTCTCTGCAATAGATACCTAGAAGTGTACTTTATCTCTAGAAGCCTCTGAATTTTAAGTTTGGATAAATACACCAAGTTCCCCTTTCTAAAACTTTTCCATTTTATACTCCCAGCAACAATGTTTGAGACTGCCTATTTCCCCATTCTCAAACTTTTAAATGCTTGTTGGAAGAACACACATTCCTATTGAATTGTTTTAATTTGCTTTTTCCTATCGACAGTAAGGTTGAACCCTTCTTCAGTTTATTTATTGATATTTATATCTAGTCATTGCTTTTCTTGTCTTAGCCACCCAAATATAATGTGAATAGTAATGGTGAGTGTGTACAAACATATTAGTCTGACTATTAACACAACTTTTAGCTTCTAAACTATTAAAGTAGTAAATTTCATTAACAAGTGTCTTAATGTTGAAATATTCTTACTTGGATATTTCATTTGGATGTGATTAATTTTTCCATGCAATTGCCTTACCATTTAATATACTCTTTAAATCTCAAGTTTGTGCCTTTCATTGGGGGAATTTTTTTCCTATGATTTCTGTTATTTCTTGGCTTCTCCCTGGCTCTCTCCTACAAAGAAACTAGTTAGATGGATGTTGGAAATTAGGTATCAATTCTCCTTGGGCCTAAACTCAGTTCTTACAATATTTTTGTCTCTAATGCCCCTTATGTTCTAAGAGAGTTCCTCAACTCTTGTTTTCCAGATTAGTAATATATTTTTATCTATGTCCTTTCTATTATTTAACCCTTCTGTTAGTTTTTAAATTCCATTGATCAGAATTTTAATTTCCAAGAATTTTTCATTTTCTGATTGCTCCTTTTTCTTAGCAGTGTGTTCTTTTATGGATCAATAGTCTTGTGAATTTCACTAAGGATGCTAATTAGGACTGATTTAATGTTTTCTTCAGTTCTCCAAATTATCAGTTTCCAACCATTCTGCTAGTTTACTTGATTCTTCTCTTTCCTACTGTTAGTTTTTATCCAATGTCTGACAATCCTTGGTTGCCCACTCATTTTATGAATAATGAATGAGGTTGATCAATGTAGAGAACTGGAATGGGTTTCCTCTGTTTCTCCATCATCCCTCTCTCCTGCCTGGAAGGGGAAGAGGAGTCTCCATCAGCCTGCCTGCTTTATGCCCACGTACTCCAAAACCAGCCTCTCCATTGGTAAAATAAGAAGTATGTTTGTTAGTCAAGGACATTAATGTATTTGCCTTCCACTCTACACCTGTCATGGAGATTAGTGTTCCCTCAGGTCCTCCACCCAACTTTGAGCACTACCTGGGTGTTATCTTCACCTTCGTTAGACTGCAGTTGTTAACTTTGAGCTTGGTGGCAAACACCTCTGCCTCCTGCTGTTCAGTGTGAGAGAGCTAGGAGGGGGAGGGCTAGCCTAAATGTTCTAAAACAGGTTTTTAAAAAACAAACAAAAAAAACCTGAGAACTTCCCATGACCTCTTTCTCCTCTTCCTGTTAGTTTATTGACTAGTAATAGCAAATTCAGAAAAATATAAATTCAGAGTGTTTTTCCTCTTGGTTTGTGTTAGACTATGGCACTCTCTGCTCTGGCCGGTTCTATCCCTTCTATTTTCTATAGTTTAGAAATTTCTTAATTTCTGGCAGAAAATGACACCCTTTCCTGTTTACCAGCACTGTGACATGTTTGTATCTTTTCTGTCATTTTAATGGGTTTTGAGTAAAAAGAGAGGAAAAGCACATCTTCTGTCCATCATCCTGATCCAGTCCCCTATGACTCTGAACCCCTCTCCTTAGCCTTCCTTGCCTAAACTATTGGCCTAAAAAAATCCCTTAAACCCACCAGTCAATGTGTACACTGTCCTGCAATTTCTTTTCTTCAATCTGGTAGTTGCACAGAAAGATATTCCCTTACCATTTCTCTCCCAAGCTTTCTCACCTGTATTAACACAAGCAAGGATCCTGTGGTGAGGCCTGTGAGCCCAAACTGCAGAGTGCAGCCAACAATAAGATGTGCACATTGGGAGGGTGCCTTGTTGGATTCCACAATTACTTCCTCCATCTCAGTCATCGCAGAAAATAGGTTAATTAACAGGCCGGCTTCAGCTTTACTAAATTTATTACGAATTATATGTTCAGGGATGTTGGTAAAAGGCCAACATTGGCATCTCTTTAACTAGTAATTATTGTGTTTTATTGTTGTGAACCAATAACGCATTAACAAGCCAGGACTCAGCTTTATTAGAATGCCCGTGGCTCCTCGGTTCCATGCATATTTATTATTCGAGAGAATGGGATTCTTCTTCTCTAGCCTTCACTAATTTAAAAGAAGATATCCTCAATGAAATGTATTCAAATATTTTGACATTTTGCTTCACCTCACTTACAGAGCAGAAATTGTTTCTGACAGTTATTATACAGTGCTGGAATCCTGCTGCTTCCGCTGTTGAAGAACAGGTTGAAAAGACACAGCGCTTGCATTTTGTTCAAAGAGTGGTTCTGTGGCTTAGAAATAGCAGCACTGTCAGCTGTGATTCACTCAGAGTTTAGATAATATCCAGTCTATAGTCACTGCTAACATGGGTTTCTGGGCTTGGAGCGGAAGGAAATGAATGTAAGCGGGTGCCCTGAGGTCACTCAGGGCGAGGAGCGTGAAATATGGAGCTGGCATTTAGCCACCTAAAATTTTGGTAGAAATCTTCCTCCCCCTTCTCCACATTGTCAGCCCCCCATTATAATGGGCTTAAATTTCAAATGCATCTATTTACACAAAGCACACAACAGTAAATGTTAAATTGAAACACTGGGGCATTACAGAAGCTTGAACTGTCTAAAGCGATTAGAGGCAACATTTGATGGGCGTTTCTTTGATCTTACTGCAGTGAAAGCCAAAAATCACTCTCGGATCATCTGTGAGGGGGTGTGGGATGATATGCCACAGAACAACTAACAAACCTAACAAGCAATCTGATGTGATTTCTTTTGAGTACCTCTGGTTTATTCAGTAGACTTCTGCTCTGAATGCAAACGTATTCTTCCAAAGTAGTAGGACAAAGTATTTACTTGCAGAGGGCCTGACAGTAGCAGTGGCAGAGTTTGGTACCAACAGATCTTTACAGAGCTACTGAGAGTTGCTCTGCCAGAAGCAAGGAGAAAACCATTCATCAGCCCAGCTGCCATTATTTATTCAGTTTTTTTCCCATTTCACATCCAACCCAAGACTATGTCTGGAAGCAGAGGAGCAGCTCAGAGTCAAAACTGACCAGCTATGCTTTCAGAGGAGCCAAGAGGACTCAACTGATCACACTGGGTGTATGGAAACATAGTTGACTCCCCTGGGCATAAATTAAAGAGAAAAGAGAGCCTATATGGGGATTGAACCTGTTCTTGCAGGTTAACAAACAAATGTCACAGATTAAGGACACACTGATGTTAAAAGGGGAGATTCACCGCGTAGTGGCTCTGCCAACAACAGACCAAAGCATCTAGAAATCTGACTGGTGGAGACATGCATCTGGGGGACTGAGGGTATTTTGGGTTTGACATCCAGATTGGTTGAGGCTGAGGCACCTCAGCTAAGGAGTTGGCCAGGAGCCCCAGAAAGGGCCTCAGCAGGAGGAGAGGATCCTGCAGCAGGTCAGGGGATTTATTTGCTGGCGACATCCCCAGGGACCTGTGAGTAAATCTGGAGGGCACTGAGGGGTGACGAGACCCATTATTCATCAGAATGAGACATGGCCAATTCAGCCCTCGTTAGGGGTCTCTGCCAGGCAGTGAGAGGTCATACCCCGGCAGCAGCCTGGGAATAGATGAGAAAAAGCATTTGCCACTTTGGGAGGACGAAAAGAAAGGCATCTAATTTTTTCTTTTTAAGGTAGAGTCAGCTCTAAAGGAACTACAGAAAAAATATCTATGTGAGAGTAAATTGTTCCAGGCTAGTCTCTCAGTGAATAAAGCTGGGTAAGCAGGAAGAGAGGAAGTAGGATCCCAAAGCTTTAATCACACCGAATTGCAAATTATCTGTTCTTGTCTTATTCATTTTTATATCTCTAGTTAGTACCTTACAAAATGCTTGACACACAGTAAGTGCTAAATAAATATTGGTAAATGGATGTCAGACTTTTTTTTAATCTTCAATGTAATCACAATAGGGAACCAGATGGGAAACCATATATTACAGTATTTTGGGGGCCAGCATGAATGGTGTCTTCCCAGATAACTTCTTAGGAGGCAAGATTTGTGGGGTCTAAAAATGTGCCATTGCTCCAAAATGTCTCCAAGTTTCTGAATTTCTGAATCTCCACAACACACACATTTTCCACTGGTCATGATAATGTAACAAAATGCTCTAGATGGGTCATCTCATTTGGGGGTACAGTTGCCCCCTCGTACAGTTGAAGAATCTGAGACTAAGTGACTTTCCCAAGTTTACAGCTCTGGTTAGGATCTGAACTGACCCCAGAGCTTGGACTTTTCATCACCATCTTATCCTACCTCCTACACTATCACTAAAATCCTGCAACAATATAAATATCATTTAAGAAGGAAAAAAAACATGAATTGTCAATCATTAGCATATTTGTCTGAATTGATTCCTCAGATAAATTAGCCAGGCACTGAGCTGGACCCTGAAGAGAGAGAAGTAAAAAGTTTGAGGAGAAGGATGTTCTTGAAAATTCCAATCCCAGGGCTCTGACTCACTTATTTAGCACTTACTGTGTACAAGCATTTTACAAAGTACTAATCAGAGACATACGCCTCTATGGGTCTGTCTCTATCAGGCCAGTTCCATTTTCCGGCAGGGAAAACCCTCTTTTCCACATGTGTATACCACAAAAGATGCATTACTAATTTAAGTTTTTAAATAAAATCTTAATTACCCGTAGAATTGGGTAACCTTTTTTTTCTTCTTTGCACTTCTGTATCATCAAGAGTGGGAGATTAAACTGAATGAGAAGATTCTCCAAGGGAACATCCAAAGAATAGCTTAATAAAATGTGCTATTGTCCTATTAACTGGGGAGTGAAGCCATATTACAGTTATAAACTTCATTGCAAGAGAATCTCTGCAGCAAAAGCACTATTCAAATGGCCATCTATTAAGGAATAATGGAAGGCTTTAGAAAGTGCCATTAGTAAACATTTGATAGGAAATTGAAGCAGTTACCTATGTAATTCTCATGATGTGTACTTGAGACTACCTCTTTTTTTCCCTTGAACTATCCAGAGATTTCCATGAGGTAAACACAGCCTGTGGCTTCCACTTTGTTACGAGCAGAGTTTACTCAGTTTTCTTTTCCCAACATAGAGAAGCTTTAACCAACGCGAATAGTTACAATGAAAGGTAACATTTGCACATCTAGATTCTTGAGTTTCCTAGGAAAATTGCATTGTCCTTAGAGTTTTCCAGGGATTTGCAGTAAATAGTATAAGAAACTGTTGGAATAAATCTTTCCTCAAATTGGGTAGGCAAAGCTTGGCAAGTAAGAGGCTGTCAGATGTGAATGTCCTTTGACTATTCATATTTTCGCCATGGATTAAAGGCATCTGGATATATAATCTAATATATATCAAATATAATATATATCAAATATAATATTAGATATTGTATAATATAATATATGATTTAATATATTAATCCATATAGTAAGTACTATGTCTTTATGCATATATTATGTATGTAATGCATATAATAATATATTGATATATATATATATATGAGTGTATGTGTGTGCATGTAGATGTATATTTAATGGTCTACCATGTGCCAGGTATTTATAATAACAATGAACTAATACTTATTGAACACTTACTAAATGCCAGGCACTGTGCTTTAAAAATCCTATCCTAGGACTTGGTCAGGGAAGGTTTTATTGGGTACTATTATCATCCCTGTTTTTTCTATTAAGGAAACCAAGGCAGAGGTTAAGAGGCTTGCCCAAGGCCACCCAGAGATCTGAAGGTAAGCAGTCTGACTCCCGAGCCCACGCCCTCAGCCACTTTGCACATGTGGTCTCGTCTAATTAATAAATTCTAAAGCATTGGTGACAAAGCTCCGTTTCTGACTTACTTGTGTTTCTCTTTGCTAATGAAGACCTGACACAAGTGTTTGTGCCTCTTGCCCATTTTACTCAAATGAAGACTATTTTATGACAGAAAATAACCTTCGCACAAGGTTAATAAATGTGTAAAACGTGCCGATATCCTTGTGCCTGGCCAAACACTTTCAAGTTGAGGGTCATCTCAAGCTAACACTGACCTGACCTCCTTTGTCATGTTCATTAACCTTCTTTCACTTTTGAAACTAATTCTGAAATAGTAGCACTGATTGCTGAATCACCACATAAGGTAAGTTACACCTTGTGGGTCTGATAATGGTTTGTTAAAACCATTCAAATTACAGGTAATTTGAAGCAATTGCTATTTCCTATCCAATTAAATGGACTATTGTTCTTTACTGAAGTATTAGATAGTCTAAATCTAGTTCATTCAGAGCTTTCCAAAGTTTTGCTGCTTTCCAAATTAATGAAAGGTTTCACTATATACAGCATTATCATTAAAATTTTAAAAAGTGCTTTGGGAAACAATTATATAGCATGCTTTATAATTTTATCTTTATTTGCACACTTGGACATTAAATCATTAAACTTTCACAAGTCTTCCAGACTTAAAACATTCCCTTCACAAAGTTGAACATCATTAACATTATCGAGATTTACTCAAAATGCATTTCAAGTAGTTAATATACCTTAAATCATGAACTTTTATTTAGACAATCCATCAAAATAATCTTCGAAATATTTTTGAAACATACATTTACTTATTTTGGCAGTTCGGTGTTAGAAAACTTAGTTTTCTCTGAGTGTTGAATTCAGCACAAGATAGGTCAAATTTCATCCTTGATATTAGCAAAACTATTACCGGCTTTCTTTTGGTTTAACTTTGAAGGTGTACCCTTTCCATCCTTTTTCTATTTTCTTATTTATTTTTAACTTTTTAATTTTTTTCCGGATTTATTGAGATATAATTGACATATCACGTTGTGTAAGTTTAAGGTGTACAATATGATGATTTGATACATGTATATATTGCAAAATGATTACCACAATAATGTTGATTAACACATCCGTCACCTCACATAATTACAATTTTTTGTGTGTGATGAGAACCGTGAAGATCTACTGTCTTAGCAACTTTTGTATATCTCCCCATCCCCCCACCCCCCGCCCTGGCACCCCCTGACAACCACCATTCTACTCTGTTTCTGTGAGTTCAGCTTTTTTCAGATACCACATATAAGTAAGATCATACAGTATTTGTCTTTCTCTGTCTTAATTCACTTAGCATAATGCCCTCAAGGTCCATCCATGTTGTTGCAAACGGCAAGATTTCCTTCTCTTTTTTATGGCTTATCCATCAATGAACACTTAGGTTGTTTCCATGTCTTGGCTATTGTGAATAATGCTGCAACAAATGTGAGGGTGCAGATATCTCTTAGAGATAGTGATTTCATTTCCTTTGGATATATACCGAGAAGTAGAATTGCTGGATCACATGATACTTCTATTTTTTATTTTTTGAAGAATCTCTATACTGTTTCCCAAAGTGGCTGTACCAACTTACTTTCCCACCAACAGTGCACAAGGGCTCCCCTTTCTCTATACCCTCACCAACACTTGTTATTTCTTGTCTGTTTGATAATAGCCGTTCTAAAAAGTGTGAGGTGATATCTCATTGTGGTTTTGATTTGCATTTCCTTGATGATTAGTGATGTTGAGCATCCTTTCATGTACCTGTTTGTCTTCTGCATGTCTTCTTTGGAAAAATATCTACTCAGGTCCTCTGTCCATTTATTAATCAGATTGGTTTTTTTTCTATTGAGTTGTACGAGTTTCTTATATATTTTGGATATTAACCCCTTATCTGATATATGGTTTGCAAATATTTCCTCCTATTCTGTAGGTTACCTCTTCATTTTGTTGATTTTTTTCTTTTTCTGTACAGAAATTTTTAGTTTGATTAGTCCCACTTGTTTATTTTTGCTTTTGTTGTGTGTGTTTTTGGTGTCATTCCCAAAAAAATCATTGCCAAGACCAATATCAAGGAGGTTTTTCCCTATGTTTTCTTCTAGGAGTTGTATGGTTTCAGGTTTTACATTTAAGTCTTTAATCCCTTTTGAGTCAATGTTCAAGTGGTGTAAGATAGGGGTCCAATTTTAGTCTTTTGCTTGTGACTATCCAGTTTTCCCAACACCATTTATTAAAAAGACTATCTTTTCCCCATTGAGCAAGGATTTATTTCTGAGCTCTCAATTCTGTCCCATTGGTCTATATGTTTGTTTTATGCCAATACAATACTATTTTGATTACTAAAACTTTGTAGTATGGTTTGAAATCAGAAGGTGTGATGCCTCCAACCTTGTTTCTCTTTCTCAAGATTGCTTTGGCTATTTGGGGTCTTTTGCGGTTCCATATGAATTTTAGGATTTTCTTTCTATTTCTGTGAAAAATGCCTTTAGAGTTTTGATAGGGACTGCTTTGAACCTATAGATGGGTTTGGGTGTATGGACATTTTCACACTATTAATTCTGATTAATGAACACAGGATATCTTTGCATTTAGTTTTGTCTTTTTCAATTTCTTTCATCAATATCTTATAGTTTTCAGTGTACAAATCTTTTGTCTCTTTGGTTAAATTTATTCCTAACTATTTTAGTGTTTTTGATGCTGTTGTAAATGAGATTTTTAAAAATTTCTCTTTCAGATATTTCATTATTAGTGTATAGAAATGCAACTGATTTATATGTGTTGACTTTTTTATCCTATGACTTTACTGAATTTGTTTATTAGGTCTAATAGTTTTCTATTGGAGTCCTTAGGGTTTTCTGTATATAAGGCCATGGTGAGCCAGCCCTGATGGTCTAGTGGTTGAGGTTTGGTGCTCTCACCGCTTAGGTGGCCTGGGTTCATTTCCTGGTCACAGAACCACACCACCCCTCTGTCAGTGGCCATGCTGTGGTGGTGGCTCACATAGAAGAACTAGAAAGACTTACAACTAGGACATACAACCATGCACTGGGGCTTTGGGGAGAAGAAAACAAAAAAAGGGGGGAAGATTGGCAACAGATGTTAGCTCAGGGCGAATCCTTCCCTGCCAAAAAAAAAAAAAAAAAAATCATGGCATCTGCAAACAGAGACAATTTTATTTCTTCATTTCTGATTTGGATGCCTTTTATTTCTTGTTCTTGCCTAATTGCTCTGGTTAGGACTTCCAGTACTATATTGAATAGGAGTGGTGACAGTGGGCACCCTTGTCTTGTTTCTGATTTTGGAGGAAAAGTTTTCAACTTCTCACCATTGAGTGTGATGTTAGCTGTGGATTTATCATATATGGCCTTTGTTATGTTGAGGTATGTTCCTTCTATACCCAGTTTGGTGAGAGTTTTTATCATGAAAGGGTATTGAATTTTGTCAATTATTTTCTGCATCTATTGAGAGGATCATATGATTTTTATCCTTCATTCTATTGATGTGATGTATTGCATTTATTGATTTGCATATGCTGAACCATCTTTGCATCCCAGGGGTAAATCTCACTGATCATGATATATGATCCTTTCAATGTGCTGTTGAATTTGGTTTCCTAGCATTTTGCTGAGAATTTCTGCACCTATATTCATCAGGGATATTGGGCTGTAGTTTTCTTTTCTTGTGGTGTTCTTATCTGGCTTTGGTACCAGGGTAATACTGGCCTCATAAAATAAGTCTGGGGGTGTTCCCTACTCTTCAATTTTTTGAAAGAGTTTGAGAAGGATTGGCATTAATTCTTCCTTAAATATTTGGTAGAATTCACCAGTGAAACCATCTGGTCCTGGGCTTTTCTTTGTTGAGAGGTTTTTGGTTATTGCTTCAATCTCCTTAGTCATTATTGGTCTGTTCAGATTTTCTATTTATTCATAATTCAGTCTTGGTAGGTTGTATGTTTCTAGGAATTTATCCATTTCTTCTGGGTTATTCAATTTGTTGGTGTATAATTGCTCATAGTAGCTTCTTTTGATCTGTGGTGTCAGTTGTAATGTCTCCCTTTCATTTATAATTTTTTTATTTGAGTCCTCTTTCTTCTATTCCTGGTTAGTCTAGCGAAAGGTTTGTCAATTTTATCTTTTCAAAAAACCAACTCTTAGTTTCATTGATTTTTTTTTCTATTGTCTTTCTAGTCTCTGTTTTATTTCTGCTCTAATCTTTATTATTTCCTTCCTTCTGCTAACTTTGGGCTTTGTTCTTCTGTTCCTAATTCCTTGGGGTGTAAAGTGAAGTTGTTTGCCTTCCAATTAGAAAAGAAGAACAGAAACAGTTCATATTAACTTGAAATGGACAATATTTGTTTACAATTTTGCCTCAGGGCTATGTTAATTCTCCTGCTCTCTATCATCATGTTGTCTGAGGAGATCTGAACTGCCTGGACATCTCATAGACTACCACACTGATCCATTATATCAAGACATCATGCTGATTGGACAGGATGAAAAAGAGGTGGCTAGTATGCTTGAGGCTTTGGTAAGTTACCTGCTCTCTGTAGAGTAAGAAAGTAAACTTTATGAAGATTTAGGGAACTGCCACTGCAGTGAAGTTTATAGGGGTTCAGAGGTAAGCTGGAATATCCCCTACAAAATAAAAGACAAATCGCTGAATCTTGCATTCCCTGTTACAAAGAAGAATACATAGCATCTGGTGGGTCTGTTTGAGTTCTGGAAGCAACACACTCTACACCTAGGAATGTAGCTCCTGTCTTGTCTTGGTAGAGGCAGAATGCTTAACAATGAGGTACCAAATGACCGTGTATATAAACTGCTAACTATAAGCTGGGTGCTGACAGACTCACCAAGTCACAACTTTGGATGGACCTAGCACCAGTCTGTCATAAGATGGAAATGGAACATCCAGGATCCAGCCCAGGATTAGAGTAAGCTGCAAGAGAAAATAGCTCAGATGCTTATGTCACCTACCACAGTTGCCCCAGCACCCATCCCTCAGATCATACATATAGCCATATGAGAGTTCCTGTGTGACCAGATGAAGACAGAGGAGAAGGCCCAAACTTGGTTTATGGATGGCTTTCCTCTGTATGTGGATGCAAGCTGCATGCATATAGCAATTGCATTACAGCTACATTCAGAAGTAACTTGGAAAGACAGTGGAGAGGGAAAATCTTCAAATGGGAGATGTGATCAGTGTACCTGGCCATTCACTGTGTGTGAAAGGAGAAGCAGCCCCAGGTGAGAATACATATAGATTTCTGGGCAGGGAATGGTGGCCTAGATGCCCAGTCAGAGGCCTGGAAGGAAAATGACTGAAAGTTTAGAGACAAAGAGATCTGGGGTAGAGTCAATGGGTGGATATAGGGGCATGGGCATGAAGTATGAGAATTTTTGTATCACACATAAACACCCACCAGGAAGTATCCACTGTACAAGAGGCACGGAACAACCAAGTAGACAAAATGACCCTAGTCAGCCTTCATCATCAGCCAACCCAAAACTGGCATGGTGGGCATACAAATGAAGTGGGCTAAGTGACAGAGATGAGGCTACATAGCCACCAGGACTTACTGAAGTGAAAGCTGAGGGTGAGGGCAATTTAGAATGGATAGTGTAGAAAGGTTAGGGTAAATCCCAGTTACACCCCAGACCAACTGCAGCAACGAAGTCTGTAGTTTATCCCACTGATTCCCACCTCTAGTTTTCCCAAGCAACTTTTAGCCAATGACTGAACACAGAGGGGTACTAAAACAGGCCCATTCCAGCAAAATGTAGGGCTCCTTTAAAGAGCAACTTTGACCTGAGGACTCCTCATCAGCCTGGCTGAACTTTGAAACTGTTCTGAATTCTGTGACTTTATCCATCTCAATCCTCCTCTCTCCTTCCATAGGAATCCAACCTGCATTGTGATTTGAAGCCTTTTTCTACCTTCTCCTGCTCTCTTCTCCCTCCTGTACAAGTGTTTCTTCCAATAAATCTCCTGACATCTACTACTGTCTTGGTGTCATCTTCTAGGAGGACCTTAAACTAACACACCCATCTATTGAGTTCTTGACTTCTTTTATTCTTTTGTTGTAAATTTCCATTTGACTTTTAAAAATATATTTCAGTTCTCTTGTGAAAATCTCTATCTCTTCTTTCTTGAACATGTTAACCACAGCTATTTTAAAGTCCCTACCTGATAATTCTAATATATGGATCATCTATAGGTCTCTTTCTATAGTTTTCTCTCTCTCTCTCTTTTTTTTTTTTTTTTTTTTTTTTTGGACATTTTGGTCTAGTTTCTTGCATTGTCTGGTAAAAATCCTGGACAATATGCTTTTAAAATCACAGAGGTTCTAGATGATATCTTTTTTCCAGAAAGAATTTAATTTTCTTCTGGCAAGCAGAGTATAGACAGACCACCTTGATCCAGTCAAAGTGGATCAGCTTTGTTAGGGCTGATATGTTTCTGGTTTAGTCTTGCTCTTAGGGTATATTTACTCTTAGAGTATAGCCCTGCTAGGGTCTCAATTGAAAACTTGGGTTGTTTAGGAGTGTTTCTCCATTTTAGTGGGCTCTGAACCTCACCCTCTGCTTCCCCAGACCCAGGAGACTGCTTATATCTCTGCTCAGCTCTTCGTCTTCCTAGGTGCTGCTCTTTTGTCTGGTGTCTTGGCATCTCTCATTACATCTTGACAGCTTACAGTTCAGCAAATGCTTCAAAGAGAAATTGCATAGAGAATTTCTGAATCACTTCTCTGTAGTTGCCTCCTCTCCTAGCCTCTCAAGTCTTGGCTACCTTGGCCACTCTAAACTCCAACTTTTACCTTTGAGTCCAGTGAAACTGCACAAAGCTTCAGGCCACCACTTCCTGCCTAGCTTCTTCTCTCCATTTCTTAGATTGGCAAATGCCTGGAGGTAAAAATAGATGCAAGAGTGACGCTCATCTGAGTATGCTTTCCTTCTCTCTTGGACCTTGGTCCTGCAAATCCTGGCTTCCTAGACAGCTCTTTGACACATTCAAACTCCTTTCTTTTATTTTATTCAGTTTCTCAGGCTTCAAATGTGCCACACTTCCTCCTAAACCTGGGCCTTTGCAAATGCTCTTCTCCCCTCTTACAACATAATCCCACCTCGTCCACCTGTTTAGTGACCACTTTTCTCTCAGATATTACCTCCACCATCGATTCTACAGAGAAGCCTTCTCCTACATCCTTGGCTGGATCAAGCCCTCTCTTATGGGCTTTCAGGGCATCACACCTACCTCTACTTTCTAGCTCTTATCATCAGTGCAACTTTATATTTATTAGTGTAATTACTGAATTAAATTCTCTCTCTCTTATTATACTATGACCTTAGTATGGACATTTATCATGTGTGATCAACATTATACCCTCAGTGACGAACAAGTGCCTGACACCCAAGGAATGTTCAATACATATCTGCTGAATGAATATGGTGCCTCAATCATCTTTTGAAGTAGCTTACCCACTATATTGGAATATGAACATATCAGTTAAGACTCTGTCAATGAGTGAATGAAGCCAATAGCTAACCACTGAATAGTGTTCTTCTCACTGATAATTACACTGTGTGTGTTTGTGTGTGCATAACTGGAATTGAGTTACACATGACAAAAATGTAAACTACTCAGCAGTAGGAAAGAGACTTCTTGGACAAGTACTTGAATATTCATTGAAATCAGAAAACTACAAAGATCTCCAGGGATAAAATTTTAGATTCAGATAAGAGCAATTATCCAGTAATTCATTGAGCAACTCTACCAAAATGGAACGCTAACAAAAAGAAAATCAAAGAATGCTTTCAACGGCAGAGCAGGAATTGGGCATTGCAAAAGGGAGGTAGGACGTGTTTGGCAGAAAGTTTTAGTGAAAGGGAGAAACAGCAGAAAGAATGAACTGCTGGGGAGAGCAGAAAGTTCAAAGTGTCATGTTACCTGTCTTCAATGCAGATCAAAAAGTACCCCAACATTTCCACCTGCCTGACTTTATAAAACAAAATATAGGTGAAAAGTGGGATATTAATCCCAAATAGCCTAATCATTGTGTTGAAACATCCTAGGAGACCCAAAGCATTCCTCATATGTCAAGGACTTCCACCACTTTGCTGTAAAACTGAAAAGTCAGAAATTTAAATGTTGGACAGTATGTTAGTTGGTATATGGAACTAGTTAAAGTTTATTATGGTTATCTGAAGCCAAAATGGTCATTTGGTAAATTTACCCAAATAACAGATCAAATCACCCAAATTAGCAGTTTAGTTACATGTGGACTGAGCAGCTCCACAAAGAGATCCCCAAATCCAAGGTCTGTTGGTGTTGCCTGGAGCCAGACCCCACTATATAGTCTGTACATTTTGCTTATCAGTAATATTCCCAACAAAGGCCCAGCAGAAGGATTTTGTTGTGGTGGTTTTTTTGCCCCTCCTCCCTCAGACCCAGGAGTCCAGACCCCAGTCCCTCCTCCCTCAGACCCAGGAGTCCAGACCCCAGTCCTTCCTCCCTCAGACCCAGGAGTCCAGACCCCATCCCTCCTCCCTCAGACCCAGGAGTCCAGACCCCAGTCCCTCCTCCCTCAGACCCAGGAGTCCAGACCCCAGTCCCTCCTCCCTCAGACCCAGGAGTCCAGACCCCAGTCCCTCCTCCCTCAGACCCAGGAATCCAGACCCCAGTCCTTCCTCCCTCAGACCCAGGAGTCCAGACCCCATCCCTCCTCCCTCAGACCCAGGAGTCCAGACCCCAGTCCTTCCTCCCTCAGACCCAGGAGTCCAGACCCCATCCCTCCTCCCTCAGACCCAGGAGTCCAGGCCCCCAGCCCCTTCTCCCCAGGACCCGGGAGATTAGGCTGTGGCCCACTCCTCCCAGACCCAGGAGGCCGGATCCCTCACCGCTCCATGTGGATCTGCCAGTAGGCAGGGATCGTGACTGGCACAAAGGTGAGGGGTGGGATGTAGTGTGCTGGGTCTGAGCCACCCAGAACCACCTCTCCTCCATCAGCCACTTCAGGGTCCCTACAGAGGCAGAGTGCTGTCAGTGTCACCTGCACTTCCCCCAGCAGAAGGGGTTCTAGTCCAGTTTCTTTAGGTAAGATATACCCAACCAAACTGCATTAAATCTGTCAACAAATGTGTATTGAGTACTGCCATATGCCAGGCACTGTGCTAGGGGCTGGGGATGCCATGGTGGTTTGAACCACAGACTCTATTCCTGGCCTCATGAAGTTTACAGTCTATGGGAGATAAGCTTTAAGCAAATAAACAGACAAACAAATGTAAGATTGCAGCTGTGGCTAGTGCTACTAAGGGGAGGTACATGGTGCCATGGACTCTGAAATCAGGACATTTGACCTGGATAAGGGAGAGGAAGTGACATTGAGCTGAGAGAGGAGGGCAACAGGGAGAGGGAAGCTCACTCCAGGCAGAGGGAGCAGAAGTTTGTGTGCATATTCACTTGGAGTATCTAGGGAAATTTCTAGATGTTTTTTTCTTACAACACCCCAAACTTCCCTTATCGCCCCCAATATGTATTTGACTTGATTTGGGTATAAGGCAGACAGCTACACCAATGGTTTAGAAAGTGTGGCACTTCTCTCACTAGACAAGGCTCCTCAGTTCCACCCACCCCAGTGGCCCTGAGGGGAGAAGAAGGCCACGGAAAAGAAGAGAGAGAGAGAGAGAGAGCCCTGAATTAGGGACAATGCAAAGAGTATGTCCTCCTGTAGCTCTCATTCCCTGGAGAGATGAACTTCAAGACCACTTGTTGGCATCCTCATGGGTGTTGGGACATCGACCAGCCTTCCACTCTGGCTGAGATGGCAGGGGAAATATGAAGAGATCAACTGCAATGCAGAAAGCCCTCCATGTCAGCTCTCACAAACTCTTTCTAGATGAGTGGGAAGCTTGTGATGGCTGCCTGCTCCTGTGTCTCAGTTCTTTCAGGAAAAATACGAAAGACAGGAGAGACAAAGCCAGGGTGGAAAGATTTGCAGTCTAAGAAAATAAACCACAGGGATCAGTTATTTCAGAAATATTACTCTAATTAGAACAAAAATAAGTGAAATCACTGAAGATGATTTTTTTTTTTCCTTTGGTGAGGAAGGTTGGCTCTGAGCTGACATCTGTCACCAATCTTCCTCTTTTTGCTTGATGAAGATTGTCCTTGAGCTAACATCCACTCCAATCTTCCTCTATTTTGTATGTGGGACGCTGCCACAGCATGGCTTGATGAGCAGTGTGTAGGTCCACGCCTGGGATCTGAACCTGTGAACACTGGGCCACCAAAGCAGAGCACAAGAACTTAACCACTATGCCACAAGGCCGGCCCCGAAAATGAACTTTTTAATGAATCCAAAGTATAGTATTTCCTTCTCCTTGGTGTCATTAGCTGTCAATGTCTGGCCCACAAGACAAAAGCAAACCAGACAGGCAGCTTTGGATGGGCTCTTGTCTACTCTGTCTATGACTTTATAGCACCAAATTTGCAGTTAAAATACTGAAAATAAAAACACCCGACAGCCCACATACCAGACGTTTTCCACTGGTATGATGGTCTCCAGTGGTTTCTTAGGCCTGTGTTGGTGCTAACATATTTTACAAGACTTGTGAAGAAACTACAATTCTCCACACACAATGATTTATGTTTCCGTGTAAAGGCACACGCCTTTGTTGATGGTGATTAACAAATGATACAGATACTATGGAGGTTGCTGCCATAGGCAAAGAGTACACCAGTATCAAAGTGTGTGGAGTCCTGAAATAAGACAATAGGGTTTATATGCAGAACATGGGATCATGCAATGAGCCAGGACTGCTCAGGTGGAGTAAAGTGGAGGGTAAGAGCTTGGGGGTGGTGAAAGGGATTTGCTTGGGCAGCAAGAGTCAGGTGTCAGTTCCACTGAGTATTGTAGGAAAGCTCAAATAGACAAAATACAGAAAGCAAAGCGTAACTCTCCAGGAGGGAGACTACAGAGCCTTTATTGGGCCAGGGAAAGGGCAGACAGTGGGGAGAACAAAGTTTTCCTAGCTACCAGAGACAACGAAATCCCAGACTGTGGAGTTAAAGCATTGCCGCTGTTGAGCCAGGAGGCATTGACAAGTCTTCTTCTTCTCCTGGTGCCAGGAACCAGGCTGGACCTCCAGTGGGCTGTGCAGTGACCTGGAGCCAAGGGATGAGGCCATACCCAGGATGGCAAGAACCTGCCCAGAGAAATACGATAGTGGCTACAGAACTGGGAGGCCAATGGGGACAGAAAGAACCTCAAGATTCACCTATTTAAGACAAACCAGGTGAGTTAAACAATGATGAACTGGGTGACAGGCTGAGTCATGTCAACTTGAATGTAACAGGAGGCCCCCATTAGGTCTGAGTTACAGAAGGAGAGGACCCTCAGATTTCAACAGTCACACTGTTTTAGGGCTCCCTTCCAACAGCATGGGCTATCAAATCAAGCATTCTTGACATCTCAGCTCATAATAAAAGGTCCCTTTGAGGGCATACATCAGCTAAATAGGAAAAATGGTAGTGCCTTCCCCTCAGCCTTAGGAATAAGATCACAGGCTTGTGGCTGCTTTGAAAGGGAACAGAGATTATGCACGGAAGTGAGTGCTTCTCAAACCATTCTAGCCACACCCTTTGCCCATGCTCAGAGTTATTGGTCCTGGGGGCTATGTGGGAAAGCAGAGTCGTTCTCATTGGTGTCTCTTAAACCTTCCAGTTGCCACTTCAGTGCCACTCATTGGCTTGGTCCAGGGGATTTATGCATTCAATCTCCCACTTCTTCACATTAGAAGTGGAGCAGACAATCCCAGGTTAGACAATTTATCCATCATCTCTCATCAGAAGTTGCTCATTCTTCACATTTGCCCTGCCCTGAACTGACAGATGCAGCAGAACGCATACACACTCTTAGTCTTTAGCTGAGATGATCTTCATTCTCTGTGAAAGGAAAGAGAATAAATTCGGGTAACAAATATTCAGCCTTTGTGCAAAAGACTACAGAAGGGGTTGTAGTAGGACCAAGTGCATGGGGCAGGGTGAGGAGCAGCAGATCCAGGGACAGAAGACATTGGTAGCCGGAATTTGCTCTTGAAAGCAGACAGCACCTCTTTTGGTCTCCAGGTGATGGTGGTGGGACAAAGGGGCCCAGTAATTCAGGATGAGTGACATGAAGGCCCAGGAGAAACAGATCTAGTTCCTTCCCCCTCCCAACCTTGTTTTTATCACAAAAACCACACAAATGCCTCTTACATTAAACTACAGCTGAGAACAGGAGATTGACAGAATTTTCACTTTTCATCTGGAAGATTCAACATCATGTAGAAACAGCTACTGTGGAGCTCCTAAGGAGGGAAAGGGTGGGAAGCAACCTATCTTGAAAGACTGATTTTTTAAAAAAAAGTTTGGAAGCCACTAGGTGTTTGGTACTTATTTTCAAGGCTATAAATCCCACAGCAGGTGCACCTAGGCAATCAGGATAGGCAAGAACTCTGATAAATTCAACGGTGATACTTAGGGCCACAGAAACCCTGGGAGGCTATAAATAGTCATTAGGAGTGAGATGTTGCTGAACACCAAGGGAGAAATCCACCAATGGAGCAGAAATGTAAATCAGAAACTATTATGATGAAATTGTGTTTTCATATTAACTAGAAAGGAAGAAGAAAGAGAAAAAGCAAGAATTATTAGATTTCCTTCCTGTGGTTAGTTAGAATTTGAGCCATTTCAGACAATGTTGAAAGAGGGAAGAAAGGGAGGAGGGAGGGAGAAAGGGAGGAAAGAAGAAAGGAAAGAAGGAAGGAAGGAGGGACAGAAGGAAGGAAGGAAGGAGGGAAGGTAGCAGACCTCCCCCTCCCATTTCATTCAAATGTCCATCTGAACCTGAGTTCAGTCCAGCTATTCTAGCTGTGTCCATAGTCAATGAGCTTACAGAGATTGTCACAGCAACTTCTGTCACCTTTCGGTTGCCAAGGTTGGGTTTCTTTTTGCAAGAGAACAAAACTATTGATAAACACTGTTTACTTCTAGCATATTCTCTGAGGACGTTGGGAGGATTAATGCATGTTTGACAAGTCATTCTTAAAGTGTGTGAAGATCCTTGCAGCAAAGGCACCATGCATATGTAAAGTAGTTATAATCATTTTCAAAATTCACTGCTTACCTGTTTCCACCTCCAAGAAACATACATTTTAATCATTCAGGTGCTTTGGTTTATTGGATTACATCTCACAAATTTCAGGGAATAACAGAAATATATTTCATTAGATGATAATTAACAATGTAGTTTTCAGGTTGTTTCTGTGTGTAGTTGTACTTTTGATCATCTTTTCCATGAATGATATTTCTATTATTCAAGTAGGTCACCTTGAAATGTAAGTTTGCACTGCATATGAAGAACTCTAGGCAAGTCACTTTTTTTTTTGCTGAGGAAGATCCACCCTGAGCTAACGTCCTTTGCCCATCCTCCTCTTTTTTTTTGCTTGAGGAAGATTAGCCCTGAGGTAGCATCTGTGCCATTCTTCCTCTACTTTTTTATGTGGGACACCACCACAGCATGGCTGGTGAGTGGAGTATGTCCACACCTGGGATCTGAACCTGTGAATCTGGGCCACCAAAGCGGAGCACGCGGAACTTTAACCACTTGGCCACAGGGCCAGGCCTGGGAAGTCATATTTTTTGAGGTTCTCTCTTTCTCTTTTTTGAATCAAATTTTACATATGGATTTATAGAGCAATAATTGCTACAAATATTTGGCAACACAGGATCAGAGTGGTGAAAGAGTTGGTAATGTTGTTGTTATACCACTTAATATGTTCTTGGCTGACCCACACAGACCCTATTTCAGAAAATGCTTCCATGGACCCAGAATATAATTGATTCATTTCCTTGGTTGGGGAAGGATGATCATTTGTTAGCAATTGAAAAAATGAGGTTCGGCATCACATAATGTTTTATTTAGCCCTCCAAGGGTGATCAGACTATAAGACAGAAGGCTGGGAGTTCTAAAAATAAATAAAGGGGATAAAGAATAATGGTGAAGAGCATTAGCTCTGAAGGTGAAGTGCCTGGGTTCAAATCCTGGCTCTACCACTTATTAGCTGTATAACTTTGGGCATTAACTTCTGTGCCTCAATTATTTCTTCTGTAAAATGGTAATATTGAGAGTACCTGTTGGCAAGGTTACTGTGAAGATTAATGAAAGTATCTATATTAAGCTCTGAGCACATAGTACACACTGTACAAATGCTTAGTTGTAGGAATAGTTCTATATTTTGATGAGGTTTAATGTTGCATCCCTTCTCTACCACTGCCTGTCCCATTATTAATACAGGTGGCCACCAGGTCCTCTCAATCCTCCTTCTCAATGTCTCTCATATCTATGCCTTCTTCTCCATCCAGTTGCCAGGTCTTACAGCAGATCCCCTTCACCTTTCTCTGGATACCCACCTGGACTACTGCTACCATCTCCCGACCTCAGCCTTGATACCTTTATAGTTCACCCCTCCCTGCACACTGACTCCAGTTCTGCTTTCTTATGATCATGACTTCCTAGGCTTAAAAACATTGATGTCTCCCACCACCCACAGGAGGAGGTTGAGATGTTTTAGCCTGGCCTTCAAAGTCCTTCACATCCTGGCCACAGCCTATCCTGACAGCATCATTTCCCACTATTCACCAGCATTGATACTTGCCAAGTCCAGCTAATCTATCCAGAGCAATGTCATGCTGCCATGTTCCTAAATCTGAAGACAGTACCTGGATTCTTAGAAACTTTTTTTTTTAAAACAGGAGCATGTATTTCCTTAGACCCTATCTTTTTTTTTTTTTGCAGAGGAAGATTTACCCTAAGCTAAATCTGTTGCCAATCTTCCTCCTTTTTCTTCCCCTTCCCCCTCAAAGCCCCAGTACATAGTTGTGTAGAGTTGCAAATTCTTCTAGTTCTTCTATGTGAGTTGTCACCACAGTGTGGCTACTGACAGATGAGTGGTGTGGTTCCGTGCCCAGGAACTGAACCTGGGCCACCGAAGCAGAATGCACTGAACTTTAACCACTAGGCCATCAGGGCTGGCTCCTTAGAAACTTTTTAAAAGTTTTTTACCATTACAATCAAGGGAAAATCAGGCAAAGGATAAATAGAATCTTCCCTGTGCCAACACTCTCCTTTTTCCATACTAATACCCTGAAAGGGAAAGCAAAATTGCACATTACTACTGTGTCCAGCTTTGAGAACACAAAGGACTGGTTAGATTCATCCACACTTGACATGCCAATCCAGATTATTCTGAACCAGGATCTCAGAATTGATCGAGTATGGGGAGGTCAAGATGAGTCAAGGTCAGGATGGGGCCCTGGGGAAGGGGCTGTGGGATAAGGACAAGGGAGGCTGCCAGCCCCTAGGCTGCAGGACCAGCAGTAGTGAAGGAAGGAGCGAGAAGAGCACTGAAGGTAATTCACGGTTCTGGTTACTATTGCTGCATAACAAATCACTCCAAAACTCAGTGGCGTAAAATAACCATTTCATTTCGCTCATGATATCGTAGGTCAGAAAACTAGGAAGGGCTCAGTTGGACAGGTCTTCCTAGGGCTAGAAAAACAAACATGGGAGTCATAGACATAAGTTTGTGGTTATGCGGAGAAAAGGAGACGACCAAGGACAGAACCTTGGGATCATCAGCCTTACTGGGTCAGCCAAGGAAGGTCTGTCATATTCACTTCCAACTTGCACACATTCCTTGTGTATAAAAGACTCCTTTTAAAAGAATTTCCATGGCCACTGAGGAGATCGGTGACCAAAAACTCTGCTTTCCTTCTTAGTTCTTCCTTGGTTGTCCCCCTTGTGGTTGCAGCAGATATTAGCTGGGGCTGCAATCATCAGAAGGTTTAACTGACTGATATCAATACACATTTTTTAAGTGAATTGGATTAAAAAAGATATCAGCATTTTGTATCCACATTATCAGTCAGAATAAACTAGGTTTTGCTGCAATATCAAACAACTTCACAATCTCAATGGCCTAAACAACAAAGGTTTATTTCTTGTTCATATTACATGTCTATTGCAGATTGACTGGGGGCTCAATTCCACATCGTCATCATTCTCTACCATCCAGGCTGATGAAGCCATCACTAGTTGCCATGGCAGAGGGAAAAGAGAACATGGCAAAGCACATAGCGACACAAAACTTCTACACAGAAGTGACACATATTACTTCCATTCATATTTTCTTGGCTAAAAATAAGCGTTGACCATGATTGAGCTCAGGGCCAGGGAGGAACCATCTTACACCACGCCCCAAATGAGAGAGAGAACCAGACACAGTGAACAGCACTAACGACTAACACAATGGGCAATCACAACAAAAAAGGTTGCTTTTGGTTGGGAGATCAGAGGAGACCTACTGGGGGTAGCTAGGAATGGTAGTATTTGTGTTATACATAAAAGGTGGCAAGGATTTAAATAAGTGGAGATTGAGAGAAAAGAAGGGGGAGAGAAAAAAGCATGGAGGTAGGAAAGCAATAGGCAATATTATAAAGGAGAGTCTCGCTTAACTGGCACACGGGTGCTAGTTCTTTCTAAAAAACTTTATGCTGGAGAAAAAGGTGAATTTGCTTTACACCAAACATGTAAGATTGATAAGCTTGAGAGTAAAACGATATGCTAAGTTAGAGAATGGATAATGCTGTTGCACGATAGGCCATGAAACTAGGTTCCCCAGTAAAGGGAAGAACAAGCCCTGAGGACGAGATTTAAGAAATAACTTTTTGCTTAAATCACAGAGACAGGAAGTATCCTGTTGAATTAGAAGATAATAATAAAAAAAAAGTGCCTGGCAACAGGGGACACGCATACCTCAGGTAAATTTTCTGTCTTCTCTCATGAAGAAAAGAATAGACTATATGGCTTTTGGTTTTAGATGCCACTGTGCTGTTAACATCCGCTGGGTTCTGTGAGTAGAAGAAATTATTAACAGTAGAAATATCCTCCTTCGTCATGATCATCACATAGTAGAAAACTGGTAGTTTCATTGCTGCTCTGAAAACCAATTCTGGCTTAAAGCAATAGATGGTTAACTATCAAATACCAGTTAATATCCTCATTGTAAGCTCCTGGAAGGCAGGGCCTGTGCCTATTTAAATTTATGTCTCCATTACAAGCGTAGAGAAGATACTCAATAAGATGTATTGAATTGAATTGTCTAAAGAATAGAAAATTGTAGAGAATTACTTCATTTGGGTTTTTTATATTTTTCTTTAGAGGCAAATATTTTGCTTAGGTAAGATTTTTGCCTGCATTAAAGCTTTCACAAGCAGAAAATACGTGGTTTGAATACTGATGTGGTGAATTACAATTTTCTTTAAAATTTTATTCTTTGCTAGGCTCCCTCCTCTCCATGTGTTTTTGCAGTATATGTCAACTTCCCACCCTGGTGAGCTGAGGGGAACAACTTAGTAAGAAACACCAACTGCCTCCTAAAAGTCTTTAGCTGGGGACACTCCTGAAACATTCAGCTTCCAGCTTCTTCCCTCAGCCTCAACATACTTCCTGAGGCCTACCTTCCAATGTAAGCTTCCAAACTAAGAGGAAAAAAGGAGGAAATTACAAAGGAAGAAAGATCTTTAGGTGTTGGCTACTAATTAATGTAGCGCCTCCAGGTTCCCTAGATTATAATCCTTTTGTGTCACACACTTGGGTTCCTTCTAGAAGTTCCAAGTTCTCAAACGTCAGTATTTCTCAGGCCACCAGGAGAGGGAAAGTCTTTAGCTCCTGCCCACCAGGTGGCCAGGGTAGAATCAAGTTTACTTTTCTAAACGTGTGTATGGCAGCTTTTGGTGATCTAGCAATTGTATTTATGTCCCTGATGATTGACAAGATCCCTTCCTGAGAAGGTTAAATTATGCGTAAAGGGTATTAGGCCAATAGGTTATGAAATTATTTTTTTATGAGTTATAGATTTAATAGAGTGTATTTTGGAAAATATTTATTGCCTTTTAAGAGAAATAGACATTTGGGAAGTACCTCCATCTTTTGAGGGACTGGACAGAGTTACCTAAAATAAGCCAGGGAATGAATGACAGGTGGCGAATGCCCCTGTCCTGGCTGGCCCCGGGTGAATAGGGAGCATGTATCTCTGCACTTGAGAGGCCAAGCCGGTAGGTGTTCAGGTGAAAGTACTTAGTGAGGATTGACACACTCTACACAATCTAGCTGAGAGTGAGCTGTAGCGTAGCTGGGACAGAGCAGGCTTCAGCAAAGGATTTTTACCACATAGATCATATTAAGCAAACAAAAATCATTAAATCATTAGACTTTATTAAATTATGTTTGTTTGATAGAAAAATCTCTTGATTGTTCTGTTTTGTTTATGTAGCACAGTGTTAAAATGGGCTCCCCTAGCCTCGATTTTGACTGTAGCACTAATGCAACAGGCCCTATTGTCAGCATGAGAAGGCTGCCCTGTACAAGGATATAAAAGGGCCAAGGCTGGAAAGAAGGGTGAAAGAACTTCATGAAGAGATTTATTTGGAGGGAGCTATTATCTGTGGCCTACTAGCAGGGTGAGGACCCTCCGTGGGGATACAACTCCTTCACCTCAAGCCTAGTGCAGGCGTTCTCTGTAATGGAGCCACTGAGAGCCACGCCCAATGCACCCGAGAACCATAGTGGCAGAGCGAGCAGCTCCCTGGATCAGTCTGTACCTACAGCGCCTATGTTTCCCTTGCACCAGAAGGAGGCCAAAAGGGAGTCAGCTTATCTGGAGTCCTAGACTCCAACAGGAGGAGGCTGCAGATGACCCACTGCTGCCCAGAAGCCCAGGAAGGGGTCACACGCAACCCCACCTGCACTGAGGGCACTGCAGGTGAGAGGCCCCAGTGATAGGACTCTCTTCAGAACCTGGACAGCACCCCAAAGGAAGAACCCTATGCCCTCACTTCTCCTCCCCCAGTTTTGATCCTGGTGGAGATGAAAAGCAGCTAGCAAGTAGAAAATGAAATGTCAACTACAGGTCTTAGCATGGGGGCAGGGGCTCAGGCCGGAAGTCTTATCTTTAAAAGAGGATGAAAACAATAGTTCAACATTAGGGCAAAAAATCTAATTTCTGAATTGAGACTTTGTTTTTAGCTTAAAGAGATGATACGTGAATATTTTATATATGTCAAGAATACGATGAAAGTCATGGGATCTTCTATCCAGGGACAGAGACAGATTCTCCCCACTGCCTAAATTTTAAATGAGCAGTAGAAGCAAACCCAGAGTAGTGTTTTCTCATATCCTAGAAGCCACGCATTCAACGTAGCGGTTACATTTACGGTCACCTTCTGAACCCTAACTGTGACGGCACTCGGTCTAGTTACATGTATATGAAAACTGCCACCACCTTTCATGTGATGTGAAAATCTACAATTTTCTAAGAGAGAAGATTCAATTCTACCCATCTTGATCCCTTGAAACTTCTGTAAGTAATAAGGGAAAGCATCCTTTTCAGAGATCTAGTTTTCTCCTCAGTGACCCCAGAGTAACCAACTCCTCACATGTTACAGATCACTGAGGCCAAGGATTTTAAATTAAGATAGGGATACAAAAATACAATTTTCTGATCCATCCATGAAATTTGCTACGTACTTTTTTCTGCGATAGCTACTACCTGCCATTTCTTTACATGTTGGGCTACTAAAATTTCCTAGATAATAGGGTTCTCATTCCTCTGCTAACAGGAACCTTTAGAAACTTAAGAGGCAGGGTGTGAAGGTGGGCTATTATTCTGGCAGAGTTGAAGATGGGAGGGGGGTGGTGCCCTTGATTGCAATGTGGTTACCTGAAGTGGGTTGCCCCATGCAAAAGGGTAATGGGATCTTTGACTGTCAAAGTGAGCATTCAAAATGACTTTTTTATTAACAATGAAAAAAATGATTAAGTATAATTCTTTATCTTCAAAGTGGTCCTTTTGAAAAATTGTGATATTTCTACAAAAGATGACAATCTGCCAACACAGAATAACTTGTGAATGCAAATATTGCTCAGTTCATTGTTCCTAGTTTCCTTCAGAAGCTACATAATCTTACTCTCTAAAAAATGTAGGCTGCAAAGTTAATAAAATTCAAAAGGACTACCTTTCAATCTGAAAAGTTATAAAGATGTGAGTTCTTCAAGTCTTTAAGGAAATCCAATTTTAGTTCTTTTTATTATTATTATTATTCAAGCAAAGACCAAAAGAGGAGCTTTTCTTTGCTGATGTCATTTGCTCAGCAGGAACTCACCCTGACATTGGAGATGATTTCCCTGCATTTTTCATTAAGAAGTTACTACCAGATACCCAAACTCAGACAGAAACTATGTTTAAACTGTCCCTGGTTGCTCTGCACACCTCAGTTGTACACTTTTCACACTAGTTAATCTCTGGCATACAGTGATGGGACTAGGGTAAGGTGAGTGAAGTGCCTAGGGCACAAAATTTAAGGAGGAACTCACTCTCAGGGTCATGCAGGTGCAGGGTGAGAATGAGTGCCTCCTTAAATTTTACACCCTAGGCACCTCACTCCCTCACCCTAGTCCAGGCCTGGTGAAACTTGTTATTTCTAAGTAATCCCCAATCATTAAAAAAGGAAATGAAAAAATTTTAGGAGTTTACCAAAATGTGTACTGAGTTGCTCTGGAGACTTTCAAAGAACAATGATTTAAGATTTGATCTTCACACAAACAGGGAGTTGAGTGAAGTAGGCACTGACTGATAAAGACTTTTTGTGAATTACACACAAAAAAGTCATCCCAGAGAGAAAGCAGGACCCTTTGAGGTGTTCAAAACTCAAAAGTATCTGGAAACATTCATCTTTGCCTTAGGAGAGATGTTCTTATTAGTTTTGCCCAAACTAGCTGGTGTATTTAATACATTGACATGACTATAGCAGTCCTGGCTGTAATTGTGCTTTTGTTTCTTCATCTTGTCATCATACTAATTAAACTGTTTTATCACACAGTGTTTTTTTATAGTGATTAATTTTCCCTTCCCCAGGTTTTGGTTATGATCGGTTTTTATCCATTTCTACAATGGTGCTATTTCTATAACTTTACAAGCATATAGAGTTCTGCCTTTAAGAGTGTATCAGACTATTTATCTAACTCTTGGGTTTACTGTAACTCAGTGCTCAAAGAGTATACTGACCACAAGCAGCTACAAAAAACTGTGAGTGCCAATCAAAAGCAGAAAGATTGGGTTTTAACAGGAAATTTCTTTGACAGCAGATATATCTATTGCACATGTTATTTGGTCCATTGTGTTTTTCTAATGCTAGCAATAGCAGAAATGTAACATGGCTACTGACAGTTGAAGATACTATGGTTCATTTTCTAAACTCACTAAGTATAAAAATGAATGGCATTTTCTGCTATAGTTTTAACCATATCTTTTTGCCCACTTCATACCAATCATACTTGTCCCCTTTCATCAACATGACCAAAGAAAATTCAGAAACGTGTTTCTCTCTGAAATCAAGCTGAAAATTATCAAGAAGCAACTCTTTGATGATTCTGAATGGCTGAAGCAAAATGCCCCACCTTGACTTAGGCAAGAAGAAAACTGGAGCATTCCAGTTGTTTTACAAGAGCTTAATACCACAAAGAAAGGATTACTAATTTCTCTTTCCTCATAGCTTTAGACCACATGACATATCAGGATTTCCAATACACTCTACCACCCACAAATCAGAGTTTGTGTGTATCTCTCCAATGAACTATCTTATCATCCTGTACAAGACCAAGGAATTTGGTGCCTATATCAATCAGTCAATTGCTACAACAAATAAACCCCAGAAATTCCACAGAAGTTTATTTCTTGTTCACTTGACAACACTACGCAGGGTTTCTGGTAGATGGGAGGATTTCTCCCACAGAGTACATCAGGGATCTAGGCTTTTTCCATTCTAGGGTTCTGCCATTCCCTAGGACTATGGAGTCTTCTACATCCAATCATAAGGGCAAACAGACACTGTGATGAAGGCACACTCTATTCTTCACATTCTGGCCCAAGAAATGATGTACATCACTTCCACTAATAGTCCACTGACAAGAATAGGCACATGACCCTACCAAGAGGCAAGGGGCTTGGCAAAGATGTTTGTGATTGAGCAACCACTTCCCAGTGACAACTCTGTGATTAGGGAGCACACATTTTGGTGAACATCTCTCTCTTCCAAAGTGTTCGGCTAAACATGGAAATTTTCAGGAACCCGTGACATGCACTGATCTCATTTTTCATTTTGAAGCAGATTTTCTCAATACCAAAGCTACACCACGACTATAAGTTGCTGATGTTTCCTAAAATTCCCCACTCTGGAGCTTTGGCATTACTCTTTGGTACAACAAAGAAACGGTGTACTAAATGTTATTTGATGCCCCAAAGATTCAGCGAACTTTCCAAATATCTCACTCCCAGAGAAAAGAGCATGTGCATTAAAGCATCAGTTTGATAGTGACACTTTTATTTGTGCTCTGTTATTTTTGCCTGTATTTTGTTATATTTTCATTTTTATCTTTAAAAATGCCCTGGATTGGGGCTGGCCAGGTGGCGTAGTAGTTAAGTTTGTACACTCCACTTTGGCGGCCTGGGGTTCACAGGTTTGGATCCTGGGCGCGGACCTATGCACCGCTTGACAAGCCATGCTGTGGCAGGTGTCCCACACAAAATAGAGGAAGATGGGCACAGATGTTAGCTCAGGGCCAATATTCCTCACTTAAAAAAAAATACCCTGGATTTAAACATTGTTTGCAGAACTTTCCATTCTTGAGAAGAAAAGCATAATAAGTTTTAGTAAATAAGTCAGTCAATTTCCTCTACTGCCTGTCTGCTCCTGATTGGATCCATAGGTCCATGATGTGTCATAGATGGCAAGAACCTTGGACTCAATCCAGCCCCAAACTCTTCATTTTACAGATGAGCAAACACGCTAGCTAACATTATTGATTCTCCCTCTTCAAATGAGTTTTCCCTTTACTTTCCAACCCTTCATCATTTCTTTTTACCATTGCAAATGCCAATCCATTACCTGAACTAGCTTCCCTGTGACTCACACACCCATGTCTGTGTTTACTCATGAAGTAAAAGGGTTTTTGTTACCCAAGCAATTTCCTAAGTAATATGGCAGGCACTGTGTGTCCCGTCTCAATGTTATTAATAAAAGTGATCTGATATTTCTATTTCCCTCTTGGCATAGTTCTTCTTTGACAGATATTAGTCAGTCAATACAAAATAAAGCTTGCTCATTCTATCTCTTACAGAAACTATGAGAGAAATGCCCTACACACCCTTGCCCTCTTTGGTTAATTCCTGCCACCAGAAGCTGTAACTGTAGTTTAGTTAGTCATAAAAGACTCATTTTCCCCATCAATCTGCTCTTCAAATTCTCATTGACCTTCCAGTAGAATAATCACAGAACCAAATTGCTTTTAAAAGTTAAAGATGTCAAGTATATATCTCAATAAAGCTAGAAAATAAAAAAGAGAGAGAGAAAAAAAGGCAGAGGAAAGAAGGAAGGAAAGGAAGGGCGGGAGGGAAGGAAGGAGAGAGAGAAAAGAAGAAAGAAAAGTTGAAGAGATTCACACTAGGGAAGTTCAGACAGGATATTTCTTTGTTTTATATTTTGCAAGGCTAGATGTTGACAGTCACACTTCCACATCCTAGGATTTTCATCCCCTTGAACCAGAATATATTTCACTAAATGTTTAGTTAGTCTACAAACATTTTTCTCACCATAGTATCCACCTATTCATTGAAACGTAACTCATCGCTATCAGAATATTAGATGCCAACGTCTCTGAAAACATTTCTGAGCTCCTCCTTCCCTGCACGCACACACTCACAAGGTAGGTAAAGCTCTCTTCCTTTGTATTTCCACAGCTGCTTCTATTTATATCTGCCTTAATACTTACCAAGGTATATTGTTCTAGTCGTTTCGTTCTTTGGTAATTTTGGTTAAATGAATGCATAGGAAACACTTAACATGGTTTAGGTTAACCCAGTCATGCAAATTAACACAGACTCCTAAGCTTCAGACCTGAAAAAGAACAAAAACAGACAACAGAAAGATTTCCTTTTAATTGAAAGGAACAATAACACTGTCATCAGATCAGCGGAGCCCACAGTGAAATTTTTTAGGCTACTGATGATCACCGAGCTCACACATATAAATGTAAGACTGAATGTTTGTTCACTTATTGAACAAATATTTATTGAGTGCCTACTGCTTACCAGGGAGGTAAGCAGGTAAATAGGAGGAAGACTGGACAATTTTGGTGGGTAAAAACCAACGGTGACTTTTAAGTTCTTTATTAACTGGCCTTTAAAAAATCAGTTTTCCGGGGCCAGCCCGATGGTGTAGCAGTTAAGTTCGTGCACTCCGTTTTGGCACCCCAGGGTTCACAGGTTCGGATTCCAGGCGCGGACAGATGCAGATGCACTGCTTGTCAAGCCATGCTGTGGTGGCATCCCATATAAAGTAGAGGACGATGGGCGTGGATGTTAGCCCAGCGCCAAGCTTCCTCAGCAAAAAAGAGGAGGATTGGCAATGGCAGTTAGCTCAGGGCTAATCATCCTCACAAGAAAAAAAAAAATCTGTTTTCCCATTGTGTTCCCAAAGGTTATAGCCTGAGTAATTCCTTACTCTCAATACTTCTTTATACCAGCATGTTAACATTAATCTGAGTTTTACTATGTACCAGTCTCTGTGCTAAGCACTTACCACGTTCAATCCTCATAACAACCCATGTGAAAGATGAGGAGCTGGAGACAGAAAGGTGAAGTCATTGTCCCCAAGGCCATACAACTGCAGAACTGCTCTCCAAACCGGGGCAGTTAATCATGTCACAGGACCCCTTCCTGTGGTTTCCAAGTGACCCTCCCTTCACCTCCCTTTTTTATAGGGGACATTCACTGTCCATATCATATCTTTGACAAAACCTGTCTCAGGGTCAAGATTTAGCCCTCATGTCTTCCTGCTGGCACCTCACTTACCACTCTTTATGCTCAGATAGTCTTTAATTTCCCATAGCCCCACCTTCGGATGTCCCAAGATGCTTTGCACAGTGCTAATCTCCTGCTCCACATCTGAAAAGGGCCACAAATAAGAATTTAAGAAGAAGTAGATAGTTCTGTGATCATGCCATGGTGAGGGTGACAGGGTGGACACATTGGACCCACACAAAGTCCATGAGATTGTAGTGGCCTTCAAGGCCTAGGGGAATGGAAATAAGCCTCCTCCTTCTGAAGGAACTAAACCCCCCAGGGGTGGGATGGCTGCTTCTCTTGACTCGGCACTCTCCCTTTGACCACAGACTATTGACTCTGGCAGGCTTCAGATGGAACTTTCTCCAGCCTGCATCATCAAAGGGAAGCCTGCTACTGTGCAGAGAGCTTTGAGGCTTGAAGAGGAGAAAGAATATAAAGTGAGGAACTGAGGGGTCTCCAAGGACACCTCTCCCAACGAAAAGCAAAAGAACACGAGTATAAAAGACCCATGATTTCTCCAACAGTACGTAAAAAATACAGGTTGCTAGTTTGTCATATCGTAAACGTTTTCCCCACTGACTCTGAAGCCACCACAAGCTGAACCAAATCTGAATTAAAAGAGGCTTCAAAGGAAGCTTAATAGTTGGTCACAAGGGGTAAATTTCCCTGCACTACAAAAGGGAAGGCTCCCCGGAGGGTGCTGAGTGGTAGGTCCCTTCAGTAGCTTCATACAGTAGAAAATCACAGCCCTTCACAGGCAGGAGCCAGGTGCCACGGCCACCTTCACCAACTTGCTCAAAGTCGCAGTAAAACAAGAATGCAAACCCACAGCTGTCATCTCTGATGACAGATTTACTGACTTCGGATGGCCGCTTCTCTTTTTAATATTTTCCTCCCCCAGCCAGGACGCAAATGACACAGACCGTCATTGCCGCTGAGGTTCAGAAAACCCTTCCCACAATGGCTGTGCTTCTGAATCCAGAGTCACCTTCTCAGGGAGTGTGACACCTTTGAACAAGTGTGCGTTTGCAGACAAAGCAAGAGGAGAATGTTCAGGCTCCCCTCAGGGGTTTGGTCGTCCCCCAGCTGCCTAGCTGCTCTGGAAACCTTCCAGGAGGATGAGTTACATCCCCAAAAGGGAAGAGGAATTGTCTGTGTGTGCTTAAGAAACATTTCAAGAGTGCTATGTGCCAGGCACTGTTCTAAAGGCCTTACAACTGTTAATTCGCTTAATCATAACAATAATCCCATTATATCAACAAGGAAACGGGGACATAGGTTTAGTAACTTGCCCCAAATCACACAGATGGTAAGTGGCAGAGCCAGGTTTGGGCTTCAGAGTCCAGGCTCTTCACTGCCCTGCCCTGCTGCCCTGCCATCAATTCTCTTTTTCCTCCGGAAATAAAATTCACATCTTTGTTACGTAAGATCTTCCTCTGTGTTTGATATTCCTAGCAGGGTTCATGAGCTATCAGTGCTTCAAGACCCAATTCCACAAGGCAGCTGAAGATGACTGGGGGAAGGAGGAAGGACAGAAGGAGGCGCAGGACCATGATGCTCCCGTGGGCGGTTAACTGGGCGGCTTTGTTTTCCTCTGCTATTTTTCCAGTTGCTATCAGGAAACCAGGGAGCTTCAGTTTCGTGGTGATACCCGCTACACCCTCTGTTTGCAGGCTCCCCCAGCTCTTTTATGTCCCCACTGGTTGTTACTTGGTTTCTCTACCTCTGAAATGCCTCTGGACGCTGTTTCATTATGTAGAGTCGGGCAGAAGACAGACGGATGTGTGTGAAGCGGTGATGAAGCTGGCACCAGGTCTGCGGCGTCTGTGGTAGTTTATTACTGCTGCCAGCAGAAGAGAAATCTGATCCTGGCAGATGCAGCCTGCTGTGAATCAATATTTTACAGGTAGTATACTTTGAAGAGATGACATCAAGACAGAATCAAAAGAGAGGAGGGAGAGAGAGAGAGAGAGAAGCCACAAGTAGGAGCAGAGAATTTATCCTGACATCCTTTGACAGTCCTTCCCACAAGGAGCCAGAAGAACAAGCCCCAGCAAGGGGAGCCGACACTGATGTGGGGGGCGGGGGGTGGAGACGGACTCCTTGACAAAAGCCATTAGGCCCCACTTGCCTTCACCACACACGCGCCATCACAAAAGGGGAAATGCAGCTATGATAGCCTTTGGACCAAAGGAAGATTTTTCTTAGGCGCAGGCTGAGAAACACCCAAAGACACAACAAGGAACAGACCTTCTCATCCCTGTTTCACCGACTGGGAAACTGGGAAAGCGCTAAGTGGAGAGATGAATTTGCCCTTCACTTGTCTTGGTCTATGCATTCCAGATATCCTTGGGGATCTCTGGAAAGCATCCCAGAGCTCAATCTGAGGGCTAAAAATATAAGGTGGGTGACAGGGCTTTAAGGATCCCAGTGGACTGAGCCAGTAGAGCTCTCCCCTCTGGCATGGCTCCTTAGACAAGGCTGGGAGGATTGCAGTTCTGTGGAAGATACACAGGAGCTATATTTATATGTGGCCTGGAATAGTGGGAGGGTGGCTTCTCTGGTGTGAGAATTAATTAAATAGCAATGAAGTTCCTCCTCTGGACAAGGTAGTAGGAGTGTGAGAGAGACACAGATACTAATAACCCCAACCCCTGCCTTCAAGAGGGAATTTAGACATACACACATTCTGCTCTAATACAGGGTCTGCTGACGAGTGCCCAGGAGATGTATCAACCATGCACTACAGGATTTCAGAAAACACAGAGGTCTCTGATATCCTAGAATCGTAGCCTTTTAAGATCTGAAAGGAGCCTTGGCTTAAAGGATGAAGAAAGCTGACTTTAGAGTTGACAGTGGGATCTGGGAGAGGCTTCAGACATTTGTGCCAGGACTGGAAAGATGACTTGGATCTGGGTCTGACAAGATGCACTGGATCTCAGTAAGGCCAGGAGGCATCCCAGCACAGGAAATTAAGTGAGCATTTCTCAAACTGTGTTCCAAAGAACACAGGGCATGCAAGAGAGTTGTTATAAGAATAGCTTCTTGGAAATTCCCAACTTACATGGAGATGAAAATTAATGAAGGGTTAAAAATGTTAGAGAAAGTTTTAGGGAAAAAAAAGAGGTGACTAGTAGTCAAAGTCTATAGTAGTGAACTTCACTATATACAGTGAAGTTTTGTTTATTTGTTTGTTGTGGGGTTTTTTTGCAGGGAAAGATTCACCCTGAGCTAATGTCTATAGCCAATCTTCCTCTTTTTTCCCCCTCCCCAAACCCCCAGTATATAGTTGTATATTCTAGTTGTAAGTCATTCTAGTTCTTCTATGTGAGCCACTGCCACAGCATGGCAACTGACAGATGGGTGGTGTGGTTCTGTGACTGGGAAGTGAACCTGGGCCTCTGTTTAACCACGAGGCCATCAGGGCTGGCTCTAGAGTGAAGTTTTTAAAAGGCAAATCTGATCATTTCACATCCCTGCTCAAAATCCTTCCATGGTTTCCCACTGCCCTTAGAATTAAGTCCCACGTTCTTAAGATAGTTTCCTTATGCCCCTCTGGCATCATTTTGAGCTTGCCCTTGCCCTCTGTGGATTCAGCCACATACTTTTCTGCTAGGCCTTTGAATGAATCACATCCTTTCTAATGTCTAGGACTTAGCATTGTTGTCTCCTCTTCCCAGCTAATTCCTAAAAATTCTTTAGGGCTCAGCTTAATGAGAACCATGAGTCAGGTTAAAGCCCCTTACCATGTGCTCTCAGTGAACACTGCTTTTCCCTCCATGACCTGAGGGACCTGAGAGATCTATCATAGTGCCTGACAGTCAGAGAGCTCGATAACATAGGAAGGAACATGAACCTGAAAACATCTGCTAGATCAGGTCATGAAGGGCCTTGAATTCCCAGGGAAGGAGTCTAGACATCATTGGTAGGCAATGAGCAGGCACTGGGGATTTGGTGGGGGGGAAGACAAAGACTACTGAAGACTACTTGGCAGTGACATGCAAGGTGTTTGGAGCACAGAGAGGCTGGTAATAAGAAGATGCACTAGGATGGGGCTGGCCCAGTGACATAGTGGTTAAGTTCGCATTCTCCACTTTGGCAGCCCGGGGTTCATGGGTTCAGATCCTGGGCATGGACCTACACACCACTCATCAAGCCATGCTGTGGCAGCATCCCATACACAAAGCAGACAAAGATTGGCATGGATGTTAGCTCAGGAACCATCTTCCTCAAGCGAAAAGAGGAAGATTGGCAAGAGATGTTAGCTCACAGCCAATATTCCTCACATAAAAAAGGATGCATTAGGAGAACATTGTGAGAGCCTAGCTAGAAGTAATAAGTCTGGTCTATCTGGTTGCTAAGGAATATGAATGGAAATGAGAGGCTGGAAGGGAGTGAGTCTGTGGAAATAGACTCTATAGCACTCTATTGATGGGACAAGAGATGGGACATAAAAGGAGAAGAAAAGCAAAGGTGACTCCAGGTTTTTATTCCACATGATTGGAAGAATGGTGATGGCTCACAGAATGGCAGTCAGGAGGGAGCTGGGGGTGAGAGGAAAGAAGTGGGAGAGGAGGGGGAAAGGGGTTTCACTGTGGATACTTTGACTTTACCTTTCAGGTGCTAGGGAGACGTCAAGGTGGATTTGGCCCTCCCTGGAATCCTGCTACCCAAGCGTGGGAGTCTGCTTCACCTGCTCCCTCTCCCTCATACCCCACATCCTGCCACTGTCCCCTCCTAACAGTCTCTCAGCTTGGTCATTTCCTCTCCTTTCCCCCATCTGACTACTGTCTATATGCAGGCTCGATCACCTCTCATCTGAATTCCATATGCACTGTGATGGTTAATTTATGTGTCAACTTGACTGGACCACAGTGTGCCCAGATATTTGGTCAAACATTATACTGGATATGCCCATGAGGGTGTTTGAGGATGAGATTAAATTTGAGTTAGTAGACTTAAGTAATACAGGTTGCCCTCCCTAATGTGGGTGGTCCTCATCCAATCAGTTGAAGACTTGAATAGAACAAAAATGCTGGGCGTCCTGAGGACAAGCAGGAACTGCTCCTGCCTGACTGCTTTGAGCTGGGACATTGGTTGTTTCAAAAACAAAACTGAACTTTTGTTCTTGGGTCTTGACCCTCAGGTTTTTGGCCTGGAACTTACACCATTGACTCTTCTGGTTCTCAGTCCTTCAGACTCAGGCTGAAACTACACAGAGGCTCCCCTGGATCTCCAGCTTGCCAAGTGCATATCGTAGGACTTCTCAGCCTCCAAAATAAACACATCAGCCAATTCCAAATCAAATCCTTATGATTTCTCTCTCTCTATCCCAATAGATGGAGAGATGATAGACAGAGATATGTCTATACATCGATATATCTCCTATTGGTTCTATTTCTCTGGAGAACCCTAACACATGCACTCTTCCTCTCCCTGGTGACCCATCTCCCAGATTCCAACTCTCGCCATACTGTGCTCAAAGGACAAGTGACTCTTGCTAAATTAGCTCACTTCCCCCATGCAATTCCCTGGTGAACCTGGACTCAGAAGATGGAAGGATGATGAAGAAATCAGCTAAGAGAACCAATAATTTCAGGGAGAGACAGTTTTAAGAACAAAGAGGTGATCAACAGTTAAATATCATGAAACATTGAGGAGAATGAGAACCAGGATGAAGCCAGAGTTTCACGAGGAGCCCCACTAGTGACTCCTGAGGGATCCATTTCTGCAGATTGCCCGGCTAACTTGAGGTTGAGAAATGCACAGCGGGAAGGGTGGAAGGTCTAGAGCAGGGCTTCTCAAGCTATCTGTGAGGAAGACTCAGGTTTCTCTCCCTTTTCCACCCCCAATCAATTGCAGACTAATATTCTGTAAAATACAATATGAAGAAATTACTTTAAAAATGATCACACTCTTAGATGTCATGGCAATGTCAAATTGCTATCCAAGTTTTTAAACACTTCCTTTCAGTTGCTGAACTTATCTCATTATGGACCAGTAGCAAACAGTTCACGGAGTGGCATCTGTCCACAGACCACATTTTGAGTAGCGATGGTTTATGTCTACACTGTACTGTCCAATACAGTAGCCACTAGCCAAATGTGGCTATTAAGCGTGTGAAATGTGGTTCGTCTGGACTGAAACATGCTCCAGATTTCAAAGACTTAGCATGAAAAAATATATAAAATACCTCATCAATACTTTTCATATTGATTACATGTTGAGACAACAATATTTTGCATATATTGGGCTAAATAAAATAAATTATTAAAATTAATTTCACCTGTTTTTTATGTGGCACCAGAAAATTTTACATTACATATGTGGCTCACATTGCATTTTTGTGGACACTGGTCTAGATGGCAAAACACTTCTAGGGTGGACGGTGGAGCATTCTTTTTTTTTTTTTTTTTTGTGAGGAAGACCAGCCTGAGCTAACATCCTTTTCTAATCTTCCTCTTTTTTGCTGAAGAAGACTGGCCCTGGGCTAACATCGTGCCCATCTTCCTCCACTTTATATGGGACGCCGCCACAGCATGGCTGACAAGCAGTGCGTCGGCAGGCGCCCGGGGTCCGAACCGGCGAACCCCAGGCTGCCAAGCACGAACTAAACCACTGCACCACTGGGCCAGCCCAAGGGTGGAGCATTCTTAAACCTGCATCCATGGGATTCACACTGGATAATTTGTTAGTTTTCCATTGAATCGAGCCACACCCCCATCCCTGTTTAATTTGTTAGTTATGTAGTTATACCCTAATTGTTTCCTAAAAATATTTGCTTCCAGGCTGAGCTGCACTGAGCTGAGCTCACAGACAGGGGTTTGATGGGACAACTGTCCCAATACAAAGAAGGCTCATTTTTTTGCATAACAATGTGAAAGGGTAGGAAACAGCAGTGGGCAGGGGGAGGGGAGATGGGTCATTGAAGGATTAGGTGAGCTTCCCTGTAAATGTCAACATCTCAGCGTGTTGACATGGCTTACTAAAACCCTACTGGGGAATTGTATGAGAGACTTTGTTAGTCTTAAGTCACCTAACTAAATATTCTCTTCACAGTAGGCCTCGGTTAGTCCTCATATTAAAGAAGAAAAGCTGTCCTCAGAAAAAATGAACCATCAAGACCCGTTTAGGAATAATTTGCATTTTCAGGAACATCATCCCAATGGAAAGAATCTCTTATTGACAGTCATTGGGACTCATTGTCTGAAAAACATCTTTAACTTGACTGATAGACTTTGGTTTAAATATGGGTTGGGGAGAGAGGACAGAATACGATGTTAAATTAATCCAACAGTTTTGTGCTCTTCGAGCAAATAAGCAAATAAACATTCAGTCAAGACTCTTGTTAAAGATTTTCTAATAAAATAAAGAATAATAAAAAATATTCTTGCCAATTGAGGATATTCAGGGTTTTATATATTTTTCTTTCCTGTAATGCCAAGAGTAATAAATTGGGTTCACTCGGTTCATTCCTTTCCCTCAAGACAATCCATTTCCTATTAGCACATACAACAGGTTCTCATAGTGGCAAGTTATTTGCTGTCTTGAGAATAACTCCTTTTCCACCTTCACTGTCACTTGTGGGTGGTCTGACCAGAGATCATTAGGCAAATTATCTCCATGCCACCTCCACCTCTCCCCTTTCAGAGGTGATTTTCTCATGCAGGGAGGTGAATATGGAGTGAGGGAAGCAAACAGCTTTAAGACCTCTCTGCCACTTTCCTAACCATCTAGAGCCTCGGGGCAGTACTAAGGTTACAAGCTTTGGCTTAGTGATTTCCTTCTTAAGCTTAGCATAAGGCACCAGTAAAAGACAGTCTATTGGCAAGGTCATTTTGTGACTTTCTCTTTAGATCCATAAAATGGATGGACCTAAGGCACTTGATTGTATTATAAGGGGCAAGAGTGACTGTCACTCATTGTTATATGAAAAAACCTAGAAAATATAATAATGGTGTGTGGTATCCTAATACTGAAAACCTAGGATGACCACCCACCCTAAAAGAGCCCCTATTTGGACAATAAAGTACATGGCCACCCTACATAACCTGCAAAATAAGATAAGAAAAACAACTGGGCCCGTGACCCACTCAGTCCCATTGCCTCACTTCCATCAATCACACTCATAAAAGCTGTGTATGCTAACCGAATGCTGCATAATCATAATTATGATTTCCATTGGGAAGTGACCATTGATTAGGAAATGGACTTCTTTTTATTGGAGAAGTGTAGGGCCAGCCAGAGGTTAATGGGGACAAAAACAGGCTGGCCTAGAATCCTTGATAGATTAATACTAATTTGCATGGTGAAGGTTAAGTGCTGCGTGGGCTGCCAAAGGAAATGCAAGTGTCTCAGAATGACTCTGGATAAACAGGAAGGTCAGAACAGGAACAGGGGCAACCTGTGCTCTGCTCCAGCTCATGTCCTCAGGGGGTGAAATGGTCACCTCTCTGGGGGCCCAGCTCCTCAGTTTTTGCCAGCTCACCTGATGTTGGTAGCCTGCGAAGATTAACAGGAAATAGTGAAACACATGGTTTTACAGTACAATCATCCTTGCCATGGCCAATGACTAGGGTGGGAGTAAATATCTAACATAAGGCATAGACCACTCAAGTGGACTCTCACTGGAAAGAGCCAGTGTGGCTGTGCTGTTGTGTTCCAGCTGAGAATCATTGCTGCCAACAGAACCCGACAAGGTCTTGACCCTACTCCATTGCTTGCCACACCCCCACACTCACTATGTTCCAGCACACTGGCCCCTTTCCAACCCCTCAAATAAGTCAAACTCATCCCCACCTCTGAGCATTTTCCTGTTCTCACTACCTGGTTTGGTCTTTCTCCAGGTCCTGGAAGGGCTGAGCCCTTCCCTTCTGTCCCGTGTCAGTGCAGAAGGCAACTCCTTAAAGGCAACGTTAAACCCTATTTAAAAAACCATCCACCTGGGATATTCTCTGTCAAGTCCCCCATTACATGTCACAAGGTAAAATTATCCTGTTTGTTTGTTTTTTTCCTTGGTTATTGTTTGTCTCTCCTTCTAGAATGTGCTCCGTGAGTACAGTAACTCTTATTCTTGTTAGCCATTTTATCGTTGTGCTAGTATCCAGCACATAATATTTGTTGAGTGAGGGAACAAATGATTGAATGAATGATGTCTACAGAGGAATAGGGAATGATCCCCAGTGGGGGATAGTTGCCCCAAAGATGCCTTATTGACCTCATGCTCATGGAGTTAAAAGGCCCTGAGCAAATAAGAAGGACTTCCTTGCTAGAGACCAGCATACAGCCAGTGCTGAGAAGTGAAAACGTGGCCAACTTCTTCCCAAGATGCTCTGATTGTGGATTGTAAACTATACAAAGTCCAGCAAAATTGTCCACTGTCCCCAGCTCTCTAAGGCTCCATTCACACAAGCAAAATAAAATGTTGGGGAGGAGAGGGTTGAGTCACTTACCAGAGAATTTATGGAAAAAGATTTATTGAGGAAATGAGGGCAGAGAAGAGGGATTTAAGGAGGCTGGGAGGGATGAAGGGGGCACTGTCCTGAATAAATCAGGTTTGCGGTCTATTCTGAACACAGTTGCTGGCCCATCCATCCTCCACTCCACACTGCGGGGACACACACTGTTTAAATCTGAGCAAGTAACTTGATCCTTCAGGTTTCAGCTTTCTCATTTGGAAAATGATAATAGGGAGCGACCTCGCCCGGACTATGAGGCGTGAGCACTTTGCAGAGGAAGAGGGCTTGGAACACTAACTGACAAGCAGGGTAGTTTGGTGGCCTCAAGTAGCATAAGTGATGACAGAAAACTTCCAACAGACAAATACAGTCATCCATCAGACTACCCGGACTCCCTCCCTGCTCAGAGGGGAAAACGCTACAGGAATGAGAAGGGGCCATCTGACCCATCTCTGGAGACGAATATGTATTTAGGTTTTAAAATGTGAGATTTTCCTGAGAAGGAGAAACAGTTTAATCAAACATCAATGCAAGAGAATTCTATCTTTTCTCAAGATTTTCCATTTTAAAGCTATGATACCTCAGCAACGCTGAGTAGCAGACCTGGGGTTAGTGTCACCTGAACAGGGGTAATGGCGCTTCAACCAGCCTACATTTTCAGGATGAATCGCCACAGAGGTGTGGGATTGGAGGGAAAGAAAGGCAGGGGTTTTCAACTATCCAGTTTACTGGAAAACTGATGTCTACACACTTGCTTTTAAAGGATACTGTCTGAAATCCTTCCTTGAACTCTATTTTTAATTTTATAATAATAACAATAAACTCCATACCACAGTGACAAATGCTCCAAAGTTCAGAGTGGCATGGCGATGAGGGTCATTACAAAGAGCACATGGATTCGACAATGTAGTTCTGCTCCAGCAGAAAAGGGATTATTGGATTTGGTCCTAGAATTATGAACTGAATCATTTCTAATATAGGAAATATTATTAGTGAACCAATGGCTTTTCCAACACATTTAAAATTTAGTCCTTAAATTTGAATAATGGAAAATGGAACAATATCTTTTTCCAAAAATTCTGACATATCCTTCATTTACTTATGCGTATCTAGAAGAATTCCTGATGTGGGTGTAGCTTTAATCTTTGCTTTCAGATGTGCTTGTTTGTGAATTAACATGTAACAGAGAAAATAAAATTTCAGAAATCTCAACACGGAAGCAACTGTTTGGGAACTGAGGCCTAGATACATAACTAAAGTCACCGTATGACAGTATTATAAACTTGTGATTGACAAACTGTTTGAAAGATATTCTGGGGTAAATATAAACATTAGCAATTTGGCTGTTGTCCGAGGGCTCTGATGTGGGAGTTTCGTAAGTGAATTCAGCATTGTGTGCATAAGCATGACCCCGTGGGTGCACTCACCCAGGCCGGCTCAGTGGGTGCCTGCAAGCTTGCCTCTACAGGTTCACACCGCTTGTGCTTGGCCTCGATCAGATTCCCAGCACTTTCCCTTGTAGGACTTCCCTCACTGTGCTACACTTACGCTCCTAAGAGCAAGGCTTTGCATTTGAGTATTCTGTTTTAGGGTTGCCTATAGGGAACATTAACACTTGACTAACCAACCCCTTGTCTACTGCACTGGGTTGTTTTCACTCTCGAGCCCTATAGCTGATAGCTGGGCTTGCGGATGCTGCAATCCACAGCCCTTGCCTGAATGTGGAGCAATGCTTTCCCTGAGTCCATATGACAATGACTTTTTCCCCTTCCATTCCTGGAAACCTTCTCATTTGCCTTCCTTCTGTAGGATACAGAGGATCTGTTAATAAAGACAATTCCCCAAAACTGTCTACCTCTGCTTATTGAGATAAATGGGAATAAAGCTAGCTGAACATAGGGGCCCACTCTAGAGTTAACCCAGGGCCAAACCAAAGCTTATGATACTAGATATTCATTCTATCCATCTTAAAGTTTCAACATCATTAGATAGCTTTTGTAAAATTAGGCTGAGGTTATTTTCATTTTCTGGTTACTGATATTTTATTTAGAATTTTAAAACTGGCTAACATGCTTGTTAAAAAGTTTTAATTTTAGGGGCCGCCCAGTGGCGCAGCGGTTTAGTTCGCACTTGGCAGCCTGGGGTTCGCGAGTTCGGATCCCGGGCGCCCACTGACGCACTGCCTGTCAGCCATTCCGTGGCGGCGTCCCATATAAAGTAGAGAAAGATGGGCACGGATGTTAGCCCAGGGCCAGTCTTCCTCAGCAAAAAGGGGAGGATTGGCAACAGATGTTAGCTCAGGGCTGGTCTTCCCCACAAAAAAAAAAAGTTTTAATTTTATAATAAAGAGTAACTAATCTATTTGATATCTTATCCCAATTATTTTGTTTTTTACCTGTTATTAATATATATTTTTCTATTTGTAAGACTAAAAATACATAACCATATAGAAAATTTAGAAAATAAAGAGAAGCAAAAAAAAAATCACTCAGAATCCCACCACCTCGAATTGCATGGCATTGCTTTTTTTTTTTTTTGATGAGGAAAATTAGCCCTGAGCTAACATCTGTTGCCAATCCTTCTCTTTTTGCTGAGGAAGACTGGCCCTGGGCTAACATCTGTGCCCATCTTCCTCTATTTTGTATATGGGATGGCTTGATGAGCTGTGTGTAGGTCTGCACCCCAGATCCAAACCCGTGAAACCCGGGCCACCGAAGTGGAGTGAGGGAACCTAACCTCTACGGTATCGGGCCGGCCCCAACGGCATTGCATTTTGATGCACTTTCTTCCCTTTTTCTCTCTCCATTCATTTTAAAGTAAATTTAAAAACTGGCTAAGTATCAAATTAAAAGCCCCTGTGCATTGTAATCCTTTGCTAAAAAGGAAGCCACAAAAGAAAGCTTAGCTCCACTCACAAGGCCCTGCCTCTGGACCACAAAAAGGATGTCACTTTGTTTAATGAACATATTTTGAGCACCTACTGTGTGTTAAGCAATCTGCTGTGTGCGAGGACAGAGATAAATGACCCAGTGCCTGCAAATGACCTGTGGGAGGCAGAGAAGTAAATGGACACAACATGACATGAAGAGCCCACGACAGAGGAAAGCCCAGAGGATGGGGACCAGGCAAATCTTTCTGGAGGGGTTGGCACTGGGCTTGAGTCTCAAAGGACTAGGAGGAGCTAGGTAGGCGATGAAGAATGCACATGCACAGAGGAGCAAGCAGCACGTGTAAACCCTTAGCATTAGACAGATCGGCAGATTTAGGAAACTGCCAGTCGTTCTATTCTGCTGGGGCAACTAAAGGGCTTCTCAGCTGGAGATGTGGTCAACTCAGTAGCTTCCTCCTGAGTTTTTGAGAAGCCAAATTCCTTTTATCTGGATCACCCTGTGTCAAAAGTCACGGTATCGGCACAAAGACAATATTGATCTTCTGGACCTGAAGCTACGACCTGTGGACTTTTTCCAAGTCTCCTGTGGACTTGAATCAATCGTTTTTAAGGATGGCCAATGTCCAGTTTGATCGAAGACATTTACCGAATGCCAGCTTAGAAAGGAAACAATCTCGATTGGTTTGCTTTTTCTTTCAGTTGAAATCTATCGGTCTAATCATCTACAGAGGTAATACCTACTTGGTGAAAAAGCACAGCTTCCTAAATTATCCACTTTAATAAAAAGTCACGTAGAGGCAAGAGAATGAATAGAGTACATATCCTCTAACATATGTGTGGATACATTCCCTTATTTTTGTCTCCACAGTCCTCATCTCCACGAGCCTTCTGGTCAGAGACCACGTTGAATGTTAACACTGCGAACAAAGGCAGTAGTGGATGAGTATGGGACACATTAGACCAGGGGTGCCAAACAGGCTTCATTTTACCTGCCAGATCCTGCTGATTGGTAGTGACTGCCTACCAATCAAGGGTCAGCGAATTTTTTCTGTAAAGGGCAAGATGTAGATGTTTTAGGCTTTACATGCCATGCAGTCTCTATGGCAACTATACAACTCTGCTGTTATAGTGTGAAAGCAACACAGATAATACATAAACAAACGGGCATGGCTGTGTCCCGATAAAACTTTATTTACAAAAACAAGTAGTGGGCCAGACTTGGTCTGCTGACTCCTGGCCTAGAGCACTGAATGGAGAAGGATCTGAGGCTGCATCTGAGCTAAGTGACCAGGGTGGGGAGACAACCTTGAAATCTCCTTGCGATATTAACTCCATTGAGGAGCTGAAACTTGGAAATGAGACAGCCTAGTTCCAATTCTGCCTCTTTCTCTAATGTACCAGGGAATTTCAAGGCAATTGTTTAACCTCTTATGTTGGTTAGTGTTCTTGGTTGCAAACAACAGAATGTACTCTGGCTAGTTTAAGGCTCAAAGTCACAAACCACACAGCAGGATCAACATCGTAACTAAGGATCTAGGGGCTCCATCACAGGCCCCTAGAGAACCAGGTGCCTTCACCACTGTCCTGGCCAGTGGCTCCCCTTACCTGGACACCACTTTGTGTTCCTCCCTTCTGTGTTCAAGTCGCACTCTTGTGCCTCTGAATGACAAAGTCTAAGTCACATATCTGTTCCCCAGCTGAAGAGAACAGCTGGGAAATATAAGTTTTGGATTCTATCTTGAGAAAACAATACTCACAATATGGGAAACCATCAAAATTTAGAAATGGTGCACAAAAGATGCTGGACAACCATGGCTGACAGAAGTCCACTTTATCTCCCAACCTAGATCCTTCCTCTATAAAATTGGCAACCCTGTTGTCGTACCAAACTGCTCAGTACAGTCATTTAGAGATGATGTAAATGTTTAACTCCTAAAATAAGGAAAAATACTTTACTTTAACATAATTGATTATTTTTAAACTTCCCAGGGTTCCAACCTAACGTGTGAGCAGTTGTTAAAATAAATAATAAATATATGGCTTAAAACCTAATTTTATCACTGACTTTTACTTATAATCCATTACTTTATTTTCATCTCACCTCTAAAAATAGCTTCCCCATACACTAAGGTATAGAGGAAATCAGGGAAAATTTAACTACTCTTAGTAAGAACATTAATAATCAGAACCTTCCCAGCCATACTTCTACTATACACAGAAAAACAACCAAAGGCATTTTGCTCTTCTTGCAATTTTTAAATCTTTCTTTTCTTTTAAAGTAAAGTGGGCCAGAGGCCCTGGCACCACGTGTGTCCCCTCTGCAGTCCTGGCAAGTGTCCTTTACACCTTGACAGCTTTATCACCTACCGTCAGCCTTTTCCGTAAGCCAGGCAGGCGTATTATTGGAAGCTGGTGTGTCGACTCCTTGCGTGCCTTTATTGCTGTTCTCATCTTTGTCTACAAAAGAGGAGGCTCTTTTATGGTTGTGAGGATAATTGATTCAGTAGACTTTCCTCGGGTCTTTCAAAAAGCTTCTCACCTTATAACATTACGATTGTAAGCTTCTCTCACAATTCAAGCAGGAGGGTAATTTTCCAGACTTGGTGAAAGCATCCCTTCTTTCACTTTTTCATGTGGGTTTCCCTTAACTATTCCCTGCACTGAGGCATCTCCCTTCCTGCCATCAGTCATTACAACATTTGCAATTAAAATCCATCCTATTGGTCTCCTTCTTCCAGTCTCACCAAGTGTTCTTCTAGAGAACATTTCATCTAATTCAGAAATCAGCTGCTGAAATTTTTTAAAGAAAAAAATATATAAAATACAGTATTTGCTCCTCACAATCAACTTTTCTTACCCATGGAGAAATCACTCTATTTATTTAAAGTCAAAGTTTATTCCAAATCACACCTGTCTTGTGCATTACTGTATCCCCAGCAACAAGATGGGCCTGGCACATAGAGGTCCTGAACAAATACTTGTCGAACTGATAAATACTTGAAACAATAAGTTCTAAATATCTATTTACATTGTCCCATATTATTTTTCTGAACCTCAATATTCTATGACACAAATGCCTGTGATACCAGTATTAGATAAAAATATCAGTCACAGCAATGGAAATGGAAATTGCCATCAATACCTTTCTCAAAACAAAAGGAACAGAAAATTATTCACCAAAAGTCCAATTATTTGGTTAGAACATTATATTTGATGGTAATATTCACTAAATGTACCATATCCATTTCCTTTGCTGTAAGTAATTACAACAGAGTGTCAGGAATCCTTTGGCCTGTCCCCACAGTCTGTTAAGCTAAGGCAGCCAGATTCTCAGATAACAAATTACTCTCTAGTCATAGTTGTTTAAGCCATTGGATATAGGATATGGCTTGTTCATTTCATTTTACATTTTTCAATGCAATATCTAACACGTGGCTTATTAATGAAAGTTGATAGATGGATTTCAGAGGGTTAATACACAAAATGTTTATATGTGCAAAATATACCAACAGAGAAAGAATCCTTAGCTTTATTCAGCTTCTCAATTAAGTTAGTTCTGGCCTAAATATAGTGAAATCTAGCTATGCCTGGTTTTTCTCTGTTTGATGTGACCTGGCCTAAGGTAGTTTGAAAGGAATTGAGGGTGGATAGCATTTCTAGCTTTTCTGGGAATTCTCTGGTTTGGTAGTCTATGAGCATCATAACTCAAGATGTTAACTAAAATTTCTCACCAAAACCTGTGCTCTGGAAAGCCAGGTGCAAGAAATTATGAATCCAAGTCAGATTTAAAAATGACCTTCCTAAGGTGAGATTTAATCTATACCTAAAAATTCTGCCAAAAGTGCCAAACTCTACCAGGTGACCCATATACTACCCAACATGTGGGATCATAAAAACAGAAAACCACATCAAGAAAGTCAACAGCTGAAGGCATGGTATGGCATGTACGAGGCCTGCATTTCAGTCTGTGGTGATGGTGCGGAGTGGAGTTGTTATAGGATCTGCTGGAAATGAAATGACTCTCCAAGGACAGGGGAAAAAGGGACATGCTGATGTAAAAATTCAAGTAACGCAGGAGAAGTGAATCTCCAGAAAACAAAAACCAATAGATCCATAATTAGAAATGGTAGTCCTTTTTGAGTAAATATAGATAAGCTCTTCTCATGTTATAGGCACACTGAACTCTTTCCTGTTTCCAAATGGTGCGAGTTTGTCTCTGTAACCTATGCATATTGCAGAAATTAACCTCATCTTACTCTTTTCAGCTTGGATCTATATACTCTCTCACTCAAGGTAGAGGAAATGTGTGCAATGCCTCTTCCACCATCCCTCACCAACATACAGAGAGCAAGGAACCAAGGAAGGCATTTGCTGTGTCTGGGATCGAAACATCTTTTTCCTGTACATATTCCAAGAAAAGATGTATTTTCTAAGAAACATGTTATATATAAAGATTGGGGAAGCTCAGAACCAGCCTTCTAAACTTTTTTTTAAATCTAAAACAACAGGAAGGAAATTGCCCATGCTTTTTACTACCTATGAGAATATATGTATAACATGGTTTCCTCAAATAGAGTGTATTTTCAAAAATAAAAGCTTAGAGGGAAAGATTTTTCTCTTCCTAAACAAACACAGGAGGCTAAGTCCAAAATCCAGTATCTCCTTTATCAAAAAACCTGGGTGTCACATGGGAAGGTGGAGAGAAAGCTCTGAAGAGAATGAGATATAGAACAGGCACTTTTTGATTAGTAGGATGGAAAGCAGATAGAAAGAAATTTGGGGAATGTAGAGTTCAAATGGTCTTAACTGGAAAAGTAAAAACTAAAGTGACTAGGATTTGGACAATTAGCCCAAACAAAGTATTTCTTGAGTAGAAGGAGGTTTCACATTTTCAATTACCCAGAAAATTGCCTTAAATTTCCATTTCATACTACAAGTATAGATATGGGCAAAGCTATTTACTGATGGGGGTGGGGACACAAATGAATCAAGAGTGAACTGAGTATGGGAAAGTTTCTAACAGCTTTAAACGATCATTCTGCATAACTTAACATTGGGAGTATAATTTTATAAGTGGAATATTTCTACAGCATCCATAAAATTCAGGAAAAAAATAATAAAGGTGAGTATTAAAAAATAAAGCTAACCAGGTATGATTTCATTTTACATAAAATACCGATTGCATTCCCAGCTGGTCTGAAGTTAAGACAGCTATTTCCATTTACTATGCCCCTTAAAGCAGTTTTAAAAGTATCAGCCTCTCTGCTCAATTGTAAAATGCCTGCTAGGTTTTGAAGGAGTGCTTTGGAGGGTGAGAAAGACTCAACTCTAAAATGGCAAAAAGACAGTTTTATGAATCTCACTGTGTCTACAAGATGAAGTGTTCAGGCCATTATCATGTGCTTATATTTCCAGGATGTGAACAGACAGCTCCCAACTCTGTATTGATGACTGCTTACTATGCTGGCACCTTTTGTGTAGCACAATAGGTAACACGTCTGCAAAACCACTCTCAGAGGCAGGAAAGGCAGCTGTTAACATTACACTCTTCCTGCATTAAAACCACCCCCCAGTTGTGAGCCTTGTGAATGCTGTTAATAAGTCATCTTACCTGAGCCCTGATGATGAGCTTTATATATATATGTAGTCATCTGAAAATATCATCGAGGTGTGTTGCCAGTCTTCTCCTATTAGCAAGAATTCCACCTCTTGTGAAGCAACAGAAGCCAAACCGTTACAGCTTATAGACCCCCTAATTCCCACCTATTAGGCAACCAGTCTCCCATTGGGTTGGAAAAGGCTGAAATTTGCATGCACATAGAGTTTAACCAGAAATATTCATTTCAGTAGAAGAGGACATCTCAAGGTGGTAAAAGCCAAAACTTTCCCATCCTCGTTCCATTTCCTCTTCCTGTACAAAGCCCCTCCCTCTCCCTGGCCCACTACCCAGCAGCCCCCCAGAATCAGGAGGGTCAGCCAGGACTGTGCTTAACATTGCCCTGGAGGGACTGGGCACCTCACATTTCACCAGATGAAGAACTTTCAGAGCAGGAGGTTTTCAGTAATGAAACCAGGGCCCTTGGTTAAAAGCAAGGATCCAACAGAAACCTTTGTGGAAATCGCTACCTGTTTCCTGGAGGCTAGGTGCCCAGACAGCAGCATTCACAAAATGGTGGCCTGGGGAATTCTCTCACATTTTTCATTAGAAACCTGTATTTGTTTCCTGTGGCTCCTGTCACAAGCTGCCACAAATTGGGTGGCTTAAACAATAGAAATTTACTCTTTCACAGTTCAAGAAGCCAGACACCTGAAATCAAGGTGTCAGCAGGGCCACACTCCCTCTGAAGGCATTAGGAGAGAATCCGTTCTTTGCCTCTTCCGGCTTCCAGTGGCTGTCGGCATTCCTTGACTTCACCACATCTTTCCAATCTCTATGATCACAGTGACTCTTCTGTCCATCCTCTATTCCTTTGCCTCTCTAAGGACATTCGTGGTGGCATTGGAGGACTCATTCAGATAATCCACGATAATCTCATCTCAAGATTTGCAAAGACCATTTTTCCAAATAAGGTAGCATTCACAAATTCCAGGGATTAGGATTTGATAACAATATCCAAAGCATTAATCCTTGAGTAGCCACAGGTTTTGTGAATTGGTGCAACGGGTGATTGACATGAGGCTGTTGGTTTTTTAACATTTTCCTCTAATCTGTGCCATAAAGTTTGGGCTTTCCTGGTGCACTGGTGCCACAAGACTTGAACGAGTCTGGCCTTGCCTTGTCTTCCCTTTAATCCTGCCACTCACCTTCATCCTCTCTCCCATCACCTGCCCTTTGCCCAACACACCAACATTACTGCTGTTACTAATAAGGGGAGCCTGTAAAATACTTCATCTCTTTATTTTACTTATGTCCTCTCAATGTGAGTAGGCAAGAAAATGAAACATAGTTTACAGAATCCTTATGCTCCAGTGACTTAGTTTTACTCTCTATCTGGATCAAAAACTTTTTCTGCAAGTCATAGTCTGTTTCATGTTTATTTGTCTCCTTTCTTCTTTATTCTCAGATGAGCCAGGCTAAGAGAATGTGGCTGCCCTGTTGTTTGAACCCGTTGCTCTTTCAACTCCTGGCCAAGGTGAGGATTGGTAGATATTGGGGTTGGGGGACAATTTTAGGCCACATCTCCCTCCAAAAAATCCCTGGCAAGGAATAAACACAAAAGGATATTATCCAAATTTGATAGTCTTCCTGGGACCAAATCTGTGACCACGTGAAATTTGAATTCAGGGTCTAGCCTTGCTTTCCTACACTCACATGACAATAAAGAAGAAAGGAAATGCAGTAGAACAGACTGTGTCATAAGCGCCTGTAACTTAGGTGAATTCAACTTAATACACCAGGCTGAGGGTAGACAGCAAGAGAACATTTAAATCAAGATGTTTCTACCTGCCATTCCACTCAGTGAGTAAATGCCCCAAGTAGCATGAGATGGGAGGCACTAATTTTTATTTCCTCAGTTAGTTTGGTCTCAGTTTCCTGGTACCTCTCAAAACATGAGTGTCTCGCTACACTGTGCATAATTCTAGAATGGAAAGATATGTATTGTCATGCAACACGATCCTCGAAGACAATCCAACTACTTCATTATAAATGCATATATGATACTTGTAGGATTGTATATATGCTATTGTATTTATTGCTGTTTATGGATGTTTTTAAACTATTTTCAAGGGTCATTTTGACAATTCATGATTTTTCACTGACTTTATAACCTCTGATAATTACAACAATGGTGACAAAAGAAGTAAAGGAATTAAACAGCTAGAAGTAAAAGATACCATAGATGGTAGCACACATTTAAGTGCTTTTTATGAAAATATTTATAACACCTCAACTATAGAAGTAGTTTTAGAGGTCATTTCACCCAGAATATAGTCTGTATCAGTCAGGATCGGCTGTTATACTGCAGTAATATACAATCCCAAAATCCCAGTGGTTTAGAAAACATCAAGGGTTTGCCTCTGCTCATGCTACCTGTCTATTGCGGGTCAGCTGTGGTTTTGCTCTGCACCGTGTTCATTCGGGGCCCAGACTGACCGCATATGGACAGTTGTTGTGGCAAATAGGAAGAAGACATAGCAAACCATGCCCTTTCCCTTAAAACTTCTGCCTGGAAGTGGCAGATGTCACTTCTACTCACATCTCATTGGCCAGAGCAAGTCATATAATCACCCTTGAGTTCAGCAGGTCATAGATGTATAATACTGCAGAGAGAGGAGAATGGAATATTTAGCAAACTTCCAAAGATTCCCTTCAATATCTCCCCCAAATGGCCATCCAGCCAATGCTTCAGACCTCAACGCCCCTCAAAGAAGCCCATTCTACTTTCAGTCAGTTCTGACTATTACAAAGTTCTTCCTTAGGTTGGTTACAAATCTATCTCCTTGGACCTTCCACCCGCTGGTCCTATTTTGTGCTTTGTCAATGAGGACAAATCTATTATTTTCCACGGGACAGCACTCCCGGGTCAGAAACACCCAAGCCCTTCAATGATTTCTCATGTAACATAGCATTCAGTCTTTTCTCAGTAATTTTATTTTTCCAACTTTCTATTCCAATAATAAATTTCCTTAGCATTCTGTCTGTCTCGTAGAACTTTTTACTCATTTGGCTTCTGGTGATGTGTTTTTACCATCAAATTCACTTCACTGGGTTCAAACGCCTGTCACAACGGTTGCGGTCTCCCTCCCAATATACAATGAACAAGATTCAGCAGGAAGATACACAGTTATGGCACCCTAGGTATCCATGTTCCGTGACACTGTTTGTACCTCATTAGTAAACATTTTCTTTAAATTATCTTGGATACTCATTAAATATTATCAGCTACTTAGAACCAAAGGATAATTATGAGTTTAATGAAGCGCGCACCAGCTTGCTCAAGTCTAACGTTTGTTTCTCTGCTGGGACCCCATTTTACTTTGCACTTATCCTTCAGCTAAGCTACTCTACAAAGTCACTTTGGCAATAAGAAGTATTTAATTAGATTAATGAATTTTTATCGCCTCTCCTAGGGATTAGGCTTGTTAAATCCTGGCGACCAAAGAACAACAGATTTTTTATTACTGAATGTTTAGGGATGCACTCGCGCTGCTGTGGCGGTCCTCGTAAGTCAGGCTGCTCTGGGCAGTTCTACCTGGCATCCCTTGGTAGGCTAGGGATATTTGGCAGAGACAACTTGTGCCTTCAGTTAAATCACAGAAATCAAAATGCAAATGAAATCATGTGCACCCCAGACAGGGCTGTCGGCAGCTGTCTTTCTGTCAGAGGCTGCTGACTTATTTTACCCCGAGAAAATGTGTCCCTGATCCTCTATTTGCAGGTGTTTGGGAGGAAAGGAAAAGTCCTACAACCAACACGTCTAACTCTTCCTTAGGGTGTGAGTATCCACTGGTATTTTCCTAAGTCATTGGTGTGGTGATTAGTAATAAAGCAGGAAGAGTACTTTTTTTTCAGAACAGTTGTGTTCTAAAGATGTTAAGTGGTAAACGTATGTAAAAAAATTTGGTATCTTTCTTCACTAATGCTTTGCATGATGGCAATCTTTCATCTAGAAACTTCAAAGCACTTTTTTAAAAAACCAGCCACATTTCTCCCCATCACATTCCTATGAGGCAGTTTTTGAGCATCGACATTCCCACTTAATAAATGGAAAAACTGAGGTGCAAAAGCACAGAATTGTCCCAAGTTGTAAAACAAGTCCGTATCACAACAGAAGAACAGTTTTGTGTTGAGAAGACTAATGTTCTTTCAGAGGTAAGTAAATCCAAATGTAATCATAGAATCCTCTCGCAGTTTTACAATGATGCCCTGGGAAAAGAGAAAGGACTGGGAATGGGGCATAAAAGGAGATCGGAGGTTTCCTGGGGTGATAAATTTTTGATCTGAGCAGTGAGAGGAAAACAGAGACCTGCGTTTGTTGAAAGTAAGCTTCATGGCAGTTCAGAGGGAAATTAAAACTAAAATATAAACGAGGAAGGCATGCCCACATTTAGTTAATTTGTAAACATTTAGGATTTATTACACAACATAAATAGTGACCATATAATTTATCACCCAAATTGGGACACTTTTGAGAGAGAAAGGAGGCACCATTAATAATTACACTAATTGTACCTCTCTCATTTCTTTGCAGTTAGCCTAGAAATCAAAGTTTTACAGTCTTTGAAGTAAGTATTCTCATTTAAACACTGTCCAAATTTACAAAAACCTCACACTTTGATAAAGGAACTGGGAGAGAAGTTAAGAAATGAGCATGGAGAAGGGTTTCCAGTAGCTACAAAAATGTGAACCAAGTTTATGCCCTTTGTCTTTCCTAAGATCAGTCTTCTTTTCTAACACTTCAGGAGGAAGAAATGCTGCCTGCGAACAGATTGCACCAGGCTCGTTTATAATCTAATTTCTCTCTTCTTTCCAATTATTTTTTTTTAAAAAAACAGTGTTCTCTGCTGCCCTTGTTTAGCTGACCTGGCTAAAGCAGTCACAAAGAAAGCAGCATTTAGGGACTGTACTTACCTATAGACACAGACATTTATCACCACACTATCAATAGTTTATGTCCTTAGAAAGAGTTGGACTGGATGCCCCTACAAAGGAGGAGTCCCCTTCCACCACTTACTCTGGCGAGGTGACTAATGGAAATAGTAGTGTGGAGGGGGGAAATTTCACAAAGTTTTGTTTAAGGACCCAGAATAAGAGCCCACCCATTGCCTTTAGACCAGTTCTATTCAACAGAACTCTTTGAGATGAGGGGAATGTTCTATATCTGTATAGTCTAATACAGTAGCCACATGTAGCTATTGAGCACTGAAATGTGTCTAGTGTGACTGAGAAACTGTGTTTAATTTTATTTAATTTTAATGAATTTAAAAGTCACATGTGGCTCATGGTTACCATGTTGGATAATACAAACCTAGACACTCAAGTTTACATATAGACCACTTCATTTTCTAGAAATCAATAGATGCTGCACTTGCTCAAGTTTCTAACACCTAAGAACAGTTTCATACACTGAAAATCATCTTTAACTGGAGAAGGGGTCAAATCTAGAATTCAGCCTGCTAAGAAGGGGCGGGAGTGGGGAACATTTCGTTCAAGAGATTAAACACTATCTTCCCTTTCCTTTATCTGCAGTTAAGACACAGTTTAAATAGCTGAGTGGTTGCCTTCGTGCTAATATCATTTAACATTAGGTTTGAGTGGCAAGTCTGCTTCATCAAGGTAGTGAGATCTGCCCTGCTATGGATGGTTCTTCCTCCAGTGAAGACAGCTAAGTGACTCCAGATTGAGAGCTCTTTTTGGCGCCTTTTGTAAAAAAACTCTGATGTCAGACTACCCCCTGCTGGACAGAAAAGGAAGAAAAACTTAGGTACCTTAAAAAAGGACCCCACCCTCCTATTTCCTACATGAGCGCTCTATTTTACTCTCGGTTCAGGACACTATCACTTTGAGCAGTTTGGATAAAATTACAAGATATTTGCCTTGGTCGTGTCCCTTCATTTCTTCTAGATCTTGAGGCGGCACAACTGCAGAGGTGATTCCCACCAACGGTAAACTTGGACTCGTTTCTGCACCTTTTTATAGCGGGCTTACCACTCATTACAGGGTCTACTAGCTTTATAAAGGAATAGCACGTGTGTTAGGAAAAAAATCAAAGCTGGATAAATCGATTAGGAGTCTAAATTAATGCAGCCCCTCTCCACACCCCCCCCCTCGCAAACACACAAATCGGTTCCACACATGGACATCAGTTGATTAACCACCTGACAGAGCATCCTTCAGTCACCAAACCATGCTGTGAACACAGGTCGTGGGACTTTTGGGCACTAACCCACATTTGCATCAATACAAATGCTTTGCTGCTCAGGCATAATACAAGGACAAACTTCCTTTGCTCTGAAGGTATTTCCTAAAGTCCAAAGCAAAGCAACTGAATTTCAGCACACCTCTGACCTACAGAGTCATGATATGCACTAAATCCGTTACAAATTCAGAAATAAATATCGAATTTAACTTTTTAAATTATTTAACGCTTATTTAATGATCCTATTTCTTAGAATTATGGCACTTTCTGTATCTATTTTTTCAACTTCCAAGATGGAGTAAGATATGGAATTAAATATAAACTCATTTAAGTTAGAAAGAATTCATCTTATTACATCCTTACCACAGAGAAGCCACAGCTAGGACCTCACCAGAATAATCAAATAGCATGTAAGCAGCACCAATGTGCCAGATGCTATTCAGCTTCATTTAAAAGGACCCTGCCCCTGGCCTTGAAGTTATACGCCAGCCAGCACTAACCCTGGGGTAGGGACAGGTTATACTCAGAGAGAGAGCAGTGGTCTGGATACTGTTAGAGAGAACCTATCGCTAATTAATAAAAATTGGATGAATTTCTCATTTTATTCATTTTCCTTGACTTCATGACAATTATGCTCTGACAAGATCCCGGACCACAACTACTGAAACCTTAGCCTCATTTAAAATGACACGTTGCTAAAGCAATCACACGTCCAGACATTAAATCTGCTGCAGGGTCTGAGCTGGACGGACTAGAAATGAAGTAATGCTGCCACTTGTAAAGCTGTCTGTCTGCTAATGGGCACCTGCCAGCAATGACGAAACCTGGTCTCCACAGGGCGGCAGAGCCTGGACTGTTCTGGGGCTGAGGCGATTTACCTCATCTCAGGGCCCTGTGCTCGGGGAAGGGGGGAGGGCAGGAGGCAGAGGCGGGAACATAGATTATAACAATAAGGCAAATGAGGAGACCAATGCTAACTCTGGAGTCATCATCTCTTGAAAGAACAAAAGAGAAGGCACCATAAGAGAATGATCATGCAATAACACTGTCAAACTTCAGGAGATTCGGAACTTCACAAAGGGTGGCTCTCTCCACCCTTGTTCTGGCCCCTCTTGGCTCTTCTCTTGTTTGGATCCTCACGGATGGCCCCTGTTCTCAGGGCCACCTGCACCCACGTGGCACATGCACACACCTGTGTGTGTCTTGAATGCTTCAGTGATCCGTTCACCTGACAGAGTCACATAGGAGATTTTGAAACTTCAAGTTACAAGACTCCATATGCACGTAAAGGTATTTTTTGGACATGGTCATTTTGTCACTTGGTTATAAACCACGAACAGGTAATAAACTCACTGAGAAAGGCTTAGGCAACCAGGCAGGGAAAATGCAGAAATCATCCTCTCCTGCATTCAGAAATGGGCTCCTCTGCCAACACAGTAGAGGTAGATTTGGTAGGGATGGTGAATCTTTTCCTTTCTTCCACCTGTGTCTCTTTCTGTGTGAAGTGAGAACAGGAATACCTACTGAGAAAAGTATTTTGCTAAAGCTTGAAAAATGCCTTGATGGTGCAAAGTGATAGGTGTCCTTGTAGTGACAATGTGTTACAGGGACAGACAAGTCTGGACGTGGCTGGCTGCCTGTTAGCCAGAAGCTGATGGTGCCCCCGGGTGTTTTGTTTGGACCCGAGTCCCAGGCCTACTCACACAACCTTCTCCCTTCTACACAGATATTCTATCACTAAAATGAGGCAGAGTCTCACAAGATTGTGTGCGCTGTGAGCAAATGCTGACAGCCGGTAGGAACAGGGCCACCACAGTGCACGGACAGCCCTACCGCAGGCCTCTAAAGGCCTGGTACGATGAAAAGACATCAACTGTAGCTGGCCGCAAATCACTTCCCACCAAGAACCTTTCATTAATGAAGGTTTTACATCTCTCCAAACACATTAATCTAGACTTTCATTTGTTAAAAAATAAGCCATCCTTAGGGCTGGCCCAGTGGAGTAGTGGTTAAGCTCATGCAGTCCACTTTGGTGGCCCAGGGTCCGCCAGTTCAGATCCTGGGTGCGGACCTACACACTGCTTATCAAGCCATGCTGTGGCGGTGTCCCACATATAAAGTAGAGGAAGATAGGCATGGATGTTAGCTCAGGGCCAATCTTCCTCAGCAAAAAGAGGAGGATTGGCAACAGATGTTAGCTCAGGGCTAATCTTCCTCACCAAAAAAATAATAATAATAATAAGCCATCCAAAGGGGGAAGCATCTGGAAGACAAAATATTGCATCTATCTCTTGAAGACATGGGGTGACAGTAAGAAGAGATAAATCTTTAAAGTATTTCAATAGAAATTCTGAAGATAAACTCATGGAATGAATAGATCACAGGCTAACCAATCTATTAGCTTGACCACCTTAATGATTGATGTAGATCAATCTGGTTTTAGCTCAAGCATTTAATTTGGTTTTTTTTCAAGACTGTGGTTTCAGATCAGGGTCATATGAGCCACAGTTCAATTCACCCACTCTTTACTAAACTGCCTCTCTGGTAAGGACAACTAACATTTATCGCATATTTAATATATTCCAGGCAGCGTGCCAGCACTGTATATGTGTTAACATCACCAGTCCTCAGGACAGCCTTGCAAGGCAGGGTTCATGACTATCCCCAGTTTACAGATGAGGAAATGAACTTGGCCAAGGTTACCTAGCAAATAGGGGCAGAGTCAGGACTGGAACTCAGTGGATTAGCACATGGAATCAAGTTATCAATTATACACAAATGTGTGATGTGTATGTATTCAGATATTCAGAGCTGTGCTGCTTAAGAAATGTGGGTGACCATTCTAAACCTTCAAAAGGACCGGACAGTCAATCTATGCATGTTGACCATCCTAACAGCCAACACAAATCTGGTCCATTTGGTTTTACTTACCCGTATGTGGAATAATGAAAATTTAACAAGCTGAATATCCTTGGTACAACCCTTCAGTGTATTTGTCTGCACACTGTATAATACTACGTATGTTAACAAAAGAGTCTTAATGCCTCACACCAACTCCATCCTTGAAGTTTGATTTAGTATTGCTGGTTTCTGATTTAATACCAAAAATAATTCCAACCCAATAAATCTGTTTCGAGAGGAAGACTGAGAAAAAGAGACAGGCTCTGAGTGTGTCTTCATGCCCTGATATTACAGACACAAGTTTAATCGGACATTAAGTTTTCACTCCATTTGCTGAAATGTACCCAGTGTCAATGGGTCCATCTCTCTCCACGACAAGGGTGATGTTAATTTCTCCAGTCACACGTGAAGTGACCAGGGGAAGAAACAGAATGAACCCACCCAGAAATTGGCTCTGCAAAGGTACCTGGTAATGGAATGGAAATACCACAGAATCTGCTGAGAGCTAAGGTTTGGACAACGTCTATTCTGCTTGGCACTGAGACGAATTTTTTTAAAAGAGAGAAAAGGGGAGAAGGATAAAGTGGAAATCTAATTTTGAGAAATAAGGATTAAAGTTTCCATTATTCATGCTGTTTTCGCTGTATATATTGAGTTAACAACATGTGATTTTACTGGACGAAAATGTGGGCCACATGCAAGGAGAGCGTGGAGCAGATCAATCCCCACAGCGACAGTAATGAGTGAGGGTTGGTGTCTTGGACGCGTGAGGCTGTAAACAGTCCTGGGTTTTGAGCTGGTATAATAAGTGGAGATTGTTCCTGGACTTACTGGGGAGCACAGATAGTTTCTGCCACAGGAAAAGCAACCCCCCCTGAGGCAGAGAGACGCAGCCCCGCTATCTTCCTGCTTATCTGGTTGTAATGTGCCAATCGTGGGCCCCAAAGTGCAAACTCCCGGCAGGGGGCAGGGCTGCAAGCTCCTCCGAGTCGGCTGCCTGCCTTCTTTTATTTATTTATTTATTCTTTCTACACACTGTCTTGTCAATACTTGAGAGGTAGGTGTTTCTCAACCCCCCAGCCCCTCCACAACCTCCTTCCTTTCCCAAGGGTTAGGGGTCAAGGGAAGAAAAACCAGTTAACAAGTTAAATAAAGGAAACCCTGAGAAGCCCAAGCGTGGATCAATCCATTGTGATGGCACAAGGAGAAGACAAAACAGGTGATAAACTCACTTCTGAGCTCTATAATGAGTCACAGTCTATGCCACCCTCACCAGCCCGAGGTCGGGCAGCTAAAGACAGGTCGGGTACAAGAGGAGAGTGATAGTACATCCATCTCCATCTCACAATGGTGCTACTGGCCAGGAAAAATGGGGGCTTAATCTCAATACAATTTGGTGTCCTGGATTAATAAGAAAAGGGAAAAGGACTTGACACATTCAAAGCTGTCGCTGTCTATTCACTACATACATTCTAAAACTAGTGACCTTTAACTGCCTAATATTTACCATTAAAAGCCTGCACATCACCACTACAGGGAAGACCGGATCAGGCAAGAATCACCAACGGATGCCAAATCTAAGGGAAATTTCCATGCGGGGCAAGATATTTGCATGGTCTTAAAGGGCCTATCCCTAGACTGCTTATTAGTTGCAAGGGGAAATGTAGTCATTATATAATGGAGAAACCAGAAAATATCTTGACTGAGTGATCAAAATTAATATCACCAATGAAGGGAGATGTCCATCCTTTGCCTCTGGACGTGCCACAGCATCACCTATGGAGCATTCCAGCCAAGAATGCATAGCCTGAATCAAACCATGAGGAAACATCCGACAGAATGAGGAATGTTCTATTTAAAAAAGATGGGAGTCTATTCTTCAAAAATGCCAATGTCAAAGAAGACACAGAAAGGCTATGGATATGTTCTAGATTAAAGGAGGCTAAAGAGATATGACAACCAATTGCAATACCTGACCCTAGCCTGGATCCCGTATTGGGGGGGAAATGCTATAAAGGTTACTATTGGGCCAATTTAAAAAATTAAAATATGGACACCAGTTTAGACAAAAGCATTGTATCAATGTTACATTTCCTGAAGCTGATAGTTGTACTGTGGTTATGTAAGAAAATATCCCTGAGCTAAGAACACACTCGGAAGTATTTAGGGATAAACGACCATAATATATGTAAATTACCCTTAAATGGTTCAGAGAAAATAGTCTGAGTATATATACATTTACATATATCATATTACAGATATGATATCATATTACTGTAATATTACATATTACATATTACATATTACAGTATAAATATATGTACATATAAAGAAAGAGAGCACAAATAATACAGCAAATGGGGTAAAATGTTAGCAATAGACACACATGGCTAAAGACTTCATGGTGTTCTTTGGACTATCCTAATTCTTGCAAGTTTTCTGTCAGTTTGAAATTTATCCCAAATAAAAAGATTTTTTTTTTAATGTTTAAGCCTTCAAGCCTGTACTGCATCTTTCTCACTTATTTCATTTGAATAGATGCTCAACCCAGAGGAAAGTACAGAGAGGTGCACTGGCACATTTTACCCAGTTGCCTTCTCTCTCTGAGTTTATCTGTTCTACCAGAACCAACACATCCTGTACTCAAAATCTTAACCAATCTCTAACCACTAAACGCGTTATTGATGGCGGTCACACGCAGTACTGACAAATTTTCATACAGAAAAGAAAATCAATAAAACAAAACTGCATGCTATCTTAAGCTATATACTCTTCAACACTGGGATTCTAAAGCAATTTTCCATGTGGAAATTTCCAGTTATGGTCATATATGTCTTACCCTAGTACCCCAGTACAGAAATAAAGTATCCAATAGATGGCATTCTGAAAGTATTCAGTCTAAGACATAGAACACAGTTTGAAGAAACATATTGTTGCAAGTTATATTATCACTGCCCTTTTATTTAACTAACAATGTTTTCAATGTCTCTTTATCGACAGCCCACAAATATCCATGTGTTTGGCAACGCAATGTAGACTTTAGCTTAGTTATAGAACCTGAATAAAAATCTTGCATTTCCAACCATTTGGCCTTTTTCTGAGCCCATGATTTGATGACGAGATTGAGACTTACCAAAGGTTGAGGCCAATTAGGCTAAGAGGAGGGGGCTGTTGTCTCTGAGAAGCACCCTCTCCTCACCAACATAGTAGCTTTTTCCCAGCTCTGTATCAGTTGTTTAGAATGGAGGGATGTGGTTAACCTATTACAAACACCTATTTATTAGCAACTTGAGTGGTGAAAGGAAGAGCTTCAGGTGGAAAGAAGATTAGCTTTAGGGGCCCCAGCTAAGTCCCAGGGTGTTTACCAGAGCTCCTCCCCCCGGTGGGTCCTAAACACCAACTATCCACCGACATCTGTGAAGGACTACGGTGCATCTTGCTCAGCAGCCAGCCACCACTTTCTGCTCAGCCTCTTGGCCTTCTAGCTGCCACTTGTCAGTAAGCAAATGCCTGGCATTCAATGTCAGGTTCACCTCTCTGGGCTTCCCCTCCCTTCAGGATCTTAGTCCTTCCAGACCTTGCTGCCTCAGTGGCTCTCTAAGCCTTCAGGCAAATGATTATTAACATTTGTCCACCTGTCCTCGTAATTCTCACCAGGAGAGTTAGGCTAAAATAAGATAGTCTGCCGTTGCTGGATGTGTCAACATAGTTATTAAGTAGACAAAGTAGGATATAATATTTGGCCAGAGAGAAATTGGAATCTTGTTAGTAGGACAATTATGAAAAAGAATCGAAGACGGGGAGGCTGCAGCTTTCATAGACATGGAAGCCAAATTAGCCTCAACAAAAAAGACTTGGAAGAATGTAGTCTATTATTCAACATGTGACCATGGAGCTTTCTTCCTCACACTTTTCCTCCTCTAAACGCTGGGAGATGCTTCATGCCCTTACTTAACTTTGCACCCCCAGGGAGAGAAAGAGGACCTCAGTGAGTGAAAGCAATGTTCTAGTTGCACCGTGTGGATAATAAAAGCAGATATTGCACCACATGGAGGCTGAGATAGCATTTATGGAGCGCTTACTGCATGTCAGGCACCGTAGAGGCACTTCACAGTTCATCCTTACCACAACCCTTGAAGTGGGCACCATTATTATCTCCATTTTACAGACAAAGAAATTGAGAATGGAACTTGCTCAAAGGCACACAAAGAAGAAGCGGCAGAGCTCGTTTACAAACCCGAGCAGTCAACTGTGGGTTTGTTGGAGCTGCACACACTGCAAGGCATTGTTTCAGGATGGCACTACCTGGCTGGGTAGCTTGGAGCCAAAGAAGCTGAGATGGGCACAATTCACTTCTTGTAAAGGTGCAATGATTACGTTTTGGTCTCTCTCAGCTGGTCCCCTTCACTGTGGCCCTACCTGAGTGCTGGTGTTTGACCTCGGCTTCCACTTGCTGCGGGCTCCCAGCCCATGGCCATGGCCTCTCTCTTCTACCTCCCAAAACAAAGAAGGAAGTGACATTGACGCTTTCCATGAGCCAGATGCTGGGATTGGCCCTTCACACCCTTCCTCTCATTTAATTGTCACTGCCTCCCTGCGAGGTTGCTTTTATTGTCCCCTATTTAATGGTTGAGGAAGCAGGAGCCCAAACAGCTCAATACCTTGCTGTCTCCCTCCAGATCCTATCGTCTTTTCACTGAATTGCGCTGATTCCACTCTTGACCTAAAAGACAAATGCCGTGGGTTAGATTTCACCAAGAAACATGTCTGAGGTGCTCTAAAATCTGTATCTCAAGAAATAAGAGGCTGGGTGGATCCTTGACTGGCAATAGATTCTCACGGGGAAACCCTTTTCAAAGAGAGCTTTTCTTTTGTAAATTAAAATCTTCGAAAAAATAATGAATCCTGCCAAACCTACAACTAGAGTGGCTTGACTTAAAATTCACCTAAGAAAAGCCTTTATTTCTATTTCAACAAATAACTGAAAATCAAAGATTGATGTAAGACATGATGTATCGTATTGGCTAAAAGAATACAAAATTTAGGGAGTGTGGAGTCTGAACTCCCCCTAGAGACAGGGCGTGAATTTTTCCTCTCTCCCAAGTTTTCAGAATGGCCCCAAGGGAAAGGGTGGCTGTCATGAAGTGTGAGGGGTAGCTTGGATTGATTCCACAGCTGGAAGATGTCAGCACTCCACTCTCAGGAGCTTGAGAGGAATCTGAACAAATGTAAAGAAATGGGAATTAAACTTTTCTTCATGCCTGGTTATAATGAATGACATCTGGGGACTCCTTGATGAGGAAATTAAAAATCTTCTATGTTTCATGGTTTAGTGAAAAGAACACTAACTTTCCAATCAAGAGCTGGCTCAGCCTTTTACCAGCTGTGTGACCTTGAACAATTTGCTTAACCTCTCTGTGCTTCCCTAGCTTCATTGGTATTACTTTCACTTGAGGATACAATGATGACGCAGGTGAAAAAGCCAAGGAATCGTGCATGGCATGTAAAATCCACTCGATAACTGTTAGACCACACTCTCCCTTTATGCTAATCTCTCGGGAGAGTGGCCATGAGGTCCCTAAAGCAGTAGTTCCCGAACTGTAGTGTGCAGAGAATCACCGGGATACTTTTTACAACAAACATTCCTTGCTCTGATGAGGTATGTCAGAGGTGAGACCGAGGCACCTGCAGTCCCACTGCAGGCCAATTCCTCAGACACCTTGAAGAACACTGCCCAAGGCCTTTCTAGCATTGCCCCTGCTGGAGCCAAAACCACACTTGAATTGTCCCTCTCTGAATTAAACACATGAACCAACATTCTCTCCTTTCCCTGTATTTCTATTTGCATTGGTCAGGGTGCCCAGCAGTCCCCACTGCTCCATTCCAGAGTGTTTCCTGTGACATTCGGGCACACCAGCCGGCAGAGTGTACTGCCAGTTCCACAGCACCCTCCCTGTCTGGCCAGATTTATGCCACCATCAGCTGCTTCCAAAAACCTAAGTCATGCCTTAGACAGTCTGTGTAAAGGGGACCTTGAGGGCGAAAAAGTTAAGTGGGAAGTAGAATCACTCCATGACAATTAAAGTCCTTTGAAATGACTTTCACTTCTCCTAAGGATTTTAAAGAAATATTATTACCCACCCCAATGCCTGAGAAGTTTTGCTGACATTGCTATTTAGGAAATATACAATAGATGTTAGTGAAAGCCTAGGGTTATCCAGATCATCCAATTCTAGAAACAAAATCTATATTTCATTTTGGCCAAAGATTTTTGTTGTTGTTTATTTGCTTAACAAGAAAGCTGGTAAATTAACAGAGTCAATGTCATTTCCTTACTCTTTCTTCCATCCCCTCCTAACTGGTGAGAATGAAAAGAAACAGTCAAGAGTCCACCATATGCACAGGAAGGTGAGGAGGAGGAAGAGGGGGCCGGGGAGAGAACACCAGAGTATGGATTCCTCCTTATTACAAAGGCAACACACAGTGTTTCTGTATGTGCAGCTGCACAGTAGTTACAGATTCTACTTATATGTCCAGATTTTCGTCTTGACTAGGGATGAAATCAGTACATCGGAGCCAGCAGCACAGACTGAAAGAGGACATGTAAAATCGTGGCTGTGGATGCAATCACTCCAGCCACTCACTTGTCAGCTACCGAGCAACGCGCTAGCTCCATTGATTTTCTTAATTGAACTCCATCTGATCTATCGGTGAGCTGGTCAGCTGCTACATGATGGTTAACCCAGGACTCTAATCAGTGTCTATGACAAGGAAATGCAGTGGTCCCGACAACGAAAAAAAACCCAAAACAGCTGTATAAGACTCACTTAAGTCACGTGTAAGGGTCTGTCTCGTCATAACCAAGAATTTCTCTTCCTCTCTCTTTCTCCCTTTTCTCTTTTCCTCTCTCTCACATTCACACATACTACTTTTCCAACAGAAATTCCTCTCATTCCAAAATACCCAAATCGACGCCAACTACTTCTCTTTTGTTCAGCCCCAGTGCCTTCTCATATCCATTCCTGAAACAATATCCTAAAGCGATCACTTGTTGCTGCAGGACAAAGGCATAGCATGAAAAAGAATATAAAATGAGGTCTGTGAGTTCTCTGAAATTTCAGATGCCTGCTGAACTAAGCCATCTATGAATCTTAGTCAAGCACAGAGCTCCCCCTAATGACCAGCCCATGAAGGGAAAAAAAGGAGAGCCGGAAGTTTTATATTGTCCTACATTTCCATAGATGGAAAACAAAACAAGCCACTTCTCCAATGCTGATCTTGTTCAAGAGCATCTTGCCCTCTTTGCACCCTCTCACTTGCCACCCACAAATTTCCTGACCATCGCCAGCAGGGTCTATGTCAGAATCCTACTTATCAAGGCCACCTGTTGGGGTACCTGTGTCCCCAAGTAAGGCCCATGCCAGTGGCACAGTGAAGATGCTTCACACTGAACCTAGCTTAGATGGCATCTCCTTGTCACAAGTGCCAGACTGTCATAGTGGAGCTGTTCGAAAAATTATAGTTTTGGTCCTGAATTAAAGGATTGCATTTCTCTTGAAGGCCAGCTGTTGGCTGACTCCAGTTCCAAGAAGACACTCTTTGAAGCGTCCTCCCATGGTTCTTTAAATCGTTGCTAATCCTCTGGCTGAGAAGCAGCCAGCAAGTCTCACTGGGGGTTTGTTTGCTCACTGATAGGGCAGGACCCTAGTATCTGCTCTGCTCAGGAGCATCTAGAGAACCAAAGAACACACAGAGTTCTCCAAACAACAGAACAACGGCAGCTTCCACATCAAAGGAACATGAGCGGCATTTACTGAAACTGACAGAAGTCTCCAAGTCATGCAGGGTCTCATCCCAGGCAGAACAAATGAGGATGCGGCCCCATCCAACCTTCCTCAACCCCTCATCCTCTTTCAGACTTGACTCCAGTCAGGTCAGGACCCGAATCCTGCCCCAAGGCCCCGATATTCCGTGCCCCAGGTACTGGCTGTTAGCTACAGACCTCTTCTTTACCCCAGCCCTCAATCAGAACATTCACCTGCTCCCGGAGCAGCCATCAGCGTCCAACATGACTGATGCACTAATCCAGAGGTGGCAAATTAGGGCCCATGAGCCTGGCCAAATTGTGGTCAGACAGATTTTTTAAGACCGTGCAGTATTTTCAAAAATTCTGAATTAACTAGCAACATTTAAAAATCAAGATATTCCATATTTTAATCTCTTTAAAAATAAGGCGGACCAGCTGCCCAGACCCCGTTCCTATACACTCGCAGTGACTCAGTGGAAGCTAGCCCAAAGAGGAGCCTGGGGCTCACCACTCCTGTCCAGCCCTCCCCAGTCGGCAGCCCTCTCGCAGGCTACTGGCCTGACCCTGAGGCACTGTGTTTGCAACCATGAATTAATCAGATATATAACACATTAACACAGATTAGTTTATTGGCACCTCTCCAGGTAACATCTTAACCCAGTTAAAATGCTTGTCTACAGAAGATTCCTAAGAAGTGATTCTAATGAAATCTGATAATAGGAAGGTCAATGGGGGAAAATATTCCAGCTTCAGAAGGCTTTTCAGCACCTTTTTGATTTCTCAGTGACAGTTGGGTGCTTGCCACATTTTCAACATAGGATCCACTTTGTACTATCTGGTTGATTTGTTCAAATTACTTCCACCTGAGAACTAAAAATAAGGTACGTCGGATAACCTGAAATCCTTTCTGGAACAAAGCACACTATGCATAGAGAAATACAAAATTTTGAGTTGGGTCTGAAAATAAACTCAGATCCAGGGCTTAAAAAAAATCAGGATAATTTGTCTGTGTTTTCTTCTCCTTTCTGATTGGTTCTTAAAGGAATCCCTCCTTATTCCTAAGGTAAATCAAAGATGTTGTCTCCAGGCAAATGCCATGTTGTTTCCAGCTAAGAAAACAAATCTGGGCAGGCCAGGAGTTATTAGAATGTCAATCACTGGATTCAAGTGCAGACAGCCAACGTAAAATTTTCAGAGTAAGTGGAAGTTTGAAAATTACTTTGGAAAAGAAATTGCAAGGCTACTGTTTTTTGGCTTTATTATTATTTTATTTATTTATTTATTTATTTTTGCTGAGGAAGATTCGCCCTGAGCTAATACCTGTGCAAATCCTCCTCTATTTTTTATGGGGATCACCACTACAACATGGCCACCAACAAGTGGTATAGGTCTGTGCTCGGGAACTGAACCTGGGCAGCTGAAGTGGAGCACACCAAACTTAATCACTAGGCCACAGGGCTGGCCTGCAAGGCTATTTTTTTATGTTTTATTTTTTTAAATAATAGTTTGGTTCGATGGATTATTTACTCAGTTGACAGAGACAGAGATCAAGGTAGGTAAATACAGATATTATACTGTATAGGAAACACAAGTCCTACATTAGAATGTAAATGTTCTCAGGACTGAATCTACCAAATTTTTACTGTCTCCCTACAAGTCTCCAGCCCAGAACTCAACACACCAGGATCTTAAATACTTGATGCCTGACTGTGTCAGCCTATTATAACACAGCTTGTCCTATTTTACCTGAAGGACTTTTCCAATTAGAATGTTGTAATCAGAAGTTAATCAGGCAGAACATTCATAATACTGTCTATAATTTTACCAGAAAAAAAATATTTATTCTAATTATTAGATTCTTTTTTAATCTCTCTACCTTTTATAGTTTGAGTTTACAGCATTGACTTTTTTAATGAAAGACAAAATTAAAAACAATTATAAAAATGCTATAAAATATTTTTCACAAAAATACTCGAAAGGCATTCTTGATTTTTAAAAAAATACCTTTTTTGAATCCTCAACGTGGGTAAAACCAAACACTCAATTTATCAAATAACTTTTTGTAATGTTATAAAAAATCATAGCAACATCAATATCAACAATAAAAATTGTTTGTTGGAAATGTGGTTTCTAAAAAAATAAATAATTCAATTTCTACACCTTTCAAGATAGCTATGGGACTATATAATGAGCATTCATGATCATAACAGAGACCTTAAAACACTGAAAGATAACAAAACCTTAGATGATACCAGAAACTTAGGGATTATCTGTTCTAGCACCCTCATTTCCTGGCTGAAGCAGAGAATGCCAAAGTGAATTGTCTAAAGAGTTATACCTCTTCTTAGAAGCAAAACTGGGAATAAATTCTGGTGTGCTCTCCACCATTCCAGGTATTGCTTTCTTAATTAGAAAGTGAAGATTCAACCATGTTGAATATTCTACATTAAGTTAAGATGACCAGAAGAGTTAGTAAAGCAAACATCCCCTTCCCAATGAATTCCAGTCCTGTTAAGTTCTTTATTATAATTTAAAAAAAGAATATGAAATCAATAATTCAAAAAGATTTATGCATCCCTATGTTCATTGCCACATTACTCACAAGGGGCAAGATGTGGAAGCAACCCAAGTGCCCATCAACAAATGAATGGTTATATATACAATGGAATACTACTCAGCCATAAAAAAAGACAAAATCATGCCATTTGCGACAACATGGATGGGCCTTGAGGATATCATGCTAGGTCAAATAAGTCAGACAGAGACAGACAAATACCATATGACTTCACTCATATGTGGAAGATAAACAAATACACAGACACAGAAAACAGATTAATGTTACCAGAGGGGAAGGGGTGGGGGAGGGCAAAAGGGGTAAAGGGGCATATACGTAAGGTGATGGATAAAAACTAGACTATTGGTGGTGAGCACGCTAGAGGCAACACAGAAACTAAAATATAGTAATGTACACCTGAAATTTACACAATGTTACAAGCCAATATGACCTCAATAAAGTAATTAAAATGTTAAAAAAAATTCATTGACTGCACCCAATGACCTTTTAGAAATATGAGCACTTGTTTATTTAGCTGATATATATTGCCACACTTAGCAGCATGCACAAGGCCCCTGATTAGGGTTTGAAACAACGACAAAAGAAATGGAAAATCCTTCCCTGCCCTCCACAAGCTTACAATCTCTTAGAGGAGACAAGAAGTAAGTGTGTGAAACAGTTAACAGACAATGCAAAGAATCATGCCAAATCACTGGCAGGGCAAAGTGTCACAGGGTCAGTCGAAGAACAAGACCAAATGTGGATGGGGGGCATCACAAAAAGCCCTTTAGGGAAGCTCATGCTTGAACTAGGCTCAGTTAAACCCTGAATGGTAGGGAAGGAAGGGGGAAAGCAGGCCTTCAAAGACAGCCTGCTGTAGTAAAATATCTTTGACTAATCTGCTTTTCTCCTTAAATTCATTGCGTAAACAACAGCAGGTTCTCAAAAGAACCAAACTCACCTCCTAACCTTGACCCCTAGCAGTTTCTGGCACTCATCACTCTCCTTTTCCCTGCCTATGCCCCAGAAAGCAGCCCTTCTTAGCATCCTCTTTGTGTGTGTGTGTGAGGAAGACCAGCCCTGAGCTAACATCCGTGCCCATCTTCCTCTACTTTATATGGGACGCCGCCACGGCATGGCTGACAAGCGGTGCGTCTGTCCGCGCCAGGGATCCGAACCTGCAAACCCCTGGCAGCCGAAGCGGAGCGCAGGAACTTAACCACTACGCCACTTGGCCAGCCCACCTTCTTAGCACATTTTTGCACCATGCCTCTGAATTACACTTTAATAGGGCATAGAACTGTTAGAAGACTATTAGTGTGTTTCTGGTAAGGTGTAGTGCCAAGATCCTAATTAGTGTCCCTGGTTATAGAGAACTGTCCAGTCACCCTTTGTAGGTGGGAGAGAGGGTTGATTTGTAGAAGATTGCCTCCTCTGGAAAGCCGTGTCGGTCCCTCTGCATTGGCACAGACCTTCAATCTGGTGTCAAGACAACTTTGAGCCAGCTCCACAGTCCCTAGCAAAAGAAAGCAGCCATCTCTTAGTGATATTTGACCATGTGACAGGCACCGAACATACACAAGCTCACATAATCCTCAAAGCAACACCACAAAGCAGATATCATCGCCCTTGTTTATCACTGATAGAAACAAAGGCTCCTAGAGCTGCAATAACATGCTCAGGGGTGCACCGGAATTTACTGCTAAGGCTGGAATATGAAATCAGGTGGGCCCGAGCACCAAATTCACCACTTTGCACAAGCATCACTGTGCCCCTGGGGTCACTCAAGGTGAGAAGGAAGCAAGAGCGGGACATACTCCTTTTTGTCAGAGCTCTGCTCTTCACCAAACCTCAGAGGGATTAGTGTCAATGAGTGGCTGGGAAATTCAGGAAGAGAGATTCCTGCTGATTGCTGGGTGATGGTTGGACCCAGGGGAAGCCTGACAAATTGCGAATTCCTGAAGGTGAGGGTCAAGTCGTCGCTCTGCCCCCTGTGGTATTTGGGACCGTGCCTTTCATGTCCATCCACCATCTTCAATCATTATTTAAAATAATGAATCATCTCCAAAAATTTGTTTTGTGGTATACTTATTTTATCCACACTGTCCTTTCAGCTTGCCTTTTTTTTCTCTCTTTTTTAACTGGAATGGGACAAGATGGTGGTACCTAACAGAAATTTGACTTCAAGACCATTGTCAGAAAGGGTTATATCTGGTGTTGTGTGTGCTATAAACAAGTGGTGTCCAGCAATTTCTGGTGCAGTAAAGGCCTGTGAAGGAACAAGGGGCACCTCTATCATTTATAGTGTGTCTTGAACAGTGTTCTTTCTTTCCTTGGAATGGATCTTTGAATTCATATGGCTTCTGGTTCAAGCTTTCTTGGCCACACCCAATAATCTCCAGGCAGGTTGACAAGCACTGGAGTATGTCCTGATATTAGATCAATATCCTAGAAGGGGGACTACCATCACGACAACAGAATTTTGCTTGTTCTGCATACTTTTAGATCGTCTTTTTCCTTTCTCCCAAATTCATCACAAAGGAAATGAAAATCCAAGTATCACGAAAAAGATAATATTCTACCAAATTAAAAAATAATTTTTTTAAAAGTAATGACAAACTATTTACAGCTTAACTTTTCACATAGATACACATGTAAAAAATTATGAAAGCCATAATGCTGAAGTTTGGCCCTAAACTGTGCTTCCTTTAACGTTTCTAATATTCTACTTGTAAAATCTCTGAAGACTGAGACCCCATGTAGGTACAGTTACTGGTATTTCAGATATAACTTGTAATAAAGTTAATCAGGCGCACATTTAACAACATACATGTGGTAATTGTTATGGCACTGCATAGTAATTGGACATTAAGACTAAACGGTTTACATAAATTATAGAAAAATGGAAAAGTCACATTACCCCTCCCTTTATACCACTGGTTCCCAAATGCCTGTGTGCAGACCACCTGTATTCTAATCATCTGGCGAGGTTTTTGAAATTATAAATTCCTGCCCCACCCCCTTCCTGAAGAGTCAGATTCAGTACATTCGGTGTATGGGGAAGCTTTGCACCACACCAAGGGTCTGAAGTTCAAACGCCTTCACAAGCAAGGCAAGTACATCTGTGCATAGGAACAATGTCTTTTAACAGAAATCAGTGTGTGTATAAGAAAAATATTCCATCTAACGGCATTTACTTTGAGAATATTTTTTTAATACTGTGAGCTGCCTCCGTCACCTCTTCTCCCACGTTGTACCCCTGGAAAACACATCTGTGTTCTGAATTGGGGCTGACAGTTTGCAACCTCTGCAGATGAAACCATACTGCCCACATCTTAAGGGTTTACTCTTGTTGGTGTATGAAGCAGAAATGGTACAAAAAGTGTTTTCTGCTGTGTATGGCCATGCTCTCCACACATTATAGCTAATCCTAGGTTATTGTTAACTATGCATGTTCACTCCTTCATTCAGTAAATTTTTATTGGGCACCTAATAAATTTCAGGCATTTGCCTCAGCACTGGAAATACAAAATTGAGCAAGACAAGTAGCTCACAGTTTGGAGGGATATGTTTCAAAATGATTCTGATGGTCAGAATGGCCTGAAAATATTCCTTTAAATCCAAGTGTAAAAACTGATTTCTCACTCTCCAAATGCTGAAGAAGTAGATCTCTAGGAGAATATTTTTGAAGTATTCCTCCTGTCTCCCACATCCCAATATCGACACAGAGGACAGGCTGGCATCTGAAGCTCTTTAACCCTCGGAAGCAGACGTTACCTCATGCTACATGGCTTTCTTGTTCAGTGTGGCTCCAAGAGAAATGGGCCTTCCAGAACATTCCATCCTGCCAGCAATTTGGTGATGCATTTGAAATGGCCCATTTCTGGGGCTCTCTAATGAGTGACATTTATAAGGTGTCCTTCTCTTCCTTGAATCAAAAGATACTGAGATTTCTTTTATCTTATGCTCCCCTGACCCGTGCTCAGTGTTTATATGGCCAAAATCTTGAGCAAGTCACTCAATTCCATTTCTGTGCTCACTATTTCACTACAGAAATGCAAACTCCCCTGGGTAATTCCAGGCAGTTTCTTTACCCAGAGATCATCTCTGGCCACAGAGCAGCTCAGCTGCACCCCGCGTGTGTGCACTGCATAATACTGTAACATTTTCAGAGTCAGGGAAGATTTATTCAGTGATCAACTGCTTCAGCATCCTGAATCACTCCAGAGACAGTCTGTTAAAGAGGGGACCTTGAGGGAGCTGAAAATGTAAGCAAGAAGTGAAATAATCCTCTCTTTTCCTTTTAACCCCTTAAACTCCAACAAGGAAATAACATTCATTTTTTATATGTATAGGGGAAATGTTTAGAAGTAAATCCCTCAAAATATTGAGTGCTTATCTGTAGAAGGTGGAATTAGATGTGATTTTTTATTGTCTTCTTTTGCTACTCTATATTTTCTACAATAAACTTTAATTCTGTAGTAGGAAAAAATATTTTATGATGCATATTTATATACTATTCTTCAAAAAGATCTTTCAAGGGAAAAAAAGGCATCATTAGTTATCTCAGGAACTAGGTCAGAATTTGGAAGATTAGCACATTATTCACCAAAAAAGATAGAGTGTTTAAATATAACCAGAAACTAAAAGCTTACAGAGTTTTTGATATTTGAAATCAATACATGCCAGGAATTGCTAATAATTTTCATTTAACACTGACCACTAGACCAAAGCTATCCAACTTATCCCATATGCTTAGAAATTCAGAACTAAAGATGCCCTGCGAGTGTGAAAAAACTCACAAGTAGTGTCACGTACACAACTCTCAAGACCCCTCAAAGTGAATATATAATATTCCCTGTGAACTCTACAGAACAAACGGGCATAAGGGGCCTTGTTGCTAATTGAATGAAAATCAAGGGGCAGATGATGGAATTCCCTACCTACCCTAATCTCTGTCCACTTTTGGAACACAGATGGTTTCATGGCGGAAGGAAAGAGCAAGCCACAACCTGAGTGATCATTGAACTCAAGATCGAGGTGAGACATACCTCTCAGAAGCACAGACACATCTTCCCTCCAGTGTTTTACAGTCCTGCTGTATCCACGGGCACAACTACTTTGATAGAATTCAGTTTGTTAAAGAAAACCAATTTACTCAGGAAGCCAGCTGGGGCATTTGCTTACTTGATGGCATGATTTTTAACTTTTTTGTCATTTGACCTCAGTACACAGCCAAGATCAAAACGCCTGAGAAAATAGGACAAACACCACAGAAAACAGCCTCTAATAGACCAGGTGGGCAGACCCAAAGCAGAGGACATTCTGAACAAAGACCACCCGTCTGACTAAAGGGAGGGGGTGGCTTTCAGATGATGATAAACTCTATAAATGAGCGGATATCTTCAGACAAACATGCATATGTAAACCACTAGATAATAACACCCAGGTTAGGAAACTATCATTCACAAATGTGGATTTGGTTTAAACTTTTAATATGAAGGATAACCATTTGTTACTTTAAGTTAAGAAAAAAAATTTCCCTCTAAGAAAACACTGATTGAGCCTGGGTCCCTATTGTGAACTACGATAGGAATTAAATTTAAACCTATTAACTGTTTTCACCGGAGTAATAAAAGCAGAAAGAACTAACTAACTTTGCCATATAGAATAAAAAGCACTCTGTTTAATTTGCCAATCGATTTTTACCAGGTGAACATTAGCCAGTGTTTGGTCTTTAATTATGACATACATAATCAATTTACTCAGAAACTTAAAAACATTAAAATCAAAGCTTAATTTTTTGTCAGTCATTGTGATAAAGAAAAATAAAAGAAAGAGTTGAAAATTTAAAAAAAAAAGACCGACAAGGTGAGACAAAGGGAGAGATCCCCATTTCCATAGAATTATGTTACTTTGACAGAATGTACACTTTTCTCAGTGCAATTTGCTCTTTAACCGTCCCGTGAACCTCTCTTCCTGTGATGAACGAACTGTGCGGTATCTCCTGATCTCGACAGCTGCACCAAGAACGACACTCAGAAATCAATGTGCCCTCTGAAATAGGATGAAATGAAGATTTTAAAGCTAGATACTTACATTTATGTGGTTTTAGATTTTTTAAATCCCTTTAAAGGAATGTTTCACCAATGCTATCAGATTTGATGTTATTTTCTGTTTTTCTAATCCATCTCATAATGAATTTGAGCACCAATTCAAGATTAAATTTTTTTTTTAATAAAGAAAGAAAAAATACAGAAAGAGGGAAGGGAGGCGTTGCTTAAGAAAGATGCACACAGAGACCAGGCTCCCTACCGTTCCAACTGCTATCAAATAGTAACATTGAAATATGTGCCAGAATAATCCACATTCTTCTCCTGAACCATAGAAGACCATCACAGATGGGAATGAGACCTCTCTCCCTCCCTAACCCTCTCTCTCTCCCTCCCTCTCTCTCCCTCTCTCTTTCTCCCTCTCTCTCTCACACACACACACACACACAAAACAATTGAGAGATGTCACCATGAACAATCCCAAAGGCTATGCATTTATTCATTTCTAAATGCTATATAATTTCATTTTAAGGACAATTAAATATGCATTTGCATTAATGAATATATGCTCTTGTGTGATGTGTACAAGCTAGAGAAACCCTGCAGAGGTCTGCCCCCAAATGACTCTATCAAATCGGATCAAATCTATCCCTTGAAAGACACGCTTGATTTTCTAGATCTTTCTTATAAATTTCCTACTTAACCAGGATGTTAATGAGGTATTTTTCTTGTTTGTTTCTTAATTCTTGTCCAAAACAAGCTATTTTGGACACACATTTCTTACACTTAACTAACTTGTGATTCTAACTTCTGTATGAGCACGTTCATAAATAATACATCTTCTTGTCAGCTTTAGCAAATATGTGTAGGTTACAATATTTCCTCTTCTTTCCATTAGTCCATTTGGCAACCATTTCATCCAGCAGCAACACACAGTCGAGTGAAACATTTCTAAGCATTGTCCTTAACCAAGATGCATTGCAGCATTTCCCTGTTAGGGTGGCAGCATTGGGTGACCTGTGGCATAGCCCTCAGTGAAGTGAAAACCATTTCACTAGCTGTCTTTTCAACTGTGACAGGGCTTAGTCAAAAAACCAGGGAGTGTGACCTGCCAATCACAGGAGTGAGAGGCCCGAGGGCCATATGTCACACCAGTCTGCAGCCCCTTCTGGCTTTCACTGTAAGTAATTCCCAGGCAGCAGGCTCCTCTCACCCATGAGCTGCAGAAACAAGAGTTTTTCCATCTACACTTGTAACGTGTTTGCTCATGGACTTGGGTGACTTAAATGTGAAAATTATTTCCTTTGTGGTATCTGTCATTGGCTGAGATATCTGCTTATTGGTCTGCTGGATCCACAATTCCCCCAGAAAAGAGTTGATCTAAATCTGAGAGAGTAGCAGAATCTGTTTGTGGCAATGGTGGAGTTTTGCCCATCACCACATTCCAGGGAATGTGGCCTTGGAGCAGGGACCACATTTCTCCTTGAAGAGAAATTAGTCTAAGTTCCCAGGCCCCATCTCAGAGTATCACAGCCTCTCATGCTCGCCATTCTAGCCACCAGCTCCAAGCCTCAAATGAGAAAATGGAGTAAAAATCACTATACACTCATTATTATCACTTTTAATACTAACAATAATAATATCAGACTCTTCACTTTTGCAAATGGGTACCTGGTACGCTTTTTGCAAACTGGCCTACAGGATGAAGGTACTTGGTTTAGAGAGAACTTTGCCCTTGATAGCCAAAGGGATTCTGAGACAGTTGCTCCCCACATTTATCATTCTACTCCTTATATTCACCCTCAATATGACTCTCTAAAATAGTCTGTTAGAATCTCCTGGAAGGCTTATCAAAACACAGATGGCTGGGTCCCACCTAAGGAGTTTCTGACTTAGCAGATCCAGGATCAGGCCTGAGAGTCGCATTTCTAACAAGTTCCTAAGTGATGCTGGTGTTGCTGGTCTGGAAACCACTCTTTAAGAATCATGGCTGTAGAGCCACGGCCTAGTGGTTAAAATTCAGTGCTTTCACCACTTCAGTGGCCTGGGTTCGCTTCCCAGTCGCAGAACCACACCACCCATCTGTCAGTTGCCATGCTGTGGAGGTGGCTCACATAGAAGAACTAGAACAGCTTACAACTAGTATGTACAACCATGCACTGAAGCTTTGGGAAGGAAAAAAAAGAGGAAGACTGACAATAGATGTTATCTCAGGGCGAATCTTTCCCTGCAAAAAAAAAAAAAAAAAGAATCATGGTTATAAAGAAAGAGCATTTCATTTATAATATTAAAAGAGGTGTGAAAGAAGTAAAAATAAATGAGTTATATGGAGAAAATGTGGGTGGTGGGAAAAGAGGGAATCTCAAATGGCTGTATTAAAGAATTACCAGCCTGTCATATATAGAGATCATCTAGTTTTAATCTCATTTAGAGGTAAGCTAACTGTGGCTCTAAGTGATTAAGTCATTTGCCCAATGTCACAGGGCTGGTCCATCACAGAACTAGAACTAAAATTCAGTTCTCCTCTGCTCTAACTCTATGCTTTCCAGTGCAAAACATTTAAGTTAAGCCAGCAGTTAAGATTTTCACTTTTTTGACAGTGAAAGGAATTGCACACTTGATCTCTTTAAGGGAAAGTGGTGCTCAGATAACCCACTCTAGTCAATCGAATTGAAATGGGAGGACAGAAGAGGAAGCATCCTGAGCTAAAATACAATCCAGCAATGCACAAGTAGGTTTTCAAGGAATGGCAAATTTACTAACTAGGTTTGGTGACTTAGTAGTTGACCTGGCATTGATTTTTAAACTCTCTATTCGGTGTCTTGACTTCACCATCCAGAAGGTTCTGGAGTAGCTCAACTCCCTGTTTGATTTTTAACAGCATCTGCTTTCAGCATGCATTCCAGTTTTACTTGTGTCTGGCAGAGACTAAGCCTGCACTTGCCCTGGAAGCATGAGCCAGCTCCCAGGACAGAATGGAAAATCTCCACTCTCTTTTTAGGAATGTCTCCACAATAGAACTATCTGGTAAACTGACCAGCTGCCACCCACTGCTGTTTAATCCTCACCATTCTGGCCTAAGAGTATAGTATCTTTCCTCTCTAGTTTGTTGTGAAGATTCTAACAAGGAGGGAGAAAAGGAAATCATGACAACTGAGAGCTTGTGAATGGATAGCCAAAAGGCTCAGTTCTCATTGTGGAGGCAATAAATGTACATGAATCTGTTGTGAATTTGAAAAAAAATTGAAAGACATGGGGCTATTCTCGTATTGTTAATATAGTTGGGCTCTTATAATCCAGGGCCTTAGACATAATAGGCCCTTGATAAGTGTACGTTGAATTGGTTGAATTTTAATGACATATTCAGTTTAGATATTACTCTTCATAAGAGCTAACATAATCCAGGGCCTTCATTTCCTCATCTGAAAAAAGGAGAGAGCAAGAACCCACAGATACTGTAGGGAGATGTGGTGAACTTATTCAATAGTTTGAATGAATTCCTTACCCCTAACATACATGGAAACATTTCAGGTATTGTGAAATATTGTCTATATTAGTAGTGAGACAGTTCTAGAAATGTCTAGAGGTAAGTGTTTCTACACATGTCCAATTTAGTCACCACTACTAGCACCAGTAATGAAAGCAATAACGCTGTCAGACTATTGTTTGGTTAGCAAAGATTTGCCATAGGGTTGTTTATCTTTGTCTCACTGGGCATTCCCCAGCAGTAGAAGTATTGATCTCTAACTTTTCTTTAAATTCACCTATCGGTCTTAGGAAAGATAGGAAGATCAGTACGGAAGAAGTGATATGCTGGTAATGTTGAACCACCAGCTCTCTGGGGAAAGGGTGCCCTGACTTGTAATGTTTGCCAATTTCTGTGGTGTAAACACTCCACCATGGTTGATTGAAAGCTGCCAGCAATTTAACAACTGACTTGCAAAATTCCTGACAACAACTAGCTCTCACAAGCTGCTGTAGGCAGGCACCTGCACACTACTGGATAGGGAAGAAATCACATGTGGCAAAAGTATCCCGTATGAATTGACAGAACTTTCCCCTGTAGGAAAAAAGAAAAAAAATGTTGGAGTGATGGGAGGAAATAACAATTGTTCTAAGAGTCAGGTGACACAAAGTATAGTTACTTGCCAATGACCAGATAGGTAAATAGATCAGTAAGATGCAGAGCCAACTAGAATGACAGGAACTCAGAGTAACCGATGACACAGGAAGACTCCGGCAATTAGCTGCAAAGCGAAGCCTCAGTTGTCTGCCGTCATGCTGGCATGTGTGGGTCTAAAGGTAGGGGTTTCAGACTTCCGATCCCCTGGTTCCACAACCTAGGACAGCCCTTTAAATGACAAACACAGTATGATTCAGTGACTTATGCTACCAAGACCTGAAAGGACAGTGTGGTGTGACAAAAAGGACTGACCTAGGATTGGAAAGCCCTAAATATAGTCATTGTTCCTCTACAGAATGACTTTGGGAACATCATGTTAACTTTCCTAAGCTTCAGTTTGCCTCATCTATAAAGTAAACAATCCTCTAATGTCCCTTCCAGCTCTAAAATGCTAGGATTCTAAGTGGAATTTTTTTTAATCACTTCAGTTACTTTGAGCTTAAAACTATGCGCCCTGCAAAGTACTGGCGGAAATAAAGACCTGCTTGAATTACAGCACAAGCGTCTTTAGGGTTTTACGCATAGGAGCTAAGCACACCACTCAGAACTGTCAGTGAGAACCAAAGTCAGAGGCAGTGCAGAAAGAGCACCCCATGTCAGCTCCTTGCCTTTTAATGACTTCAGTAATGGAGGACTGCAATTTGCCTCTGAACTTCTCCACAGCCCCCTCACCACAGTTGCTGTTAATGGCCTGAACCACAGACTACACAAATGTCACCCCTCCCCAGAGGCCACATAACCTGTCCAGGATGGCCTTGCTATTTAGGGTCCACATGGGTTCCTTATCAGTGCACACAAGTGTCCTCCTTGGTGTGAAGTGCTAATTTTACAAGATGAGCTGGAAGAAGCCTTTTATTACTCCAACTAGAAATTAAAATTAGTAAAGATTCAGTTCTGTGACTATTGCAAATAACACTGTTGTACTCGTGATGTGATCCATTCCTGAGCCTGCCGTGAAGACTTCCAGAGACTTCTGACTAATGAAGTGTGTGTGTGTGTGTGTGTGTGTGTGTGTGTGTGTGTGTGTGTCTGAGAGAGAGAGAGAGAGATTAGGGGGAAAGGGAGGAAAGATGGTACAAATAGGGTATGAATAGCTGGGTATATGAGCCTGCTGTGTGTGTATAGATAGAGTTCACAGAAAAGATTTTAAAAGAGGAGATGGGTCAGAATTCTAGATTGCTCTGAACGTTCAAAACGACAGCTTTAATCTAGAATTTCTCAGGTATTGCTAATTTGTGAATTAAAACTATAATTACTGAAGACTGATGTAATAATATCTTGGCCTCCCTGGTTCAACATCAAACGATCAAATCTCAAATTCACACTTCTAAACCAATGAAAATAAACACCATATCGAGTATAATTATCAAGCTATGCCCTGACAGGCTCTGTAAAACCATGAAACGTGACAGTATGCAAGAACACACGTGGGAGGGGAGTTTTGGAGGGAGGAGACGTGGCCTCCGAATAAAAGTAAAGATTGCAAACTAAAAAGTCAGCTTTCAGAACTATTTGCAATGTTTGACTTTCCTGGAACGAGAAAAAAACTAGCTTTGAGTCTTTGTGATTATTAATTTTTTTTAAGAAAAAAAGAACTTTATTTAAATCAGGCCCTTAGCAGGTTGGCTGAGCTCTCAAAAGCCTCGCCCGGCCTGCAGATGTCTGTCTGAGCTGCCACATGGCAAGAATGGCCCTGGGGGTCTCAGGAGCCCAGCACGGGACCCAAAACTTCTGATTTTGGTGCTGGTTCCAAAACTCGCCATCCCTTTCCAGTTCATTATAAACACCTATTGTTTGCCATATTTATCTGCCATCACTGCTGTTTGTTAGCAAATGGAAAGAGAACTGCCAGGACTAAATTTCAGCCTGCCCTCAGAATAGTGCAAAGGCGCTACAGGAATTGCACGACAGATGGTCTTTGAATGATATACAGAACCTCTGCCCTTGGGCCCGCTTTGGAGGAGCTGTTTTGGATTGTTGCTCATAAGAGTGGGAGGTTGTTGTGTGATATGTGATTATTCCATAATAATTTTAATTATTTTGCCTGTTTTCAAACAATAGTCTCAGCCTTTTTTAATTTTTACACTCACTGAGTTGTGACATGAGCATTCTTTTCTCTGTGTTAGCAGGGATTAAAATCAAGCCCTGTATCCCTTCCCATTTCTCAAATAATCCATGTTTAAATAAATTACCTCAGTCTGGAAAAACCAAGTTACGTGGCGTCCTCCTGGCACACACGCGCACACACACGAGCAAGAAAAAAATTCCTCATTGTGGTGTCTGGTTAGAGATTGTCGCGGTAACAAGTTTCAAGAAAAGCCTGCTCTTTGCCTCTTTGGAGCGAGGCTTGGGCTAAGGAAGCCTCATTTACATGCATGTGGGGATCCCACCGGATCTGCTCAAAGGTACAGTCCGAGGCAGTCAGACGGCATCCGAAGTGCATGTAAATGAAGCTCCCCAAGTGGGGTGTAGGCTTCCAGAGATGCGGAAAATATGCCATCTCTGTCTCGTCCAAATCCAACGGAAACTTCCGAATGTTTTTCTAAAGCAGAAGAAGCCAACAAGAAGCAGATGCTAAACTTTCAAGACATCCGAATGCATTTCTCTTTACCGGATAGATTTGTTGGCTGAGCACAGGCAGACGAGATTTGGGGGTAGAATTCGGGCTTTTGGTTTCTCAGCCTAGTGGCTGTTGGATGCAAACCTGCACGTCCCTGTGGTTCGGCCAGTGGCCTCCAACTTTCCCCTAAAGAACACCCTGCTCATAAAGGCCCAGTCCACCATGGACTGTACAAAAAGATAAAGTCTACAGCGAATCGAAGCCACAGGAAAATCTGGGAGTGAGTTAATATTCATAAAATGGCCTTTTTACCCAACGTAAGAATGTGTGGCTACCTGGAGTTTGTTCCTCATTAAACTTTCCCCATGACTGAATTCTGTGTCCCCAAATAGTTCCAGTCCTACAGCTGAAAGCCAAATCAAGCTTTGGGTAATTTCTAAGCTGACCGGTTGGCGCCTTGGTAATAAGAAAGAAATTCTGCTTCTCCTTGGTCTCCAGCTAAGTGATATAGTTACCCCGAAAACGGGAATCTCTGGTGAGTGGGGTTACTAAAAAAGAGAAAAAACAAAACTCTGACCCCCCTATCTGATAGAGAAATCCCCCATGGAGTCTTAAGTGCTTCCCAACAACTGTGGTTTTAATCCAATAACTGCAGCTCCTCTAACAGAGAGAAACCCAACTCACACAGCAGTTAATACCCAGATGAAATTCAGATAACTCCCACTGTGTTGACAAAAAGGATTGGGGAAGCGTCCCCTGCTCCTGCCCAAGGAAGACGTGCCTTGGGTGGCATTCAGCCAGCCTACCCTCCCAGAAGAGCACAGCCACACCGCGTTCTCCCCAGCAAGGCTGACGGGCAGAGATTTCTGGTTATACAGAGCACAGATTCTCAGAGAAAACATATAAATTAATGTTTGGCGCCTCAAGGAGCCACAGCCACTGGTCTTTCAAGGCAGAGGATCATCTAAGGAGGACTAACTCTGAGTACTGGGGTGTGGTTGTTTTTGTGAACACTGACGCTGAAATTTTTGTCAAGGTGTATGATTGAAACCACTGGCCCGGATGATATCAGCTAAGCCATTTAAAACTCTGTTCTCAACCTATTTGAAATGGTGAGACCCTGCTTTAAACAGAATCGGTCATTAAGTTTCCATATAGGCCAGGCCTTATACAAGATACTTTATACACATTGTCTCTGACCTTCACAACAGGAGAGTATTTATTGTTCTCATCACATAATTCAAATGAAAAAGTCTCATGTTGATTAAATGACTTGACAAAGGTAACTCAATAAATAGCTGCATCAGGATGTGAACCCCTATTTGTTTAATTCCAAGGGCCATATTCTTTTCATTGATGTATGTATGTACTGGGAGGGAGTGACATTCACATGTGGCATATAGCCTTGTGAAAATGAATGCAAATTTCAGCATACTTTGGATTCTTAAAGGAAGAGAGTATGTACATCCTCAGTGCCTGATGTGAATTCTCAACAAATATTTATTATAAAGTATTCCTTTATAGATATATCATTGGCAAGTAAGTGCTGGTCTTAATCATATAGGCTTTACCTGCTACTTCTTTGTCATTTCACATGATGTTTACCCTGACTGGACCTAAATTCTGGAAAGTTTCCCTGGTTGGGCAAAAAGGATTCAGCCAACCACGTTCACATGAACCAATTCCACGTGACAGCAACTATCAGTACCTACTCCTGAAATGAATTCAATAAGCATCTAACAAAAACCCACAACCAACTCAATTCTTCTGACAAAGAAATATGGTAAAAAAAATAAAAATAAAAATAATTTAAATTAAGATAAACTTTCTTAAGCATGGAGAGTTCTGACAATCTGATTGCCAAAAAAAATTATTTACTGATTATACAAGAGAAGAGGCAAATGATTCTACATTCAAATACCCAATTGCATCTGTGTTTTGTAAATAAATTGTCCTATGTCTTTGTATCTAATTCACATGATTTAGAAAATAATGCTGTCTTAATACAAAGACACATAAGAAATATGATTATTTCCTTCAAGACAACCATTGGAAGATTCCATTCAAGATCAAAAAATAGCGAGCCTAGGTCAATAGCAAGATGACTATCATTGAAATATATATGTATTTTTTTTAAGAACAGCTACATTCAAGTGTTAGCCATTTTGCCACATTTCCTGAGAGCTCCTTTTTTAACATTAGCAGTTAAAAGAGTGGCATTCTGTCAGAACCTCAAGACCTCTGTGGATGGCAAACTTAACAGATAAAAGATTGCAAAAAGTGCTTTTATTCTGATCCTCATGGAATTAGGCTCAAGCATAAAGGAAAAATAAATGGGAATTAGAGGCAACTCACAGAGGGAGAAAATACCACCATTAAGTCCCAAATGCAATTTACGAACACAGCATTTGAATTTTCTAATTGTTTCCACAAAAAATGAGGCTAATGGAATTACACTGGAACCAGCCATTTAATCATATACAGTTTTGCTGACCAATGTCTCTGTACATCTAGTCCTGAGCTCTTATACCATTTTTTTTGAATCCCACAAAATAAATTCTAAACCAGTGTTTCCAAACTATAGGTAGACCAGTTGTATCAGAATCCCAGATTTCTGGGCCCCACCACAGATTTACTGAGATAGAATCTCTGGGATGGTATTCATATTTTTAAAAACCTCTCCAGGTGATGCTGGCATGTAACCAGAACCACTTACAGCTCTAAAATTCCATTGTTTTCAATGTATCTTAATCCAAATAAGTGAAAGACAATTACCCCATAAATTCTATAGTCTAAAGTCAATGATAAGAAAACCCCAAATTCTCTATATCAAAATCTGATCTTGTAACTAAAAAGGAAAAACATTAACAAGAGAAATTAAATTCATGGCATTTTTTTCATAATTTTGAGGCCTACAGCTTAGAAAAATGAGGAACTAAGCTAAAAAAAAATTCAAACACAATTATATTTTGGCTATATCATCTTTATGTCATCATCACGAACCCTCAGGGTATTAATAATAAAGTTACAGAGAATCTGGAACTTTTGTTGTAAAACTAGAATATCAAATAAATCTTGTCAGTCTTTAAAAATAATGCCAAGTCTGTCTGTCTGTCTGTCTCTCTCTCAGATGCTGTTTAAGTTTTCTTTTGCAAACACAGATATAATGTGAGGATGAAAGAAGAAAGATGTAGAAGCCAGAAATAGTCCCATTAAATAGGTTTTAGGGACCCTGTGGAATGTAATGGGTTAGGGGGAGCGACATTATATATAATTAAGATGTCTAGGGTTTATTTCAGCCCCCAGGGGACAGACGCAAAATATATAGCTATTAATAACAACTGTTAAATCACAAGAATCTGACTTCTTGGATCCTAGAGTTGTTTTTTTATGCTAAGTGATAATTGCTTAGAAAACTCCAAGAACAAGTTAAATGAAGGGAAAGTTACTTGACTTACAACTAAATGTTAACTTCCAAACTGGAAGTTCAGATGATTCCACACAGGATTTTTGCCTCTCTCAAGAAGAAGAAAAGTCTCGTTTACTTTCTTTTCTCATCAGGAACAAACTGAAAGACCTGCAGCCTTAGGAAGAGGTGGTGACTGGGGGTCCATACTGGTTTTTGGCAGGCCAGAGAAGCCAGTCTGTCCTTTCCTTGCTTGGGATAAATTCTGTATAAGATCTCCCTGGGCATTTGTTGTGAGGAACAAATTGGCAAATCAACATGTCCCCTCTATACACAAAGCATTGTTTTAGGAGCTGCGGGAGATGGGTATTTTAACACTATACGAGCGAGGATTCTGTCCTCAAGGAAATTAAAATATAGCTGGGGAAAAAATTCCACAAACATCCATTAGGGAATTGTACGCCATAATTCATGATTAAGTAATAAATTAACGTCATAGCTGTTCAGAGAAGGGAAATTAAAATGAGAATAACTGGGAAGACTTCATGGAATTCATGCACTTGGGCTTGGAAGGATGCTACCAGAACCAGGCTCAAGTGGACACGCAAGGGGAAGACTTGGCACCCGTGCATGGAATTACATGTGTGTAAAATGACCTTTACGGCTTTCTTTTCCCCTCTTTTTATTTTTCTTTATTAATTAAAAAAAGGAGCATCTTTGTCCATGGCCATGATTTACAAAATGAGGTTGACGATTTAACAAATTTGATGTTCATATTCTCTAAACAATCTTCAGTTCTTCCTAGATTTGGGGAAGCAACAAATTTGAAATAATGAATAGCCGAAAAGTGGGGAGGCTGCTGTAGTTAGACAAGCTGGTAACAGAGAGTGGTAACTACTAATAATGATGGATGAAGCAGATCCCCGAGGCCTCAGCAATCTGGGCCCATTTAACGTTGAGAAAATACAACCATACCCTTCCCATCCACCCACCTCTAATAGCCCCAGATCACATTGTAGCTCCCTAGAATGTACTTTCTCTACTGATTCCAATCTCTTTTTTCAAAAAAAGAAAGAAAGAACAATTAAAAGAGAGGAAAACAGGGCCAGCCTAGTGGCGTAGTGGTTAAGTTTACGTGCTCTACTTTGGTAGCCCGAGGTTCGCAGGTTCGGATCCCGAGTGCAGACCAATGCACTGCTTGTCAAGCCATGCTGTGGTGGCGTCCCATATAAAGTAGAGGAAGATGGGCACAAATGTTAGCCCAGGGCTAATCTTCCTCACCAAAAAAAAAAAAAGAGGAGAAAACAAAGGGATAAAGTTCTTTTTAATAATTCTTTCATTTATTTGAGAATTTTTTACTGAGCGCCTACTAATGCTTTGTGTGCTAGAGACACAGCTATGTACAAAAGAGACAAATTTCTTGCCATGTTGGAGCTTTTGTGCCAATGGAAAAAAAAATCTTTTTTACTTTTTTTTTTTTTTTTTGGTGAGGAAGATTTGCCCTGAGCTAACATCTGTTGCCAATCTTCCTCTAGCTTTTGTATGTGGGATGCCACCACAGCATGGCTTGATGAGCGGTGTGTAGGTCCATGCCTGGGACCCAAATCCCCAAACCCTGGGCCGCTGAAGCAGAGCACACGAACTCACCACTATGCCACTGGGCTGGCCCCTCTTTTATGATTTTTAAAAAGAATGAGGTAAACAAAGCTTTGGATATACCTTCGCTCCAATTCCCCATGAGTTAGTGAAAGTCAACCTAGATTTTTTTTTTCCAATCTATCTCACAGGGAAAATTCACCTTTCTGACACTGCATCTAGATATGGAGCCTTTCTCTGCTGGTCCCCTTTCAGCAACTCCCCTCCCTGTCTTTCTAGTTAGCAATCTACTTTTCTGCTTCACAGAGCTGGCCCTCCTTGGCTCTTTCTTCATCTCTCTTACCTGGGCTAGATGTTCTCTTTTCCTCAATTTCTCATTTTGTTTGTTTTCCTCAAACTCCAAAAGGTCACACACGTAGACGATTATGAAACCCAAAAGTAAGTTATGTGATTCCTTCCTCCAGACCCTTCTGAAGAACTAAGAACTAAGGTTCTTGTTTGCCCCTTAGGGCCACCCCTGCCTTGGGCAGGAGCCACAGATGATGCTGCTGACTTATGGCCTGGGGGCCCTTCAGGGACAGAAAACATGTGTTCCTGTTTTTGAGCCTGTTCTTTTAAAAACGAAACCTAAAACTCTTTTCTTTTCTTGAATGAATTATTCTTGTTTTGCTCTGAGACTGCTGCTCCTGTTTTATTTTTCAGTTGTCTTTTTCCATAACTCCTTTTAGAAATAAAAATGGGTAACGTTATCTAGCCTCTAGGAAGAAATATGTACATACATTCAAAAAGCAGTTTCATGCAACCTTAATAACCTGAATTCTATTTCCCTTTCTGTACATGATGGATGAAATTACTTTGATTATGCTGACTTTCCAATTACTCATTCATGCCAAGAAAGCTAGCCCTTGAAACCTGGTCACCTTGTTTATTTCTTCCCCACCTTGCCCTTCACAATCAGAAAATCAAAGAGCACTGGAACCAGAAGGAGCTTCCGTGATCCCCAAAGGAAGGATTAAACTTAAAAGTCATACATATTGATTGACCTGAGTTTTCTAAAATTAAACCTAAGTAACTATTTCAATACCAATTTTTAAGCTGTAAAAACTGATGTGGAGTTACATTCTTGAGTCATATGAAAGGCTTGGTAAATATATAACCTGGTTGCCAAAGGGTTTCTACTTAATATATCGGGGAAAGAGTTATTCCCATGTGTTCACTTTATTCTTTAATCCAAATCAGTGGTTTTCAAATTGTGCTCCTTGGGGTCTGAGTGTCTACCACCCACAAAAGGCTCTAAACCCTCTGCTCCTGCTTTGACCAGAGATACTCCATTTTTTCTCTCTTAGGGTTGGGTTCTCAAGTACAAGTGCATATAAGTAAAGCTTCCTGCTACTATCCAAAAGGAAAAAAAAAGTGTGAAAAAGAAATGAAGTCACATAAGTAAAATAATATACAAGTAAAATACAAAAAGTCAACCATAATTATCATTTTCTCACAAACACACAGACTGGGGCTAACAATTGGTCCTGGAATCAGCATTGGGCTGGCCTTCTGGTATGTAATTCTCCCTGATGCGCTCTTCACCACCAAATACCAGGGCTCACCACTAACTGCCCCAGGAGCCAACTCAAAACATAAGCACTTCTAGCTACTTAGATATAGCTGTGCTAATCTGCTTGTAGTTTATAGTTGCTAGTTCACTTATTCATTCAACAAACACATAATGAAGGGCTCAAAGACGAAGACACGATTAATCTAATGAGGAGACAGACAAGCAAACAAATTAAATTTTGGTACGTAAAAACAGGATAACCACTATTTTAATGACGAATGTACAAGGTGTAGTGGGAGCCCAGAGGAGCCACACCCGGGAAGAGTCAGGGAAGGCCTCACAAAATAAGCCTCAACAGCACTCTAGGTCTAAGCACAAAACGGGGGTGGGGGGGGGTCTGGCTGGACAGGCAAGCAAGTGCCATACTATGAAGGATCATGTCACATGAAGGACTTCATAGTCTATCCTATAGGAAATGGGTAACCAATAAGCCATCCACCTAGCTTTATTGAACAATGGATAATTTCCTCATTTGCCCAGCAATTGTTTTTTTTTTTTTTTCCTTTAGCCATTCATGTATTCAACAAATATTTCTTGAATAAAACTGTGGGCCAATCACTGCTTCAGCCATAAAGAAACTTTGAAGTCATCTATATCCCCCGAGGCTCTAGATCTGCTGCCACCCACCCCCCCAGCTTTTCGAGGAAAGCTATCCCCTGGATATTTGCTCCAACTGCCCAGTCGTTCCCTGAGCAAATCCTTACCTATGATTGCAGTTGGCCTCTGGTATGGGGATTTTCCACCAAGAATCAGCAAAGGAATTTCTTTTAACTGCAGAAATAGATAACACAAGTAAGGAAAAGAGTTAAAAAGGAGGCTCTTGAAAACATTTAAAATAGCTGCTCGGCACTGAAAATCAGCTTAAGGGATGGCAAATGCAAATGTGAGCTCAGACAGGCCCAGCTCAGTTTTGCAAATCCTTTGGTAATGAAAATAGATCCGCACTTTAATTTTTCAAACCATAAACCTCCCCGAAGCAAGGAAGAAAAGAGAAGAAACAGAAGGGAAATGTTCTGCAAAGAGAGTGGATTTTGCATTTGCTGTTTGGATGGAACTCAGTCGGGACAGGACTCCCCAAAACTGTGAAGTAGTTTCAGTCATGGCTGGTCCCCCAGGGTCCTGTTCTCCACTGATTGTTCAGTTTGGGAGCATCACTTTCCATCGCCCTTACCAGCCCAGGATTATCTCATCTCCCTTCCACCCCCAATGATCACATCAAACCCTGCTATCTGGAAAAGAGACAGTACCTTCATGGACACTAAGGTATAAATGATTGATAACAGCTTTAAAATGCCAATTCTTCTGTAGGGTATTTGCATCTTAACAGAGTACAAAACCTCAAGCCAAAGGGAAACTCCTACGGATGTGAACATAGGAAAACAGCTTGCAATGGTTTTTTGCTATTTTTCCATAGACTCAAAAGTTACCTGGCAAAAAGTAGCTGCTTGATTATTTAACAAGGGGGAAATTGAGATCTACAAACCATTGAGTTCAGATTTAGAGACCTTTCTTGGCGGAAAAATAAAGTGAGGGGCAGAGTGCATGGTTTCTCCAGTGCTCCTGCAGATTCCCCCAGCCTCTCCTCAGGTGGTTTCACAGAGAGTGTTGAGGTGCTGTACCTCCCTATGGATCCTTTATCCTGCATTCCAAAAGAAGGATTTCCAACTCGCTCCAACAGCACAGCATCTCAGCAACTGCTCTGCCATTCGCTCAGCCCTTTCCCACAAGGTCTGAACTCAGCCCTGGGGTGGAGGGGTGAGGTGGGGGGTTCTTCCTCGGGGCTCTATCTTAGCCCTAGAAGAGGGGTGGTAGCTGCTCCTTATATCTGCTATTCCTACATTCTTTTTTGTGTGTGCGTGAAGAAGATTGGCCCTGGGCTAACATCTATGCCCATCTTCCTCTATTTTATGTGGGACACCTGCCACAGTATGGCTTGATAAGTGGTGTGTATGTCCGTGCCTGGGATTCGAACCTGTGAACCCCAGGCCACCGAAGCAGAGTGTATGAACTTAACCACTACACCACCGGGTCGGCCTCCATTCCTGCATTCTTTAAGTTCTCTTTACATCTTATTAGCTAATCCCTCATTGCTCCAATCCCCTATTAGAATTAAAAATTCTTTATATTATGCTTTCCCTCTTCAAATTAAGTAAATAAAATAACGTGAAGTGCTTTTTCTTTTGCCTTGACCTTGATAAGTTACCAAATTCTGCTCCCATCCTTCTGCTCCCCACCCCATCCCACCAGCATAAGGTGTTATTGCTTGCCAAAGGATGCAGACAAAGCCAGAACATCTACTTTTAAGGAACTTGTGCAACTTTCTGACATACAAAGTCACAAAAAGGCACCGCCTCAAGGAAATAATTCTGAATGTAGTACCTTCCTCATGGCTTATATACTGAGATGGGTTCAAATATCCTAAATTTCCAGGGGCGGGGGGGTGGGGATGTAAATTTACTTACTGGACATTTCCTATGTTGTAGAAAATCTAGGAAAATAGTCCATGTGGTAAAAAAACAAAATAAAACAAAAAGCCTAAGTTTATCGGCCTAATACATGCTGAAGAATTCAGGAAATGAGGAAGACAGGAAAACAGAGTGTCCTGAGTATTGGAGAAAGTTGTGATGAAGAGAGACAGATTTAGAAATTTTCAAGGAGATCTTAATAAGTAGTACCATAAATTATAAATTTAATCTACCTTTAATCCTTCAAGACATATAAACAGAAATTGAAATTACTTTTTCTTATGGTTGCTGGACTGTTTCTTAAAATATAAGGCAAGCCACGTGGGTTTCTGTCATATTCAACAGTCTAGCCAAAGTTGTTCTTATTCTTTCAAATAACCCTACAAATTCTTTCAAACAGCCCTACAAACCCTACAATACTCATTCTTTCAAATAACCCTACAAATTGCCCTAAAATTCTACTTCTGAATCTAGGAGTTTAAATTTCCTAACAGCGATCATATGTAACCCTCATAAACTGAGCCCAAACACCTATAATCCCTCCAATGGAGAAGCCTGCTTTCCAACCAACATATCTGTGCACACCAGTCAAGAATCGACGTTCGCCATTCTTACACGTCAGCCTACAAAGTTCTCTCTAGAGTTTTGATGGGGTTCCTTCAACATGACAAGTGCTTTCTCAGCTAATCGGTAAAGACTATCACAGTATAACAAAGATCAACCCATATGCAAACACCAGTGAACCATCCCCACATCAAGACCTTGCCATTGACCCGGGTTTATTTCAAAGTAGTTCAATGAGCATGCAGTGAACCAGTGTAAATCCAGTTCTACCCAGAAAAATAATGGGATTTGTCCAACGTACTTTGTTTCTGAAGGCAGATGGGGAGTGAACCCCATACTCTCTTTTGCCTTTTGCTTTTTGTCCTTCCCTGTCTGCTTCCTGGCTTGATACCCAAGCAGGTGTTCTGTGCATGATCCCCGAAAGGGTGGCAGGACCTGCCCCTCTCCTGTTGTACTTCCACCAGCCCTCAATATCTACACAGTCTCAGCTTCAATCCAACATTAGAACTCTTTCAACCTGGTGCCCCCAATACTGGGTTCTCTAGACCATATCACATCTTTCTGGATCACCCACAACCTGTTGTTTTATTTGAATTATCTCTGCGGTATTATCTTTGGACTAGCCTTAAAACTAGATTATCCCTCCCACTGCTCTTCCTGCCACAGAGGAGCAGTTTGTTTTGTTTCTTCCAATCCCACTAATCCATGGTCTTCCCAGCCTCTAGCATGGAGGTAGGCCATTATTGTCAATTCCCTGCTATGTTTATCATTTTAAAACAAAAGCTCTCATTTTACACCATTATTATGACTCATTCATTTCCCTAAAGCTCTTTCACCAAAACAAACATATAGGTCTTCCTGAGGTTGTTGCTGCCAAACTGTTTCTGCCTTTTACCAAATCAGAGGAAACCATGGCAGCAGATAAGGATGGAATGCCGGGAACGGTTGGAGAACAAGTCAACTCATTTATGGCCCCAACACAGAGATCCCTGTGGCAACCCCTGCTGATGGCTAATGCAACATCCACACTAATTTCTTGCCCCTTTGGTCCTTTCCACTATGAAACATGGAGTGATTAAGTATGCACTTATGACACAGATCTGTCCAATAAGATATAGCAGAAGTCTTCTGAGGTGAGGATGGTCCTGGGAAAGCTTTTGGTTTCCTGATAAGAGAGGCAAATACAGCTGGCCTTGCCCCATCCCCCTGTCTTTCTGCTTTGAAGGCGAGTGCAATACCCGATGTTGGAGCAGCCATTTTGTGACTATGAGGCAACAAGCATGATGGAAAGCTAGCCCTGTTATTGTCAAGCTGCTAAGCCAACTCCAGCAGCTGCCTGCCTCCGTGGGCCTTTGTTACGTGAGCCCCTGTAAACTAGGTTTTCTGTCACAGGCAGGCAAAAGCAGTCACACTCAACATACCAGGACCACCACATCTTCCAGATCTACGTTTAGAAGTTTCTTCATCCCTTTCCCACTTTGAAAAAGAGCATTTAGTTAATAATCTTTTTTTCTGAAGAGTAAATTATCTTTTTTTCCATTTCAGCATGATGTCACAATGGAATAAATTTTTAGATTTTGAGTGTTTATGAATTTAGTGATATCTACCACTACCTGACGTTATGTTATATAATTACTATAATTATAATATATTTGTTAATAAATATATTAAAATTGTTACCAATATGTTGATTAATTTTACTATATGCCATAAATATATCTTATTCAATAAAATTAATATCATATTGTATATGTTACTTATATTTTATTGATAATATATCATTATATTATCATATTATACAGTATATTGTCTATTTGCTGTTTTTCTTCCTCATTAGAACGAAGACTGTGCCTAGCACAGTGCCTGGCACCAAGTGGCCATGCAGTAAATACTCGTTGAATAAACAAATAAATCTTACCCCAAAAATGCTTATTTAAAATTAGCCTGTATCAGGCAAAAAAATTTTCAATGAGTGTGTTATTAAGCGGTCACTTTAAATGAGGGGGTCATCTTGACATCCTACAGAGGCAGCCTTTTAAATGCTGGTAATTGGCTTTAGAAATAAATTACATTATTTTGTTATTTAAATTCCCCATGGGCTATAACATTTCTGTTTTTAAAATGGGAGTCTGAGAAGATAAGTCACTTTAGTAGACTCTGTCTTGGCCATGGTCCGTCTTAAACACCATGCCCAGGGCACAGAGTCAAAGCACAGGGAGTCCTCTTCAGCCTGAGGGATCAGGAACAAGATGCTGACTTGCTACTTGATATGTTTGCCAGTTAGTTTCCAAACCCCATTCAGGGCTCCTTTTACGACCAGCATCATCTCAAAATGTGTACCCTCTGTTTTCCTCTATGCTATATAATTTAAATAACAAAACCTTAATGAAAATTCTTTTAAATCCTCTCTGCTGAAAAACAAAAAAGAATATTTGATTACATGTCGTCACTCGCATGTCAAACAATTAACGTTAAAAATTACCCAGGTTTCTCTTATGGGCCCTTCCCAACTCTAGAAAATGAGCAGATCTTCTAACACGAATTCTGGCCCACCCCAGAGGTCATGCACAGAGGGAGGATTATGGCTCCTTCACCAGACAATTCTTCATGGCCCATGCTGGATCGGTGACTGGGCTCTGCCTGCTAGAGCAGGATTCACATCAGCTATCATTCTTAGCAGATTTGCCCAACAGGGTTCTGCTGACCACTTTCCAGAAGCCTGAAGGCTTCACTCAGTGCACACAGGAAAAGCAGAGTGCAGCACAACAAGCTCTGTGCTACTCCCCTGTCACCCAAGAGGACAAGCCCCCACTGCAGATTCCCCTGTGGAACTCTGCTCAGTGGACTAGAAGGCCAGGCTCCAGTCAACTCAATCCCTAAGGCAGAAAGGTGCCCCCAGGGCTAAGTAGTTAAAGACCTCGAATTTGTTATCTACTGCTGCAGAACAAGTTACCACAAACTTAGCAGCTCAAAACACCACACATTTAATATTTCCTGGTTTTGGTGGGTGAGGAATTTGACATGACTTAGCTGGACTCTCTACTTCAGTGTCTCTCAGGAGGCCACACTCAGGTGTCAGCCAGAGCTGGAGTCTTATCTGAAGGCTTGACTGGGGAAGGATCTGCTTCCAAGCTCACACAGCTGTTGGCAAGGTGCCATACCTTCTGGGCTGTTAGACTGAGGGTCTCAGTTCCTCACTGGCTGTCGGCCAGAAGCCACCTCCAGTTCCTTGCCATAAGGCCTTTCTGTAGGGCAGTTCACAATATGGCAGCCTGCTTCATCAACACCAGTAAGAGAGAGTTCCTCAAGCCAGATACCTCCTTTTCAGGCTTCAGTCTTCATTTTCTTTTCCCTCACATTCAGTCAGTCATTACATCCTACTGATTCTAACACTGAAGTGTCTCTCCATCTGTCTCCTCTCCACCACAAGTGGCAAGATTCAAGCACTCATCTTCTCTCTACAGAACTGCTTCAGTAGCTTTCTGCTGGGTCTCTCTGGGCCCAGGGGTGTGCTAGTAAAGGTTTAACAAACAACTCTCCAGGGGGTGGATAAAGCCTTGATTCTAGAATCTGCTGATTTCCGTGGTATAAATACTCTCACCCTGGCTCATTTCAAGCCACTAAAATGACATTACTGATGACAGTGTTGGGAAGAGATGCTCAGAGGCTCACCATTATATAGCGTTTCCACTCTACAGCTACAGTAGATGCAAATAACCTCAAGAGCATAGGTGATAGTAAAATGTAGTACAATAATTAGGAAGTGATAAGCTTTAAGTTTTTAATCTTTGTTTTAATATAATTTAATTGTAACATTATATAATTTAGTATGTAATAACATCTGTGTTCAACAACCTATTCGAAAAATTCCTGAGAACCTAACAATTGGCTCTCACAAGCTGATAGGTACCCACTCTGGCACACCACAACCCTGTCCCTAGTGTCTGCACTCAAGTGTTTCTTCAAAAGACAGCACAATTTTGATCAACACAAATTTGATCATGTCACCTTTCCTGCTCTTTTTGATGATTTCTCATGGTCTGACCACACCTATGCTTCTGACTATAGGTCCTCTGACAACATCCCTGGCCACACCTGTGTGTGGTCATCCTCTGACCACACCTATGGCTCCAACTGCATTTTAGGTTGAAATTAAACATGAATGATAATAATAACAGTAACAGAACCTCACAGAACCTTACTCTGCGCTAAATACTTAGCATGCACTAAATGATACACTATATCATTTAATCTGTGTAAAAATCATACGAGCTAGCTACTCTTAGTGTCCCCACTATACAGATGAGAAAAGTAAAGAGTGTTTCAGTGACTTTTAAACATTGTAGCGGAGCTGGTCTAATAATAAAACCCAGATTCTTAGGACTAAGATAGTCTCATCAACAAGTCAACACTCCCCATACGCACTATGTTTTCCTCCCATGGCACATATTGTTTTCCTCTATCTAGAATGCCACATCACCACTGACCCCAGCACCACATCAGTCCGCGCTTCTCTACCCAAGGAGCTGCTATTCCAAGTACCTAGTTCAATTGTGCTCTAAACTGGGAAGCAAGAGAAACTCAGAGACTCAAGCGTGTACAGCCAACACTGAGATTAAAGTAACACTGGGATCAGAGCTGATCTCGGACGATAAGTTTTTACCAGCAAAAGTAAATAAATAAAACTAATTTTATCCAAGTGCCAAGGCATAAATAGTTCAAGTGTCATAGAGTTGGAACAGTCAAAATGTATTCAGTTAAAATGGGGTCTGGCTAACTGTCCCTTCTTAAGCTACCATGAAATTAGTTAAAATGAAAAAGACAAAGACAGGGAGAGAGAGAAAGAGAGAGAGAGAGAGGAATAGAGAACTCATAATATCCAAAGCTAAGAACTTAAGTTATCGGTAGCTTATTGCCAGGATCTGTATGGAGAAGTCTAGAGTACTATTCCCCAACCTGCTCCTCTCAAAACTTTCTTCATCCATTCTGAGATGGCAAATTCCAGAAAACAAGGCAGGAATTGGAGAGAAAAGGGGAGTGGAGATTCTGCTGGTCCTGCAAATCACCCCCAGAAGTGTATTCCATGTATGTAAATGAGGTGGGTTGGGACAGAGACAGATTGCTGAGAGAGGTGAGGTTGGAGATTTTAGACACTTTTGTTTACTCCTCTCTTCAGTTCATCAAGGAACACAGCACTGGAGAGTAAAAATGGTCCCACTCCAGCACATTAGAGCTGTCCAACATAAAAACTTGGAGAAACTGGGAATTAGCCTAGGGGAGGAGCATATCAACCTCCCCAGTATCTATGACCTTAAAAAGGATGTTAACAGGGCACACACGAATAACAAAATCGTGTGTCTGTCTGTGAGTAAACTAAGTCTGGATGAATCTCTCCTCATCAAGGCATGAGTAAGGAGGAAAAAACAAATGGTCAACAATTCGATCTACCCTACAAATTATCAGTATTCCCAATGGAAGACTAGAGCAATTTGATCAGAAGTAACAAAAACATAATTTTTTTAAAATTCTAAGCTGAAAATACCTGAAAGTACAAATTAAAAGGGATCAAAATATATTATTCAAAATAAATAAAAAGGCCACACCTCAACACACCCTGGCAATTGTTTTAAGTACAGGATTTAAGGAAAATGACTCCTTTAAAAAAGAAGGTAACAGAATCACTCGAGTATGATAGCATTTAGACAAATAAGGGAAACACATACACACTTAAAACAACACTATCTATTATTCATGGATATATAAATACGTATGTAAAATTATAAAGATATCGCCTGAAAAATTATATTTCAAATTCCTAATAGTGGCTGTCCTTGAGTGGCTATGGAGGAGGCTGGTGAATGGAATGGAAAGTGGGGTGTTGGTTAAAGGATACTTTGGCTATATCTGTAATGGTTTGTTAGGAAGGAAGGAAGGAGGGAGGGAGGAGAAAGGAAGGAAGAAGGAAGAATCAAATATGGCAGAAAATAAATAGTTTTTCATTTTGGATATTGAGAATATTAATGTTTTATTCTTTGTACTTTTCAGTACCTTTTAAACTTCTCTAAATAGAAGAAGGAGAGGGAGGAGGAGAAATCGTACATGCAACCAAATTGGGTAGGAGCATTTCCTACAAAGGGAAAATAAAATCAGTCTGAGCTCAGATGTCTCCTCTATACACTAAACCCAAAAAGGATAGTTTTGACAATAGACCCTAAAAGTATATACCCAGCCAAGTTGTCATTCAAGTGTTAAGGGAACAGAAAAACGTCTTCAGGCATACAGGAGCCCAGAAAACATACCAAACTCTTCCCCTTCTTTAAAAATTAACTGAATACTTACTATAGTCCAATGAGTGATAAATCAGAATAAAGAGCTGGGAGCTATGGTGTAAAAAGACTAGCAGTAAGTATTGTAAGCAGTCGAAGGCAAAAATAATAGGCATACATGGATACAAAATCAAATACATATATCTAGAAATTTTTTTAAAAGAGCAGCCGTGAAAAGGAAAAGAACAGTAATCTGGATTCCCGAAGTCAGTAGGAAGAACCAAGAGGGTGGGTGCTGGCGAGGGGTAGCAGAGAATGGAGAATAGAGTAAAAGAATGCTGAAGAAGCCATCTTACACGGTGGAGGAGCAGGGCAAAGGTCACTTTAAATTCTTTGATCTTGAATAAAATGTAAACTGAGGAAAGTTTCTGAAAAACAAAGAGGTAAGCAATAGGAAATTTCAAGCAGGATGTGAGCCATACAAATCCCCAAAGAAGAAGGAGATAAACAAAATACACCCCATAAGGCAAAATTCTGACAACAAAATAATAGTCATCACAATTAGAAGTTTAAAGCATAAAAACAAGATGGTACAAACAAGGACAAAGATGTTAGTGATCAGGGAAATAAAAATTAAAATAATGAAGTATCATTTTTAATGATCAGATTGGCCAAATTTTAGGAAATTGTTAACATCCAATAGGGACAAGTGTGTGAAAAATGGGCACTCAACACGGATGGTGGGAATGTCCATTGGAACAGCCTCGATGGAGGCTAAATTCTCAGTGTATATCAAATTTTTCAGTGAGCATATACACTACAGAAGTGATGCATAGTGACAATAATATATATGCCAAATACACAGTGACAATGATACATAAGCGTACTTTTTAAAGGCAGCATTGTTTATGATAGCAAAAAAAAGAAAGAACCTAAATGCCTGTCAGTAGCATGATGGGAAATAAATTGTGTTATAACCATTTAATCAATTACCCAACAATTAAAAGAATGAGATGGACCTATATGACACGACATGGAAAAATCTGTAAGACATTATCAATAGGTTGGGGGGACAATGTACAGAACAATATGTATAAAATGCACCCATTTTTTTGTCCTGACTCTGTATTTTAGTATATGTGTATGTTTAGGTCAATACACGAAAAAATGTTTGGAAGAATATGTATTAAACTTTTAATAAATACCTCTGGGAGGCAGATCGTTTTCCCCTTCTTATTCTAGACACTCTGTACAGTTTTTGTTTTTATACATCAAATCTATCTCTTGAGTAATTGTCTTTGTTCTGTTTTGTTTCCTTACTAGGCCTTACTCAAATGTCAGCTCTGTAATCTTCCTCTGATTTCCTTTGCCTTTTCCTTGATGATTCAAATGCAAGCTACACTTATCTCCTCATTCACAAGGGTACTGTTATTTAGTAAATAATTGTAAACATGTGTCTTCTCCTACATAGATGGGGTCCCTGTCTTACTCATTTCTGAATTCCCTACACCCAGCACAATGTCTGGCACATAGTGGGCTCTCAGTGTTTAACCAAACGAATGAATTAATCAACCAATCAATCAAACAATATAGGAGTGAGACACTTTTAAGGTTTCCAAGTTCTGTGGCTAGGTTATCCAGGCCATATGTGATTCCATGGCCTGTCGTTTATCAAGAGAAGCTCAGGGGCTCCTCTTGAAGAAGCAGTACAGTGGTTTAAGAGCAAAGGTTCAATCCCAGCTCCACCATTTACCAGCTGGTGACCCTGAGCAGGTCCCTTAACTCTCTGTAATTCAGCTTCCTCTTCTGTGAGATGGGGCTAGAAACAGTTCCTGCTTCATAGAGCTGTTGTGAACATAAATGACTTAATACATGTGTTGCCTATTGCTGCTACCACTACTAACAAAGGATATTTCTAAATAACAGCAGGAAGAGAAAAAAAACTATTAACAAAATCTCCAAGGCATTGCCATTAAAGGGCCCTACCTCACAGGGTACAAGAGGAGGAACAAACACAACACATCTTTGCATTCACTTCACGTTTTTTGTTGTTAGCACCATCGATTGCGACTCCTAGCGACACTGTGTACAGCAGAGTCAACCCTGCATGGTCTTTTTGCATCATCCTCTCACCTTCTAGCACTATATCAGACAGGGTTCCGCTGCTATTCGCAGGGTTTTCACAGCCAATTTTTTTAGAAGTGGGTGGCCAGGTCCTTCTTCCCAATCTGTCTTAGTCTGGAAGCTTCACTGAATCCTGTCCACCAGGGGTGACCTTGCTGATAACTGCATTCAGCATCACAGCAACACGCAGGTGCCACAGTGTGACAACCAACAGATGGTTCCCCGACCGGGAAAGGCACCTGGGCCATGGTGATGACAGCACCGAATCTGAACTACTGGACCACTAAGGATTGGCCACTTCACATTAGCACTTCCAAATCCTGAGCCAAGGGGTATACCACAGGGGCAGCCACCCCTAAATGCTGAAGATGCCCCTGGCCCTCCCCCACCTGCCCATCCCCCTTCCCTGCCTCCCCTGCCCCCACTCTCCCCATCCTCATCTCTTGGACATCTGAGCCCAGCTGTATATTGCACCCTTCCCAAGCCTGGAGTTGATCCTATTCCAAATCATGGGGAATATTCAATAAGCCCTTAGGCATTTTTGCAATCCTGATATTTTGAAATCTTGAGGAAAAAGTGTAGGCTCTTCTCTATTCTGAAAGATTCTTTTTCCAGAGAAGACACAAACGTGTAAAGGGAACACTCAGTCAATCACTGTCTTGCACCCTTGGAAATTTTCTCAAAAACCAATCTTAAAGAATGGGTGGGTTGGTGGGGGGAGGGGGATCAGAGAAGTGAAAGATGTAGGGGTCATATTTCACAAGTGATTATAGTGGGGACAGAGAATCATTGTGGAAGCATCATGACATGTCCATCTGATCCCAGGCCCACCCCCTGAATTGCTCCCACGTTCCGTCTGTGCCATACCGGCTCCTCAAGCCCTCTGAACCTGAAGAAATTAATGAAACCTAAGTGTGGTTCCATGGTAAAATCCAGTTCCCATCTTGGAATCCCACAGAGGCTCAAAAGCTAAATAACAATCCCTAGGATTTCTAAAGCAGCTGAGGCAGGCCGGCTCCCCTAAAGGCCAGTGCAGAGAGGGCAGGCTGAGACAGGACAAGGCAGAGGAGAGGCAGCTACGGGAATCCCTGTGGATGGAGAAGGCTGAGCGCTGCTCCTGGGCAGGAATGGCATTCTGCTGCCCTGAGAGATCTTAGGTCATCTCCATCAGAAGGCTCTCCCCTGAATCAGAAGAAAATTTCTCAGTATTTGGGCAGAGGGGCAGGGGCTACTCCTTTAAACTGTGGGAAGCCCCATTTCTCATATCTCAGGCCAGAGAGACAGCTGTGGGTGGAATTCTGTTTCCTGGAGTCCTCGCATATCTGCAGGCTGAGGAAATCACTGTGAAAGCCTATTTCCTTGTGTCTCAGAGATGCACCCCACAGATCTAAACCAATGGGGCTGGGTCGCCACCCAACCTGCCACAAGCCACATTTCTAATGGGGCAATAACTTATAATATCATTTTCTTTCATGGGTTTCTGGTAAGATTTTGATCACAGGACTGGGATAAGATCTGAGGCCACATCACGGCTGCTACCAAAGGCTCTTCTGGGAGAAATGGGCCGACTAACCAGCCTCTAGGCTTGCTGTGGGGGGCTTTAGGTCTAGGTCATGGTTTCTGGGGATGTAATTTGACCTTCTGAATCTGTATAATAAGGAATCTTGATTTACCCAATTCAGGCAGACTCTCTTGCTATGTGAAACAAGACTGAGCAACCAAGGGGGAGGAGACTTCCCCAGACCCAGGACCCTCGGTGAGTGCATCTCAGGCGGAGGCAAAGCTGGCAAACCATGTGAGTGTGTGTGACCATGAAAACTTTGAATTAGCTGCCAGACAGAGTAAGTGCCCTAAAACCAAGATCCATTTTCAAACGCCTTTATTCAGAATATTTATTCATAGGTCAAGCCTCATTTTTCATTCCATTAATGCATTCACATTGCACCTGTTTTCCTCTCCCTTAGGTGCTTTGCATATCCAAATGAACAGATCCCGATTCACCCCGGGTTCCCGCGCTGTCTCTTAACTCTCGGCCTCTGACACTCGCCTTCCCTCCCTCCTACCTGCTCTGAATCCTGCTCTCTTGGTCCTTCTCAATCCCGGATCCACGGTCCCACGCTCCCCACCCTCAGTCTCGCCCACATGTCTCCTTTTGTTGTGCCCGGAAAGATGGCAGGCTGGAAATCATTTTTCTTTGATTTAAAATCCAAGCATAAGAAAAGCTTTACCAATTCAGTTTCAGTGCCTGGTTCTACAGGGAAGGTAGTAAAAAGAGTTTGTTGGTGCCAGCCCAGTGGTGTAGCGGTTAAGTCTGTGCGCTCCACTTCGCGGCCCAGGGTTCGCAGGTTCAAATCCCTGGCACAGACTTATGCAGTTTATCAAGCCATGCCGTGGCGGCGTCCCACATATAAAGTAGAGGAAAATGGGCACAGATGTTAACCCAGGGCCAATCTTCCTCAGCAAAAGAAGAGGAGGATTGGCAACAGATGTTAACTCAGGGCTAATCTTCCTCACCAGGAAAAAAAAAAAGAGTTTGTTAATCCCAAGTGTGGTTTTTGTCTCAAGGTCCCTTAAACAAACCTATGTCATTGAATCAGACTCAACTGATCTGTCTGACTGATTAAAAAAAAAATCACCCCTAATATTTACATATAACAATCAAATCACCAGGTGAATAGGGGTCAGATGGACTTGAGGACCTTCTTCCCTTTTAGAAGGCTGCAGTTAGAAATCTAACATGGTTCAGCTCCACAGAAAGTACTTCTCCACTAACCCAGGAAAGCAACCCATGGTCTATCTCTAGATTATTGGATAGTAATTATTTTTGTGAACTTTTGATTGATGTATAAATACATCGATGTTCACAAATTTTTCCGCCCTTTGGTGAGGAAGATTAGCCCTGAGATAACATCTGTTGCCAATCCTCCTCTTCTTTTGCTGAGGAAGATTGACCCTGGGCTAACATGTGTGCCCATCTTCCTTTACTGTATATGTGGGACGCTTGCCTCAGCATGGCTTGATTAGCAGTGCATAGGTCCATGCCCGGGATCCAAACCCGTGAACCCCAGACCACTGAAGCAGAGCACATGAACTTAACAGCTACACCACAAGGCCGGCCCCAGTGTTCACAAATTTTAAGTGTATACTCAGTGACTTTTTATAAACTGAACACCCTGTGTTACTAGTACCCAGATCAAAATATAAGATGTTACTACTATCCCAGAAGCCTCCTGCATAGCTCCTTCCAGTCATTAACTCAATCAAATGTGACTACAATTCTGACTTCTATCACCACAGATGAGCTCTGCCTGGTTTTGAACTTTTTATAAATGGAATCATACCACATGCACTCTTTTATGTCTGGCTTCTTTTGCTCAGATATCATGTCCATGAGATGATTCTACGTTGTAGTGGCTATCATTAATTCATTCTTTTTCGTTGCTGTATAGTATTCCATCATATGAATATACCACAATTTATTTATCCATTCCACTGATGATGAACATCTGGGTTTTTTCTAGTTTTGGCAATTATGAATAAAGTTACTACAAACATTCTTGTACATGTCTTCTGGTACAAATCTTTATGAATTTCTGTTGGGTTTATACCTAAGAGTGGAACTGCTGCATCATAGGGTATGCGTATGTTCAGCTTTAAAACATATTGTCAAATAGTTTTCCAAACTGATTTTACCAACTTATACTCCCACCAATGATATATAAGAGTTCCAGTCCTCTACATCCTCTACAACACTTAGTATTGTCAATCCGTAAAATTTTAAGCAGTCTCACGGGTGATTAGTAATAGCTCATTGTGGAATTAGTTTGCATTTCTGTAGTGGCTATGGATGTTGAGCATGTTTTTGTATGCTTACTGGCTTTTGAAATATTCCCTTTTGAAAAGTGCTGGTTTGAGCCTTTTGCCCATTTTTTTTTTTTTTTTTTTTTTTTGTGGGGAAGACCAGCCCTGAGCTAACATCCGTCGCCAATCCTCCCCTTTTTGCTGAGGAAGACTGGCGCTGGGCTAACATCCGTGCCCATCTTCCTCCACTTTATATGGGACGCCGCCACAGCGTGGCTGACAGGCAGTGCGTCGGCGGGCGCCCGGGATCCGAACTCGAGAATCCTGGGCTGCCAAGCGTGAACTAAACCGCTGCGCCACGGGGTGGCCCCCTTTTGCCCATTTTTAATTGGATTTTCTCCTTTTCTCCTTGATTTGTAGGACTTTTTAAATAAATTCTAGATGCTAGTCCTTCCTCTGATATTTGCAATATAAACATCTTCTTCTGTCTAATGTAAATATCTTCCTCCCTCGCTTGTCATTTCACTCTCCTTATTGGTAAAAAAAAAAGATTCCAGATTTTAATGAAGTCAGTTTATCAATCTTTCATTTTATGTTTAGTTCTTTTTGTGTCCTAAATAAGGAATCTTTGCATATTCCCAGTTTTTAAGTACATTCTCTGATGTTATCTCCTAGAATATTTATTTCACATTAAGTTCAATAATTCACCAAGAATTGATTTTTGTGTATGGTCTAAGATAGGGGACAAAGTCCATTTTTTTCCATACCTATATCCAATTAATCCAGCACCATTTATAGAAGAAAGAAAAACAGCCTTTGGCACTATACTGCTGTGGCACTGTTGTCATAAATCAGGTGGCCAGGGATATATGTAGGTCTGTTTCTGGACTTTCTACTCTATTCCTCCAGTCAATTTGTCTACCCTTGGGCCAAGAAAATAGTGTTAATTACTGTGGCTTTATAAGAAGTCTTGATATTTGGAAGTCTACATCCTTCAACCTTCTTCAAGATTGTGTTCACTATTCTTAACCCTCTGCATTTACATTTAAATTTTAGAATCAATTTGTCAATTTCCATTAAAAAAAACTTCTGGAATTTTTATTAAGATGGCATTGGATCTATAGATCAATTTGGAGAGAAGAGACTGACATCTTTTCAATATGGAGCCTTCTAACCCACAAAAATATTATAGTCCTCCATTTAGTTGGGTCTTTAATTTCTGTCAGTAATATTTTATAGTTTTCTGTGTAAATGTCTTGCATTTATTACATTTTTCCTGAATATTTAATATTTTTGATGCTAGTATAAATGGCCTCTTTTTAAAAAATCATTTTCTAATTTGGTGTGGCTGATATATATAAATACATGATTTTTATATATGACTGTTGTATACAGTGGTCTTGCTAAATGAACTGTTATTAATTCTAATTGTTCATTTGTAGATTCTTTTGGAACTTCTGTCTGCACAATCCTGTCATCTGCAAACAAAAACAGTTTTATTTATTCCTTTAGAAGAAATCTTATATCTTTTGTTTCATTTTCTTGTCTCATTACACTGGCTAGGAATTCCAATATAATGATGAATAAAACCAGTGATAGAAGACATCCTTGCCTCATTCCTGATATCAGGGGAAATATTTTCACTATTTAATCATTAAGAATGATGTTTGCTGTTGATTTAAGGGTTTTGCGGGGGGGCGATGTTTGATATCTTTTATAATTAAGGAAGTTACTTGCTATTCCTAGTTTGCCAAGGATGTTTTCATGGGTTGGTACTGTATTAAATTTTATCAAATATGGTTTCTTAATTTGTTCAAATGATCATATTTTTCTTTTTCCTCCTTCACTCTGCTAAAATTTCTATCTAATTCCACTGTGGTCAGAGAACATGCACTGTATGATTTTGATTTTTTGGAATTTGTTGGGACACGCTTTATAGACCAGCATATACTCTATTTTGGTAAATGTTCCGCATTCACTTGAAAAGAAAGCATATATCTGCAGTGGTCCAATACTGTGCTCTATATATGCACTTAGGTAAATTTTGTGAATTATGCCATTCACATTTTCTATATGCTTACTACTTTTTGTTTTCTGGAAATGAATAACAGAAAAGTAATTTAAAAGGGAATTAAGCAATACCATACTAATTAACCCATGGATCAAAGAAATATTCACAATGAAACTTAGGTAAAGCAGTGCTTAGAGAAAAATTGTAACCTTAATGCTTATGTTGGAAGAGGAGTAAAGCTTAAATTTAGGATTGTTTTATTATCCTTCTGAATTGACTCTTTTAACATTGTAAAATGTCTCTTTTTATCTATAACAGTGCTTCTCAACTGGGGACATTTGGCAATGTCTGGAGACATTTTTGGTTGTCACAATTTGGGTTGGAGGGTGCTCCTGGCATCTAGTGAGTAGAGGCCAGGGATGCTGATAAGCATCCTACAATGCACAGACCAGCTCCCTACAACAAAGAATTATCCAGTCTAAAATGCCAGGAGTGCTGAATTGAGAACCCTGATCTACAGTAATACTTCCTGCCTCAATATCTACTTTATCTGATATTAATATCCATTTGGGATCATTTTCCTTCTGCCTGAAGAACTCCCTTTATGATTTCTTTCAGTATTCATATGCTAGAGATGAATTCCCTCGGCTTTTGTTTGTGTCAAAATGCCATTTTTATTTTACCTTCATTTTGAAGAATATTTTCCTTGGCATAAAATTCTAGGTTGATACTTACTTTCTTTTGATACTTAACCGATTTTGTTGTCAGTGCCATCCAGCTGATTCTGACTCCTGGTGACCCTGTGTGAAGCAGAGAGGAACCCTGCCCGGTCTTTTTGCGCCATCCTCTCACCTTCTGGCGCTGTATCAGACAATGCTCCACTGCTATTCACAGGGTCTTCATGGCCAATTTTTTTGGAAGTGTGTGGCCAGGTCCTTCTTCCTAGTCTGTCTTAGTCTGGAAGCTCCGCTGAAACCTGTCCACCATGGTGACCCTGTTGGTATTTGAAATACCTGTGACATAGCATCACAGCAACACACAGCCGCTACTGTATGACAACCAACAGATGGGTGGTGTGGTTCCCTGACCAGGAAACGAACCCAGGTCACAGCGGTGAAAGCACTGATCTTAACCTAGACCACCAGGGCTAACTTAACAGATGCCATTCCATTTTTATCTAGCTTTCATCTGACTTCTTATAAAAGTCAGATATTGATCATACCATTGCTCCTGTGAACATATTTTTCTTTCTGGCTTCTTTTAAAATTTTATTTTTGTCTTTTTTTTTCATCAGTTAATTATGGTGTGCCTAGGTGTGGTTTTCTTTGCATTTATCCCGATTATGATACATAGAACTTCTGCATCTGTGGCTTGATGTCCTATAGATTTACGAAAATTGCCAGCCAATATATCTTCAAATATTACTTCTGACTCATTTTCTCTCTTTTTGCTTTCTGGGACTCCAATTACATATATCTAGAGCTTTTCACCACTGTATATATACACACACACACACGTGTGTATATATATATATACACACACACACACACACACGTGTGTATATATATACACACACACATATATGTATGTATATCTTATGTTGCATATTTTCCATGCTTTTTTCCCTTTGTGTATCAGTCTAGATATTCTCTGCTGACCTATCTTCCAGTTCAACAATCCTCTTTTACTGAGTTCTAATGTACTATTAAACCCCTCTATTGAATTATTAAATTCAGTTATAATTTCAGTTATAGAATTTCTATTTTATTCATTTTTATAGGTTTTTGTTCTCTGGTGAAATTTTCCTTTGTTTCTTCTATTTTGTTGAGTTCATTAATCATAGTTATTTTAAACTATGCCTGTGTCTGAAAGTCCCAATATCTGGATCACTGTGGGTCTGTTTCTTTTATCATTTTTCCTTGGGGATTTTTGGTTGGTTTTTTTTGGCCATTTGATTCTGCTTCCCATCATGCCTGGTAATCTTTTATTTTAAAAGTGAGAAATTCTGTCAGTATATAATTCCACAGAAAGGATTTAATTTTTTTTTTTTTTCCTGGAAGACAGAGAACTGGGAGATCATCCTGATCCATGAAAGAAGAGCCTATTTCTGGTTTTCCCTCATTCCAGTGCTTGGCCCTTCAGGAGTCTCAACCAAAAGCCTCAGCTATTTACCAGAGCCCCTCTTCCTGAACTCCAATTTCAGTCTCCTTAGCACTGTGACATTACCCTCTCTGCTTAGATTTTAGCCTCTTGCAGCTCCTTTCTGCTTGGTTTATCAGCATCGCATCCCAAGCATGTACTTCTTAGGATGTGACAAATGGCTCAAGGAGAAATGCAGACAGAATACTGGGCTCAACATTCTATAACACCCTTTCCTCTAGGATCTTACTTCTCATGTCCCGGCTGCCTTGGGAACCTAGAACTCTAATATTTAACTCTCAGCCTAATAAGCACATTTGCTACAAAGTTTCTGTCCAGACTGTATGCCCTGCCCTACAACTGCCAAATACCCACTGGGGAAAAATTGATTGTGAGTGTTGGGCTCCCTTCAATGCATTCTCCTCTTTGGGATTGTGACCTGGCTGCCTTGATTTCCCTTTGTCGCCTTCCAACATCCATGTTACAATTGCTCTTAGCAGGAAGGTTAGTCTGATACTAGCTACTTAATCTTAATCAAAAGCAGGAATGGTAATTACTTTTTAATAGGCTACAAGCGATACAAAGTTAAGAACTAATTGGATTCATTAAATTATTTGGTTAATTAGACTGATAACCACCTTGAATTTCCACAGCACCATTCTTCCAAGGATTTCAAAGCACTTCTACACATTAAAAAAGGACTATCACTAGTTCCCTCCTGCTCTAATTTGTAAATTTAAAATTGGAGTCATGGAATAAAATAACTTAAGTTTGCAGGTGCATAGGTATCCAGAGAAATTAGATAAAAACAGGTACTAAACATGCCGATTGCCAAATCATTGAAGCAGTTTGAAATCCCAAGAAATAGGTTCCCATAAGTACGCCATGCCACCTCACTCCCCATAACCTCTAGTGCCCCAAAGGGCACTAGAAATGTTGGAGCAGGTACCAAGTGTTAGATCGGATACTTCATCAAGCAGAGTAAGTAGACTGATATCAAGACCACTTGCACTATGTTTTATAAAACATAATTACAGTGAAATAACTTTCTACAAGACTTATAGGACAAGAAGTACTGCAGTTTAATTCAGAATTGGGTTCCTCATGTAAGTGAAATTATAACAATATTATAAATCATATTCTTATCCTTTCGGGTTTACTGTAGCAGTACCCTTTGAAGTAATATTTTGTCTGATGAAGTAGGAGTTTTTTCCATGCCTTTTCTCTAGAACTGACATTAAACCTGGATTTCTTATAAATTCTTTCCAGAGAAGCATATTCATCTTGTAAACGAAATCTAAAAATTAAAAGAAACAAAACTGAATGGAGAGAAAAGTTACTAAATAAGCAAGTAAGAGCCTGTGGACCTTAACAGTGAATCATAAGAAATAGTTACAAATGAAACACAAAGCACCCAAAAGACACGCAATAAATATTTGATGACATTGATTTCTCACATCCTACAATGAGTTTTTAGTGGGGCTTTGATAGTAATTGGTTACCTAGTCTTAATACCTTGACACAAAGGAATTTGGAATAATCCATCTTTATGTTTCTCCAAGATTCCAAATAACAAGCACCACAAGCTGGGTGAGCATAGGTTGACCTCACAGTGCTCCTTGCAGCCCTCTGACTTGAGAACTAACAATAAATGAAGGCTGGCATTTTTATAGCCAATTTATGTTCAGAATTGAAAGGATCTCATAGAGACTGGCTGGACATGTTACCTTTCCTTGAAAGACTAGGAAGAAACAAATATGGCTATGCCCATTTTACATATCGACAAGCACACAGGTCAAATAATTCAACAAAGGTCACATAACATGCCCACCTGAGCTGGGAAAAGTGCCTGGGTGTCCGCACTACCAATCTAAAGAGTTAGTGGTTAGTGTTGACTTTCTGCTTCTGTTACTCCCGATACATTTCATAGACCAAAGCCTAACTACTAGTAACTGTTTCTAACATAGTGATACCATTCATGTTTGTAAATTGACCACATCTAGTATAAATCTTCTAATGCACAGCTCACCTGTTGTGTCCCATTTAGGAATAAGCAATAAAGCAAAATTGTCTAAGTGAGGAATAGGGGAAGGATTGAAGTCTCCTTTCATTCTTGCACTTACAAAAAAAACCCTTCCCATTCTTTTGAATGTTTCTAGTATATTGTTATTACCTGCATGAAGAAGGCACAAGAGAATATAGGTCAATAGTGCATTTAGCACAACAATAAGATTAGAAATAGAGTAGTTTAGACCCTAAACAACCACATCCTCCATGAAGCTTAAAGAATCCAAAAGGAGAAGTTTTAGGAATTATATGAGTATCATTTGAGTTTATGCAATGAATAAATCAAATATTTATCATTTCTTCACTCCTATATTATAATTGCCCACTATCCATAGTGAGAGGATCCATGGAAGATGTTGTAAACCAATTCCTACTTTTTAGATAAAGACAGACAGTCTCTAAATTCAGTAACACTGTTTCCGCCTTTGATTAACAGTACGCAATATGCTACCTTCCTTTAAAACCTTGAGCCCCTCTCACCAGCCTTGGGGTAAGAGGGAAATTGTGTCAGTAGCAACCAAACTGCCAGAAGGAGCAGCTCAAATATTTCCCAATATCCTGTCAACACCTGGCAAGCGTCTAGTGGTTGGAAGAGCTCAGTGTGCCCACCAGGAATAGATGTGAAAGACGGATTAGGTGAGCACACATCCGCTATTGGAACATGGCTTGCTTTATTTTGTTTTGCTGATGTGAGCAAACTGAAACCTCTTTCTCCTTCTACAGCCTCTTCCTAGGTGAAGGTCGGCAGAAACCACAGCATCGCCGCCCTCCGAGGGAGACAGAAGGTGCAGTAGGGGAAGCCAGGAGACCAGCTCACCCGGGCTGCCACTTTAGGCTGCTCAGCCCCCCTGAAGAGATTCTGACCTCCTCCTACAGCCCCCTGCTGAGAGTTAGCCTTCCAGGCCCCCGTCATTCTTTTCGTGTACAGCTTGCTCACTCCCTCCAAAAAGGACTTTACTCTGGATGAAACTGCTCACCTCCCTCTACCATTTCTCAGGTTGCACTCAGAATCAGAAAATCCAAGAAATATATTCACAGATGTTCCCTTGTTTATTTGTTGACTCTGTGTAATTTGTTTGCCCTAATTTGTTTTTGTCTACCTTGGGACTTCCCTTTTTAATTTCCCTTTCTCTGTTTACCCCTCTTTGTGGAGCAGCGGTCTGTTAAGCTGTGAGAGGCACACGCCAAATTAAAAAAAAAAAATGCGCTGCAGATTGTTTTAAGCACGGGCTGCCCCTTTGGGCCTGGAGGCCTTGCTTGAAGCCTGCACCTGCTCCTCCTCCAGAGACACAGGGTTCCTGATCTTTATCCCTTGCCTTTAAGCTGCCTGATTCCTATTATCCAAAGTCAAACAGCGTTCTCTACATTCACGCCTCCAGCACTTGGCATGAAATTAATAAGCCTGGCTGATATATTTCCCTGGAAGCCTGCCACTCTTTAACAGTGGTGTTAGATTAAAAATTTTGGCATGGTTAATGAACAGGGAAAAGCTGAAGCCAAAAGTTTCATGCAGCAATGCAAAGATTTGGGGTTATGAAAAGAATACCAACTTTCCTCATATTTTCTGAATGCCATCCTAATTACAGGGTTAGATAACAAACACAACTATACAGTCGCTCTAGAAGAAAGAGTGGATTCTCGGGCTCTACTCATATTTAGATTTTATCACCTGTCCTTTCATTCACATGGCCTTCTGTTAGACTGTGTTATCTAAAGTTGTCATAATAGCTATTTGTGCTCCAAACAGGCCTCCCTCATCCCAGGTCACTATTTTTCTCATTAAAGGAACACTGTGAATGGATTTCAGGCCACAAACTGATCTTCCTGAAGTGAAAGTCAATCCAATGAGAGGAGACTGCTTGGAGTTTATTAAAGACCAGTGTCTCATTGTTGGAATTCCGGTACTGCCACCCTCCCTAAGTCGTAAAAACACAGTCTTCCCACCACAGGAGAGATGCTTGTTATCCTGGCCACCCCTTTACTCAACACAGCACCCAGCTATAGAGAATTAGCCTCACCCAGAAGATGTAAAATCCAGTGGATGCTCACGACCCATCCCATTGAACAAAGGTTTCACATAAGGTCTGACAAGGGTTTGGCAAAAGCCAGGCAAAGTCCTGTATCCCACACGGGGCCATCTCAGTGCAGAAAGGAATCACAAACATGGAGCCGTGAGTGCCCTTTTCATGGTTACCTGCCTCCACTTCTGAGATACTAATGCCACATGACAAGAAGCCTGGGAATGTGAAAGGACCAGAATATGGTGGGAGGCAGGAAAAGAAGAGAGAAAAAAAGCAAAGTTATTTTTCTTTGTTGTGGAAGCACAAATGTGCTCTACAACCTTGTTCTATCCCCTGAAGAATGGTTAGGGGTTACAGTGGCCAGCACAGGTGCATGCCACCCCACTTCAGAAAGTCTGGGCTCTGAGTCCTAAGGCCCAGTGAAGGTGGGACCTCCGGGGCTGTGGATCTCCCCGTTCTTTGGTCCAATTTGAAACACCTGGGCAAAGAGCTCAGAAAGGGATATTCAACTGATCAAACACAAGATTTGTTTTTTATGTGCTCTAAAGTGGCAGGTTAGGGCTGGCCCGGTGGCGCAGCGGTTTAGTTTGCGCTTGGCAGCCTGGGGTTCGCCAGTTCGGATCCCGGGTGCCTGCCAACTCACTGCTTGTCAGCCATGCTGTGGCGGCGTCCCTTATAAAGTAGAGGAAGATGGGCACGGATGTTAGCCCAGGGCCAGTCTTCCTCAGCAAAAAGAGGAAGACTAGCAACAGATGTTAGCTCAGGGCTGGTCTTCCTCACAAAAAAAAAAATAATAAAAAACTTAAGTGGCAGGTTAAATCAAACTAAACCTATCTACAATCCATGGATAATATAAATCCAAGAGATTGTTATTTTTAGGTTTTGCTTTAGTTTCCCTGATCAATGGAACAGTCATAAGAAAAAGCATCATGTCAAAATCACCAGCATCACTCAAAAAGTTCATTTTCAACTGAAAAAAATCACCTAGCGGTAGATGCATGGGAATCATGTCACTTCCACTTGTATTGGCCAATGTGACAGCCATTCTGGCACAGATACCCTATCTAATCAATGACTTGAAGGAGAAACTTCAATGGTAAATATCCCTCCCTGTGCTGAAAATAGGAAGTATGACTAACACTCTTCTCTTTGGTTACTGGGAGGCAAAAGGCTTTTACAGCATGTGAGGGTTTCATCAGGAGACAAGAGTCGACCCTTGGTAGAGTCAAATCAATTTCATAGCAACCCATTACAACAGGCGTCTACTGTATTCATTATTGCAGGATACTTCAAAGCTTTTTTTCAATATAAAGAAAGCATAAAGAGATCAAAGCTCCTGGACCACACATAATGCAGTTGAAAGTTGTCCCAACATGTTCTCTGCCTGCAAGACAAATAAGTTAAATATATTTGCAAATGTCAACTTTGTCCCTTTAATGCCTCTTAAATCAGGTCAGTGAGTCTGTTTTGGAAACAGAAGTAGGATGACTCACAGATACTTGCTTGGCTCATTGCTGGAGCTTGGACAACAAAGAACTCAATTTTAAGCACTCTGGAGTTGCCCTCCCGTGGTCCACATCCTTAGGACATTGTTACACTCTGACCATCTATATTTATAGCCTCATCCCTTTGTTCGAGGACGGTATGCTGCAGTTATACACTTGCATCATTATCATGAAACCTGAAAAAAGTACACCCATTTTTTAAAATGTGTGTGGCTCTTCCCACCCTAAGAGTAAATGCTGGTTTGCTCCTATGGCTGCACTGAGAGTTTTGTCTCTCAAACTGGACTTGCCCTGAATACAAAATTCCTTTCAAAGTAGGATGAACCTTTGTGATCTGTCCCATTTTAAAGACTGGTTCCAAAGTCCCAACATGTCCATTTTATCTTTGACCCTCTGGACTCACATTGCCCCCTGCTAGTACCTCTCTTAGAGAACGACCACAATCTCCCTTGTAATAGAGTTGAGGTTTTTAATCTGTCTCAGTTCCTCAACTGAGGAAAGTTCAAGGGCAAATCCCACATCGTTGCTCTCAACCTGCCCACACAGGGGAGGAGATAGGCCATCCTCGTGCCAGCTTACATGACAAAAACCTAAAGTTAATTTGCACTGGATAAATGAATGAATAAATGTTGATGGTCAGCTAATGCTTTGAAGACATAAACCTCTTTTCATGATTCTTCATGTTCTGAAAACCACAAACCTCCTGGAGCAACTGCCTGGGCTAAACAGGGACACAAGAAGGATTTCCAGTGGACGTAGATCTTAATGATTTAAACAGGGACCACAGTAGTACTTGTAATGAGCTGAAAAATGCTTAAGGCCTCCAGGTATCATCCCTGTATCTTTTCTACCTCCTCACCAACTTAATTGACCCAATTTAGATTCCCAGCATCATAGCAGGCATCCCAAGCATTCCATGCCTGGCAATTATAAGCATCTATTAAATACCCAGCATACACCAACCAGGAGAAGAAGCATACCCTTGAGTTCAGTGGAAGCTCAGACAATGTCCCAACTGGGGTCCTAGGCTGAGGGGCAAACAAATTGAGCATTGCATTAGTTTCCTGTTGCTGCTGTAACAAACTACCACAAACTTTACTGGCTTAGGATAACACGAATTTATCATCTTAAAGTTCTGGATTTCAGAGATTTAGTACAGTCTCACTAGGCTAAAATCAAGGTGTCAACAGGGGTACATTCCTTCTGAAGACTCTAAGGGAGGGGCCGGCCCTGTGGCATAGTGGTTACGTCCTAGCACTCTGCTGCAGTGGCCCAGGGTTCACAGTTTCCCACACGGGATGCAGACTTGCACACTGCTCATCAAGCCATGCTGTAGCGTTGTCCCACATACAAAGTAGAGGAAGATTGGCATGGATTTTAGCTCAGGGCCAATCTTCCTCACCCAAAAATAAAAGAGCTGTTTGAATACTCTAAGGGGGAATCCATTTCCTTGCCTTTCCCAGCTCCTAGAGGCCACCTGCCTTCCTTGGCTTATGGCCCCATTTCTGCATCTTCAAAGTCAACAATATCAGGTGACTCCTTCTCACCCTGCCTTCTCTCTGATTCTCTCTCTTCTGCCTCCCTCTTCCACTTATAAGGGTTCTTTTGATTACACTGAGCCCACCTGGATAATCCAGTATAATCTTCCCATCTCAAGACCAGCTAATTAGCAACCTTAATTCCATCTGCAACTTTAATTCCCTTTGCCGTGTAAACTAACATACTCACAGATTCCGGGGATTAGGACGTGGACAGCTTTGTGGGCCATCATTCTGCCAATCACAGGCACACAGAGCAGGGTAGGCAAAGTCCCAAAGTCCTGTGAGGCATTGGTCCAGGATGGAGCAGGCAAGGCCCACAGGCTAGAGAACATCGTCTACAGAAAGCCCTCAAAGGGCCAGACCCCTGCCTCTAAGGCAGCTTCATCTCTCCTTTTAGGAAAGAGTGTGCGGTGATGAATTGATCCATCTAAGGGACTTCCATGTCTTCCCGTGACATAGGAGCTCCCTCAGAAAGGGGCCCCACTCAACACAGGGAGATGATTCACCAAAGGTAAAATTTCAGACTTCATCTGGGAAGTTATTTGATTGACTTCTCAAAATGCATCATGTGCTCCTTCCTCTAACCACCTTTGTAATTCGACTGACCTTACACCAAAACAACAACAGTCAGATCACATGTGAGTGAGAACGAGAATGAGGCAGACCACAAGACCCAACACACACACACAGACACACACACCACACACACACAACTTTCCAATATTATTCTTAGACATCCAAAAGATCTTTTTCTCAAATAGAAAGCTAAATAGGAAAATAGTAACTTTTCCATTACAGTTTGCTGCTGCCATCCCCTTAGGGGTGCCGAGATGGGTCGGTTAATGTCCTGTGACGAGCCAGGGTGAGATTCTTTATGGGGTAATGTTTATCCTCACCATATGTTTTCTAGAATTGACTGAGAGTGTTAATTGGTGTTTCAGGAATCAGGAGGGGGCAGATCAAGGGCATCTGGGGAGAACGTATCATCTAGTGTCCCTCCACCCTCAATTAGTAGGTTAACACATGTCTAAATGCTCATAATTTGTGCTGATCTACTGCTTAGCCAGCAAATGGGTCCCCCTTGGAATGTGCTGTATGCCAGTCTTACAGTTTTCCTGTCTTCCAGTTCACTTAGGAAAAAAAGAGGGAAGTTTTCTTTTGAATATGGTGGCTGCAAAATAAAAATGAGAGTGACAACACTGAAGTTCATGAGTAGCTGGAGGTTAACGTGACACTCGTATGTCCTGACTCTGCCCCTCCTCCCAGGAGGACCCCCACCCTACCTTCCTTCCTGAGCTCTCATTTTCCCATTCCTCATCCCACATCCCGCCTTCCTGGGCATGGATGGTAATGCCCTCCCAAGTCTATCAAGGTCTTTTCCCTCTTTCCTTACAAACCCACACCAGTCCCATCTCCCCAGGAAGCTTCCAAAATACTTTTTGAATATTCAACCTCACTACCAATAAAGACACTTCACTTAAAATTACATGGAAAGATGCAATCTCAAAATGGAAAAGATTCTAGAACTGATGACGCTCAATCTAATAAGGATACTCACAGTAAGAATAAATGGGTGCCACGGTTTGGAGGGTTTGGGACAACCTAGCTGGAGGGCAATTTGGACACAATTACCAGGAGTCCTTTAAATGTTTGTGTGCTTTCGCTCAGTAATTCTTCTATAGGAATCCCATTAAGGAAATAAAGAGAAACGTAGCCAAAGATTTAGGTACATTTAGGTTTTTAATGTTTTTAAAAACATTAGATTTCTTATCACTAAGTTATTTGAAATTGAAAAAAAATCTTGAAAACAATGTGCTATGCTCTAAGCGTTTGTATCTCCCCAAAATTTACATGTTGAAATCCTAATTCCCAAAGGTAATGATATTAGGAGGTGGGGCCTTTGGGAGGTGACTAGGTCATGAGGGGGGAGCCCTCATCACTGGCGTTAGTGCTCTCATAAAAGAGGCTCCAGAGAGATCCCTAGCCCCTCTGCCAGTGACGATGCAACGAGAAGTCTGCCACCCAGAAGAGGGCCCTCACCTGACTATGCTGACAACCTGATCTCAGTTCAGCCTCCAGAACTGTGAGCAATAAATTTCTTCTACTTATAAGCCACCCATTCTGTGGTATTTTGTTGCAGCAGCCCTAACAGACTAAGACACGATGAATTCCAGCAGTAGAAAAGTAGTTAAATAAATGATGCAGTCATTAAAAATCATGTTTTAGAAAAATATTTAATGAGACAGGAAAATGGTGAAAATACACTTTTAAGTAAAACAGCAGGATACCCTCCCATCCCCAAATTTGTTTCCTATCTTGAATTTTTTTCAGGATTTTTTCCTAGTATTTCTTGTTACTCCTACTCTTCCTGATGTGATATTAATTACTTCAGGGAAGAGATGACACAGCATAAAGTAGAAAATACATGGGAGTCAGTTGTGGGCTTCAAATGCCTCAGCCCTGACATAGACAAAATAATTGGAAAGATGCAATGTGAGGAAGAACAGGGCCTCCTCCACATTCCCTACCCCAAGAGGAGACAAAGATCCCCTTGCCTGGATAAAGCATTGAAGGAGATGTAGAGAAGTAAAGAGCATATACATTTGTGTGTGTGTGTAAGTATGTGTTAGGGGAAGGTGTGAAGTATGATGACAGGCTGGAAAACTGAGAGCAAAGAGAACCTGGGCACGTCCTGGACAAAGCCCCAGAAAACAGCAGAGTGGTACAGTTCCCAGTGCCCGGGGAAGAAATGACCACTGTGTGTCTAGGCTGTGTCTAGGCTGAGAAATCCTTCAACACACGCATGTACACACACACACACACACACACACACACACACACACACACACACACACACAGCTCCCAGCAAAGCGTGGGAGCAGCAGAAGGAATCGGTGTGTTCAAGAGTGGCACAAAAGTGGACAGGCCCTTTGACGGCCTAGTGAAATCTCCTGCACCCCAGGGTGGCACCCAAACAGCTAAACAATCTGTAGGTAATCAAGAAAGGAGGGAAGCAGCCGAGAGGCAGAAGCCCCGATGCTCGGAGGACCAGTGCACATGCTCCCTCAAAGCTTTAGCATTGCACCAGGCCTTTCTCTCTTTCACCAAAGACCAGAGACAGAGTTCCTTCTCATTTTGCATGCCATTGTCAGTGACCCCACCAGAGAGTCACGTTTTAAACTCTGATCTATGCTCAATCAGTTATCAAACCCTTCTCCAGAAAGCCTGTCCACTCTGACTGCCTTCGTCAGGGAGAGCCCTCCTCCAACACCACGGCTGGTCTATGAGCACAGGCTAAGGCTCTCCCTCCATGCAGGCTCTTTCCTCGTCATTTCTTTCCCCTTGATGCCAGCAGAGTCATCCTCCTGAAACAGTTCTCCCGCTAGCCTTGCTAGGAAACCTCCAGCAGATCCTCAGCCCAGAGCCCAGGCTTCACTTGGCCCCGAGGCCACACGATAACCAGACCTGCCCAATTAATCCACCTTACCTCCTCATTCGCTGCAACAGAAACCCCATTTCAGACTCTCTCTTCTCACCTGGAGATCTTGGCAATCCAAATTAGCCACTCTTCAAATCCTAAGTCAAGTCCCATTTTCTCTAGCAATACTTCCCATCCTTTCAGTTCCCATGGCTCCCTCCTTTCTTTGATTTCTGTAACACTCATCGTCTAAAACATTCCATAAACTCTTAACCACTTATGGCCTCATGTTATTTCATAACTGAAGCCTATGGTGTCTCTATGGTTCAACTGCCCAACTCTTTGCAAGTTGCCCCACGATGAGAGTGCAGTAAGTGCTGTTTAATGCATTCATTGAACAACAATTCCTTTTCTAATTACCGGTTTCATGCAGGGCAGATGGGAAGATAGAGCAGACTACAGACAGGGGCAATGGACAGAAAGTAGACCTGAGAAAGGATTCCCAACAGAGGGAAGACTGCTCCCTCCAGAACACAAAGCACAGGCCTCCCTAGTGAAGGAATTCAATTAAACTCCTTATTTGAGACTACATTGGTGAGACTTACATGCCTAGACAATGTTAGTACCGCCAATGTGCAATTTAGATCAGGGACGGCGAGAAAAGGCAAGGTCTTAAAGAAAAGAACAAGAGACTAGGACTTCTTTATTGAAGTAGTTTAAGCACAATTTACCAAATAATGGCACAAAGCAGAGGTCACAGAATAGCTCTGTGTGTGTGTGTGCGCGTGCACACGTGCGTACACATTCATGGCCAAATGAGCTAAGAGCCGGCCCATGACATTTTATGAGAAAGTGTTTAAATAGTATATGTTGAGAGTACACCCACCACATCAGAAAAATAGATAAGGGACATAAACAAGAAATTCACATACACACAACCAAAAGTTCAGTAAACATACGGAAAAAATTCCACCTCATTAGTAATCAATCAAAAGTCTCTCTCCTTCTTGACTCCTTCGCTATGGCCTAGAGGTATCGTAAATGAGAATTTCAACAAATTCAACTAAAGTTTGTCTTGTGTCTACTGTGTGTCAGACACTGGGTAGCAACAGAAAGCCATCTACAAGGTCAGGCGGGGGGCGACAAGATCAACGCTATCAACCATTACTGTGGATGATGAACCGTGGGAGGGGGAGACAGAATAAGCCATTCTAATTGCCTACTAATTGCCAAACAACAATAAGAGGCAGGATTAGGATAGCGGCAGTGGAAGTGACAACATTTGCTTCAAACTCAAGTCATTCTCTTCTTCCTTCTATTTTCTCTTTTTCTAATTTAAATTCACTATAACCACCAATATTACAAGTACTGCAGAAGGGAGGTTTTTATGAAAGGCTAAAAAAAGTTCACAAAACTATATCTGGCTTTTACTTTTCACTGAAGTGTTAACTTCTAAAACTTGGAGGGTGTGTACAAATGTGCTCAAATTCAGGAGTGAAAATGAGCAATTTATTTTTGCTGCCTGAGTTAAGTGAACCAGAGATCAGAAGACAAATACTCCCCAGATGAAAAGTCAATTTGCTTCAAGAATTATTTTCTCCTTAATAAATCATAAAGCGTGATCGTAAGTCATTTTGCACACATTTAGTGCTATACAACTGATATATAATAATAATGGTAGGGCCGGCCAGGTGGCGTAGTGGTTAAGTTCATGCACTCTGCTTTGGCGGCCCAGGGTTTGCAGGTTCAGATCCCAGGTGAAAACCCACACACCACTCATCAAGCCATGCTGTGGCGGCGTCCCACATACAAAATGGAGGAAGGTTGGCACAGATGTTAGCTCAGGGTCAATCTTCCTCAGCAAAAATAATAATAAAAATGACGATGACAATCATCTGATCAACGGCAAGTGGCTATTCCTTGCACAAATGAGGAGAAAGATGTCCAGGACGGGAGTCTGTACTCAGATCTTCAACTACAAGGATATTCTATTTTAAACGTATTATGTTTTACTTGGTTTTTCTTTTTTTCTCCCTCCCCATCAAGTAAAACAAATGCTGGATGTTATTTTATGAGAAGCCTTAGATCTCCTCATAAGGAAAGAAGGAGCAGAAGTTCAGCTCCCGAGAGCTCCTGCTCACCTTAAATGCTTTCCTCGGCTGTTGGAGAACATGACTGGAATCAAAAAGCCAGACTGATGCCTGCAGAGATGGGATCCCAGCTCCCAGTGACCTCCAAAGGAGCGATGTCAACCTCCAAGGTGGGATTTGGCTCTGAAAGGGCACTGCGTTCTGTTAAAGATGTGCATGTTCGTGCCTTGGCTGTAAGTGAATCCAGGTCTGTTGTTTCCACTTGGAAAGGGTATTTGGTTAAATAGAATAATGCGACACACTGAATCAACTCAGCTGGGAAATATTCTGGAAGGGGGCTCAGGCCTCGGTTTACGTAACTGGAGAGAAACTGGAGCACTCTGGGACTCTCTCCACATGAACAGCACACAACTGGCCAACTCAGGAGGAGCCAAAATCACTTAATCCAGTTTCTTGGCATCAAGAAGGCATAACCTTGGTGTTCAGAGGTAAAGACACTCCAGGGCCCTGAACTGACCAGCAGCTTACCATAGTTTGCTCCCCTTCAGCGGCGAAAGCTGTAGAAGTTCCATCAGCCTTTCAACATTGTCTTTGGTACTCATGTTCCAAAGGGCGTTCCCTCCCACTCCAATTTTATTCTATTCGATTTCAGCAGCTGTTGTTTGAGCCCTTTTAGGTGTTGGGCACTGTGCTAGGCACAGCGGAGACAAAGATGAACAGACAGGAGCCCTGCCTTTATGGAGCTCAGCACAAAGAGATAACAGCTTTACTATCGGGACCTCCTTCCAGTCTAGATATTTGTTTTTAATTCTTTTGTCGGGGGGAGAAAAAAACCTAAATCTCCCCCATATCATCTCTTTGGATGACCCACGAAAACCTTTTATAACTGAGAGCACTGAAGGAAGATTCCTTTAGAATCCTTTCACCTCTAACAAAGGTAACACTCAAGGCATTTCCAAGTAAGGGGGGAGGTATACTTGTTAGGGAAAGGATAAGATTACTAGGGAAAAGTTATTAGACAATATGTTAAAGGACCTTATGATGAAGGCCCCATTGGCTGCAGGTGGCTGTTTGCCAGACTGTAGAGGTACAGGCAGCCATTTGCACCAGCTGGTGAGGTGAAGCTTCCAGAACCCGCTGTAAGATCTCAGGGGCAGAAGGCCTCTGCTCGAATACATCCAAGTGTTGTGACTTTTTGAGTTTCAAGAATTGCACTATCAAACCTTCCCTTCCCTGGACCCTCGTTCACAGAAATCAGATCATGAGAAAAATGACTCTTCCTGCCAAGAAAACCTAGAGGTGGAGACCACACACAAAGGTTATAAATGTTCAGTAAATGAGATCCCTACACACCCTTCCCCAGGCTCCCAGAACATCATCATCCCTGCATCGACACTGGCCATATCAATCTGTAGTCACTTATGCGTATACACTTACCTCCACCTTCTAGAACGTGAGCTCCCCCGAGGCAGAGGCTGTGCCAAATTCACCTTTGTAAATGCCCCAGAATAGGGCCAGAAGAGCTGGTGGATGAGGGGGTTTTGCCTGGCTTCAGCAGCTATGAACCTTGGGGGATCCATAGGAAGAGATGCCACAGCCCTTCCCCCAGAAAGGACTTCAAGAAGGGGTGTGATCCCACAGTCCCTGAGCAAGACAGGAGCACGGCACAGAAGGGACGACAGGCTGCCCTCGAGACAACCCGTCACCAAGACCAGCCACATCACTTGCACAGTCTGGTGCAAAATGAAAATGCAGGGTCCCTTGTTCAAAAACTATTAAGAATTTCAAGACAGTGACAGCAGAAAGCAAGTGCAGGGCACTTCTGAGTGTGGGGCCCTGTGTGACCACACAGGTTGCACACCCATGAAGCCAGCCCTGCTTGTCACCTTCTCCACTTCACTCACAAATGCCATCTGGTTGCACCACTGCTCATGCCTGATCGGTTCTGACTCCACTATCTTTGGCTAAAGAGAGAAAATGAGGTAAATATCCGGACACTTTAGTGACCTAGACAGACTTATAGTGATAGAAAGGGCTGCCCTCAGGTTCTTAGAGGATCATATTTAGCCAGGGATTAAAATAATACTATTTGCTACTAGAGGCCAAGCAATTTGCAAAGCATTAGCTCATTTAATCCTCAGAACAGTTTTATAAGGTAGGCACTATTAGTATCTCCATTTTTTAGAAAAGGAATTTGATTACTTAACCTTTTAAAGGTCACACAGGAAGTTGGTGATGGTCACCTGCAGGTCCATCTGGGAACAAAGTCCATGGTCAATATACTATGACCCTTTAGCCCTCAATCTGCTTTGAAGGGCTCCAGTCAACCATTCAGGGGTGGGAGAGAATGTATCTGCAGAGCTGCTTCCTCCACCAGAAAACACTTTCCCCCTTGCCACTTTTTAAAATACCAATCATAATTAAAACCCCAGTAAAGACATTACCTCCTCCAGGAAGCCTTCCTGGATATCCTCTTTGCCCTTTTGATTAGTCTCTTTCTCCTCTGCTCCCCTTATACTTTATATTTACCCCTATTGTGGCATTAACCCCTCAACTGAAATTTGTTTGCATGTTTTTCTTGCTCAACAGTGAGCCCTTTGAGGGTAAAAAATTGTATCTTGTTGATTTGTTTTCTCAACTCTTGAGAAAGTGCCTGACCGATAATATGTGCTCAGTAAACACAAATTGAATTTAATGCAGTGGAATGGAATAGAACAGAATGGAATGGTATGCCCCGTAGATTAGTCTGCTTGTCTAGAGATTCCAGAAAGCTTTGAGGTAAAAAGAGGTCTAGGGAACAGTGGTTTGAAAAAAAAATAGTGATTCAGTGGCTGTGACCCTCTCACCTGCTGAAAAGTGGAATTTGAATTTGCTTTTGTCTTTGGAAAGTGGATGTCTCCATCTCTGCACCTTCTCTTCCTTTCCAAGCTGCAGAATAGGGCAAGCAAGAGCACTCTGGGAAGGAATAGGACAGACCTGATGACCTTCTCAAAAATCTTTTAGTCTTTGAGTATAAATATTCATTTTAATCCTTAAAAACAATAATTTCAAGATGTTTTGCCTAATGGCCGCTTTTAAAGGGAAATCCCTTCACAGAGCAACCCTGCGGAGTTTGCAGCACGGAGAGACCTGGGTCAATGTGACTCCCTGCTCTGCGATCCGAGTTCTTTTCCCGCTAATTGACTCTCAGAATCAGTGCAGTCCTGAGCCCTCTTCAGCTAGGACTAGTTTGTTCTCAGTAGCACATCAGTGTGTTTTCGTTTCACTTTAATTAAATCTTGTCTGTGAAGGTGTCAGTGACCCATCTTGGTGGCTGAAAGGTAACATGTAGAAGTTAATTTCCTAAGGTCCTAGAGCACAAAACCCTGGCCATGCACGGGAGATAGACATGTGAACTCATTTCAAAAGAAGTGTGTTTGAACTGGACTCTTCTGAGTGAATAGAATTTAAAAAAAGACTGTCTTTTATCAAGGAGAAAATGTTTATAAAAATCAAGATAAGCCAACTCATTGAGTCTGTTTGTCTTGCCTTAAGTATTTTATGCTGTCATATTCTCTGGAAATATGTGAGGCTAATGGGGGAATAATTCCTAACAGGAGGAGGTGTTTAATAAACCAGTTTAGATTAAAGAGTCTCAGAATGGGATGCACTGTATGAGATCTGTAGTCATTTGGTCCAGTCCCCTACTACTGCGTTAGTTTCCTACGGCTGGTCTAACAAACTACTGCAAAATGGGTGGATTAAAACAAAACAAATGTATTATCTCGCCAGTCTGTAGGTCAGTAGTCCGATACAGGTCTCATTGGGTTAAAATCAGTGTCTGCAAGGCTGCAATCCTTTCTGGAGTTTCTAGGAGAGAATCCATCTCCTAGCCTTTACCAGCTTCTAGAGGCCACCTACATTCCTCAGCTTGTGAGCCCTTTCTTCCTCCATCTTCCAAGCCAGCAATGTTGCATCTCTCTGCATTTTTCTGTAGTCACATCTGCCTCTGACCACGGCCTGGAAAGGTTCTCCGCTCTTAAGAACCCGTGTGATTAGATTGAACCCACGTGGATAATCCAGAATAATCTCCCCATCTCAAGGTCCTTCAACCTGGGCTCGTGAGAGTTCAGGGCCTTTTTGATCTGTTTTAGGTGAGTCCATGAGTGATAGGAGCTGGGTTCTACCAAGTTATCTGACCTCTCTTTCCTTTCATTTTTTCTCTCCTGCTATCCACAAGCCCCCCCATGACCTCCCACACCTCCTCCTTTATGAGACCACACTGATCTTCGCTTCCATGCGTCGATGGAGATGTGAGCTTCCTCCATCCTAGTCTGACCCTTTAATGACCTTCCAGGGAACTTTCTCCCCTGCCTCTGCCGCTGCCCATCTGCATGCTCACCCCAGTCCCTCGTGCCCTCCCACAAAAGCCAAATGCAGCCTCTGCAACAACCACAGATGCACACATCCATCTCCTTGTTCAAGGTGGTGACAGCTTTAAGCAACAACAAAATTCACATGCAGTTCTGAAGCTCAAAGAGATGGAATAATATTTTTTTCTGGACCCCTCATTTTCTTCTACATAAGCATTTTAAGGTCATTCCACTGTCCAAAAGTAAGAAAAAGTATTTGGAATGTCAATATAGTTATTTTCATTGGAATATTGTGGCAGTAAAATTTACAAATCTAACCCATAACACTTGATTAATAGATGTGTATACCAAAATAGAGCTATAACACTGTCTTTGTATCAAAATATTTGACTTTAGTATAATTGACAGAGATCAATAGAAACACACAAACACCTTTGTTGTTCTGTTGAAACACAAATCCTTTAAAAAGGATATGTGGATAAATTAATTAATAAAGTAATAGAAAGTGTAGCTGCCAACATTATAAACGAAGCTGTGATGGAAGAGAATATTCACTTGTCTGTAATAAGAGATTTTAAAAACTTGTTTTCTCTCCTTAACAAAGCAAATTTGGTCTATGAATTTTACTGTCCCCTCATTGTTCCCAGCCTCCCAACAAGAACAAAGTGTTAAAGTTCATTATCTGTGCAACATTCCTCTTTCTCTGTTGTCAAGTATATATTTAAATCATAAGCTTTTTTAATACAGAAAATTATGAAGTCTTTAGCGTTACTTTTCTGAGTTGTGCGGAATGCACCCAGGGGATTTTGTCTCTCTTTTTTTTCAACTAAGTATTTCTCTCTGCTTCCTTTCAGGAGGCAGGAATGTACAAGACCATCTCTGTCAACTAGATTGCTTCTGAGTTTTCCCACTTTCGGAAACTCCCAGGTCTCACTAAGGGACCTGCCTCAGGTGACTCAGACGCACCTGGGAGCATCAGCTTCCTCGGAGACCTCTCAGCAGAAGCTCGGGGTTTCCCACGGGGATGGGGGAGGGGACGGTGCCTGAAGCCTGGGACCCAGCCAGGCCCAGAGAAGAATTCGAATAAGGGGCTCCCCGCTTGGGGCTGTTCTTGACAAGTGACTGGCACTTACATGTTCCTGCGTGTGTCTCTGCAGTGTTCAAACACCAGGCCAGTCAATTAATGTGTATTAGCGATAAGGATAAAATACTAGATACTTCAAGAATACTTCCCAATTTGTTACTCTTTCAGGGTGTAATGGAAATGAGAAAGAAATGGAGAAGGGAGAGGAGAGGAGCACGAAAAGAAAGGACAAATGTTTTGAGCACCTGCTGTGGACCAGGTGCTTCACATATCTTGTCTCTCACAGTCCTCCTAACTGTCCTAGGTTGTCATTATTGTCCCCAGTAACAGGGACGGCAACTGTGGCTGAGCGTGTTCATGCAACTTGCACATGGCCAGGGTTTCTAAGCACCAGAGCTGCTTCTGCCTTTTTCTCCTGTCCCTCGGTGATGTCAACTTCCAGGTCCGCTCCTTGCAGGTGGTTACATTGGGCGGTCACTTAATGCATGTTACTGTCCTTGTCCCCACCCCTCATTTTTGGTGAGGTCTCGTTCTAAAACACTAAAAAATTCCCTTGACACAGGAAGTAGGTGTCATCTCTTCCACCACCCTCCACCCTGGGATTTCAACACAGTCCACCAGCAGGAAAATACTTCAAGCAAATGAGAGTCTGACTCAGGGCCTCACCGTCTCCTCAACACTCCCAAAACCCAAGGAATTTTCTGGGCTCCCCCCTCCCACCCATGCCAGTGGAGTCCAGCTAAGCCCCAGCCCCCCAGGGGCTTCTTCAGGCTGAGATCAGGCCCTAGGGCACTATCTGAGGGTTTTAAGGCTTCCCCTCAGTGGTTCAGAGTAGTCTGAATTTTATAGGCTGCAACCTGAGTTGGTTTCTCACTGTCCACGGGCAGCTGACAGCTGTCAGGGAGGCAGGCTTCCCTCTTGCCGCCGGCCAGTCCTGAGGCTCATTCACTGAGACAGGGACAGAGCCCAGACTGACAGACCATTTTGGCTGTTTCTGTGAGGCCCCAGCAAACTGTGTTTGGCTGCCGATGGCCTCTACAGTTGGCGGAACATGCAGGCTTCTCGAATACCATTGGATCAAGTTACTATGACCCGGACACAGATCTGGTAAAAGACTCTGGCCCCTACTGCAAATTGCTTTGTTTCAGCCAACTATGCTTTTCTTTCGTGACACTAACATCTTTTGAGCTCTTCCCATGTGCAAAGTTGGGGAATGCAGAGCCTCTGGGATGTGTTCTGCCTACACCTGCACTGATAAAGCATAAGGTGAAAAGGAGCTTTATCATTCGTTTGTTCATTCATTCATCATTCACTTATTCAGTAGATTGATATTGAATATTCACTCTGTGAAAAGTACTGTGTTAGGCAACGTGAAAAATAAAAGAACTCACCAGGTATCCTGCCCTCAAAAAGGTTATACTTTAATAGAAGAGATAAGTCAGGGATATAATTTCTCTAAGATGAGGTAAAATATTAATAAATGCAATGAGAAAAGTGCAAGTAGAGTGGCATGGTCTCAGGAACGGAAAGACATTGATGGCATTTGGAGTATCAGGGATGTCTGGAGTTTATTTCCCCAAGAGCAGATCCTGAGACAAGGACTTAAGTGCAAGGAGTTTATTTGGGAGGGAAATGATCACAGGAAGCCCAGGAAGTGGAAGTGGAGGCAGCAAAGGGAGGAAAACCAAAAAAGGACACTTGAATGAGCAGGTTACCCCTCTGAGCAACTGCGGCCCCCATGGGGAGCCTTTGGGAGAGCGCGGAATGTGACTCCAAATCATCACAGGGAGGAGTGAGGAAGCTGGAGTGTTTACCCCACTACCCCCATCCCTCAGGGAGGAGGGTAGCTCCTGGGACATTAACTCTCCTGCTTGGCAGCCCAAACACCAGCCTGTGGCCAGAGAATACACTTGGGTTGGTGGGGGGGGGGGGGGCGGTCAGGAAGTTCCAGTGTTTGGAAGATCTGCCTGCAGGGAACGTAGGTGGGGCGCCCAGCATATGCTACAAAAGTCTTCATGGAGAATCGTGCATGAGCAGGGTCTGTCTTAGTTGTTCAGGCTGCGGTAACAAAAATACCGCAAACTGTGGTCCGGCCTGGTGGCGTAGTGGTTAAGTTCCCACGCTCTGCTGCTGCAGCCCTGGATTCGCGGGTTCAGATCCCGAGGTGGACATACACACTGCTCATCCAGTCTTGCTACATACGAAATAGAGGAAGCTTGGCACAGATGTTAGCTCGGGGACAATCTTCCTCACCAAAAAAAAACACTGTAAACTGGATGGCTTATAAACAACGAATATTTATTTCTCACAGTTCTGGAGGCTGACAAGTCCAAGATCAAGACATTGGCAGACTCAGTATCTGGTCAGAACCTGCTTCCTGACTCGTAGACAGCTGTCGTCTCACTGCAACCTTACATGGGAAGGCCAGGGAGCTCTGTCAGACCTCTTCTATAAGGGCACTGTCCCCATTTATGAAGGCTCCACCCTATGACCTAATCACCTCCCAAAGTCTCCACCTCCTAAGACCATCGCGTTGGGCATTAGGTTTCAACATGTGAATTTTAGGGGAACACAAAGAAAAGGGCCTTAAAGGAAAGATAGGATTTGGCTTGTGGAGGGCAGGGAAATTTCAGGTGAAGGAACAGCCAGAACAAAGGCACAGAGGCAAATAACCACAGGTAGTACAAAGGGAGCAGTGAATAATTCTGCAAAGCTTGACCTCAGGATGCACATAACAGAGCTGGGAGAAATGCAGCAGGGCAGGTATGAGAGAGCCAGATTATACTTCAATATGCTATAGGATCAATATATAGTGTGGATAGTTTGAAATAATTTTAGAAATATAGATGACATTTAAAAAATTCAATTCCTGCATAAAGAACCTTCTTCTATCTCAGTGGCGAACTACTTGACTTGACCAAGAGACAGGCTCAGATTGAATCTACTTTGCCTTTGTGGCTAAAATTGTGTCTGAGTGGCCTCCAGTATTGATTGTGAAATGCTCCTGCTGGTGAATGAACTACAGTTGGTTTTTGTGATCCACAAAAGATGCTTCAAATATGCCAGTGGCGTGGCTCTCAGCATTAATAAAGAACTACTTCAGGGCAATGCAAACAAGGTTGAATCTTACAGTCGAACAGTAAATAACCCACTGCATCTCTTATATTTTGGGAATTGTCTTCTCTGGGTGTCTCCTCTTTTTACTGAGGTCTTGCCTCTGCCCCTCGGCTGCTCTGAAACCAGACCCTCTCCCAACGTCCCAGGCACCCACAGGGACATTCAGTTTTCTGCAGGGAAGAACTCCTACACCAAGAATGACCGGTGCTGAGAGGCCAAGGGACACAGACACATTGACACCTACTGTCCAAGGACTTTCTGTCCCCATGACTGTTGCTCCACCACATGTCTGAGGACACAGAAACAGGGTGGGGGCTCTTCAGTGGATGATTTGGAGAAGGGCTTAGAATTTCCATCTTAGGAATTTAGGTTTTAGGTTCATAGCAGGGTTAAGGAATTTCCTCCTCTCACCAGGGTCCGAGAACCACACATTCTTTGACACCTCTAGGAGAATCAAGCTTTTTTAAAAAAAGTGACTTTAATAGAAAAAGCATCTATGTTCCTTAGTTCTTGAAACTAACATGTCCTCAAAAAGGGATATAAAAAATGAACTTCCCAAAGTCAAATCTTATTTTTAATTCAACACAGGAACTTTCTCTTTAAAGGCATTTTTGCTATGTAAAATAAGAACACGAATTTTAACTTCCCTCACATCCAAACCCTCACCACCATCTTATGTACCTGTTTGCTAAATCTCAGTCTTCTTTGGGTTTTCTTAGAGTGGAACACTTTCAATTAAAAATGCCGTTTGTCAGGAAACGTTTGAGAGCGATGGATATGTTTATTACCTTGATTGTGGTGGTAGCATTGCACGTGTACACACGTCCAAACTCATCAAATTGTATACATTAAAAATGTGCAGTTTTTTATATGTCAATTATACCTCAAGAAAGCTAAAGTAAAATAAAATGTTTATTATTCAGCTCGGTTTAACAACCCTTTATTGAGGACCTACTAGGAGGAGGGAACCACTGGGCTAAGAGTCGGAGAGGCAGGGATGAAGGTGGCGCAGTTCCTGTAGGCTTCAAGGAGTTGGCATCCTTATTTTATTCTCACTGAATGACATAGTGGGCATTATGTCCTGACTATAGAAAAGCTGGAGTTGTTTAAGGCAGTGCTGAAAAGGTTACAGTGGCAGTAATTTTACAAACTAATAAAAATAAATATTGACTTCAATAAATCTTTATAGATTATTTGCAAAGGGTCTAAAACCTAGAGAATAGGTCCATATTCATTTTCTTTAACTGAAATTGGAAAGCAATGTGTCTTATGAAGAATAATCTTTACAAAATAATATTTTCTCTTTCAACAAACGCTCCTGATTTTATTTCTTTGCAAGAATTTCTGCTGCCCTTAGAATTCTCTCCACAAGTCCAACTTCAGTTGCTCTTCAGACCATCCCCATTCTTTTCTAATCATCTCAGATTTTGATCAAATCAGATCAAAGTCCTTCACTTTCCAAAGAGAAGCCATTAGAAAAGAAAGAAGGAAAGCCTAGTGGGAATATTTTCCTAAAATTTCCATCAACAGCGCGAGACCCAGGCTGGCTGTCAGCCTCAGCACGACAGGTCCCCTGGCTGGGACCACTTGTTCTCCATGTGCAAGCCCAGCACCTCTCCCAGTTCTAATTCTGGGCTTGGGCAACAGAGACTTAAGAAGGTCCCTCTGTGTGTCTGAGCTATTCTGAACATAGAACTTATCTCATTTAATTCTCCCAATACCTCCCAGAGCTGGGTGATGTTAGCCCTACTCGCAGGTAAGACACCCGAAGATTTCACCAACAGCACACAGCAAGGCAGTGGTGAAGCCAGGATCAAACCCAGGTCTGTCTGGCCCCAAAGCCCGTGCCCCTTCAGCTGTACCACCTGGCCAGTGCTAGACCCTTACCACGCTCTTGTGCTAAGCGTCCAGGATCCCTGAACCCTCACTTGGTGGCTGGTACCCTGCTACCCACTGACTGGCTGCTCACTGGAAATTCAGAACACTTTCACCCCATAACACCCCCTGCTGGGATCTGCCATTCTTCTGGGACCCCCAGCTACTTTGTCCTGGGTCCCCCTTGCTGACTGCATGGCTGGACTGAGCCAGGTTATTTCCCTACTCCTTGGAGTCCCTGCCATGCTGGCCAGACTAATCCTCCCTCGGCCTCTGAAGGTTGACCTGGAACTCTTCCAGGCCTCTTCCCAGTTTCCCTCAATCTCCACATCTGCTTGTGAGTGCCTGATCCAGGGCAGTGTGAATCCCAAGAAAGAACAAGAAGCATCACAACACCAGAGATGTCATGTAATAGACTCTGCAATGGCACCATGTCCAAGAGGCCCAGCCAAAGCTGACTTCCAAAAGAAGTGAACAGGCTTTTGCCCAGAACTTTCTAGATTTCTAGCCTTAGACCCAAGAAAAGTATTCAACTTTCTCCACACTTTGCTTAGAATTTCATTTACCACAGACAGCCAAGGCCAGACTAGCAGGAACAAGAATTGGAGAACGAAAGCAATTTTCTTGAGTAACAGTCAGCAACCTTTCCAAGAGGCCCCACACCAGGCTGCTCCCCCCTGACACTCAGGCATGCCTGGGCTGGGGCCAGGAGGCGCCCACTCTTCTCAGCGGGTAGGGAAGCATGCCGAATCTCAATGAAAACCACATGCTGCAGGGTCCTACCTCAATTTAGAAGCCTGCTTCTGTTCAAAGCTGGCTCATTCCATCTCAGAAAGCACTCTGGCCTCTGATGGGCTGGAGCCAGAGCTTTAGAAATAAAGTGGTTCTGAGCTGAGGCAATTCTCTAAATGCCTCAGAGCATCCATGCAAAATATTTTCTCTTTAACATCCTGGAAAGAGAGACCAAGGCAGGATGCTCCTTTTCCAGCATGATCGGGAATTACACATTTTCTACTGTATTAAGGAAAACAAAGACCGTGATTCACCCAAAAAATGGTTCAAAATGATTCTCTCGAAGTTGAAGGAAATAATGAGGAGGATTATATGGTGCCCAATATACTCCTGAGCATCCTGTAAGTTCAAAGTTTCTTCAGTCTTCATTAAACATAAAAATATGTTTAATTTTTTTTTCTGATTACCAAAGTAATATGTGTTTATGGTAGAAAATGAGGAAGGTACAGAAAGCACAAATGTAAAAATGTACATCAATCATTATTCAGTAACTCAGAGATAACCACTGCTAACATTTAATGAATATATTCCAATCTTTTTTCTGTTACATACATTCGTCTCTTCTGGTTTTTTTTACAAAAATGAAAGCATATTTTATATACTATTTGTATCCTGTTTATTTTGCTTAATGATATATCTTAAACTATTTCCCATGAAATTAATTTTTCTTCTATAACATAATTTTAATGGATGTCTAGCATTTACTGTTGGATATTTAAGTTGTTAATTTTCTTTATCAGAAATAAGATCAGTAATAAAATTTCTTGTGCATAAATCTCTTTGTGCGTCTCTACTTAGTAGTTCTTTAAGGTAAATTCCTTGAGGTAGACAAAATCAGAGAGTATGAACATTTTTAAACTTTTGTATTTACATTAACAAGTTGCCTATCAAAAATTGTACATATCTGGGAGCTGGCCCGGAGGTGTAGCGGTTTAGTTCGCGCTTGGCAGCCCAGGGTTTGTGAGTTCGGATCCCGGGCGCCCGCCGACGCACTGCTTGTCAGCCATACCGTAGCGGCGTCCCATATAAAGTGGAGGAAGATGGGCACGGATGTTAGCCCAGGGCCAGTCTTCCTCAGCAAAAAGGGGAGGGTTGGCAATGGATGTTAGCTCAGGGCTGGTCTCCCCCACAAAAAAAAAAAAAAAAAAAAATTAGGAGTTCACAATGTTTTTTGCTAAGGAAGATTTGCCCTGATCTAACATCTGCTGCCAATTTTCCTCTTTTTGAATGTGAGCCACTGCCACGGCATGGTCACAGACAGATGAGTCATGTAGGTCTGCACCCAGAAACTGGGCCTGGGAATCCAGCCCAGGTCGCTGAAGCAGACTGCATCGAACTTAACCACTAGGCCACCAGGCCAGGCCTGAGTTCACTATTTTAATTGGTGTTTCTTTGTTTACTAGTGAGATTTAAATTTTATCATATGCTTTTTGGACATTTACTTAAATATTTATAACTTTAACAATTTTTTAAATTGTAATATTTATCTTTTCCCTATTAATTTGTAAGAGCTTTTTAGTCATTAAAAATATCCATCTTTGGTCTACCGTATTTGTTGCCAACATTTCCCACAGGCTATCTTTTGCTTTTTAATATAATTTAGGGTATTTTTTGCACTAGTTACAATTCATATGCCATTTTGAAAGTGTTCCAAGTAAGAGGTAAGAAACTTTCTGCGTATAGACTCTAATCTCCTTACTGCCACACCACACGAGTTCAGGGGCTCCAGTCATATCGGAAGCTATTTGAACACCACTCCCAGGTATGCACAGTGGTATGCAGTGGCCCTGGATTGCAAGTGCATTGTCCACAGAAACTGCAAAAAAAAAAAAGTAGCTGAGACTAACTTAGATTAAGCTCCTACCTGACCAAGTTGATTTCTGACCACTGATATAGGACAGGGTACAGCAAACTTTCTGTAAAGAGCCAGATAGTAAATATTTTAAGCTTTGCAGGCCATTATCATCCTTGCCATTGTAGCACAAAAGCAGTCATAGACAATACACAGGGTGACTTTGTCCAAATAAAACTTTATTTACAAAAACACTACAATCTGAATTTCATATAATTTTCATGTGTCACAAAATATTATTCTTCTTTCAATTTTTTTCAACATTTTAAAAATCTAAACATCATTCTTGGCTCACAGGCCATATAAAAACAGTCAGTGGGCCAGATTTGGCCCGAGAGCATTAGCTTGCCAATCCCTAATGCAAGATGAATGTCTCGTTCCTACAGATCTACAAGAGAAGCCTGAGGAAAAGGACATGTTTTGATTTGCGAGCAGAGGAGATGTGCACCACTTCCAAGCAGGCTGTTTAGAAGCCATCACATAGTTGCACCGTATTATCTTTTGCCTTACTCCCAGCAATGTCCCTGTTGGTCAGCCTGGATCCCAAAGTTAAGATATATAGAGCAGGGCCACAGTCAACCCACAATGAACATGAAATCTGATTGAGAAATAAACCTTTATTGATACAAGCCACCCAGATTTGGGGATTACTTTGTTACTGCACATGCTTCAGCTTACACTGACTGACACAAATCTGAACAGATTATTTTGTATTTGTATTTGCTTAGATCCTATAGGCATTTGAGCTTAAAAGTCTTATTTTAACTCATTTGAGCTTTAGTTTCTTCATCAATAAATTTGCATTACTGTGTTCCCTCACAAAGTTGTTATGAGAATTAAAATGAGGTAAGATATGTGAAAAATACTTTATAAATTATAAAGCACTATAGAAAGGTTTTTATTATCAAATAGCCATAAAATAAGACAGATTTTACTGAATTCTACTGTGGACACAGAAAGTACTATAGGCAGAGAGAGAGAGACCCAGGTAAATAAGATCACAGAAGTCTTCAAGAGAAAGTGGCATTTGAACTAGATATTGAAAGACTGGTAGGACTCTGGTAGAGACATGCACAAAAGCGGGTAGAGACAGCCCTGCCTTGGCACAGTGTTGAATTTCCTTTGTCCCTGCCCTTGTTTGAGGGCCTAAGACTGGTATCTGTTCATTCAATCTGGAGAACGAAAAAAGAAGTTCAATTACAGGTAAACAGTGTGTAATAGAAGAGGACTCTGAAATGTTCATTCTGAAATCTGATGTTATATTTCAAATTATTTCATTTCAACTCAGAGTGAAGGCAACCCAGAGGAGTTAGCTACATAATTGCTCTTTTAACAGTCCTGGCCACCCTCAGCACATTTAATTATTCCATAATTACTCATACTTATGGCCCAACGTGGAAATTATATGTGGGATATCGATCTTGATGATGAATTATAAAAGAAAAGCAGTCATTACTCTCTGTCCCCAGAAGGTCTCCTCCCCTTTGTCATGAGGACAAACAGCTCTCTCTGGGCCATAAGGAAAGTTGAAGACAGGCCAGGAGGCCAGAAGTACCAGAGGTGTGAACTTAGAGACCTCGCAAAAGGCAAAGGCACAAAATGCTTCCGCATTTCCAGAAATATTTCACCCTCGGTTTATCTTACCCAGATTCACAAATGACAAATGCTCCCAGAGACATTCAACCATTCCATTAGAAAAGGTCTTGCAAAATCATATTTTATGAAAGTCAAGAACACTTCAGCATAGTTTTCTGTCCCTCTCAGTCCCCTCTCAGAACTCACTTTTGCATCATAAAAATAAGCAGGAGCTCAGTGTACAGAACCATCCACAGCCAGACGCAGAGTCGGTGTTGGCATCACTGGACTCTACCCTTCCATCCTCAGTCAGACTTCTCGTCTCTTCTAAATCATTGCCCCGCAATTAATGGGAAAGGCACTTAATGGGAACTCATGGCAATTAGTGAGAAAATGACACAAATAACACTGACATACCAGAGGCTTACGCACCATGAGTCTTGTGGTCACCAAAATGTGCCCGAAAGAAAGGCAAAGACCTGCTCGTAGTGGTTGCTGCTCGCAACAGTTGACTCTCTGTTCCTGTAAGAACACAAACTTTCTGCAGCTCTAAAATCCTATTATGTGTTTTATGGAATAGTTTGAAGAAAATAGAATTTGTGTAAGACCAGTATTGTGTAAGTGAGAGAGCTGTCTGCTGATATTCAATGTTAAACTTCAGACCTTGCCTATTCCGAGAGACACGGAAAGCATCCCAGTTGCCCACGAAGAGCCTCACTTACCTTTTTGTGATTCTTTTAAGAGTCAACAAGTATAAAATAAAGCTCCCAACTCCTTATCCTTCAGTTTCTCTGACTGAGGGACCATTATGTTCATGCAAAGCCTCTTCCTTCCTGAAGCTTATAATCTAGTGAGGAAATAAGACAGACAGATGAGTCATTAAGAAACGGCACCAGACTTGAATGGCAGTACAGAGCAACTTCAAGGCTGTACAGGCTTGGCCCACCGTGGAGCAGTTCTTCAATAATTCAGAGCAAGAGAGAAATCTCGATAGTCTGGAATAGCCACGAGGATGCCTGGGTAGAAGGTGGGACCTGATCCAAGGGTAGATGGAACTTTTTTATCTTTACAAAGAGGCGGGCAGACAACATCCCAACATACCCAATAGACCCAGAGTCTTAGAGGAGGAATGTGCCTGATGAGCTCGGGGACAGTGAGACCTGCCATATCTGAGTCGTGCCCCTAGATGAGTCGTGCAAGATAAGATTAATAAGGCAGGTTGGGGACAAATTGTGAGGGGCCTAGGATGCCTGACTATGGGGTTGAGAAGACAATCTAGGTGTGAGCAGCTAGCATGATCTTCTACTTGGGTCTGTAACAGAGATTAGTGGTTAAGACTCCAGCCTCAGTTTCTCAGCCTTTAAAATGGGGATAGTAATAGTACCTACCTCATAGTATTGTTCAAAGGATAAAATAAATATATATAGATGTATATGATATATATATCAATATATTGATATATGATATATATGATATCAATATTGATTAAAAATTATCATAATATATCATATATAAAAATATATATCATATATAAAAATATATATCATATATATATATAAAATGAATATATATATGATTTTATATATATAATTTATATATATTGCTTAGAACAGGGGACCTGGCAAATAATAAGTTCTAGGTATGTGTTAGTTATTATTTTATTATTTTTGGTAATATTCCATCATCCTTGCTGAAGGGTTTCATGCCCTTTGGACACAGCTAAACAGGCATATTTAATTCATTCTCTGGATTTTATAGACCAAAAATAAGAGTGATTCTCTTTGTCCACGATCGCTAGAGACCTTTCTCCTAACTGTACCCCAAATAGAGAGAAGGCATTAGGCAGAATAAAAGGTTTGTATGCAAGCTCCTGTGAGCACCTCCCCAAGTGCGAAGTCTTATTTCTTCCATGGCCTTCCCCTGGCATCCGGGAACTGAGAATCTTGCCCATTAGAGAGCCAGAAACAGTGATTAAGATGGACATCCTCTGAACCAAATCAGAAACTTTTTCTAAAGGGGGAAAAAGGCTGAACTTCCACAGTATAAATATTACTAGATGGCCTCAGGCTCAGATGCCATTCACAAACTCCTCAAGCTGCGCTCTCGCAATTTATGACATTTAACAGAGCCCCTGGAGAGAGCTCCAGTCCTGCCTTCGCTCCAGAGCCAAATATTAGCCTCCTTGTGTTAATGAGGCTGAGTCAGGGAAGAGGAAGACGGGAGATCATTTGACTGATTTTACTTGTTAACTTTCAGGCCCTCTCTCTCTTCCCCTCCTCTCCTCTCTCCCATGCTCCAGACAGGAAGCTGGAAGCTTTCAGAACAAGGAATCAGTGTGCCCTGTTCACCAGGCACCAGTGCTGGAGTCATAACATGGCTCATCACCCCAAGTGTCATGGCTGCTCAGCCCCAAGACCCAGGGCACAGCTGGGAAGGGAGCACAGGAAGACAGGCAGGGAGGAGGCATGCACGGTGGACACCAGTGGGCCAATGGCCTCATCCATGCCTGTCTCCACTAGTTTCTCTCACTCCAGCACCTGAACAGGTGTGACTCTGCTGAAAACTATTTTTAGACGACCAACAAGGAAGGATCTGTATGTTTCTACAGTATAGCCCAGCCAAGGCCCATTTCTGGACAGGAGGTTGTTCATCTGAATCAGCCACATAGCCTTCTCCTATGCCTCATCAGTCCTGACCTTCTCTTGGGCAGAGCAGTTATGCTCCCAAGGCCTAGCATTGTCAGATCCAGCAAAAAATAATAATATTTAATATAAGCATGTCCCATGCAATATTTGAGACATACTTACACTAAAAAAATTATTCTTTGTTCATTTGAAATTCAAATTTGATTGGGCATTCTGTATTTTATCTGGCAATCATATTGAAGCCTAAGTTTCCTCATCTCTAAATGGAATATTAAACTAGATCAGTGATTTCCAAACTTTTTTAAGGACAAAGGTCCTTTATCAAAAGAAATCTTAGAAGCACAATATATGAAATAGATAAGAATAGAGCGGGCATGGTTGAGGCAGAGGTGGGCACCCAGAGCTCTCCTCCCACCTTCTGCTGAACCTGGGTCTGCACTAGGCTCTGTTTCAAAACCAAGGGAGTATATAATCTTCCAGCGGCCTTCACCAATGAGATCCTACAAAATTTGAGACCACTCGAGTCTGTTTGCTCTGCCACTAGAATTCTTCACATGTCCACTGTCATGGGAGGTAAGAGGTGCATCCTCAGATACTCCAGGTCATGATTCCAACCTCAAACCCACGAGATGTGGGAGATGGAGATGAAGAGCCTCAGAGACTGTGCACCAGCCAGGCTGTGTGAAATAAGGGGGAAATCATGGGCTCTAAGATCAACGCTGCCCCTGTTCAGCTGGATGACCTTGGGACTTAGCCTCTCTAAATATCAGTTTCTTGAGAGTAGAGCTATCGTCATAACAATTAGATAAGACGATGTATGTAAAAAGCTTCATGAGTGAAAGAAGCCAGACGCCCCCCCCAAAAAGAGTCCAACATTGTATTATTCCATTTATATAAAACTCTAAAAATACAAACTAATCTATAGGAGCAAAAAGTAGATCAGTGGTTGCCTGGGGAGGGGGTGGCAGGGAGGGACTACCAAGGGGCACAAGGAGACGTTTGGGGGTGATGGATATGTTCACTGTCTTGATTGTGGTGATGGTGTCACAGTTGTATACACGTCAGAACATATCAAATTGTAGTCTTTAAATATGTGCACTTTATTGAATGTCATTTATATCTTCGTAAAGCTGTTTAGAAATAAATAAGCTTCAAATATTGAAAAAGTAATACACAATTATTATTATTATCATTGGTATGCTTATTTTTATCCTGGCTTTGAGGATTCCTCCTAGGTTTGAGGATTGTCATTTTCTCCCTAGAGCCAAGTGCATCTTTTAACAAAAAATTTCAAATTTGTGTAGCCCTGTAGATGTCTAAGGCTCATGGAATGTTATCACTTCAGAGGTGCAAAAACCTCTGAATGTTATCTAGGCCAACCCTCTATCAAATGCACGCTTTACTCCTTTCATGCCTCTGCATCGAAGTCCTGTTGATTCTCTCCCTTACCCGTCTCCCACATCTGTCCTCATTTCTCTACCTCCACTGTCCTCACCTGGTCCCAACACTACCTTGTCTTGCCTGGACCTCTGCAACAGTCTCCTAATGAAATCTACACACTCTAGTCTTGCTCATCTCCCATCCATTATCCACACTACAGCTAGAGTGATCTTTCTAAATGCAGATATAATCATGTCCCTCTGCTGCTTAAAACCCTTAAGTTGGTTCCCCATTGCCCTTAGAAAAAGACCCAAACTCTCTACCATGGCCTACAAGACTCGTGTGATGTGGCCCCTGCCCACCTGTTTGGCCACCGTCTGTGCCACTCTTGTTTTCTCTGTTCCAGCCAATTTGGACTTCTTTACATGGGCCATGTTCCTTCTCAACTCCAGCCCTTCCCATATTTCCCACAAGCTATTGCCTCTGCCTGGAAGATTCTATGCCCTTGTTTTCATAGCCAACTCATCCTTTGGGTTTCAGTAGAAATTTCACTTTCCCTGAGAAACTGAATTAATTCTCCAGACAAGATCTGGTCCCCCTCTTTTAAATCCCCAATGCATCCTGTTTTCCTTTTGGTAGTCAGTTGTACAATATCCATCATCTTCCTTAAGGAAGAAGGCAGGAATCATATCTATCTTATTCACTTCCTTATATTCACTACCAAACATAGTGCCTCACACATAGTAGGTGCTCAGTAAGTTGTTGCTGAATGAATCACTGAATGCAGAACTTTCTGCTACAGTCATGTTGTGACTCATGTGCAGCCTTCAAAATCCTTAAAATTTTACCATATTGACCCAATTTAAGTGAAATTGTAGAAGTGATCTTTGACTACATAAACCAGGACCACCTTATGTCAAGCCTTGAAAATAAGTTGAAGAACTTGGTCAGTGGTAATTATAATTAGAACTTGATAATATATTTCATCTGTTAGATTGGTAGAGATTAAGAAAACAGACTCCGTTTCATGCTGATGAAGGTATAGGGAAGCGAGCCCTGTCAATCACTGTTAACGGGAGTACAAATTCACACAACCTTTTGGTGAGTCATTTGACATCATATATTTATGTTTAAGACACACAACTCTTTGTTATGGACTGAATGTTTGTGTGTCTCCCGCCCAAAATTTGTATGCTGAAATCCTAACCCCCAATGTGGTGGTATCAGAAGGTAGGACTTTTGGGAGGTGATAAAGTCATGAGGGTGGAGTCCTCATGAATGGAATTAGTGCTCTCATAAAAGAGGCTCCAGAGAGATCCCTAAATCCCTTCCACCATGCTGGCACCCTGATCTCAGACTTCCAGTCTCCAAAACTGTAAGCAATAAATTTTTGCTACTTATAAGTCACCCATTCTATGGTATTTTGTTATAACAGCCCAATAATAGACAAAATTTTGTAAAATAAGTACTGGCAATACATGGGGAAGAAAACCTAGAAAGTGTATACCCAGTTGGAGATGAGGTGATTTTCCTCTTTCATATTATAAATTTGTGTATTGTTTTAATTTTTACACCAACATATTCTCATATTACTTCAAGAATCAGGTAAGCCAATAAAGTTTCTTTAAAAGAAATTGGGAGATTATCTCATCCAATTCCTTTATTTTATTACTGAAGAAACTAGAGCCCAGAGAATCACACAATGAATGATTTATATTCCACAACATTTACATTTTTGCCCATCCTCCAACTTTTTCTTTGGGTAGCTTCTCTTCTCTATCTGGTGGACTTACAAATACAGAATTGGGCACATGATTTGGCTGACCAATCAGAATATACATCCCCCAGGACATAGGACTTGGTCCAGGCATGGATATGTGACACAAACACAGTCAATTAGAATAATTTTCAGGACTTGGTCTGGATACAGGGAAAGAGCACTTCATATCTTTTACCCTAGATTGTTATTTGTAAGGACTGTCTAAGTTTAAAGCTACCCAAACATATTTTTTTGCCACAAAGTGGAAAAATTCCACCTGAAAATGAACCCAAAAAGGCAAAAGAAGATCTGAGAAAGGACACAATGTCCTACCGACATCAATAGATCCACTAGATCCAGCTGTGCCTGTGGCAGTCCATTCTCTTGGAATCCCTGTGTTTGCTGAATAACTTGAATTTTTTGAAGAAAACAGCAACCACAGATGATTGCCGATATCAGAGCTCGGACGTGACAGAGCTAGAGTTACTCCCAGTTGTACCAACTCCCATTCAGATGGCTGTCCCACCACACTGACCTCCATCACAGGCCCTGCCTGTGCAGTTGGTGCTCAAATGCCACCTCTGTGCAAATACACACTTGCAACTTTACAATATGTATCATGAGCCTTCAAAATATGTTCTTTTCTATGACAAGGAGAGAATGTGTTGATGAGTGGTCTTTTTGATAACTATCTTTTCCATTGTAAATGAACACATTTCCTTCCTGATATTAATATCCATCCTCTCACTATCTCCACTTAGGAAGCACATCCTATGGAAATTATCTAAATTACGAACAAAGGTTTATAAAGAAAAATGTTCACATAAAATAGAAAAAAGTGAGGTGGCCAAAGCATGATGATGGTGAAGTAAGTTATGATGTACCCATAGATTGGAATATTAAATAGTAATTTTGAAAAGCTGTTGCACGTCTATGGTTTTTAATGACAGGAAAAATACTTACGATTATGTGAAAAGGTAGGGGTTATTTTACCTATTCCATTTTGTTACCTCTAATATATCTCGGAAATGTTCCACTAAAACCACCTCTAATTTGGGAAGGAAACTGACACAGGATAGCCATGAGTTAGATTTGTGGAAGAGAACTACAGTGGCAGATCATTACTATTATTTAGTTGAAATAATACCAGTACATACAATATACATCACTGAACACATTTTAAGTCATATTAAATATTCCTCACATCCTAGCTACTAGAGTCCTCATGAATTGCTTACACAAAATCTTCGAACAAGTAGCCCCAGAATGATGCCCTTGAGGCAAACAACTGAGTGAGATGACAACAATGTATGTCAAATTACATGAAGCTACCCTACAGGCAATTTTGGTTCTTCCAGATCAGTTACCCGAAGTCAGGCACACTGAGCCCCCACATAACTAAGTGGGGATATTTCCTCTTTAAAATGAATATTCAGTGTGTCCCCTGGGACTCACTCATAACCAAAGGGGAATATTTTGTCCTGTCTCCTGCCTTCTGCATCGGTGACTGACAAACCACACATCACTTTACTATATTTCTCTGCCAGGAAGTGCATGTTTCATCGGGCAATCTTACCTTTCATTCTGTTCTTGATAAATAGGTTAAAGAAGTTATTAATAGAGTAAAGATTTAGGAAGTATCGTTTATTTGGTTTACTGTAGAAAATATCCAAGAACTATATTTAGAAGCAACGTGGTGTTGTGGAAAAAGCTTGTGTTTTAGAGGAATGGAGACCAGGACCCAAATCCTGGCTGAGCCTCTTTTGAGATATTTAGCCTGCCCAAGCCTCAATTTCCTCATAAAATAATGTTCAACTACCACTTTGCAAGTAGTGATGAATTTAAGCCTTGTGCGGTGCCCGGCACATTGTAGAAGCATAATAAATTATTTGTGAATGAATGTCCTTAAAATGCTTAGGAGAGTACTCTTCCATGTTCATCTGTGCTTCCCAAATTTTAAAGTGCATATAAAAGCATCTTGGGATCTTGATAAAATGCAGATTTTGACTCAGTCAATCTAGGATGGGGCTAGAGAGTTCCAACAAGCTCCCTGGTGATGCCAATACAGCTGGTGCACAGACCAAGCTTTGAATAGCAAGGCTTTACGTGACTGGTTCTCAACCCTGCCGACACCGTGCCAAGGAAATTTACAAAATACTGATGACTGGGTCCCACCCCCAAGATTCTCATTTAATTGGTCTGGGGGATGTATCCTGAGCATTGAGATTTTTAAAAGCTCTCTAGGTGATTCTGAGGTGCATCCAAGTTTGAAAATCACTATTCCATATAGTATGTGCTTAATACATAGGATCTATTGCAATTATAAATGCGACAAGGGTCCAGATGATTGTGATCATATCTAAGTAACATACAACATACTGTAATACTATTCTATAATAAATGATATATACCACGCTGTGATAAAGAGCCGAGAGAACCATATAACTTAGCAGGTAGGTCTTAACAAAAGAACTTGCAAAAATGCGGAAGAGAATGAACCAATCAGAGTCAATGCAGAATTTAGAGTTCCTAAACTTTAAGTTTAACTACTTTAAATGAATTATATGCAATGCTTTAAAGAAGAACTTTTTTTAAGGGTGCCTCTTCAGATGTACTCCAGTGCACGGTACACATAGGGAGGTTTCCGTCCCATCTCGTTAACCAAAATGTTTGGGTTTCTTTTAACTGTGCATTCTCATTTCCAGCAGAGAGTGGGAACACAAGACACATGATACAATAGGGAAAATGTCGAGGCAGCATTTTCAAACATAATCATCCAAATGTGAAGGGACATGCAGTTCAGAAGAAACAGAGTAAGATGATACAGCCAGGAGAGAAGAGAGCAGGTGACACAATCTGATGTGACGCTGACATGCCAGATCAAAGGCTCTGACGGGAGAGAAACATTTCATTTGGGAATCAAGTGAATTGTTACAAACTTAAGAGAGAGAAAGAGGACTGAGGAGATAATAGGACTGGCTTTCAGCCACCACATCTAAGACTTTGCCCAGAGGAACTACTCAAGTCCTCGTTCAGAACACACTGTCTGGAAGCTTAAATGAAAGTGTCCAGGATTCCAGTGGGGTCTGCTTGTCGTTAAATGTCTCCACCCTAATTCCAGGACCTCTGGCTTTCCAGAGAATGTCACCCATATTCCACCACTCTTCCTCAAAAAGGCCAATCTACTCTCCCTGAGATATTTATGTATTCTACCAGTTCACTGAGTTTAGTGCTTAATTTGCATTTAGCACTTGCTTTTGGACTAACTTATTATACAGGCCACTAAAAAGTCTTTCACCATATTTTCAGATTTATTAAATGTCTTTTCATATCTTTTAAACAAACAATTTTATTATGTCTTAATTTTTAACTCTTTTCTACCGTTTTACTGTTTTGCAGAACAAATCTACTACTCCAAAGGAAATAATTTTACACAATTTATTTGCAAAGCTAAACAAGAATTACCTATTGAGTAGTCTGAAGAGAGGACAGAATGGCTTTCTCTCTAGTCTTGTTGCTGTCTGAGGTTTCCCGAGTTGGGCATGACATTTATTCTTTTTCACCTTGTTTTTTCTGTGTGTTCTCCATAAGTTTTTCCATAAGTGTCTTGAAAATATGAGAGGTTTTGACAAAATGGTGCAAAATTTCTCAGAAAGACACATTAAAATTTGTCAAGACAAAAGTAGGAATTAATATGAACCAACTGTACAACCAGAAGGAATTTGAACATACCTGAAACAATAGAATCATGTTTACATTGACCAGAACCTGGGTCTTAATAAACAACATTCAGGGAATACTACAGAGTTAAAAATGATTGAATTTAAAATGTTAACCTGTACATTTTCATAATGATGATAAGACTCATAAAAGAAAGAATGAAAAAACTGAACTGAAGACTCTGTCATATGTGGGCAAATGAGAAATCTCAGTAAAGTACAACCAGACAACGCAGCTGAAAGGACCTGACATTAGGGAAGAATGCTCCATGCCTGGAGCTACTCACTGGAGTAAATGGTACATCTAGTTTATAAGTTCTGGGAGGAAACACAGCTTGCCAGGTACAACATGGTGTCTGAAGAGTACAGTCACAGAAGATGATGCTTGGCACACAGTTGGTACTCCTGGATGGATGGATGGATGGATGAATTTGAGGAGTGGGTGGGTAGATGGTGGATTGACGGGTAGATGGATGCATGAATGAGTGGATGGGTGAATGGATGGATAAGTGGGTAAATGGGTGAGTAGATGGGTAGGTGAGTAAATATGTGAGTGGATGGGAGCGTAGATGGGCGGATGGATGCATGGATGAATGGTCATACAGAGTCAGAGTTCAAAAAGAGATAGCATGTTACCTGTAAAGGCAGCTAATGGGGGACATGAGGGACACAGGAGAAATTCAGCAGTCTCGACAGGCAGGCAGCCTCAGAGATATCCATAAGGAAGATATCCAGGTGGAAGGTATTCAGGGAGAGAGAACGGAGAGTAACCTCATAAGGGCAGAAACCCCATCCTGGAGAAACCGAAGTTAACGGAAGACTGTTGAAACACTAATTTATAACAGGCAAATAACACAAAAACTGAACTCTCCAATGAGAAAACAACAACAACAAATGGGTCTTGAGTATTAGACAGAACCTCCATTCTCAGACCCAAGGCACAGAGTGAGATGTCTCAGGACTGGCACACAACTTCAGTTATCAGAATTGGGGCATGAGGTCAAGACTGTTTTAGCACCAGAGGCCACTGATGCTCAAACCTGAAACTCCTTCTTGCCTGCAAGTGGGATTAGTCCTCGAGCCCAGGGCAGAGCTGAGACTACAGGTGTGTTCAGGAAGGTTCTGCCTTGGGGAGAGGAGACAACAGAGGCTTGAAATCAGACAACCTGAGAAGCAAACAGGAACCTAATGACTCCAGTGAAAAGAAAGGAGAACTGAGATGGAGTTCCAGAAAAACACAAACATCAAATCCCGTGGACCATTCCAACAGTCATCTGAAAACATATCCACCCTACAGACAAATAGCTCTATGGTTAAGAAGCTTGAATCTTCATGTGGTCCCACTTCTATGTGCCCCAATTACACTAGTAACCTGGTGTTACTAGTAACCTGGTAACACAAGTGCCACCAGCCTTCGACATTCCCTGACGTCCCTTCCATGCAAAGAGCCCTGCCTCAGGCTTCTGTCAGGAAAGGGAATTCCTGTGATTCAGAATAAACTGCTGACAGGAATACTAAGACTGAGCAAGGATTATATGAAAAATATCTAAGGATTTTCTTTTCCAAAATCGAAACATAGACCATTCATTTGAGTAGAAGGGGCTTCTGCCATCCACTGAAAGTGATGGGAAATGGTCCATTGGACTCACAGGAATGCTGCTTGCTGAAGTCAAAGAGCTGGAGTATGCAGAAGGCACTTCCCTTTCCAGTTCAGGTCCAGTCCTCGTACACCCTCATCCAAGTCGGCCTCAGTGGCTGAGCCTCCCTCCAGCCAGAAAGACAAAGCAGAAGAGCTGAAGTCACCAGCCCCAGGATGTAAGCAGTTTGCTCATATGGAAAGAAGCGCCTTCTCCCACTCCATCAGCCTGCTGGTTCAAAGACACCTTCCCCATATCAGTATTCTGAAGGGGTCCTCTGACGCAGCAGCATTGAGGTTGAGCAGTTGTTGTTTTAGTCCATTCCGTATTTTTAGCCCCCAGCATTGCCTCCAGCCACTTGCAGTTGCTTAAGAGGATCATTTGCTAGTGATGTTTGCTCGGAGCATCAGCAAGATGTGATAGTGCTGCCTTTGCTTAGCAAATAACCCTGGTTTCAAAGAAGGGAGACGAGCTGTCTTGCAAACCCAGAGCTGCTATGGAGGATTCCAGAAGGAAGACTCGACTTTCCAGAACCAGGGTCTGTGGTGTCTCATCCCACTGCTTTGTGAAGCAGCGTGCAGCAGGATCCTAGCCCCTGGGGCAGAGTATAGGTCTAACAAAGAAAAGGAAGTGCTTCCCCCCTAGTCTGCCTCCCTGTGCTGAAAAAAAGTGAAAAAACTCTGAATTCTGAATGTTAAGATAGCAGCCAATGGCCTGTTTTTAGAGAATAAGAGAGCGCCCCCTACACTAATGGAAGATTCCTGTATCTTGCACACCACAGCACCCTTGGTGCTGGCAATGATGTCAAGGAGCTCGCTCCACGAAACCTCTCTGCCATCCTTGCCCTCCATGCTATTTCAAAGAAGAATTTGGCTGGGCCACAGTCTCCTTCCAGTGAAAAAATGCTCCTGTGTGTCAGGGCCTAGAGGACCAAAATGGAGCAATTTTATTCCATTCATCTCCACTTTCTGAGAGTTTGCAGTCCTTCTCCTGGGTTGAACCACTAACATCATCCTCTTCTTCTGCTCCTCCTCCTTCTCCCCTCTTGCCCTTCCTGGATTCCCTAAGGGGAAAAGCAGGGTTGGGGAGGGTAGGGCAAAGAAGCTGAGGAGATGAATGAGGCTGGGTGTGGATACCAATCAAATTAATTTTTTGCCACCTTTAAAACTAGCTGTATCGACAGGTCCTTCCACTGTCAACCTGGCAGAAGGCTTAAGACCTCTATTCTCCAAGCTGTGGTTTCCCTTATGCTGAGAATGGGCATGATAATGTCTATCTTGCAGGGCTGCTAAGGGAATTAAATGACATGATGAGTGCACAGAGCCCAGCATGCAGTAGGCATACAATAAATGGTAGCAGTTACCATTGTTTTCTCCCCCAACAAGTCATGCACATCAGCAACCTGTATACCACTGTTACTTTCTCTGTAACTGGCTACCACAAGTATCCCACACAGTCAACTTCACCAGACAAAGCAGATGCAGCATTACTCCAATCTGGCTGCCTTCACCTGTGGCCCCTGGAGAGCAGGCAAACTCTTTCTTATCAAGGTTGGATGAGCCCCAGAGAGCAGACTAAGCTTTGTCATTGGAGAGGACTGGCCTTTAAGCTAAAATGGAAATGAAACAGAATTTCTTTTCAGAGTTCAAAACACCCAGGTGCCTCTTCTTTCCATTTCCTAACTCTGCCCAGTATTTGCAAGTAGAGGCTGCCTTCAAGGAGCAATCCTGTGATTCTAAGGCCAGACTGCATCAATATTTCTGAAACCGTGTGAGTGCCCAAGAAAATCCTGGACCTGTAAGATTTACAGACCAATTTTCTAAACCAAAGTGGTTTGCATAGGCTTTGGATAAGAATCTGAAATCACATTTCCTTATCTAAACTGGACCGCTTTAAAAGAAAAGGAAAAAGAAGATACAATATCAGCTTTCCAGGGAGTGGTTTTCAGCAATACGAGACCGAGGAAAACAATTATCTGGAAAATGAGTGTTACAAATCAACAGTTCCTATCCAGAAAAGACGTGGCACCACATTTCATAAAGCTTGGGAGTGTACACCTGAAATAACTACTATGATACAAACGTCACCAACTGAACTTGAGTGATATCATTTATTTGGACCCTGACCATTATCTCCCAGGTTATGACAGAAGGGATATGATAAGAGGAGATATTGTCTGTCTGAACGGTGACTGGGGGTGGTTTGGAGTCATAAATCTGTGGGGGTGTTAACCTCCCATTACAGTCTATACACAACTCTCACCGTGGAAGTAATGGTGGCCCTGGGCCCATTTATCTCAGACGGAATGGAGACATGGACCTCCATGTAGCTACAGTGGAGGCTATTGGTTTCTTGGGTATAATCTCCTCCTTAGTCAGCCAGTATTGAGTGCCCCTAGAATAAGCAGGATTTTATTGGGAGCCTGGAAGCATACTCTTAGAAGTAGAAGGAAATCACAGTACTTAGAATGGTTACCATACTGAACTGAGCAAATGGAAGTCTTGTCATGTAACAAAAATGAAGATAAGTAACAGCCTTAAGTGGGAAATGCTCTTTAGATAGATTTTTCAAGTATTTCTCATCCTCGTTGACCTTCTAACGTCTTCAAACATCATTTTGATCTCCAAGTGAATTTTGGGCTATCATAGTGTCTGTCCATAATCTCAAAGCAGTTTCAAAATTAGCAAATTCCCTATTTCTCCCAAAATGAATCTCTGAGACCATTTTACAGGTGATGCTAGAAAAATGGAATCCCAATGCACTTGGGGAAGCAGAGTGTCAAGTGGGGCATATTTAAGAAAATATCTGAATTCAATCTGCCAAAATTGTACCAAATAAATAGATAAAAATCTGAGACATTTCTCTCGTATTCAATCCCACACACCTACCTTCTGGAGGGGCTTTGCCTCAAAATCTTTCATAGTCCTGCTAGAGAAATGTTCCTACAGTAAGAGCTGTCCAGAGAAGAGTGACTCTATTAACATTACCCTTTAGCACCACCTCCAAGCTTCACCTACTTTTCTCCATCCTGAAACCTTCTCTCATTTTTCTCCTTTCCACTAGATCTTTCTTGGACAGGCAGCATCGGCAATACCTGGGAGCCTGTTAGAAATGCAGACTCTCAGACGCTACCCCAAACTACTAAATAAGAATTTGTATTTTATCAAGACCTCCATATGATTTCCTTGCACACAAAAGCTTGAGAAGCCTGTGCTACAATACAATTTCCCTATTCCTAAACACATTTGGCCCTTCTGAGTCCTCCCTCTTTTTATTAACATGCCTAAAGTTTTTCTTAGTGATCCTGTCCCGATTTCAGTCTCAATCTTCCCCCATCACTGTTCTTCCCCATCTCCCACAATATATGAAGTTGTGTGTAGGAAGATATTACTTTTACTTCATCTCTTGTGCTTTTCATTATCTGTGCTTACCTAGATTTGCCCTCTCTTTCTCCTTCATTACACTTGTGGTTCAACTGAAACCAATTAATTGCTTGTCTGCTCTGTGCCAGGTCATGTGCCAGGTGCTATAGTTACAAAAGTAGCCAAGGCACAGGCCCTGTTCTCTGGGAGGTACAGTCTAAATGGGAAAAACTGGACCATCTCTTGTCGTTCATCCCAACAGCAGGCTCTGCTGTGAGCTCTCCAAGGGCGCCGATAACCGAGAGAAGAGCTTCACCAGCCAAAACAGAGCAAGACATGACAACAAACCAATTACAGCTATTGGAGGTAAAATCTCATTTTTAGGAAAAGTGCCTACCTCTCCTTACTGTACTTGGGTTAGATGGTCAACACCCAAATCAGAAAGACCACCAAGCACCCTCTTCTGTCTACACTTTCCTGTTTCTTCCTAATAAAATATTTGCCAATGCATACAAGATGCATTTGCCATCTTTATCAAAGCAACAGAAGGGAAGCTGTTGCACAGCCTAAAATCCTTGGCATCAGATCTATCTCTTAGCCTACGTTCACCAGTGTGACCACCCAAAGTGTGAACACATGTGGCCGACTAAAGATGGCCACAAATTCTTTGTAACTTCCTCATAAGAGTGTCATTCATTAACTGTCCCCTTGCATCTAGACTGGCCCTGTGACTCTCTAATAAACAGAAAGGACGCTATGCCAGTTCCAAGCCTAAGTCTTAAGAAAGCCCAGAAACTTCCATGTTTGCTCTTTTGGGAGCCCCGAGTCACCATGCAGGTAATCTGACTATGCTGGTGGAGAGACCTCGTGGACGAGAGAGGCCCTGATACAATGTGGAGAGGGAGGGAGGCTCAGCCCTTCCAGCATCCCAGTCCAGCCTTCAGGTGGCCCCTGTTCCATTCACCATCTAACTGCAGTCACACGACAGACTCCAAGTGACACAAGCAGAACTGCCCAGCTGAGCCCAGTCAACCTACAGAATCAAATGAGAAACAATAAATTGGTTGTTGTTTTAACCCTGAGTTGGAGGAAGTTCATTACAAAACAATAAGCAATTGAAACAATATACTTCTTGCAAATCAGGATGGTTTTGGGATCTCAAGAAGTTAGCCCTATCTATTAGAAATCTACCTCATGTGAAAGAAAATAACCAACACTTCCACATGACCGACAGCAATCAACTGATGTACCAGATATGGTCCCAGTGCGTGTGGAATAAACACTATTACATTTAGTTAAAAGAGGAGGATTGAGAGTGGACAGGTAAGTCAGAGTCCTGCTACACTTTCTTCAGTGACGGCAGAAATGACGGCATTCAAGTGTGACCAGTTAAGCTCTCAACCAGCTGAGATAACCTGCCACCTTCCCCCATAAACTGTAAACTACATCGCTTTCATCAATGTCTGAACTCCAGCTGCATCACACTGCTGAAGAGAAGGAAAGACTCGACAAAGAACTGGTCAGGCTTCTTGTAGGAGTGCCAATGTCTTATCAGGGATCATGCATGTGGAATGTCCACAGGTGTTTGCAGTGAAAAGGGTTGGCTCTCCCAGAACCTAAAAGCCCCTCCAACTTTTTCTTGATCAAGTGTGCTCACCCCTTGGGTCATCATCATCCACTCACTTCCCAATGCTCAAGGAAAGGCAGTGAACCCAAGGCCTGATTCACTATTCAACCATTGGTCATTAGGTCTCAGAGAGCAGCCGGGTGAGTGCAGAGGGAAGAACCGATCTGAGGCTGATGAACTAGAGATGCTGGATCATGAAACCAGCCATGCACAGCCAGTCAGCATCCCCTCATGCACAGAGTTCAACATAAAGCAGTGAGAAAGAGAAAGCTCTACCAGAGGCCCACAAGGTCCCACCGTCTATCTCACATAAGACACATGGAGAATCAGCGGGGATGATTTAACTGAATTATTGGCTGTAAAATAGTCAGCGCCTAATGTATGGTTGGCAATGCCCTGGGAAAAGACCCATATAAAAACCTACATCAAGATATAATCAACTAAAATTAGTGGAGTAATTAAAGTAATTAGGGTGTATTTATATGCAACTTAATGTTGCCATTAAAAATTATGTTTAGGAAGAATATTGATGGCATGGTAAATGCTCACAGTGCTTCCTAGCTGAGCAATCTTGGACACTTACTTAAGCTTTCTTTGCCTCTGTTTCCTCATCTGTAAGTGGAAATAACACCACCATATTTCATTAATTTTAATATGCATGTTTTCTCACATTTTAACGTTTCTGAAAAAAAAACAAGTCATAATTTATGGCGACTTACAAGTAATTGTGAGTGTTTTTTATTTCTTAGTGTACGTAAAATGAGGATGCATCTTAGCACCTATAACATTTTAGACTTGATGAAAAGGTAGGACCTACTGCATTAGATTGTTGTGAAGATTAAAAGAGTTAATATAGGTGGAAATTTAAAACTGCCTCACAGGGGGTAAGCACTAAAAAAAATGTTATCAAATGGGAGCTCCTTTTGCACACAGATACTTGTCTTGACAGGAGCGATCAACTGTCTTCTGGAGAGGGGTGAGCAACACTGACAAGCGATCCTAAATATACTTCTCTCTTCATTTTGGTGCCTGGACTTCACATCACCCATCTCTTCCCCTCCATAAGAGCAGGGCTTCTCAACTCTGGTTGCACAGAGGAATCACTTGGGGAGCTTTTCAAAATGCCAGTGGCTGGGACCCTCACACACACACACACACACACACACACACACACACACTGCTTTAGCTGCCCTGGGATAAGACATTGGGATTGGGATTCTTAAAAGCTCCCTAGGTGTTTCTGATGTGTACCCAACTTGGAAAACCACTGCATTAAATTATAAGGTCTTTGAGATGAAAGGTCTTTCTAGGAAGAAAACCAATATGACAGCACAGTTAGAGTCCTGGAGTCAGCCAAGCGTGGGTTCAAATTCCTATTCCTCCTCCCTGACTAATTGAGTGATAAATTGTTTAAATTCTCACAGCCTCAATTTCTTCATCTGCTAATTGGGAATAATACCTACCTCATAGGATTTTTTACAAGATTCATAAAATGTCATGAAATGAGCTGAGCACACACATTTAATAAATAGTTATTATTAGTGTCATTTGATGGCTCTTTCAGCATCTACCCAGTGACTTGCCAGTGGAGGTGCCTAAGAAATATTTATTGATTTGAATTTGGAGACTAGAAAGCCCCTCCCATGAGAGAGAAGGGCATAGAGAAGGAGTTGATCAAAGGATGCCAGGTGAGGGCCAATTGGAGCCAGTCCTGTCTGCGCCTTAAATTCAGGAATAATCACGTTCCATTCACCAACAGGGCAGCATTCCTCGCTATGACCAACAAGAGAAAGACCTCTGCCCTCAACACATCCCCACCGCATTCAATCTCCTGTGTAGGTAAATTGGCAACCACACAGCGTCTGATAGTTTGGTCAGAGGCATATCCGAAGGATCCTTCAGAACAGAACTTCAGGGAAGTTGAAACAAGACAATATATAAATACTGTACTAAATGCAGGCTGTGATGTTCCTTTCCTCAGGAATAAACCCTGACCTTGAAAGCTGAGCGGAGAGATGGCCGGGTCCCCATAGGCCTCCCCAAGTCGCGTGCCTGGGCCCGGGGACCACCAGTCAGGACTTGGCACACTCCAGCGATAAGCTGTGCTAACGAGAATACCCAGAAATGTGCAAAAGCTGCACAGGGAAATGAAACCCAGGTCCCACTCCTCCCATCAGCATCAAATTTTTATTTCTTGACTAAACAGAAGCTCGGTGGAAGAGAAACAAAGCTAGAATGGAAGTCATTTGCTGCCCTCTTGTGGGAGGCTTGGTAATCTGTCGCTCCACTTTCGAGGACTAGAGACACGTCAAAGGAGGGAGATATTCATGGTGTCCAAAAGCCCTACTCTGCTCTGCAAAGGACCTGGAAAAACTGTACCTCTGCCTGCTTCCAACCATCCCGTGTGTGCCCAGAAATCGGTCTAGTTTTGGCCGGGGCTTGGGGTACTCAAGGGAAGTCTGGGTACATCCTTAGCCTTGGAGAAAAAGGTGAAGGAGAAGAAACAAAAGGTCTGACTTGTCATGGTGTTTATAATTTTCCTATGGTACAAATCTGGATTTGGGTAGCCAAACCCTGGGCCAGCCAAGGGGGAGTAGGGAGTGGAAAAGAGCTAGTAAGATGAGGAGTTCCAGGACCAGTCCTGAGGGTTACATCTTCAAGGCCAAACAAGACCTGAGCCCTTCAGGACCTAAAAGGATTGGTTTTGTTTTTAAGAATGTTGAAAGATAATATCCGTAGCTTGGAATATATCCAAAATGTGTGTTGCAGTCACAGTCTCTCTGGAGACTACCCTGTGCTAATGAAAGAGTTAAGATTTCCCTGTGAGCCACCACATCATTTGCAACCTAACTAGTGACAGATAAATGAACCAGAATGGAATTTTTTTTAATTATTACATTCTTAATATATACACAAAATTTCAGAAATCTTACAGAAATGCAATAGTATATTCTAATAACTTAAGGAAAGAGGGGAACCTTAATAAAACACATTTTATTTGCTATTATCTTTTTGTTGATATATCACAATACAAAAGCTACTCATACTGTTACTGAAGTAGCAGTTTTAAAGCAGCATTCACTCTTACCCCATGAGTATTTGCACTAGAAAAGCCTGTTTTATGAGCATCCTCCTTCCCAAGATCACCGTTGTTTTCATTCTAAGGCTGGTCCATGCAGAAATCAATCAATGAATTTATTTTTTTCTTCTTGATTGACTGTCCTAGCATTGCATACCTACAGCTTCATATTGATCATCCCTCCATTTGAAGAATCATTAAACTTATATCTAATCGCATCACTCACCTATCCAGAGTCTCTTATGACCCCACATATTCTAAAGCAGCACTGTCCAATATGGTAGGCACTAGCCATGTCTATTTAAATTTACATTTTAATTCATTAAAGTCAAAGTCCCTCCATTGCACTAGCCACATTTCAAGTGCTCAGTGGCCACATGTGGCTACCATACTGGACAGCGCAAATATCAAACATGTCCAAGATCACAGAAAGTGCTCCTGAACAGCACTTTTCTATAGGATATTGTGGAAAATCTTTGGCAAGACAAACAAGGCCCTTACAGACTGGTCCCTGGTCCCATTTGCCTTCTCCCTCTCCCCTCTGGCCTCTCCCTCCTAATATCCCCACTACACGGCCCTCTGACCCACCACTTATGCTGCTCTCCCTAGGACGTCTCCCCTGTACTTCCCACCTCACCTACCTGGCAGATTACTACTCATCCTTCAGGAGTCAGGTTAAATATCACCTCCTCCCTGCAGCTTTCCATGATCCACTTTCCCCTACCCACAACTATAAGGTTAATTGGCCTCTTGTATTTCCATAGCTGTTTATTTTTTTTAAGTGTTTATAATTGTTTATTAATTGTTCTTAATAATATATTTCACTAACATATAATATATTTGATTATAAAGTATTTTCTTATTTAATAATATTAATTTTATCTTTAGAAATTTTATGAAATAATTATTTTTAAAAATAAATATGAGCTTTGATCCCACCCTAGTTTGAAATATAGTTCTCGAAAAACACCTCCTGTATCTTCAGAATCAGGGTGATCTAGAAGAAGGAGAATTGAACTGGGGAACAGAAAACCTGGAGTCAAATCCTGGCTCTACTCAACTAGCTGCGTGATCCTACGCAAGACACAAAATCTCTCAGTTTTCTCATTTATCAAATGAAGATTTGGGTCTGTTGACTTCTGAGAACTCTTTGAGTTCTTCCAGGGCCAATGGGAGAGCAGGGAGCCAATGGGAGAATGGTGGACAACACAGGGTGGTGAAATTGGGGGATCAGAACTCCCCACTCTTCATAATGAATCTTCAGGAAACTAAATCTAAATCTCTGCTGATTCTCCCTCGACTCATACCAGACTGGACAACTCCAAGGACAACTACCTCAGTCCAGCCACCAGAGCCACCAGATTCTTATAGACAGGTCAAGAGTCATCACTTGATAGCAATCTACTAGGGCTGGGCTCTCAGAATTGCTGGGTTTGTGATTAACTTTCAGATACTAGAATTATTGGGAATAGTTAAAGGTGCTAAAACACATCAGATAATGGTTAGTCCCTAGATCAATACGTGACAGTCTCCTGAGATGTTCAGGGCTCAGCTCAAATGTCATCTACTCAGACAGCCTTTCCCTGACCATGCACCAGGCCCCGTCATTCTCCGTCACACTACCCCATTTTGTGAGTCTACATTCTAGTATGTTCCAGAAGCATGCTCTCTTCCATTGGCACTCTCTTTACACTGTGCTACGCCTTTAGTAGGCATCATTTGGGGATGACTAGCTTATAATATTTCCCCTTTGCTAGGAAGTCCAGGGCACAGAATTTGGATCCTGGTGACTCTGTGTAAATGTAACAAAATTTTGCACCTCTGACTACATGACCCAGAGCAAAGTGAGACAATCAAGAGTGGGGAAGGCAGAAACCAAGGCAGCTCCAGGGGCCTCAATGGCACCCAAGTTGGATCAGTCAGATTTTTTCACCAAGAATTTTGAAAGGTAGAATAGAAAGACCCAGAGAATGGGAGTCACCAATCTCAAGAAAATATCATGAACACTTACCATAGAATTGCCCATTCTAAGGTTTAGTTGTCCCATTATTCCTTTAGCTTTGTGAGATATTTCTATTGCTTGTAATCAAATGAACCTTAACTGATACAAGCCGAGGTATAGTACTCTATTCCACTCTGCAGCACATGACTCTGTCCCTTAACATTCTATCTGGCAGATATCACAGTATGGACACTTAGTTATAGTTGAAATAAATTTACACATTGATCAAAGTTGGCTGTTCACCAGGTAGAAGCTCTTGGTGTACTGTAATGTAGAGGAATGTGGGTGAAAGATACCAACCTACAAAGAGCCCACGTTGCTGGGGAAAATGGTACAAAACCAAAATAGTTAAATTTTATAGGAAAAACGATTAAGACTTAAATTAATGTTATAATCATCTACATAATCAAATAAGAGGAGCAAGAAAGATCTGGCTTCTTGGCAGTGTAAATGAAAGAGACCTGAGGGTTTCAGCTGAGTCTAGTCTCAGGACAAGCTAGCACTGTCTGAGTACAACATGATGAGCACTGATAACTTGGTAAAATTTCCAGATCATGGTAGGTAATAATGACTCTGCAGTATATGTGGACTAAATATTATTTGAAGTATTGTGTCTAAATCTGTTGTCATCCTATAAGGATGACACTGACTAGAGATCATTGAGGAGAGGGCTCTAAAGTGATGAAAGATGTATAAACCATGTGACACGAGGAACCATTAACAGAATAAGGAATATCTGATTTAGGGAAGGAAAGGCTTAAGAAAGTCCAGCTGCTTCATCATGTATTTAAAGAGCAAGCACGTGAAAGAAAGCCTTCATTGTAATTCCAGTACACAGAAGTAAGAACAGTGGGAAAAAATTACAGGGAGGCAGAATTTACTGTAAAGAATAGCTTTCTCTCAGAATTTTCCAACAATATAATAATGCACCTATCCAAGACGTAGGCTACCCTCCCTGGAAATATTCTCAAACAGGCTAAATATTCTGGATATTTTAGAAAGTGTTTCTGCACTAGAAGGATGAATGGCATAGATGACATCCCAGTCCCTTTCAATACTAAGAAGTGGTGCTTCTTGTGCAGACCCTATCACTCACTGTCTGGGTGACTTGAGCAAGTAAGTTAATTTCTCTTGGGCTTTTCAGCCTCTTGTAAGAAGAAGAGACTAAATTAGATGGTCTTATGGTCCCTCGAATTGCAAAACTCTAGAACTTACAACAGAGAGGAAATAGGACATCTGAAGGGGAGGAAGCGTAGACTCAAGGGAGTAGGAAAGAGGAGGGGGGAAGAAAGGAGCCTGCAATTAAAGAAGAGGGGAGAGGCTGAGGAAAGGCAGGGGAAATAAAAGTTTTCAAGAGGGAAGAAAAAGCATAAGCAGAGTCATGTAACAGGAGAGAAAAGAAGGAATCAAAAAAGAGGAAAGAGAAAGATGAAAAGGAAATGGAGAAGTTCTGCTCTTCCCCAGCCCCTCCTGGGTCCATTTAATAGCTCCATCTCCACCTTCTTTATTGTTCAGCTATTTTGACAAATTTCAACTGATATTAACATAAAGCATGTGGTTAATACCATAGTTTTAACTCCCAATTCAATTTTATTACTAAAGGCGTCTCCCCCCGCCCCCCAAATAAGGAATTCTCTGAGACCCATTACATTTTCCCTTCATATTCATCTCATATTAAAGGTTTCCGGGAGCCCCTAAATTTCCCATTTATGCTGATGCTCCCATTTGGTATGCTGACGGTACTTCATCGCCACTGGTTATGAATGAGCTGCAACAGTATTGCAATAGCGCTCAGCAAACAGCTCCTGACTTTCAGGTGTCGTTACATGCAAGTTAAACTAAATGGATGAATTTTTAGCAGGAATAATGTAGTTCATGTTGACATTATTCACAGCTTTCCCAAGAAGACAGATATTAATCAGACAACACTCGTGTAGGTCTCAGTATATAAATATTTGGGCGTCTGGCTAAACAGTGCCCTAACCTTTAAAAAGCATATAGACCTTATGCTTTAAATAGGATCATCAGTATAAAGGGCAATTTAGGACAAATAAAAGGAAGGATTTCTTTGCACAGGAGTATGGATGTATATGGAACCCATTATCTCAAGAGTTTGAACAGCATACAAATAAAAATAAGTCCCCAGGAAGGATTTAAATAAGTCAGTAATCACAAAGTTCTGTGAATTCTTCCTTCAAAATCACTCATGCTTCTGTCTCTTCCCCTCTGTTTCCACTGTCCCCACCTTGGACAACATACATTTACTGAAGCCCCAGAGGACAATAAAAAAATACAGGAATTCAGGTGTTGTTTCTGGAAGTTTATAATCTAGAAAGTGGGATGTGGTATACAATAAGAGATGAATAGGAAAGCATGGAGGTACATGCTAGGTGCTCAATGAACAGATAAACAATGATTGCTTCAGAAGTTAAGAAGAAGGGACCATTTCTCAGAGCAGGAAGGCTTCCTGGAGAAGGATGAATTTTATATAATGCATGCTGTAATTTGGCTATAATGCATGGAATGGGTACAGATAAGCAGACAGGATGGAAAGACATGAAGCAAGGGTGGCCAAGGGTGTGACACAATTTTGATAAACAGCTGTCCAGGTGGAGAACAGAGTTCAGGTAAGGAAACTTCACATAGAATAGCAGGAAAATGAGACCTTTAGGAAGCAAATATTGGAAGTCCTTGACAGCAAGCTAAAGAGTTAAGACCATTCTGTAGACAGTGAGGAGCCACCAAAGGTGTCTGAGCAAGAAATTCTGACAAGAAGCCACAAGGACCCAAGTTGAGAGCAACAATGTGAATAGAAAGGAAGGAACAAATTTGTAGGATGGTCGGCTTTTCGCTTTTAATGCACACTGCATCCCACACAAAGTCCAAACTCATCCACTCAGCACCCACCATGCTCCTACGGTCCAGCACAGATCTATTTACAAACCATTTGCCACTTACTCACAACCGACCCTTCACTGCCTTCAACCAGTCGGTTCATTATTTCCAGCATACATACAGTTCATTATTAACAAACGTTGATAAGTCATACATTTTGTGCTCAGCTCTAGATGTGAAAATGCAAGAATGACAAAATAGAGTACTGAAGATCTGCAATCTAATGGGACCCTTTCCACTGTTTTTTGCCTAAATCCTACCCATTCATCCAGAAGAAGCTTGTGTGCACATCTTCCCCAGAGCCATCAATGATCACTCTTGCCCACACTGACCTCACTTACTCACAATTTATCTGCACCTATAATCTTTTCCACTCATTTTATGATTATAATCCATCATTTATAATTTTAATATGTCAAAAGTTGTCACTTTTTTAAAAAACAAATTCAGCACTTAAGACTGTTTTTTGTTCCTGGTTTCTGCCCCTGCGATTTGCACACACTGTCACCAGAGGAAACAGGGTGCCAGGGGCACAACAGCACATGGCACCCAGACTTTAAAACCATGAATTTCCACTACTTTTCGTAAGTCTTAGGTAAGCCCTAATCTTACACAGAGGCTCTATGAAAATTAACTAATTCCATGATTGACTTATAGGTTTGGGTGTTAGTTTCATTCTAGGTTACTAAAAGAAAAGGACATGTGGAAATATCCCTACATGCCGAAGGGATAGCTTCAGAGTACCTCAGAATCTCACTTCAGAGACAAAACAGAGGGCAAGATTAACCAGTTAGTTGGATGAAAGGAGAATATTTTATTCTCTTATTTTGCAATGATAAAGGAAAAAAGAGGAGAAGGAACAGAAAAGATGAAGATGCTTAGGCTCCTGTGTTACGACTCTCCCACGTCCAGCCTGAGAAGAGACACCAGAGTCCCTTTCAGGTGAGGACATCAGTGGCTCTTCACAGACTCAGGACCACCAAGTCCACCAGAAAAATTACTTGGCTCTCAGTCACATAGATGTGCTACATTTTACAGGATATAAAATTGGGACTGTGCCCTCCCCTTCCACTGAGGCCCCAGGACAATAGATGCCAGCCAATCTCACTCTCTGCAGTGGGGTCTTAGACCACATAAGCAGGTCTAGCAGGGGTGGGTGAGGGGTAGGGGAAGTTTCCAGTCAGCTGGAGCTTAGTGAATGGGGCTTGGTGGAGAAGTCTACATTTTAGCATAAAGAGAGACAGAGACAATGGCACCATTTTAAGAGACTTTGCCCAAGAGAACTTTTGGAAGAGTGCTAGAATTCCAACCAAGGGGCAACAGCAGGGTCATAAGGGGTCAGCCAGAGGAGATGCCTTTGTCTGTATCATGGGAACTGCCAGGTGAAAGATCCCCAGTACTAGGGAGGTCCCCAAGGGGCCCACGAAAGTGCCCACCAGAGAGCCATCTTTAAACATCTACAAATACCTACAACCATTTTGGTGGCAGTCAAGTTAGACATGCCCTCTCAGCTCTGCCTTCCTCTGCTCTAACGCTAGAAGGGTAGATCTGCAGCGAGCCAACGCATGTACAGAGTGGGAAAGGAGTGGGGAGGTAGAAGAAGTTGATAGAAGAAAGCAAATCAAAGTGCCATGTCCATCTTCTGATGGAGACCCAAGCAAAGCAGGGGAGCCTCTGTGGTGGTGAATGCAGTTCAGAGTTTTGATGATAACACCTGACTGCTCATATTAATAACAGAACTGCAACTATTTTGAGGCACTAAAGAGATCCCCAGCTTTTCACCATCTAAGAGTGAGCAGATAAACAAGCCTTGCCTAAAATTTCATCCAACATTAGGGGAAAAACTAGCCGCACACAGTAACTTTGCAGGGGCAGTTATAAAAAACATAATAAGTTGCTTTATAACTGTACCTGACATTTCTGCTTTTAAGGTACTTGTTACATATAAGAGTGTATCGGAGAGAGGGCTAAAAATAATAGCATATTACTATGAACTTAAATTCCTAATATTAGGAAAGAGTTGCAGCAGGAGGAGTAAAAGTAAAAGAAGAAGACATCTCCTACCTACTACAAATTTCCCCCTCTATTTTTGTGTGCAGAGTTTGGGCTAAGTCCATACGTGCCAGTACTTAAGCAAAGAATGCATCGCTCACCTCACTCTGCTTCTTATAGGATGCCAAAACTGACAGCAAAAGGGAAGAAACTTCCAAGACCCCAAAAGAAATCCACGCACAGAGTTTTTATGTATGTAGTCTCATTAATAAGTTAAATATCCTTAATACCTAGAAACAATATAAGAGAAAGTGTAGGTGGATGTAATTAACACGAGGCTCCAACGAAAGAATTTATTGGGCAGCATAAGAGTGCAGGGGTGGAAAAAAAGACAGTGCCAACCATGGGCAAGACTTGGGATTCAGATCCATGAGATGTGTGCGTCAAGGAAACGAGAGCTATTTGAATTATGGGGCTATAATTCCATCAAGGGATCCTGGGGACTGCGTAAACCACTTGAGGCTACAAAAATTATTACCCCATATTTCAGTCACCTGCGGTTTGTTCTATGAGTAATTTACTGGCTGCCTTTGCACAGTATGTCACGTCAAACTTCAAACTTTGGATATTTCTTTGCAATTTGATTTGTCTCTTACCTGAGAATCTGTTCACTCCTGTAACCAGTCTTTATTGAGCATTTACTGCATGTACTGCGCTGTGGGGAGAAGAGGACCGTGCAGTTCCCTTTGGGCCTCCAGCTGCGGCAGGCTTTAAACCCTTAAAGTTATCCAACACCAGAAATCAGACATCCTGTGGCCAGCTCGAGAGCCCTGCCTGGGGAGTAAGTACCCAGCAACAACAAATAAAACAAATTTTACTGAGGATACAACCAGAGGCGTTTTGGAGTGGGGCTCCCGGAGTGCTACATCCTCGGAGCTCTGCATAAGCAGTTTCCCACAGCTCCACTCATAGGGAAACCTGCTGCCCAGTGACTTGCGGAAGCTGTTTTTAAGAAGAAAGGCATCGTCTTAGCTGATGCCAAGACGTAAGGTACATACACCCAATCAACCCACACCTCTTGCCTTTAAGCAGCTGGTATAACGCCTTGTCCTTCCCCACCACAGATGCACTCCACGTCCATGTTAACCCTTTTAAGACACCTCTTTGCCTCCTTTATCCCTTCATTGCTAATGTTATTTACCTGTATAAGATGCTGATGGTGGAGAGAAGATCCTTGACAGTGAGATTCATCTCAGAAACATGAGGATAAATGTTGTACCTTACACTAACTAGAATTCAGATCACGTGGTCTGCGGACCACCATTTCTTAGATATCCAGGCTTCTGAAAGTCTCTTTAACCATGCTATGCTAGAGAGAGGGAACATCTGGAAATGTCATGACTTGGAAAAGAAGGTTAACCTTCGATACTGCAAGAGCAGGAGAACGGTGGAGAGAGGCTCTGAGCCAGGAAGGCCCCATCCATGAAGCCCTCCCTGCATTCTGGGATGGAAGGATGTTGAATCTTATTTGTCCCTCTCCTAAGGCATTTCTCAGCATCTATCTTTTTGTTTTTTGGTGAGGAAGATTAGCCCTGAGCTAACGTCTGTTGCCAATCTTCCTCTTTTTGCTGAGGAAGATTGACCCTGGGCTAAAATCGTGCCCATCTTCCTCTACTTTATATGTGGGATGCCTGCCACGGCATGGCTTGATAAGTGGTGCGTAGGTCCACGCCCAGGATCCGAACCCGCGAACCCCAGGCGCGGAAGAGTGCGCAAACTTAACCGCTACGCCACTATCAGCATCTATCTTTTATCAGAGTTTTTTGTGTTCATGTCTTACATTCCTCTGTAGGGTCAGTGTCTGATTTATCATCATGTCCCCCACTATACTGAAGAAATGAAAGAGAACGCTTTTCTCTTTGGCTCTCTCTCCTTGGAGAAACTCTGGTGAAATGAAGGTGCTCAGCAGGGAACACAGAAAAAATTAACTATAGGTAACTATCTATTATCCATGTAACTGGAAGAGACAAAGATGCCATTAAAAAATTTTTTTAACAGCATCGTTCCTTCAGTGGTGGATCGACAGGTGAAACAATATGATAAATTCATAGTTTGGTAGCTCTGGATTTTGGCGTACAAGGATAGGAAGGGCAGTGGTGGGAAATATGGCAAGTGAGGGAGGCAAGTTCCAGGTCATAAACAGCCTTGTGTGTCTGTACCATATCTTGAAAGCTATAGAAGCAACGTGAACAGATTTTCCCTTTTTTAATAGCTAGTTTAGCAGCAAGGTAGAGAATGGGTTTGAGGGAAGCTGACCAAAAGGAGGGATCCTAGATAGGTGGCAGCAGCCCCAGAAACTCAGGCTGAGCTGAGGAGGAGATGAACTCAAATTGTTTTCAGGAAGCAGAATCCACAGGACTGGGTGATTCTGTATTTTGAAGGGGAAGGCAGGAGTCCTGGATGACTCCAGGGGTCTTGCTTAGACATTGGGTGGATTAGAAACCCCAGAAATCAACAGACTGGGGGGAAAGAGGATTATAAACTCACATCTGGATATGCTGAGACATCCAGAGGCAGTGTTCCATGGGCATTTGTATACCTGGATCTAGAGATGGGGAGCACGGTCTGGGGTGAGAGATGGAGAAGGGGGCAGCATCTGCTTATAGAGGATGGAAAGCAATTTGTAAGGTGAGCTCCTCAAGGCAGCAGGCGGTTGGAGGCCTAAGAACCCTGCCATTTAAGGGAGTTCTCTCCTCCATCTTTTTTCAGTCACTCCCCCAGGGCTCCTCTCTAAAAAGCCAAGATGAGTAAAGTGTGTGGGGCCAGTGGCCATGAGCACAAGTAAAGTGAATTGACCACAGATAATCCACAAATCAGACAGGCCCCCCCCAACAGAGAATCAAGGACCCTCTGCACACGGATCAAGGATTTGATGACAGGATCGCTGTGTGTTCTGTAAGAAGGCAAATGCTGCCTGTCTGGGTGAGAGTGACTCAGCAGAAATTAATTAAGTAAATCTATTTCTGGTTCAACACAAGCACTTTCCAGTCCTCACAGCCTTCTAGTCAAGAGGTTATATGGTCTGATGTTGAAAGAGCTGGAGGAGTGTAGGGCTGGTGATGTAAAAGCAAGACTCTTAAACCCAGACCCTCTGCAATGAAACCCCAGCTCCGCTGTTCGCTTGGTGGAGATCTTGGGCAAGTTACTTAACCTCTGTTTGCCTCAGTTTCCTCATCTGTAAACTAGAGATGGTGATGATGGTGATGATGATGGTGGTGGTGATGAAGATGATGGTGACAATGATAGTACCTATCTCTACAGGGTTGTGAGGATTAAATGAGTTAATATATGTAGGGTGCTAAGAACACAGTGCTTGGCACACGTAAGTGATATGTAAATGTTAGCTACTACTACTTGATTTGGTTCATAAACTCCTCTTTTCAGCACTATGAGAATCAACAGAGCAGGAGGTAGAATCGGTGTTTAGAGAAGTGGTATTCAATTTCAGGGAAGGATGAAAGGAGGTTTGAGCTGGAAGATATCCCAAAGATCAACCTGCAAGACCCTTTCTTTTGTGTATGATAATGCTAAGTGATGAAGTCCTGGAGTTACTGGCTCTGACAGCATCTCCAAGACAATCAAACAATATACAAATGCAAGGTGCTAATACCTTTTATCATCTCTCCAGCACATTAACTTCAACAGTCCCTTCAGGGGCTGTGGCTTCAGTTTTACCACCTTCACAAGTTCCAGTCCTGCATCTCCTGCTGGTTCCTCAAATTCAATGTGGCTGAAACCAAACACAGCTTTTCCCCCAAATCAGTTCCCCTTCCTCTGCATTTCCCACATCTGATGGAAGCATCACCACATCCCCAGTCTCCCAGCATTACCATCGTCACCTCCCTCCCCCCAGTGCTCCCACATCCAAGAGTCTCAGTGTTTCTTTGTGCACTGTGGCTGCTCTCTCCTCCTCCCCATTCTCACTCTGCACCCCGCCCCCCTGCATTTCATGCCTCTAGCTTCACTCTGAGCCACTGAGATCAGGTCCAGCTGCTCTGCTGCAGCCTCTTCTCTGATGAGTCCTGCATCCAGGCTGTCATCAGATGAATTTTATTTAAATACTCTCCTCATGTTAGTCGCCTGCTCAAAAACCCTCCTCACCTCCAAATGTATGACATCCAAACCGTCTTCCCAGGGTCCTTCCTCCCCACTTATTCCCTTCCCATGCTTGTGTCACCAACCAATCTGGACTATTTGACATCCCTGAGTAGTCCTTATAATTTCCGCTATTTTCTTCGAATGCACCAGCCAAAGTTGGAGGGAGGTTTGTGAGGGTGGAGATGGCAGCAGCAGGGTGTCCACACAATCCACACATGGACACAGGTGGGGTGGGGGAAGGGGCCCGGGGCTGCCCCTTTCCGCACACAGCCCTTCCCTCAACTCTCCTCCTCCCTTTCAAGGCTGCCTATGGTGCTGTTTCAATCAGGGTTTACCTGATGCGTGTTGAGTATAAATTACCTAGTGTGCTTGCCCAAGCCAAACACACCCCTGAGTAGATAAACCTCTGCCTCCAGTCCTGATGGTCCCTCAACTGGAGACCACCCCTAAGTCTTCACAACAAGAACACCGTCACTAAAATAGACCAGGTGCTTCTTAGGCACAGAGGGCAGCAACACAGTAGTTATCATGAAGAATAAAGCTGGTTCTCTTTCTGCTTTGTTTTCCAAATTCCCTTTCATCCAAGGATAAGCTACTTCAACCTTGGTAGGTTTTAAAAGAAAAGTCTGTCGCTAATGGGAACCAGCTCAGCTGGGAAGTGTTTAGTGGGGGCTGACAGTGGCATCATCTACAAACAAAACAGGCAGCTCCTGAGAGAGCAAGGAGACCAACTCTTCTGCCTCTCCTCTAAAAGGAAAGAAGGACAAAAAGATGAAAAATCGAGTCACAGAATATTCGGTACAATTGGCAGTAACACATTTCTCTTAACACTTCTGAGAGCACAGCACACTGGAAGGCAGACAACCCCCTTCCCTCTGATGAGTTCCGAAAGCAAGGAGAGCAAAGCATCTCTAAGGGGGCAGACACCAAGCTTGAATTCAGGACCTCCACAAAAGTTCTAGAAGGGTCTGGAATCAACTGAACTCGAAGTAGATATAGATTTGTCCCAAATCATATCCAGTTAGGATCTATGTTAATAAGCAGGACTGAATAGTTGGGATTTACAGGTCAAAAGACAAAGGGGGTCTAAAAGGAGAAAAAAACATCTATTATCTCTAGAATGTGGGATTAGGGGGTTCTCTCATTTTCTACTTAATAGATATTCCCACGGTTTGGGGAGTTTGGGATTTTGGATGTTACCTTATTGAAATTTTCTCTAAATGGCAAGAAGCTAGTATTTGAATAATAGTTGGTCAAATTTGTAGACAGGATTTCAAACATCCTGAATGTCTCCATCCATCCTGACATGCCCCTAGGCCCAGCTATCCTTGGCAGTTCATTGTCATGCACGTATGTGAGAAACAGTTAGTAATAAGACTTGGGTTTCCAAAACCTCACTGTGAATTCTGACCTCAAGATGTGACTTGAGCATATGTTAGCCACATTACCCTAATTTACCTCCCAAGTCTCTTGCCTCATCTGTAAAATGGGAATCACAATTACTTCACTGAAGAGGTATGAAAACTAATTGAGACAATATTTATAAAAGGGAAAATTGGTCTATTATCAGGCCTGGCCACAGTGAAGGTCTTAACATATGTCCAGCTCTCTGCTTCTCCTCCTTTTCTTCTCTCTACCAGGGGATATCACCTCTCACGTTGGACATAAGTAAAGACAGAAGAGGCTAGGACAGCATATTCAAAGATCTAGCTTTCTACCTAAAAAACATTCATTTGAAATTCTATCAGAAAGTTATATGCCTAAAAAATTCATTACCTCTGTCCTAATTACACGAGAGCCTTACAACTAAAATATTCTCCCAATCATCTAAGAGAACACCACTCAACAGTATATTAGATGCAAAAATTTCAGATTTTTCCCCATGGGTGTAAAGTTTAAACATTCAGATTTGCGAAAGAGAAGCGAATTGGAAAAAAGACATTCACAGTAAGCTATTTCATATCCATTAGTTATCATTTACACATCAAATACATACAGCATTAAGACCCAATATACAGAATTTCCACATTTATATACAGTAATCAACATAGTGCACAATTCGAATCTATCTTACAATCAAGTGTACAAGTTTAAATATGGCTTTATAAACTACTAACAGTAACTGTGCTAAAATAACTCATAGGTCCAGAAGTAAACACTGGAATGCTACCTCCACACTGAGGCCCTTGTTCAGCAAGATGCTAGTCATTGTGTTTGCAAAACAGATGGTATAAGTAAATGTTTCCAGGCAGTGTCCATCCATCAGCCCCCAAGCAGCTGAAATGTGGGTTCAAGTTATACCAACATTGGGCCTTCCTATCTCAGAGATCTAAAAATAAATCTGTACATCTTTCACACTTTTGGAGACACCAGGTTATAAACAAAGAGAAGAAAGACATATAATCAATGAGATGATGATTACCGGGAATTATCAAAACACAATTTTCAGACTGGTGCTGAAATTCTCAGGCCAGCCTGCACTTCCATTTTTTGGTTTTTTTCGCCTCCCTTCTTTTCCTGTTTTGTTTAAACCAGTGTGCTGTGAAATCTTTGGGGAAGTTTCAAGACATTCTAGAGCAAGTGGTCCCCAAAACAGAATTAAAAAGAGCTCTTGTAAAGGTGACATCTAATTATTTACCCTTCTCTTCCCCTAACCAAAAATGCCTATTTTAAGAATAAATAAATACTTTGACCTAAAATCATGCATCCATGCCTATTTTACATCCACTTTGCCACAAATGTTACATACGCGTTCTTCAATCAATTGCAGCCTTCTAGGGGCTATTCCTAAGTACCCCTTGCCCCATTCTCTAAACTCTATTGAGTGCAGGAGAATATTCTTTGTAAATTTCTATGTTTGCCATGGTTTTTAATGTACATAATATATCAGCACAGAAGTGTGAGCTGTGTGTGTGTTTATAACTAAATATGCTGAGGGGAATGCTCAGACAGTTTTACTGTTGAGGTGAATGAGCACAAAGGTGTAGAGACTATTGCCTAAATAGGGAGGATTTGAGGTGTCTCCAACATTTAAGGGACTTCTATAAGACAAATATACATTACTTTGTACATTTTATATCTATATAATAGAAACTATATGCCACAAACACTTTTAAGAGACTGGAAGGAAGTTCCAGAATCAAAGGAGTGAACACACTGGGGCCAGCCACTCTCCATTGCCCCCTAGTTCCCAGGACAGGCTTCAGGTGGGGCAATTGGGGAGCATGAGCATATAAATTAGGACAAAGATCAACGTTACTGCAATGCTTCCTGCACTGGCCACTTGTATATCCACAGACAACCCTTCCCTACAGATTGCATTTGTTTTTGATTTAAAACTTGTACTTTGGATTATTTTAGTAAGATGCCGCCACCTAGAAAACTTGCAGTGTGCCTGACCCGTCTCTAACACAGTCATACCACACAGTTGCTTGAAGCCCCAGTATCTGTGACTCTTTCCTTCTCCCCTTCCCCTCAGTGAAATTCAAATACCACCAAATAAAGGACTCGGACCCTCCTCTTCCCAACCATCACTATCAAGAAACCAACACCCTCATCAACACTCGATTGTCAGACACTCTGCATGATGCAGATCGCTGGGAAAAACATATGTTTACAATAAGCATGATCCCATGAGACTGATGACTTGAGGTAAAATCATTTCGACAGGAGTAACACAAACATGTCACCCTTACTGAAGCAGGGATCCCTCAAAATTTTGAGCATTGTCTTTAGTCTTATCGCTGCAAAAATGTTCAAATATAATTTGTTAAAGATAAAAATACAACCATTTGGACATGGTTTATGTTTTAATAAGCCAAACGTGATCTCTTATTGAGGGATGGAAGCAACTATGAGAGAATACTTCCAATTCTGAACAACTATTAAAGAGAAAAGTCCATAGATTATTGTTTTTTTTTTAAGAGGGTGATAGTAACTGTTGAAAGTATTTCTCTCTTCTAGCCTTCCATTGAACAATTACATTACATTTCCTCTGCTATCTGTTTAGCCACCACTAACTAACATGGCAATTCAGGAGCTGAATCCTATTGTTTTTAAACCATGGGGTAATTTTTTAAAAATACTAAAGAAAGGGAAAGATTTAAATATTACCAATAAATTAAAGTTACTCTATTTCAGAGCCGCAGAGTGAAAAAAAAGAGGCTTCCAATGAGGGGGTGGGAGGTGAATTAGTCACATTTAGTAATACTACTTTTCATAAAATTAACTATTATCATAAATATATATTGCTCTACAGTTGGTGGATTGTTTCAAAATATTTAAAGCTGTAATTAAGGACAACAGCAATTTAAAAATATTCAAGAAGGCCATCAAGTTCATGGTTGAAATTATTTAACTGTGTACGGAACACCAAAGTACTGTATCAGTCTTTTGCTCTAGAAAACTTGTTTCCCCACTGAAATGATCAGAAGTGTTGTTGCTGGCTAGACCACATCCATAAGTTATTTGTTGTATTATTGCAACAGTTCCCTTTATGTGCCCACAAATTTGACAATTTGTGGCAATAATTCTCTTGAAATTGGAGCATCCTCATTTGTCCCGGTTTAGCCAGCAGCAGAAGTTTCAGAGAGCTTTGGTCTGGGGACAAGAGCCAGGACAGTGGAGGAGGTCACACTGCCAGCCCCCAAACAGTGAGTTGCTTTCCTTTAAGCTATTTTCCATTATTCTCAACCATATCTAAGAGGCAAGGCCAATATGTTGCTGGTTCCAGTTATCTTATCTTGAAGATTAAAAAACCTTAAATATTGGGGCCAGCCCCATGGTGTAGTGGTTAAGTTCACATGCTCAAGTTTGGTGGCCCGGGGTTCGCGGGTTTGGATCCGGGGCATGGACCTACACACTGCTCATCAAGCCATGCTGTGGTGGCGTCCCACATACAAAGTAGAGGAAGACTGGCACAGACGTTAGCTCGGGGAAAATCTTCCTCCAGCAAAAAGGGGAAGACTGGCAACAGATGTTAGCTCAGGGCCAATCTTCCTCACCAAAAAAAAAGAAAGAAAGAAAGAAAAAAACCCTTAAATATCTTTAAGATATTTTTAAAGTCAGGGACTGAAAACCTAAGTTTCTGGTAAGGAAGTCAATTAAGGAAAACCCCACATGTTTGCATTTACTCCTGGCACTAGCAAGAGTTCTGTGGGCAAGAGGTGGCTCCTGCCCCACCCACCAAGGGGATCCTTTTGAACTTTGCAAAGTTTCATCCAGAGCACTGGAAAGCAACTGAATAAAGTTCAAGAACTCCACAATCACACGCAATTAATCCCTGGAGCTGTTAAAGATGGGTTGCCAGGGTTCAGCATTTAGACTCAGAAGTATTCGCCATTGAATGTACTTTCATCAGTTCTTGTTTGGCTTAAACAGCACTGAATAAAAAGGAGAACAAAGGATCCCGGGTCATAGTCAGGAGCAATTAAAACCACTTCGCCCTGTAAAAAAGAAGAAGAAGAAGAAGAAGCAGAACCTGAGTAGTCCCCTATCAACAAAAGGCACCATCCTTTTATCGAAAATACACTCAACAGTTGCTCTATGAATGCGTGAATGAATACAGGAAAACCTGATTGTGCAGACCCTTTTCCTGTAAGGAAAAGTCCAGCCTCTTCTCTCCTAAGTTAAGCCCCAGGCTGGTCAGCCTACCTATAAAGAAGTGGTGGGTTTCAGGGCTGAAATGAAGCTCACCTGGCCCTGAACTGATTTTGATAAATCAACTTTTTGGATGGTTAAAAGATAACTGACAATGACGACAACAACAAAACCTTGTCAGTTTCAAAATGCCAAACCTGTCAAAACAGATATTTTCTTAATTAATGTAAGACAGCTCTTCCTCCTTCCTTCCCTGTCACTCAACACATACTCAACATGGATAATAATAGATTACTTTTCCTTGCACATCCTATACCAATTTTTCTCGTCTCTGGATATGTTAACGGCAAGACAGAACAAACACTAGCAACAGGAACAGTAACTTTTAAAGACTCTTTAGAAGAAGGCTTCTTCAACTGGGATCCATGAACCCCCTAAGGAATCCATGGACAACTTCTGGTCTCTAAATCGCCTGAACTTATATGTAAAATTTTGTATATTTGCATATATGTATTTTTCTGGGAATAGGGTATTGAACTTACTTTAGATTGTCAATGGAGTCCCTGACACAAAAATTTTAAAACCACTACTTTCTGGCGTGTGGACCACTTTCTGAGCATACCTTTCCCATGCAGCCTTCTGGGAAAGAAGAGATGAGAATGAGCTGAAAGGAGAGATGAAAGGAGAGATGAATGAAAGGAGAGATGATAATGAGCTGAGCTGTCTCCTTGTTGAACTGACGAAGTTGGGCCTTGAAGGTGGATATGAGTGGGCCAATGGAGAAGGGCAGGCATTTCAGGAGGGGGGCTGGCATGAGCAGAGGCACACAGTGGGGGTGCAACAGGCATGTTTAGGCAACAGTAAATGCATCAGCCTGGATACAGTGGCTGGCGCACGTGGAGGAGTCCCAGGAGGCAAGATGAATAAAGAGGTGAGAATATCAGGCCCTAAGGAGTGACCCTCATCCTGAGGCAATACAGCACCTCATCAGGGCCAGAGCTTTTTAGAAAGATTAATCTAGTGCTTATGGGTGGAATGGATCAAGGAAGTGGCCAAGGAAGTGGCATGTGAAAGAGGCTACCACAGAAGTCTAGGCCAAAGAGGATGCCCTGACATCAGGGTGCCATGTCTGTTCTGTTCACCACTCTATACTCAGTGTGGATTCTGGGGCCAGACACAGGGTAGGTGCTCAGTAAATACCCAGTGAGTGAGTGTATGGGCATGGATTCTTTAAAAAATAACCAAGATTGAAGAGTCTTGGTGACTTGGATATCCATCTTGGTATCATTCACTGAGCTACCAGTGCCTTGCACAGAGTAAATACTGAAGAAAGATCCCTTGAATTGGCGTGGTCCAAGCTGAATAAACATGGGGGACAGGAGTAGAGGATTCCAAGCACTCTCTGAGAGAGTCTGGGGGTGTGCTGGTTCTATGAACTTCTCAGGGAGTGTGGGTTTTAAAAGGAAACCAAGTCAAAGTGGTGTAATGGCAAGAACCATCTAAGGCAAGGTCAAAGACTTCGGTTCTGGGTCCTGCCCTTCAAATAATGTGTATGTGACACTGAGCCAATAACAACATTGTAGGCTCTCTTCTAAGTGGCTTTCTAGAGCTAATCCATGGCCCAGCTATACATTCCTATGATTCTACACCTTCTCTCAAATAATCTAGGCAAGATCTATGAGGCTAAAATCCCCAGGTCTTCCTCTCCTTAAACCATAGCTAATTCACAAAAACATATCCCAATACCGCAGTATACCAGGCAGAACTCACTTGAGCACCAGGCTGCAGTTGTCATTCTAGCCCAAGTTGTTCTAAGTCTGTGATCAGTTAGCTGGGTAGCCCATGGCCTTGGTAGTGTCACTGTTCACAATTCTGGTAAACTCTGACAGTATAGTTTACTTCTGCATAAATTTGTACTGTCCTTATATCTATTCTGACACATGCAAAGGAAAGCATTCTGCTGCTGCTCATTAATCCTGATGAGTGGGGACAGGGTGGGGGGCAGAGGGAGGTGAATAGAGGGGCAGAATTTATTTTTACAAGAGGGAAAAAAAGAACAGGTGGCCAGTGGGTCTTCTGTCCAACCAGAAGCATCTGTTAACATTAAAGATCACACTTCCTTAAGTCACTTTGCAGTAAAAAAGAAACATAGAACTTGAACAAGTGAGCCAGATGACCAAAATGTCCCCTAATTTCTTATTTTTTCTTGTAAGTAGCACCTGTTCATCAAATTGGAGAACACTTCAAATCTGGGTAGCTTAAGCTGAACCACATAAAATTAAAGCCCTCCCAATAAAGACCACATAAGTCATCCACACCACAGTGATTTTTCTCTTGGTCATTTTGTTTCGATAACCCATCATGGGAAAGTAAAACCTGAGTATATTCTTGTGTTCCAAATCAAATTACACCTACAAAATGTTGACTACATAGTCATGAACTGTCAGGCCAGTTCTCAAGACTCCAAGTGGCAATGTCCATTCAAGCCCCTGTGGGAGGTACCCGGTAGAATGAATTATTTTACAATTTCTCTTTGAACTTTGGCTCTCCATGCACTTGCCCTCCAAGTAATGCATAATAAAAAATACATGTGAATCTACATACTCATAACTTAGTCATTCTTGAAGTGAAGATACAACACACTTGGTGCTATACAGTAAGAATAAATTATAGGCAAAATTTCAAACACAACTCTTTCCAGCTGAGTGGGAAAGGGGCATCTCAGTCTTTGCAGAGACAGGTCCACAGTCCACCTGTTTATTACATTTACATTTTCAGGCCAGGAGTTTCCCTAGTCACACAGAACTACCATCAGCCGGCCTTGGAGCACACTTGCTAAAGACAGAAGAGGTGAACAGTCCTCCCAAATGATGCTGGAGACAAGACAGGCTTATCCATTCATATCTTCTCCACCACATTCTCATTATGCATCAAACAGTCCTCTCAAAGATGAACGGTTTTAATAAGATACCAACAACTGAGTCTTCTGTGAAATAAGAATTTCTAACTTAGATTATCTCAGCATTTCTTCCCAGTTACATATGCCCTACACAGTTACTTAAATGGTACACAGCCTCAAAAACTCTTCCCCTTTGCCTCTTGTAATCCACAGCATTTTAGGATTGTTTTGCAAAAGCTATATTCAAAGAGAGTCTTTTTCAATTAAAGTACGTGAACTTCTCAGAAGAAGTTGCTGTCTTTTAAGAAGTGCTTCTTTAACCCCATGAGTAACCCTTACCCAGTCAGTCAATTGTGGTCAGAAGCAAAGCAGTTTCATTTGCTGACTCTCCTAGCCCAAATCCATAGCCATCACCCCAGGATCTTCAACCCCTATTTCACTAGAAAATGTTCTGAGTCAACAAAAACTATGTCTTCCGAGATAGAGTGCATTAGTAAATACAGTAATCCCAAGAGTTCACGTGCTCCACAGGGAGGGAAAGGGAGTATAGGGAAGGGATGGGAGATCTTCAAGAAACATTAAGATTTGTCCTCAGTGCGGCCTTCCTCTCACTGGGCAATGGCTGAGAACACCAGAAAAGTTGCATTAGAAAAACTGCATAGAGTCTACACTACACAAAGTGCTTTGTTATCAGTATCATGATCTTCTTCCTACTTCATCTTTCAAGACATCTTGCAAGGTTTGTTTTCAAAAAGAAATTACAAGTTGGCCAGCTTCTGCTTACAAAAATCAAATACTTTCCCCTTTACCCCTATGAAACCCATCATATTCCTGAGCTTTATTCCCTCCAAGTAAATCAAATATAGGCAACTTAACACTCGAGAGTCAACAAAGGACAACATTCCAGTGTGCATTCAGGCAATGAAAGAAAGACTTTCCTGCAAATACACAGTAGAACTGAAGACCGCTTGTAGCTGTTGACGAGCTGTAAAAATATTTCCAAGTTTCTTTCAACAAGCGATTTCAACTTAAGCAGGATGGCAGAGAGAAACGATGACAGCGTCCTGACCGTGCCTTTGTGTCTGTTTCATCTGCTTGGCTTTTGCGAGTGACTGTGGCTGCCGTTGCCTGGATATGGAATTCCTTTGCCCTCAAGTCTTCACACATATGAAGCACATGAAAGAATAAAAGGTGTTTATGTCACACCTCTTCCAAGAGGTTTAAAGCGCCGAATGTTACCACATGAATCCTCACAACACCCCTGTGAGGTAGGTAGGTGGAGAGTATTGTTATCCCCACTTTACAGGTGGGGGAAATGAGGCACACAAGAATTAAGGGACTTGCCCGAAATCACACAGCTCGTCACTGGCAGGGCTTAGAATAAAACTTATGCTGGATAGCACCTAGCACAGTGCTTTGCACAGAGTAGGTGTTCACTGAATATCTATGGATTTTATTTGACTTATATCTCAACATACAATATACACACATAACATACAAGCAGCCACTGAAGAACATTTATCTCCTACATTTCTTCTGATGACATCTCTCATTACTTTGAACCTGGGTGGATGAAAGATGTTCAAGAATCCATCTCGCAACTAAGCCCTCAGGTTGAAGAGGATCAACCTGAACACCATCTGTGGACAAGCCGCTCTTGCACCTGCTCTACCACACAATAGTAGTTTTCTAATGAAAACAAAAATGGATTTCAGGAACCATGCTGACATTTTTTTTTTTTTGCCTGTTTGTTTTAAATGGAGCCATCTGAATGGTTCTGTGTTTTGTTTGTACAAAAAAGAAATAAGGCTGCTAGAGTCCAGTTAGCTGCGAGAGTTGTGCCAAGCACGAAGATCTCCTCCCAGCTCGGACGGATGTCTACCTGGCAAACAGGACCAACCCAGGAGGTGGCAGCTCCGACAGAAGAGGGTCAGCGAGGCTGACCATCACTTGCACTGTTCGTGGTCTGTGTAGTCATCCATGTCCACATCAGAATCAAAGAGCGAGTGTCCAGTGAAATCCGTGTCTGGGGTTCTGGAAAAACTGTTCTCTGCTCCCTCATCTTCAAAGGTCTCTGTCCTTGAGTAAAAGCTGAAATCCAGCAGGGGCGTGTGGGTTTTGCTGCCTTCACTGCTCTCCTCGGACTCGTAGATGGTGTTGTCATCATCATGGTGCCACTCCGGCCAGAATTTCCTCCTTATCCGCTCACAGTACATGGCAAGGTTGATCAGCTCACCTGCGGGGTGGTAAGGAAAGCGAGGGTTAGTTCTCAAAGGCAACAACCTACCAGTCATTGGCTTTCTGGGAAATTTGGAAGAATGGGGTGAGGTAGACATTAACAATGTTTTCCCACAGAGATAGTCAAAATATTTAGATTTTTATACACATCACGAGAAAGGTGAGTGGGAAAAGTTAAATTCAGTGAGTAGGCTGCATGAAATTTAGGAGTGAGTCCTATGGTAATGAGAAGTTGGGAAGTGGAGGTTGTTTATCCAAAATGGCAGCTAAACTACCATCATTTGGCTTTGTGAAGCATTTCATTATTTTATGTTTGCATATCAAAGGAACTCGTGCTTCAACTGATTCATATTTAAATTAACTTATAGTCCATGAAAATATACCGTTAGTTGAACGAAGTCAGCCAGAAGTAATCATTCATTCCACACATATTTGTAGTATTATTACGGGCTGGGTACTAAGCCAAGTAGTTGGAAAAAGTTATGTTAAGATGGAAATTTTGCCCTAAATAATCCATAAAATGGATAGCTCAGAATTGTCTTTACAGATGAATGTGCTTGCAAACACATTTAGTAAAACAGATATTTTTTAATTTTTAAATAAAATCAACAGTTGCACCCATGATTGGGTTCCTGCTCAGTCACTGGGCTCCTTCTTTTTCATGGGAATCAAAGGAACATAGTTAAGTCGCTAAAACTGTCTGAAACATGACACAGTATATGGCTTTCATTTCCTAACTCCCAACGAAAAACGAAGAGGGTGAGTTTTTGCCTTTGATCCACCAGATGGCAACATTGCTCACAAATATATACTTTGTCACTATCTCTCATTGGACTTTCCTATCCTAAGAATATTCTTTGGATGTTAATTTTTTAAAAGTTATATAAACATTCACCTATTATGTAGGTAATCCATGTTTTGTTTTTGAAAAATAGGTAAGCAAAAAAAAAAAGAATTACCAATAATCCCATGCTCCATAATAACATTTTCATTCACTTTCTTCCAGAATTTTATACATTTATACATACATTTACATATATTTACATTTGTTATATAGCATTTACCATATATTCTGTTTCTTAGCTTACTTTTTTCCATTTAACAACATATCATGAAAATCCTTCACTCTCTGACCACCTTTATCATTGCATAGTATTTCTTTATACAGATGTACTATAGTTTCATCTTGTTTTTACCAATTCCCTATCTCAGCCATTTAGGTTGTTTCTACAGGTTGATTATAGTCTGTAACTACTCTGTTTTATTTTCTAGCAAAAAAATAACATATTCTCATTTTGGAAAATTAGAAATCTGTTATAGACAATGTATAAATCATAAAGAAGAAAAAAAGGGTCTGTAATCTCATCAATCCAAGATAACCACAAATAACAATCTGGTATAATTTCTTTCAGTATTTTTTCTATTTATTTATTGTCATTATTATTATTACCTATTACTTCCTGTAACATTACTGTAAACATTTTCCCATGTTGTTAAAATTTTTCAAAACTTGATTGCTGTTCTGCTTAAATCAACACATCCCCTACAAAACATAATAAAGCAAATCTCCCTGCTTGATGGATCCTGTAAACCAGTGCACTTATATTGGTTCCAGGTCACCATTTTCAGTCTTCTCAGATTATAATAGCTCAACTCACACTATGTAAGAGTCCATTCTGACTGCCCTCTACTCGAAGATTTTTATGTTCATGCTCAGGAGCCAAAAGCAGAAAAACCAACCTCATTGCTCCTTTTGGGAAGATTATTTTCCCAAATAATTCACTTCATTTATTTTCTCCCTCAGGGAAGCAGTCATGAAACACCTCACCAGGTATTGCTGCCAGTCACAAGTAACCAAGAATTCAATAAAAGTGTGGAGGAGCAGCTAGAAAGTCAGAATCTATTCACAAGATCCACAGGATCTACACCATCCATAACTCTATCCACTTCTTTTGTGGCTGTTCTTTCTAAAGCCTATTTCTTCACCTTTCTTCTAGGAGAGTTGCCCCCTCATGACTGTGTGACATTAATGCCACTTCAGTGTACAATAAGAAAAATTAATAATAATAATAGCAAACACATCTATAGTCCTCACTGTGTACCAGGCACTGTCTGAAGTGTGTTGTTCATCTGTTGAATTCATATTAACTCCCTTAGTCTTTGCAAAAATCCTATATGAGGCAGGAACTATTATTATCCCCATCCGTAATGGGAAAACTGAAGCAACAGATTGGTTAATTAATTTGTCGCAGGTCACGTAGCTAGATAGTGGCAGAGCCAGGATTCAACACAAGGAGTCTCCAGACTCCATGCCCTTCACCACAACTCTGCTCTGCCTCTCTCCTGATGAGCTGATGGCCTGGCCTGAGAATTAACAGCTTCACATCCCCTGTCACAGAATATTTTCCTAGAATTCTTCGGAGTCTCAAGATGAGGGGACAGATGCCACCCGTCAGAGATGACACGTTGTCATGAAAGACGTGATCATTCCATCACACAGTCAGGAAAGGGTTCGCTTTGATAAGCACGGGCTGAGAGCTCACACACCCCTCCTCATATCCTGCCCCTCACAGAAAGAGAGAAACTCAATAATTGAGTTCCACCTTTGTCTGACTTTTCCAATCCCTTCCTGTGCCTAAATTCTCCATCAGTGGACCCACTCAACATGCTACCAGCCAAAACAATAGGAAAAAGTTGGCAGTAGAAACAGGTTGTATGTAACGTGTATGTGTGTGAGAGAGAGAAAGCCTGTGTTAACATAAATGCCTATACTGAAGATGTACACTTTGTGAAATAATAGAAAAACTGCATTTTTTCAAAATGTACTCAACAATCAGATAATTTCATCCATTGGGCTGGTAAAAACTAAAGTCTGATAACATCCAATGTGGAGGGTCAGGCATTGCACTACACGGCTGGTGGAAGCATAAAGTGCTATAATCTTTTTTGGAAAGTAATTTGATGTTATCTATTGAAATTTTAAATGCACGTATCTGTTGGCCCAGGACTCCACTTTTAGTACTCTCTTCCACTAAAATAAAAGCATCAGTAGGTAAAGATATATGTATATGGATGTCGAATGCAGTATTATGTGTTGGTAAAAAAAAAAAAAAGAAAAGAAAAGAAAGAAAGATGAAAATAGCCCAAACATCCATTAACAGGGATTAATGAATAAATTATAGTGTATCAATTCTGTAGAAAATTGTGCAGCTGTTAAAAAGATATGATATTCTAAGTGAAAAAAGCAAGTTATAGTGTATATAATTTAATTCCATTGTTTAATTTAAAATAGTAAAAACAAACAAACCAAAACAGTTGTGGATGTGTACGTAAATTTGTACATGAAAAAGAAAGGCACAGAAAAATTCATGCCAAATTGTAAACATTGGTTATTCCATGGAAGTGATATTGGACAATGATGAGGGGGAGGTCATAAATCTTTGACAAGATGCCCTGTGTAATTCAACTTATTGTGACAATCATTTATTACGTTTTTAATTTAAAAATCCAATAAAATAAATTAGTAAAATACTAATCAGTAATTAGTGATATTTTCAGACAACTTGAGAGGATATTTATCAGAAAGCTAAATGGCTCTCTACCCAGAGGCCCCCTCCAGAAACAATAAAGAGTTTTCCTCTTGGAGTTTCTCAAATGGAAATATCTCCCACTGCTCTGAAAAAAGTGACTCATTTTATTTTCCTCTATCATTCCAATTTCTCTAACAGTCAAAAACATGCTGTACAATTTGACACTGAAAACATTGCCAACCAGACCTAGAACCCAGGACTCAGTTTCTCCAGCTGCCAATCATGCATGGCAGGAATGCAGGTGAGGGAGAAGCCTGCCAGCGTCCCCCAGCACCACCCACCCAGCCTTTGGTCATTAACCAGCAAATATTTGGAAAACATGGCGCCAATGCCCACACACAGTTTGGTCTACAGGTATTTACTCAGCACCTCCCTGTTCCAGACCTGTGCTACGTGCTGGCTATGCCCTGGGTTGCTCCCTTTAGCCTTGTGTCACACAGGCAGGGAGGGCACTGAGCATTTCCTCTTCAGGAAAGTTCTTAACAAACTTGAATGCTCTAATGAGGATGCCCCCTTCCCCTCATCTCCTTGAAGCTGAAGGACACTAATTCGTAGACCTCCAAATACAAGTGACTTTGGGCCAACCCTTTCCTGAGATCCGAATGCCCCCACAACAACTTCTTCCCGAGCACTTCTGGATGGAGAACAGTAAGAGGGTGGGGGTGGGGATATACTTATACGTTTTTCAAGGATATCCAGCATTTTTTCCATCTTTTAATCTATCAAATAATAAGCAAAAAAGACATCCACGTGCAATAAATAACTGTTGGTGAAGAAGTTCCTGAATAAGGTTTTCCTTAGAACACAGAAGGTTGTGTTTCTTACTAATTCAGAAAAAGAGCGTTAAGTTCTGTGGTTCTGACCTGGCTCTGAGGGTGAGCAGCTGTGATGCAGAACCCTTTCCCTTTTGTTGTTTCCATGTCACTTTTCCAGGCTCTCCAATCCTCCACATCCATTTTAAAGAATGCCCAAATCCACATGCAATTCTCTAGTTAGGATACTCGGATCAAAATATCAAATGTGACTCCACATTAAGAGTGCTGCTGATAATGCAACTGAGATTCTTTCTTTCTTTACTGTAAAAATGGCAAAAATTTCTAAATAAATTATATTCAACTCTAATCAAGGAACAAAATTTGAGGTGCTTTCAGACACTGGTCGTGAGAATATAAACCGCTACAGTCTTTCTAGAAAGCAATTGAGCCACATAGACCAAGAGCTTATACCCTTTCAGATAGTAATTCCCCAACCAGAAATTTAGCTTAAGGAAATAAACAAACATAGGCAGAAATATATAATTATACAATATTCACTATAGAATACTAGTAAAAATTATTTGAAACAACCAAGTCCAGAAAAAAGATTAATCACATAAATTACATGGTCATAAAACAGGTATTATACAACTACTAAATATATTGTTTTGAAGAATATTTAATGACAAGGGAAATGCCATAATACACACTTAATTTAAAAACTTCGGTTATAACTGTATCAACATCATGATCCCAATTTAAAAAAATATATGCATATATGTATCTGATAAAAGATGAGAATACACACCACAACATTAACAGTAGTTCTCTGTGGGTGATGGGGTCACAAGTTATTTTTTATTTTTAGAGCTTTTCTATCTTTTCTAAATTTTCTCAGTAAGGAAATAATATTTCACATATCCATATCTATTTACAGATAGATATAAATATACACACAGATATGAATATTTTTTAAATTGCTGAATATTCAAAGTCCTCCTATTCACTTTTTTTAAGGAAAATTTCTTATTTTTCTAGATGGTTCCAGAAGTAGCTTGTATGACTTTGTAAATTACATCTAGGACCTAAAAGCTAAAATTTATACACAGATACTCACACACTCACACATGTGTCATGGCCAGTGTCATGGTCAGTGGTGCCCTGGCTATTCCAAAGCCAAGGCAGAAAAATGCCTGACCCCAGCCATTCACACCCTGGGCTGGAGCCAGTTCTAAATGATCCAGGCTCTTGGTTGTTTCTACTTCTCCCTTCTCTCGTTACTTCTTGGGAAAGTCTCCACCACAGAAAGAGTAAAGGCAGGGAAAGAAGTTGAGACAAATTGGTAGGGTGCCTGCTTATTAGCAGTTCCAACCAAAAGATCTGGAAGGGGCATGGAACTAAGACTGAAACGAGATTAGAGACTTTCTATGGACTTGAATGATTCATGCTGCACCAGTCCCCAGGGAGAACTGAAAGCTGCTGGCTTGTTTTAAGAATCAAAATACACGCAACTGTGTGCCAAAATCCCTCACAGATGATGGCGTCAGATTCCCCCAAATGTGCATGTCTCGGTGTGGGACTCAAAATCAATCCTCCAAAAAGACTAATCATTTCTTTAAAAAGTACACTAAATGCCTCAAGTCCTTCCAGGAAGTAAAAGAGTAAAGGGCCAAGTCATAAATAAATTAACAAAAAATGCTTCATTTCTGCAAGAAGGGATTCCATAGAATCTGAGAGTTCTACTGATAATGGATACCTAAATGCTTCTGACTAAGTAATAAATGACCTCAATAATATGTACGTGTATACATATGTGCATAGGGTATGTGTGTGTATGTGCTTGGGTATAAGTGTATGTGTTCAAGCGAGTGTGCATGGAGTGTGTGTGCAGATGTATGTGAGTAGATGTGGGGGGTGAACTTGCGGGTATGTAAGGGTAATGTGGTAGGGAAATGGAGAGAGGGAATAGGAAGTAACAGGAAGAGACAGTAGATATAAAACACACCCCTAAATGAACTAAAAGGAATCAATATCTTTTAGACCACCATGGAAAATCTGGTTAAATAAAGGGAAACTATTTTAAATGCCACACACATCACCAATATGATAAAATATTCAATTTAGATAAGTTCCAACATATTGCAAGACAAGGAACATGTCCATGCTGATCATTTAGGAAATTAAATATCAGTCCATACCCTCCCTAGCCCCACTCAGCTGAAGTTTTAGAAGACCTTCAGTCAATGCCTGATCCATTCCAACCAAGTCTGGTAATATACCTGGAGTCCCATCTTCATCAATAGGAGGATCTGGAGAATGACTCCTGTTGCCCTTAGCCTGGTCTGAACTTCTGGGTATGCATATGAGTATGCACATACACACACACACAGAGAGTTATAGCATTCACCAACCTCCCCACTCACCCATGACCAACACACGTAACTGTTCACCTGCCTCAGTTTCTTGTGTAATTCTGCCTTGATTGGTTCCTTCCATCCATCCCTCCATCCATCCATCCATCTCTCCATTCAACACTAAGAGCATTCTACGTGCTACTCACTGGCAATCTCATCTGCACCCCCAGCCTGCTCAGCTAGGGCATAAACACCCTGATTAACTCTTGTCAATCCCCTTTCCCAAACCTAAACATCGGACCTTGACCCCCACATCCCCAGCCCCAGGCACCATCTTAGGTACTGCTTCAAATTGGAGATGACTCCAAACAGTTCCCACACACCAATGCAGGGGTAGCTTGTCACAGAGGCCCCAGCTGCCAGGTATATCTTACCATCCCACTCCGCCACACACATACACACACACACACACACACACACACACACAAAGATCTGGTCCCTGGACATCAACCCAAGTTGAGCTCACTTTCCCTGCCCTTTTGCCAATATGAATTTTACTCCTGATTACCACCCTCATCCCAAATGTATATTCATCCTCTAGCTCTAGTCCCATTCATTCCCACTTCTACTGCTCCAATCTAGAACTATAATTCTGAGAGGCCTTATGGCCAAGATCATGCAATAAAGATACAAGATTGTGTTTCTTTGGCCAAAAATGTACATATAATCATGTTAATAATTCTTCGCATAGCACCGGACTTGCAAAGCATTTGTTGACACTTTCCTCATCTTCCCGCAATCTTGAACTTTCCGGCTCTACTACTCTCTGTGTATGATCTACAGACACCCCACTGGAATAGGAGAAAGGAGTGCTTTGAACTCAAATGATGCAGAATCATATGTACTTAAACCTACACGTGAAATATCTAAGACCAGTTCAGACTCAAAAAGAGCATCTGAGATGGGTAGTGAGTCCTTCAGCCCCACCCAACCGTGGTTGCTGCCACACGAGATACACCAAAAATGGAGACGCCACTGTCCAAAGGAAATTAAGGAAGACCAAAAAACAAAGGCACTAGGTGAAATTCAAGCCCTGTTTCAGGGACAAGTATTAAGTCCAATGTGTAAGGAGCTGGAAGGAAAGCCCTGGTGTAGGACATGGGAGGATTTGTGTCAGCTTTGCTGAGAACACAGTCTGAGCAAGATGGCAGGTAAGGAGCCCAGTCCTTCCTCCACCCTTACATATCCTGAGCACAGAAAACCAACCCTGGCCCCAGACACCACAGCCTGGTGTCTCCATGAGTACAATCAAGCTCACAGGCCTAGAATTCTCCATTGTGCTACCGCCCCACCACCACCACCACCACTTCCCAGCAACTCCCAAAACCTGAAGAGGTTCGTAGGGCTTACCTTTGATCAGCCGCTCAGGTCTCGTCCCAGGTAAGGTCCACATTGCCTGTGCCAAGTGTCCAAAAACAGTGGCATCGAGAGTGGAAAGCTTGGGCCCCATGATGTACTTCTTATCACCTGCAGCAGATAGAGCAGAGAGGTCACTGGGCCAGCCTGTGCTGCCCCACATGGTCACAACAACATTCGGCACACTCACATTATGTGCTCATTTAACCGTGCATCAAAAGCTTTGCAGAGTCAAAATGCAAGCACATCTTTTTTCTTAATAAAAAATTAGAAACAAAAGTAAAACAATTCTGTGATACACCAACCCACACAATAACAAAGCAGGGGAGTAACTGGGAACATATCAAGATAAGCAGATGAGGGAGGAGGTTCATGGGAAAAAGGGAGAACTGATCGCCTACAGACTTTCAGAGGCACCTCCTTGTCTCAGACTCTAGGAATTAAAGCTTGAGAAACTTGAAAACACCTGGAAGTTTGTTTAAACCATCTCAAAAGTAACCCAAACCAAGCACTCAACCTCAGCACTTCCTTTATTAAATTAATGAATTTCCTAAGGAAAAACAAGAAGCCTAAGCTACTGAAGAACTCTGGAGGCAAGGTTCTCCATGCTGCCCCCATGGTCATGGGGGACATTCACTGGCAAATTTCTCACCACTGAGCACCATCTTCTACAGGAAACATTACCTAAAGGGAAGCTATAACGTTACAGGCCCAGCCCTGGGATCAAGCCCCTCTACAAGGATGTTTCACACTGCTGCTCCCATCTCTCCTTTTCCACCACTACTGACCTAGTTGAGGCCTTATCACCTGGATTATCACATCTAACCTGTTAAAATTGCCCCAAGTTGTCTCCTGTGCTACTGTCATGCGCTGCGGCACATGGAGGCAGCACTGGTGGAACTGATCCACCTAGTTCTCATCCTGGCACCACTTGTTATTCACTGTGGGAGCCTGGTCATTACCTAACCTCTCAGAGCCTCAGTTTTCCCATCTGGAAAATGGGGATAATATCAAGGGTGCCTATTTCCTAGGGCTATTGTGAGGATTCAATGACACAATGCATGTAAAGCACTTAGCACCCTATCTGGGTAACTCGATAAACATTAGCGCTCCCAACAGCCCCTCTGTTTCTCCAGTCCATTCCATATCCCACCTGAACTTAAATCGCTAAGACAGTCTTTTCATTGTGTCACTCCCTTTCACAACCACCTTCAATGGGCTAGAAAATGGGTTATAAAGTCCAAAGTCAACTTGAAATTCAAGGCTCATTATATTCTGCCTCGAACCCATGTTCCAGCTTTATCCCTCACCCCGCGTTACTTGAGCAAACCTGCGAACACCCGCCGGTTCCCCAGCACACATTATGCTTCCCACTGCTACACATTTGCTCACCTCTTTCCCTGCCCCCCAAAACCTGTATGTGCTCTGCACTTCTCTCCACCTGATAAATTCCATCCACCCTCCAAGGTCCAGCACAAGCCTCATTTCAAAGCTTTCTCTGTCTCCTCTATCTGGTGGCAATGGGAGTTCTCAGTTCAGACAGCTCTGTGTTCAAATCTCACTTTGACACGTACAACCTTATAGGACTTTAAGGCCTTTACTGCCTATTAACCTCAATTTCTTGACCCATGAAATGGGAAGAGTCACTAGGTGTTTAGGAGAATAGCAGGTGACTTGAGGAGAGCACACAGCAGAGAGTCCTGCGTCTTCTTGCCCAGCCTCTCAAGGGGCATTTTCTCCGTACTGCTGTACATGCTGGTTGTGTTTTTATTTGTGATTCTACCTTTCCAGCCAAATGGTAAGCTCTTTGAAAGTACGGGTAATTTCTTATTTTTATTAAACAAAATCTAATACAGTATTTACTACAAATTCTACAAATATCTATCCATTTCACTGTTCTTGAGTGGCAAGCTAAGAAAATTAAATATCTGATGACAACGCATAGGCAAGCTGGGAGGGGAAGACAGCTGGAGGTGGGAATGCAGGTCAACAGACCAATGCAGCACAAGTGAAGCTGGAGGTTGATGGAGGCGTCAGCTAATGCTGCAGTGGTGATCATATTGCAATATACAAATGTATCAAATCAACATGTTGTACACCTTAAACTCACACAACATTATATGTCAATTATATCTCAACTTAAAAAATAAATTTAAAAAACACAGAGTTAGAGGTGATTAAAAAATATCATTTCTACTCTATATTCTGCAGGGACCAAGTAATACCCTAGGTTAGTACACTATGCTGAGCCTAACCAAACTGTCTTTTCTGGTGAGGACCAGCACATCATCCAGGCTAGAGCCCTTCCGTGTTTCCCATCGTCAACCAGTTTCTCCATCATTTGAGTCTACCCCTGGGATCTAAGCCCACTACCCAAACACTGGGAAAACAGGGAGCATACTACCTGGGCAAAAACAACAAAGAAAAACTGGGTATATCATTGGTAAGAGTGGCAGTTACTTCTTAATGGTGCATCCTGCAGGCTCCATGCCTCAGCCACCCCTGCTGGCATTAGTGATGCAGGTGGGCAGAGGGAGCCTGGCCCAGGGCTCTCATGCCATCCTGCAAGGTCGGGAGGGGTGTGCTAGCCATTACCCCCTACTAATGTGCCAGGGCTCGGCCCATTCAAGGCCCGAATGTGGGGAAGCCTCAAGGTGGACGCCATGAGAGGGATTCAGGGACTATTGTGAGAAGAGCTACACACTATCTCAGAGAGAAGAAGACAAGATAGAGGAGAGCTACAGTGGCTTCCTGATCAAAAGGAAATGTTGATTTCCTTAAATTGCTAAAAAGCAAAAGCCCAAGTGAAATGCCAGAGTAAAATCCTTAAATTGTGAAGTGTGTTGTTGAATCCAAAGACTTTGGGGGCAAAAGGAAAAAATGTGTATGGATTTAAAAAAAACAAACTTGGGAAACCAAAAATGAGAGCACACAAGACCTTGATAAAAAGAAAAAATAATAAAATAAATTTATATTTTCTAAAATAAAAATAATTTACATTTTTAATCATAATAAATAAAAATATAATTTTAAACAAATTTTTAAATATATATTTTTATAAACTAAAAAATATAATCATTTGAATCCATACATCAACTAGTACCTATAGTGTTCAGCCCCAATTTGCCACTTGGCCTCAGAACATTAAAGGACACTTAACTAGCAACAGAACCAGTCTAAGAATGCTGGCACCCAGGTCTCCTGACTTCTGGCCCGATGTTCTTTGCTCTGCACAATATGCCACGTGGATCATCACCTCAGAGATAAAGACCCCATGCAACAGCAGGAAGGTTGACCTGTGATCATTTACAGAAGGGTCCTTTAGTCAGGAAGGGATACAGAATACAGAAGAAAAAAAAGAAAGGACAGAATCTAAGGGGTTTTTTTAAGGTGCTTGCAAAAAAAATGGATGGAATTTAGCATTTGTGGAAAATGTTGAATGGCAGACACAAAATTATATGTGTATACACACACAACAGTGATAAATTTAAAGAACATAAAAATATCCTCTGTTATTAAAAAGTCCTCAGAGTACCTGATGGCAGAAAGCTTTTTTTAAACTTTTTATTTTGAAACAATTTTAGACTTATAGAAAAGTTGCAGAAATAGCAGAGTTCCTATATACCCTTCAATCAGCTTCTGCTAGTAACATCTTATATATTAACATCTTATAATATTAACATCTTATATAACCATGGTACCTTTATCAAAACTAAGAAATTAACATTAATACAATACTTAACTGTGCTACAGACATCATTCAAATTTTATTAGTCTTTCAACTAATGTCCTTTTCTGTTCCAGGATCCAATCTAGGATCTCACATTGCATTTAGTTGTGAAAATTCCTCAGTCTTTCCTTGTCTTTCATAACCTTGACACTTTTAAAGAATACTGGCCAGTTATTTTGTGAAATGTTCATCAATTTGGATTTATCTAAGGGTTTTAATGATTACAGTAGGTCAGACATTTTTATGTACCCTTCTGTGATGGTTAACTTTATGTGACAACTTGACTGGGCCATGAGGTGCCAAGTTATTTGGTCAAACATTCTGGGTGTTTTTGTGTGAGTGTTTTTGGATGAGATTAACATTTAAGTGATAGACTGAGTAAAGCAGATTACCCTCTCTAATGTGGGTGGGCCTCATCCAATTAGTCGAAGGTCTATTATTCTATCAGAACAAGAAGGCTGACTCTCCTCTGAGTAAGAAAGAATCCCTCCTGCCTGACTGCCTTTGAACTGGGATCTGGACTTTTTCCTGCCTTCACACTCAAACTGAAACACTGGCTCTTCCTGGGTCTTGAGCCTGCCGGCCTTCAGACTGGAAGGACACCATCAGCTCTCCTGGATCTCCAGCTTGCCAACTCACCCTGAAGATCTTGGGACTTGCCAGCCTCCCTAATCGCAAGAGCCAATTCCTTATACTAAATATACACAGAGAAAGAGAGAGACATACATCCTATTGGTCTGTTTCTCTACAAGTAACTAATACACCTCTTGGGGAATCATATCAGAGGGTCCATAATGTCCATATGTCCTATCACTGGTGATGTTAACCTTGACCACATGGTAAAGGTAGTGTCTGTGAGGTTTCTTCACTGTAATGGTACTATTTTTCCTTTTGCAATTAATAATCTTGGGAGAAAGATTTTGAGACTGCATAAATATCCTGTTTCTCCACAAACTTCAGCCCACTGATTTTAGCATCCATTGGCGGATATTATCTGAAACAACTATTACTGTGGTGCTTGCCTAATCAGGATTTTCTATTTCTCTCATTCCTTCTACATGTATTGATTAGAACGCTACTATTCCTTTCATCCTCCATTTACTGATGTATTCAATTATTTACTTATGTAAGTATGCACTCATCGATACTTATTTTATTCCATGGCTTATAATCCAGTACTCTCATTATTTATTTTGTTACTCAAATTGTTCCAGCTTTGGCCTTTTGGGCCTTGGGAGGAAGTATTTTTAAGAGGGAAACTGAGTATCGATTTGACTCTGCTTGGAGACAAAGAGGCCAAGCTAGCGTCTGAAGTCTGCAGCACTCCCAGGTTCTCCAGGTGGTCCCACATCTCACGACCAGCAAAAGCAAGGGTTTCAGCAAAGGCAAGACACCGAAGGAGCAGGCTTGCGAGGTGAGGCAACTCAAGCTTCATTTTCAGTAGGTGAATTACCCCACTGGTATCTGTAGGGACGGACAGAAGCAGCAGAGGGATATGTGAGCACCTATAACTCCCTACCAGCCTCCAGGTTGGGAGTGTGGACTGGAACCACTGGTGAGGGAAATGAAGGTTGAAAATGTCAGAAACCCTGGGAGGTGAGGGACTCAGGTTACACCAGACTCCCTAGCATGTTGGCTAGGTCCCTCACCCCCATTACCTGCCCCTCACCCCCATTAGGACTGACTGAGGTGATGGCTGGAAGATTAGGGGGAAGGATAAATATAAAAGGCAAAGCCACACAGTTGTCCACGGAGAACTAAATCAATACAGAGTCTGAGAAGAATGGCTGGAATCCAAGCCTGAAAATTCAAGCCAAACTGAGAGAACAAGCAAGCTGCAGACTTGAAGCAAGCTGGGCTTGCTGAGCAGGGGAACCAAGGGAAGAGGAGGAGACAAGCGGAAAGCAATCCGGGTTCCTCTAGAGAGTGGGACCACATAACAGCACAACTGAGGAAGCGCTCCTGGTCCTAGGCTATTTGCCTGCTGCCAGCCTCTCAGCCTCCTCCTTGCAGAGAGCTGACAGCAGATAACTCTCTCCAGGTCCAAGCAGGACAAGCCAAGGTCTACCTAGCATAGATGCTCTACTTCAGTCAAACATGCTGGGTGCTCACCCCACCCTCCCTGTCCCAAATAACTTCCACTTATCTAACCTACACCTTCCCTTAAGACTCAGATTAAGTCCTCCCTCCTCCTCTCCATGAAGGCTACCCTCAGTGCCCCCGTCCACTAGCACTCTCATTGCCCACTGCTCTGCTAAACCCCAGAGGCACAACTGCTTAGAGCAGCGCTGCTCAAAGAATAGTCTGGGACCAGCAGCATCAGCAATGCAAATTCTCAGGTCTCATCTACTGAATCAGAATGTCTGGGAGTGGGACTAAAGAATGTGTGTTTTAACAAGCTTTCAGGTCAGTGCTTCTCAAACTATAGAGGCATAAAAATCCCCTGGAGAGCTTGCAGTTCTTGGACCACCCTTTGAATAGTGCTGTTCCAGGTGATTCTTACGCATGCTCAAATTTGAGAAGCATTGGTCTAGACTAGAATAGATCAGTGGTTTTAAACTCAAGCATGCATCATAATCACCCTGAGGACTTTTTTAAAACCCTGATGATGCCCCCACCCCCATGCCAGGAGTTTCTGATTCAGTAGGTATGGAGTGGGACCAAAGAATTTGCATTTCTAACAAGATCTCAGGTAATGCTGATGCTGCTGGTCCAGAGACCACACTTGGAGAACCACTGAGCTAGACCACTCATTAGGTAATTCACACATGCCATCTCATAGTCTTATTTATGTGTATGACCTATCTCCTCAAGTAGTTTTGAAGCTCCTTGAGGGCAAGCAACCCTCTGTTTTTACTTTTCTGTCCGTCTGGTACCTATCACAGTCAAAACCATTAGTTAAGGTTATGATAGCCTTAATTATGTTTGATTTCCATCCTTTCTTAGAATGGACAGCTATCGTAAGGATTAAAAGATATAATAAAGTGAAAGCATTTTGCAAACCTGAAGGTGCTATTCTAACATAAGGAATTATTTTATACTCCAATACTCAGAACAAGTACTGCCTGTGGACAGAAGCAGTCCAACATCTCTCCCAGTGCAGAAAACCCTTCTCCCACTTCCCTACCACACATTCCCCAATCTCAACCCCACTAGGGACTTCTCCATCACTTCTTGGGCATGGCAGACTATTCTATGGTTAGATAGTTCCTAATATTGACACAAAAAGTATCTCCTTAGAACTTCCACCATTGATCCCAGTTCCTTCCCCTGGAATCACACAAAAAATTTATGGCCACATTTATTCTATCCATTCCTAAGAATTAAGTCTCCACTATCATACTCCTAAGTAAAAGCTGATGAATTATTTTTCCATATATCACTATGAAATGGTGGGTTGAAAGCTTATTTCAGAGCACTGTAAATAGCCACAGAAATGAATTTCTGAGTCGCGTCTGCTTCCTCCCTTCCTAATTCTGTTCACAGTTTCCACTGGTCACTCTCAGCTCCACTTCTGCCATTTAGCTAAATTTCCAAGTGCTATAAGTGTCCGAAGAGAAAAGACTGACTTTGCAATAAAATATAAGTTCAAGAGAGAAATTAAAGAGAAGAGTCAAAAGATTTTCAAGCAATCATTTTTCTATTAGTCTAAGAATTAAAGAGTAATTGTGTTTCATCTACCTAGAGTTCCCTGTACTTGAGCACTGGTATGATTTATAAGCAGATAATTCCAGTGAAGTCAATGTGGACACCATTCATATTTCACGTTGTCCCCCTCATTAACTGGGAATTTAAGAAAAATTATGAAACAAAGATTTTGAGTCCTTTCCCCAAGTATAGCACAGGTCACAGTAATCTCACCAGCCAACCTTCAAAGAACACACACGTTGAGCTCTTTTTCTGCCTGTGAATCTCCCAGAAGGCAAAGCCACAGGGAAAAATAAAATCTACTTTCTGTTCTCTCTTACACACCAGATCAGACTCTCTTTGTCAGAAATGATACGACAGACCACTTCCTTTAAAGAGCTCTTGTTCATATTCCCAGCATACTCTAAAATCACCGAGTCCGTGATTCTTTCAACTATGGGGGGAGAGGTTGCTATCTTATATGTGAGGTTATTAACGGTCCTTATGGGTAAATCTCAGAATTAAAATCATCCACTTTGACAACTTTCTGACATCTGCCAGTTGCACCAATCAGCTCACACTCTGGGAAAAGATAAAGGTGGGTGGGGGGAAGACCAGAAGAAGCCCCTAAATTTAATTCCCTCCTCAGATTTCATTCTGGAAAGCAACTAGATACTCCTGCAATTTTCTATAAGATTCTCTCAAAGAATATACAAGAAAGAATTTTCTTCAGCTGGTATGAACTATCTCGACCCTTTCCCCAATGACCACCGATACCAATCATCTCCCTTTTCCTCCCAATCTTCTCTTTGCTGATGACCTGGCTATTAAAATTCTCCACAGATGAGATGAGGAGGTACATAGCTTCCCCACTGCAAGAACAGGTTGTGCTTGCTCTTCTGTACTTCAGTCCTCCTATTAATGTGTCTGAGCACCTTCCGAACTCCCTACATTCAAAGCCTCCATGGGCATATATTGTAATTTTAGAAAACTTGGGTGAAGGATTTGGAAGTATTCCACAGGAGGAGGCAAATGCCTGCTCAGACCCACTTATTATTATAATTTAATATCATTAAACAGCAGCTCCTGGCAGTCTTCAAGAACTACAGCTAACACGTCTAACGATGACGCAGTGTTACAGACTCACTGATGATCAGCCCGCTGATTTCTCCCTCTTCTTGAAGTTGCTTCAACCTTGTTGCTTCTGAGTCTGTCAACACATTGGACTGAAATGGTGAGATTTGAAGGGTAGAAAAGTTTTATGGGTCTCTCCAGTTTCACTTTCCCAAGTACACCTTCTGAGGGTAAAGAATATAGAACACTCAACTCAAACTATGTCCCAGGAGAGGCTTTCCCCGTAATTTCACTCCTTGGCTGCCTTGTATTTGGGCAATCAGAAGAACCAGCCATTCTATCTCTTTATTCAATAAAGACTATCTGGTAGCCCCCAAACTCTGGTTTAGTTAATGAAACAGCACATCAGACAGAACTCAATGTCATGTCGATATTTAAGTTCAAATCCTTTTATAAGGAACTTATCCTTCTTATAAGAAAGCTGAATAGTAACAGATTCTAATGGGAGGTTTTGTTTGGCCATCACAGCCATGCAAGGACACTCCACATTCCTGAAGGACTTTTCTCCATTTTATGGATCCCAGGTTTCACCTTAGTTAGAATCCAGGATCCTCAACCACTTTCAAACATCTGGGCAAGCGCCAAAAACTGGTAAAGATCTTTAACCACCACAACCGTTTGGGACCCACCCAGAGTGATGGACCTTACTCAGATTCATTCAATAGACACAGGTCCCTTGGGAAGAAACCAAATTGCTATTGACTTCATCTTTAAAAATGGGACTCCTATACCTTCTCAAATGATATACCCATGAGTATGCCAGACATCCCATCAAAATTCTGTGTGATGCTTCTTTTCAAGAACTGAGCCTTTATCCTGCTCTGTGGGAGACCTTATTACTCCCATTCTGAATGCTCTTGTCCATGTATTCTGACCATTAAATGGTTTAAAATGTCCCACATAACTTTCCCCCGAGTACAGACTCCTTTCCCAAAGATCACTGAATCCAGAGACAGAAACCTCTGGTGCCAAGCTCTATAATCATGGAATAGATCCAGGCTTCTTCACAGCCAAGATGAGAATACTTCTGCTAGAATAAGACTGAGTAATAATAGTCTCCTAAGAGACTGAAAGATAAGATTCTACTTCTAAAAGATGTAAAACCTTTTATCCTAATATCTTGAGACAACTGAGATCTAGCCTGCCATCCACCAGAGCAGGATAAGCACTCTTCCCTCTGCTGACAATCTGGCTTTTCTCTTCACAACTCAGCAGCAACTGAAAGTGTCTCCAACTGGGATTAATAGGATTGGAGCTACATAGATGTATTCTTTATTGCTGGCTGAATAACAAGTTACCCCAAAACTTAGCAGCTTAAAACAACAAACATTTATCACCTCATAGTTTCTGTAGGTCAAGAATCCAGGCAGACTTAGGGGGGTGCCTCTGGCTCAGGGTCTCTCACGGGCTGCAGTGGAGATGTCGGCCAGGGTTACAGTTATCTCAAGGCTTGACTGGGGAAAATCTGTTTTCAAACTCACTCACTGTTAACAGGCTTCAGGTGCTCACTGGCTCTTGGCCAGAGCTATTAGCTCCTTGCCACATGGCACTCTTCATAGAGCAGCTAGCAATAGAGCTGGGTCCCATCAGAGCAAGCAAGTGCGAGAACAAGAGCAGGAGAGAGAGGATGCCCAAGATGGAAGCTACAGTCTTTTTGTAACCTAGTCTTGGAAGGGACATCCCATTGCTTCTGCCATATTCTATTCGTTAGAAGCAAATCAATAAATCCAGCCTATGCTCAGGTGGAAGGGATTACACAAGAGGATGAACACCAGGAGGTGGGGATCATTGTCGGCCATGTTGGAGGCTGCCTACTGCAGGAGGAAAACATCCGAGCTACATTCATAAGTGTCTGGAGGTCAAATGTCAGGATAGCCGTAATTTCCTTTAAAATACTTCCACACTAAGAAAAATAGTTGAAGCAAATATGACATAATGTTAACATCTATTAAATCAAGGTAATGGTTAAAGCTGTACACTATTTTACTTTTCTGTGTATTTGAAAAATTTCATAATAAAAAAATCAAAACCACCTGATCTTGTTCACTAATAATGGGTCAAGGGAAAAACGTGTATCAACTATGCTAAATCTTAAATTATAACATTTGGCAGACATCTTCCAATATTTAAATGGATGATGCTAAATCACACTCATCTAACAGGTGAACAAACTCAGCTACTTGGGACTTTATTTGGTACCTAGATGCCCTGACAGTCTCATCAGAATGGGTCTCTTGTGATTTTATCTAGATTGTAAACTCAGTGAAGAAAGAAATCACACTAGATGATGAGCTCTATCTGAACACTAAGACTGTATCCCCCAGTACCCAGCCCAGTGCCTGGCACACAATAGGTACTCAGTTAATATATTTCTTAGTGAATGGCAACAGTTTTAAATCTTTTAGAACAAAATGATCCCTCCCAATACTTGATGGCATAGGATTCGAAGATCTAGAACTCTGGGGTTCCACCAAGGGCTTGTATGGATCCTGGAGCTAAGAGTCATGAAGAACTATTCTGGCCCTGTCCCACACTGCTATAGTTCACTGTTCCATGGAGGCAAGATGGCCTTCCAACCAGGCAGCACAAGTTAGGCCTTTAAGTGCTTATAAGAGAATATCTAAGGCTGGACCACGTGATGTCTAACGCAAGGAGAACTCCCTTTAACGAACAACATGGAAGGGCTATACCTCTGGTAGTCACCAAAGAATTAAATGTAAAATAGCTGATTCAGGACTAGCCAAAGTTTGTCCTCAACCCCTCCCCCCACAAATAACTTATATTAGAAAGTGGGTCTAAGAGGTGCCTGTGCTATGATTGTAGGGCAAGTTATCAAAACCTCTAGGCTCTCTAAGCTCCTCCCCTATAATAAATTGTATCAGAAAAAAACATATAGGAACTATATTAAAGTAGGTCCCCAAACAAATGCCTTTGGAGCTTCAATTCAATGTTAAGCCTTGAGCTTTTATGAAGAAAATGTTGACAAATGTTTATATTCAAAAACACTGTCCATAAGGAAATCCAATGTCCGTTACATAACATCCATGGAAGAACCTCTTCCTAGAATTCAGGACCAAGAAAAAATTTGTCCCAACTGAAGGACCTGTATGTTTCCTTTTCCTAGATAATAAACATGAACCTGCCCCATATGTTTCCCTTTTTATCTTGGTAGCCAAAAACCTCAAAGTTAAACTGTGCCCAATTCCAGGAATAAACTCATTGCAAGGCTGTGATTTTTCTTCCTAATTGGTTTCTGAAATTTTTGTATCAGTGTTGAATATGTTATATTGCCCTGTCTTAAATGTGGATTGTCTCAAATTTCCTTTGGAAGTTAGTATTCATTCAGCAAATAGTTATTGAGTACCTACTACTTACCAGGCCTTCTGGTAGGTACCAGGGTTAGAGGGAAGCCAGTCAGCCAATTCCTTCAAAACGATAATGTCCAGAGGCAAGGATGGAGGAAAGTTGGGGGAGGGGAGGTACAGGAAAAGCCCAGACAAGTACAATATAATACTTCCATGATGGAAGCATGCACAAAACGAAACAGGAGAGAAGAGAAACGCCCAATGCAGATAGCTCCATGGGGTTGGAGGAGGTTGAGGAGAACAGTAAGAAAGTTTCTAAGTAAGTAGAAATGTCTTTGAGAATCTGTCAAATTAAGCAAGGCGAGGGAAACAGCCCATGTGAAGGCATGAAGCTGCAAAATAGCACAGTGCACTTCAGGGAACCAAGGGTAACTTGGCGTGGTAGGAACCAAGGTGTACACGGGGGAGAAGTAGGAAATGAGGGTAGAGACGTGAATAGAAGTCGGGTTGTGAAGAAAAGGAGTTTGAGTTTTGATCTAAAAGAATTGAGAGCCTCCAGTTCTGATTTACATTTTAGATCATAATTCTACTCTAGTAGAATTAAAAAGCAAACCTGGAGGTTAAGACATCGGCTAAGAAGCTGTGGCAAAATCCAGGCAAGAGACAGTGGGTGCCTCTACTATAGCTCTGGGGTGGAAAGGAGGTTGGAGATTAAGGTATCTGGTGAGCACCCCAGTGATGAATTCTATCCATTTGTTCAGTAAGCAAGCACTTATAGAGCAACCAGCTCTAGAGCCTGACCCAACACTTACTAGCCATGTGATCTTGGGTAAGTGAGTTAACCACTATGTACCTCAGTTTCCTCATTTACAAACTAGGCATAATAATACTAATGATAATAATAAAAATAATAATAATACCTACCCTCATATGCCTTGGTGAGAATTAATGAAAATAGTTTCTACCTCATTTAATTCTTACCAAAACCATATGAGAATAGGTATTGTTATTATATTACCATGATGATATATATGTACATATTATATACATATATTATATATAGTAGGTATTTTATATTACATATTATACATATATCAAGTGTAATATGTTATATTATTATATAACTAACATATAATATACATTATGTACATTATTATGAAGGTAGCTATTATATTACCATATGAGGATAAGTATTATATATTGTATTGCTATTTGCCTAAGCACATTGTAAATGCTCCACAAATGTCAGCTCTTATCAATATTATTTTGATTAAATGCAAGTCACAGCCCTGGGTGCTTGGGATACAAGGACTAACGAACAGACAAGGTCACTGCTCTCATGGAGTTTACATTACATGGAGAATTGATAAAGAAATCAATCAATAAATAAGAAAGTGTTAGCTAGTGAAAAGTGCTATACAGAGAATTAAAGTAAGGTGATGTGATAGAGGGTGACTGACAGCTATGTTAGACAGGGTGGTCAGGGAAGGCCTCTCTGTAGAGGTGATATTTACACAGAGATATGAATGTCAAGAAAGGTCTAGGAATGCAAAGAATTGGAAGGTGAGACTTCCAGGCAGGGAAAGCAGCTAAGACAAATGGCTTAAGGTCAGAATAAGCTTGGTGTGTTTGTGAAGAAAAGAGAAGACCAGTATGGCTGGCATATAGTGGGCAAGGGATGAGGGTTAAGAAATGAGGCTGGAAAGAAGGCAGGGCCCAGGCAGTATAGGGCTTTCAAAGCCAGGTGGACTACAATGGAGAAGGAGCAATCTAGAGTGACTTTGTGGCATCCAACTTGAATAACTGAATAGATGATGGTACCATTCACTAAGAGAGGTCACAGGAAGGGATGCTGGTTTGGTGGGGGATGAGGAGTTCTGTTTAGGGATGTGCTGAATTTGAGGTGGCTGTGGGACACCTAAGTGAAGATATAGAAAACAGCTGGATTCAGGAGAGGAATAAAGGGTGGAGGATGGAACCCCGGGGACCATCAACATTTAAGGTTCCTGAAAAGGAGAAGCAGGAAAGAAGGACCAGAGAGATCCAGTCAGTAAGATAAAGGCTAAAAAGTGTTCAGCAATGACTTCTGCCTTCTCCTACACCACTTAGGTTTAAATCCAAGCTCCACCATTACTAGCTGCGTGTCTCTAGACAAGTTACCTCTTTGTGCCTAAATTTCCTCATGGAGAGAATCACTGTGAGCAGTACATGAGTTAATACAGGAAGAGGAAGTGCCTGCGTGTGTTGGTAGGTTACACCCAACAACCTGGGCATCACTTGAAACGGCAAGAGACTAATGTCTCCTCAGAGGGTCCCTGGGAATCTGGAGGGTTGAAGATGGAGAATGAAGCCTCCAGGGGAAGAGAAAGCCTGAATCCCTTATACTTCAACACCCCCAAGAAACCTCATTTCCACTAGCCTTCCAGCAGGGAAGAGAGAGTCCTCAATGTCTCTCCCTCAGATAGAAGTTTCCTACTTCCAAAAGGCCAAAATTAAAAACTAAAACTACAGTAAGGTTTTAAATGGATCTGGTGATAAGGCAAGGTGTTATTTACCCTTTCAAGAGCAATTTGGGGGCAGGGTGGGGGCTAGGCGCCAGGATGCAGGGGCTCAAGGAGTAAATGGGAGGTAGGTGAAGAGTATGACTGTTGCTACATTTCAAATAAGCTTCCATGTGAAGGGAAGGCAAGAGAGAGGACAGCATTGGAGTGGTATTTTTAAAAATGGGAGAGACATATGGTAAATAGAAGGAGCCTGTGAAGAAACAAGGGTTGAAGAGAGGAAAGAGAGGATTTGAACTCAAACCCCTGAAGAGGGGAGGAGGAGGTGGGTGTGGGACTCAGTACACTGAGGAGACAGAGGTTGACCAGGCTGACCAAGCTGACTGGAGCACTGCTGGATGAGGAGGGCGAAGGGCTGGGCCAAAGGATGGGGGATCCTGGGGAAGACAGTAGTTTCCATGATAGGTCTCAGGTTTGGCAGAGTGAGAGGCAAGTAAATACGGGAGGGGGCTAAAAATGGAGTTGAGGGAAGGTGAAGGAGGAAGCTTGAGGTCTGGAGGCATCAGTGATCAAGTGTGGGGGTGAGATGGGCTAATAAGCAGGGGCGCAGTGGCAAGCTGTGAGACCCTCAGTCAGAAGCTGGACCCCCAAGTGCTGTCTGAGTCTGGAGCTGGCCTAGGGGAGAAGGCTGCTCAGTGGAAACAGCAGAGTTCACCACGGGGTTGGGGTTCAAGCCTGTGAAGTGTTGAACAAAAGGTCCACACAAGCACTGCAGATGCCCACAGTGGGGTTGGGATTGAAGAGAATGACCATGAGTCAGATAGTACATCCACATACATTTGTAAGATTCCAAGTGAGACAGAAAATATTTGCCTCAAACATCACCCAGAGATGATATCTGTGAGAGACAAATGCATCAATTACATTTTAAAGAAAACCTCAAGATTCAATAGAAAAATGGACAAAGGATTGGAACAGACAATTCACATAAGAAACATAATTAGGAAAAATCAAAAGGAAAAATGTTTCTTACAAGTGATTAAAGAATAAGGAAGAGTAACCTTAAGATACCAGTTTACAATGAATAAAGTGGAAAACTATTTTTTAGTAATAAGACCTATAACTGTTCTTTTACTGGTCACTCTGTAAATTTGTACTTCTCTTTTGGAAATCACCATAGCAATGCCAAGGAACAAACCTAACGATGTTCATAATCTTCCATCTGGTAATTTCACTCCAATGAGTCTATCTCAAGTAAATAATCCCTCAGATGTAAAGCATGAAGATATTTCATTAAGAGTTATCTAAAAAAAGGAGGTAGGGCAACTTTAAGAGAATTAATACTTCCCAAGAGAATGAAATATTATGCAACTATTAAAGGAGATAAATTTTTAAAATAAGACATACAGAAAAATGTTGAGTTTACTTTTAAAAAGGAACAGAATACAAAGAGATGTGTACATCAGAAACGAAATCTCATGAAAATACACCTGTGGAAGACATAGGGAACAGCAAATAGTTTCTGAGTTAGGTGATAGAATGATGGGAAGTATCTAAATTCTTTCCAATTGTTCAAATGTTGGTTTATTATCTTTTTAATACAAATTGAATAATTTAAATAAGTAAAAATGTGTTGTTTGGTTCACCAAGGAACACATAACTGACAATGGATTAGGACATATCAGGTCATCATTTATCTATCATTCCTCCCTGAGTTAGGTGGTCTACTCAACAAATTTTATCCAGGCACATCAGCCCCACGGAACACAAATGAGGACAGCTTCCATAACTGGCAACGGGGGAAAGCACTGAGACTTCTCATTCAACTCAAGTACTCAGCTCTACCACATAAATACCTAAAGGAGGTCAGCTGATAAAGATGAAAAAACCTGTTGTCTACATGGTGCTATCTTGTGAATTTTTTCTTTTTTTTTCTTTTCTTTTATTCTGATCATTCAGGAATTAGAACCTTGAAAATTTAAATGCAAAGTCAAAGTCATTTTTCTCGGGGAAGAAACAGCTAGAACTAACCCCCAGGATAAAGTAGAGAACAGACTGGTCAGAATTACACCGAACAATTTGTGTTACTAAATAAACCACAAAGATTTCTAAGAACTCAGTACCGATAAGCATTTAATTTTATTCTGCTAAAAGTATTTTTTTGTTGTTTTCAGGAATAATCAACATATTTTTACCAATTGAGATAGCAACAGTGAAAATGGAAAAGAAATGAGCCACAACTCTGGACCACAACTGCCTTTTCCCCATAAGAATGTAAACACTGTAATATGACCAGGGCCTGGTCCCACCAATCTCTGGCTATTTAAGGATATCCGGGCCCCCTGACCATCTATCCATTCCTCCCTCCTCCTTCTGGAAGTCTGGATTGGAAAGGATGCATGAAAAGAAGAGTTGATGCTTTCTGAGTACCTGATCTAATGATCCTCTCCATTAGTGAGCTGAAAGCAATTTAGAGTTATTGAATAATATGTAAAGACCTTTCAGAATAAATCACTTCCATTTCAGTCAATGAGCACAAGACTCCAGCATGAACTTGTAAAAAGCTTAGGGTCCCACCAGAACCCAATCAATACAGGTGAAAATAGAATATATGGTTTTCAGGTCAAATTATTACTATCCTTGCAGGTGATTTTAGCAAACCATCAATGCAAACGTTCAGAATCGTACTGGAGCCAAAGAAAAGCGTTGTCATGAGCTGAACAGCCTGAGACCCATTCCCTAGTCTCTCTGAACCTCATTTGGCTTTCTCATCTGTAAAATACCTGGCTCTCAGGAGTGTTATAAGACTATAACCTCTTCAAGATGCTGTTAAAAATAGTGTCAATAATTTATCCACACAAAAAAAATCTGCAGTCTACATAGTAAGTTCTTAACATGGAAAGAAGGAAGGACTGGGAGAGACAGACCCACCATGGTTACCCTCCTGACAAAACTGTGAAGTATGCCCAGTTTGTTCTGAATTTTGTCACCTCCTTTATAAATGACTACAATTTTCTGCCTTCTGGTACCTCCCCAAACCAAGGCACAGTCCCCTCATGTGGCCCCTTCCATGGCTCTTTACCGACCCCGTCCTTCTCCCAGCACCCGGGCTGGCCCTTCTGTCCTCCCTCTGCTGCCATGTATTAGATAGTAGACATTCCAATCACCTGCTAAATTCAAAAATACCTTTCCCCAGACCCCACTCCCAGAGACTCTGAATGATTTGGCTTGGCATGGGCTGTGCAGCTGTGTTTTAAAAGCCCCCAAGGTGATTGTCATGAGCAATCAGGGCTGAGAACCACTGTTCTAGACAAGCCCCCCTAATTTGGAAAGGGCTTAGAACCTGCATTAGGAACAGTGCTTTGAGGTTTCAGGACATTCCTTTTAGTGTCTATTATTTTCCTCTCTTATCTGTGGATTTTATCTTTCTAGCTAGATTGACAAGCATAATTACTTCTTTGTCTTTATTCGCCTCCTCTGCTCTCTGTTCACACTCAACATCTGCTAAATGTGCTAAAAGGTGCATAGACATAACCTACTGTTTCTCATCCTTCTCTACTACCTAGTCCTGAAGACTTTCCCCTGTCACTTTCACTGGGCGGCATGGCGTGTGGCTGCTGTGTTCCAGGTGGCTCCCAGCCTAGGTCTGACCACCTAATGTGAATGCAGTGCTGTTTGCATGATATAATTAAACAGGGTAGGAAGAGCAGCTATTAAAATAGCCTATTCCCAAGCTCTCCTAAAAGCAGAAACAATTTTGCTACTGTTCAAAAGCCTTTGAGTAAAAATCACTTTAAAAGAAGTGGAAGATTAGAAGAAAGGTTTACTGGAAATCAACCATTGCTCAAAAAGTAGATTTAATAGCAAGAGCTGTAAACACAGGTCATTTCAAGCATCAAGCCTTCAGAAGGCTTGAGTGGCAGCCTAAATATAAATCATAATCCAAGAGATGAACCAGAACCGGAGGGAATGAATCTCCATTTGGCCTCTGCCTTGTTTTATAACTTGGAAAACCGTCTCTGTTCTCCTTTCTAAAAAATGGATATAAAATCATGAAACCATCAGAACTGGAAAGACCTCCAGAGACCATCTCTAGTTCAACATCTCATTGCTTGTAAAAAGACCCCTCAGCTATCTGATGGTGGTCATCAACCTCGCCTTGGGGTAATTCCAAAGAACGGCAGCTCCGATCACACCACATGACAAGCTCTCCCAATTTTAGACAGGTCTGTTTTAAAGTTCTGCCTTAGCCTGAGTGGTAATCTGCTGTCATTTCCCCACATACCCCACCATCCTCTGTGTCCTCCTCCCCTCCCCACTAATACGTCCATCATCTGTAGCAACACCTAAGTCACTACCCCCTTTCAGTATTTGAAAAAAGCTAGTACATGAAAAAAGCCGTATGTCTCTACTTCTCCAGACGACCTATCTCCCGGATCCTCAAATTACTCACATGAAATTATTTTGAGACCAGCCACCTTCCTAACCACCCTTCTCTGGATACACCCCAGTTTGGCCATGTTCCTTTAAAGGATGGATCCCAGAACTGAATAATGCACTCCTTTCTTCAACAAACACTTGTTGGATGCTTAATGTGCGCCGGCTCTCAGTCTGGCCCTAGAGACAGAAATGAATCCACCAGGCCTGGCACCAAGTCCAGCTGAGGAGAAAGTCAAACCAAACCATTGAGAGAAGGTGCAGGGAATACTCTGAGGAAGAAAGCATGAGGTGCCTGGGAGCATGGAACAGGTTTGCCTGACACATTCTGGGATAAAGTTCCAGAAAGGTTTCCTTGAAGAAACAACTTTTAAACTGAAACACTATGTTCTATTTAAACAGGCTAGATTTTTATTAGCTTCTTTGGCAGCCCATCACACTGGTGACACTGAGACTGAAATCAACTAAAATCCTTGCCTTTTTTCACATGTCTCTCCCCACCCTATATTTGTGCAGTTTGATTTGGGGACCTGAGGACAGAATTTGACATTTATCTCTATTAGGTTTCTTCTAGTTAAGGTTGACAGCTTTGATTCCTGATTTTCCCATCCAATTTTTTAGCCATCCTTCCACCTAGAGTCATTCAAAAACCATTAAACATGACTTTGAAGTTGTCAACAGGTCATTGAAAAAAGTCAAGAGCTCCCTTCAGGTGATATCAGTCCATTAATCAGCACTGTGAGGATACAGTTACTGACCCAGCCACGAATCCACCCCAATCTCAGGCAGGAGCTTTCGAACTTTTGTCTTTGGTAGAGGAAGTTCTCTATCAAACAAAAGGCAAAAGTATCCCAATATATAAACAGATAACAGAGGAGCTGGTCTAGGTGAAGCAGAGGTGGAGAGAGTGCAACCTGCTAGGGCTCCCTTTCCTCCCCATCAGAGCTGTCAAGAAACCTTGGTGGCACCATATTGCATCCATGAAGCCCCCTTTGGAAGCCAGCCATCTTGCCCACAAGAATATCATGAGAGATGGTATTCAAAGGTGTGAGGGAATCAAGAGATTATCTACCCAATTAGTAAGAGTCCAGCAAGTCAAGAAGACACAGTAGTCACTTTTCCATATGACTTATTCACAACAAACCAATGATAGTCCTTCACGAAAACTAACCATAATTCATTCTAATATTTTATTTCACTATCAAAATCTACTTCTCCCTCCCCTTTTGGAAATAGGGAAAATTTCCTATCTCCATCTTCTGACATTTTTCCTATTCTCCCCATTTCTGAAAGATTACAGTCAGAGTTCCAAGATCATGTGGGAAAGTTTTCACATCCTAGGACATTGTTTGGGCCTAGAAACTTGAGCACTACTAGCTTATAAGCTTCTTGAAGGTAGAGGCCATACATATTCATCTTGGTTTCTCAAGAGCCTAATATAGCACCTGATGCAAAACTGATACAAAAATAATGTTCAAATATCAGGTTGCTTGTTAGTCTGTTAGTTGTCTAAAATATTGAAATGCTCTCTGTGACCTTCTCACCCAGTTTGGATTTCAATTCAGTTATCTATATAGAAGCAAATTATGAGTTCAGTGTTTTGACTTTCTCCTTGTTGTCACTTAACTTTGTACTGTGGGGACCAGAATTGGCCACCTCAAGATGTGTCTCTTTACTGTATTATCACTGAAGGAGGCTTTGACCTTTCCCACCCCCACTAACTGTCTGAAGGGATTTGGGATGGAATGCCTGTCCCCAGGACAGGCCATCACCATGGATAACTCTGGGAGGGTTTTTGCTACACCAGTTCTTATGAAAGTTCTGTTTACCAGACATTTACATTTGTAAGGAAAATCTCCATTTGTAAAGGTATCTCCTCTGTACTGGGAAGAGGGGCAGATGACCTCATCTCTAGAAACTTGTCAGTGTGGAAGGCGAGGCCTTAAATCTGCAAAATAATCTTACTGTATTTTTCTGGTAATCTCCCATAGCTGACCCACCCCCAATATCCTCGTTTGTCTATTTAAGGGGAGAACCTCCGCCATTTTGTTGAGAGAGACTCAGTTTCCCCGAGTCTCTCCCGTGCATACATGTTATAAAACTTTGATTTTCTCCTGTTATTCGGCCTCACATCAATTTAATATGTAGCCCAGCCAGAAAGGACCCAGAGTGAGTAGAGAATGCTCTTTCTCCCCTTAAAAAAACCTTTAAATGTCCAGAACTATCTTAGAAATGACAAACTGCTAGACTCCAATCTCCTGCCACCACAGCTCACTGCTCAAGTCTTTAGAGCATCCTTTGCACTAATGATAATTTATTTAGGTACGTCTGTGACCAAAGAAAACTGATGAAATGGTATCACACACTCCAGAGAGAAATGCAAATTACTTACAAATGATCCACAAGTGGGCACCTAAAAATGTGCTAGTTTAGATGTGTTCTGTCATGGTTAAACCTTCAGACGCCCCAGGTGAAAGAAGGGAAAGTTGACAATATAAGGGGGGGGAGAGGCAGGCAGAGAAAGAGAGAGCAGTGGGTGCCTCAAGTAACTTAAGTTTCCCGTTACCATCTCAAAAACCAGGGACTCCAGACCGAAAAATCCAGACTATTAATAACTGTAAGATTTCAATGTCTCAGTATTATAATCCTCTTTATAGATAAATCTTTGTCAATTTTTCTTAGGAAAAAATCCTAAAGGTTGTAATTCAGTAATAATTTAATAAATAAATATGTAAAATTTTATGACTTTTGAAACTGTGAAATTCAACTTCAGAAAGTTGTACTAGTTTTTACCCCACCAGCTTTTACCCCACCAGCAGAGTCTGTTAGTGCCTCCTCATACCCCTGATGATACTTCACATTATTAAACAAACAAAAAAAAACCTTTGCCAATTTGATTGACAGAGTGGTGCCTCATTTTTTAACTTGCATTTCTCTGATTCCTAAAGAGGTTGAAAATTTTTCATATATTTATTCATCATTTGTATTGTTTTTGCAAATTACTTTTTTATATCTATTGTTCAGTTTTTCCCTTCAGGTATTCACTTTTCTTATTGATTTGTTGAAGCTCTTCATATATTTAGTGATACTAATTCATTTGTCACATGTCAAACATTTTTCCAGCTTACCACTTCAATTTTAACTTTATGGTGATTTTTGACATACAGGAAGTTTGTTTTCTTTTTCTCCTGTAATCTAGTTATTCAACTTTTATAGTTTCTCCCTTTGGTGCCATGTGTAGAAAACTTTCCCAAGTTCAAGATTATATAAAATTTTCCCATATTTTATTCAGGCACCTTTACAGTTTTATTTTTTTAATTAATTAACTTATTTTCTTTTTTTTGAGGAAGATTGGCCCTGAGCTAACATCTGTTGCCAATCTTCCTCTTTTTCTTTTTTTCCCTCCCCAAAGCCCCAGTACATAATTGTATATCCTAGTTGTAGGTCCTTCTAGTTCTTCTATGTGGGATGCCACCCCAGCATGGCTTGATGAGCAGTGAGTAGGGCCACACCCAGGACCCAAACTAGCAAACCCTGGGCCACCAAAGTGGAACTCACGAACTTAACCACTACGCCACCTGGCCAGCCCCTATTTTTTACATTTAAACACTTAATCCATTTGGAATTTATTCAAATATATGACATAAAGTCAAGACTGTACTCATTTTGTTCCAAATGGTTAGCCAGCTGTCCCAACACCATTTCCTGAATTAATTTGTCTTTTTTCCACTGATTTGAAAGGCTGCCTTTTACATATACATCATCTCCACTCATGTGTCTTTCTCATAGGGATCTCAAAACTCAGCATATCCACAACTGAAATTCACAATCTTCCCCTCTTCTCCAGTGTTCTCCAACTCTGTGAATGGCTACTTACTTACTAAGTTTTCATGTCAAGAACTTGGTTATTCCTTACCCCTGCCCTCCCCATCACCACTTCACTCCTCACACACACATACCAAATCACTAAATTTTAGTCAATTCTTGTCTCTAAAATAGAACTCAATCCACTTTCTACCCAACTCTACCACTACGGCTGCCGTCCAAAATGCCCTCTTATCTTTCCTGCAACAGCCTCTTCACTGGGCCCCAAATCCACTCTTGGTCCCTCAAGCACATTAAATGTAAATCAGATAATGCCATTTCCCTACTGGCAACCTCAGATGGCTTCCACTGCTCTTAGAACAAAACTCAAAATTATTTACACAATATGTAAGGCCTGTACGATCTAGCCCCTGCCTACCTCCACCGCATGCCACACTTCTGCTCTTGCCCAATTTCCAGACACACCAGCCATCTTTTTGTTCCTGGAAGGCTCCCAGATGCTTTTCCTCTCAAGAGCTTTCATGTGTGATGTTCCTTCCATGTTCCATACTAACCTTCTTCCTCTCCCACCCTGTTCCTCTTTCCCACACACATGCCTGCCAAACTCCAGCTTAAATGCCATCCCCTCAAAGAAGCCTTCTGTAACCCCCCCCCGACCACATTAGTTTCCCCTGTAGAAATGCCCTCATTGCACCTAGTACTTCTCCATTGTGCCACTTCTCATGTGTTACTACCTTACAAATGTTTGCCAACATTATCTCCCTCCAGTGGCAGCTCTGGTAGCTCAGGGCTGTGCCAATTGTTCACCACCATCTCGTCACCCTTCACAGAGAGCCTGGCACACTGCTGAATGCATGTGTGTTTGACCATACTGTCAGACTCACACAGTCCTAAGTCAAAGGAATTACCCTTCCGTCTGAATTCTAATTATTACAAGTACACGCTCCCTCCTAAGGTTTCTAGCCATGGCTGAAAAGAACATTCTTTGATGGGAAACTGCAGGTTCCACCTGGAGAGCCCATTACTCTTTCTGCTTCTATCCCTTAAATGCATTCACAAATTTCAAATTTCTGCTCAGAAAGTGCTTCCAGATCCACAGATCCCAGAGTCCAGGTTTGGAGGTCTGCTAAACGTGTCCTGACATTCATGTATCCAACAAATATTTATTGCTCATCAACGGTGCACAGCTGAGCCTCATAACTGAAACTATTTTTATTATTCTCCCTCTATATGATTCTCTCTCCCAAAACACGTCTATTTACCAATTATTCATTTGCTTTTCCCATGGGATAATCACTGTGTCACCATGCAAGGTCTATAAAAGACCAATTAAAAGCAAAGAAACTGGATTTTAGTAGTCTGTGCTACCTCATCACAATCAGATAAATACACAGCTTCCTTAAGACTCCTTTGTAACAGTCTGAACCATCACCAACAGCCCCCATCCTGCAGCCTGTTACCCCAGCCGGAACCCTAGGGGTCAGCGGAAACAAAGAGAAGAAACTCAGGCCTGGTGTCAATCCACCCCCAACCACACACAAAGGGTTGCCACCTCAACTTTCCTTAATAACCCTTAGCTCCAGTCAACTTTATGAAAGCTGCTTTCCAAAAGCATCAAAATGTGGGACCGGCGCTGTGCCATAGTGGTTAAGTTTGGCACACTTAACTTCGGTGGCCTGGGTTTGTGCATTCAGATCCCAGGCACAGACCTACACCATTCATCAGCCATGCTGTGGCAGCAACCCACACAAAAAGTAGGGAAAGACTAGCACACTTGTTAGCTCAGGGCTAATCTTCCTCAGGGGAAAAAAAATTCTAAACAAAAGCATCAAAATGCAATCTTGTGTTGTGACTGGGAGAAGTTTGAGAACCATAAGAGAAAGAGTATAAAACTGCATGAAAGGTTTGGCAACAATCTAAGTCACCTCCCCAAGGAGGGCAGCTCTGGGGCTGTAGCTACCATACACCCCACCCCAATCTATTTCTTACTAGAGTCCAGCTTCCTCCGTTGGAGTCCCAGCTCACTGCGACTTGCTCTCTTCTCCCAGGACGCCAGAGGTGTAAGGGGGTCTGCAAAGTAGCACCCCGCCTGTCAGATTCCTGGCCTAGACTTCAGGGCATAATTGCAGCCATATTCTCCCTACCTTTTCCTTGACACCCGCCCCTCCCTGGGTTCCCTGACTCTGCTGCTTCCTGAACCGCATCACCACTTTTGCTCCAGAGCGAGGCTTTCCAGTCCAGAGCTATGGAACCCCAAAGGCATTTCTGGTTAAGAGTGGGTTACAGATTTTCTATTACTAATCACAAAAGCTTATTTTAATCTTCTATATGTTATTTAACTAAGAACTAAGTGATCAGTCAAACATCTATGTACTTGAAAAATAAAATTATTTTATTTTTTAATTCCACAGCAAAATACAATCATTCTCAAAACTATACCATACTGTAACTATACATGCCGATAAGGGTGACACGAAGCACACATGGCAAGTGACTCATTTTTACTGCCTTTAAAAGGAAGCACAACTTCGCACCCCTTTACTCTTTATTAAATAAAGATCACACTGATGTTTATTAAAATAACCAATAGATTTGGCTCTTTGACATGAGCCAACCCAATGTAAACAAGGACTCTGAAAAATAAAAACTCCCCGAGCCATTTTTATGTCTCAGTAAAAGGCTTCAGACTGGAAAAAGAAAGTGCATTACATTTTTTATTAGTCAAGTATAGTTGGCTGGAAATCAGCCTGTTTTTCTCCCTTCCCTATTTACAAATTGCACTTTATTACTTGGCTCTTTCAATAGCAGCTCCTAAAAGGAGATCATTTCTCCTCAAGTACTTACACACGTTAGCCCGGAGTTTTAACCCATCTCTTTGTTGGGGAGCCAGCCTCCTAAGGAAGGGTATGACTTCAACTCACAAAGCCCACAAATCTAAATCAACGACAACACCCATATCTAGCTCTGTACTCAGCCTCCAGGAGCAACATAAGAAAACATATTTAAAAATTACTTTGGAGGCTATATTTTAACTTGCCAAAATTCTGGCAAGTTTAGAAAATGCTCTAAAGGAGTCATCCCAACAAAACACAACTCCACTTTAAGTCACAATTCCTAAGGAACCTCAGGGTAGGTGTTGGATCAGAAAATAGCAGGGGTCTTGAGTCAGACAGCCTGGATTAGATTCCTGGCTCCACTTTTTACTGCTGTGTGACTGCAGGCAAATCACTCAACCTTTCTCTGCCTCGATTTCCTCATCTGCCAAATGGGTGGTGTTACTTTGACTCCTTACTGGATTCCATCTTCTGTTCTCACTTTAGTCTCAGCTAATGGCTACAGCTGGGGATGTCTGTGCTAATGGGGGATATAGCTATACATTTCTTATTTTCATTCTGTCTTATTTTCCTTCCACTTCTAGTTCACACCTATAGACTCATGATTAATAATAGAACAAATATGAAAGAGGCAGAAGGCAAAGTGCGGTTCTGGCTGATGAGCCTTATGTCAGTTTTTATGGCATCAAGTGTGACACCAGGCACACAGAATTACATGGTATAGAATACTTAATAATAGAAGAAAATATCTGCAATATATTAAGTGGGGGGAAAGGTTGGAAAATTATATACGTGCATGTGGGTACACAAATACATATGTAGATATATATATATATATGATTCAAAATTATGCATAAAAGTATTGGAAAGTTATGCACCAAAAATGGCAACTGTGGTTAGCAATAGCTTATAAGATTACAGTGACTTATTTTCCTTCTCTGTGCTTTTCTGAACCTTCCCGAATTCCTACAATTAATTAATAGATTTAAAAATCAGAAAAAAAAAGGGGGGTTTTTACAAAGACATTTTTTCCCAGAAAACAATGTTCCTAATGAAGTTGCATCACGTACAAAATCTGTGCAAGTGATAATGATAATCGCTAATACTTCCTTAGCATTTCTTATGCACCAGACACTGTAGTAAGTACATTACATAAATCATCTCATTTAGTCTTCGCACTTGATAATGCACCCGCTCAGTGATGTCGATTGTTCTGACCCCCATTTTGCAGATGAAAAAACTCAAGTTACTCACATGAAATCACACAGCTGGTAAGTGGTGGAGCCCAAGGTATGAACCCAGGGCATCCGACTCCAGAACGCCCTCTCTCGTGTGCTGGCAGCTAGGCTTCCTGCCTCCATCCACATTGCTTCCCAAACACCCAAACTTTTGTTCTCGATTTTTATGTCTTCCATGCTCTTTTGGCTCTCCCCCTTTGGGGACGGGGATGGAAAAAGACAATGTGTGCACTTATTGCATGAGGTGAAAATCAGACATCCACTACACATACAGTATCTCTGCTTTAAACACACACACCTTCCCGAAGGGGACGCGGGAACATGCAGGATCAAACAGAGACTAGCACTGACCACTAGGCAACCCCCCTACTATGGGCTCTCCCAGCACCTTGAACCTCTTCTTCCTGACCCTCGTCCCAGTTGTATTTTACATTTGCATATTGTTTGACTCCTTACTACATGATGGCACTATTCGAGCACTTTACATGTATTTCTTTTCTTCTCATCACTGTCGTCCCCATTTACACATAAGGAACCTGAGCCCCAGAGAAGTTAAGAAATGTGCTCAAGGTCACAGAGCTAGTAAGTGGTGGAGCTGGGGTTGGCTGCTGGCTCTAGAGTCATCTCTCTTGAACGAATGAATAAATGAATGAATGAAGGTACACTCTCAATTTTCTAAAAAACCTTCTATCTGTCATTAGAATTGTTTAGTTTATTTCTGTAGGTCCTGAATATTTCTCATAAATCGTATTTCTAATATTTTTAATTTTTATTACTATTGTGAATGGAATTTTTTAAATTATTATTTTCTAATTGGTTATTGGAGATACTCAGGAAAACTGGAGATGTTCACATGTCTGTAACCTTTGTAAACTTACTGAACTATCCCATTAACTGTAATAACTTTAGTTGATTCTCCATTATTTTAGCTAATCTCTTAATTTTTGTAAATAATTTTGTCTCTTCCTTTCCAATATGAAGATATCATCTTTTTTTCATGTTGTCTAACTACACTGTCAGGCTGTCCCAAAACTACATCAAATAATAATGAGAGCGGGAATCTTTGTCTTGTATTTTATTTTACTGGAGATGCTCCTAGTGACTCACTATTGAGTATGACACTGGCTGTTGGCTTAATACTCTTTCATCATATTAAGGAACTAGTCTTTAAGTCTCTTTTACTAAGAGTTTTTATCAGAAACGGATACCAAATTTCATCATCAAATGCCTTTTCAGTGCTGAGAAAATTATGATTTTCCTCCTAGCTATTCATAATGAATATTGTTAATGTATTTTATATCATCGAATCATATTTTCTATTCTGTTTCTACCTGGTCTGGATGAGGAGCTTTTTTTTTTAATACATCAAAATTAAAATTAACTAATATTAACTAATATTTAGTTTAAATTTAATTTTTATTTTTATTTGAATTTAATTAGAATTTTTTAAACTACATCCATAGATACTCACTGCCTATCTTCAGTCTCTCTTTACCACCCACACCTCAAGCCCAATCCATCCTCTGTGACACCAACACAGCCACTTTTCCAAATCACAAAGATGGCTCTTTCTGTCTTATACTGAGAAATCCGCAACACTGCCACGTTGTCTGCACAACAAAGTACACATCTCTTAGCATGATAATTGTTACCCTTTATAATATGGCTCCAAACTACCTTTCAATCTTCATTTCGACCATGATTCCAAATGCCCCTCACTCATGACTCCTTTTCTCATGATTTGCCTGGAAGGTCCTTCCTTACTGTCTTCACTGGGACAAGCGTTTACTTTCTTGGGCCAGCACAACTGCGCCTCTTCTACGGCCCTCCTGACAGTTCCCCACCATCTCATCCCTACTTCTGCTGCATCCCCAGAGCACCGAGTGTAGATTCTGCCATGGGCCCCACCACAGCCCGGCTTGTGCATGGTTACCCATTTAGAGCACAGGTCAGCAAACTTCACCTATGGAGGGGCAAATGGTAAAAATTTTAGGCTTTCCAGGCCACATTTGACCTCTGCTGTATTTTTTTTCCTTACATTTTAATAATGTAGAAACCATTCTTAGCTCACAGGCCATAAAAAAAAAAACACACACACACACAAAGAAACCAAACAGGCAACTAGCTATAGCCTCTAATTTGCCTACTCCTGGCTTAGAGGTTCATCTCTTCCACCGGACTGAAATCTTTATATTCCCCAGCTCCTGGCACATAGAAGGTGTTCAAATCATTGAAATCAACTGAAATGAAACATCAATAATTTATCCTGATGAGTCAAATACATCCCTGGACAATTCCCACAAATCTTGAACTATCTCAACAAAAATCACTTTGCATTTGGAGTCTCTTAGGCATCTGGTCTTTAAAAGTAAGCTGTACCCCTGGGTGAAGGGGGAAGGAGATGCTTTTTGCCTCATTTGGTATGAAAAACTGTGATGTTTGGCCAAAGAGCCTCTCCCTCCCCAAACGCAGAAAAAGTGCTTCTCCTATGAGGGAGTTCAAAGCTAGACCTCTCCCTGAGCCCCCACACAGAATATGGGGGCCAAGAATAATGCCGGCGAACTCCAGCTTTTCAAGGAACCCACTCAGTTTCTCATTGCAGAAAATCATCTAGACCTGTGATACTATTTTGAACTCTTCCCTGATATCCAGCCTAGCTGTCAGTGATGCATTTAGCCCCATCTCACCATAAGTGGGGAAAAGCATTTTTCCAAGTCATTAAATGCCAGAGAAACACTGGTGTTACCATTATTATTGCTATCACCAGGTTCCCTGGTCCTCCCAAACCAAAAATGCTCCAGAAAGGTAATGATCACCCCTCTCTGGTTAAGGAACCAACACTTTTCAGCTGTTAGAGATGAGCAGCACTTTAATGGCATGATCTCTATCGTCACGTCAGGGGCTCAGCTCCTGGCTTGCTGGGGCTCCCAAGAGAGGGAGCCGGTGAGGAAGGAGAGGAAGCCAGGAGCAGACAGAGCGGTTGCTGAGGAGGAAATGGCCCTCTGTGCACCTGCTCTGGGAGGCCAGGAGTCCAGTCTAAGTTTCCAAAGGGACAAGGTAAACTTGAGGCTAATTCCACTCATCCCTACAACAGCACGCCCACCTGGGCTCAGGAGGCAAAGCACAGAAGGTCCAGACAGCATCAATCTTCAAGCTGGGCGGGACTTTTGAACGTCTGTTTAGAACAGGAGCCCAGTCAGCATCACACCCCCCACATAACAAAGCTGGCCGAGAGCTGGATGTGCTGTCGGGATCTCCTCCTGCAGACCGGCGTTCAGGGGAGGACTCCAGGTCCAGGAAGCATCTGGAGTGAAGGGCGGGAAGGAGCCAGTGAGACTGGGTCACCCTGCAGGGGGAAGGTCACAGCCAGCACAGCCTCCAGTTCCTGAGGCACCAGGTGGGTTTCAACAAACCAAATCCCAGATCTTACTTCCTAGAGGAGGTGAGGTACCTAATGTGCACTAGAACGGAGCTGAGGGTGCCTAGAGAGGGCCAGTGAAAATCCACCTTCCCCAGACAGAATCAGCAGCCCTGAAGGACTAGGTACCTGTGACCTAGTCATGGAGAGGGCTTGGCTCCCTAAGTGTTAGTTGTCCCCAGGAGAAGCCATCATTTCACACATAAAAGCTCCTGAATTCAAATGATCTGTTTTTGTAAGACTCAAGTTCTACCCAGTACAGAATCACATCAGCCCAGCCACCGCCATCCAACCAGGTGAGCAAGAGCATGTCCCTCTACCCTCAGCATCCTCACTGCCCATGGACTTACGCCACTGTATGCTTCCCTTTGAGGGGCTTCCCAAGCACAATTAAACCCACTGTGTGCAGTACATGAAAAATCAGAAGAGTTAAAACACCCTAGTAAGAAGGGGACTAAGATTGCAAATGGAAACGAAAGGGGGGAGAAAATGACAAACGTTGCGTGGACACACAGAATAGGTCACAACCAACGCCATCAACATCTCTTTTAGCTTGATGTCAATGGGTACACAATCAAATCTTCTGAGCAGATGTGTTTATAAGCAGACATTTCACGCTGACCTGTTTATAAAGAGAAGAGCTTCCTTACTCAAAATCACCCTTGGCTCACAACACGTTCAGAAACACCAGCATCACTTACAGCCAGGTAGTTATGCTGCACCATGTTCTACATTCCCTTCACACGGGCCCCACCACACTAAAAACAGTCATGCACCGGTGATTAAGAAGAGAGACACACGCTCCTGAAAATTAGGGGATTTGGTTAAATGGGGGGACTGCAACCTACAGATGGAAGCAAAGAAACCAACCAAAATAAAACTTTAAATTAGTAAACTAGCAGTGCTCTACTAATCATGCAGAAAGCAAGGATAGAAAACATAGAAAAGAAGGCGTGGTACGTTACCCAAAAGCCCTGCTAAAGACCGCATGTCCTTCTCCATCAGCATGTAAATCTCTTCCTCTGAGAAACGGCCAATGCCGTGGCCGTGCATCTCGCGTTTCACAATTCCTTTCGTTATGTGGCACACGACCCACCTCAGCAGGTTACTGAAGGGACCACCACCACTAAGAGAGAGCATCTTCCGGGTCTCATTGAGATTGTCCACCCACTGGCAATAAGCTAACGTCCTGGAATTGTGTGGAAACAAGTTACTACTGTGCATTAGATACATACCAGCTCCACTGAGGCAGTTTGCAATGAGTGGCTCAAAATTCAGCACACTCTGGAGGCACTGAATCATGGCAGCTTTTACGAAGAGCAGCCTGCAAGGCAGATATTACAACAGGCTCCAGTGGATGACTAAAGTTAAGGGCCTATGAGAGAAACAGTAACAGATCCAGATAACCAGGCCACGTTACAATTCCACCACGTGGCTCCTGGCACCGCCCTCAGACCTCCCCCTCTCCCACCTCCCAAGGCCATGCTCCTGCTTTCTCTTAGGCGACCCCACAGAAAACAAGTAGAAACCCACTTTAACAGGCTTTCAGGCAGGATAGCGCATACCTATGGGGGCCCAGGAAAGGAGGTGGCAATGACTGGGGAGCTGGTTTCCTTCTCTTTCTTGACCAAAGTAATGGTTACACAGGTATACGCTCTGTGTTAATTAATTAAGCTACATATTTTTGTTCTGCACATTTTGCATATGCATTTCACAATATAAAAGTTTTTTTAAAAAAGAAACTTTTTGCCTTTTTGACAGAGGATTAGGGAGTAGGTATACCTGTCCATGTTTATTATAAATTATAAATATTATGTAAATCACTCATTCTCAAGAAAGCCAACTTTCTGCTTCAGTTTGTTCTCCAGGACTCTCTATACAAATACCAAAGGGACTTAGTTGAATCATTTTTCCCATCTGGGTGGTGCTTGTGGCAAACTCGCCCATCCAGGGGCTCCTATGCAATGTGTACAGATAGCTAAGCAGCTGATTCACTGTTCATGCGTCATGCTGGCTGCAATACCTAGGCCTCTGCTGATTTTGTTCTCTGAAACTGTGCAATTGCAGGAATGTTTTTATGGTTAACAGTATTGGTAGATAGAAATTAAAAAGGTTTCCTACGGAAGGCTGAGAAAAATATAGCTGTGGGAGTACAGACATAAGATATTTTAGTTTTTCCCCATATGTACTGGCAGTCATCTCTACTCCTAGGGTTGGTTGATGTAACAGTAATGGCCACTTCGAAAAAATCAGAAGAAAAATATTTTTATGGAGAGAACGCAGGAATTATAATAAATTGTAGCTACTTTCCACCTCAAGAAAAAAAAATCAAAAAAAGAGCCCTGAAATTTTGATCATTTTATATAGTTCTATTCTTTTCGGTGTTCTTTCCTCTAAAAAAATGAAAATAAGAAACAGAAGATTTCTCTAAAATTTTTTAAGCTTTCCTGATTTTTACTGAAAAGTCCTACAACCAATTTCAACACACTCTCTGCGCGGCAACCATAACTCTTCTTTATTACCTTTTTAAAAGAATGCCTACAAATCTTGTTAGAAAGCTATGTGTACCTCTTTTTTATAAGCCTCTCAAAGTATTGAGGAGTCAAGAAATGGATTTTGCTTATAGGAGGAAGGAGGACATCGCAATGGTGACTAATGTGTACAGTCAGAGTAGTCAAGGGAGCTTTTGATATAAAAGATCTCATAATTATTCTAGTAAATTCTTCAGAAACATGCAAACTAAATGCTTTTCTATCTGCTCTTCTTTTTACACCTGAAGCCATTAAGGTGTCAATTTTCACATTCCATTAGAATAATCCAGCACTTTGATTCTAACTGTACTAAAATCTAAATTTATAATAAAAGGGCTATACCATCTTTAATTATTTTGGAAGTCAGTGATCTGAGAATAAAACTAACTTATCCAAGTTAAGCATGACCAGGTAATTATGGCATCCAGGAAGTATCTAAAGCATAAAAATGAGGAATATGGTGGCTCTAAGCTTACAGGTTGATGTGAAAAATGATACATTCTTTCCAGACAAATTACACAGGTTTTGTCATAAGCATCACTGACCTTGAAGAATGAGCAGAAGTTCACCAGGCAGAGCAGAGGGAGGAGGCATGTGCATGAAGAGCACTGGCTGGTTGATGAACTACAAGAACTTTAGAACGGGTGGGTGGGGTACAGGGTGCCTGAAGAAGCTGGTAAGAGTTTGAGGCTAGAAGGGGGGCAAGAAGCAGATCAGGATGGGCCTGACGCAAAGGAAGCTGAACTTTATTTTGAAAGCAAACCTCAACCACTGAAAGGTTTTAAGTAGACAAGAAACAATCCAATTTGTGGTGATGTGAGGGAAGGGCTGGAAGTGGAAAAACTGGCAGAGGAAAGCCAATTAGAAGACCATGGCAAGACCAGGCAAGAAATGATGCTGAACTAAGGCAATGGCAGAGAGGATGGTGTACAGGGAAGGCATAGGAGAGAAACTGAGATATGAGAAAAAGTATCTATTGACCAATGAATACACAGGATTAGATATAAGGAGAAATTAGGTATTTTCTCCCAGACTGATAGTTTGAATGGATGCTAATGCCATTAACCACTACTGGCATAAGCCAGGTGGAACAGATTTAGGTGATGAAAGATGAGTTAACCTGTTGCATTTGAATGTCCCATGGAACCCCCAAGTGAGGATGTCCAAAAGGTTGAGAACTCAGGGGATAGGTTTAGACTCAAGATAGAGGATTTGTGGGCAGGGGCATGGTGGTGGTAGTTCTAAAACTGTAAGAGGAGATGAGGTCACCTAAGAAAGTTTCTAGGGTAAAGAGTGGTGTTGGGGAAACCACAGTTCAAGGGCAAGTTAGAAGATGAGAAGGCCAGGCTGGAAGGTCCAGCTTGGAAAGAAGTAGGGACATCGCTTTCTCTGAGACAGAGAGAAGAAGGGTGTTGCAAGAGGTAAGGGGCTGCAGAGGGGTTCAGAGGTCCTGCCTGATGACTTTAGTTTCCTCTGTAGAGTTGAAAATGAGGGCACGTGCAGAGGATGAGGATGAACCAATGGGGAGAGGGTTTTAGAAGACTAATGGTTATAGTACCAGCTGGGCATGGAAAGGGCAGCTGCTCTGGGCCACCCAGCTGAGCAGAGAGGAGGCCCCACCAATGCAATGGTTCTCTCCTGCACCAGCAGGATGAGTGCAGGGCCCAGAAGAAGGAATACTGGGTTGATTTGGAATTTTCAGCTAGTAGCAACCTCAGAACTGTCTGGTCTTCCTCCCTTCTCTTTCCTGTCCTGCTCTTGATTTCTTTCCTCTCTTTCATTCCCTGTGCCCAATACAGTAGACCAGCATCAGGGAAGAGAAGCAAACGAGGGCCAGGCAGGCTCTTTAAGGGTTAAGCCCTATGAAGTGTGTACTATATAAATTTTAAATCCCAAAGAAAAATCCCAAAAGGGCTTCATGGATTCCTAAATCAATTACTACAGGCAGAAGACATCACTTCCACATGCTTCCAAATCAGTACAACTGCAAATCCACCTCCTCCCACAACTGAGCTTCCTGAAAACTCTATTCACAAGGTGGGGGCTTCCACTCCCCACCCCAATCCATCAAAACCACTCTCATCCAAGTTCACAACCCCTCATTGTTGCAAAATCCAAATAAACCTTCTTTCTACACTGATCTTTCTTGAAGTCTCTGCAGCACCTGACACTATTAGCCTCTTTCTTAGAACTTTCCCTCAGCTTACCTCTACTGCTTTTCCTCTCACCTCTTACATGTTCCCAAGATTTTTATCTTTATTCCTTCTATCTTCTTACTCCTCATTCACGGGGTGATCTAACTCACACCATGATTTCAAATTGATGACCCCCCAACTCCATACCCAGCCCAGACCCCTGTCCCTGTCCTGAGATCCATGGATCTATGTGAGGGATCCTCAGGAACTGCAAACCAACATTTCCAAAACTGGACACATCATCTTCCTTCCCTTCAAATCTGCTTCTCCTCACCCAAGCGAGAAAGAATCCCAGGAGTTATTCTTCACTGCTCCCCATCCCTCACTCCTGACAGCCAGGCACCCTGGGAATTTGCCCTTTTCTCCAACTCAGTCAACACCATAATCAGCCCTTCGGTCATTTCTCAACCCTGAGGACAGTGGCCTCCTAGCAGGTCTCCTGACATCCCCTCAAGGCCTTCCAGAAATCCATTTGCCCCAAGGCAGCCACAAAGAGCTTCCTAAAACACAAATCTAATTGTATCACACTGCTTCTGTGAGTCATTCATTAACTCCCCATTGCTCCTTAGCTTGGCACGCCAGCCCTCCCCACCATCTGACCCCATCACCCTGCATCGCCTCCCGTGCACCTGCCATACAGAATCACACAGACTTCCCCAAACGCCTCTCTCTAGCCTCTAAACTTTTGCAGGTGTTGCTCCCTCTGCCTGGATGTCCTAAACTTCCCCTACCACCCAGCCCTTCACCTGCCACTCTGATTGTCCCTAGATTCTGTTGTGACACCACCTCCTCTGGGAAGCCTTCTCCACACCTCTCCAGCAGGTGCTGGCTGCCTTTCCTCGGTTCTTCACAGTCTCCCCCAGCAATGCCCATTACGAAGACTCAATGTCTCCCTCCAGCCCGTGAGCCACTTGAGGCCAGAGCTGGCGTCTCATCGCCTGGCTTTCCCCCCTCCAGCACGGCATCTGGCCACTAGTCGTCATTCATTCACTACATTAGCTGAAAGAATGAATTATTGATTGGATGAAAAAAGTCTTCACTTCTGAGCCAGCCACTGCTAAGCAGTGTTTCTAAGGGCTGACAATATTTAAGCAGAAAAATGGGAAGGGAGATTGCCTCTGGAGAACGAGGAAGGGGCCGCCCCTGTTCTCTTTGGAGGTCTGTCTCTTCGCTCTCCACTGGGAAGGGGCCCCCAGCACCGGGAATCGTGAATTATTAACCGGAGGGGATGGGGGGTGGGGGCCAATTTGGAAACTAGACTAGGCTGCACAATTAAAATAATTTATCATTCCGAGAGCGTCTTTCAGGAAGCTGATACTCATTTTCTCTATCACAACTGATATATCTCATCTCTCCTGCAAAACGGGGTCAAAGAGTCTTTTTAAAGATTCATTATGTTAGCCAGAAGAGAAGAATAAACCCGGCTCAAACACTTTTAAAGGAGATCAAGAAGACAGAAAAGAAAAGCCGACCCCCGATGTTTTAATGAAGACGTCTCTCGTAATAACCTAACACGAGGCCTGGCCCCCAGCAGAAAGGAATATGAACGTGGGAACGACAAACCTGCACACCACCGTGTGAGGCGTGCGCCTGAGCTCGTGACCTTGGCCACCACCTTTCTCGCGCCGGGCTTGTATTTTAAATGCTCAAGGGTGCAGGAGCGTTATGATCAGCTTCTGTAATTTCACCAGGTTTCACAGGCAGTAGATTAGCCCCTCCAAACAGGAACCCTCACTACATCTAAAACTAGGGGGGGGCAGAAAGGAAAGGGGAGCACATCAATCAAGCTGTCATGAGGGAGAGAGCGACTTCTGGCTTTTAGAGAAGGTCTTGGGTAAGTCATTCTATTAAAGCATCCCACCTCCCCCATTCACTGAAACTATACCAAAAGCCAAACTCAAAATTTAAAAATTGTGGCCAACCTAGAAGCGAATTTGAATTCCCTGTTCTAGCGCCTCTACTTTTACGGGTGAAAATGTTATGATTAGACAGTTGGACAGCAGCGCCCTGCACGCTTCCCTGTGGGGCTGGAAGGCTCGTAGACACTCACTAGTGTCCACAAGGGGGCAGTATGTCACACAGAAGAAGCTATGGTGTCACCAAAACAATTTCATTCCAGTAAGTAGACCCTGTGTCTCTCAGACTTTCCTTTATACCGTCTTCCCCGCTTTGCATCTAACTTAAGTAGTCAGTGGGACAAACGGGATGGAAGTCAGTCTTCTCCATCTTCAATACTAGCTTCATAATGCAAGCAGGACATAAGTGTATGGATTTCCAGTGCAAGAAAAACCACTTGATAGCTAAGTGTGCTTGTTTGAACAGACCTAAGACAGCTTCAGAATATGGTGATGTTCCATTGTCTTTGCTTTTCAGAAAATCACACCTGGAGTATTTTTAAGGTTTCAGACCAAACTAAACATATCTGAAAACTCCAGATAATTGAATCAACTGAGTCAAACCACTGATTCCGCCTCTGTAAGTACAGACACAACCTTAGAGCACGTCGACTGTCAGAATTTAACAAGCTCTCAGGGAAAGCTCATACTTGTAATATTCTCCTACATATTGTGGTCGGTTCCCTATGCCGGCCCTCGGTCTCCACAGGTGCACATTTTGTGTGTGGCCTCTGACTCAAGAAAGGGGAAGGAGGAGAGGAGTCTGAGGGAGAAATGTCCACAGATCAGTCTCAGGCATTTTCTTACCATGGGGGGTGGGAGGGCACTCTTCTCCATAGAGATTGAGAGCTCTCGAGAAAGCCTGTTCAGGGTCTCCACAAAGCAAGAAGCTGGCTAAAGGCTTGGAAACCTTATGAAGCAGAGAAAGGTTTGCTTTTTCTTCTGCTCCTAGGGACTAAAGGGAATTGGAGGAAGTAGGAATTTTTTTTTGAGAGTTCACTAGATAGTTGCATATCAATCAAGACCTGACCTTCCACCTTCACTACTTCTTCCTCAAATTAACACTTGAGGAGACACAAATGAGAAAGAGTCGCTAACCCCAAAAAGTACTTTTCTAATTAAAAAGAGAGAAAAGTCTACGCATGACCCAAGCAACTCCCCAAGCACTTGGGGGTTTGTGGTCTGTAAAATTAAGATTCTTCCCTACCAGGGTACCACCTCCCAACTCTCCCTCCCACCTCTCCCCCCACCACCTTTCCCTCCCCTACCACACCCCGCCCCCCCATCAGGTACATATTAGCTGGGGCCCAGGTAGGGAGAGAAGGGGAGGGAAGAGCAGAAGATGAACTTTACCAGGGAGTAAACACATACAAAACGTCACACACACCCAGAGCAAGAAGGAGTGAAGTGACGGGTGGTACTTGGGGATCTTGCTGGATGAAAGTCTTTCTAACCGGAATATCAATTTTATGCCACTACAGAAATCAAAGAGTTGTAGCAAAAGTATCAACTAAAACGTAAGGCTTTCAGCTTTTCAGGCAGCTCACAAAGTGACAGCTCTCCACATTAATGGGCCTATCAACCAAATGAGGTGGCGCGTTGGATGGTCGCACCAAGGGAAGGCATAGAGGGTCAGGGTGGCCCTGTGCTGGTTCTTCAGTTCCCTCAATGCAAAGCAGAGACTGGAACCTGGCAAGCAGGTGAGATGGCTCTGTCCCAGGAGGCTTTTCCCCAGGCTAAGCATTCACACGCAGTCATGCATTGTGGTCCACTCTGCAAACCCCTGCACTCTTTGGTCCAGCCATTCCACATAGATATTATTGATATCGGCTCAGTACAAGGTTGACATAAGGGAAGCCATACTGCAGAAAAGAAGCCATATGGTAACTTCGAATGACCTCAGATTAACTAACCCAGCTGGATATGCACGCTCCAGAAGATATACACGCTTTATGGATTTATGGCCCCTGCTTGCATATATACCTCCCAGCTGTGATAAAACAATAACTTTTTTAAGTTCCCTAGGAATGTGACGACCTCCGGACAGAGATTCTATAGTGGTGTCCAACATCAATGACAACTGAAAGATCTGGTACAGTGACTCCCAGTCTGCAACACCAGGGATCAGTATTCCTGATCCTGTCCTCTATAGCCCACTAGCCCTATATAAGTGCTTCAAAATTCCGTTCTCCTTAAAGATGATTCTGTAGGACGCCAGTCATCATCTTCCGATCAGCTAGCTCATCACTTAATAAAATGCCCTTTCTCTGCCACCATCTTGCCTCTTGATGGATTGGCTTTTGTCTTGCAGCGAGCAGATCATGCCCTTTGCACAGTAACATAATAAGGAAAAGATCTGGGTTCATTCTGGAACACTGAGCCTGTGATCACTCCCTCACTGATCTCACCCCTGCCTCCACTCTGCCTGGTCCCTCCTTCATCCCACCCCCTTCACCTCTGTAGCGAGAGGAGGAAGAGCAGAGGGGCTTCCGGTCAGCCCTGGAATAAACTGGGCAAAAATTGAAGGCAGAAAGAGGAAAAGAAAAATAGAGGGTCACTTAAACTCCAAGAGATGGGAACAGCAAGTTTTCCATTTAAAAAGAGAGCTGAATGGATGAAATAGGAAGGTGACGGGGAACAAGCTTCTACAGTCAACCGCGCACTGAGTGTCGCTCTCAGTGGGGGAGGTAAAACCTACTGGGTGAGCCACTAACCCAAGAGTAACAATTAATGCCCAAAAAGTGGGCTTAGCACTTCTTAATTAAATCTTTGGAACAAGATAAAGTTTGCAGAAATCTGAAAGAAAACTTCCCTTATCTACTGGGGTGTATAAAAAGGTGCTTAAAGCTCCAGAAAATGGATGAAAGAAAAAGAAAAAGCCCATATGACAACGAGTTTGTAAAGCAAGAAGGACCATGTCTGATGAACTCAGGTGGTATCAGAGCCCGCACAACGCACGTGCAGAACAGGGCAACTCACCAGCACAGTACGTGTGATGCTCAGACTTGGGGAATACAAGCTAGGAGTCAGCCAATCAGGGCAAAGATGCTCAGAAAGCTTTGGTATGCTTTACTTCCAGAACATAGAGAAGCTCCTGTCACCTAAGGAAAACTGACAATAATCTTACAAAGCTCGTATAATTCATTTCACCTAAGACTTCTCTTCTGACTTAGTCTTCTGTTGCTTCCTCTGGGTACCTGCTGTAATATTACTTTAATTCAACAGTTTGTGTTGGGAAAGAGCCCAGTCAACTGAAATATCTCCCTCATCTCAGTGAGTTCCAGACTAGATCAGGGATCAGTCAACCAGAGCCCATGGGCTAAGAAGTTTTTACATTTTTGAATGGTGGGGGAAAAAAGTCAAAAGAATAATATTTTGTATTAAATGAAAGTCAAATCTCAGCGCTTTTATCGTTTTATTGAAACATGGTCATGGGTACTCATTGGCTGTACTACAACAGCAGATTTGAGTAGTTACTACAGAGACATAAGGTCTGCAAAGCCTAAAATATGTCCTAGCTGGGGCTCTACAGAAAATGCCCACCCCTGCTCTGGATATCTAGAAACTTAACAGTCGTAACTTTGACCCCTAAGTCCGTCAGAATATAGAAAACCTTTGAAAAGGTGGGGGCAGCGTCTGAAAAGTGAAAGAGAACTTCACTCACTGCAAAGGATGGGGACAGTCCCTAGGCACCCGTCCAGCACGCCAGGGGGACTCACCAGTAGAAATGCTCCTCCACCATCTTGGTCACTGCCCTGGAAATGGCTCTTTCATGAGGACCAAGGTTTTTGTTTAAATTCACTCCAAGTTTCTCCTCCAGAAAGTCAATGATGAATTCTGTGCCAGAAACTTTTTCATGGTTATATTCAATCCAAGGCATTTTCCCTTGAGCAGAGAGTTTTCCACCAAAATAGTTCTAAGCAGAGTAAATTTCAAAAAGAGAAAAGCAATGTTTTATTTAAATTTCACTGTATGATTAACAGAAACAAACATTCCAACTGTATTTTTGATAGTGACTGTACGACTCAAGTGAATGAACTCAACACACAAGCTCTTTAAGAGAATAAATGGTTACTCTCGAAAAAAGAAAGATTTACCTCCCATGAACATATGACTTTACTCCCATAGATTTTATCATGGGTTCTGGCTTATTGTTAAAAAAAGAAAAAAAAGACCTGGGAGGAGAGGGAGGGTTGAAACAATCCTGGTAATAGTCAGTCTAGTTATAATGTAAGAACAAACCAAAATGCAAAAAGTGAAAATAAACCATGAGGAGGCTTGTACTGACCAGGCCACTGACCAAAAACCTCACTTGAAACCCATCAAATAGTGCTTAATACCACTACCCTGCAAGCAAGTGGTCCCAGAAATTATCACGCTTAGTTGTAAGTGTATCCAACAGACCCAACACCAGTGCCTGTCAAAATGCAGATTCCTAGGCCCCTACCTAGATCTCCGGATCAGAATCTGGGAACAGTGCCCAGAAATCCGTGTTTTTGACAAGCTTCCCTTTGATCCATACCCACGGTAGAAGCTTATAGTGTCTCAGAGGACCTTGATCCCAGAATGGGGTCGGGTGGGGACGGCGGAGTCGCACACTTTATGAACACTGAGAATTACCCACTGACATTTGCTGCCCACTGTAGAAAATGTCGAGATCTGAACCACACTGATGGAGGGGATTCTCTCCTGACTTAGTCTTACGATTGCATTTATTCAATCACTTTCCTTGGTAAATCTGGATCATTTAGACCCTAAAGTTGATTTTTAAATCTGAATCAACTTTTTGGTGGTCCATGCAGCCTAAATTAGTCAGATTATTACAACCTCTTCTTTGTACTTCATACAAGTCGATAGTTCAGACACTGTTGGATAATAACAGGTGTTGCTCCTGCAGAAGAACAGGAACTCCCAACACTGCCGGGGAATGTAAAATGGTACAACCACTCTGAAACCGTTGAAAAGTTAAATATACACCTGCCATACGACCCGGCCATTTCACTTCTAGGTATTTACCCAAGAGAAAAGAAGGCATGTGTCCCTGCAAAGGTTGGGCACAACGTTCACAGAAGCTTTATCTGCAATCCTCAAAAACGGGAAAAAACTCAACTGCTCATCAAGAGGTAAGTGAATAAACAAATGATGGTATATCCTTATGATGGAATACTACTCAGCAATGAAAAGGAATGAACTACTGATACACACAATAACATGAATGAATCTCAAAATAACATTACTTAGTGAAATAAGCCAGACAAAAAAAAGAGTACTCACTGTAGGATTCCATTTACACAAAACCACAGAAAATGGAAACTAACCTATAGTGACAGAAAGCCAATCAGTGTTGGCTAGGGATGATGGGGGACAGGAAGGGACAGGAGGGAGGGACTACAAATGGGCACAAGGAGGCAATGGCTGTATCACTATCTGGATTGTGATGACGCTTTCAGGAGTATTTACGTGTGTCAAAGTTCATCAGATGATACACTTCACATATGTGCAGTTTATTGTATGCCAATTATATCTCTATAAAGCTTTTTTTTAAAGGTACCATTACATAAATTTTAAATACGCCAGTCCTCTACACCTCTAAACTGTTTCTCTGAGTAGGGGTCACAAACTTTTTCCATAAAGGGCCAGGTAAGTACTTCAGGCAGACCACATGGTCTCTGTCACAATGACTCAACTTTGCAGTTGTAGCATGAAAAGAGCCACAGATAACACATAAATGAATGCACGTGGCAATAAAAAGCTATTGATGGACACTGAAATTTGAATTTTATATAATACAAAATATTATTCTTCTTTTGACTTTTTTCAACTATTCAGAAATGTAAACATCCTTCTTAGCTCCCAGGCCCGACTGGGTCCGCAGACCATTGCCTGCCGCCCTCTGCTCTAGGGGCATCCACTTACCCTCATTACCTCCTAGAGAAACAAAATTAAACGCAAGGAACCATTTGCATCAAGCCCTGGACAAGAAGACCCCTCTTTGCAAAGGTATATAAACGACAGAAAACTCTGAGGGTCCCATTCTAGGAGACCCTTGTCAAATCCTCCTTTCAGGTTTGAAACCAGAATTGGCTGAGAAATAAAAAAATTACTGTTTTTTGTGGAATACCATTGGGATTAACAAAGGTGACTATCGTTCTAGTTGTTCTTAGCTAAATCACACCAAGATTTGTGCGTGCCTTTCCCTAAAACCAAACAGTACATCTTACCACAAGGGATAAAAACACAGAATGTTGCAAAATTTCTCAAGTCAAAGTTGCAATCAAGTCTCTCTGGGTCCAGGAACTATGCTTGCATGTCGTGCATGGTGCGCACTAAGCATGCCTGACCGCTGAATTGGCCTCAGTGAGATAACGGGGTTATGGCTGGATATCACAGCCCTTAAAGGCAGCTTTCTATTTGTGCCCACAGGACTGGGCTTCCACTATGCTTGAGGGTCCCAGGCTCCTCCAACCTTTGAGGTAATATCACCTTTTTCATGGCTGAAAAGCAGAGCAGTTACTAGCTAAATGTGGCTTACTGCTGTCTTTGGTAGAGAATAATGGGAAGTTTAACTGGTCTCTGTCTCTTGGTGTCTTGATATTTTATCTCATTGCTTATTCTAAAGAAATTCATTCTGGGCCTAGCCGGGAAAAGGGGATTATTGTGGCTGCTATCAGCCATATTGCTTCTGTGCCATTTGGAAAACAGAACGTCCTCTGGGTGGATACAGTCCATGCCAGGGTTCACAGCTTGGCAAGTAGAAGTGGGTCCAGATCTTGCCCCCAACTCGTTGGCCAGGCACTGTTGTGCAGTGAACAACCTGCACAACCATATATGGCAGCACTAGACATTACCCCTGATGTTGACCAGAAGAAATGTCACATCCCTTAAAAGTTGCTAGTACATCCCACCTTCTTATAATTTGGACACTAAAGACATAAATTTACCATATAACAGCACCTGTTTCAGATTTCTCTTGATATCAACCGTATCCTCCTAACACATCCTCTTCTGGACCTTGTCCCTCCTGCACATTGACATCAGAGGGAACTGTTTGCAATGCAAATGAGATGCAAGACCTCTGCTGCTCAAAACTGTCCAATGGCTTTAATGGATCTAGTCTAACCCCCTTCACACAGCAGTCTGGGCCCACACCACCTAGCCACGACCCACCTGCCCAGCCTCCTTGCTATCAGTCCCTCTGGCCTCCTGAATTCCAACTGCCCACATCCAACCAAGTCGAGGTCTTTACCCCTCTCTGATTTTGCACACTCCACTTTTTACAGAAATCCCTTTCCCCATCCTCTGTAAAGTCCTATCCATCCTAAAAAGTTCAGTTCAAATTTCACCTTGTTGGTGAACTATTTCCCCAGGGTGCAACCATTATCTGCCTTCCCTCCATGCTTTCACTGTACAGTGTCTATTCCCCTCCCCTTATAGAATTACTGTTTATACATCTGCTTTCCCTCTAGACCAGCCTTTCCCTGGGTACTGGGTACATTTTTATCTAGACCACTTTTTAAAATCAGACTAATAAAAATTAGTGATCAACTCTTGAAATGAAAGCTTTTGTAGGCTTTCATCATCAAAAAATTTATTTTGCTTACTAGATAAAGAAGCGGGAGACATTTTAGAGACACTACAATTGTATCTAATTAAAAATTCGATGAATTCAACAAATATCTTAAAAGAGAAACACAAAAATGTCAAAAGTGATTGGCAAGATGATGGGTGAGATGCGGGTAATCTTTTCTATGAATTTCAACTTTTCTGAATGTAGTTATATTACTTTTAAAATAAAAAATATATACATTTGAAAAACAATACGTAATTTTCCTTAACTTCCTTAAATATATTAAAGAACTCCTGGTCTGTTTTTATTTAAGCAATTGGAGTCTGACTGGCCCACTGAGGGTAGTTTCTGAAAGTAATCTTGAGAAGAAAGGTGAAGAGGTAAATCCTCTCTATTTTTTCCACGCTCATGTTTCCCCCTGCAACTGTGTCCCAGGTAAAATGAACACGTCTACACTTACACTACATTATTAGCATGGCAGTGAAAGACATAGGCTTTGGGTTTAAAAATCTGGCTCCATCATTTATTCACTGTGTGACCTTGGACCTCCCTGGGCCTCAATTTCCTCATCTATAGAATGGGGATAATAACATTTGCTATGATTAAATGAGAAAATGCACATGAAAAAGCGCCTTCCCCAGAAGTATTAATATCACTGTCACCATTTTGAGATGGAGAAGTTGAGACCTTAAAAGAAACCCAGAGTCTTAGGACTCTGACTTGCTATACTGGCCATGATTCCCCCACCTTTTCAGCTAAATTATCCATCACAGTCACTGCACCCTGAAGCCATCTTGAAAGGTCTCCCACTGGCTAAATCTGAGATAGTTTGAGCAACTTTCATGGATTATAACCCACTGAAAAAAATCCATGCATCCACTCTGTATTGTAGTTTTGTAGAAGAACGTCCTTATTTCTTGGAGATGCACACTGAAGTAGTAAGCAGTAGAGTGTCATGATTTCTACAGCTTACTTTCAGATGGTTCATCAAAAAAAATTGTTCCTAAAGGTATAGATAAGGAGAAATAAAGCAAAGAAGGCACCGTGTTAACAATTGGTGAATCGAGGTGAAGGGCATATGGGTGTCCACTGTACTATTCTTTTAACTTGTGTGTAGCTTAGAAAAATTTCAAAACAAAAAAAAGGGTGGGAAAGACAAGATCAACAAATAAACGGAATATCAAAAGTTAGCGTTGACATTTGCAACAACATGGATGGACCTTGAGGGTATTATGCTAAGCAAAATAAGTCAGACAGAGAAAGACAAATACTGTATGATTTCACTCATATGTGGGAAATAACAAACAAATACACAGATACAGAGAACAGATTGGTGGTTATCAGAGGGGGAAGGGGGAGGGGGAGGGCAAAAGGGGTAAAGGGGCACATACATATGGTAACAGATAAAAACTAGACTATTAGTGGTGAATAGGATGCAGTTTATACAGAAGCCGAAATATAACGATGTACACCTGAAACTTAGACAATGTTATAAACCACTGTGACCTCAATAAAATAATAACAAGTACAAAAAAAAATTAGGGCTGAGAGCCAAAGTAGAGACCTTCAGAGAGTTTCTTTCTTCTTTCTTTCACTTATTTAAGAATTATTGTGTGGAATATATGCTTCTTATACAACCAGTTATGTCAAATGATGTAGCTGTCTTACAGTGTCTAGAGAAATGTATGGAAGGATGGTCAAAAATATCAGTGATGATACTCTCTAGCTAGTAGGATGTCAAGTGATTTTCATTTTCCACTTATACTTTTTCGTATTGTTTGGAATTCTTATAAGGACTATATGTAATCAGAAAAAACAGTAAATCTATTTTCGTTTAAAAAGAATTTAACCACATCTGCAGGACCTCCCTGTACATTTTTTGCAACTTCCTATGAATCTATAATTCTTATAAAATGAAAGGTTTTAAAAATTGACCTACCAATATTTATATCCCAATTTTAAAAAGATAATAACAGACCAATACATCAGGCTTTTAAAAAAAGCTTTGTGAGTTCCTACTAATGGTCATCAAATATTTATTCCAGTCTCACTTAGGTTAAAAAATGAAAATGTTTCAAATATAAATTCATGCTTTTAGGAACATGGCATTTTAATCTTTTTTTAAAAGGCACAGGACAAAGAAGGGGCAGAGGGTGGAGCAACCCGGGTCCACAACAAAACCCCTCTCTTCTGATGCATCCAAGAAACGAGCTCCTCCAGCACTTCCCAGGCACCGTTTGCATCAGCACAATCCTCGCAATGGCACCCCAGCAGGCAGAGAGCATCCTTTCTAAACCACAGAACCATTTTCCTTCTACCTAAAATCTCTGCGCCACCACGGAACACCCTTCCATGTACTTTCCATGGAGACCTCACAGAAGAAAAAACACTCTTATATGATTCCTTTTCTAAAAAAAAAAATACTTAACATGAAACATTAATAATGTTGGAAGGGGGTAAGCGGTCCCCTTCTCGAAGGCCTCTGTGACAGCTTCAGGCTTGGCAGGGAGGCGGGTGTCCCGCTGCTCCGGTTCTGCTAACTAAAGCAGCTGCTCTGACACATGAACAAAGGTAGTGAGGCTGCTGGTCAAGACAGGGCTGCAGCAAACGGCTCTTGACGGTTGGAGGGCGAGAAACAGCAGACGCTGCAAACAGCAGGATGGCTTCATCAAGGGTGAGGGCGCTTCACAGGCTCTTGAAAGCAGCTAGAGATGGCACAGTACAAATTCAAGTTTGGACCCTAATTGCCCCAAAGCTGTCATGGCTAAAGGAGGAGATCTGGTCAAGAGTGATGATGGAATAGAGACAGGCAGCAGCAGGGTAGCCCCCTCCTCCTTCAGTCAGAGCCCCTCGGTGACACGCAACTTCCAGTGACTGCCGACACCAAGCTGGACAAGGATCTTTCAGATCTGATCCGATGCATTTAGGTGATTCAAGCCTTGTCTGTTTTTATTGCTATTTTCTCCTCCACTGCTGGTTTAGAAAGTCCTGAATAATCTTCCTGCTTCTCTCTCCAGACTTCGCAGTCATAAAGACCCCACTTCTGATCCCCAAACACCCGACGCCCTCCCAGATCCCTCCACCAAAGTCCAGGTTTGATGCCACTCCACCATATTCCCAGAGGACATCCATAATAGCACTCACCCCAAACTGAGAGCATGTCGTTCATCTCGTCCAAGCACTGCCTTAGGAGGATCACTGCCGGCCCCGTCCCCTCCTTTGTAGAGAGACTGGCTCAGAAAGCACAGGCCAAGGGGAGTCAGGAGTTGGAGGGGTAATACCATTATCAGGGCAGACAAGAGCTTGGCTGGGCGAGGTGCCTCCCCCTCCAACTTCCCAGCTGGTCTGTTTCCAGCTAAGGAGACCACCTCCTCCCAATGATGCCACTTTGTAAGAATTTAAAAGTGAACCCCAGACCAATGGGAACCATTCGGAGGAGTGGCAGCAAACCACAGGGACCACAGTGGTTTGGGGTGCCTGGGGCCCACCTCCTTCCTTTCTTAAACTCCCTCAGAGCACACAACCTGTGGCCCGAGCTTTAGCCCTTGCTTAGCACAGATCCCCAGGCAGGGAAGCTGATATCTGTAAAAGGAGATCTCAAACCAAAATAACTAGACACCTGAGGAGCACAATTACTGTAAGAGGAGGGCAGCAGACAGAATATGCACAACACGAAGCAGAATTTTATATACAACGTGAACCAAAACATTTTAATTAGCATAATAAATATCCTCCAAGGGATAAAGGAAGAGATTGTAATATAAGCCAAGGGGAAATATTAAGAAGAAAAACATAAAAGTTGAAATAAAGAATACAATAGATGAGATAAATAGCACGATGGATGCACGAAGAGGACAGAGAATCCAATGAAAGCTCAGAGGGACAAATTCTCCCAGAAGGAAGAAGAAAAGAATTAAAGGATAAGTTCAAGGATGCAGAAAATAAAAGCAGAGGTTTCAGTACCCAGACAATAGGGAATAGGCAAGAAGAAGGGCAAAACAAATAAAAAGGAAATATTTGAAGAAAATTGATAACTTCTCTGAATTAAAAAGAGAAGAAAGACTTCAGATTAAAAGAATTCATAAAGGACCAAACAAGATACACAAAGACCTACCTCAAGGCACATTAGAGTGAAATTTAAGACTATTGAGATTACATGCAAATTCTAAATGCTTCCAGAGAGTAAGAGAAAGAAAAAGAATCAGGTTAACATCAGATTTTTCAATAGCAACACCGATGCAAAACGACAATGGAGTAATATTTTTAAAGCACTAAAGGAAAAGAACTTGAACATAGAATTATCAAATGTGAGGGGCTAACAGAGATGTTCTCAGCTATGCAAAGCCACTTAAGGTTTGCCACATAAAGGCTCAGTCTGAAAATATTCACCCAGGAAGATAAATAAGGGGCCGGCCCAGTGGCGTAGCGGTTAAGTTCACAGGTTCTGCTTCGGCAGCCCAGGGTTCAAAGGTTCAGATCCTGGGCACAGACCCATGCACCGCTCATCAAACCATGCTGCGGCAGGTGTCCCACATATAAAGTAGAGGAACATGGGCATGGATGTTAGCCCAGGGCCAATCTTCCTCAGCAAAAAGAGGAGGATTGGCAACAGATGTTAGCTCAAGGCTAATCTTCCTCACCAAAAAAAATAAAAAAATAAATCATGCAGGATAAGATATATGGGAAATTAGGTTCATCAAATAACTTAGTAAGGTTTGTTGTCTAAAAAAGAACCAAAAAAAAAAGATCAGGTTTCCAAAATTCCAGAATGAAAACCTCAGACAACAGCACCACAACCGAGATGAGGGCTGGGAAGAAAGAGACCCAAGATTCCCATGAACCTGCTAACATACTCGTATTATTAGAGGCCAAATACAGAATGTGATAGGGAAATGAACAGGGATAAATAAACACAAATTTGGATCTTAAGAGCAGCCACCATAACAACAAAAATAGAATTTGTTTTAAATGACAAGAAAAAAACCTTATGCATTATAAAGCAGCAAATGAGAAAAAATAAAAAACAAAATATAGTAAGAAGAAAAATATTAAATAAAATGGTAGAAATAAGCCCTAATAAAATAATAATTACCAGTGTAAATGGATTAGACTCACCTACTAAGGACTCTCAGATTGGCTATAAGTAATACATTGCCTACAAGAGACAAATACACACAAAAAATAGAGAAAGAGGATGGAGAAAGCTATCCCAAGCAAATATGAGCCAAAAGAAAGCTGGGGAATCAATCTCAATATCTAATAATATAGAATTCAAGGTTAAAAAACATCATAAGGGACAGAGCTAGGTGCTATATACTAGAAAAAGAAACAAAACAGTAAAGATGTGATCTTTCATTTTATGTGGACCTAACAATACAACCTCGAATATATAAATACTCTTACACAAAGCAAGAACTGACAGAATGACAGGAAAAAGAGATAAATAAACAAAAACACTTGAATATTTTAACCTACTCCTTTTAGAAACTGCTAGAACAGGCAGACAAAAAATAAGCAGAGATATAGAAGGTCACAACAATACACTAAACATTCTCAAGCAAGTAGACATAGAGAAAGAGCTCCACACCCATACAGAGAACATGTAATTATTTTCAACATTTATAAAAAGTAGCCACACACTAGGCTAAAGTGTCATTCAATTCCAAGGAACTAATATCACAAAGACTATCTACTCTGACCATAAAATTAAAAAACAATAACAAGGGGCTGGCCCAGTGGCATAGTTGTTAAGTTTGAGTGCTCCACTTTGGCAGCCCAGAATTCACAGGTTCAGATCCCGGGCGCAGACCTACACACTGCTCATCAAGCCATGCTGTGGCAGCATCCCACATACAAAATAGAGGAAGATTGGCAACGATGTTAGCTCGAGGCCAATCTTCCTCACCAAAAAAAAAAAAAATTTTTTTAATTTAAAAAATCAAAGTTTTTTAAAAAATTGCATATGGCTAGAACTTAGGTGAAAAAGAAAAACATAAGAGAATTTTTTTTAAATACATAGAATTGAATGATGATGAAAATACAACCTGTCAAATTGTGAGACACAGCTCAATCATTACTCAGAGAAAAATGTCTACCTTCAAACACATTCCTCTGTTCACTCTCTAATGCTGAAATGAGCAAGTGCTGCCCTGAAAGTCACCCAAACAGAACATGGAGCACTGTGGAAACACTCACAAAATCTACAAACATCTCCCTGATGGCCTGCTGGGCACTCTGCCCCCAGGATTCATGAGAGACAAAATATAACGCTGTCAATAAATAGACACCTAAAGGAAAAAAACACATCAGGCAATGGGCCACCCACCTTTATTAATAGCTGCCTACTAGCTCTATCCTAACTATTACCCAAAGTACACTCTATGTCAGGAAAAAGTAACCTGGCCCTGACCCTGAACGTGGCCCTTGAACCCAAGACCATACCCTTTTGATCACTCATTAAGTTGGTGTAAAAATCGACAGACCCTGGACCCAAATCTCCTAAGTACCTGTTAAGGACCGGGTATGGCTACTTTCACACCCACTTCCTCTAGGACCAAGAGCAAGCCCTTCCCACCATGCGCGATTAAGCACCTCCCCTCTAACCAATATGGCGGTCATGAGAATAAAACATATTTACACACAAGTACCTGATAGGGTAAGTCAGCCATCCTTAAATAAGTTTCCATTTTCAAACAGAAAGGAGATAAACTGGGGACACCATTGTTAGGTCTTGCAAACTGATGCAAAATAATAGCATCTTTGGAGTCAATCTCTTGCTGTTTCCTGTTAAAACCAAAACAGAAATAAAGAACAATCCACGTGTTATACATTCAGTTCCCTTAGTTCCTCAGAGGTCCCTGTTGGGCTGTAGCTCCTCAAGGAACAAGCAGATCTGTTTGTCACAGGGGCTGACCTCACACAGAAGCACTTAGAGCATGGAAGCTTGGTCAAAACACAAGAGAATCTTACACACTCTACTATTCCCATGACCCCAAGGGCTCAGAAAAGTAACCACATGTCAACCTTCTTCTAGAACCTGTAGTCTATGGTGCAGGAAGAGTATTTTCTTGTACAGGTCTGCCTCTCCTCCAGCTAGTTATGTTTACCTGCCAGGGACAAGTTGGATAGGTAAAAATGATATTCTGTGCGTATTAGTGTCAGGCATTGTTCTGAGGGCTTCACGGGTATGATCTCATTTAATCTTCACAATAACCTTATGAGGTAGGTACTATTACTATCCACATTTTATAGAGGAGGAAACTGAGGCACAGAGGATTAACTTGCCCAAAGTCACATTACTAGTAAATGGCAGAATCTGGGCTGGCCAGGTAGTCAGAGCCTATGTTCTTGACCACCAGACCGCACCATGAAACAGCCTATTCATCCATAGGACCCTGGAATAACAGTGCAGATTTTCTCTGCCGTGACCCAAGACTGCAGAGTCTCAGTTCTGAGACTCTGAACACCCTGGTCCCTCTTCCAAATTATCCATGCCCTCACCTGGCCTTTCACCTGTGGAGCTGAGGAACCCAGCTTCTGGGCTCTCTCTCTCATCGTCTCTACATTCACAGGGTCCCCACTTTCACCACACAGCGTATATCTTTGTACCTCTGCCTTTTCCCTTTCTTCTGTCTCAGCCACACATCTATCTTTTCCTTTGTCTACGTTTTTGGGTGGGGAGGACTTCCCTGGTACAGTTTTTCAACAGTCATCATGTAGTAGAGTGAATGCTGGATTCCAAGTCTGGACACCTGGGGTCAAGTGCAAGCCCTGCTTCCTACTGGCAATGTTGCCCTAGACCTCTCCTCCTCTCTCACAAGGAAAGGGAGGACAGTACCGATTCTGCGTCAATTATCATGAGAATTAAGATAATATCTGTAAACATTTGGTGAGCTATCACACATTATATAAGAGTGCTGGACTTTATTCTCAAAGAGATGTGGTCTTAAACTCTTAGGCTCAAACTCTCATCATTCCACTCAGATACCGCACTTGGGAACCTTTTGCTATTTCCATCTTGCACTCTACCCAACCATTTCCCAGTCAGATAAACCTCACTCTTCCCCTTGGCCTTCCCTGAGCCTCTGGTTCCCTCACATCATTCCTAGTTCAATCCCACAGGTGCTTCTACCCAAGCGAGCAAGGGCAACTCTCCGTATCATCATTACGTGGACGCTCACTTATGGCAGCACCTCTGTTCAGTAAAACAAACTCTTTTGGAGAAGTTTACCACCGGAGTGCCCATTCCACTTACAGAGTTAACAATGGCTCATTTTGAAAATACTGGTTAAAAGAATAAAAATACTTGCTGCTTTCCAGCAATACTTGCTATAAAACAAAGGTTTTCATTTAGATGAAATCTTTGAGAGGTCAGATATTAAAATTAAGAAACCATTTAGACTATTTCCTAGAAAATGCAAACAGTAGATTTGACAATCAACTGATTTTGTCCAATCAAATAATTCAAGTCACAGAGTGACATTTTCATGTAAATTAGCCGGGCAAGAATTTAAGAACTGAAAGGAAAGGAGATAAATATAAAATCCCCTGCCCCATTGGCCAGAACGATCTAATTCTAATGGCTAACCTGGGCCATGTCATAATAAGAATGGATACTACGTGACAAGCACATGCCAATGACTTTGTATACTATACAAATAAACTTATTTCATTCTGACAGTAACTTTAGAGTGGATATTGTTGTAGTTTAACTTTAGTATACTATGCTACACTTATATTTTACAGTAGACAAGGAAACTGAAACTCTGAGAGGTTAAATAACTTGCCCAAGGAATTACAATTTAAAGTCAAGTCATTAATAACTCCAGTTCCCAAGTTCTAAAGGACTTTACACCAAAATGGGCAACTCCTCAGTTAATTGTATTAAAACAGCCAGTTTGACTCAGTCCTCTCAAGTCTGAACTTTCTGATGAAAGTCTACATTAGCTAACGATGGCCAATTGTTATTGGATGCTCACTATATGTCAAACTCTGTGCTAAATATTTTACATGTGTTAACTCATTTAATCAACCCTATGAGGAAGGCTACCATCATTATCCCCATTTTACAGATGAGAAAACCGAGCAGCCAAGAAGCTTACTCTCAGATGCAAGGTTACCTGGTTGGTTCGAGGCAGAGTGAATTTGAACTCAGTCTGGCTCCAGAGCCCTCCCTCCCTGCATCAGGAACGTCTCCATCTAACTGAGGATCAGAGGAGCAGGTGAGCTGTTTCCTGGACAGCTAATATTTTATAAAGCGCCCTTATAATGAGGATTCTGTAAGAGAACACCTGTAGAGCATCAAGATTAGCCCCTACTCCGGAGGTGAAGTCTGTCACAGACGACCACGCCTCTGTGAACGGCTGAGGAGCTGTTGTTTATGGAGATCAGAGGCTAACCATGGCTGCTCTGGTTCCCCAAGTTTTCTAGGATGGGCTGCACCCATGCGCCTAAGGTGCAATGAAATACCAGTAACAAAGTCATTACTTAGTCATTCAATTTTCAAACAATACATTTTCAAATGCGAGACTGAATTTAAGATAGCTGCTAAACTCTCTCCACTCAGCGAGAATGAAGTAGAGGGTAGGGACTATATTTGTTTAAAAATATTGTGGTAAGAAAAACATGGATAAAATCCAAAATACCTACTTCAGTTATACTCATTAATTAAACTTCCTAAATAATTCTCACCTGTCAACTCTACCTTCCACTCTGGAGACACAGCCATAGATTCAGGCTGTCTATGCAGCAGAAAATCCAAGTAGGGTGGTGAAGATTTCACCACTGCCTGGGAACTCAGACAGTGTAGCCATTTCAAGGTGTATTTCCCATCCCGCATATTTTGGATTGTTTTGTGTTTTGCCTACGCTACAAAGACAATCAAAACTTAGATTTCACCTTAAGTGAAGGCGTCTATCACGTAACCTCTGAATCTCAGTGCCCGACCTTCCTCAGTCTTATTCCCCATCCCTCTGTTCCTCTACAGGCTGTCAAAACTCAAGTCCGTGCCACAGGCCTGTCTTCCCTGAGCGCTGCCCTAGTTCTCTACCTTTCGCTTCCTCTCCCCCCGTCAAAATTTAATTTAGCATTGGTACTTCCTAGGAGGCAGTGGTAAAAAGTGCACGCTCCGCCGACACACATTCCCAGATCCGAATCTGGATCCTACTCCTCTTACTGTGTGATCTTGGGCACGTTGCTGAACCTCCCTCAGCGCCATGTCCTCGTCTATGAAATGGGGATCAGGCATCTAACGGTAGTTGTGAGGAACACATGCAAAGCACGCTGGTAAAGCACTTCTGTGCAGAGCCCCTACTAAGGGCTGAAACCTGGGCAGCCATTTTTCATTATTTGCATTACAACAGGTTTCCCAACTCAACTTAAACATTTGTCAAGAAACAAAAGTGAATAAACCAAGGCTTAAAGCCATCTTAATCCAAATAAGTATCCAAGTAGTCCCCTAAGTGAGGGAGGACGTATCTATGGGCAGAGGGCTCTCCTATGGCCAGCAATCACACCTACCAGGGCGTGGCCTGCCCCCAGGCTGAGCTCTGAGCCCCCTGCTATTTCTACAAGGTCATTTAAGCCAGGTTTAGACTTAGTCCTGTGAAGCTAGACCTCCACTCCCTCCACAAAGTAGAAGATTGATGAGAAGCCACATGGTTCAGGGTCCTCAAAGGCTTTGGACTGGAATATAATTGAGAAACAACTAGGTTATCGTTTAAATTTAGTGCACGAATGTTTTAGTTTTCATATAGCTTGAAACCTAACTTGAAATAGAGTTCTAAAACCAGCAAAAATATAAAATAATCTAGAGAAATAATTCACTTTAAAATTTTTTATTGAGTTCAACTAGATTCAAGACACTGTACTGAGAGAATTCAATGTATCATAAGCTTAAAAAAAACTTCTCAGTTATGGCTAAATAATAGGAAAGCCAATACATTGCCCCAGACCTAAATGATTTCCTACCCTCTCAGAGACTAGAAATACTCAAAATACCTAAGTTAGGCTGTCACAATGTCCTCCTGGAATCCCTGCAGGCCTATTAAAGGTCACCTATCACTGTCTCCGTTTATAACCCAGCGTGTAGGATTCTCCCGCTGGAAAAAGGCAGTATGGACACATTTCTCCCTCTTTAGAAAATACTGGCCAAGAGGGACATTCTGAGCTACTGAAAACTGCTCTTTTCCGGTCATCTCCCAGTGACAGAGGGCTCAAACGCATGGTAATTTCAACTATAAATTGATGTATCAAGTAGCCAAACGGCCGTCCCAGTAGCCTACAGTATGACCCTACTCAAACAAAGATCTGTGTCCGGCTGCAGGTACCAACAGCAGGGGCCTCCATTTTCTGGCATTTCTAAGTCAATCCTGTAAACCTTCTGCGGCAGGCAGCAGCAGATGCAACTGTTTACGGCACTGGGCGACTCCCGTGTTCTCGTCAAACACGCCCATGTGCCAGTCCTCGGATTTCCGACCGCTCACACAACAATGGCATTTAAACCAGAAGATGGTGTTTAGCTTTTAATCCCAGACTAGCAGATAACGAGGTTAAGGCTGCATCGAACTGCACACCACTACTTTGGGCCATGCATCGCTAACAGGGACCCAGAGGTCTCTGGAGCTTTGGCAATTTCAGCCTTTTGGAGGTGTTGATATTTGGGGCGCGATAATGGAGAACTAACCTTTAGGTAAAAGATACGGTTAGTGGTTAATACTCCAACATTCTTACCTATAAACAAACAAGGAATTTCATAGAAATGTAATTTAGTATTTCTACAGGGCCTAATTCTATTGCTGCAAACACAATGCACTTAGATCTTCCTCAAAGCATTTCATAATAGACTATTTTGCTCCATAACAACCCAGAGAATTTTTGCTTTTAGCACAGAAAGATTGGGAAACAAATGCTTTCCCTCCCAGCACCAGTTTAATTCTCCTGTCAACTCTGAACTGCCCCTGATGGCCAGGTGACCACGGACCTCCGGGGAAAGGTAAGGGCAGGACTCTTGGGCATTGGGGCGGCGTGACCGAGGGGCTGGCAGGGGTCCTCCCTCGCGCCAGCCCTGCCCTGGCTAGGTGCCCCTCTCGGCGCCCCTGCGCGGGGCCCTCTCTCCGGCTCACCTAATGACCAGGAGTTCGTGGAGCAGATACGCAGCTGCGGCCAGCAAAGCTCCCCCGGTCAAGTAAAGGGTTTTCTTCCACCAGGGATCGGAGCCCAGCCCTGCCATGATCCCACCGTAATCCTGCAAAGGGAAAGCGATGATGTCCCCATAAAAGGAGAAGGGCTCCTCGGACCCGGCCCACCAGCCGAAGAAGGAGACGCTCTGGTTCCAGCTCAGATCCACCACGCACGGCCTGGACGAGGCAAAGCCAACCCCCCAGTGCATGCTGCGCGGCTGGCTGCGGGCGCCCCTCCCAGGGCCCGCGCCGCCCGCATGGGAAGGGGCCGGCGCGGCCGGGCGCGGACTCAGCTGCGCGCTGGCGGCGCGGGCGGCGCGGGCGGCGGCGACCGAGGCGGCGGCGGCGGAGGAGGAGGAGGAGGAGGAAGGGCGCGGGCCGAGGGCGGCGGGCCTGGCCGGCGGGGCCCCAGGGCCCGGGGCGGCAGCGGCGGCCGCCGGCTCCCCCCGCAGCGGCCTCTCCGCGCCGCTCTTTGTGTCGGCGCCGGGAGAAGGCCGCGTGATGTCATTGCTCCCCGGGGCAGGGAAACAGAGGCGGGATAAAGTCACCTACCCCGCGCCCTGCCCCCGCCCCGCATCTCCGCGGTCCGGCGGCCTCCGCCCCGGCCGGAGCTGCAGGGCTGGGCGCGCCGGGCGGGCTCCGCGCCTCCAGGCGGCACGGCCTGGAACGGCTCGGCGCGCCGGGGCCGGGGCCGCGGAGGTGGCTGGAAATGCGGCTCCACCGGGAGGAAGCGACAGTCAGGGCCGGATCTCCGTCCCCCCAACCCCTGGCCCGCCCTCCGCCTTCGCTCCAGCCCCTCCCGCCGGCCTGCGCGCGGGGAGCGCGCTGGACTCACCTGGGGCGGCGCGGAGCCGCGGGCAGGAAACGCCGCCCCGCGGGGGCAGGGAACCGGGGCCCGGAGTGGGGTCGGGGGTTAGATTGTTCTGGCCGTCAGGAAGGCGCAGTGTATGTGCATAACTTCTAACCACACTCTTGTTACATTACACAATTACCTGGGTTTCTGCCGTGTGCTCACGGAGGGGAGATGTCTGGTCTGACAAACAACAAAAATGTTCTCTAGAGAGATGTCCCCTCTGAGAGACCCAGCTCGAGTCTTTCCCCTTGGAAATCATTACCAGGGAACTCACCGATGCGGGTGCGGGGGGAGGCGGGTTCCTTTCCTTTTCGGTGCAGAAAGTGCCAAACCTGTGTGTGTGTGAGAGAGAGAGAGGTAGAGAGATCAATTTTTTTCCTTTAACTTCATTTTTAAAAGTTCATAAGCACAAAGAATAGGACCGTGTTTCACAGAAGTTTGTGATGTACACACAAATTTTAGCAAGAGCATGGATAGTTTAAAATTGTTTGAAGGAACTGAAAAAAATTCCAGTAGGGGGTTTATCACTCTTAAAGTGAAAGGATGGATACAGGAACCCTCCAGGCTTTTGCATGAGGGAGTGGAGATTGGGGTGAAGGCGGACTCCCCTTCCTTTCTACTTCCCCTACCACATCAGCCCCTTAGAACAGGCCGTGAGTGTGGTCATATCGTTAATAAAATACCAGCCCCACCTGAGATTGGGAGGGGGGCTAGCCATGCTGGTGCCCAAGCACCAGCCCATGAGGGGTCCCAAACACCACTGTATACATTTATGTGATCTCTCAGGAAGAAGCTATGTGTGTGGTTGGAAGCGAACCTGCCATGAGCAGGTTGTAAGCAGTGGAACCCAAGGGCCTGTTGGAGTGACAGAGGTGGTCACCAGACTGTTCCGGGGAGAGGGGCCAGGAGGCTTCGGGTCCTTGTCCATAGGAAGCAGAGTGGGCCACTTTGGGCTCAGAGCACAAATGCTCTGTGTGGACAGGGGATGAGGAGCACTGGCACCAGTGAGTCTCCATTCTTCTTCTATGTCCTTCCCACACCGCACTCAGCCTTTGCTCTCATTAAATGTTGAGCCAATATTTAAAGAATATCAGTTTGACATCTGGTACTGAATTCTGTGCCCGAGTGTCTAGGGCCAGCCCTGGGGATGGGCATAAATTACCTTAAGTGGAGGAAAATGGAAGGCAAAGGCAGACTCAATACTGACAAACCCTGTGCCCAGAAAACAAGTTAGAAACCAGGTGAAGTTTAATATTTTGATCCCAGAGAGCCACTCACTGCATTTCCCTCTCACAATGGCTCTGACACGCAGACCTGCCCCGCCCGCTCATGGAGGCCAGTGGCCCATTGCTGCTTCCTGGGACTACCTGATAATCGGTGAGCATTATCTGGCCTTTGGTTCAAATATGGTTTAAATTTTCAGAGATGCTCTGAAGTGAACATCTTTAAGAAGCAGGCGTAGGTAAAATAAAATCCTGTAAGAGAAGCTAAAATATAATCTTACAATCTGATGCAGATTAAATTTTAGCTTTTAGATCCACAGAGGAGAGAAGATTATTAGAACCCGGGCTTATATAAAGGTGAAAGGAGGCAGAGTAGATTTTGAGGAGTCAACAGACCTCAGAGTCAGGCAAAAGTTTGGTATGCGAGTGTCAGAACAAAGCCTTGGAGAACAAGGAGGCAGCCACAGCTGCAAAGGCGCAGCAGCAATGCAAGCATTAGCCAACTCTTCATGCAAGATCAGACTGACCCCTACGTGGAAAAGCTGCTCCACAAAGGGGTACAATACAGCCACAGAGAGAAGGGAGACCGCAGCTCAGGGGCAGGACTCAGCCCCCAGGATTGGTGGTGGTGTAATTTACAGCCAGAGGGGAACTGAACAGAGGTGGGTTAACAGGAGCTGAGGAGACTGACTGTTCAAAGAATGGCTCCTCAGAATCCCCTGTGTAGAGCCACATCCCAGGCTCACACCCCACTGACTTTGCAGGACCCCCATCCTTCAGGGTGAAGGTGTAGAGAGCTGAGCATGTCTGCCCTCCAGCTCCCCTCTCGGGGCCCCTTCCTGAAGTGAGATGGTATGAAGACCCTGGAAGCCAGAGTGGGCATCTTTACTCCACCCCTCCCACCATCACCACCAATTCTGACAGCTTGGCGTCATAACCATGGACATTAGCTTCAAGCTAGAGATGTCTTGTGTTTTTCTTTTTCAAGCACTTTGTTTTACTAACAATTGAGGTATTACGAGACAAGAAAAGGGAAGGGACTAACATTTATTGAACACCTGTCCGTCTAGTGATTTTTTTTTAGTAACTTTTCAAAACAATCTGTATTAGTTAAGTATTGTCATCCCTATTTTGCAAATTAGGAAACTGAGGCTCAGAGAGGTAAATTAACAAGTTCAATTGCCAGAGCTAGGTAATGATAGAGTCAGGATTCAAACCCAGTGTGTCTCAACCAGCTGCCCTTTGGGCTGTCCACCACCTGTGATGTCTCTTATGCCAAGTACCAGTGTTGGAGCGCTGTCCATGGTATTCCTTCTCTATACCGTCAGTCTGTGGCTCAATTCTGAACCATGTCTAAATCCAGTCTACAGGGCTTCAAACGCCTGCGGGTTATACTGTCACCTTTTGAGAAACATGGATCAGACCGTTCCTTATGCAAATATTGCTATGCCTGTGTCACATGTCTCTGCAGGCCATGAAGATATGACAAGAGACGACTAAATCAGTGCTTCCCAAACTTTGCATATGTATCAACTGGAGCTCTGCCATGATGATCAAATAAGGGACAATTAAATCAGTGCTTCTCAGATATTATTCTGTGTGTGAATCACTGGAGATCTTGTTAACATGCTCATTCTGGCTCAGGAGTTCTAGGGTGGGGTCTGAGATTCTGCATTTCTAACAAGCTTCCAGATGAGACCAGACCACACTTTGATTAACAGTCATCTAGACCACTAGCTTACAAGGAGGATCAAAAACTCTGCTCAAATGGGACACCCCATGTTGGATGGTTCCTAATCAACCCAATCAAGTCACCATTCTTGATGAATTTGGACACCAGACATATGGATAAATTGGTTGGGACAGCAATAGAATCAGAAACAGAAAGAAAATGAATCCAGACTAAAGAAGAGTAATTAGAACAGAGTAATGCATATCCTTTCTAAGAGGTTGATCTGATGCCCAAATGCTGGGAGCTAAAGAAGGAAGCCACAGGGCAGGAGAGATGGGGATGGGAGGTTAGGAGGTAAAGGAGGAGAAGACAGAGAATCCTGGGAGATTGGTGACATCATGGCACCTTTTTCAGGTGCCAACACAAAGAGTATAAACAAATGAGTAAAATATTTTAAAAATTTCACTTATCCTAGAAAAAGTTTTCACAAGAATGTTAAACTGTGTGTTTCAAAATATAGCTTAAGAGATTTAAGACCTTGCTGCCATGGTCACAAGTGGTTGTGATGTTGGCACTATTGCTGATTTTACATAATGAATTTAATATGCTATTTTATTACAATGTCTCTGTATTATTCAGAAAATAAACAATGTTACCCTGAATGTTATTGTAAAGTGTCTGCTTTCGTGGCTTGACTTGTGGGGAAGAGATCTAATACTGCCCTACCCAAGTATCCTGAATCCTAGCCAGCATTATAGCTGGAAGCCAGTATGTCATCATAAGGTGACTTTGCCTATCTACTTTCTGATCTACTGGACTTAGGTATTTTATAAATCATTGTGCAACTCTCAGAAAACATTTCCTGCAAGATTGACTTGATGCTGAGAAAAGATATGCAGATAATAACCAGGCTCAAATGAGTGAGGGGTAAATGATAGGTGGGTCATGAGAAGGGTTTGGGAGATTTTGAGCTTGGGTAGTACATTGGTTCTCTAAGGCTGCCATAACAAAGTGCCATAGACTGGGGGGCTTAAACAACAGAAATTTATTTCCTCACAGTTATGGAGGTTAGATGTCTGAGATCAACATGTAGGGAAGGTTGATTTCTTCTGAGCCTCTCTCCTTGGCTTATTAATGGCCGTCATCTCTCTGTGTCTTTACATGGCCTTTCCTCTGTATATCTGTGTCCTAATCTCCTCTTCTTATAAAGACATCAGTCGTATTGGATTAGGGCCACCCTAATGACCTCATTTTACCTTAATTACTTCTTTGAAGGCCCTGTCTCCAAATACAGTCACATATTGAGGTACTAGTGGGGGTTAGGACTTCAACATGTGGATTTTAGGAGGACACATAACAGACAGCCTATGGAATGTCCAGGTGCAGATGCCCAGTGGCAACTGAATGTGTTGCTTTAGAGAAGAGATGTGGGCCTAGGACTGAGATGGCTGGGGTCATTAAAGGCAAGGGAGTAGACATGAGAATGTGAGGGTTAATGCTGTGTTAGAGGAGAGCAGGGCCAAGGACAGAACCCTGAGAACACCACACGTAGAGGATGGCCAGAGGAAGAGAGGCCCATCCTTTACTGGCTCAACACAAGGCTGACATACAGGAAGCCATATTATAGAAAAGAAATCATATTGTAACTCTGATTAACCCAGCTGGATATGCACCCTCCAAGAGATATATATGCTCTGTAGATTTTATGGCCCCTGCTTGTGTATGTACCTCCCAGCTGCAATAAGGCAACTTTGGTCTTTTGAGTTCCCCAAGAATGTGGTGACCCCCCCAGACAGAGATTCTATGGCTGATATCCACAACAACTGAAAGATCTGGTATGGTGATTCCCAGTCTGTAACACCAGAGGGTCAACATTCCTAACCTCCTCCCCTATAACCCACTGGCCTATATAACTGCCTTAAGATTATGTGCCCCCCTTAAGATGGTTCTTTAGAATGCTAGTCAAACCATATTCTGATTTGCTAGTTCATCACTTAACAAAATGCCCTTTCTCTGCCACCATCTTGCCTCTTGATGGATTGACTTTTTGTCTTGAGGCAAACAGACTGTGCCCTTTGCACGGTAACACATCCAGAAAACTGAGGAGAGAGAAGGCCAGGAGGGAAGCCAGTCAGGGTTTGGAGCTGCAGAAGCCACGGGAAGAAGGCGTCTCAAGAAAGTGTGACATGGGATCAATAGTATCATATGCTCCCCAAAAGCCAAGTGAAACAAATTTAGCCAGGAGCCCAGACATCACTGACTTTGGCAGGAGAGCACATTCAAATGTCAAGGGGGCAGAAGCTAGGCTTGAAAATGAAGGGCAAGAAGGTAAGTGCAGATAACACCTGCAACCAATATGGCTGTGAAAGAGGAAAGCAAAGGTGATAGTTGGAGGGAGAAATAAATATTTCTCCATTCCTTTCAAAAAGCGGTTATGTAATTTGTCTTTAATATAAATACATGAACACAGTACAAAATTCAAAAGCTACAAAGACGAATGCAATGAACAGTAAATCTCTATGCAGATATTCTCCCCTGGCCTCCCCTTGTACTGTGACTCTCCACCCTGCTCCTTGCCCCAGAGGCTGACCTGCAGGAAGGACATCAATGACTTCCTTCCACCATGGCTTCCGGTAGTACACACTGAAACTTCTGTCATGGAGTTTGCTCCATGGTGGAGATTAGAGGACTGGAGGAGAGTAAAGAAGGGATGACTAACCCTCAGTGTCTTTTCCTGCAGAGTCACCCTCAGCCATGGCTCCTATCAGGGAGTTCTCCCCACATTGCTTTCCCTGTGGGTTTCAGGAACTAAGTCCACACATTTCTCCTTCAGCAGGAGGGGCGGTAATGTCACCCTGCTGTTGCTAGCCCTGCAGCTCTGCACTTTTGTAAATAGCCCTTTTATTAAACACTCCTGAAAATATCCAGTTCGAGTGCGCCTTCTGTCTCCTGCTGGGACCCTAAGGGACAGTCTCGCTCCTGACTCTGTCTCCACTTCTCAGTTCTCCCCCCAAGAGACAAATGCAGTTGTCAGCTTCTGTGTTCATTTCCAGAAATAGTCTATGCATTATAGAAGCATAACCTGTATATATGTACATATATAGGGTTTTTAATTATTTTTACACAAATTGTGTCATTTAACTGCCTGTCCTGCACCTCACTTTCTCTTCTTTTTTTGTCTTAAATGTAGAACTTCCAAGCTTCCTGATTCTTTCTTTTTTTTATAGCACATAGAATATAGTGGTTGTACATATTTATACTTATACATACACATATACACATATATACATACATATATATATTTCTAGAAGTGGGATTTCTGGATCAAAGGAGCCATGATTGTAATTGTGATAGATATTGCCATATAGCCCTCCACAGAGGGCAGTTTACACTCTCAAAAGTTTTGAAAGTGTCTGTTTCCTCATATGTACTCTTAGCACACTTATTCTTAAATGTTTTGATCTTTCCCAATTTGGTAAGTGAGAAAGCTTTGTCTCACTATAGTTTCAAATTTGTGTTTCTCTTACGTGCGAGGTTGAGCGCATTTTTTTGAAAGATGCATTCGTATTGACTTTTCTGTGAATTGTTCATTTTTTACTGGGTTATTTTTTTATTGATTTATATGTGTTCCTAATTGAAAAAGCAACTTTTTCTATGAACTGATTTGCAAATATTTCCCCCAGCTTGTTATTTTTCAGTTTTTTTTCTTCTATGGCTTCTTGGTTTTCTATCATAGTTTTAGAGAGGGCTTCTTCTCTGAGTGGGGTGTTCCAATCCGTAATTTCAAATGTTCTTAGGTGACTGCAAGTGTTGGGTGTGACCACAAAGGTAGAAGCCTCTAGAGACAAGGTCCTGTTGCTGATGAGGTAGGAGACCAACCATCCACATAGATTGGAGTTATTCAGGATGATGGGAGGACTCAGTGAAGGGAAGAACAAAGATGCTGCAACTGAGGGGAGTGACCAGAAGTGGGGCTTGGCAGTAGAAGAGAAATAGAGGACAGGAGACCTGGACTGGAGGCTTGGAGACACAAGAGCTTTTACACAGAGTAATGGCAGTAGGTGAAGAGCACACAAACCCCATCTCCCAACTCTGAGGTTCATGGAAAATGTGAAACTGCCTCTCAAAATGGCTCCAGATGAAATCATATCCTCAGAGGAGAGGTTTCGGTGAAGGTAGGAAGTAAAGGAAAATTCGACGAAGTCTTGAGCAGTAGGGTAATTGGTAACTCATTGTCAACACAAATAACCAATAACCAATCTATTGGTAAGAAAGATAAGGTGAGTTTTATTTGGGCCAAGCTGAGGACTAGCCCTGGAATGTAGTCTCCACAAAGGAATAAAGCATTCCGGAGAAGCATGGTTTTCAGCACAATTTTTATAACTTTTCAGAACAAAGAACATACATCAAACATGTCAAGGATACATATTTTTCAAAGTTTCAAAGAGATTTTTAGATACAGATTAGCACATATACAGCAGGTGAACATGACCCTGGCATCTAGGAAAGGAAACTTATCTTCAAAGGAGTACTGGCATTGGCATCATAGGAAGGGAGGCATTCATCCCTCTCTTTAAAGAGCATTCTTTGTTGTGGGAAAATGTTTACTTTAATGGTTAAAGCAGATGTGCAATGTATGATAGACAGGCCATAAGTCAGGCTTCTTTAGTTTACATACAGCTCAGGCCAAATCAGGTTTAAACTAGAATAGCTTCGCCATATACCTCAATATATAAAAATTGCTTATAAAAGCCCCCCCCCTTTTTTTTTTGCTGAGGAAGAGTCACCCTAAGCTAATATCCATTGCCAATCTTCCTCTTTTTGCTTGAGGAAGATTTGCCCTGAGCTAATATCTATGCCAGTCTTCCTCTATTTTGTATGTGGGTCACCTCCACAGCATGGCTGACAAGTAGTGTAGGTCCATGCCCAGGAACCAAACCTGGGTGGCCAAATGGGGCACACCAAACTTAACCACTAGGCCATGGGTCTGGCCCAACATTTTCCCTTTTTGATCAATAATCTTTTGATAGAAAGCATTGATGATCAAGATATTATCCCTTGATGCCAGGGTGGTTGCTGCCTGCTCTGGGTCCATTATGTCCCTTGGTGCTAGGCTTTTATCTTACTGATTTACCCAATTATCCACATTGGGGGGAAGGTTCCGGGTAATAGCCAGATATAGTGGACAAGCATAGAGATATAGGCTGATGAGGGAAGTACTTTAGAGGTTATACATATTGTCAGTTAAATTGAATTGTCACACAAACATTGTACGTGTATTTTTGTGTGGCTTTTTACAATCACATTGTTTATAACGTTAATAGAACAGATGTAGTCAAAATAATACGAAACCAATCCATAATATTTGAAGTAGCCGTTGAGGAGTAGGCACAGATTTAAAGAGACAAGGAAATAAGCCAAAGAATCTGTTACAGGTATCTTGGTAATTTTGCACTAATTTAAGTATTTGTTTGCCTCTTTTATTTATTGTTATGTGTACTTTATTATAAGTTTGGGCAGACTGATTTAATATATTAATAAGATCTTCAATTGCTACCTGTAATGATTTTTCAGGCCAATTAGATTCTATTGAAATTACATCTTGTGGTGGATGTAGTTCTATCTCCCAAAACATTTGATCATCAATATCAATAACAGTATAAGTCTCATTAAAGCTAGGCAATTCTATTTGGTTATTAAATCCAGTATTATACCACATAGCAATAAAGATATGATAAAAGATACTTTGATTACAATACAGGTCAGAAAGAACAACAGAGATGTTTTTTAAACCTTTCCAACAAAATTTTCCTTTACCCATATACCATATATTTGCCCGTATGGGTGTGGTTGTTAGAAGCCAAGTAGTAGTAAATTTGGGGTTCCTTTGCTGTTCAGGGCATAGCCATACACCCTGATGGAATTCGCATATCTGAGTGGATATAGGGGTCCAGTAAAAATTATTTGATAATAAAGCCCATCTTCCTCCAACAGGAAGAATTCTGGTAGAATTCAAAATGGTCCCTATTCCTACTAATTGGACACATCATAGGTGTGGCTTACTGTAAGTTTAGGCACTAAAGCTGTGCTTGAACATTTACATGAATTACAGGAACCCTTGACAAATTTCCATAAATTAGGTGGGCTGTATAATTTCCATAGATGTATATTTTGAGCTTCTGCCATAAGAAAGGAAGCCCACTGGCCCATTGCTACTTCAGATTCCTTTTGGATTAGCATGTCTAAAAGCCTTTGTTAAGTTAGTATATGCTCTTACACATTGTTGGGTATGGGCACTTTTTGCAGTAATACGTTGAGTTTGCTTTAACCATTTTATTAGTGCTAGATTATCAGTCCAAGCAGATTTCCCTTCTTTACCTTCTTCCTGAAATAATAGGCCCTCTAATTTACATTTTCATATTAAAATATTTTTTTCTTCTGAATGTCTTTCTTCAGTAAAAGCAAATTCAGCCTGTCCAAGAATACCTAACCCTGATCCTACAGCTCCTAAAAGTTCATTTCGTCCTTCTGGGTCAGTGCTGATTAATCCACCAAATACATTGTTGCCATCACAGGCTAACAGCTTTGGTACAATTAGGATAAAAGTTGTGGACCCAAAAATGTTGAGTTCCCCAGACTAGTTTTAAGTGGGTAGTAGTAACATCTGAATATAATTTGTTTGGGTATGACAAGGCTTCCCATAATCCTCCTGGTCTTGCAGTGAGGTTAAACTTAGGAGGGGGTCGAACCCGCCAGGTTACCCCTAAAATGGAATTTTTAACAGTTATCCATTGTTTTTTCTTATTTTGTTTTAGGCCATTCCAACCACAAAAACACGGTTTATGAGTGCACTGGATATTTTGACATCCTGGGCCGCTAAATTTTTTCCATTGTACCCAGAGACTTTTCTTAATAATTGGTCATCTGAGTTTACAGATACACAATGATCAGTTTGTTGGATATTATATACAATGCCAGTTAGACGTGCATTAGGTAATAGTTTCTGAAAAGTTTTCCCTAATAATGACCCCTTGTAAAATATATATCCCAAAAAATAAGTTTCAAAAGGTGGGAAAATATTAGGGTATGCCCAAGGAGTCATAAACATTTCATCCAAGTCATCATTATAAGACTAACGTTGTGCTTGGGGTTATATTAGTTAGATTAGCAGGTAGCAATGATATTTTTTGGGGATGCAATAGAGGGGGAGAGGGGATAAACAAGTACGTCCAATATTATCCCAAATAGTGGGTGTAATAAAATGCAGGAAAAGTAGGAACACAGGCCTGGTCCTGAGTCTTGGGAGGAGCTGTCCACTCCGATGTCATCTTCTTCTCATCCTGGCTTGGTGGTACTTGTCTTAGTCAGCTGAAGGCAGGTGTCAGAAACAGGAGTCAAAATCCACTCAGGTGGAGGGGTCTTTTTTAAATGAGGGATGTGAATCCATGAGTCTATGCCATTTAATTTTGCAGCACATGGATTGGCTAAGGGCAGCTGGTATGCTCCTTTCCAACGGGGCCGCAAAGAGTCTTTTATTTGATGTCTCTTCCAATAAACAAAATCTCCAGGCTGTAGTCCATGATCCTTACTTAAAGTCTTCATCTCCTGGGAGCTCGCTGTGAAAAGAATCAGCTACCAGCCTTTCATTTCTTTTAAGTGTCTCGACAAGACCCTGACAATAATGCAATATATTTCCCTTAAGTAAAGTTGGTTCATACATTCCCTCATCTAATTGCATAGGCCGTCCTGTTATTATTTCAAAAGGAGACAGCTGATGTTTACCAACATGTGTAGATCTAAGACTGAGGAGCGCTAGCGGAAGAGCTATTGGTCATGAGAGATTAAATGCTTCTGACTGAAAGTTTTGCCAATTGAAATTTGATTCTGCCATTAGTTCTTTCTACCAATCCTGAGGACAGGAGATGATGAGCACAGTGAAAGTGCTGCATTATTGGCCAAATGTCACAAATAGATTTAATTATTTGTCCAATGAAATGAGTTCCTTGGTCACTGTGTAACTCGATAGGAATTCTGCAAACGGAAATTATTCTTTCCAGTAACAATTTACCTACTGTTAAAGCCATTGCTCTTTTGCAAGGAAAGGCCTCAATCCAATGTGAAAACATACAAATTGTTATATTTATATCCTTGAGATATAAATTTATATTATTTTATTAATTATACTATCAAAGATATTTATATCCTTGAGATGGTGACATACGAACAAAGTCCAATTGCCATACCTCAAAGGATCCCTTAGGAATGGGAAAATGGCCTGGTGACACATGAAGTGTTTTCCAGGATTATACTTAAGACATGTAGTACAACAAGCGTAGGCTTTATGAGCCACTGGGGGAGAAAGTTTCTAAAAATATTGTTTTCCCCATAAAAATCATCTTTTCAGGTGCCCAATGAGTTAATGGATGTATATGCTGGAGCAATGGCAATTGTGCTCCAATAGGCACTATGGGTTTTTTCATAGGGCCCAAACCACGTTTGTACGGTGGAATCAAAAATTTCCCCTTTTTGTTGCCATATTTGTTTTTCTTCTTCCATGGCGATCTCTTGAGCCTCTAGGAGGAAATCTTTTACTGGGTTAGCAGGGTTAACGGAGAGCAGTGGGCATTCTCAAGGCTGGACAGGAAGAGTATTTAAAGCTGCCTGTTTGGCAGCAATATCAGCAAGTTGATTTCCTTCAGTTTCTATAGTATCAGATTTGGAATGCCCTGGTATTTTAATAATTGTTGATTGTTTCGGTAGTTGTATAGCATTTAACAATTCTGCAACCTGTTTTCGATTATTTATGGGTCACCCTGAAGAAGTTAAAAACTCTCATTTCCATAGCATTTCAAAATCGTGTGCCACTCCAAATGCATAATGACTGTCAGTATAAATATTCGCTAGCTGGTCTTTAGCTAAATGATAAGCTTGAGTTAAAGCAATTAATTCAGCCTGCTGTGCTGATTTTTATCTCTGGTAAATAAGACATTCCAGTTATGTCCATTGTGGGCATTATTGCATGTCCATTCTGGTAATGCCCTGCTCATCTTTTAAATAGGACCCATCTGTAAACCAAATTAGATCAGCATTGTCAATAGGAGTTTCTTGTAGGTCATTCCAAGGAGCAAGAAGGTAATCTGTTAATAAAATGCAGTTGTGATGCAGTTGTTAATAAAATGCATTTTCTTCCTGTGGTGCTTGAAGCAAGGTTGTAGGATTCAGGTTATTACATCAAGCTAAGGTATTATTAGGTGCAGAAAGCATCAGTACTTCACAAGAGGGTAATCAGCTTAGAGTAGTGCTGAGTGTGATGAGAATGTAGAAGATATTCAACCAAATGTGGGACATAAATGGTTAAAAGAGACCCCATTACTGTTTCTTCAGTGTCCTTACATATGAGAGCTGTTGCTGAAATAGCCCTTGTAGAAGGTGGAAGCCCTTTTGCTACTGAATCTAATTGCTGACTATAATGTCCTACAGGTTGGTGTTGATCACTATGCTTTTGAGTTAATACATCTAAAGCATTTCCTTTGTCTTCGTGCACAAAGAGAAAAAATGGCAAGCTGTAATTTGGCTGACCTAAAGCTGGTGCCTGAGTCAAGATGGACTTCAGGTATTTCCTGCTTTGTCTCTTTTTGGCATCCAGTCAGATCAGGCTGGTCAGACTTTAGTACATGCAAAGGTTGAGCGATGAGTGAAAAGTTGGCCACCCAATTTCTGCAATATCCACAGTCCTAGAAATCCCCTCAATTGTTTTTTTATTTCGGGGAGAGAAAAAGCCAAAATCCCTCTGATCCTTTCAGAATCAATCAATAGTCCATCCTTATAAATTAGTTGCCCCAAATATTTTTACAACAGGTAAACAAAATTGGAGTTTATCTGTGGACAGCTTATGTCCTTGACATGCTAATTGTTGTAATAGTGTCCTTTTGGGAGTCTGATTCAGTTTTGGAGCATAAAAGCAAGTCATCTACATGTTGAATTAAGGTAGGGCCATTAGGAAAATCTACATTAGCTAATCAGCCTTGAGTATTTGAGAAAAGTAAGCATGGCTTTCAGTATAGCCCTGTGACATAACAGTCCAGGTATACTGGCGATCTTCCCATGTAAAGGCAAAAAGATATTGACTGTCTTCTACCGGAATACTAAAGAAGGCACTACATAAATCAGTTACTGAAAAATAGCAGCTATCAGCTGGAATTGCTGAGAGCAGAGTACATGGATTTGGTACCACAGGATGTCAAGGAATCACAACAATATTTATAGCTCTCAAATCTTGAACAAAACTCCAGCCTTTCCCATTTGGTTTTCTTACTGGCAAAATTGGTGTATTTTAAGGACTAGTACAAGGAATAATAAGTTTCTTCTCAAGAAAATTCTGAATAATAAGTCTTATTCCATTTAATGCCTCTGGTTTAAGTAGATATTGTCATATATTGGGTAAAGGCTTAGAATTGTCAACAGTCCCCTTAATAGGAGCGGCTGATTTAATCTTTCCAATATCTGAAAAAGAAGATGACCACAGTTCTTTAGGCACTTGCGATAATAGGTCATCCATTTTCTCTTGGTCTGTCTAAGCCATTGATTTTATAACCATCAATTGCTCAGTAACTAAATTTTGGTCAGCACCCAAATTTTCTAAATCTAGAAGCATTTCACCCTTTTGTGAAAAGGCAATGTGAGCATCGTATGCTTCTAAAAGGTTTCAGCCTATCAAATGAATAGAGGTACATTTTACTAGGAGAAATACATGTTTCCCTGTGATGGTTCCATTGAAAGGTTATCAGCTCTGATTTAAAAACTTGCATTGGTAAATTAGAAACCCCAACCCTTTTAATTGATTGCTTACTCTGAGGGAGAGGGCAGCAAATAAGGGTAGGATTAAGAACAGATAATATAGCCCCAGTATCTATCTACAAGGGCCTTCGAAGTTTCTGCTCTGATAGTTATTTCAATCTCCCCCATGGGATTAGTAAGGAAGAGGGGAAATGCCCTCTCATAATCCTCCCAGCACCCCTATTCCTTTTTCACTTTGCCATGTTCTAAATCGCATTTAAGTTTGTGGCAATCTCGTTTGAAATAACCAGTATTTTTGCAATAGTAACAGGTGTGGTCATTTTGTCTTTGGTCAGGGTTTGAAAAAGACGTCTTAATTGGGCCACTAAGCTGTTGCAGCTGCACATTCATAACCTTAATGTCTCTTTCCTTTTCTTTCTTTTGTAAAGCTTTAGAAAGCGTATCTGCAATAGTGACAAGTGCACTGGCACACAATGCAGCCCAGTGCAATTCACGTCTTTTAATTTGTCTTGGCAATTCCTCATCTAATCCTTCCGAAAAGACTGAATTTAAAATTGGATCATTTTGATGATCCCGAAAACTTTCAGGAGCCATATGGAGTACTGCTTGAAGGTGTTTTCAGACTTGTCAAAATAATCACAGATAGTTTCTCCCGGGTTTTTTTTTTTTGCATTGCTGGAACTTTGTCCATTCTATTTTCTTAGGAGAAATCCTGGGAACGATTTGGTACAAGTCATGAGCAAATTCTCTACATTTCTGAAGATCATCAGGCTCGTGTTTATGAAAATCTTCCATGGGTGCCTTCCAGTCTGCCTCTGTTAGCCATTCTTTAGCTTCACTTTCAGGTACTAGCAAATGCACGAGCTGATAAAAATCCGAGTATCCTGGTTCGTATGTTCTAACAGTTAGATCGAATTCTGGAGCAAACCCTAAAAGATCTTGTAAAGGGTCTGGGAAATCCTTAGCTAAATTCTTGAGTTCTGTTCTAGTCCAGGGAGTACACGTAAGTGAAGGCTCACCTCTCCCAGTAGGTTTCTCTTTAAAGGGAGCCATAATAACTCCAGGACTTACAGTATTTGTTCCCTGGGATTTAGTTGTCTCCTTTGGAGATGGAGGAGGAGGAGGTAAAGTGGACAAGTCAGGGCACAGAAGTTCAGAAAGGAGAGGATACAAAGGTGCCGAAGGAGGAGAAGGAGGGGGAGGTGGAGATGGGGTGGAGAAGGTGGAGATGGAGTTCAGCTTCTGAACTTTTCTCTAGTTTAGCAACAGTTTCTGATAATTTTTGGTTTTTTCCTGTAAAGAGGTCATTTTATCATTACCATGGTTTTTTTTTTTTTTTTTTTTGGTGAGGAAGACCAGCCCTGAGCTAACATCCGTTGCTAATCCTCCTCTTTTTGCTGAGGAAGACTGGCCCTGGGCTAGCATCGTGCCCATCTTCCTCTACTTTATATGGGACGCCGCCACAGCACGGCTGACAAGCAGTGCGTCGGCGGGCGCCCGGGATCCGAACCCGCGAACCCCGGGCTGCCAAGCGCGGACTAAGCTGCCAAGCGCGGACTAAACTGCTGCGCCACCGGGCGGCCCCTATCATTACCATGTTTTGAAGCTTCTAAATACCAATTTAAAAATGTTTCCCATTCTATTTGTTTAATTTTATAGCTGGCTTTTTCCAATTGTGAGCGCAAGTCAACCAATTTAAGTCAAATATTCCCCATTTTGGCCATTTAAGACTCAAGTCATCTTTTGTTAAATTTTCTCATTTTGTTAAGAACTTGCAAGTATTGGTTCTGTACATATTGTACACAAAGCCAGCCAGAGTTCCAGTGGGTGGCTGCCTGTCCAGGGGCTGGTCACCTTTAGAAGTGTGATTTCCCATTTTCTTTTAGTTTCGTTTTGTTATAAAGTCTGAACAACTTCTAAGGACAGTGTAGTGGGTCAGAAGTGTGCTGCTGTGAGCGTCACTTCCTGCAGGCCATGAACACTCTCTTATATGACTTGGTTTCCCCTGCTGGCCGTCTAAAACTGCCATGGGGGCTCAGAGCACTGGATGACCAATCCTATGTGTGCATCCCCGGATGAGCCTTTAATTAAAGAGAAAGATCGCGATGGAGTTCCCTAGGGGACTGCTGCACATCCCGAGGATCAACCTCAGACACCGCCACTGGGTTCCCAGTTGCCTAAGAACGCCTTGAGCCTGGAAGGAGCTGGTGTCCCTTCTCTTCAACACTGAACGAGTTCAGGCTCTCATTTTGCTTATCAAACAATTTGTTCAGGCTTTATAAACACAATTCTTTCCCAATTTAAAGCCAAATTTAAAAGCTCAGCCAACCCAGTTCACTCCAAAGTTCCCACTAGGTTCCTCTCGCCTAGGAAATTCCCCTTAGGTTCCTCTCACCTAAGATATGTACCGGTACCCCCTTAAGACATCCAGTCTTAAGACCTGAAACAGCTCAAATAAAAGTCAGGACCATCAACTTAAATAAGGAGGTCCGGATTTCAGGACACCTGAAGAGTGCAGTGAAGCCGGAGGGGCTCAGTGGGCTTGTGCTGGCACCAAGCACCAGTTCAAAGTAGATTCCAGATGGTCTTGGATGGGTTTCTCTGAAATCCTGTCAACTATTCTAAGAAATGTTGATGTAAATAATGAACAGCCAATCTACAGACAAGAAAGATAAGGTGAGTTTTATTTGGGCCAAGCTGAGGACTAGCCGGGAACGCAGCCTCCACAAAGGAAGAAAGTGTTCCAGAGAGGCAGGGTATTCAGCATAGTTTTTATAACTTTTCAGAACAAAGAACATATGCCAAACATGTCAAGGGGCGTAATGGTTAAGTTTACGTACTCCACTTTGGCAGCCTGCGGTTCACAGGTTCGGATTCCGGGCCTGGACCTACACACCACTCATCAAGCCATGCTGTGGCAGGCGTCCCACACATAAAGAGGAGGAGGATGGGCATGGATGTTAGCCCAGGGCCAATCGTCCTCAGCAAAAAGAGGAGGATTGGCAATAGATATTAGCTCAGGGCTAATCTTCCCCACCAAAAAAAAAAAAAGTCAAAGATACCTATTTCTCAAAGTTTCAAAGAAGTTTTTAATTACAGATCAGCATGTATACAACAGGTCAACATCACCTTGGCATCTGGAAAAGGAAACATCTTCAAAGGAGTAATGGTATTGGCATTATAGGAGGGAGGTATCCATCCCTATTTTCAAAGAGCACATTCTTTGCTTTGGGAAATGTTTACTTCAATGGTTAAAGCAGATGTACAATGTATGATTGACAGGCCAAAAGTCAGGCTTCTTTAGTTTACATACAGTTCAGGCCAAATCAGGTTTAAACTAGAATCGCTTCCTCATATACCTCAATATGTAAAAATTTCTTATAACATCATGAAATGGGGCTCATAGAGGTTGCAGGAGAAAAGTGTAGGAGAAAGGAGTGGTGGGAGGTAGAGTCAGGGAAGAAACAGCCTCCGGGAGAAACTGTAGGAAAGAATCGGTATGAGGTATCTAAATTGTGGGCAATGACTAGGGATAGCAGAGATCCTTATCAGGCTACGAGAATGTCAAAACCATTTGGCCATAGCAGGTCCCTGGAACACTAGTTACCTGGGACTGAAATGATGGATCTCAGAGGAAGATGTCATCCCAGGAGCACAGAGAGATTTGCCTCTAGAAGAGTTAGTTTCAGCCTCCACTCATTGGTTCTCAGGGGAAGTTCTGAGTGCAAAACTGCCAGGTCTGTGGGTGCCCAGGTAGACAAACAGAAGTCTGAGAGGGCAAAGGCCTGGTCACTATGTGGTGAGTCCAGGTGCCACCTGGGGGTGTAAGATAGGAGTGAGGAGATGAGCTGCTTGGTATCCCACTGCATTAAAGCAGTTCCCTTATGCTTTTTGACAACACTGTGGTTGAATATCTCTCATCCATCCATTCATCCATCCATCCATCCATCCATCCATCCTTCCAGCCATCTACCCATTAATCCAACTACTTATCTCTATTGAAAATCAGCAGTCTTTTTTTATGAGTTGAAATTCTTTAAACATTGCGTAGTTAATTAATCCAGACTGACCTTCTACCATTCCATTCTGACAAAACAAAGTCTAAAAACAGAATCCCAGGATGTCTTTCCAATTCAATATCAAAAGAACGACCAAAAAGAGGCAATTTAAATAATGTCCCAGTTTTTGACTTTCATGACTTTTGACAGCCTTTGTGTTCACTTTTACAAAATACAGGCAGAAGATAGTGACCATATTTTTCTTCTTCTGACATACTCTAAGACTATATTTCCCCAATGCAGTATTTTAGTGCAATAATTTTTAACCTTTTTGGGGGTCATGAACACTTCTGAGACTGATGAAAGCTATGGACGTTCTTAGCAGACAATTTTGCTCCCTATTTCAAGGGGTTTCTGGAACTTCAGAAGCCTGTCCATAGACCCTAGATTCACAGCCTATTCCAGAGTCAGGAAAGACGAGTGGAGATCTTACATGATGTCAGGGAGCTCTATGTCCATTAGGTCCTGTCCGTCAATAAGAAATGAGGATTCAAATCTAGCAAAGTGGAAACATCTGGTATCCATCCACCTTGTAACTCTCCACCCCCGTTCTTAGCTCTGCACACACCATCTTGAGAACATATTTTTTTCTTTGGGTCTAACTGGTGCCTTTTAGCTCCTAGACAGTGGCTCACTTATATGTGCTGCATCCTTTTCTTGCTGGGATACAAGAGGTTTATTGATCTCACAACAGATTCTTTTGCTCGATTTTCATGCAAACTGTCAGTGTCAGAATGTTTTTTTGATGCAGAGAAGGCTTGCATGTCATTTGTATCTTATTAGTAATAGTCATATGAGAATCTCTCTTCTAATAAAGTCATACTCTAAGTTAATAAAAGCAATTATGTGTTGGCTGTGCTAACACTTTTTTCACCCGGTCTTAAGTGAAAGACCTTTGACATTTTCTTTATTTCTACACTGACATTTTCTTAGGATTCTTAGATTTTTGGACTTATTTCTCCAGGCCTATAAGGATGCAAATATGTTTTATGGAATTGCAGGGACCTCGCCAGTCCAGGTTTAAAAAATATTTCCACTAAGCATGAATTGACCCAGTGCCTAGTTACCGAGCAGTCTCTCTAAATCTCTACTCAAAGCCTCTTGTGTGTGTTTCAGGTCACCAGTAGCACAGAAGCCCTTGTGAGTGTCCCTAGAAAACATCAAAAACACATTTCAAATAGTGTAAAAAATTTTGACTTTTTTGCTCGACTGAGATTTTTGATGTGTAGTATTCTAATTCCGTACTTTTCTTCAATTTATCATTAATACAATAGTAAAACCTGTAACTATAATATAGAAAGTAAGTGTATAATTTTATTCAGGGTCTTTAAAGCACTTTATTAAGTCAAAAATTAGTAGCATGTAGTTGTTTTAATCATAGAAGGGCAATAAAGCTCTAGGAGAACCAAGGCAAATAGCCCAGATTCTAGACTGCGTGAAGCTCTGAATTTAAATGCTTTTGAAGATGCTACCTTGCTCACAGATGATTCAAATAGGTAGTAATAATCCAGTTGCGTGTGGTTATGGTACTACTATGACCATCTGATGGCACAGACACTAGGTATGAGTATGAAAGTGGTGAGGTGCATGGATTCAGGAGTCAGACCGCCTGGGTTCAGATCCTGGTTGTCTTCCTTGCTGTGTGATGCTGAACACATTTAGCACCTCTGTGAAATGGGGTGGAGGGTGGTCCCCACCTCCTGGGGCTGTTGTGAGGGTTAAAGGAGGTAATGCATGCATAGCACTTAGCACAGGGCCAGCATTCCATAAATGCAAAGGACTACCAGTAAGTGGCCAATATTACTTATGAATTATTTTTAAAAAGCAGTATGAGACAGAATTGTATGTTAATTGATGCAGAATTTCTTTTCTAGACCAATTCAATGTCACAATTTCACTAATATTTTCTGCTTTTTATTTTGAAAATTTTCAAACTTGCAGAAAACTTGAAGGAATAGTACAATGAAGATCTGTGCATGCCCTTCATCTAAATTCACCAATTATTATGTTGCTATGTTTATTTTCTCTGTATTTATACACAAGCACACACACCCACTCCCAGAAACCTAAATAAATATAGGTTTTCTTGAAGTTCTGAAAAGTATTTAATCTGTCTGTCTTTAACTCTTCTCATTTTCCCTTTATCCTTTTCTAACAATATGGCCTTGTTTTCATTTTTAACCCTTTGAATGTAAGTTGCAGATATCTTACTCTTCAGTTCCTGAATTCCCAACTATATGCAGTTCCTAAGAATATGGGCATTTTCTTTCATAAACATAATGTTACCACACATAAGAAAATTCATAATAATTCCATAAAGTTATCTGATATCCAGTCTATATTCAAAGCATATTCAAATGTATGCAACTCTCTCAAAACTATTTTATAGTTGTTTTGTTGTTGCTATTGTTTTGTTGTTCTACCCAGAATCTAGTAGAGGTTCTTGCATTGCGTTGGTCACTTTTAACCTACATCCCAGTTTAGGTCAGTTAGCTTGTAGAATATCTCACATTAGGGATTTGTCTGACTTTTCCCTTGTGGAAAGTTTCTTTTAGCTTGTTCCCCTTTCCCCTGTTCTGACTCCCTAGACGTCAAGTGGGCCACTCATTCAAGGATCCCTAAATCACTGCTTTCCTTTGTGTGGGAGCCTCCATTCAACAAATGTTTGTTCAGGTGATTTATCCCTACTAACTAAGTGGTAATATTGGCTCTAGGCCTTGATGTTGGGTAAGGCAAACTACAATAAGTTAAGATTTGATTTGGCTGTAAATGATAGAAAACCCAAACAGCAGTAGCTTAAACAAGTTGATATTCTCTCTGTCTCTAACCCTTCCTCTCTCTCTCTCGCTCTCTCTCTCACTCGCTCGCTCGCTCTCTCTCTCTTTCATCAAAGTCTGGAGGCAGGCAGCCTCAGGCTGACAGAGTAATCCACATATCAGGCTCCTCTGTCATGCTCCAACTCAAAGTCTGAGATGACTGCTCCAGCTCCCAAGTCATCATGTCTCCGTTTCAGCCAGCAGGAGGGAGGAGAGGGAAGGAAAAGGGCACTCTCTCTGTTTCATGACACTTCCTGGACATTACACATACCATTTCTACTCATATCTCATTGGCCATAATTAAATTACATGGCCACACCTGGCTGCAAGAAAGGTTGAGAAATGTAGCTAAAATAAGGGGTTCTGTTGCTACAGAGGGAAGAAGAGATTTACGGGACATCCATCAGCCTTGGCCATGTCTATTTACAGAGGTGGGTGCTCAAGAGGGTCACTGAGAAGTCATTAGTGGGGAACAAAAAAGGCATTGGAGATGGCAGGGGTTAATGTTAGGATAGACACAAAGAGACCATACTCTTGGAAAAAGATAAGGGAAATTGAGAATAAAGACAGGCAGATTAAATACTTTTCAGAACCTCAAGAAAAATTTTATTTATTTGGGTTTCTATGAAGGTGGTAGTCCCACAGTGAAGTAAACATAAGCAACCTATCATTTTAAAATAACGCATAATAACTTATTGGATATCCAGACACTCTACTTCATTGGAATTTTGTTGACATATATTACCAGCACTTCATTCATTCATCTTCTTATTCAACAAACACATATCAAGTGCCAAGCAGAGCTGGGTCAGGGGATATAATAGTGAGTGAAACAGAACAATGGTCCCAGCCCACATGGTGCTTACATGAGATAGAATCTAATCAAATATTCACAAAAGTAAATCTAAACCTGTAATTGTGATAAGTGCTACAAACAAGACAAATATGGTATAATGTCAAAAGGGGTATTTGCCCTAGTCGAGGGGGTCAAAGAAACTTTCCCAGCTGAGGTCTAAAGGAGAAGTAGGGAGAACTAAGTGGGGGGAGGGGGGATGCTGGCTAGTGATGAGAGGGTGAATGGTCTTGACTGGAGGGAGAACTGAGCATGGGCTCCAATAGCAGAACGTAACAATGTGAGACTTGAGATGAAATGCAAAACAGTGCCTATAGTTTGCTACCTTTCATGTAAGCAAGAGAGGAAATAATATGCAGGTATCTGTTCATTTGTGCAAAACACACTTACACACATATACATGATAAACCAGAAAAATAATGAGATTGGTTTCCTACAGTAAGTAGGAGTGGAGTGGAAAGAATGGGGGAGATGAGAAGAGAGTGGAAAGGACATGAGGGAGTGACATGTCTCTGAGTAAAACTTTTTGTATAGTTCTGACTTTCAGAACCATGTTAGTGGCACATACTTCAAAAGTAAAGCATTTAATTTAGCCAGGATGTGGGGGAGGGAGAACCCCAAAAGGAATACGAATAGTAACATATGAACCTGACTGTATTACAAATGAATAATATAACCAGACTGAAGTGGATGGGGAAGAAAAGAACTGACCTAATGTAACTTTGGAAAACAGTATTTAAACCATATATGCCAAGGCTAAAGTCAATTTGTTTCTCATAGGGGTATGGGTTAGCAATTGTGAAACTACTTTATGAGGATTCTAGGATGGAGGAAATAAGTAAATATATTGTGGATAATGAAAGCCAGGTTTCTCATCGTCAGAGAAAGGAGTTACAAATAAAGAAAGGAGGAATGCTGGAATAAACTCTGTGATGTCGGATTGGAATCAGAGGTATCAGTTTGAATTCATGGTTACACACACACACACACAGAGAAGTATGGAGGTGTATGTGTGTACGCATTCACATATTTCCTAACTCTATGTGCTGAGGGGGCCTAGAAGCAATGACACCCCAGTAACCATGAGGATACTTAGTGCTCAGATCTTGGTTTCTAAACACCTTTCTCCAGTAAAAGGAACTGACGCTCCTTGAATTCCAGGGCTGGATCAGGACAAATAAGTGATGAGCCTGGAGCACTTTGTGGTGCCAGAAAGTAAGAAGTACTCAAAAAATTATAGGGACATGAAAGGACACAAGAGGAGTTCTCAATGGCCAAATCTGAGACAATTTGAATAACAAAAATGATAGCAATGGATGATATCCCATAGAAGATAATATCCTGGAGTCTACATTGATATAAATAAATAAACGGTAGAAAAGGGACAGCTCTTCTTTTCAGTAGAATTCCATTAATAAGTGTACAAAGAAAGATGCAAATCACCACTAGACAAACACCACAGTTCTAACTGTTTCAAGCAAGAATCATCAATGGATGATAAAACTGGTGGGCAAAAATATGATGAAAAACAGGGCATTTATATATTCTCAGAGTATCTCTCTACAAGAAACTTATTCACTACAAATGGAAAAAAATAGTAACTTTACAATGAAGAAACCTGGCAGACACCACCTTAGCCAAGTGACCAAACTTAACATCACCAGTAACAAGACATTGACATCATGTGTCTCCTGACAGGATGCACTGAGTAGGACACAACATCACTTCCATGGTGTTCTTGCCAGAAATGCATTGCCTGAATTTAATTGTGAAGAAAAATCAGGAAAAAAAAGTTGAGGGACATTCTAAACAAATGTCCAGTGCTCTTCAAGTGTCAAAGTCATGAATGACAAAGACAGACTGTGGAACTGTCCCAAATTAAAGGAGACTAAGAAGACATGACAATTTAATGCAGTGTGGGATCTTATTTCCAAAAAAGATACTAATGGGACAATTAACAAAATTTAAATAAAGTTTGTAGATGAGATAAGTGTTGTATCAAAGTTAATTTTCTGGTTTTTATCACTGTATTGTGGTTAAAGATGTTAATATTTAGGGAAGCTGAGTGAAGGATATATGGGAACACTTTGGATTACTTCTGGAACTTTTTTTGTAAGTCTGAAATTACTTTATAATTATTTTAAAATGTAAAGTTTAAAATAACGCAAAAGACCAGTAATGAACTGTTCTGTTTTTAAAATCCAACACACTTGTCAAAAAAATAAACAATGAGTCTTGAGAAGTAGGCAGAGCCAGATCGTGTTGGGACTTGGTAGCCATGTTAAGGGATTTAGGTCTCCTATCTCAGGAGCAATGAGAAACCGTTAAAGGGTTTTAAGAAGAGGTTGGATGTGGGTCAGTTGATCTGAGGGTCCCAACAGGAAACACATGGCACACACAAAATAAGATAATTTGAGGAAGATTTATTTATATGAGACTATAAAAGTGTGGATATAGAGGACCATCCAACTAGAGCCAACAAGCGGGTGGGTAGAGTGGGAAAAGGGGATTTAGACTGACCAGGAGCAGTTAGTCAAAGAAGGTGAAGTCATGGAAATGGAGGAGAACATTTAAAGGAGGCAGGTAATTAACAATGTCAAGTGAGTAAGGTAAGAGCTGAAAATGGTCTTTGGGTATAGTCACCTGGTCATCTGGGGCTTTGGTGAGAACTGTTTCAACAAAACAAAACAAGGATGGAGGCAGACCAGAGTGAGGTGAGAAGTGAGAGAATGAGAAAATGGGGACAATTCTTTTGACATGTTTGGCTGTGTTGGGGAGGGGAGAGGACACACTTCACTCCATAAGCTTTCCAATTATCCATTGCGAAACCAGCTGGAACAACGGGAACACCTTTAACAAGGTGTTCCCATTCTCTAATTGTTCTCTAAGGCAATACAATTACAAAGAAAGATTCTTTGTGGAGTCTTAAGCTTATCTGCAAAATGACTCTGTTAACAAATTATAATCAGTCAAACAAAATGTTCAAGCTTACTATCCAAACGGCCCCCCTGTTCTCCAAATCCAAACATGATCATCAAAAAATAGGAAGTTTCCTAAGATCAAAGTTGCTACAATTTTAACATTTTCATTTGGGAGCACTCAGGCATGATTTAGGGAATAGACAATGTGACATTTCCAGTGCCTCGTGCAAACTTCTAGATGTAAAATGAAAGAATTAAAGATGATTTTTTTGTGATGGTTTGTCTTCCAAAAAAAATATAGAACACAGGGGGCCGCCCGGTGGCGCAGCGGTTTAGTCCGCGCTTGGCAGCCCAGGGTTCATGAGTTCGGATCCCGTGCGCCCGCCGACGCACTGCCTGTCAGTCATGCTGTGGCGGCGTCCCATACAAAGTGGAGGGAAATGGGCACGGATGTTAGCCCAGGGCCAGTCTTCCTCAGCAAAAAGGGGAGGAGTGGCAACAGATGTTAGCTCAGGGCTGGTCCTCCCCACAAAAAAAAAAAAAAAAAAAAATATAGAACACAAATACAGTAATGTTTTATATACCTGCTTAACAGTTACTTTCCCCAGAACATAGCAACTTTAGGAAAAATCAAAGCTTCAGTAACAACTGTAATTGCTTTTTATTCTAGTCTCCTAACTAGGCTGGTTTCCGGAATCCTGCTTCTAGAAGGCTCCTCCAGGTTCCACGGATTTTGTGTGTGTGCTGGGTGCTGGGTCCTATTGTTCCTTATGGAAGCTTTGGAAAAAGCTACAGCACTTGCCTTTTCTCTTGTCACCACCTGCCTTGCCATGTGACCCTTCCTACTATCATTTGTTGCTACTTGTAAGTGCTGAAAGTTTTGCTCTCCCCGTGCTCATACCCCTTTTAGCCAACCTTAGATGGTCCAGCAGTTTTATAATTACAGCCCCACTGAGCAATCTGACTCCCTTCATGAGGACTAGGTGGTCCAGGTCATCGTTCAGCTTCCCATAGTTTTATGTCTTACCCTAAACTAGGATCCCAGGCAAATTCACCTTCTTGCTTTCTCCAGCCTTGTTCTTTTTCTTTCTAAGACAGGTCTACAATCTCTTTTGCTGGACTATCAACCCTAAAGTGTCTCTCCATCATTATCTCCTGCAGGGGGTTCTCATGAACCCAGAGTTCCTGAGGGAAGGTTTGCAGATTAAGCCCCCCACCATAACCCTAATTGCTAGATTACTGCTTTTCAAAAGTAGGTAGTTCTCAAAATTAAAAACGTTCAGCTGGGCAATCCGCACTCTATAAATACACATTAAAAACATCTGTAGTGTCTTTTTGAGCCTATTTCCCCTGGAATTTGGTTGAAATTGGCCTGAAACATCAATTAGATTACACACAGAGGCACGAAATTTTCATCTCTTCATTCCGTAGGAAGTCAAGTAAAACACAGAAGTAGCTATTACAGAATTATTCTGAATTTCCAGCACTTAATGTATATTTTTAATAACTTCAGGCTACAGCTTTCTTTCTAAAATAAATGCACTTTGTTTTGGGGGACTGCGTTTTAATCAACTCCATCACATGGTTCTTAGATTAATCTTTAATACCAACACTTTTTCTCCCAACAGATAGAATGAGGAGGCTTTGTTTTGATAACAAAACTATTAAAATTTAGACTAAGAATCAAACTTTCAAATGGAAACCAATAGGAGCTCCTAATTTTTAGCCCCCTAATTAGATATTAGCAGCTGATGTTAAAATTTCTCTTTTAATTCTTTAAATTGCAGTTTCCTCCTCTGAAATGCCACTGAGAATAAGCAAATGATAAGCTGAGATGGAAGTGTCTGCCTGAGGAGCCCAATCTAACAGACACTGACAAAGGAACACAGAAAACATGTGAGCTTAAAAGTGAAAAAGGCTGGAAAGGAAGGCTGACCTCCTACACGGTCACATGCACTCAATTCACATGTGTCACGTGCAGGCCACATCCTCTATGCATGTCCTCACACAGCATCTGGGCTTTCAGAAAAAGCCAGAGACCTACATACTTCAAGAGGCATAAAAATATATTTCAAGTCAGTCCCTTTAATTATAAAAATGCTATCCGAAAAAGAAAATTTCCATAACTGAATTTTTAAATTGAGTTTAAAAAATCCTTTCTACTTAAAAGAAAAAAAACCCCACAAAACATTTATGGGACTATATAGAGAAGATTGTCCAACATAATCTGAACTTCTTGATTTTAATGTTTGAATCCAAATCCAGTATATATTTAACATATCATTTGCTTTCCAATGAACTAAAATTTAAAAGAAGAAAATGTTTTTTATCTTCCCAAATAAAAGTGATATAAAACTATATTTGGTTTTCATCAGTCAGAAGCATAACTGCCTTTATCTAAAACCAGATAAAGAACATAGATGATACAGATTGCTTTAAGTTAAATCATATTACACCACACCTGTATACGTAAGACGAAGTGAAATACACATCCCCTATTTATATAATCTAGGGCTGAGGAACTTAAACTCCTAGACCACACAATACCTTAACAAAACTTTTCAATCCATAGAATAATCCCTTGAAAGTAGCCATTAGATGAAACAACAAAAACTTGTTTTAGCCCTTTTCACTGACTCTTTTCTTCATGATCCTCTCTCCAAAGATAAATTATATATTTTTTGTATTTGTAAACATCAGACTTTCAAGCCCTATTGCTGCAGTCCTTAGAAACAATTCATTTCCTCAGCTCTCCATGCACACCTGGGGTGGTGGAAGCTGTAGCTTGGAGCTCTTCTGATTCCTCCTTTAAAACAATCTCAGCAGGCATCTGCTGTTCCTGAACCCCGGATTTCACAGCGTGAGCTGCATAGTTAAGGCTGGTATTTTCACTCCAATGCCAGTGCCCTGAGAAGGGGTTGTAGAGCATTCCTGCCACAGTTAGAACCGACAGACCATCTGAAAAAAAATCAGAGAAGATTTAATAAATAGTTATTCTCCAAGTGCCGAGTCTCATGCAACTCTCCATGTTAAAAAAGGATTCCTAACCCAACAGGCAAAATTACCTTGTAACCACATACAGATCATTCTTTACTGCAATGTAGAACGAAACTCTAAAGCAGACTGCTTGGGTTCAGATCCCAGCTCTGGCACCTATTAGATGGTGACCCTGGGCATCACTTAACCTTTTCGAATCTCAGTTTTCTCACATGTACAGAACATATATCATAGAATGTGTGTAAAGTAACAGTGTTTGAAATTTGGTAAGTACTCAACAAATGTTTAGCTGTATTGGAATATACCTGCCAACAAGTGATTGTTCCTATAGAGCATCTTTAAAATATTTTTTCTACTCTATTTTCAACAAGGTTACTTGCAGAACCCTTTAGAACTTACTATATTGCATTGGACTAATAATATTCCAAATAAAATCAAGTTTACTGATATACTGTTATATGAACAAAAAGCATGAGACATACATGAGTCTAAGTACCCAAAAGGAATACCAAATGCCAAATAAGTGAACTGATAAATGTTATTACTTGACAGGAACTCAACACATAAATTGAGTGCTCATGATGTGTAAACCAGAGCTAGACATTATAAGGAGTACAAAAAGGAGACATAGTCTTGCCTTCAAGGAACTTACAGGCCAGAAAGGGGCTTTGAAACACCAAAATAACCATAATAAAAGGCATGCTATAACTAGCATATAATACATAAAAAGTGACAAGGAAGTTCAAAATATATCTGAGTATGAAGGAATCGGGAAAAATAACATGTAAGATAAGCTAATAAAAGCAGGGCCTCCGTAGGACAAACTGAGGATGTGTAAGTAACGGACATTTGTTCCTCACCCTTAAGTGAGGACTAAACAGCCAAAAAGTACTCACTGATCATCTGTGATTTGCTGGGCCCTGGGTTAGGTGCCACAGCTGAGAGAGAAGTGGTATCCAATACTTACTGCTAACTTCAAGGTGTTTATGATCTAGTTAAGGAGATGGAACCAACATCCAAAGAATAATGGCCTATTTAATTAACTGCTAGGTTGTGTGATTAGTAATTACAGGTACATTAAAAGTTTAGTTAGGCCTTGGAAATTGGAAAAATTCTTAATACTTACTTGATTCCAGAATGCTCTCTAGCTCTTCGGGTGAAACAAACTTCTCCCATGTATGAGTACCTTTCGGTACAATACCTGCAATTTGCTCTGAAAAAACAATTCCCAAGGCATAGGAAAGCTGTGTCTTGTTGATTGTAGTAATGAATAAAGAACCACCAGGCTAAAAAAATAGATGTATAGAAGTAAAATTTTAAATGTCAGGAGTATCAGTTAGGTAAAGGCTTGGCTTCCCCCACCCTCCTCCTTCCTTCAGATAATTCACGTGCAGTTAAGATACATAAATATGAACAAAATATCATTCACCAGGATAGTACTTTTTCTCTTGGGAAATTCATTATTAAAGGCAGTCCACTACAGATGCACTCAGTGAGTTTATGCAACAGTGCTTACAACTCTTAAACCGTACGTTACTGTGACTTACATTTATATTATACATATTCGTCTGTACATATCAAATACTATATGATAAAAATACAGAAATGAGATCAGGCTGCTCTTCCTTGGTCCACGTCACATTTACATTCTCACATGTGTCAATGCTGTTTTCTCTTTGGGGGCTGAGCCTGTCTAACTTGTTTGGTACAGCACACAGCTCCCATCTTGTGCAGGCGAGCAACGCCAGTAAGTATCCCCTGACAAAAACATTCATGATTTAGGTTTGAATGTTTTTTGGGTTTTTTTTAATTTCATTAGTATAAAGAATATGAAGAGATCAAGATAAGCACTTAGATGAATGCAAACCATTTATGGGATTGTTTAGTCTGCCATTTTTTAGTGACTATATTTATGGTGTTTCCTATATTTACTCCCACAAATGGCAAGGACATTAATGTCTCCTCCCTCTTTTACACATTCTCATTAGCCTGATGGGGATAAAATGCCAAAGATTCCCTCCAAAATAATCACATATATATATATATATATATATATATATATATATACACATATAGAAACAGAAAGAGAGAGAATGAATATATCTCAAAATACCATCCCAAACCAAAAATAAAAAAGAGGGGTACTGAAATATTGGAATGTGCCCTTAAATTAAAAACTGAAGTATCAGACACTACTTCATCACACATTGTAACTTTTCTCTGTAAAACTCTAGTATTCTAAAATAGTTCTCTAAAATAGTATTCTAAAATAAGTTCTCTAAAACCTCTAGTACTCTAAAATTGGTTCTATTGAGATATAATTGACACATAAGTGATTAAGAATTAAGAATCACTTATGTGTCAATTATATCTCAGTAGAACTAGGGGAAAAAAATCACTTAATATCTAATCTGTGTTCTACAAAATCTTACTCTAAGAAAATAGTGGTGAGCAATGGTCATTTATTTTTTAAAAATAGGCTTTCCATTAAAGCAAAAATTAGTTTTAAATTCCACAATGCCAGCATTCGTCATATGTGTGAAAGAACCTCCATTCATACATACTGACTGACACACAACACAAAAAGTAATAAATAAGGAGTATTGCTTGGAAAATAGGAGATAAGCCTAACAAAACTCATTTAAGAGGAAACACCATGAAACTGTTACAGACTGGAGACCGAGGAGACATGGCAACTAGATGCAATGCAGGATCCTGGATTGGATCCTGCAACAGAAAAATGACATTAGTGGAAAACTAATGGAATTTAACAAGGCCTGCAGTGTAGTTAATAGCGTAATGTCAATGTTAATTTCTTAGTTTTGAGGAAGGTACCATGGGTTATACACAGGGCTGTATCATGCTCACTCTTTGGCATGTGCAAACGCAGAGTGGGCTCCGAAGACTGAGGGCCTCCTTCAATTCTGTGCCCTAGGTGCCTCACTTGACTCACCCCCGTTCCTACCCTTATTCTATAAAATGTTAACAGTAGGCGAAACTGGGTGAAGGGTATATATTTGGGAACATGCTATACTATCTTTGCAACTCTTCTATAAATCTAAAATTATTTTTTTAAAAAAGAGTATTTTTATAAAGCTCTATTTAGGTAAGGCTAAGCATTTCATTCTTTTAGCTCTTGACCTTAGGGTGTTATGTCTTGAATACATAAATAGCAGAATCCATATAGTAACAACAATAATAATACTTTAGGGATATTTATTAAAAGAAAATTTGAGAACCACCTTCAAAGGACTAAGTCTGTGGCAAATTATATAAGCATAATAATGAAATGGGAAGAACCAGACTTGAAATCAAAAGATGTAGCCTTAAGCACTACTTAAGTGCCTACTGACCTTTGACTTAAAGAATTTGACATCTCTCAAATTCTGATTTTCATTGGGTCAAAGGAGGTCATAAGAATGCCTCCCTTACCTTCCTCACCTGGTTGTAGGTAAGATCAGGTGAAATCTTGATCAGCTGAAAACTGTTATACATCTCACACACACAGTTACTTAACAAGTGCTAAGTATTGATTTTTAAATATTAATCCAAATCAGTTTCTTAGATTATTCGATTGTCATTCAATGTCTATTAGGTATTTAATCCAGACTATACCAACTGAAAAATACTGCTATAAATCTATTGTTTGTATTATAATGTTCAGCACCAACACTTTTCAAGATCCCTAGATATCAAGATGCTGGATATGGAAAATCCCAGTATTGAGGGCAAGCTGAGAGGCAGGGCAGAAGTAATTTCCAGCAGAGATGCTGTCCCCTAATCCTGGCTTCCCGGTCTCAAGTATTACGAAACATTTACTGCTATAGATACATACATACACTCAAAAGAAAAAACAAACAAACTCCGTAAGTCTTACTTTTAACACTTGACGGCAGCACTGTATAAATGTTTCTAGATCAATCACGTGTTCTACAACTTCGGAAGCTACGACAGCATCAAATGTTTCTGTAGTCTCTTCCACAATCTCTTCCAAGGAACATGCTCTGTACTCTATCCTCTCGTCCAGGACTGGATCAAATGATTTATGGCGCTGTGCCGTTTTAATGTTCTCATCCACAGGATCGATTCCAATAACTGAAGCCCCAAGCCGCCCTAGAGGCTAATGGCATAAAAAACCGTTACCCCCAGGAAGAAAACAGAACACACGTCAGCAGTAAAAAGAATATCAAAAAGGAAACAAGATTAACCATGAGGGATGATTATTGGAGATCATTTATGGGTACATGGAAGTTCATTATACCATTTTCTCTAGTGTGTACATGTTTGAAAATTTCCATAATAAAAAGCTGAAAAGTGAGAATAATAATCACAACAACAAAAAATGTATCAAGAACTACTAGAGAATAGTGAAAAAAATTTCATCCATATTCTCTGGATACATTCACATGCACATAGTATAGTATCAACATATTTAAAGTGCAATAAATGTAACATTTCATTGTAAAAACAGGAAAAATTGCTGACATTCAAATTTTCTAAAGATTTTTTTCTCGATAGTTTTTTCTGTGATTAGAAATGATTCCTCATAGCTAATTCTTCTTTCAACTTTTATATTCAATCACTTCCCATGACATGCCCAAGTTTTTAACACAGTCTTAATTTTGATCAAAATTTGCATTGCATTTATTCTATAACTCTTAAGTCAATAAAAGCATAAATCAGATTATTTTAACTTTAGTGACATAAGACTTATAAAAATACACTGAAAAGACTGCAGAACATGTATAGTAAAATCGTGCTTATTTATAATTTGATGCACCACATAGTCTTAATTCCAAGTGATGTATTTTCACATTTTACATTTCCTGAAATTTTGTAATGGATGTCAAATGAAACCAGCCCACTGCCTTATGAAGAACACATTTTCTATGCATGTGGCAACTTAGCTATGCGTCAAAGGCCTCTGTTAGCCTCACTGTCAACGCGGCTGTTATGGACCTTGACATGACCACATCCCATTGAACCTTAACCTACATTTGTTTCCTATACTTAAAATATTCCTGTTGCCTAAAATATCTTTCAAAGATCAGATTATGATGCAGCATTGAAACAAAAAGTTATTGTGTTGATAGAAGAATACAAAATAGAGCTGCAGGGCATAAATTTACTATAAACTAAAGTAAATATTCTTCACAGGGAACATTAGTATTCTTCCAAGTACTCTAAAGTACTGAAGAAGGGGAGAGCCTCCCAAGCAAGCAAAACTCTGTTAGGTTTTGATATTGAAGCAAGTGCAAAAAGACAGCTCATCATTGCATTTAAGCCAGTGGAAACTGTCTAATCTTGGGATAGAAGAGACAACAACATTTTCAAAGCTATTTGAATAACCAGAGACCCATTCTTGTGTTAAAAAAAAAAAAAAACCTTCACTATACTTTTCTGAAATTTTATGTATATATTTTTAAGAAAGTAAAAAGCATGTATTACTTTTTTAATCAGAAAAATGTTAAAAACATTACGCATTTCTTTTTTTAATGAACAATACTATTTGTTAAAAGGATAAATGAGCATGAGCTTACTTCTTCTCAATTTTTTTCCCAGTTAAAAATGGCAGGAAAGTTGTAAATCACTTACTTCAGTTAACAATCCACCACCACAGCCAACATCAAGAATCTTCATCCCAGATAAAGGTTTTCCTGGGTGGTGATTAGCAACTGTTTTTAAAAGATTGTCTCTTTTAAAAAAATTCAAAACATGTAAGAACAAATTATTAATTTTATCAATAAAGTCTTAAAAGTATATAATGTTCAAGGAAATATTAAACTCATTTTAAATGGATTATTGATTTTGGGGGTATTTTCAGCATTAATACATTTAATTTATAAGATACTTTAGTCAAAAGCAGGAAGCTTAAAGTAAAGCTTTTGAAATAATCTAGTAATAATTATGACATATTACCTTAGTAATAATCTAAAGAAAAACTTCAAAAATAATCTTAGATTAACCTAATTTTATTTGCTTGAGATATCATGTACCTGAGACATCTACTAACTATCTTGTCAGTACTTGCTAGACTCATTTCATGTCAACGACAAATAGGTTATTTTGCAGGGCTTAGAAGAAGCAGATTGGAGATCTATATTTTGAGAATTTGCCTATATTCCTTCCTAAATTAAGTCCCTTTTAATATTCTAAGTTGGTGGTGGTTTCACAATCATGTAAACAGGCATTCAAATCAAGTAAACAATTCTAAGATAATCATAGTAATACTTTACTACATACGCAAACATAAGCACACACATACACACACTGATATATACCTAACAATATTGTAAACTAAACTTTTAAGCTGGACTATATGAATTTTAATTATATTTTATATTAAAATAAACGTTATATATAATAAGGATATCTTAGGATATCTTTTACTGCTATTAAAATTAATTGACTTCTAAGAATAACCTAGATAGTGGTTAAGTAGATAACTTTAGAATGTTATAATATACAGAAAGGACACATGTTAAATGAAATCCAGTCTATTCTTCACACATCGGCCAAAATGACTCTTTGAAATCATAATTTAGGGCATATCGCTCCCCTGCCATGGCTTCCAATTATGCTCAGAAGAAAATCTAAACTTCTAACCATAACTTGTATTGCCCTGGGTGATCTGTTTTAGTGTGATGTCTAAATAACGGTGTCACAGTGGTTTAAACAGAGTAGTTCTCGAGCTGTGTGAATATGAATCACCTGGAAGGTTTGCTAAACCACAGACTGCTGACCCCCCCCTAAGCAGGAGGCCCAGGGTGAGACCTGAGAACTTTGCATTTCTAATGAGTTCCCAGGTGATACTGATGTTGCTAGTCCAGGGCATACATTGAGAACCACTGATCTGGCCTAATAGAATGACATTTCTGCTTTTCTCTGCCCTAGTGTTTCAGTGATCCACTAATTCAGTAATAATAAAAAGGTACCAATATTTCCTTTTGCTGCACTGATTCTGGATGACCCAGCAAAAGCCAATCAGGAAGTTTCTTGAGGGCATCTGAGTCTGATATTCTATATCTATTACAGTGCCTTGCCGATGTCGACTGCTCAAAAATGTTTAATGAGGGGCCAGCCCGCTGGCGTAGTGGTTAAGCTCGCATGCTCCGCTTTGGCGGCCTGGGGTTCACAGGTCCAGATCCCAGGTATGAACCACTCATCAAGCCATGCTATGGCGGCATCCCATATACAAAATAGAGGAGGATGGGCATGGATGATAGCTCAGGGCCAATCTTCTTTTTGCTGAGATGTTAGCTCAGGGCCGGTCTTCTTCACACACACAAAAAAATGTTTAATGAGTAAATAAATGGACAGAAGAACAAATGAACAATTTCTTGATAAATGAAGTCTTCATTAATGATTGCCTTTATCTCCCACAGCAAACTATAAGTCCCTGAAGTACAGGGACTGAGTTTCAAATGATGAATATCTTAGTATTTTCCACAGAGTCTAGCCCCCAAAGTCTGTACAAGGTAAGTTCTCATAAATATCTGCTGAATTGAACTGTCTCAGTAGTATTCCCTTTATCAGAACTGCCTAAAAGTCAAAGTTAATATAAACTGACCTTGATGCCATAGGACCCTAGTTCCTTTTCATAAGGATTTAATTACAATTAAGCTCATTGGAATGCTTCAAGTTAATTTATGGAAGCAGCCTAGAAATTGGGTGATGTTATTAAAAAATTAATGGTTTCAAACAATGGACATCGAAAAGAATCTTCTCAATTTCTAAAGCAAACTTGAAATGCAGCATTTTGAACCTAGGTATAAACCAAGAGAAAAATGAACTCAAAAAAAGATAAATTATTGAAAAGAGTTGCATTTTAAAAGACTTAGAATTTCTGAAGGTTACCTAATAAATGGCACCCTCAGGTCGTTCATAGAATGAAGAGGCGCATATACTCCTTGCTCATCCCACCACCTGTGAGCCAGGGCCAGGAAGGTTTTTAGCTCACTGCTGTCTACAGTGGTTCCAGAAGTGCTGTACAGTCTTGTCCAGGGGTACCTACGAGGTCAAAATGAAGAACCAGGCAAAAACTGCCACTTTAAAAAATGTAACATCGGATATATTATGTAGAAAGATATTTTGATTTACTAGTTTCTAAATACACATATTGTTCATTTTTGATGCTTCAAAACCAAGTTTTCTTATAATCACACTGCTTATAAATATATATATATATATACATATTCACAGATGAAACAAAATTCACTTTTGAAGTAAGTTATAATGAAAAACGAACTTTATAAAACTTGGACTTCTGGGTCACATCTAATAGCAGTAGTAGTAGTAGTAGTAGTAGTAGGAACCATTTATTGAGCATTTACTGAATGGCGGATACTGTTTAAGAACTCTGCATATGTCATTATGTCATCTCATTTAATCCTCCCAGCAACTCTAGAAGGTAGGTATTATTATTATCCCTGTTACACAAATAAGAAAAGGTAGGCTCAGAGAGATTAAGTAAGCGGCGGAGCCAGGATTTGAACCCACGTGCCTGCATCGTCTTCTCTCCATTTCTATTGCTATCATCCTAGTCTAAGCTCCTATCATCTCTTGCTTGAACTATGTCCTAGCCTTCTAATTAGTCTGCCTGCTTCCTACCTCATTCCCCTCCAATCTATTCTCCACAATGCATCCAGAGTGATTGTTCTGAAATATAAATATGATCATGCTATTTTCCCACCTAAAATGCTTCCATGGTGTCCCAGTGACATTAGGAAAAAGACCAAAATCCCTAGCATGGCCTACAATGCTCTGAATTATTTGGTCCCCAATTTCTTCCCTCTCCAAATTCACTTTCCACTACTCACCTCCCCCTCCACATGGGCCTTCTTTCAGTTCTTTGAACTGACCATGCTTGCTCCTTCCTTGGGTATTTTGTATATATTGTTCCCTCTGCCTGGAACATTCTTCTCTCATTCTCCCTTCCCTCCTCTACACACCTAATTAATTCCTTTTCATCCTTCAAGTCTTAGGTTTAAATAGAACATCATCCAAGAGGTCTTCCCTGACTCTCAAAACTGAGACAAATTTCCCTATTTTAACTCCTATACAACTTTGTACTTCTTCATGGGGCTATGTGATCATTTGATCATGTCTCCCTCCTAGCACAGAAGCACTATGAGGGGAAGGAATGGACTGCCTCACTTACCGTTTCATTCCTAGTGACTAGCACAGTTCCTGGAACACAGCTGGTGCTCAGGAAACATTTGTCAAATGAATAATCTGAAGGAGAAGGCCCAGAAAAATATATAATTCACCTAAAAAATTTTTTTTAATCAAATGGGGTCAAACAGGGACTAAACAGCGATCAGAGAGACACTACACCGAGTTCCATGTCAAAGTACATGGTAGGAAAACCCTCTAAAGCTTCTTGGGTAAAAGAGAATAATGTTGTTACGTTAGAATAGGTAATGCCATTCAAATGTTTACTATGTTTTTCTTAGCTACAAAGAGTACATTCTATATTGATTACTTATTATCCTTTCAAGAGTTAAATGTCACTCTTCTTTAATATTATCTTATGAATATTACCCTCCTTTTCCATGCTTCATGCAAAGCCTCAGTAATCAATGATTAACTTACAATAGATAATAGTAGGTGGTTGCTCAGTTGACTAAGAACGGCTACACATACACCCAGTTTTAAAGGAGCTAGCTCGTTTACAAGAAGTGGAAGCATGCACTTTCAAAACAGGGCTCAAACCTTAATTCTATGCAGTATTTTTCACAAGGTTAAAAATTAATTTATAAAATACAAATATAGAAAGACATTACTTTGATTCAATCTTACTACCTAGAATGTATACTTAACCACCTTGTATTTATATTGCACCCAAATCATTTATGATTTTAAGCATGGCATTATTTGTGTCCTGTCAGAAGGATATTATGAGGAAGTAAAAAGTACTTCTCCAAGTAATACAGTCTTATATTAAAATAAAAACTATCTCTGAATATGGATGATGGGTATGGACTGGATGTACACTGTATTACTACTTTTCTGTGGGTTTGAAATTTTCCAAATTTAAAAGTTGCTGAAAAAATAAGAATATTTAAATAAATAAAAACTACGTTAATCAAACCACATGAGCTATTACATATTGACAGGGTTTATTAAGCACAATTAATACTAAACTATTATTGCACATAATTATGTAAATATTTGCCACAGTAATGAATAAACTTACCTGTAAATTTTCATTCTACAGGATTTAAACCACATGATTCTGTATTCACTGAAAACCCATGGTTTAATTGGTAGAGTCCAACTGAGCTGGTTCTCCAAAAAAACTGAAAAAAAAAAAATTAAATGTGTAGCGAAAGCATTGCACAGTATGAATCCCTGATATGCATGTAATTGAAGAAACTATTTTACATAGCAACTTTTATTACAATTGATAAACAAAAGGGTTTTTTTCTTAATTTTATTCTAAAATATAAAATATAGATCTTGCATTCTACCATCTAACTCTAATCAAACATTTCTGAAATTATAATTAGGAAAAACAAGTAATGAATATATAAAAGTTTTTCATGTCATTAGTTTTTGCATCCATATTACGCTGCACAAAATTATAAAAAATGATATTCAAACTAAAACATTACCTTTTAAACTAGGGTAATATTAATTCTGAGATTATTTGTCAAAACTAGGTCAAATTCTGTCACTTCCATGTTAGCTACATGAAATGGATTTATACATATGCTCAACAACTTTTACAGAGGAAAAAACATGTACATATATATATGTAAAACATCCTAAAACAAACACTCATCCAGTCCAAACTTACATAGGGACCTGCTTTATAAACTAGTTACTCTGCTGCAGAACATTTAGTTGTTCAATAAACATTTAGACAAAGTAGACCTTAGAGCAAAGAAAATTACCAGGGATATTACATTCTGATAACAGGGACAATCCACCAAGAAGACAAAGCAATTCTAAATGCATTGGCACCAAACAACAGAATTTCAAAACACACAGAGCAAAAATTAACAGAACTGAGAGGAGAAATAAACAAATCTACAACTATAGTTGGGAACTTCAACTCCCCTCTCCCAGTAATTGATAGAACCCCTAGACAAAAATCATCAAGGATACAGAAGAACTAAACAACACCATCAACCAATAAGATCTAACTGAAACCTATAAAACACTCCACTAAAATAAAAACAGAATATACATTCTTTCAAGGATGTATGGAGCATTCATAAGGATAGACCATATCCTGGAATGTAAAACAAACCTTCACAACTTTAAGAGCAGTGAAATCATATAAAGTATTTTCTCTGACTATAATGGACTCAAACTAGAAATAAATAACAGAAAGATAATATGAAAAGAACAAAACACTTGGAAATTAAAACACTTGTAACCAATCTCTCAGGGAAATAAAATTGAAATAAATTAAAATATACAATATATAAAAATCTGTGGCCATAGCTAAAGCAGTCCTTAGAGGGAGATTTATAGCACTAAATATTCATATTAGAAAAGAGGAAAAGTCTCAAATCAACAATCTAAGTTTCCACCTCAAGAAACTAGAAAAAGGAGAGCAAAATAAACCCCAAGCAAGCAGAAGGAAGGAAACGATAAAGATAAAAGTAGAAATCAATGACATTTAAAACAAAACAAAATAGAGAAAATAAATCAAACCAAAAGTTAATTCCTTGCAAAGATCAATAAAATTGATAAACCTCTAGCAAGGCTGACAAAAAAGAACCCAAAATTCAAAATTACGAATATCAGGAATTAAAGAGGAGACATCACTACACACCCAAAAGACATTAAAAGAATGATAAGAGAATACTACAAACAACTCTACACAGAGAAATTCTACAATTTAGACAAAATAGACTAATTCCATGAAAATCACAAACTACCAAAACCCATGCAAGATGAAATAAGTAACCTGAATAGTCCTATAACTACTAAAAAAATTGAATTCATAGCTAAAATCTTCTGAAAAATAAATTTCCAGGCTCAGATAGCTTCACTGGTGAATTCTACCAAACACTGAAAGAAGAAAAAACAACCAATTCTACCTAATCTCTTCCAAAAAACAGATGAGTGAGGAACATTTCCCAACCCATTTTATGAAGCCTGCATTACTTTGATACAAAAACCAGACAAAGACAGTACAGCTAAGAGAACCACAGACAAATTTCTCTCATAAACAGACATAAAAATTCTCAACAATTAGTAAATAGAATCAAGCAACATACAAAAAGAATAATACAGCACAACCACATTACTTCAGCTATGCCACATTACTTCAATATTAGAAAATCAATGTTTTACCATATTAACTATCAAAAGAAGAAAAACCACAGAATCTTATTAATTGATGTGGGCAAAACATTTGACAAAATCCACACTCACTTATGATTAAAAACTCTCAGCAAACTAAGAATAGAAGAGAAATTCTGCAATCTGATAGAGCATCCATAAAAATCCTATAGTTCACATAGTACTTAATGGTGAAAGACTAAGTGTTTTACCCCTAAAATCAGGAACAAGGCAAGAACGCAGTCTCATGACTCCTATTCAACACACTACTAAAAATCTTATCCAACGCAATATGGCAAGAAAAGGAAATAGAAGGCATTCTAAATGGAAAGGACAAAATTAAACTGTCCCTATTTGCAGATGACATGATTGTCCATGTAGAAAATCCCAAGGAATCTTTAAAAAAAAAGCTCCTGGAACTAATAAATGAGTTAAGCAAGGTCACAGATTATAAGGTCAACACACACAAAAGTCAATTGTTTCTATATAATAACAATGAACAAATGGAAGGCAAAATTCAAAATGCTATAACATGTAAAATCAGTCCAAAAAAGAATGAAATATTTCCATTGTTGTATAAATCTAACAAAACATGTACAGGGTCTGTATGCTGAAAATTTATACAAAACACTGATAAAAGAAATCAAAGGCAACCTAATAAATGGTGAGACATACTGTATTAATGGATTGGAAGACTCAACATCAGTTCTCCCCAAATTGATCTATATGTTTAACACAATTTCTACCAAAATCCCAACAGCCTTTTTCTTGTAGATATAGACAAGCTGATTCTAAAATTTATATGAAAAGGCAAAAGAAATAGAATAGCTAAAACAATATTCAAAAAGAAGAATAAAATTGCAGGAATCACAATACCTAATTTTAAGACTTACCATAGTGCTATGGTAATCAAGACAGCGTGGTGTTGAATGAGGGACAGACACAAATATTAATGCAGCAGGAGAGAGTCCAGAGACAGTTAAAAAAAAGTTCACCCAACTGATTTTTTGACAATGGTGTAAAAGCAGTTCAATGGACGAAGAATAGTCTTTTCAATAAATGGTGCTGAAACAATTGGACATCATAGACAACAAAGAAAACTTCAAATTAAATCTCATATCTTATACAAAAATGAACTCAAAATGGATCACTGATTTAAATGCAAAACTATAAAACTTTTAGAAGAAAATATAGGAGACAACCTTCATGACTTAGAGTTACATCTAACACCAAAAGCACAATCCATAAAAGAAAATATTGATTAAATTGGACTTAATCAAAATTAAAAACTTATGCTCTGCAAAAGATCCTGTTAAGAAAAAGAAAAGACAAGTCACAGACTGGGAGGAAATATTTGCAAAACACATATCCCACAAAGAACTTATATGTGGAACATATAAGGATATTCTTTAAACTCAACAGTAAAAAACAAACAGAAAACCAACTCCCACACACAAAAAAACAAGCAATCCAGTTATAAAATGAGTGTGGGTATTATAAAATGGATATAAAAAGACATGAACAGACATTTCATCAAAGAGCATACACAGATGTAAAAAAGCACATGAGGAGATGTTAAATATCAATAGCCATTAGAGAAATGCAAATGAAAGCCACTACATACCTATCAAATTGGCTAAACTTTAACCAACCTGACATTATCAGGTGTGGACCAGGATACGAAGCAATTAGATTTCTTACATATTGCTGATGGGAATGTAAAATGGCACAGATACTAAGGAAAGCAATTTACCCATTTCCAATAAAGGTAAACATACACTTATCATACAACTCAGCAACTGCATTCCTGGGCATTTACCCCAGAGAAGTGAAAACTTATGTCCAGACAAAAACCTGCACATAAATGTCCATAGCAGCTTTATTCACAATAGACCCAAATTGGAAACAACCAAAATATCCTACAACAAGTGAATGGTTAAACAAATTGTGGTATATCCGTATCATGAACTACTACTCAGAAATCAAAAGGAATGACCTATTGATACACACAACAATATGGATGAATTTCAAGGGTAATTTATGTTGAATGGAAGAAAAATAATTTCAAAGGGTACATACCATTCCATTTATATAACACTCTCGAAAGAGCAAAATTATAGTAATGGAGAACAGATCTAGTGATTGCCAAGGTTGAGGGTAGGATCTGATTATAAAGGAGTAGGATCAGGAAATTTCCTTATGATTATAGAACAGTTCCATATCCTGATTGTGGTGGTTATTACACAAATCTCTACATGTGGTAACATACATACACAAAAAGTGTGCATGTAAAGGTGGTGAAATCCAAATAAGGTCTGTAGTGTAGTTAATAGCATCATACTAATGTCAATTTCCTGGCTTTGACAATGTATTATGGTTAGTTAGGTAAGATATCCCTGAGGAATTGGGTGAAGGGCATGTGGAAATTCTCTGTACTATTTTTACAACTTCTTGTGGGTCTTAAATCACTTTAAAATAAAAATTTTTTTAAAAATAAAAAGTACAAAAGGGTACTTCTCCTACCCCTGACTCTAGCTATCCAGTTTCCCCTCACTGGAGGCAATCAATGTTACTAGATTTGTACGTAAGCTGCCAGAGATATTTTATACATACATCATTTTTGTGTATGGATTTCTCTTATTTTATACAAAATGTAGCACAATATACACATTCTTCCGCACCTTGCTTTTTCCACCTATCAATGTATCTTGGAGATTTTTTTCATAACAGAGTATAAAGAACTTCCTTTGTTGGGGGGGGTTGCATGGTAATCCATTGTATGGCTATCTCATAATTTATTTAAGCAGTCCCCTATTAATGGACATTTATTTCTAAGTTTTTGCTATTCCAAAAACATAACATTGAATTACATAGGTAATTTCACATATTTTTGAGAGTACCTGTAGGTAAAATCCCAAGAATTGTGTCAAAGGACATGTGCATTTATAAATTTGTAATTGCCACTCCTGGATTTTGAACCTATTTGCAATCCCATGGGTAATATAGGAGAGTTTCTAGTGCTGGTTTCCCCACACTGATAATACACTGATAGTCACCCATGCAATGTATTATCAATTTTTTTATCTTTGCTAATCCAATACGTAAAAATGGTATTTCTGTAATTTTAATTTATCACGAGTGAGGTTAAATGTCTTTTCTTAAGTTTAATGGTGCTATGGTCTGAACGTTCCTGTCCCCTCAAATTCATATGTTAAAATCCCAACCCCCAAGGTGATGGTATTAGGAGGTGGGGCCTTTGGGAGGTGATTAGGTCCCAAAGGTGGAGCCCTCACGACTGGGTTTAGTGCCCTTATAAAAGAGACGCCAGAGAGCTAGCTCACTCCTTCTACCATGTGAGGACACAGCAAGAGTTCCATCCATGAACCAGGAAGTGGGCTCTCACCAGACACGGAATCTTGGACTTCCCAGCCTCCAGAACTGTGAGAAATAAACTTCTGTTATTTATAAGCCACCCAGTCTGTGGTACTTTGTTATAGTAGTTTGAATGGACTAAGAATGGACTCACTTATATTTCATGCCTTGTCTTTTCATAGTCTCTGAACATTTTTCTCCTGAGCTTTGTATGTTGTTAAAATTTTATTTAATAGGCTCTTCACAGTCTGCACTAAATCCATCTCAATGTTCTCAAAAAAAAGGTTTGTGCTTCTAGGCTTTTGCTCAGGTTATTCTCTCCCACTGGTTCTATCTGCACTACCTTTTAAGATCTAGTTCAAATATCACATCCTTTAAGACTTGAGGTAGGTAAGTGACATACTATTAGAGAATTATGTAAACTGTGATACATAGCTAAGGATATATAAGGTATTATTATGAAACCGAGCCTCAGAGATTTTAACACTGTCCCTGCTCTCCACTCAGTGATGACCCCTATCACCCTCTCACCTCCCCTGTTTCTGGAAAATCAGTCCCTTAGTCATCAGTATTGTCAGAATTCTCAAGAGCTTTAAAAACTACTTCATTACAACTGAGAAAGACTAACTGAGTTTGTATTAATAAATAGGATATTACCAATTTCTTCTCTACCTTGAATCTGTGATCATTCTGGTATTTGAGATTTTAAAGGAATGCGGGGAAATTTCATTTAATTCATTCAAAAAATCATGTATCCAGAGCCTAACAGGCACCATGCTGAAAGTGAACAAGACCTCTACCCTGCCAATACCTGAGTTCTAGCAATCATCACTGATTGCCTCGATTAGTCTAAGGCCTCCCTGAGCCTAGTCTTGCCTGCTTCCGCCCCACTTTCTACACAGCTGACAAGTGTTACTTAAAACACGAGTCTGATTACGTTGCTCCTTCAGAATTTCCCACTATCCTCAAGATAAAGTCAATCTTGGGAGGTGTGTGTGGCCTTTTGTGGACTTGTCATGGCCTAAAACGTCTTCTGTCTCATCCTGTGCCACCATCCACCCTCATCTCCAGCCTCCATCACACTCTACTTTTCAAGGAACACTTTGCAGTTTCCCAGAAACCTCACAGATAACTCAAGCTGGTCCTTTGGCCACTCCAGCTGCTTCTAAAACTGGCCAACTCCTTCAAGACAGCTCCCTAAATTCCTTAAGTTTTCCTGATCCTAGATGTGTATTAGATGCTCCTTCTATGTTCAAAAATTTGGAAATATTTATATTGTATTTTTTATAAATTTCTGATTATAAAAGACGTTTACTGAAAAAAATTCCAAAAAGTATATAAACAATAAAATGATAGATCACCTACTCCACCACATACTCACTGCTAAAATTTTGATATATCTCTATTCTCTATATCTCCATCTGTTCCTCTTAGTTCATAATACATATTGATTTCTAACTTACTTTCTTAACACTATACCCTAATCATTTTTCCACGTGGATACATGTTGATTTAAATCATTTTTGTTGGCTGCACTATTTTTCACGGTGTGAGAGTACCAAGCTTATGAATTCTATCAGTGGGCCTTTAAGTTTCCCATTACTTTGTTCATTATATCTTGATCCTAGTTCTATCCTAACATTTTTTAAAGAGACCCTTGAGGTATCATTTATTTAAAAATTCCCAGTGCCTGACAGGCAGTGTTTGTTAAATGAGTTCCATGTAAAGGATTAACTTTCTGATTAACATTGGGAGTTAAATAACTAAACTGTCGTCTACAAGTATCAGGTTCAGTGCTTTACTTTCTTGATCTCATTTGCCAATACCGTCTGTTGAATTAACCTACTAATCAATTAGCATAGCTGCCCGAAATTCTTTCTGAACAAAAGGCAAGATATGCGTAAACAAAACGTCACTACAACGCTATCAACAGCTGTGAGGCAGGCGCTGGCGTCCTTCCCGCCGCGGCAAAGGGAGAAAGCACACGACCTTGAGACTCTGCAGGCAGAGTGGTCGCCGGCTCCCGAAGGAGCGCGACCAAGACGAGACGGAGGTCGCCGGACGCACGGAAGCGACCCGCGGGCCGCGCTCTCCTCGGCCAGGACCACCAGTCCTCAGCTTGCTTTCCCAGCCTCTGGGCAGGGGCGGGCGCTCAGGACAGCAAGGCCGGGACCGAGCGCGAGTCTTCCGCTGACCGCGCGCGGAGCCCAGCGACAGCCCGCCGCCCTCTCCCGCGCCTGCGCAGAACAGCCAGTCCGCACGGTGGGCTGCCCGCGAGGGACGCCGCCCCCCCGACACACACGCACTCACCTGCCGACGCGGTTAAGCGAGGACTGTCAGCCTGTGTGCCCCGGCCCCCAATCCTCAGCACTCCTAAAAACCGACTCCCGCAGGAGATCAGCTTGTGGCCTCCCCACATGGCGAAAGAAAGGATCCGCCTCTTTTCCGGTCCCTCACGCAAAAGATCCCCAACACATAGGTTCCGAGATCACTCTGGCGCTGTCTGGAACCAGCCTAATCATTGCTGCATTAACAATGGGTGTTATAGATGTGTGGCTACACTCTTCACGCTCAACATCTATCAAATTGTGAATGCAGTTAAACTACAGAGTGATTAATTTCAGTATCCTCTATTATGCCTACTCCTATATGACCACCTCAAACCTCATGGCCAAAGTAGCCATCAGTCATGCTATTACTTCGCCCTGCATGATCTCGCTTTTATTCCCCTGCAGCTCTAATTACTTCATATTTAACAGATGTCTCCCGAGGACATTTATACTCCTTGTAAGACACTGACCCTAACTTAGAATCACAAAGGCATGGAAGCAATTCTTCCCTAACAGTAAAATTGTTGCCCCTTTAAAGGCACTCAAATGTCACAGAGGGCCAGAAGTCTATACTGAACATTTATTTTCCACAAGTGACCTTCTAATAGTCTGGACAGGGCATACATTACATAGTAGGAGACTGTTAATCACTCAGGCTAGGCGTTTAGAGCTAGAATGGTCATCAGTAACATTTTACTTCTAAATGTATAAAAAAGCCTTTCCTTGGGTAAGAACAAAGATAAATTTCTAACATAAAAAACAAAAAATCATTGTACATTTTCACCAGGCAGGGTCAAATTGGTAAACGGTTCTTTGAATTAGTGAAATTTACTGCTCAGTACTGGTCTTTCTCTTATGGCTTCTTAGTAAAATATTGATCTCCTCCTAAGAATGGTTGCAGGCTTTTCAGCTATGTCCTCTTCAGAGCTCCTCTCTCAAGATATATGACCATCTCTCCAACTGAAGGCAGAAAGCTCTGCACAAAAGAACACTTAGCATGCGTTACAAATATTTGTTGGACTGACATCCAAGGAGAAAGCAAAGTGCAAGTATGATTCAAGTTCTAAGAGCTTTATTTACAGGTGCTTTCTTCGAATGCACCACCTCACTAGGCTTCAGAGTCTTCCCGCTACATTTTCAGTCCAGTAACAAAGGCCATCAGTGATTTGCCTTCATACCGACAGGAAACAAAAGCCTCTTGATTACCCACTGGTTTGGCCCAGGTAAGCAAAACTAGCTCATGGTATTTTCCTCTACAAATATCAACAAAAGGCTTTTCCAATGACACTTAAAACCTGAGTTGTGCTGGCAGGACCAGCAGTTGTAATGTGGTATATGGCCACTGCTGGAGTTATTTCCCAGACCATTGCTATGGTCTCACCCATAAATGTGTTGTAAACTGGAGTCTACAATTTGTTTTACTATAAAACTAAAAATCTATTTAATTTTGAAATTCAATTTTATATAAACTTTTTCTATTCAAGCTAACAGTTTTATTTCTTTGAAATAATATACTACTACATCCACTCAGAGTTTAACAGGTAAGTTTTCGTATTTACAAAATTCCACATAAACTGGTAACTCTGGATAATTTTATCTTAACTAATACCACCATAATCATAATGTGACAGATTTAACCTCTGTGCGTTTACAGGAAAACTGTACGGATGACACTTGATAAACCTTTATGGTACAAATGTGACTCCTCACACGTGAGTTACTTTAAGTGCTAATGAAAAGCCCATATCCTCATTTAGGTTTAGACATTACAACCAAATTCCACTTAAAACTGAAGAACTTAAGGCCTAGAAGTGTTCAAGACCTTAGAGATAATCTAATTCCACCCCTAGTTGAAGAAATTGAGGCCCACGGTGATTAAGCGATTTGACCAAAATACATCAAGTAGCAGAGCCAGGATGATCCAATGAATCTAACACTATTTCCATTAAAACATGCTTAGCACATTTTAGAAACTTCCATAAATTAAAATAGATTTTAAGGTAAAGAAACAGTTTAAATGTAAAGGTTTCCATAAGACATTATTATAGGGACTTTGGAACTTATACGATTCCTATGTAAAAATTCCCACATAAAATAAAAAATCTCATCTACTAATTTATTACATTTCATGTGTTTCTTTGAAGAAACAATAACTCAGACACTAAAAATGGACTATGTTTGGGAAGTTCACTTATTATGTATTATACCATTAAAAACAGATTCTAAAAAAGACATTTTACAATGGCAGAAAACATATATACACTGAGATTCCACACCAATCTTTATTTATATTTTGGGGCCTGAAACAAATCTTATAATTACCTCTTCCAAATTACATTTTATTCTCTTAATGGTGTGGTTTACCCCCATTCACAATAACAAGTATGATTAATATGCTAGATATATTTTAAAAGAGAACCTCTTAAGACAATTTTTATTAACCAATTCAGACCAATGATTGCCTCAAAAACTGAATCTATTAATTTTCTGGTGGTGTCATTTTAGAAAAAACTTCACAACCAAATTATACATCTAATTAATTTATGTGTAAGTTTTAGCATTCACATCCCAAATCATGGAAGCCCTAGTTTATAACACCTTACCATTCACGGTAAACAAACTTTATTACGTGTCAATGAAATGATGAATTCTCTAAACTATCCATAAAAATCTGAAAAACCCAAAAATCTAATTATAACACTGATATATCTACTAGTAATCATGTATATCATGATGGGGTTTTAAAAAATATCTACAAATTTAAATGATAAGAAGCTTGCATATTATGGCAGAGTAAATAAAACTGTCAAATACTACTTTTGGCTCTAGCTCAAATCTTGCCCAAAAATGTGCATAACATAGGCAGCGGAACTTTTCTATAGAATTTTATTTTGAAAATATTATTTCACTTGAAGATTGATCTAAAAAACATTTTAAGATATGAAAATGTTTTACAACTTATCTATTACAAATCAACCAGATAATTAATTCTATAATTAGGTACACTGTGTTAGCTCACCTACATAAAAAATATTGCACATTTTCCTTTGTCTCCAGATGTGACTGATGTCTAAACTATATAGAATTCCAAACTATTTAAAAGTTATTCTGTGAAATGTCAACTTTATAAATATCAGAACTAAATGCACTGTAAAACAACCATTATGGTAAACATGCATTTATTCACAGTTGATTTTTTTCCTCTAGATAAATGCATAACTGCTCAAAATTATTTAAGAACCTATGTAGAGGTACAAGAGCACACTATACAAATCTACTTCTACCTCCATTTTGAGGAAACACTGATGTTGGCAAAAATCTGGCTTATTTTAAAATGAACTATTGCTGGTAAGAAGGCATACTTTAAAACTTTTCTGTGACCTGCATCTGCTCTTTTCTTTTTAAATTAAAATTTAAAAGCATTTGTTGTAGAGATTTTTCTATCACGATATAAGTGAATAATGACATGAAAACGGACCCTGAAAGCAGTTGAGCATTTCAATGCCCGCAGAGCCTCATGTTACTCTTAAGTTATGACTGCCTTAAATAGACCACTCACTGATGAGAATTTTAAGAAACTGACAAAACCAGACCATTTTAATGTTATGAAATTGACAAACCTGCATAACACAGCATTCCTCCACTGAGCTGAGGTCATATTATACTTTAAAAATATAAATAAATACATTGAATTGTGAGTCTTATTTCTATAACCCCAAAGAGTTTAAAATACGCTTCTCAAACAGAAGTGGGTAACCGCAGAATATAGTCCCAAACTTGACTATTAGTGTCAAACACAATCGTTCCTTATAAGTAATTAATGGTGCACTGGCTTGATTGATTCCAGCAATTTCATTTTACAGGAGTGAACTATGCTTTATACACACAGAGCATATATTACTTGAAAATCCCCCAAATAGGAAGAAAAGTTTAGAAAGCTGTCAAATGCTTCTGAATGAAAAGTAAAGGTCTATTTCTGGCCCTCTTCCACAACCTTAAAGTTGGAATTTGACAAAAATCCATGGGTACAATTTACAAACTTTGACAAACTATTAAGTTAAAACCACTTTCTTTGCGGGAAATGAGAGGAAATACCTTTAAAATCTGTTATACAAAACTCCAGCTGCCTTTTTATAAAAGTACGTTCCTTAGATTAAAATCATAAAATTAAGGTGCAAGAGGTTAACAAAAATGAACTAAAGAGCTTTATTGACATCACAGTACATTCAAGAGTAATTTTAAGAACATTACAGCTGAAAGAGAATGGCGTGTTTATAGTCTTATGCACTATTTTTTGAAAAAATGTAATACAAAGAAATCCTATTAAGTAACTTGGAGCAGCATTTGGAAAAGTACACCTATTTACAGATTAAAAAAAAAAAAAAAGATTCTGGTTTCACCTACACAGCCACAATGTGCCTCTATAATGAGACAAGCCCTTAAAACTCATGGAATTTTTTAAACATCATGGCATTCTTGCCACATCATTCCTCAGCGTTTACGACGGGGAGGGGTTGTTGATCTGAAAAAAAAGGGAAAAGACAAAATTTAAAAATAAAAATGTATTTTATACTCAAGAATCTGCAATTTTTAAATAAATAATATATAGGATTTCTAACATTACTTAAGACTATGATCATTTATCAAGTACCAAACTGAGTTTATTAAAGAGAGAGAGAGAAAGGACACGTTCAACTTTGAATAAATTCAGTCAAATTTTTTTAAAAATCAGACAAAATACTTTAAAAAGTATACTACCTTGATCGGGACTTAGACTTGTGTTTGCGGCTTGCCTTCTTACCAGACCTTTGAGATTTCTCCACGGATCGCGATCGACTATGTTTAGGCTTCTTAGCCTTCTTTTCTTTGCTACTTCCTGGAGATTCAGAACTGCTCCTTCCACTAGAATCAGAGCCTGAATGTTTTTTACTATCTTTGGTAGTACTTTTCTTACTATCCTGTCTTGAATCATGTCTGATGATTTTAACAGATATAGAACCACTCCTAGAGAATGTTCTTTCACTTTCTCGTTTCCTTTTTAACCTATCATCCTGACTACTGAACTTAAAATCTTTTTCTTCCCTTTTTTGTTTCTCTTTTCTTTTATCCTGTTCACGCTCCCTTTCTTTGTCTTTCTTTTTCCTATCTTTATCTATACTTCGACTCCTCTCCTTTTTCCTCTCTTGTTCTTTAGCCTCACCTTTGTGCTTATGACTGCTCCCACTAAGATTTGCACGTTGATCATCAATTTTACGCCTATCTCGACTCCTACTGCGACTAGACCGATTGGTTCGCCTATCCCTCGAGCGACTTCTACTTCTACGTCTCTCTCGGGAAGGACTCCGATTTCTTCGTCTTTCTCTTTCAATGCTATTTCTACTAGATCTCCTCCTATCCCTAATCTTTACCCTAGCCCTATTACTCTCTATTTTAATTCTGCGAGAGTAACTTCTACTCCTACTACGTCTAGCTTTAATAGTTGGAGATCTACTCCTACTATGTCTCTTTTTCCTTTTAGGAGAAGAAGATCGAGAAGAACTGCGACTACTCCCTGAGCTAGAACTGTATGAAGAGCTAGAGACAGTACTACTAGTACTACTAGTTCTGCTATTGCTACTGGAACTACCACTACTAGAACTTCCTGATCTACTCCTTCCTTGTTTCTCTTTTTCTTTATGCTCTTTTTTTGGTTCTAAAACTGACGTAGTTTCATTTGGAGTTCTTTTCTTTTCATTAACCACATCACCATCTGCTTCTCTTGCTTCTAGTAGTGATAAACTATTTTGCTCTTTATGGATAAATTCATTCATCTCTTTTGTAACCCTTTCTGTTTGCTGCTTTTCTTCTGAAACAGAAAAAGACAAAAATACTAAGAAAAGTCAAATGTAAGATGCAAAAACTCCCATACTACCAAATTTCAAGATACCAGACTGTAACAATAGAGCAGCACTGTTCAACAGAAAAAGAATGCAAGCCACATAAGCAATTCAAAATTTTCTAGTAGCTACTTTAAAAAAGTAAAAAGAAACAAGTGAAATTAATTTTAATATTTTATTAACCCAATATATCAAAAATTCTGCTTTTTTTTTTTTTTCCATGTAAAGTCTTTTAAATCCAGTGTGTATTTTACACCTACAGCACATCTCAATTTGGGCTAGCTACATTTCAAATGCTGAATAGCTACATATAGTTAGCTACCCCCCTGGACAGTACAGCAACAGAGTATCAAATTGTAGAGGTACATATGAAGCAAGTAAGAAGAGATTTCCCTTTTGTCCAATACGGCAACTTAAATAAGTAACTTATAGGGAATTCTTAACTGCTAACTTTTAATAATTACCTTTCAAATTGTCCAAATAAGATTTCTCAAAGAACAAATTCTGAATATTCTTTCATTCCTAGCATCATTATGTAAACTGTTAAGAACTGTACTCATGTACAGTATTTCACATTAAAAAAAAAACTCCTAAAAAGTCCTCTGTTATACTTAAATATGCTAGCTACAAATTAAATATCCTAGCTGCAAGTTACTTTTCAACAGTTTTACAAATATATTTCCCCCATTTCAAAAGTCGTCTTTTTCATTTTAAGGACTAACAAGAAATAAAAGTACACTAAATAGCTTAACTTATAGCCACTGAAATTAACATCTCTCAAAAGAAAACAAAACAGTTCATCTTTTATAAACTACATATTTTGAATACTACATATAATTTTAAGTTTGATAAAAATTGAAAATGAGCCCAAAACCTAGTTTCAGTTACACCTCATTATTTATAATCTAGCCTCAATTCTGTCCTTTGATATTTTTATGTTGGTTGAAATATAAAAAGAAATACAAACGAAACTGCACAAAAATTAAGTGAGTCTAAAGGATATACCTTCCATCTGTTTATCATGTAACAGCTGCTGTTCTTTCTCTTTTCTCCAAAAAGCTTCCTGTTTTTGCCGGATTCGGTGCCGTAATTCCTCATCATCAGTGTCAGATGACTCAGAGCCTCTGTCACTCCTCTCGTCTTCACTGTCTCCTGATCCATAACCACCCAGTCCACCTGTGTGCATAAAGCCCAGTCTATCATATGCAAAAATTATTCTATGCCCTAAAAACTTTTTAAGGTCCGAGAAGAAAGCTCATTTCTTTTTTCATTGCCTATTCTGGGAAGAACATGTTTATTCGGGGTGGGGAGGAGTATAAATTCCAACACTTAAGGAGTTCATAAAACCCTCAGGAAAACTGATACCTAGTATCTGATTCTTTCTGGAATATTTCATATATTTCTCACCATAAAGGAATCATGATAACGGTTTTGCTTTACTGTCCATGCTAACCAACAAACCTTTTAACAGGACAGTAAAGCCTCACTAAAGCACAATCAATTCAACTACCTTAAAAACATTTATGATGATCCTGAAAATATTTTTAAAATTCACTCTTTCATTGTTCAAAGCTTAGAAATCCCAGGTAGTATGCTAAGTACTTTTTCCTTAAAAAAAAATTAGAATACTTAATTCTCACTGGTACAGAAATGGTATGGTGCCAAAACTACTCCCCACCCTGAAGTGATCTAAACAGTAGTCATAACAAAATCACATGGGCATTCGGTTCTACCCACGTCTGCTGATCCTCACAAAGATTAATTTGAAATGAAGATGTGAAAAAGGCAAATTCAAGCTTTTATATATTTGATAATATATCATGCAAATAGCAAATTATGAACACATCACTACTATTATAGTATGTAAGATAAACCCTTTCCTCTATGTTAAAACTCGACTTGCTGCAACACAATCTAAATAAAGATCCTTAAAAGCATCAGTGGATAAGTTCTTCCCTAAGCATGTATGCAATAATTTTGAAAGTGAGCTTACGTCCTATCATGGCTAAATTACAAACTATTTAAACCTGCTCCAATAAACTATGACTTAGTCACCATATTTATAATAATCCCACTGAGAAGGCTTTTGTCAAAAAAAAATAGGCAAACGTGTTAGAGACTGATATAACCCTACAACCTAGGTTTTATAAACTGAGTAGGAATAGTACAGTTTCAAAACAGAACACGTAGAGAGACAAGGTAAGTGTGGTTTTCCCTTTAAGGCCCTCTCACAAATAAGGAGAACACTTACCGAGTCCAGTGAGGGAAGCCAGTGCACTGGACTGTGCCAGCTGTTTTGCAGGAGCTTTGTATCACATCAACAACAGGAACAACATGTTAACACAAATAGCCACGATTTCATAGTCATGAGTCTATGGTATTGTTAAATCTACTACTATTGCTGCTTTTTGGGGAGAGAAGAAACGTTAAAAACATAACATTCATTTTAAACCAGTAGCATGTCTGGCCTTGAAATTATAATTCTGATGTGAGCTGAAATTGGTTTATAATGAGGAAAAATGTTGACCAATACATCAGCATTTTTATTTTTGAAGTATGGCCCATAATTTAAATTTTGTTTTCAATATATTTTTTAAGAGTTATTAAAAATAGGGAGGGTGTGGGGAAGAATCACTTGCTTCTGTGAGAATTATAAGTGATAAAATGTGAAACTCTGAAGGTTCATAATTCAATTCATTAGTCAAACTAAATTGTATTAGAAGTCATACACCAATACCATGGTATCTATAAAAAAAAAATCAGGTGAAATAAATTAAACATCAAGAATTTTCCACAATACATTTTATAGAACCACAGCAATAATTGCTAATTTGTGCTCAGGTTGGTTGGATAAAACAAAAATATCTTTATAGTTTAATATGGTGTCTACAGAGCTAACCTTTCCCAAAGAGTTAAAACATGCATATTCAAATATCTGCTAGTAATTCAACAAGGACAAGAGTTAAGTCCAAAATAACCACCAAAACCAAAACACCCCCAGAAAAACAAAACCAAGAACATCGACAATATACCTTTTGTTGCTTTCCGATGTGCATCTTTGGCTACGTAATAAATTTCTTCATCTGTGACATCCAGTAGAATTTCAGTCAGAAGCATTTTTGTCAGCAACATCTAAGGAAGGATATTTTATATGTTGTTTCTAATTTAACTATTACAGTTACTAATAGTTTGATATTTTCAAAAAAATTAAAAGGCAAAGCCATTTTATAAGACATTTTTAGAGATCAGATCAGCCATTCCAAGGAATAAAATATCCTGAAATGATTCTAAATTATCAAAACTTGAACAAATTTCAAAATCATATGGATTAAAAAAAATATGAATTTATCTGTATAGTAGACACACTGACTTCTAATTCTAGAGACAAACTTTTTTTTAAAAGTCCCTAGTAATAAAAATAAAAATTTCCATAGGTGTTTTAAGTTCAAAGGAGTGTATCCCTTCATTTAACAATATTATTAGTAAGCAGCACAACAGTAATTTCTTAAGTCATTTAGAAACTTACATTAACCCTCAGCTCAAGGCAAAATTTGAGGGGGAAAAAAACAACGAAAATGAGGAAAAAGCAGTTATTCTATTCTGTCAGATGAAGTCCTTTTTTCCTCGACTACTGTAACATAGAGTACAACAGACTTGAAATAAGAGCTGGATTGGTTTGGCTACCAAAAGCTGTTTCAAATGTGGACTAGTAGTTGGTCCTTAGCCTCTTTGGGCTCCACATTACCCATCTTTTAAAATGAATCAGCACTTCTAAACACATTCCAAAGATCACTGGTCTTTCAATACGAGAAATGCAGCATACTATATTCCCAATCTCAGAAAATAACAGCAAACATAGAAATTGAAGGTTTTGAGAAGTCTTGCAATGAAGAAATATGTTTAACTGTGTTTAACTCAGTGCTTCCTAAACTTATTTTTCTATGAAGTCTTTTAATCTTTCTCAGTATTCGAAAAACACACTTTTGAAAATACCAGATCAATAAATGTTCTCTTGGGTCTCATATAGTACAACACTGTTTAATTACAACATTGGTATTAGGAAATGTGCTTAATAACTGCTTTATAGGCTATGATTTCATATTATAAATGTTACCTGGATTTTACAGACATTATTGCCCAGCAAATCTACCTATTAATATCCATTTTATAACTGTTTCATGAGTTCTCAGTTTAAATGTGTAAGATAGCCAACCAATAGTTCAAAAAATATATAAACAAAATAAATCCTGTAATATAACATTGTATGTCAATTATACCTCAATAAAAAATTTAAAGAAAAATCCTATATATGGTAAGGTATTGAACATTCTACCATTTGATACTCTTTCTCTTCTTCAGTCATCTCGGGTTCACTCTGCTCCTCTTGAGGAACTGGAGATGGACTTCTGGTGACTTTTCCACTGCTTGCAGCCTCAACATTTTCAGTGTCTTCATCTTCCTCATCACTATCCTAAAAAAAGTAATAGCATGAGTAGTCCAAATTCATGCTTATAATGTAAAATCATCATCTTATATATTCTATTTTAAAATCTCAAGTTAAAAAGTCTATTAAACAGATATAAAAATGAAATTTCTCTCAATTTCATCTGGTAATTTAAAGCATGACCTGAAAGGAAATGTATGATTTCAAAATGGCCTATGGGAATCAATTATTTTAATTATTCTTCAATTTTCTTTTTTCTTAGTCACTTTTGACCTTATTTTATAAATAACCAGAAACACAACATGCCCAGAGACTGATATAATTAATATCTATTATATCTGATGGCCCTGAAATGAGTGGCTTGCAGAACTTTGGATAAATGGACCACAGTCATATTATTCAGTGTAACTGTTACAGCTATAAATTTAAACTAGTTACCTAAAATCATGTGACTTAAAATCAAAAATCTGTAGTCAGTTTCCAGATCTCAGCTGGCCCTGAAACTTAGTGAAATTTGTTTCTTTTTAGCTAGAAAATGGACAGATAAGAAATGAGGTCTACTTCAGATGGAGGAAATGCCAGCAGTTTGTCTCCGTCTCTGTACGGTTTTAGGTTTTCAGTATCCAGTCAGCATACCGTAAAAAGGGGACTCTTCTGTAGGCAATGAAGTGTCCCACAGTCACTCTTAACAATCCTACTAAGTAAGAGACAAGGTGATCACCTAAATACTATTAGGGAAAGACTATTTGAACCAAGGGAAGACTACACATAACACAAGCCCAAAGGCATTTGGCAGAAGACGGAGGATAATCTCTAGACAATTTTTTTTGACCCTTAAAAAAATATCACATCTTGGGGCCAGCCCAGTGACGCAGCGGTTTAGTTTGCGATTGGCAGCCCGGGGTTCACGGGTTCGGATCCTGGGCGCCTGCCGACGCACTGCTTGTCAGCCATGCTGTGGCGGCGTCCCATATAAAGTAGAGGAAGATGGGCACGGATGTTAGCCCAGGGCCAGTCTTTCTCAGCAAAAAGAGGAAGATTAGCAACAGATGTTAGCTCAGGGCTGGTCTTCCTCACAAACACACACACACAAAAAACACATCTGAAAATTCACTATTCTACGTAATGACTTAAAAATGTGGCGGGGGTTTGGGGGGAGGTAAATTTTAATAGTGGTGGTCTGTTGTTTCTTATCTTCGTAACACCCAGAACAAAAACACATCTTTGACATGGTTCTTTGGTTAAAAATTAATTTATGGCATTTATGGAATTTAAGCAAAACCAATATCTGCTTAAATCTATTACCTTGCTGTCGTTGAGACATATTTCTGAAGCAGAAAATGGCCTTGGGAGGAAGACCTATTTCCTGAGTCACATACTGGCTAGTGCTGTGGCTATCATACCAGCTAGGAGAACACTGTTGCTAAATAAAAAAATTCCTAAGCCACTCATGCCATCTAACTGATGAAGATTTAAAGATTTAAAACATTATGTACTTTCAGTGCTCATGTCCAAAACTATGGAAGTTATTACATCCTCTGGTGTAAGTATATATTTCAATGTTCAAAAAGGGCAGACATATGCAACAAAAAGAATAAAATATTTAGGAATAAATTTACCCAAGAAGGTGAAAGACTATACAATGAAAACTATAAGACATTATTAAAAGAAATCAATGATGACATAAAGAAATGGAAAGATATTCCATGCACATGGATTGGAAGAATAAACACAGTTAAAAATGTCCATACTACCTAAAGCAATCTACAGATTCAACGTAATCCCAATCAGAATCCCAATGACGTTCTTCATGGAAACAGAACAAAGAATACTAAAATTTATATGGGGCAACAAAGGAGCCCAAATAGCTAAAGCAATCCTAAGAAAAAAGAACAAAGCTGGAGGCACCACAATCCCTGACTTCAAAATATCCTACAAAGCTATAGTAATCAAAAACAGCATGGTACTGGTACAAAAACAGGCACACAGATCAAGGGAAAGAACTGAAAGCCCAGAAATAAAACCACACATCTATGGACAGCCAATATTTGACAAAGGAGCTAAGAACATACAGTGGAGAAAGGAAAGTCTCTTCAATAAATGGTGTTGGGAAAACTGGACAGCCACATGCAAAAGAATAAAAGCAGACCATTATCTTTCATCATACACAAAAATTAACTCAAAATGGATCAAAGACTTGAAGGTAAGACCCGAAACCATAAAACTCCTAGAAGAAAACATAGACAGGACACTCTGACATTGGTCTTTGAAGGATGTTTCTGAATACCATGTCTACTCGGACAAGGGAAACAAAAGAAAAAATAAACAAGTGGGACTTCATCAGACTAAAGAGCTTCTACAAGGCAAAGGAAACCAGGATCCAAATGAAAAGACAACCCCCCAACTGGGAGAAAATATTTGCAAATCATATATCCAACAAGGGGCTAATCTCCATAATACACAATGAACTCACACCACTGAACAACAAAAAAACAAACAACCCAATCAAAAAATGGGCAGAGGACATGAACACACATTTTTCCAAAGAAGATATACAGATGGCTAATAGGCACATGAAAAGATGTTTAACATCACTAATCATCAGGGAAATGCAAATCAAAACTATGCTAAGATATCACCTTACACCCGTAAGAATGGCTATAATCACCAAGACAAAAAATAACAAATATTGGAGAGGTTGTGGAGAAACGGGAACCTTCATTCACTGCTGGTGGGAATGCTAACTGGTACAGCCTCTACGGAAAACACCATGGAGATTCCTCAAAAATTTAAAATAGAAATACCTTATGACCCAGCTATCCCACTACTGGGTATTTATCCAAAGAACTTGAAATCAACGGTCCAAAGAGGCTTACGCACCCCTATGTTCACTGCAGCGTTATTTACTATAGCCAAGAAGTGGAAGCAACTCAAGTGCCCATCGACTGATGATTGGATAAAGAAAATGTGGTGTATATATATATATACAACGGAATACTACTCAATCATAAAAAAAAGACAAAATCACCCCATTTGCAACAACATGGACCTGGAGGGTATTATGTTATGCGAAATAAGCCAGAGAAAGACAAATATCATATGATTTCAGCCATATGTGAAAGATAAACTAAGACACTGACAGAGAGAACAGTTTACCGGTTACCAGGGGGAAGAGGGTTGTGGGGTGGGCACTAGGGGTGAAGGGGCACATCTATATGGTGACTGACAAATAATAATGTACAACTGAATTTTCACAATATTATAAACTATTATGACCTCAATTTAAAAAAAGGCAGGTTTATTTCTCTACTGCCATTTTAATTTAGTTTTGTTTTATAATCCACTACTAGGGAGTTAGCTGTACCACAACAAAAGAGTACAGATTTGCTTGTCATGGTAAGACCTATCTAGCATCCCACTGAATAATTTCTCTCTGGAATGAAATGTTTCATCAACTTGCTGCCCCCTTTCTCCTTATTCTACTCTCAGTAACACATACATAAAAAAAACATAATCCCCAATATATTTACTGAAAGTAATCTCAGGAATATTAATACTTTTCTATAGGCTAAAATACCTATTTATTCCATAAACTTTTCATATAGATATCACAAGGAGTTTTATGTCAGGGGAGACTACTTACAAATTTACTTCTCTGAGGTAAACGAGGGCCATCTCCTCCTTCAGCATCTTCTGTGGCCTTCTTTTCTTTTTTGGACAACTGTGAACGCTGTTGCTCCATTCTTTCTTTCTCCAACTTCTTCTGCTTTTCACGTTCCATTTTTTCAAGACCTTCTCGAATCCAAGCTGGAAGAGTTCTACGTTTTACTGCATCTGTTTCACATGGGAAAAAATATGTCAGTTAAGTAAAAATCATAAACACATGAGTTCCTTATTCTTGAATTTCTAGAAACTTTGTGAGTAAATTTAAAAAAAAGAATTCTGGTGCCATGTGAGTGCTTGTAACAAATACCACCATTCTCTAGCAAGACAGTGGTAAAAAACCAACTCATGAAACATACGCTTTTCCTTAAAATCATCACTTTAACAGCAGTAGTGAAGATTGTCTTAATGCTTACAATGTGCCAGGGCACTGTGAAAACACATTAAACCATCATCTCACTTAATCCTAAAAAAGCCCTAAAAGATCACTACTATTACTCAATCTCTTTTACAAGTGAGGAAACTGAGACTCACAATTAAGTGATGTGCTCAAGGTTACAAAGCCACTAAGTAGTGATGTCGGTTAATTCAGAGCCAAACTCTTACACTATGCTGGCATAATATATCAGATTTTCAACACCGAAGAAAATTATCAAGATGCTCTGGCTGTGATAAATTTATATTTCACCACAAAATCTGGAGTTTAAGGTAAAAATTTACTTTAAAGAAAATTATTCAGAACTTTTTATATTTTAGACCAGTATCTTTCTGTAATTTTAAACTTTATGACTATAAAATGATAGGGTTTTAAAGTATCAATTCCTAACACATCAGAGTTATTAAAACAACTTAAGAAAATAAGACATTCTTTTTACATGATCAAGAAATCATGCCAATTGTGGTTTACTAAACTTAAATAGCTACCAATTTGTGGAGGCTCCTGCTTCACAGGAAGTGCAATAGGTGAACGCTGCCGATCCCTGAATGACGACGGCCTTTCTCTTCGATTCTGGGGAGGTGCCGGAGGTCCTGGAGGTCCTGGTTGCCAATAAGGAGGATGAAATCCACCTTGCGGTGGACCAAAAGCAGCCCCATGCTGAAAGAGTATTGCAGTTTATTTTTCTTCACATTAATACAATAAACTCTCTGGGACACACGTGTGTTATGAACTGGGACAGTAGAAATCCATGTGTGCAGCAAATCCAAGAATTCCATGGTTCTAATATCCACCGATATTTCTGTAGCCCCCAGCACCTAGGCTTACTTTTCTTAAGAAAGATAAAGATTTTCTGCCTATGCAAATGCAAAGAACCATCTAAAATCCAGCTGATACACTATTTTCAAGAAGTATAGAAAAGGATATATATATATATATATATATATATATGAACTTTTTCATTCTGAATCCATTTATAAACTAATCCTTCCACTACGAAGAAATCAAATAAATGCCAATTTTTCTGCAACTAGAAGAAATAGGAAAAAAAATTTTTTTTATCAATTCTAATTTCCTACTTCTTGTGAACTTAAGTTGTTTCTATAATCTTGGAAATATCTATTTTAAGCAAAGATAAAAGTTACTGAATTATTACATTAAATATTTTTTGCAATTTTGCCATTTTCAGAGGCTTTTCCAAGCCAGTTGCCAACAGAGCTCTTTGTCTTGTTAGCAAGGGGATCTACGCAAGTGTGGGTTAAGCAGAAGCTCCCTGATGCTACACTTCTTCAAAACCAAACAAAAACTGTCATATCTGGATACCAACTATGAGCATGCAAGTGTCTAAATATATATGAATAAGAGGATTACTGACTTAAGGTGAATACTGTTGACATTTATGTCCATTATCCATAAAATTAGTGAAATAACGTCTGCGTTTTTTCAAAATTTTAAATTATGATAGCTCAGTTTATAAGGTAACAATTGCAATCACTTATTTCAAAATGATCCCCAGCACTATAATTGAAGGGTGGAACCTATCAGAGTGCTTAGAGAAAATAAAGCCCCACATGATGACACTATTCCCCATAGAGTTCTATGTCCCTAGGAATGAATTAGATGCTACAAAGAAAATTATATACAATTCCATTAACATGTCATGTCAGAATGGAAAAAAAAAAAATGACAACACTAGAAAAAGTCATAACTCTACAGAGCAGAGGGAACTGCATTTAGGAAGATGACCTATGTTCTTCATGTATTTTGTTCATGTCTTAACCATAATCTATTATTGATAAATAATGTATTCAACTACTGTGCATTTTCTAAACTTTATTTAACATTTAAATACGCCATTTTGAAATTAGAAAACAAAACATCATATAGCTATTGCATTCACACATTTTCCATCTTATCCAAATTTTTCCCTAACAATCCTTTATACCATTTTCCCAAGCAAATCAAAAACCAAAAAATAAAAATCTAATACTTTTAATACTCAAAAACTGATAACTTTTCTGAGACGTAATATGCGCTTATCTGTACAAGACTGAAAAGTGAAACACATATCTTAGGTACTCTTGATGAGACACTTCCAAAGAATGGATTACGTGCACATCTACAATATTAAAGCAACAAAATATCTTTCACCTGATAGTCAAACTGGTTCACTGGCCCCACTGCAAAATTATCGGGTGGTCCACCAAAGTTGTGATTGTTCTGGTTAAATATATGCCTGTTGTCAGGGGCAAATTCCCCACTGTCCTGACTGTTGCTGTCTTCAGAAGGAGGAACAATGTCCATTGGGCCTGGTGTTGGTGGCATCCATGGCTGATCTGGAGGGGGGTGTGGGGGTTGCTGATGCATTCCCCATTCTATTTAGGATTTAGGCATAAAAACATTCAACAGGGGGTTATAACAAAATCAACACAAATTTTTTAAGATCTCAAGAAAGCTAGATTTTTCAGTAAAGAAATAGATTTTAAAATTTATGACTTCTTGGTCAAATTCCTTTTGTATATCTTAAAAATAAGTAATGAATTAATCCAATAAATAATTCAAATGAGCTAAACTCCACTCTAATTCATATGCTAAAGAAATGGAAACCAAATGCCCAAAATTGTTTTTAATGAATGTAACAAAATCCAGAGCAACTTTTTTGTTGTATTTTCTATTTCTGTTCAGTAACAACACCATAAAAATAATACCTTGACCATTTTATATAATTTCTTTCTTCCATGAACACATTTATCCTCACAACATCCCTGTGAGGTAGGGAGAAATCAGGTATTATTTTTGCCAATTTCAGGAGAGGAAACTGAGGCACACAGAGGTAAATCACTTGCCAGGGTCACAAAGAAAACCAGTAGAATAAAGTTGGGGGAGCGGGGGATGCCAAGGTGAGTCATTTGTAAACTTGAACTTGGAAACCAAAACATCTTCAAACTTGGGGAAATTTTGCATAGCTTCAAGAAAACTAGAAATGAACTACCTCACAGTATCAAAGATTAGAATATTCATGATCCTTTTAAAAGTGATGTTAGAGGATTACTTCCTGAGTTTTCTTTTTTCACATTGAGAAACAACGATAAGTATTAACAGGGAAAGGGAGGTATGACTTCACCATCAGCATACTCAAATATAAGATTCCTCTATAAATAATTTGAAGTGACTCTTAAAAATAATAACACAACTCATAGAAAACTGAACTAGCACCAAGGAATCTAAATTATACTGTGAAGTAAAAAAGCAAACAAACAAACAAAAAAATAAAACACAAAAACTTATGGAAGATCTTCACTATCTGAAAAAAGGGAAGAAAAAGATGGGTGGATGGTGAGGGGCAGAGTATATTTGACAGACTAATTTGTCACATAGTGACACAATTTTTCTTTAATTAGAGACTAGACATGTTTTGCTCTGCCAGTGCTGCTTCTGAAAAGGCCAGAGGTTGCAACAGAGAGACATAGAATGCTCTCTTCCCTAGATGCCAAGTGAAGTTTCCAGTGTTCCCAGCCCCTGTCAGCCTAGGAATGAAGAACCAAGAAAAAAATCAAACTGAGTGCCACAATGCTAGCAGACTGAGTACAGAATAATTTCAACTACAAAATTTCAAGGTCAAATCTAATTGAAACTGCCTATTCTTTAAGAAGCATTAATTTTAAGAAGTCATAAAACTAAACAAATTAAACAATTTAATTTTAATCCTTGTTTTATCTTAAAAACAGTCCTAAAATTTTAAAAATGTAAACAACAAACCTGGTTGCCACATTCTGTTAAAGTTCGAATCTCCTTGAAAATTCCCATGATTGTTTGGACCAGATTCCATTGTAGACATATCTTGTCCATTTGGCATCATTCCTGGTGGTTGTTCTACCATGCTTTGCTGTCCTGAAGCTTCTCTTTGGGCAATCCAAGCCTGAGCCAATGCAGCCCAGTCAATCTGACCTAACATAATGTAACATAGCAGAATTTAGCATTCAGAATGTAGGAGCTAAAAGAATAGTACCTCTATGTAAAACAAGCATCTCAGTTATTCCTTACCAGAGACTTTAAATATTACAAAATGTTATGGCTGAAAGGACACTTAGAAAATAACCCATATTCAGGCTACAAAATAATATGAACTACTTAAGACTTTCAGAAAAGGATTCCACAAAAACACTCAACCAATTTCTACTATTACACTCATAAGAAATTTATCCCGTCTGCACCTTAGTTCATTGAGCTTTTAAAGTCTTATTCCTCTTTTTTTTGAACCACCATAAGAACAAAGGATCAATATCACTCATTTCTTCCTCAAACAGGCCGTAGCCAAGCCCACAGTGGATCCTACAGATTTGGATGAATATAGTTATCTATCCCTCTTGCTCCTCAGTCACTCTTCCTTAGCTAAGCTCTCTTCTCTAGTCGAAATACATCTCCTTAACAACTTCTTAGCCATTCTTTACTCAAAATTCATTGTCTCCACTATCTTAAAGGTCTTCCTTTCCTTCTCAAATATCTACACTTAACACATTAAGATCTCATAGTCTTAATAAAGGAAACAAAGTAGAATAGGTACAGTTTTTCACATCCCAGTTTAGTACAGATTAAATAGGTATTCTCATACATTTTGGTGGAAACATAAATTGGCATACCCCAAACGAAGTTAAACTTGGCAATGTGTATCTAAAACTCTTCAACTGTGCAACCATGATCTAACAAACCTAGTTCTTAGATTTCTTCCCAAGAAGAAACCTGGACAAGTGAATAATGATATATATACAAAATTATCTTTCAAAAAGTAAAAAGCTACACACTCAATCACCCAAAAGTGGATTTATTAAATTAGAGTACAGTCCTAAAGAATGCTATGGAGCTGTTAAAAAAAAGAAATAAAATCAGATTAACCCAATAAAGGCAGGGCAGTGGAAGGGGTCATATCAATGAAACAACGAAAATTGGCCGTGAGTCAATAATTGTTAAAGCTAAGTAATAAATGGGGGCTCCCTAAACACTTTTCTATGTCTGCATATGCTTGAAATATTCCATAATAAAGAAATTTTTAAATAATATAGCATATCATCAACTGACTACAATTTACATAGAATTGTAAGATTCAAAATTAACAGACGTTTTACTTAAGCAACACATTTAAGAAAGACTTTCCTCTTCCTTTAGAAAAACAAGAACTAAATCAGTTTTAAATACATAAGATCTTCATAAAGCTTTCTACCCTGTGAGGAAGTCTTCCAAAGGGAAATTCATTCCCTGAATATGTATGCTATGGCAAGATTATTTATAAGATTAAATTCTGACCATAAAATGATCCAATAAACCAATCCCAATTCCATCTCCCTAATCGCATCACCTATCTCCCATTCATCTCTACGTATCTCCCCTTCCCAACCTTCCAGATTCAATTTGTCTCCTTACTTGGATCCTGCTGATGCTGGAATGATTGCATCCACTGTTGTTGGTTCAAGGGCCATTGCTGCCAAGGCTGTCCTCCTTGATCCCACATCCTGACTTTAAAAATATATTTGATTTTCTATCTTCAACAAAATAAACATAGTTTAAAAATAAAAATGAGTTTTTTAATTTTAAAAGCTCACACATCAGAAATTATTATATGATGACACATTTATGTGATCAGAACTCTAAAATTCTGGTCAACAGGTTGCCAGAGGCAACTGGGATTTTTAGGTTGGCAAGCAAGAGTGGAAAATTTAATGTTATGCTATGTTATGTTAATGCTGTGTCAGAGTTTGGTGGCAAGCATAGCTCTAATCAATTTAGCTCAAAAAGGGGGAAAAATCTAATTTTTCCAAATATAAATCTCTGGAAATGTAACTATTTTGTAGATTATAAGAAAAAAGTGATTTACTCTCCCTGAACCAATGAAGAGGGTAACCAAATAGCTCTAGCAGATGACGAAAAACTCTTTCTTATAAATAATTACAGCTAATGAAAGCACACAGTACAATAGATTTAGAAAGTTGCCACAGTGCCAAACCTAAGAAAACAATTGATTCAGGCAATCTTAAAAGAAAAATTGATGGGAAATCACAAATTCAAAGACTGCTGAAATATCACCTCTACAGAGGTGTCTCCTCAAGAGATACAATATTATGTTCCCAGAATCACTACGAATATTTTCACCAAAGATGTTTAACTGAATCCAACTGAGCTTCTGGATCTCACTTCCAGTGCAAAGGAAGTATATGGGACAAAGGAACGAGGTAAACGGTATCAAAAGAAACAATCAGACAAATCCAGAAGGTGAGATAGTCTACAAGACCAGGTTTCTTAACATGTAAATAGCATAGAAAGGAAAGAGAGAGAGAACACTTGTTCCTAACTATTAAATCTAGGTGATAAGTATGGGGGGATCACCAAACTAATTTACTTTTCTGTAAACTAATTTGAAAGCTTTCATAATAAGTTAAAAATTCCTACAAGTCTAATATCTTTGTACTTTATCCAACACTGATATACAACAACCCTGTTCATCAACCAATGATACATATGGTAAACAGGGTATGTTTCTTCATTTTTGTACCCCAGGACTTAGCATATAGCAGATATTAAATAAATATTTACTCAATGACTCCTTCTAGATGGACCCTTTCTTCTAAAATAAAACAAAAGCAAGCTCAGTATTGCAGGGTCACAAAAAGTAGGAAAGCAAATAACAAGGAAATAAGAGACACCAACTCAAATAGGACAATTGGCTATTACAATTCAGGCTCTGAGAGTTTGCAATTCCAGTTTCCAATTCCAGAGTTTGCAGCATTCTCAGAATGTTATATAGTTCTATCAGTGGCAGATCCTGACCTCTCTCTTGAAGAACACTGTAAATAAGGCAAGATGCTATGAGTCAAGTGCACTTGAGTTCTAGTTGCACTGATACAGTCTTTTATCACAGCATTATTAGAATATGGCAAAATAGGCACTAAAAAGAACCACACTTGAGGCCAACAACTGGATTGGGTATCTGTTCCAAACTACACTTCTTTTTCTAATCTCTTCAGATTTTCTTTCTTCTCCCCCTTTTTTCTCTCTTTTCCAACTATACCTTTAAAGCCCTTTAAAAGCTAAATGACTATTTAGAGCCCTTGAAAACTAACTTCACTTACAACTTTAATTAAAAGATAACAAATAAATAAAGAAGAAACACCAACTGCATTTTGACTGACCTCAGAGGTTCACCTTCTGTTTAAAATTTAGGTTGATTCAGACCGCAGCTTGGAAGCATAGCAGCAAGATTACTTATGCACTGAAAAAAAAGAGTATATGTTTGCTCTTAGATTATGGAGAGTTATTAGAATTAATAAAAATAAATTCGAGAGACGCAACATGAAAGTGTGATCATCTCAAAATTAATTTGGAACTTTTTCTTCCATTAACTTTATAATGAGAAAGTATTTACCAGTATAAAGTTAAGGGAAACAGGTACATAGGAAACAGAAGGCAAAGCTTTTCAACTTTTCTTTCAAAATATCTTTTTTATTTACTTGAACAATTCATTAACAATACAAAACAATGTCAAACAAAAGGGATTGTCACATATGCCGAGAAAAAAAAACAACAACAAACATTTGGAAAGAAGATCTCATCTACCTGGTACTAACTTAAATGGTACAAATAAGACAATAAAATGCATTACTTCAGATTTTTCTATGGAATTCTAAGTGAAAAATTAACATGAGCAAGGTGAGAACAGTTTGTCCCTCAAATGTTTTCATTTTCTTCTCATTAGACCAACAGCTGTTTAAAGTTGACAGAAAGACAAGCATTAATCTTTTTATCTTCCATAATGTACAAGACAGCTTCTTGCACACAGCAGTCACTAAAAACCAAATGAATAAACGAATGGTCTGTAGCTCCCTCTTTCTTTCTGTTTACTTTTAAAGGTTAATGATAAGGAAGCTGTTGACTTATATTTATGAGAACCAAAAAGCTGGCGTAAGCACTGCTTGCCGTGTTTTCCAAAGCTTTAATGGCATATCAGAGTTCAATGCATAGATTTTTCTGTTGTAGGTTGTAAATTCATACAATGTAGGCATTATAACTAGCTCCCTACAGTGCCTACTGAAGTTGCAAATAGATGTGCACTTCGTAAAACCATTTTAATGATGAAAAGAATGTGTATTGACTCCCTACCATCATTTCCAATACAGAGATTTACTTTTCTAGAAATCAGTCTAAACAAAGTTTCTTTTACTTACTCATGTTTACCGGCTGTCATGCACAACTTTTTCAGTTCTCCTTTTAAGTTTTCTGATCACTTGTCAGCTATACTTCAGAGCACAAGCTCTGGTTCATGATGCCTACCTACACCACTCACTAGCTGTGCGAATGTGGCCAAACTTACTATTTTCTAATCCCTTGGTTTTTTCATCTGTAGAATGGAGACTATAAAAAGCGTCTATCTCAGGGGACTAGTATGAAGATTAAATGAGAAACACATGAAAACTCAGCACAGGAAGCTTCAATAAATAGTGGTTAATATCAGCACCAAGACTGGAAATAGGGGTCTTTGCAGATGTATTCAAGTTAAACTGAGGTCATACTAGATTATGGTGGGTCCTAATCCAATACAACTGGTGTCCTTATTAGAAGAGACACAGACACACAGGGAGAATGCCATGTGACCACAAAAGCAGAGACTAGAAAGATGTGTCTACAGCCAAGGATTGCTGGGAACTACCAGAAGCTAGAAGAAGGCAAGGAAGGATCCTCCCCTAGAGGGGGGAGAGAGAGAACCCGAGAGAGGAGCATGACCCTGCCAAAACCTTTATTTCAGACTTCTAGCCTGGAGCGCTATGGAAGAATAAATTTCTGTTGTTTGGGGGCCACTCAGTTTGTGGTAATTTGTTACAGCATCTCTAAGAAACTAATACAACCAGAAATGACCATCACTTATCTTATCCATTTCTTAGATGACTTTATATTAGGACAGTCATTGCTTTGAGGGTCTTAAAATTACTTGCTTAAATAACAACCATTAATATTCACAAAAGTCATCTCATAAACTGTGTGATAGAGGGATGGATAAGGATGAAAGCGTAGAGTTTGTTTTAAAGCCCTGAAGCATCAATTGCAAAATCAAAGAGAGAGAAATACACTATCCTTTGATGCATATGGTGAAATGTTTCTCACATCAAACAAAAAGTTCAGAAACCACAAAATGCAACAATCCTCTTCTCCCCTGCCATTTCAGTCCTACACACCAGGTGACCGACCTCAAAGTCAAAAACAATTCACTTGTTCAATTCAGGTTAGGTGGAAATGGCACTACTAATCATTAGTCTTGTAATCATTTGAAATGGGGTAAAAAAATTTTTGCTACTTGATATGACAGGCATTTTAGTATATACTGAAATACTTTGCAGCTTGCAGCTCGAGAGATATTCAAAAAATATTGGAGAATTGGATAGTTTGGTTATAGATACCAGAAAAAAGTGATAAGTGAAAAATAAAAGTAGAAAAAGAGTCTAAAGGAAATGACACCCTAGTAACAACAAGCACACATATCTTGGTTCTAATACCATTCTCCAAAAAAAGGATCTTTAGTGAAATAGCTGATTCTTAGGGCTGGGGTAAGAAATATACAAAATGAGCCTGGAGCATCTTGTAGTACCAGGAAGTAAGAAAGTGCTCAGAAAAAGGATAGGGGCATGTCAAAGGGGCACAGTAAACAACTGAAAGAGCTCCCAATGTCCAAAGCTGGAATAACTTGAGAAACAACATAAAGTGGCACAGTTGGCCCTCCCTATCCGTGGTTTCCACATCCGCGAATTCAACCAATGGTGGATCATGGACATACTATGTTTACCATCCTCAGCTGGATGAATCTGAGGGATAGGGAGGGCAGACTAAAGGACTTGAGCATCTGCAGATTTTGGTATCTGTGGGGGTCCTGGAACCAATCCTCCTTGGATACCAAGACACGAGTCTATTGGATTATCACACAAATTGTGACATAAATATCTTGAGTCCATACTGATACAAATGATTAAATAAATGGGAGGGAAGAGACAAATCTCCCATGCAGAATTCCAAATAAATTATGTAGATACCCCACCCTAAAAGACGGAGAGCATAACTCTCCACTCCTTAAGTGTGGACTGGGCAAAGGGACTTCCTTCCAATGAGTACAGTATGGAAAGGAGTGGGTGGATAGGGGAGAGTAACTCTACAGTGGAGAAACTTGACAAACACTACCTCAAGCAGGGGACTGCGGTCAATATCAACATGCTAACAGTCACACTCATAGTATGTACCCTGGATAAGATGTGATGAAAAAGGCACTTTATCTCTGTGATCTTCCTCCTTAAAACCCCTAACACCAGTCTTATCATGAGAACAACTTCAGACAAATTCCAGCAGCAGGACACTCTACAATATACCTAACCAGTACTCAAAACTGTCAAGGTCATGTATTAGTTTGCTAGGGATACCATAAAAAAGTACCACACACTGGCTGGCTTAACCACAGAAATGTATTTCCTCATAGTTCTGGAGGCCATAAGTCCAAGATGAACATGTCAGCAGGGTGGGTTTCATTCTCAGGCCTCTCTCCTTGGCTTGTAGATGGCTGTCTCCTCACTGCCTTTACATGGTCTTCCCTCTGTGTCCTGACCGTCTCTCTTCTTATAAGGACACCAGTCATAACAGATTAGGGTCTACCCTAATGACCTCATATTCCTTCTTTAAAGATCTGTATCTCCAAATACAGTCACATTGTGAGGTACTGAGGTTAGGACTTAAACATATGAATTTTGGAGGGACACAATTCAACCTGTCACAGTCATCAAAAACAGGGAAAGCCTGAGAATTTATCAACAACCAAGAGAAGACTAAGGACACATGACAACTAAATGTCATATGGTATCTATCCTAAATGGGATGCTGGGACAGGAAAAGGACATTAGGTTAACACTTAAGAAATGTGAATAAACTATGGACTTCAGTTAATAATAATCTATCAGTATTGGTCCATTAATTGTAACAAATGTACCATACTACTGTTACGTTAATAACACGAAAAACTGTGTGTGAGGGGTGTGTGTGGGGGGGGGTGTTTATATGAGAACTCTATACTATCTGCTCAATTTTCCTGTAAATCAAAAACTGTGCTAAAACATAAAGTCTATTAATAAAAAAAGGTTTTTAATATAGTCCCAAGAACATTTCAAAGAACTGATTTACTGTTCCTTTCCCTATAGCACCATGACACTTTACAAACAGTCCCATAGGTGAATCTTTAATGTTCTGGTTTGTTTTCGTTGCTTTTGCCTTCCTGCACTCAAATCAGAAACTCCAAGTTTATTTTGCTCTTCCCTGAATTAACCACCAACAATCAAAATTTGTCAAGCGCCCAGTATATTCAGATAACGATAATATCCACCACAGGATAATACAACTTAAATATTGGATACTACCTTTTTCCCTCGTGAAACTTAACACATAATGTTCATCACTAGATAAAAACAAGAAAAATACAAACTAAGGAACCTAACTGGAAGTTAACAGGACTCATGTGCCCTTGGCTGCGCCTGCGTAGTCGGAGCTACACGGCGCCTAAGGCCCAGGTCCCGGCCGCCACCTCCTCCGCCCCCCTGCACCCCCTTCTCATAAGGGGGTTCCCACTGCGCACGCGCAGTGCTTAACCGCCGGTCAGGAGCCCAACAATTAGTCCCTTCTCATCCGAGGGGAAACTCTCATAGTTGAAGGAAGGAGTCATGAGCACTCCCTTTAATAAGAACATTTTCTTTTCACCGAGAGCACCGCTCTGATTAAGTCAGGCAGACGCCGCCGCTTTAAGGCGATGAGGTTCCAGCGGTAGAGCCAAGCGGCGTACGCAGCCTACGTGTTTAAGTTATGCTACCTTCGCCACGGAAACCAAGAAGGCTGCAGTGGCCCGGCAAGTCCCCGCGCGTAATTGTTCTCACCACTTACCCACTCTGGTTCCGGAACACCGTTGTCCCCACCGTTCCTGTAATACCCCTCCAACCCTTTCGATGCTTCTACTTCTTCACGAACAAGACAAGATGGCGCCCGATTAGTCTCACCCGGAAGTGAATAATAATAACATCCGCTTGTCATCTGAAGCCATACTGTCCCCCATCCTGGTCTTGGAGCACGTGACTGTACCCGGTTAACGTGTTTCGACGCCATTTTTATTATGGGCAAACTCACCTCGACTTTGTAGTCAACACCATGCATGTGTCTGAACATTCCTGTACTTTACCTCTTACTGCCGCCAGCGCCATGCCCGACCCATTTGCGTCTTTACAGCGGTTAGAAAGCTAAGAGCTTAAGTATTCTGTACCGAGAGCCCTCAATTTTTTTTACTTTAAACGCGATCCTCCTTCAAGGGGAAGTTTGTTCTTCCCTAAGAATGCTTTCGCTTCGGAAAAGGGAGCTGAGTTCGCGGCGCTACTTTCAGACTACGGAGGGGCCCGTGGGTCAAATGGAACCAACTCTGGCGGGTTGCTGAGGGCGCCCGGAGCGGCAGTTCAGGCAGACCAGAGTCTGGTGGGAACTTCTGGAGTGCGCCAGGCTGCGGTCTCCTGGAGCGCCGTGCAGGGCTCCGCCTCGCGGAGACCGGACGTTAGGGAGGCGGCCGGGCTAGATGGCAGCGATAGCAGAGACCTGAGCTGACCCCGCAGCTGTCTCCCTCTTTGTTAACCTCAAAACATCGCGCCCCCTTCTGGGGACACACTTGCTCAGCTGTACCTCACCCCGCTTGTCCCGATATTTCGTTCTTTCCCCGTGACCTTTAGGGAAAAGTGGCGGGGACGTCCAGTTTCCATCCGGCTACCCCTTTTCTCAACCTCAAGATGGCCTCCGGAAAGGACTTAGGCAATGCAATTCTTGGAATAGAATACTTTGATTCCACGGTGTTTTCATATGAACAGCGTTCAAGTATCAAAAGTATCGATTTCCAGGCTAGGAGCTACAAGTTACAAGGAAAACAAAAATGTTCCAAAGATACAGTATTTATTTCTCAACTAAATCCTGGAAAGTGCCTTTCTAGAAAGTAACGTGAAACTTTTGCGTGACTGAGGAAAGAATGCACCGAGGATCTAAATTGTTTCATTGGGAATTGTGCAAAAGAAATAGCAAATTGCAGTAGAAATAAAATAGTAAGAGTATAGCTAGATGGATAAAGATAAATACAGATAGATGTGAGACTATAGATGCCGTTTACATGAAATTCTGCCCTCCTTAAAAAAAAACTTGAAACTCACATACTCCTGGATCAGCATTAGAAGAAAGTCCTCAATAGCTAAAGATAGGCGGGTCCTCAACCTCAAGTGGCCCTCGAAATAAAACTGCATCTTGGGAGAAATGTTCCCTAATTATGCCTGGGAACATCATGATGTGATTGCATGAAGATACTACTGGAGAAAAGGAAAGTTCCGTTTCTTTGACCCTTTCCCTAATTTCTACTTAGCATAAAAAAAAGTGCACAACAGTCTCATGATTTTTTTAGATCACTTTATGGAACAAAAATTAGAAGGACACATTATCAGTGGTTAGTAGGATTTTGCTCTGTGATTTTCTTCATTTTCCAAGTTTTCTGCGTAAGGCCTGATCTTCAAGTTTATTTCTCTGAGAAACACTCTGATCAGAGAAACGGTCTGTCTTCTCTGTGAAACCTGCTTACCCCAGAGAAACTTTCGTATGTTCCTACTTCCTATAATCATCTTGTAATTGTTTGCTTGTTTCCCTAGTAAAGTCGAAGCAATTCTTTGGTGGGGTTTTTAATTTTATTTCCCATGTCTGCTCTCCAACTGGTCAGCATACTACTTAGCACGCAGAAATGTTTGCACTCGTCGAACAATTGAATTAATATTTTGAATAACAATGACCCCAATATAGGCCAGTCATTTTGGAAACCCATTGCCAAGTGGAGAGAATTATTAAATAGCTCACGTTTTGTTCCTTGTGCCAGTTTAATGAGACACTCTCAGCAATCACAGTTTACCAGACCAGGAAATGAGTTTTATAGTTCCATTTCCCTTTCCCTCACCACTGTGGTCTAGGATTTCCCTATAAGGTTATGACCTGAAGGAGACAACAGGTGTGTATACTATTTCAACACCAAACTTTCTCAGAACATGTCTTTGTGTTAAAGTGTCTTTCAGCAGCTGTTGTGTACATACATGATCTGCTACAGTCTGGTCATCCTGCACCTTGATCCGAAAGTGCTGTAGAACCAGCATCTTGCCAGTCTTGGCAATCTGCTGCTTATAACTAACAATCAGGGCAGTTTGTAAATTAATTTCTTTTATTAACTTGCCCTGTTTGCAGAGTGTTTGAAGTAGATAATTCAAGGGGAGGATATGTTCAAGTTAGTACTTTGCATTATTATGGAAACAAGTTATCCTCAAGGTAAAATGGAAAAGTTAAATGAGATGAGATGTGGGAAAGATACAGAATTAGGAAGTATTCCTGATTCTCAAGATTTGAAACTTTACAGTATTATTAAGTTCCATATATGGGGCCGGCTGGATGGCTTAGCGGTTAAGTTTGCTCACTCCACTACAGTGGCCCGGGGTTCGCAAGTTTGGATCCCGGGTGCGCAGACGCACTACTTGTCAAGCCATTCTGTGGCGGCGTCCCATATAAAGTAGAGGAAGATGGGCACGGATGTTAGCCCAGGGCCAGCTTCCTCAGCAAAAAAAAAAAAAAAAAAAAAAAAAAAAAGGAGGATTGGCAATGGATGTTAGCTCAGGGCTAGTCTTCATCACAAAAAAAAAAGTTCCTATCATATCCACCTTAAAATTTTAAATAAAAAATTATTTAAAGCTGTGGTATATACATAAGGTAGAATATTAGCCTTAAAAATGAAATTCTGATACATGCAACAACATGAAACTTGAAAAGATTATGCTAAGTAAAAGAAGAATGACACAAAAGGACAAATATTGTATAATTTCATTTATATGAGGTACCTAGGATAGGCAAATTTATAGAGATAGAAAGTAGAATAGCAGTTGCAGGGGGTTGGAGGAAGAGGTGGATGGGGATTTGTTATTTAATGGGTACAGAGTTTCTGTTTGGGATGAGGAGTTCTAGAAATGAATGGTGATGTTCAACTTTGTGAATGTACTTAATGCCACTGAATTGTACACCTAAAAATGGTTAAGATGGTAAATTTTGTATATATTTTACCCCAATTAAAAATACAATGGAGGATAAAAAAATATTTAAAGCTGATATGCTACAAGCAAATTATTATAAATTAGAACTCTTTTAATTCTTAAGTAATATTGTTACTTAAGCATCTCCTAGAAAGTAGTGAGAGTATCTCGCATAATGAAGTATAGGAGGAGATAAAATAATAATTACTTCAGTTATTTAACAGTGGACCAAACTGGCCTTTATGCAGGTAATGGCCATTTAGATGAGATCAGAGAAAGTAAGCTAAACCTACTGTGTTCACTGACTGGTATATTCTTACCTAAAGTCTTTTGTGATTCAAACTACTGTTGCTGTACTTAATTCACGTGTATGATATAGTAGACATGATTCGTGTTCACCAATATCTGATCCTCCATGGACTTAGAGCACACAAAAGATGGTATTTCTAAGCCCCCTTAAAGTTAGGGAGGACTTTGTGAATTCGTTCTGGCCAATGGGCTGTGGGTTAAGTGGTGACCATCATTTCTGGACCTAAACTTACAAGACCTGATGCACTGTCACATCAACCAAGAAGGCTACATGTTTCAGATAATGCAGTTACAGATTGGTAAATTCTCTGTCAGCCTGGATCACTGAGTTGTTTCATGGGAAACAGTAGCCAGAAAAAGCCCCAAATCGGCCAAAGAGTTTGCAATGACCACAAGATAAGCTGCTGAGATTCAAGAGTCATTTGTTGATACAGCATAAGCCTAACCTACCCTGACAAATATAGATAATACTGGTAATGGGAGTTGGGTGCTTCTCAAAGAAACTAAAATGTGTGGCATTAGCTTAGAGATTGGTTGGCACACATGGAAAACAAATATTGGAGGCTAGAAACATGGCACTTCACATTATGCAGTGGTAAAACATTTGATGTAAGTATCACTGATACCTGGGGGCAGAAAATGTACCTAATGAATTTCGAGCCAGGGGAAGAGGTTGAAAAATAAGACAGTGTGTGTTGGGTGCCTATTGGATGCATTTGGCAAGATATTATAAGAAAGAGTGGAGCTCAGAAAGGAATGGTTGGTTTGTAAAAGCTGAAATGAGGGAATAGAGGTGACCAGAAAGTCTGAGCCTCACATGGTTGTGTTTTTCAACTCCAAGCAGTAGGAGATAAACTTGAAAAAGCCTTTACGTGACAAAGGATCATTAAAACTCAGCCTTGCAGCAAAGATCAGAACTAAAGGTGTAGACTTCATACTTATTTTGGAAAATTTTTCAATGGATTAATTAAGGGTGTGGAACCTTAATTTTTTCCCTCACTTGGAAAAAGAATGCCTGAGGATGAAAATGTGGTTAAGAAGATTGCTCCACCCTCAAAGTTTATAAATAGAAAGTACCTACCATTAAGTCAGGAGAGAGGTATGGAAGTAGGAAATCAAAGAAATATAGCCAACCCAAGAACTACCTATCGCAAAAAAATGGTATGGTTACGGGCATATAAATCTGACTGGAAACAGATAAGAGGCCTACTAAGTTTAGTTGTACTGAAAAAGAAACCATAAACCTTGGCTAAAAGAACTTGTAACTATTCCATACTTTAAAAAGAATCAACTTCAGCCCCCAATTATCTAGGAAATAGACTGGAAAAAAAGCTGTGCAGCTCCCAAGGATAGCACATTCTTCAACAGCCATTCAGACATAGCCAAGGAGGATAATAAAATTTAAAAAAAAAATCTTTACAGATAGTGGAGTTTGGGGTCACAGAGAACAATGGAAAAGAGAATACTTAGAGAACAGAAAAAGATCTAACCATGAACATTCCCCATGCTTAGGGTAAGAGACCCTGACATAATCTCCATTCTTCTTCCTCTTTCTGAACGAGAATGTCCATTGTGATTACAGTTCCACCAGTGTACATTAAGCGTGTGGAAAATAGAACATATCCTTTTGGTTCCTGGATCTCCAGACCAGTGGCAGCAACATCCAGACCTGACATAGCACTACTAAGAGCCTAGTCTTGGAGAATAAAATTTTGCCTGGATGGGACTTTGGGCCTGAATCCCTTGAAAAGGGAGTCATTGTGTTCCATGTGTAGAAAGGAGAGAGAGCTGAGTATTTGGTGACCAGAGGGTGGATTGTGAGGGACTTCTAATGCACTCACATATCTCATTTTCTTTTTCTTCTGAGCCTATGGAAGACTTACTCTTTCCTATCCATCCTACCCATCCCTCCCTGCAATTAGGCAGGGCCATATGACTACTTTTGGCCAATGGGTTGTGAGTGACACATCCAAGATGAAGAATTTAATTGCTGGTGCAAGACCTTTTAATGCTTTCTTCCCCTGCCACAGTGGGGAGGCCTGGTGTTAAAAAGATAGAGCACAAGACAGCCTGGATTAGAGAGTCACCAGTTGGAAAACAGCTGCCTTTGCAGATTGCCCAGACTCACTGTGGACTTTGGGTGAGGAGGAAATCAACTGCTGTGTTAAGTCATTGGGATATGGAGTTATTTGTTATTGCAGCATAACCCAACCTATCCTAATACATATGGGAATGCACACATTTTGGATATTTCTGCTTGAGTGCAACTTTAAAAATGTATGAAAATGGCTTCAGGGGCTCCATGAACCTCTGAAATTATATACAAAAATCTGGGGCATATATTTTTCTGTGAAGATATAAATGTCAAGATTTCCCTTCCCAGCCTCTATGTTGCCATTAGCAGGATGAAGAGAAGTCCCCAGAATTAAAATCCTCCTCCTCCCTCAACACTCATAGCTTCCCTTTGGGACTATCGAGATTAATATCATGACACCTTTTATCCCTAGAACATCCTTCATTCCCTGGACCTTAATTCCTATATGGCTCTGTGGGTAATGTTCCTTGATTTTTCTCCGTATCATTTACCATTTGATATATCTTCTCCTTATTATTCTCTTCTTAGAATGTCTATTTCCTCACTTTTTAGATTTCTGCCTCTTGTGTTCAGTGCTGTATTCCTAATGCCTACCTACCTACACCACAGGTATTCAATAAATACATATTACATTTTTGAACAAAGGAAACATGGTCTGTAACTCTAACCATAATCTCAAAGAGCTTCATGACCCAAAAAAGGTTAAATACAAACAGGTAAACAAAATATTTCCTAATAAATTATCCTGCCTACATAACTCAAACATTTTGAGAAACATCTGAAAGGACGAGGACACACGCTTGGTAGATACTGAAATCTAAGTGAAAGTGGCCCGTAATAAGATTTTGTTCTGATATAATGAATTTCTAAAATATGAAGGATATTTTGAATATAGCTAAAGAAGCAAATACAGTGTTGATAGATGAAATATTCTGTCAATAATGTGCATTGCAAAAACTCCAGGACCAATCTTGAAACATAAAGTAAATAAGAATTTAATAGTTATTATGCATATTTATACAGTAACATCAAAATAATGCTCAATAAATTACATAGCTATTTTCTAAAAACACTGCAAAAAATTAAAAATAAAACAGTAGGAATGTAACCAATGTTGCTCAAAATTAAAAATATAGTCATCCATCTTTTAAACAGATTTGAATTGATGATTTATTTCTACATGAACCAAAACATTTTAAATATCTAAAAATAGTCTTTCTTAATGTTCTAGATATACATAATGGCTCAATTTTATTGCACATAACATATTTGGTATAGGCTTATTTGATCAGGTAACATGCAGAAAAATATATTATGAATATGAATTTAAGAAAAGTAGGCAGGATATTATTTTGGACTACAAAAATTACATAAAGATGATACATTTCACAGCTTAATCTTCAGAAAAATTTTTTTCAGCCATGGTACAAAATCACTGACTAAAATCATCACACATGCAAGCTAAGAGCTATTAAATATATTATAGTAAAATAGCTCTGTTGGCACATTTAAAATAAGAAAACAAGTATCAACTACTCTTAGAACTGACAGCAACAACCATTCTCGTTGGCCACTCAAAAAGGTGGTCTTTACATCAGTTTTAAAAACATTAAATAACAAAATCTTAAACATAGACATATATTTGGATATGTCAAAAATATTCACATAATTGGCACATAATCAAAATTTTACCATTTTAAATATGGAAAAACTAGGAAACTGATTAGACATACCCTGCAAACCAGTTTCTAAATAAAGCTAGTGAAACTTCTGTTTTACTTCTTAAATTCATTTGGCCAAACACTATGGTAGTTGCTCTGAGGATCTGTAAACATTCTCACTTGTTCATACTGTTTCCTGAGGTCATCTGGAAACTACTGTTATTCTGGTAGCTTCACAATTTAGTATGCCTGCAAATGTGCTTTACAAATATTCAAAATAAAAACAAAAATTTAAATGCAGACCCATGTGTAATTTAACATGCTTTCTCTATTACAAAAGCCATCTTTAGGAAACTCTTAGGTATCAAAAAAATTCAAATTTATTCCATTACCAGAAGACAAAAGCATTCATCAACTCTAGGCCATAAAAAAACAGATTTCAGAATTAGCTCATTTAACATTATGGAAATGAAAATAAAAGTATCTTATTTGCATGCTATTTCTGGAATAATGTCTAAAACTTATATAGGCCTCTCCATTTTAAAACATGTTAAAATAGTGCTTGAGCCTTAGCAGGTGTTCAATAAATATAGACTTAATTAGTAAATGTGAAATTAGGCATAAAAACTACTGCAATCCTTGAGCACTGAGGTAATGTTTTGAAGCGACAACGTGTCACTCACTCAATGAAAAATCAGTCTTAACTGGTATTCAGAATAAAGCTTAAAAGATCTCCTATTTAATAACTTTAGCACTGGTGCATTTCCTGGCACCCTATCAATGAAAAGAGGACCTGGGCACTTTCCTTGACTCTTGCCCTCACCTATCACTCACCATCTCTGACTTTAACTGTGTCAAGGATAAGCCAAGAGGCAACAGAAAAGAATGCTCTTGTTTCTTTCCCTTCCCTCTTTCTTTCCTTCTCTTTCTCTTTCTTTCATCTATCCATCTATCAATGAAACAAGAAGCCGGTGACCATCTAATGAAAAGTGCATGCCTCTTAAAGTATCTTTTCTAGGAGAAAAACAAGGTGACATAATATTTACATTTGGGGGAGGGGATGGTAATTGTCATTATCAAGATGGCTGCCTTGAATAAAGAGATTTAACTAGTATTTTTCAAAGAAATTCACTGCTATGGTACTGACATTTTCAGTGTTAATGGATTACAATTAAACAGAAAACACTGTTTAATTTAAACACTGTTTAAACTACCTTTCACAGGACACAACCTGAGTTTGCAGATTAACTTATAAAGGTATATATCTCCATCATTTCACTGTTAAAAATCAAGAAGAACACTACTATTGAAATCCCAACAGCTTAAAAATAGAATTTGTGCAATGACATTTTTAAGCTCTGCATTTTGTATATTATTACCATTTTTAACACTAATCACAATTCCATTCATTCATATATCAAAAGGCAGCACTGGTAAACTTGAACATGTTATATATACATATATGTTAAGAAGGTTAAATCCTTCCACACATCATCTTCAGCCACTATTATTATCCTTCCTTCCCAAGAGGAGAATGGACAGGGACTGGGCACTTACCCAGCATCTGCTGTAGTGTCTTTCGTTGGCACTAATGATTAGGATACTTGAACCATGCAGTTATATGTTTTGATTCAATAGTGTGACACCAAAGTAGTCACTATTTTTTTTTTAATTTAAGCCTAAGTAGTAGTAATATTTTTCATCCCAAGTTTTGACTTCTTAATAATTTGTATTCTAAGGGTGAAAAATATCACATATTTGCTATTATTTAATTATTTAAAAAGAAAATCAGAAATGCCAACTTTATGCCCCATTAAAATAAAATCTAAACTCACTTGAACTTATTTATAATGCTTGATGAAGACACAGTGATCTCAAAACTCCAAAACCATGATTAATATTTACTGACCTACAGAACTAGAAAATGTATTATATTTCCCTGTTAAGTATAATAAGAATATAATTCTCTAACATTTACAAATACAATTTGGTAATTTATATTTCAAAGGTACCCTATGGTCCCATATGGATTAACAATTTCTATTCACCAATTCTGCATGTTACAATTATCTATAATTATATTTTGACCTTGGCTAGTCACTTGCAAATTATCCTTAACTCCACCATGAATAGACTGCAAACAACATGTTGATGAAATATTTCAATATTTTTCTAGTTCTCAACACTTCAAAGCAATAAGCTAATCAATATAATATTTGTAAACCCGTATTACTGAAGTCACAGTAGTACCTTTTTTCATGGCTGAATCATACAAAATATGACAAGGTCACTAAGCCAATTGTGCAAATATATGTTACAGCAATGTTTCCCACATTGCTGTATACACATACCACTGGATAGCCCTGAGGTGATTTTTTAAGTGGAGTGCTACATAGATGAACAATTTATCTTTAATAGGTTTATATTTATTTGAATTTTTATTAGAAAAATATAACTAGCACATAAAATGAGAAATATGCTCCAAACAAGGCTATGGTTAAAAAAATAAGGTTAAAAATAATAAGTAAACAATGGCACAGGAGATATACATACATGTATATGAGATCAGAATGGTGATATCTGACTCACATTTGGGAAACACTGTTTAAAGGAATGATTTGATTTAGTCAGCATCATTTCTGAATGCTTGTAATAATAAGCCACATCATAAAGGGTTTCCTCTACTACTGTAAATTCTGGGTTTTTTTCCAGGAAAAATATTTTTTTTAAAACATGTGTTTACATTTAGTTTAAGAATATGCATTTGAAAGCACTGAGTATTTAGTTTAAATTTAAAAGGATTCATCAAAATGGTAAAAATGTTCAGGAGCATTTGAGGGACATGCTATTCCTACAGAAGAGAAAAGACTACGAAGGCACATTGCATATTATGGTTAATCATTGCAGCATTTAAATAAGAGTGATCTAAATAATCATTACCACTAATAATTAACAAATAATTATAATATTCTTTCATAAAAAAGAAGGTATGCTTGTGCACTAAGTGCTCTTGATTCTGGAACCACCTGCACGTAAGTGTCACTGACATGGACCCACTGGCCTGCCGATTCACTCTCAGGGTATTTCAAACCTAACAAAACAGAAAGAAGTATAAGTTTACAGTAAGTATATTCTTACTCTACATTATAAACAACTACATATTCATCACAAACTATATTATCTAATGCTAGATGTTACTGCGTAAGTCTGTTTCTTCTTGGGTTAAACATCTTCCTAAATGAACTAATCTTTCAAAGCATTAATATTAGTATTATTTTTACATTAAATATCTAATGAAATATTACACAGCCTTGTAAATATTTACTTTTTCAAGGAAAAGAATCATTTTCACTAAAAGAGAAAGAAGAAAAAGTTAGTTTGCTGATCCATAAGCAAAGCCAGCAAATTTTCAACTCCAATTCTATTCTGGTATGTCTTCAAAAACTTTCGGTATTGTTAAATAAAATGCTACTCCACTGCAATAAACGATGACTTAATACCTTGAAAAATTGTGTGTCACTTCACGTCACCTAGAAGGGTACAGTCTTGTGATATTTAAGATTCTCTAAGATTATCTAAGTACTCTTAAAGGTATTTCTCATTTAACGTTAACAAGTGAACCCACTTGAGGTATCCATGAAATAACTTACCTCTTCCAGAAAAGGAAGAACAAATTCATCTCTTTTTAAAAATAAAATAAAATTAGGATGGCATACCAGCTACATTTTTCTTTCCAGTGATATGTTCCAATAATCTCCTGGAGGGTGTTCTCACTTTCACATAAGCGGTGTAGTGGCCTCCTCTCATTGAGCCGCTATGTTCCACTACACCATAGAGACCATAGAGAACTTTATCTCCCATGCTTACATTCTTTTAGACAAAGAAAAAACCCAAATTAGTAATACTGAGTGAAATACTATTGTAAGGAAAATTAAGTCAAATGTATATCCCACTTAAAATAACAGAATGCATATTCAAACTACACTGAGATACTTTTCCACATGTATTGGACTGGCAAAATGCAAAAGCCTGACAACACTCTCTGTTGGCTGGGATGTGGGGAAAAGAATACTCACATACACTGCATGTGTGAATGCAAAGGGGCATAGCCCCTATGCGGGATATTTCATGTTATCTAGCTAAATTATATATGTATTACCCTTAGATTTATCAATCCTACTTTTAGGATCCTATCTCACAAGTAAATGAACAAAATGTAAAAAGACATGCACCAGACTATTAATTGTAGAATTATTTATAATATCAAAAAACTGGAATAGACCCAAATGTTCATAAACTGGGGACTGGTTGAATAAACTCTGAAGCATCCATAAAACAGTGTATTATGCTGCTTGAAAAATGGAGAGCAAACTATCTCTAAATACTCCTATGAAATAATCTCCAGGATATAATGTTAAGACTAAGATAGGAAAAAGGATACATATTGTAAGCTACAATTATTTAAGAGCAGAGATGCGCATGTACATACCTATCTGCTTATATTTTTAAAAAAATAACAGAAGAATAAATCATAGTCTTTGTTTTTGTTTTTGCTGAGGAAGATTGGCCCTGAGCTAACATCTGTGCCAATCTTCCTCTGTTTTGTATGTGGGGCACCACTACGGCATGGCCACCGACAAGTGGTGTAGAGGTCTGTGCCCAGGAACCAAACCAGGGCCACCAAAGTGGAGTGTGCTGAACTTAACCACCAGGCCCCGGGGCTGGCCCAAATCATAGTTTTTAAAAATGGTTATTTATAGGACTGGCCCAGTGGCGCAGTGATTTAGTTCACGCTTTGGAAGCCCAGGGTTCGCGGGTTTGGATCCCAGGGGCCTGCCGACGCACTGCTTGTCAGCCATGCCATGGCGGTGTCCCACATAAAGTAGAGGAAGATGGGCACAGATGTTAGCCCAGGGCCAGTCTTCCTCAGCAAAAAGAGGAGGATTAGCAACGGATGTTAGCTCAGGGCTGGTCTTCCTCACACAAAACAATAAATAAATAAAAGAGACATTATCCAATCATAATGTTTAGCCTTTACTTGGGTATTAATTCATTTTAAAAATTTCATTTATGAGACAATTAGAAATATATACACTAGATGATATGAAAGAATTGTTAATTTTTTTTAGTGTAAAAGTGGTATTGTGGTTATGTTAAAAAAAGCGGGGGGAGTGATTCTCATCTTTTAGAGATACACAGTGAAATGTTTATGAATGAAATGATGCCTGATATTTGTTTCAAAATAATAGAGGAGGAGGAAGTAGATGAGAGTGTGGATGGGGCAGGACTGGCCACGTATCTAAGGTTTTAGGGCTAGGTGATGGGTGAAGGGGTGCATTATACTGTTCTGTCTACTTTTGTGTATATGGGAAATTCTTTATAATAGATACTTTTAAAAAATATGTTTTCCTAAATTTAATTCAGAACTTGTTAATTTACATTTTGTTTACACATTATCAAATTCTATGAATACTGAGCATTAATAATTGACAGATAATGGTGATATTCCACAGCTGTTGAACTGGATTCACTGAAAAACTACATTTAAGAAATTTTTGTTTTGATTGATCAATGTATGGAAAATATTAAGTTCAATAAGCATTCTATTAATATCACAAAAGCTAGACTGCTAACTAGTAATCATGAACAGGACGTTAGCGTATCCCATAACGGTTTGGTTCCTCAAGGAAGACAAAGTCATCAATTTCACCCACACAGTTCTTACATACAAGTACAAGCAATTATAAACCAGTCTGATTGCTATACCTAACTATGAAAGTATTAGCAATTTTAATGTATCATACTCAGCTGACAAGTACACTAGTCTCAGTAGTATACATGAAAGGTATGCAAAACAATGCCCTAGTATATTGATTTGCAAAAGATAAAAAAACTCTACAAATGCTAAAACTATTCCAAATTAAGCACATCATTTCAAAGGAACAGGAGAGAGCACAAAATCTGCTTACCTTGCTCAGCAACTATCTGCTTCCAGTAGCATTTACAAGCAGCTCTGATGACCACCCTGCCTCATACTTTATACATCTTTTCAACTTTTCCTTAGTCTATCTCCCAAAGGACAAAACTCATATTCAGTGTGTCAAATGTCCCACGTTACTGATTTAACTTCACTAACTATAAAATTCCCTTTTAGAAGAGAAGCTTATGCAAAAAAACAAAGAAAGAAAGAAAAGCATGGCCTAATAAACAATACACAGGATGCTTTTAAGCCCATTATCTGCAAGTCAGTTAAATATCTTAATAATATACTATACCTTACAAGTAGCAGAACAGAATGGTGCTAAATCAAGCATAAGTGGAAAATCTACATGTCTGTTTACTTTGCGAAGACTCAAGCCAGCCTTAAAAAGACAAAAAAAAAAATTTTTAATGCAACAAACTTAATTAACCTAAATCATTGTGTTTGTCATTTAAAACTAAGACAGGAAACCTAAAAGTTAGTCATATATCAATGTTGGACTATTCATTAGTCACGTTTTTATATCTATGAAAAAACTAAGTTTTTAATTAGGTTTCATAAACTGTTAGCTTCAAAGATCATTCATTTACACGGGCACTGTTACCATGAAGAACATGGTAATAATCACTTTCACTGTGGCTTTTCAACACTTAGGGAAAAATAAAGTCAATGTGATAAAAACTAGGCTCCTGACCCACGTTCTCAGGAAAATGGATTCAACTGAAGAGTCAGGAGCCTGGTGTTCTAGGCCTGACTCACTGACTGATTAACAGTTAACCCCACTCTAGGCAACTTCATCCAGATCAAGGCAGAAAATGGGTATAAATAGATTAGATTAGGTCCTTTTCGGTTCTAAAATTCAGTGATATTCATTCATTAAAAAGAAAAATGCCTGGGGCTGGCCCAGTGGCGCAGTGGTTAAGTTTGTGTGCTCTACTTCGGTGGCCCAGGGTTCGCAGGTTTGGATCCTGGGCACGGATGTACACACCACTCATCAAGCCATGCTGTGGCGGTGACCCACATAAAAGATAGAGGAAGAGTGGCACAGATGTTAGCTCAGAGCCAATCTTCCTCACCAAAAAAAAAAAAAAAAAAAATATATATATATATATATGTATATATATATATATATATAAATCTGATGTCTTGCACATTAGATACTTACATGAGGCCTCACATCTGGCATGATCTACAACCACTGGGATACACATTTTTGTGTATATCTCTATTTCCTTGCAATAGGTTATTAGAAGTGGAATTAGTCAAAAGTAATTACTTTTGTTCAAAAATGTTTTATTCAAAACATTAATGTTCTTGATATATATTATTAAATTACTTTCTAGGTGCTACCAACTTACACCCCCACTGCTGGTACACGAGAGTGCCTATATTTCACTTCATCCTTATCAACACTACTATATCTTTCCCTATTTGGACAGGTTAAAAAAGGCAATCTCACTGTCGTTTAATTTTGCATTTGTTTTGCTGGAAAGAATGGACTTTTTTTTCATACTTTCTTGGAATTTTTACTGCTTCTACGAACTATCAGTTCATGTTCTCTACCATTTTACTATTAAGGCCTTGGTATTTTTATTATTGATCTTTGAGAGTTCTTTACATACTTACGATATTAATCATGTGCCATATTTATGACAAAGATCTCTATCCTGTTTGAGATTTGCCTCTTAGGGTTGTGGATGTTTCTGATATACAGCTCCAAAGTTCTTACAGAGAAATAGGCTTTTGGGGACACTAAAAAACTAGAAGCAGAGATATTGCTTAGAGACTCTGCTCCCTATAATTCCCAGTCCCTGGGAATGAGAATGTGGCTTTGCTGACATTACATTTAACTTGGAAAAAAAAGAAGGGACCGAGATATCCATAAATATTTCCCTTTAAGGGCATTAATTCTTCCATAAGTTGTTCCTAAACAGGGATGCAAGTACCAAATATAAAGTAACTGTGGTACATCATGAAATCAGCTTCTCAGATCTGGCATGCCGCTATCTTGGTCACACGGAGTCACTGCAGATACACAGCTTCCATTAGGCATGCTGACGTAATGAGACAGGATACATCTGCTTCTGCTCTCCATGCTCTTTTCATTCCACTGAGTTTCTATAACCTTGGCTATAGAAACTCAAGAACTTAATCTAATCTTTCTGTGGACAGGGATGGGGGTGTAGAGAAAAATCTCTTCCTGCCCATCTGTGGCCCACATGAAATGTTGCAGATATATAACCAAAGCTCTGGTGATTTCTTTCATGGATTTTATATTTAGAAAACGTTCCATACAGAGGTCAGATTTATATCCATTTAAGTCTTCTTCTAGTCTTTTGATAATTTGTTTCAAACAATTAAAAAAATTTATCTGAATTTATCATAAATTTAAAAAATTTATCTGAAAATAGTATTGATATATAGTATAGAGGGAAGCTCTAATTTTTTATTTCCTCAAACAGTTATTTTTCCTAAGTCCTTTCCTGAATAATCCACCTCCCTTCCCAACTGATTTGAGATTCTTCCTTTATCATAAACAGCTTTAAATTATGCTGTTTTATTTATAGACAATTCTGACCACACTGTTGTAATTATTATAGTTTTATTTTAAAACTGGTATCAAAAAAAATCCCTTCTAACTTTTTCAAAAATATTTTGTTATTTTCACTTATTCATTCTTCCAAGAGAAACGTTAAAATCACTTTATCAAATTCAAAAGAAAATTGAGATAAAGCATGGGATTAAAACTATAAATAATTAGAGAAAACCCTGACAGATTAAAAATATTTCGGTTCCCTCCCATTGTAGAGTCCTACAGGGGTGGGGCCTGCTTTGCGTCCCTTTTAGCACTTAGTCAGAGCCAACCAAGCCCAGCCCATGCGCTCCTCCCATCAGGATCCTGAGAGCTCAGAAAGCTTGTGCACTTTGCTATTTCCCTGCTTTTAATAAGCGTTCTTAATAAGTCTTCTTTTCCATTGACACACACAAACACACACATGCTACTTGGGTTCCTACCACCTAAATCTTCAAATATTGTGAATTAAACAATTTTAATTAGAAACATCTTGTAAACTATTACGGCTAAAAAAGCAGTAAATGACAAATTTTTAAATTCAATAAATTACTATCTAATACTTGACAGAATTTTACAAGATTTAGGGCTCTGCAAAACATATGATGAAAATTACTATAGTGCTACTAAAGGGATTTTACCTGATGGAATCTTTTAAGATGGAGAATTAGGATGGCTGGAACAGCAGAAATGAGCAATTGCTTCCTGGCATTTGTGTAAACCCCTTCTGCTTTCTTTTCTGCATAAAATATAATAAATTTATTTGTAAAATTCCATTTTATACATTATCTACCATATAATATAGTAAACATTTATATAGAAGCATCATACCACATTTTTGAAAAATGTTAAATAAATTAGATTTCTGGTTACAGGGTGCCTCTACTCCTTTCCAAAAGTCCACTAAAATGAAAAGGATTTTTTTAAAAAGGCACACATTTATGAGGACAAAGAATGGGGGAGGTGACACTTTTAACAAAATTTTGGAAGCTGGAAAGCAGATAGACTAGTAGTGACTTATGTCAATGCTCTCCAGCCAAAGACCACCAGAAACATCCCTGTAGTTGAAAAAATTGGGTCATTACTCATTGAAGTGAAAGGAGATCACATATCATGAGAACCATGGGGCATTTCAGTTAAGAGATTGTTAGAAAGGACTTGAGTATGGATTTGAGTATGGCCAACTGCATGTTTGACTTGGATTAACAAGAGCTGGTATTTCTTTCTTCTCCCATCTGGACATTTCTTTAATTACTAGTGTATTAAGCATGTCTTTATTCTGATGCTTTGACATCTGGGGCTATGCTAACACTGGAGGGACCGCCTCTCGCAGAGCTAGCTAATTCCTAGAGATAGTAAACAACTTAAGTGTGCCTTTCATATGCAAATCAACCAATTCAAAGCCCATTCCCCAGCCAGTTCCTTTACTGAGCTCTTATACTCTAGGCCACTATCCACCTGTCCTAATCACAGCAGGGCCAGGTACCAGACAACTAGAGACAGCCCCTATACCCCAGAGCCTACTGAAATTATTCAAAACTAGTCAATCCTAAACCTGTTTACACTGCCTAGCCCATTCCTTCCCTTGGAAACCACAATAAAGGCTCTTGCCCACATTCCCCCCACTCCTGCCTCCTGCCTGACCCTTGTGCTTCCCCATGTGGCTCTGCATGGCATGGCTTAGCATGCTCCCTCCTCTTGGGACCTGTAGGTAACAAACTATCTTTTCAGTAGCAGTCATCTCCTGATCTGTTGGCCTCACCATACCTGAACAATAATAAAACCTACATTCTGAAACAACTAGTCACTAAGAATCAGAGTATTCTCTCCATTTAATCAAGACCAGTGGTGCACTGAAAATTTTTTACTTGACAAATCCTCTTTTTTCCACTTTTCTCTGGTCAACTAAACACAGTAATTATATTACTAGCTTTACAACATATAATTATCTAAAATCTTCAAATTTATATCTTATGATATGACTTCACACTAGACTGATGGGATTTGTGAAGCACATTAATTTTGTCACTAATATCACTAGTGGGGAAACTTCTTCTGGAAAGATTTCAGACAGCTAGTCCCCTGAAATAAGACTATGTGGATTTGCATTTTCAAGGCAGAGATGGATACTTCCGGTTATTCAATTTACTTCAACAAAAATCTATTGAAAATTGACTCTGTCCAGTCAATGTCTTCATTGCTGAGGTACAAATATGAATAACACAATCCCTGCCTCCAAGCAGCTCAACTATGGAGGCAAGGTTCTTAGGTTCCTCTACTTGGGATGTATAATCCATTACTCACTGACTATCAAATAATCCATAGATACTAAAAAAAAAAAATTAAATTAAATTAAATATTTACCTGCAGAACTGGTTTTCTTTTGGTACTTCTGTTTCTTTTGAGTACAATTCTCACATAGAAGCTTATTATTTCCCATTAGTAACTCCATGGATGTAAACTGGTAGAGACAGGACTGAACTGAACATTCTTTAGAAGTAGTTATATAGCTCTGAGAAAGGGTCTGAAAAGCATTTTGGAGGCTATGAGACATCATATGCTTCTCCTCTGAAAAGCATAAATTATCTGGAACATTTAGTGGCTGATTTTCCTTTTCAAAATCTCTATCTCCAGTTACAGTGCTGCTCAAACGAAGTTCAGAAATAGCTTCAGCCACTCCCTCATCACCACTGTCAGTCTCCCTGGTGGGTGGTTCACTTGCTGACAGATGGTAAAGGTGTCCCTTTCTGTGCCCAAAGCATCCACTACTGGATCTCAACAACACAGTTTGCTTAGAAGCACTTTCCGATTCTGAAGCTTCACTGTCAGCATCAACACTACTTTCAGAATGGCTGGCTTCTTTTTCACTGCCATCGGTAGGGCTTCCAGTCAGAGTTGATTCAGTATTCGTGATGCTTGACAACACTGAAGAATCCCCATCCAATTCGGGGTTTTCATTCTTCTGGTGGATGATGACAGCTTTATCGTCTCCAGATGACAATTTTCTTATATGTTTTCCGCCATGAATTAGTTGATTCTGTAAGTTGACAGTGTTTTCAGAGAAAAGAATCTTGTGACCTTACTGAAAATAAATGCCAATAAGTCTTATTTAAACATTCCACAATTATTAAATAAATACTCTTTCTAGTATCTCTGAAATCCATTTCCTAAATCTAACTAACTACAATCATTAGAAGATATACTAGTGAATAGTTCTAATTTAAAAGTAAACCTCTACACAAGAAACCAACAATAGTGGTTACCTATCTGTGGAGAAGGGAACAGACTTTTGTGGAACAGTGCTATGAGGGAGGCTTTTCAAGTGTAAACCTCTGCACATCTCTGTAGTCTTGCCACCTAAAGAACCTTCTAACAGAGTAAGTTAAATCTAATAATATATCAATTTGCCATGCTAGTACACATCATATCATGTAAAAAAGGTTTTTTTTGAATGAAGTGCAAATTCAGATTGATTTCTCTAAATTTATGTGGGATAATTCAACAACTAGACATGTCCCTAGTGAAATAACGGGTCTAGACAGTGGTCATCAATGGCTGGTAACATCATGGAAAGAAAGACTTGCAACATGACGGGCACCTCCTTGATGGAAGTATAAAACACCACTTAAAAGTCTTCTTGCCAAAAGTTAAGTAAGTGATCAAACTTAAACCTAATTGGGCCTCTAGATCTAACTACTTTAGAGAGAAAATAAAGGAGACGGAGGCACCTGTTAACAACAGGATGCAATAGCAAAATGAATTACTACTGAATGTGAGAAACTGTTGAAAAATAAAATAACTATTTCTTCAACAAATAAATTGCAAAGGAAAAAAGAAGAGGGGAGGGAATCTGTAGATTAAAATATTTAAGAGACATGGCAATCAACCACAATCTATAGATCTTTTTTAGATCCCAAATTCAAACACAATTTAAAAAGCAAAAAGAAAAAACAAATATTTATGAGACAACTGCAGAAATGTAAATACCAACTGGATGTTGGTGCTATTAAGAAGTTATTAATATTTTTAGGTATGATAATGGTACTGTGGTTATGTCTTTAAAAAGAGTACTTATCTTTTAGAGATACACATTGAAGTATATGATATATTTGGGATTTATTTCAAATCTGGGATGGGGAGAGGGAGAATGTGGGATAGATACAGATAAAACATGATTAGCCATGAGCTGATAACTATGAAGCTGAGAAATTGGTACATGGGAGTTTATTATATTATTTTCTCTACTTTTGTATATTTTTGAAGTTTTTCTTAATAAAAAATTTTAAAAAACAGATGTCTCACAAATGTACATAATCTTACCTTATCTTTAGATGAAGAATGCTTCTTGTTGGCTCTGGGTTGATGAGTACTTTCTACAGTAACAGTGCCACTGTACTGACCATTATCTGCCTCCTGTAAACTTTTATATTTACTCATTCTTCCCCAAAGTACAGGTTTTGAAACCTATATAGATGCCATGCACATAACACAAAACTTCTTTAGGAAATAGATTTTGGATATCATCTACTTTTTTAAAACTTATAACTCATTTGAAATATACATAGACAATTTCCTTAATATTAATTCTCAAAATATAAAGCACGAGGGTTTAAATTCCTTGAGAATAAGAACTATATCATACTTTATGCATATATACACAAACTCCAGTATCAAATACACTCTACAAACTCAATTATGTATATAAAAACTAATGACTGTCACGTATCTGATAATATACTAAACAAATATCTAAATATATGAATAAATAGATGCCCTTCACAAAAGACTTATTGTTAAGTTTTTGTCTCCTTACCCTTTCTTCTATTATAGGAAGTGAAATATCAATAAAAGGATCTTTCACTGTGGAGATCTTAAAGAGAAAACATTGAGAACTTCAGTTAGAATTCTAATATAGACAATGTAGTTTTCTAAAGTCTTAAAGAAATCAAACTTCCCAGGCAACTTAAAATTTTAAGTTAAAAAAAGTTTCTGAACAGTGATTTAATTGGCTATAGCACCACATATTGTTAATTAAAACAAGACATCCCAAAACTTCAGTATATGCAACCCAGTTGAATTAAAATATTGTCAATATGACTAACCTGTAATATTTAAAGTAACTTCAAAATAAACTGCAAGACATAAACATATTTTTGGTGAAATCAATGCCATAACATAAATAAAATATGATATGTTAAGAAAAAGCCATGAAAAAAGCTGGAGAGCTTCACTGTATTTTGTAGATTCTTTAGGACAATTTTGTTTTGAAAGATACTCTCCAGCTTATGAGAGAGAAATCAACTTCTATGCTGACTATACTGGAAATGGAAGTAATATACGTTGACACATTCTGTGCTTCAATATGACAGGCTATAAGATGTAATAGATAATACTGACTTTATAAGACTAGAGAGGATAGGAAGGTATCCCATATTCTGGGACAGGAAAATGGACATAAAGCTCTCTCTTTTTTGATTAAAATCCAACAAAAGTGTAAACCTATCATACTGTAAGCCATATGCTTTCAGAAATATTCCTTACAAAGCAATTGAAAACCTATAAAAATGGATATGTGCTTTAAGTTGTTATTAAAATACAGATGGCATTTAAAATAAAGATTATCACTAAATTCATAGATGAATTGTCTACCAAAAAAAAGCTTCAGCAAGTCATACAAATGTAAACTTTAAATGAAATGTGGTAGATCATCCTAAGTTATGTTACTACATTAAGTTATTTCTATTGGAATTACATTTTAGGGCAATGCATAGTTACATAACATAGTGACTCTCTTCATAGAAGTTTCTCTTTCATTTCAATCCAAACAAATAGCTAACACATTCAAGCATAGTAAAATAGGCCAAAAGAACTTCACAGGTTTGTCAAGAGGAAAAACAAAATAATACATTTACTTTAAAAAATTATTATATGTTTACTTCCTAGGAATGAAGCATATATTTTCAAAAGACTTTCAAAAACTATTATGTAATCATCTGTCACAAATAAAAATAAATGACTGCTGATGATTATATGTGAGAGGAAACAATAAAGACAGTTATTGTAATCTATTCCATGTTGAATTCCAAAGTTACCTACATTTGCACATTCTTCACACATGACCGTGCTAGTTAATTCACCAATAAAGATCTGATCTATGAAGTTCATTTTCACACCTTCTCTTCCATATTCTGTAAAAATAATACTTCTTAAATGCAAAAAGACATGTCAACCATCAACCTAACAATGTAACATGCTTCTTTTCTGTTGATTCAAAAGAAATTTGAATAAGGCAGATGTCCAGTACAATACATTTTACTGTATGATGTTATAATGTCTTTCTCCTTTACAATTTGGTAGAGAAAATGTGACTATCAACTACAGTAATCTCCAAGAAAAAACAAATTGTTCTTAAACTGAAGAGGTAAAATAAGTAGAGCAATAACCCCTATTCATACCACACCTCAACCGCTCCTATTAAACCCTTTAAAGCCCCTGTGCCTAACCTAAAGGTGGACAGAAGGATGGGAAAGGAAATTATGCTTTTAAGGCTACAGATGCAGGGACCATCACTATGGAAACACCAGAGCAGTAAAAGACAAGTAAACACAGCACAGTGTAAAGAATTGACATGGCAATAATAACTTAGTTACATATATAACTGCTCAGTTATATTAAAAATGTTAAAATTATTCTGTTTGGGAAATATTTATAAATCAAAGGAAATTATGCCTATGATTTGCTTCAAAATAATTTGGGGTTGGAAGGAAATAGATGAAACATAATTCACCATGAATTGAACATAGTTCAAGCGGGGTGATGGGTACATGGGGCTTCATTATACTATTCTTTCTACTTTAATAGAAGTTTTAAATTTTCCATAGTAAACCATGGGGGAAGAATATATTAAAAAACCTATTCACTCCTCTTTCAAACTTCTCTTCTATTCTTTTTGGGTATCTACCTTCAAATTTCATACAAACAACATTTAAAATCATATGAAAACATTATTCGAAGCAGTGAATGACAGAGCAGACTTATATCTGGATATATCAATAAATGTTTATTAATTATGATAACTATTTAGAAATTATGGTAAACTAAGATGTTTCATTAAGCAAAGTTGTAAAAGGGATTGAAAACAGAAGATTACAAAACTGGAAAAAGGTGAAAGCAAGACTAGGCAGTTATTCTAAACATGCACTAGATGGCACTATCTCAAAACAAAAGAACAGAGCATACTTGAGAATCTACATTTGTTAAAATCTTGAACTCTTAACTGCATATAAAGTTTTGGCATATACAATCACAATGGAGCTATATTTGTTCATAAATTATAGGCATGTAATATTGTAGATAAAACCCTATAAAAAAAGTAGAAGTTAGAAAAAAATAAAATACAAATATTTTTAAATGTCTTCATACTACCATTAGTTAATATCTCAAGCCAAAATATACATTTAGGACCAGGTAAATCGCTAATATCATGGGATATAAACCCATACTTAAATATTGATAATTACAAACAATCAGCTTTGATCAGACAATTGTTTTTGCCTCATATTTTGGCTGATGAAGAGTCAACACCAGGAGTAAAGTAGACATGTAGCTTGACTTATTAGTACTCTCTTCAATAAATGGTTTCTTTGCAGGAATCTTTGGAGCAGTTAAGCATTTTGTCTAGTTAAAACCAGATAATACCCATAAATCCACTTATTCAAGCACATGTCAACTTCAAAATGATATAATATGAGGGAAGTGAAGTTCGAAGTGAGATTGCCACTTTCAACAACCTTTCAAGTCTCCCTTAGGATACCTGACATGAGGCATCAGTGTCAATCTGTATATGTGATATTAGCTTTATTTTAAAAATTCACATGGATTCTAACATTTTCTTTCTATGACCCACAACACTATCTTGCAGCCACTGGAGTTAAGTACACCATCCTTTTAAGGCAACAACTTTAAAAAATTAGTTCACATAATGCTCAGTTCTTTTTCCCCTGAAAAGAAACTTTTAACATTTTCTTGCAGAAGAAAGTTAACAGTGAAAGACTCAACATACCTTTGACTTTTTTCCTAGTTTCATCATCAGCAGTTTTAATAGTTGGGTAATTAAATGCTTTTAGAATGCTAGCTTGTATTCTCTATAAAACAAAGTTAATAAGAATTTAATAAGAATCTATACAGAATGAATTCTTTCAAAGCAGTATTTTGTGTTCCTTTGAATAGAATCAGTTTAGTAACAGTTAACTCAAGCCTCCTCCTCTTAAAAACAGGAGGACTTTTAAACAGCAAGGTACACTGGATCTCGGTTCCCTAATCTGCAATATAAAATGACTGAAACTTTTAAAAAATTAAATATGTCCTTTCTTCCAGTTCTAAAATTTCATGAATAAACAATTGTCTAATGCCCAATGCTCCCCCCAAATAAGAATCAAAGTTCCTGTGTTTAGGTTCTCTCTTGGGTTTAAAGTCTTTTTCTCAGTCTACAAAAAGTAAGTAGTGTAGTCTCATTTTTCTTATAGGTTTAGAGTAAATCCTCCTTCTCCCGTCTCTTCTCCTCTCTCCATCTCCCGCCCCCCTACTCTGTTCCTAAATGATGTATTCCTTAACCAGGACAAAAAGTAACAAACAGACCATATAAAATTTCTTGTCTATGAAGAAAATCTTAATATACAAGAAGCTATTAAACTGGTCACTATGACCTCCATGTAGATTGTTTTATTTATATACATATATGACTAAAGTCCAGAATATCAATTAATGTCCACAGCAAGAAGAATACCCCAAATCTTGATTAATTATCATTTTATTTGAATTCAGTTGTCAATAATGATCATGTATTAAAGTCTTTAGCAGCTCTTAGTAAATGACAGGGTTTATATTTCTACATCTCTTGTGTATGTGTTAGGAAAGATACAACTTCACAGAAAACTTTCAGAATGAAATAAAACTATATATCCCAAGAATAAAGATGTATTTAAGCTAATAAATTATCTTTAACACTAATTATGCCCCTAATTAGTGGATGAATTTAATCTTCTCTAATTCACATTTTAACTGTGGGGTGAGGGGAAAGCTTGTTCATTATCCTTCAAAGGATTTTATTTTTAAGTAAAGTCTTAATCACAGGTTTATATGTGAAACCACTGTTTGACTTGGACTTTCTGGTGTGAAAATGATACATAATTCTATTAAAAAATTATGTCAAAGAGAAACTAAACCCAAACTGCAGACTTCCCAGAGAATAATAAAAACACTACATATCAGAATCCAAGATACTCTCCACTGTTCAGAAGAAAATTCACAGCCTTATATATTTAACTCAATTGAAAAGAATAAAAACAAACGAATTAAGCAGCCAACTTATAAATTTAGAAAAAGGATCTTAAAACTGAACAAGAGTAGAAGGAAAGAGTTAATGAAGATAAAAGTAGAAACTGAAGAGAATTAATAAATGACTCAAAAGCTGATTCTTCAGGTAAGGGATAAATAAAACCACTAGCTAATCCTAATCAAGGTAAGGATGAAAAGGATAACATCACACCTAAGAAAAAAGGGAAACCACTAACAAAATTAAAGACATTTTAAGCAATCAGAGACCACTTTGCTCAACTCTCATGTAATTACATTTGAAAATTCATAAAAAACTAGATAATTTTCCAGGAAATTAACCCCAGAAAACCCCCCAGCTTTCATGGGGGGCAAGGGGAAAAACAGTGTTAAACAATACTCCTTACAAAAAGCTTCAGGCCCTAACAATTTCACAGAGGAATGCTACTAAACCTATGTTCCAGAGCATAGAAAAAGGGAAACTTTCAAATTATTTTCACGAAGCTTCATGAAGCATCACTTATGAAAATTTCTAAATACAGTATCAGCAACAGAATACAGCAGCACATTAAAAGAATAGAATAGTATGACCAAGAGGCTTTTATTCTAGTAATGCAGAGATATTAGGAAATCTATTAATATAAGCCATCATATTAATAGATTTAATATGATAAGATCAAATCCTTTGATATCCCCTATTCACTACTATTATTTACCATTGTATTAAAGTTTCGGTCAATGTATTTAATAGAAAAATAAATCTCAGAGGTATAAAAATGATAAAGGATATAAAATTATTTGCAGATGATATGACTTTTTACTTGGAAAAGCCAAAAGAACCAACTGAAGTGAAAAATTACTATAAATAATTAAATTTTTTTAAGAGAATTTAATATGGGTTATATAAATATAATGAAGTCAATAACCTTCATACATACAAACAAAAACCAATTAGAAGATAAGCAAGAAAATACCCCATTTATAATAGCAACTAAAAAGACAAAATAACTAGGAATAAATTTAAGAAATGTGTAAGATCTAAATGAGGAAAACTTGAAAACACTACTGGTAAAGACAGAAAGGAGAACTTGATCAAATGGGAAGACACACCGTGTTCTTGCATAGGTCCCAACATTATAAACATATCAATCTTCTCCCTCAAATTTTTGCATTTAACATAATTCCAGTAAAAATAGCAATAGTTTAGGGTTTTCTGAGTTTTTTTGAATGTGAGAGGTTGAAAGGGAGATCGGTTCTAAACTAGATATGGAAAAATAAACAAGAATAGCAATGAAAACTCTGGGGGAAAGTGTAGTGAGAGATGACTGGTCCTACTAGATTTATTAAAATACATTAAAACCTTCATAATTTAAAGTATGATCCTAGTACTCAAACAGATAAGAAAATAGAACCAAGGGGAAGTTGAGAAATAAACCCAAATATATATGAAAAATTAATATGATTAGGGTGTTATCAATTTAGTGGGAAAAGCATACTATACAGTTTGGATAACTGTAGGACAGCTAAATGAGAAAAAAAGGAAATATCCTGGGAACAGGATAAATTTCAACAGATCAAGATTTAAATCTAAAAATGAATCATAAAAGTATTAGGAAAAAAATGGGGAAATTCTTTTATAAACTTGGAGTGGGAATGCATTTTTAACTATGATTCAATATCCAGAAGCCACAAAAAAAAGAGACTGTTAAATTCAAAACTAAAAAATTTTTAAACTTTATTTATATTAAAAAAAAACCACAGCCACATTATAGGCAAAATCAAAATGCAAATGACAAACTTGGAAACATATTCTCTCCTTAGCACACAAAAAGTTGTAAAAAAATCAGCAAAGGATCAAAATCTGGTAGAAAAATGGGCAGAAAATAAGAAGACATGAAATGATATTAGCCTCATTCAAAAAGAGAGAAATGTACACTAAAACCATCCTGAGATACCATTTGTCTACCTATCAGACTGGCAAAAATGTGAAAGTCTGACAAAACAATTTTTTGGTGAGGCTGTGGGAAAACAGACTCTGTATATGATATGTTGCCGACAGAAGTGAAAGTTGCATGCCTATGGAGGACAATCTGGTAATATCTATCAAAACTACAAATGTATATATCATTTGATCCAGCTATCTCATTTCTGCATTTATACAGATATACTAACACACATGCAAAATAACATATATATACATTACTCATCATAACATTGCGCATAAAAGCAAAAACACTGGAAACAACATATAAGGGATAATCAACAAGGGATTGGTTAAAAACGTTGAGCTAAAAAAAAAAATAAGGAAGCTTCCTATCTGATATGGAAAGATTGCTACGATATGTTAAGTGAAAAGAGAGAAAGTGCAGAAAGGTGTATATATAGTATATGCCATGTTTTGAATAAAGAAAGGAAAAAAATTATATATATAATACACAAACACACACACACACCATCAAAGAGAGCATAAACCAAGAAAGACAACAACATGGTTTACAGGCAACAGCGGAGCCAACACATAAGAGAGGCCAAGGGAATTCCCAGGAGCACAGTTAGGAGGAATTCCAGAATGATGCCTGTGCATCAAATGTGGGAGGCAACCACTCCAGATTGTAGCAGTAAGACTTATGAGATAGACATATGGTCAACACCAAGACCCCACTGCCATTATAATCTGAGAACTGAATATATGGGGAATGAGTTACTAATGTCCTTATTCTCTCCTCCACGCCCTGCTGCCTGGGTCAGCAGAGGACACATCACCCCCTAGAACTGTTCTGCTTTGACCCACCCTGAGAGCTATGAGGTGGGCCATGATGAACTCAGAAGCAGAAAACACACAGGAGCCTCTAACCTTTTTGGACCACAGAGCTAGTACCTGGTCTACATCTCCGCCAGCTGCTTTGACTTTGACACACACCTGGCTCAGAACACATTCATGATCTTGCCCACTAACCACCTCAGAAAGAGCTACTGTAAACTCTAGGAAGCCAAAGCCAGACTACGTTCCAGAGATTCTTCCAGTTCATCTTCCTTTGCGAGCCTTCATCCAATAATGGCAATAGGTTTGTGCTTGCTACCCAGTTTTGCAAAACTAAACAATACATTATGTATACATAGGTAGCTCTCAAAATCATAAGAAAGAGCAATGAGACGATTTCTGTAAAAGTCAAAATAGTGGTTACCTCTGATGAGGAAGAAGTGTTTGGAAAAAAAAGGAACAGGTAGCTTCTATGGTATTAACAACATTCTATTTTTTAACTCTGGGATGGTGGTGGGGAGCAGTGCTAGTGGTAAATGACTTTTCTTTATATTATGTTTTAAACTGCATGTATATTTGTACACATTCTTTGTATGTATGATATGTTTCATATAAAGTTTAACACCCCCCCCAGTAATTGTGAAACTGAGTTTCATTCATTAACGGGCCTATGAACAGCACATTATATTTCCTAGAACTACTCACTATTCTCTTCAAGTGTATTTTGAAAGCTAATGCAAGATTCAAAAACTTAAATATATACAAAGTAGGATATAAAAGTAAACATACAGCAATCCACACCATGTCCTGAAATACACTTACATGCGAAGGAAATCAAAATAAAAAAATGTGTCCCAGAAACTATTAAATATTGAAATAGTCTCCAATTCAGACTCAAAAAACTTGAAAACTGATATAATGCAGATAATGCCTAAGCTAAAGTTGACTTTAACACCTTGAAAAAAGAATTTATTGAACTAAAATCAGCAAGTTAGAATGGTGTGAATTCCATGCAGGAGAAATATTTAATGGATTTAAATGAAAGATTTCAATAAATACCAATGTTCACCTGTAAACATTTAATATAACTTTAAAATAGCCTCTCTAGCTACTAAAGATGAAGACCTCTAACTCAGAAGTTGGTAAATTTATTCTACAATTTGAACATTTTACTAATTCAGACATGACTTTCAATATTGAGTTAAAAAAATGGGTTTAGGTCTATCTACAACCTCTCATTGTTAAGAGTTGTGCTTTGAAGCTTTTAGGTTAAAAAAAAAAAAGACTTCAGTCAGGGAGCTGCTAACAACTGCCACACATGAATCAATGAATATTAAGGTTCAACTATTTAAAATCTCCATCCTAAACTGCTCTCAAACCTAAGATGCAAAAAACTCACAGTTTAAGTTAGCTGAGATATTCTGCCTTTAAAATAATTCTATCCAATAATGTATTAAAGTGATATATCTTTGAGAATATAATAAAAATGGAATATCATTGATAGCTCAAATGAAAAGAAAAAAGTGAAGACGCATATATTTGTAAGTTGAAGACTGCCTATAAAAGAAATTCATATAGTAAATGCAATTTTATTTTGTACATAAAAATTTACAATTTTTGCATAAATGATCCCTTTAGTGCTCTATTCAGCAAGAGCATGTTATATCCTCAACTTTACAGTCATAAGAAAGAGACTTTAATGAAACAATACAAGAGGAGGTCAGTAGTTTTTAATCATTACTAAGAGACTCTGGTGGCAGACAGCACACTGTAGCCTTTCTTCAATCAAAAAACACATGGCAGTGACAAACTACAACAACAGCACGATTAACAGCTGTGGAGTTCCCAGGCCAGACAATGCAGCTCCTGCTTGGTTACTCACTGTAACTGACCGGCACGACTGTCCTTGCTTACAAGACTGAATAGATCCACAGACTTGACATTTTCATTTTGCCACACCATCTAAAACCCTCAAATAGAGAAAGATAAGAGCTTTCAAAAGCCAGTGTTTTCTGCTGTAGTGCCTGAGTTTTTCAGATAATGGGAATCCCAATGCACCATTATGACAAAACAATAATTTAATTGTAACAAAGAGTGTCGTCAAGTAAAAGAAGTGAAATTTAAAAAATAACAGGGATAGATTTTATTGTCTTATTTGTAATACCAGAGAAAAACAATGTAAAGAGGTAATTTTTAATTCCATTTACAATGATACACGACCATCACGTAGTAAACATAATCCTGCAAATCATAAGGGAAAAAAAATCATTCTAGCAATTGATAAGTCTGAATTAATCTTTTGTGTGTGTGTGTGTGTGTGTGTGTGTGAGGAAGACCAGCCCTGAGCTAACATCCATTGCCAATCCTCCTCTTTTTGCTGAGGAAGACAGGCCCTGGGCTAACATCCGTGCCCATCTTTCTCTACTTTATATGGGACGCCGCCAAGGCATGGCTGACAAGCAGTGCGTTGGCGGGTGCCCAGGATCCGAACCCACAAACCCCGGGCTGCCAAGCGCGAACTAAACCGCTGCGCCACCGGGCCGGCCCCTGAATTAATCTTAAAGTAACTCTGACATCATCCATAGGCTCAGAAGCCTCCAAATGTATTTAATTACTAATCATAATACAAAGACAGAGCATCTCTCTCCACCTTGTTACCCTATATCAACCCCCTCAACAAGAGTATCATAGTTATTGAATCAGATTTAATACTTTTTCAAATAGTGAATAATTAAAAAAAATTATTTATACCAGTCACTGCTGACCAAGCATTAAAATTAAACTTTAATAAGCAGTATTGTATAGAATTAGAAAGATCATTAGTCTGGTAGTCAGAAAAGTATAAGTCTGAATCTCAATTCTCAGTATCAGTTTCTAAATCTAAGAAAATGTGATCAAATATTAGCTCAAGGGGATTGTGTTAATGTCCTCAAAACTTAATTATAAATCTCTTAATTGATTTTTAAATACAGATTATAGGTAAAACATAATATAGTATTATCCTGTCAATTTATCAGTTTATTCAAATTATAACATATTCAAAATAACTATAAATCCCCAAGAAACTAGCTAGTATAACTTATTTAAAAGACTGTTTATTTTGATTTATTTCCAATTCAAATTCTCAACAGAAATTGTCCATTTAAAGATTAAGCACAGACAAGTTATTCAACAAGCATTTACTGAGCACCTACTATGAGCAAGCCCCATGGGATACAGAGTTAATACACAGTACCCTTCCCTCAGGAGCTCACAATCTAAGAGAGGTGACAAAGACATAAATCTAAAGAGAAGGTGGTAGGGTTCATAATCAAAACATACAAAAGTAGAGAGATGGCAGAAAGGAAGTGACACCTTCAAAAATTGAATTCAACTAATTTAATATGAAAGTCAATAAATAGCCAATTAAGGATGGGACTATTAACATACACTGTTTGGTAGCAGGAGGGGATGATGAACTCATTCTTGAAGATAATTTATAAGAAAATATTAGAACCCTAACTCTCTTCACTGAAAACTGGCCATTAGGAGTAAAGAAACACTACAATGTTACAATTCAAACAAAGTAGGATTAAAGAAAAAAACGGAGGGAGGGAGGGTCCACCATACCTAGTAACACAGTAACACCTACCACAAGTATATGAACACATCATTTTCACATGGTTGCTTTACTGCATATTAATACATAGATTAAGAAGTGTATTCACCTTGAACAGAAAACAGGATTTCACCCATTATGACAATTATGATTGACAGGGGCTGCCCAGTGCTATGTTGAGAATGATTTTGAGGCTGAATCCAGACTCAGCAGAACTGTTATGAATGATCAGCAATGTCTGCTATGACTGAGAAAGGGGGAAAATGGAGGGTATGTGCTGTGTATTTGATATCTTTAATATCTTGCATTTTCTCTGAAAAATTGTATCCTATTTGCATAGGACCCAACCAAAAGAGTTGAATTTAATATTAAAGTTAACAATTAAGGGATAGGATCACAATAAACATTGCTGGGGGAAATCTATCCAGTCCATGAACCATTCCTTCTTTTCTCAGAAACACTCCCTGATCCAGGAGGCTGGGACCCCACTCCCCCAGCCACAAGTGACTGATCCCTGAGTAGATCCTAATCCAACACGGGAAAATGAAGTTTCTCCCTCAGGGATTCAGCAATGGAATTCACAAACCACCAGGTTCATTTTTATATATGCAGAACTGCAATGTGCAAACTATGACGGTCATGTGCTCCCATTAAGACAGAGAAGCAGAGAAACTCCCCAGTCTGCAGAGAGCTGAGTACAGAGAACACACAGAGCCAGAGACACTAGGGGATACGGAGAGCACAGTCTGGATTCCTGAGAAGCTTTCGTCCCCATGTCCCCAGCTATACCCCCTCACCTGGATTCTTACATTCCCTTTTCTTTATTTAAGCCAGTTTGAATTGATCTGTTATTTACAGCCAAAGAGTATTAACTAATTAAGAATAATAGGGTTGTGAAAGGGTGAAAAAAAATAACCTTACAGTAGAAGAGGTTAAAAAAAAAGGAAGAAAAATAGAATAGTTGGAGAAAAAAAACAAATTACTTCTCAACCATACATTAAAACTATGCTAGAATTAATTCCTTCAGTTTTGTACCCTCTTCTTAAAGAGTATACATGACAAACGTAAAGAAATCAGACCTTTGTTTCTTCTGTCCTCACTGCATCCAGCAGATAATGCAGAAGCTCCTGACTGTCCTGTTGTTGGAAACTTTTAAATCGAGGGGCCCTATGATTTAAAAACAAAACAGGGGAAAAAAAGAACAATCATTTCATCAATATATTGCCATTATTTAAAATCAATTTGAAATAACATATAGTCAAAGATTCAATTTAGTCCTTTTTCTACTAAGTAGAAAGACAAAATGTGATTGTTCCAATTACAATGAGATCTTAAGTGCACTGAGAACAATATGGCTCTCATTTATTAAGCAACTATTACATGCCATGCACGGGACATAGGTTAAGTCACATAATCCTCAAACAAACTTGGGAGGTACTATTTTCTCCAGCTTATAAATTAGGGCTCAAAGGGATTATTTAAATAATTTGCAAGGTCACAAAATGAGCAAAAACACCGTATTCAAACCCAAACCACTGTGATCTATTATTTTCCTACTTTAAATAACCAAAAGAAAAGCAAGAGATTATTTATATTAAAATAAAGAACTAAAAACTGATATCTGTGTGAACGTATTTATTTTAAGGATCTGACAATTAGATTTCTTGCATATTAATTAAATAAAAGGATCAGGTGCTATTCATGAAGATGTGACACAGCAAATATTTCATTGATTTCAGTAATTTTAAAAAGTAAAATTTTCTGCAACAAACTCCAATGATAAAATGAATAGTTTTGCCTTAAATGCAATAAGCACTAAATTTATAAAGTGCTCTGATCTAAGACAAAGAAAGAATTTTATCAAAATAATATAAAATAGTGAGAATATCTTATGGTAGTACAAGTTTACAATAGTCTCATTATGATAGACACACATACCTCATTTGATATATACAAAAGTGCTATTAAGGAATTCATAATTAATATGAACTCCATTTTACACCTGAGAAAACTGAAGAACAAGCTAAATGCCACTGACATAAATCCAGGTCTTTTGAGTCTTGAGTCCAGTACTTTAAACATTATTCCTAATTATCTCATAATAAACATCCATCCTAGCAATGTACTAGTGTGAGTCCCTGGTGCTAAAAATTTATCTGAACTAGTAGTGAATCTAGCCTATAACAGGAACCCTCATTTCAGTTATTCACTCTTGCTAAGAAGTAGCAAAAAGCAGCATGATGTTGAGAACACTTTCATTTACTCCCCTGGTGGGCTTCCCTTTCTGCATGTGGTGGATACTGTCCACCTCCTAGATCAGAGATGAGGACAGAAACCAAGATGGACACAAATTCCAACTCTATTTGGGCCTCCACAGCTGGAATCCACGAAAGGCAGAAATTGTATGACACCACACCTGTGCTGTAGGTATCAAGGAAGGTCAGTGAAGTGGAAGAAGACTGGGAGGGGAAACAGAAGTCCTTCTGAGATCCTCACCAGCCAGGTGGCAAGTAGCAGGCGACAGTTTATGGTTTCCCACGCAGACATACAGGAAGGAAATCATTCCTGAACCAAGGAGAAGCTGTCTCTACCACGTCTCTGCCTATCGCTCCATCTCAACCATGCACAAAGCTCTTACTGCTTTCTAAACCACTGAAGAAAATTTAATAAACCAAAAATTTTTTTTCTTGCTTCTTTTACCTAGGACTGGGGAAAAAAATCATATGATGACTTACAGAATCTCTAAAGGAGCATATCTGAGTTACCAAAACCAAAACAGATCTTTAAACTTAGAGGATAAAAAAAGAAAAATCACCAAATATATGAAAAGATTCACCCTATTGAAAATAAGGGGAACACTAAACATTCACAGGAAATGTACCTTAGTAGAAGTGTTACTGGGGGAAAGAGGAGAAAACTTGTTAAAATTTCAAGTTGTAAGAGTAAAATATATGCATACTCGTAAAACATCAAGAGAAAGAAATTTAAAACAAGAGAGAATTTGTAGAGATTTCTTCTGGTTGAAGATGAATCCGTCCACTGATAATCCAAAAACTCTATTCCAAACATATGGACAAAACATAAAAAGAGAAAACAAAAGGCATAAGTGGGATTCAATATAAAATAAATCCCACAGAGCAAAAATAGAACACAAAATAGTAGGAAACAGAAAAACAAACTTGATAGGCTCTTGGCCTGAAAGAGCTCAGCCCTGAAGAGTAGAGAAAACCAAAAGTCCTTCACTTCAGACAGGAACCTGAGGCAGGCTCGCTGAATAAGGATGGTTGACCTTACCCAGAGCCTGAAAGGAAGCCCTTAGGCAAATGTTGCCTAAGGCTACAACAGAACACAGGCACAGCCTAGAGACCTGAACCTGAGCCAAGCCTTCTACAGACTTCTCACATCCCCAAAACTATGCAGCAAGGTAACTGTAAACCATTAAGAGACCTGGATCTCCAAGGCCAGCCTGGAGAGCTAGGGTGGGGCTATCTTAAAATTTTTAATTTTTAGGTAGAGAGAGGAGTGGGGTTTGAGGAAAGGACATGATGGGAGTGGCAGGGGAAACAAGGAGTGGTGGAGGAAATCGGAGAAAGCAAAAGGGGCAAAGATAGGGGCAGGACAAACAAACAAAAAATCTACTCCAAAGGTGCCTACAAACCAATATTATAAAACACATAAAGAAATCTAATGTTTAAAAGTCAACACTGAAATGAATTTACTTCACTCCAAATAAATTTTATAGAACTGTCCCAAAGATGTTACAATAAATATGGTGAGAATGTCTAAAAACATAAACTAAAGGCATAACTGCCAATAAAAGCCTAAATATTAAGTAGGAAAAAATTAAATAAGAACATGTAGATATTGATAAGACAGACAATTAAAAGTATTAGAAACAAAATAAAACCACAGACATAAAAATACAAAAGAGAGGACAAACTCTATACACAGTTGAAAGGTGAATTAGTAAATTAGAATACTGAAGAACATACCCAGAATACTATAGTAATACCATACTTTCATTCTATCTTGAGAATTTGGTGGCACTCCTTAAGGTACATGACACACCACAGAATATCACAAAACTAGAAATATATATATATATTTCCTCATGGACAAAACCCAAAGAAAGCTCAGTACATCAATATTAGTTAGCAACATGAAGGAGTAAAGGAAGCAAAAGATGAGCATGAATGAGAATGGAGAAACAGAATCATTCTATAGCATGGCTGAACGTTTTAAGGAAAGGTGCATCTGAAAACTGACAAAATTCAAATAAGGTCTGTACCAGAGTTGAGAGTATTGTGTTAATGTCAATATCCTGGTTTTGACAATGCACGGTTGTCATGTAAGGTATTATCATTGGGGGAAGGTGGATGAAGGAACTCTGCACTCTTCCTGTAACTTCTTGTGAATCTTAAAACTACTGCAAAATAACAAGGTATTGGGGAAAAAAAAAAAAAAAAAAACAACAAGGCCAGAAGAAAGTTGGAGAACCTGCTCCCAACAATCATCACAAGTGGTCAAAGTGTCTGACAACCACCATTACAGTCATGTATCACTTAATGATGGGAATACATTCTGAGAAATGCATCTTTAGACAATTTCATCATTGTGTGAACATCATAGAGTGTATATACAAGTCTAGACGGTATAGCCTACTACATACCTAGGCTATATGTACTAATCTTATGTGGCCACCATCATATATGAGGTACGTTATTGACTGAAATGTCATTATGCAATGCACGACTATAACAGAAACTTCAAGAGATTGGTTCAACTTACAACAATCAATCAATATATATGGAACATAGATGAATCTCAAAATAATTATGCCAGTGAAAGAAGTCAGATAAAAAAGCATACCTGAAAAAAAAAAAAGCATACCTGTTGTATGATTCCATTTATATAGAATTCTAAAAAATGGAAACTAATCTATAGTGACAAAAAACAGGTAGGTAGAAGCTCAGGGACAAGGCTTAGGGGAGGGAGTCCAGGGAGAGGGATTAGAAAGGGGCCCAAGAAAACTTTTGTGGGTGATGGATATATTAACCATATTGATTGTAGCCATGGTGTCACAACTGTACACATACGTCAAAACTTAACCATTAGTACACTTGAAATATGTACAGTTTATTGTATGTCAAATATACCTCACTAAAGCTACTCAGAACATCCATTAATAGAATTCACTATTTCAACAAAATTAAAGAAAACCCATATGATTATTTCAACAGATGCAGAAAAAGCATTTGATAAAATCCAATACGCATTCTTTTTTCTTAAAAAAATAACAAACATTTATTATCTTATGGTTTCTCTGGGCCAGGAATCAGGTGTACCAATACCCACTCTTGATGAGAACTCTCAGAAAAAACTAGGAATGAGAATTTCCTCAACCCGACAAAAAGCATCTATGAAAAACCTACAGCTATTATCATACTCATGTATGAAAGACTAAATGCTTTGCCCTGATACCAGGAACAAAGCAAGGATGCCCACTTCACCACTTCAACACTGTACAAGAGGTCCTTGACAGTGATATAAGATAGGAAAAAGATATAAAAGGATACAGATTGGAAAGGAAGAAAATGGTCTTTATTTATCAACGACATTTATTGTCTACATAGGAAATCCCAAAGAAGCTACATAAAGCTACTATAACCAGTAAGTGAATTCAGCAAGGCAGCAAGAAACAGGGTCGATATACAAAAATCAACTGTATTTCTATATATTTGCAAAGAACAATTGGAAATTAAAATTTTTTTAAAAGCACCAATTTACAATAAATAGCATTAAAAAAAGATGAAATTCTTAAGGTAAATCTAACAAAATATGTGCAGGGTTTGTTCTCACAAAACTTTGGTGAGAAAAGTCAAAGACTTAAGTACCTGAAAAGATATGCCATAATCATGCATTGGAAGGCTCAACATTGTTAAGATGTCAATTCTCTCCAAATTGACCTACACATTCAATGCAATCCCAATTGACAAACTGACTCCAAAATTCATATAAAAAAGCAAAGAACCTGGAACAGTTTTTAAAAAAGAGGAAAGTTCGAGGACTCACACTATCCAATTCCAAGACTTACTATGAAACTACAGTAATCAAGATAGGAAGTACTGGGGTAAGGAAACACATATAGATCAATGGAACAGAACAGAGTCCAAAAATGGACCTAACATATATGGCTTAAATCTTCACCCAATTTTTTTAATCATTTTTCTTAATATGTATCTCTTTTCAAAGTAAACACTATAAAGCAAAAGAAAATGCAATTTTTAAATATTTTCAAATAATGTTTGACCCAGTAATCCTATTTAGCCTATAGATATACTCTCACAAGTGCAATAAGATATATACACACATACATATACACATACATACACACATACATATACACACACATATATATGTAAAATCAAATAAGTTACACCCACATGTACTAATACAGAAAGATGTACAAAATATATCAAGCAAAACAAGCAAGTTGCAAACAATTTGTAACTATGTCTGTGTATGTATAATCACTTTTGAAAATAAATAAGAAACAGATAAGTTTGAATTTTTATCTATGAACACCCATTACTTTAATAATTTTTTAAAATTCTATAAATCTTTAAAAAAACAGAAAAAAATGATACAAATAGTTATTTTGGGCAAAGTCAAAAACAAATTTCTAAAGCACATAATGTCCTAAAAATTTTTTATCTCTATGAAGCATCCATGTCTCTGAGACTATTTTAACGGCTTTTTTTGTTCTTCAGGCTTTGAAAAAATAGCATTTGCCAACCAAATGAAACATATAATAAACCCTCTGTATTTTGGACTACATTTAAAATACCACAGCACATTATGCCAAGTGAAATCAGCCAGTAACACAAAGACAAATACTGCATGATTCCATTTATATGAGGAATCTAAAAGAGTCAAATTCATAGAATCAAAGAGTGGAATGGTGATTGCCAGGGGCTGGGGTGAGGAGGAAATGAGGAGTTGCTAATCAACTGGCATAAAGTTTCAGTCAAGCAAGATGAATAAGCTCTAGAGATCTGCTGTTCAACATTGTACCTACAGTCAACAACAATACATTGTACACTTAAAAATTTGTTAAGAGTGTAGATATTGTGGGAATGCAAACTGGTGCAGCCTCTATGGAAAACAGTATGGAGAGTCCTCAAAAAATTAAAAATAGAAATACCGTATGATCCAGCAATACCACTCTTGGGCATCTACCCAATGGACGTGAAATCAACCATCACAAGAGGCGTATGCACCCCTATGTTCATTGCAGCATTATTCACTATAGCCAAGAAGTGGAAGCAACCCAAGTGTCCCTCAACTGAAGATTGGTTAAAGAAGATGTGGTATATACATACAATGGAATACTACTCAGCCATAAGAAAAGATACAATTGTCCCATTTGCAACAACATGGAGGGACCTAGAGGGTATTATGTTAAGTGAAATAAGCCAGAGAGAGAAGGACAGACACTGCATGAACTCACTCATATATGGAATAAAAGTGAACACACGGACAGAGAGAACTGATTGGTGGTTACCAAGGGGAAGGGGGGTGGGGGGGGCACAAGGGGTGAAGGGTTACATCCACAAGGTGACGGACAAACAAAAATGTACAACTAAAACCCCACAGTGTTATAAACTAAGACATCAATAAAAAAAAATCATTAAAAAAAAAAAAAGAGTGTAGATATTATGTTGTGTTCTTTCCACAATTAAAAACAATTAACATTGGTACAATACTATGAGACAAAATACAATACCATGGCACATATAATTAGCTTGAATTAAAATGAAATTTTAAAGACTGTGGATATACAAAAATGCAAGTTTATGTTGAAAGAATTCTGTTTCTACATATTTTAGTAATTGTGGACTGTACGAGTTTATGAGCTCCATGACAGGGTCCATTTTTAATATATTATATGTTGTGTACTCCTGGATTCTAGCGAGTACCTGTCACAAAGTAAGCTCTCAATTTTCTAGATGAAGGAATAAATTAATGCATTAAAGTCAAGTCAGGTCCTTTATGGTATGTGTTTATTTCCAGGCACACAGGATTTTGTTCTGAACCATACTGTAATATCTTGAGAAATTCACTTAAACTCTATTTGCCTCATAGCTCATCTTTAAAAATAAGGAAACTAGGTTAGATGATCTATTGTAGCACCTTTAGAATTTACAATTCTATAATTTTCTTCTGAGTCAGGACAGACCTCTATTTGAATCCTGACTTCATCACTATGAAACTAGGTAAGCTATTCAACTTCTGTGAGTCTCAGTTTCCTCATATATAAAATGGGAATAAACAATCACTTCTCCAGAGTATTACGAGATATAATTTACATAAAGCACAGAGCTGCAACTAAATAAATGTTAGTTCTTTCTCTTGGTGATCTACACAATAACAGCAATGTTACAGTAAGAGTGAAACTACTCATATTAAATGATAAATGCATTAGAATTTTGTAACTCATGATTATTTATATTAAGAAAGGAGATGCACCCACTTCTGACAAAGCTGATTAAAAAGAAGTTTAGGAGAAAGTGGTCCTTTTTCAGTCTCCTTCATGCTGTGAAGAAACAGGAACAAGGCTGAGGTCAATGGTCCAGGGCTTGAAAGTTCCACCACTAGTGGGTCCTTTAAAAACATTATCAATTCTATGTCAGAAATATAAAATTTTAAAATAAAATATAATAAAAATCTAAGAGTTATACTTTATTTAAATGACAACTAAATTGCCCCAAGTGTATTAAGAAACTTGATTCCCTCACATATAAAATGAATATATAAAAATGGAAAATGGAATTAAATGCCTTACCTTGAAAAACACAAGTATTCTCATATCCTCTGCCCTTTACTTAATGAAACTATTAGCTGAAGAGTGAAAACACCAATCTTTAGTTGCTTGTAACTGTCCCTTAATGTGCTCTCCTAAAAGTAAAATTACTCATCCACTTGATATTTGTACATCTTCACAAATAATCACAAATTATATTTATTAGCAAAACGCCATTCCCTTCTTTTCCCTAAATATTTTACTAATAAAATAAGGAATCGCAAATTATGTCACAAAATTGGTACACCATTTCCTCTTTTGAAGGACATATAAAGTTTGACAAAAGCAGCTAAAATTGTGTGAAGGATCAACACACCTTATTCTAAAAGTTTTTTTCCCCACCAAGTTTTGTTTTTCAAACTATTGTCTTCACCAGTAACCCCTCTTCTTACAGACAATGAATAAAAAGCAGATCCCAAATACAATCCTCAGACATTAAAGAATGTCATCTTCAAAGACAACTATCAAATATGTTACATATACATTTCATACCAACTATCCTTAAAAATCCACCATCTGGTTAAAATCACAGAAAGGACAGGTTATAATTTTCCATAGCTTTTGAATATCAAAAATGCTTTCTGCTATGTTAAGTAAAGTGAAAGTTACCACAAGGGTCAAAAATAAAATCAAAGGCAGTTTCAAAGCCCAAGCACTAAGGTATAGTATCGTTATAGTCTCCTCCCAACCAAAGCATTTTAGACAAAGTAAAAAACATTCAGAACTAAGTGAGTAAATAACCCTCACTTTTTGTGGGGTTTTTTTGGTGAGGAAGATTAGCCCTGAGCTAACATCTGTTGCCAATCCTCCTCTTTTTGCTGAGGAAGACTGGCCCTGGGCTAACATCGGTGCCCATCTTCCTCTACTTTATATGTAGGACGCCTGCCACAGCATGGCTTGACAAGCAGTGTGTCTGTCCATGCCCAGGATCCAAACCTGCGAACCCCAGGCCGCTAAAGCAGAGCAAGCGAACTTAACCACTACGTCACTGGGCCAGCCCCAATAACTCTAGTTTTTAAAAGCAGACTTAAACTGCGTAAACAAAAAGTAAGTTTGCTGATGAGAATGTAATATGGATGAATTTCACACACGTGTTGATAGAAAGAAGCCAAATGCAAAAGAGTCATATTGTATGACTTCATTGACATATGATCTTAAAACAGGCAGCACTGATTGGTCCTGATGGAAACCAGGTTAGTGGGATCTTTGTAGGGTTGGGAGGTAGTGAACGGAAGGAACCTGAGGGGGGCTTCCAGCTGCTAGTAGTGTTCTGTGTTCTGAGCAAAGTGATGGTTAGTTTCAGTTTGGTGTGTTCAGTTTGTGAAAATTCATCAGCTATACAATTATGACGTACTCTTTTATTATGAACATTTCACGAAAAAGTTTTTTAAAAGTAAGCACACTGCTGATATGCATATATAAATATTAACAAACTGAATCTAGCAACATATAAGAAGAATAATTCATCATAAATAAGTGGGGTTTGTCCCAGGAATACAAGATAGGTTTAACGTTTTGAAAAAAATCAATGTAATTAACCACATTAACAGAGAATAAAGAAGGAAAACCATATGATAATCTCAACAGATACAAGAAAAGCATTTGACAAAATTCAACATCCATTCATGATGAAACTCTTAGAAAACTAGGAATAGAAGGGAATGTCCTCAACAATATAAAGAACACCTACAAAAAACCTAGTTAACTTGATTCTTAATAATAGTGAAAGACTGAATGTTTTTCCCTTAATTTGGGGATTAAGGCAAGGATGTCTAATGTCGTCACTTCTACTCAACATGTTACTGGTGGTTCAAACCAGCACAATAAGGCAGGGGGATAAAAAAAGGCATACAGGTTACTAAGGAAAAAGTAAAACTGGTGATTGAAAGAGTAGTGATCTACACAATAGTCCCACAGCTCAGATCAACTGTATGTCTTAAAACCTAAGACCTAAGGTTTGAAAATTTCCCTCTCAGAATGATACAAACCTCAAGTGATCAGCTATAATATCTAATTGCCATACAGTAATCTTGAACAGTGAAATACTTAAAACTTACCAACCAATCACATTTAATAGGAAATCTTTTCAAATGACTAAGCATTAACTTCCACTTAATAAAGCAGTCTTCATATCTCCCTATGCTTTAGAAGAGGGCATTGGGGTCTACCATAAAAATTGTAAGGGGCTGAACAGGCAATGAGTTTACAGGCTGCCTTTTCAACAAAAAAAATTACAATATTGTCCTTCAAAACTGCCTTCTTGGAAGAAAAATCTAAGATTACTACATTGGGCTAAGAATTTTTAGAACTCCTCTTTCTTAAGTGTTTTCAAAAGCTATATCATGAGTGCATATACATTCTCTCTCCCTCTGCAATACACACTCAAATCAATTTCTAACTAAAATCATTATTACTAGTATCAACGCCCTCCAGACAAATACCACCAGGAACACACCTGTAGTTGAACAAAGTGGGTTTATTACTTATTGCACTGAGGGAGAACACACACCATGGGGAACCATAGGGTGTTTCAATAAGAGGGTATTTGAAAGAAAACAGATAGGATTGGGTAATTTGGGGGAAGAGTCTAAGGAAGTGGAGGTCTGCTCTCGATTGAATAGGGGTAATTCTCCTATTGGGTATCTCGATAAATCTGATCTTTGGGGGGTGGAGACTAGAATGAGGATAAAGCTATAACTAGTAAAGAAGTAGCAGTCACTCATTTTGGCCAAGAGAGAGGGTGTTTGGGATTTTCTAAGTGGTAATCTTGTTTTTGTCTGTGTTTAGACAAAATTATGAAGTAGGCTGCTTTGTCTCATTTTATCAGTCTTAGGGTAACCTAGCCTGAGGTTGGTATTCTGTGAGATTGTTTGAATAACAGGGCCTAACTGTAGGTGCCAGGCCAGCTTCTGAATGTCAGGCTTTTTTTCCATTTCTCATTAGCTTAAAAACCCATTATCAGACTAGGCTCCAAAACACCTTTAGCTGCTCACTATTAAAATTAAATCTGTTTTTTAAAAAAAAAACAAAAATGCTATATTTAAGAAAATGTCACCAGTAACTACAAAACAGGAGTCCTAGCTATTTTGCTCAACGAAAGCAAACTCCTTTTGTTTTTTCCTAGTATGTTTGTTTGAAAGCTGCCTCAATATTTTTGTATTGTTTGACCCATGATATGTTTGAACCATAACATATCTTAAAGTTCTAAATCTGATTGTTTATTTTCACAAAATACTTTCAAATTAGTTTTTCAAATTCTCTAACCACTACCTTTTGTTCTGAGATAGCTGATATCTACAGTTGATAGTTGTGAGAAATAGGAGAGAGATTTCAGCAACATCAGTGGCTCATCTGAAAAGAGCAATTATCCAGATAGTTATACTTCTTACCAGCTGAGAGTCTGAGGAAGGAGAAATCTTGAGTTTTGTACCATTTTCTTTGATCTCATTCATCAGTTCAGTAAGAATGTAAGACTGTGCCAAGTTCTAAAAGAAAACAAAAGTAAAGTCTTCTGATTCAGTTATAATATGCCTCTGATTTTATGGACTAAATACTCTCTCAAAGTGTCAATTTCACCTAGCATAGCAAAAAATTTTTTAAAGTTTAAAAAAATTTAATTGAATACATTTTACGTTTAATAAATGTCACTCTTACTGACAGAGCCATGGAAAAATAGAGAAGACCTTTCAGAAGCACTGTAGGGAAAAAAATGATGTATGTATGTGTATGATAATGGCTAAAGATAGCTTAAAACAAAGAGAAAACAGAGAAATTTCTAGATGAACATTTAGCAGTCATCTGACAGTCTACAGATATACCAATAAATACAAATTAATCTTTTACATTTTACAAAGCTTTCTAATGGCTCTTACCTGCAAGACTGCATTAAAAAAGCAAGTGTTTCCTAAATTCGTAATTCCTTTTACAGATGTTACACTGCTGCCTTTTCTTCCTTTCATCTTTTCATCTGTTTCACATTTTTCTTCACAAAGTTTTATGATTCTAGAAAATGCACCTAAGTTAGAGAAAACAAAACTGACATTAGATATAAAATTAAACATATATCATCTGACATAATTTAAATATATTATTTAAAATTAAATAAGATTTTTCTGCTGAATTCCTGAAGGGCAAGAATACAAACACAAATAATCTCTGGTTTTGTATCTTACTGCTAAAGCAATTAATTTTAATTCATTTTAATAGACACATCTGTACCTCACATCACACTGCAGAATAAATTCCAGATGAATTAAAAAATATATAAGACAATACAGTAAAAAAATAAGTAGAAAAGATCCAGATCTTGGTTTCTAAGTACCATTCCCCACTAAAAGGAATGAAGACTCCTTGAAGGAAAGGCCGATTCTAAACCTGGGACAGCAAAGAGGCAAAATGAGCCTATAACACTTTTGTTTTGTCAGAAAATAAGGAAGCGCTCAAAAGAAGTAATATTTCAAAATACACAGGCACCATTTTGAGCAGGTTTCCACTGGTCCAATCTGAGAGAATTTCAGTATCAAAATAAAGAGGGGCACTAGTAGATTATTATTCACTCAACAAAATGAAAATGAGTCTGGATTGATAATAAACAGATTTTAAAATGAGAATAAAAGGGAGAAAACTCTTCTTCACACGAGAATGCCAACTAATAAATGGAAGAAATGATGGAATTTAAAAATCACCATATAGCGGCAATTTTTTCGTATTGTTCTTGCAACTTTTCAGTAGGTTTGAAATTGTCAAAATAAAAAGTTAAAAAAATTAACAGAATTATAAACATAAAAAGTAAAATACCTAAGCGCATGGTACATAAATGCATGTTTTGGGCTTACTGACTTGCATAATTAATACAGACTTGCAAATTATATCAGTTCATCGCACCTAATAACAATATGAAACGGAAGAACAATTCCTAACATTCGTAAACTGACATGGTTGATTAGATCTATTTAACAGATTACTTTCTGAATTGTTATAATTTGAAGTTTGACAGGAAATTCCCAAGTTCTCAAATCTTTTGATTTTAACTGAATGTTCTTTTAAATTCCTTTCGACATTCCTATTTTATGTCTTTACAAGTATATGTTTTATTCATCTAATACCGACATGCTGCCTTGCATTGCTAATTAACTTTTAAATGTTTGGCTGTCTGTCTCTCCAATCAGATTGATGGAGATCAGGGAACATCTCTTATGACTACACTTTCTTTCACAGGAGTGTGATGTTGGGGAGAACATACATAATGAAAATTCAATATAAATGAAAACCTACAAGATTAAACAGCAAATACAGTAGAATTTTAGCCCTCTATGTCTCTGGTGAGTTCTTAAGAGGAAATAAGACATCCCCTCCTCACCCTGCCCTTCTGCACAACAGCATCATGGGAGATGACCTGGGTGGAGGTGGCCCTGTTCTCGGGGACAGGAGCAGGAAACAAACACCACAAAGAGAAACTTCAGTCCTGGGTACTGGCAGATCCATGTCAGGCACATCCTGTTGGTTCAGATACAGCTCGACTTGGCACCTGTGACTTTTGCCAAAGAAAAGGCATCAAGACGTGGGGCTCCAGTATCAACCAAATGGGATTATTAACACATTTTCTCACAGGCCTTTCATAAGGATTAAATGAGCTACTACTCGCAAAGCAGCTGGCATGGTAAGCACTACGAAAGTGTGTGAAAAACAGCCCAGAGAGACCTCCAAAAATTGTTATTTGTGCCAAAATCCATATCTTCATGAGCTACCTTTCATGTCCATTGTTTATCTCTTCTCACTTCTTTCTTCTCTTTTAATCATTTCCTGTACTTTCTGGGGTCTTTTTCCTCAAGTTTATCTCTTATTTCTAATTGGATTTTCTGAATTGCTAATATGAGTTTTGCCTTTTATCTTGACTTTGTGGTTTTCATAATTTCTCAGTTTTCTTTATAACATGTGGAAATATCTCTTTGAGAAAAATGAATTGGTGGTTTCTAAGATGTTTCTTTCATTAAGAAAATCTATTGCATGGAAAAGATTTTTCTTTCAAGTCTTAACTTTTCTTTTGTCCTGTGATGCAATATTTTTTCATAAACCCTATTACCTTTTTTCCCTTTATTCCTGTTTGTTTAGTCTTTAAACGTTATTGTTGTTATTGGATGTCTGTTGTCCAGATATCAAAGAGTAGTTTTTAACTACCCAACCCTAGAATTCCGAGTAAACACAGAATAAGAACTAGCAAGATAAATCTCTTCTCCTGTCCTCCAGATAATAAAATAAGTGATAAGAATTAAACCCCACACTAGAGCTTGGGGGCAAAGATTGGTACAATCAGTAGAGAAGGTCACTGAAGTACAGAGACCAGGCATGGAGAAAAGGAAAAGTGGGAAAAGGCCAGACAGTATTCCAACCTGCAAGGGAATGTAAAAGCAGATGAGAAAAGCCAGTCAGTGCTTAAGAAGCACCACACAAACAAGAGGGATCCCCACAAGGATCCTGGCTGGGTTTGCAAATGAGAGCAGGCCATCTCTTAACCATATCTGAGATTCCAACTACAGCCTAGGGTCGGCAGGTTTCAGGCTCTCATTATAGCTGTTGCCACAAGATGGTTTCATAGTGATTTTTAAGATACTTAAGCTGAAAGGGTAATTATGTCCAAGCATTACTCCATCTTTGTGGGCAAGGCCGTTACTCTGATTTTACATTTACAAAATTCAATCTCCAACAGATTAAGTTATTTGCCTAAGGTCATAATGATAATCTTTTGATTACAAATCCATTGTCATTTTACTACCTAATTTCTCTTCAGTGATTTACGCACAATGACAACAATCATAAAAGAGAATAGGGCAAGATTCTTACAGATTTGGGTATATGAAACCCTGAACAAATGACTCCTCAAAAGCATCTCCTTTAGTTAACATGCCCTATTTTTTAGCTTATTAACATAAAAACAGTGGTGGGGGAAATAAACTATATTTAAATGTATAACATAAGTAAATATGTTTATTATTCACTTGGGAAAATATTTCCAGAAATATATTTCAATCTTATAAGACTAGCATTTTGTAAACTGTAACATGCAAATGATTTATGTATCTGTGTACCACATTTACTCATCAGTTTTCAAAACATCTGGGATAGCATCCGAAAGTAAACAATGTTCATAAGACCATCTGGACAAAACTCCAGGCAAAAAAAAGCATAAACATATGGAAAAACAGATTTTACCCTTCCCTTCAGCAGTAAGGGATGGCAAATGTCGAACCTAGATATGTCCACGCTTCACTGTGCGATGCTTTTCAGCACCACCTGGCTCTCCATGCATAGCCACCAAATATGGACAGTACTGCCAGAAAGAACATATCCACAGGGCAATGGCAATAAAAATAGTTTATTTCATGGTTAAATAGCCACTTCACACAAGTGGCAAGGGTCTGTTTGTTGACTTTTACATGTAAGTCTGTGAGAACAAATTCAAAATTAATTATGCTATTAGACTTGAATATTAAATAGATCAGATAATTTAACTAGAAAATAAAATGACATTTTCTAAGAACTATTTAAATATGTTTTATTTAAAGTGCAAGTTCAAAAGAAAATAAAGTGCAAGTTTTTTGTTTTACTAAGTAGCATATTTATAAAATGTAACAATTCAAATTCAATTGATTTATCAAATGTCCATTGTGTGCCAGGTACTATATGAACCACTATAATTATTTATACTTAATTGCTTATGATTTATGAGTAGAGTAGAAGGAATTGATACACAGTGAACCACATAGAGATATTAAGCCTTAAATTCATAACATCTTAGTAAAACTTTTAGAAACTAAGTATACATGTACATTTGCTTGCTAAGAAATTGTTAGCTGAGAGTTTAAGATTCTACTTTAAAACAAGGGTGTCTAAATCAGTCTCTCAATTACTCGACATACAAACAGGTATGTGTGTTTTAGTAAAAGCAATTTATTACTTCTAATGAAGAATGACTGTTGATCATTTTGTTTTTAGAGAAAACAAAGCTTTCTCAATCTGGCAGTGATTTTAGATCATCTCCACTTTAAGAACTCTTCCTTCATAAACACAGAACAAATGCACTAAGGACTGAACTTCAAGATGTCTTTAAGTATGGTACAATTAAAAGGACAAAGCTGCTACAGCAGTAACAAAAAAGATAAACTATACAGAATTTTGATTATCAATCATTTGTTTTGTTCTCCTTGTTTTATCCAAACCCATAAAAATGCCCATAATCAGAAAGACGAACCACAGAATTTCAGGGTTAGAAGGTTATTTTATTAAAAGGGATTTACTCTATCTCACCTTTACTTATCTCCTTTACATTACCAACACTGTCATCAGATATTGCACTTTTGTAACAAAATAACATAAACGCCAGAATGCAAACAACATTGAGAGAAAAAAACTTCAGGCATTCTAGAAAAAAAATTTAAAGCTGTTTTATATTTCCGTAGTTTACTTTTAAGAGTATAATCTGAGTACTCAAAGAGTAGCTGGTTAATTGTACAGACTTGATAGGTTTTGTATATACTTGAGGTCTTGCAAGACAGAAAACTGGTTAAAGCACCAGCAAAGCAAAAACAGAGAAACAAAAATCTGTTTTCAACAACTTGGCTAAGACTAAGACTATCTAAAAAGTAATCTTAGGTACCTCAAATTTTTCTACCATAAAAATGACTCCAACACAAATATCCTATAATTATCTTTTTTTAAAATCAAGTTTAAAGATATTAAATCATAAATATTAAAAAAAAAACTTAAAATGTACCAGAAAATTTTAGGTGAATATTTTTATAATCTTGGAGTACAAAAGACTTTCAAAGCATGACCCCAAAGTCTAAAAAATGTTACAGAAAAGACTATTGGTCATGGCAACAATGACATGAAAAACATCATTATTGCCCCCCAAAATCTAAAACCTATCAACAAAGTTAATACAGAAAAATGGGTATTCTTGTCAACTATACTCTTTATATAATCTTTCTGGAGAGCAGTTTAACAACAGTTATCAAATTTTAAGATGTATTTATAAATTGGCCAGAAATTCCAAAAAATTTAACTTATGGAAATAGAAGAGCAAGTACACAAAGATGCAGTTTTGTTTATCACAGGAGAAAATTGAAAACAACCAATAGTGGATTTGTTGTCAAGTAATATTAAACGTTTCTCTTTTCTCAAAGGCATAAATACTTATGAATTGCCTTCGTTAAACCAGTTGAGGAACACTGGTGCTTCCTGAGTTTCCCATAGACATGGAGAAAGTAAACTTACTTTGCAGTCTGTTTATTTAAAGAAAGTTTGAGAGCATTATCTCCTCTGATAATTATCCCTATTGTAGAGGTGATGATGAAATCCAGGCACACAGCTAGTTAGTGACAGAGAGTAGATTCAAACCCAGGCAGTCTGGCTTCAGAAGCCACACATTTAACCATTATGATCTACTATTTGTCTGTATAATAATGGATGATACAATTAATAAGTGTGATAATTTAAGACACTAATGAAATGTCAGTGGTGATATGAAAGAAAAGGCCACTTACTCAAGCAAAACCTGGATGTAATCAATTGCTGGATGTCTTTGGTGCATGAATTTACAGCTTTATTAAAGTTTATAGCAGCCCTTCTAGTAGGGTTTTCAAAAGTATTAAGCCCTAATGCCCTAGGCACCCACTGTATGCAATTAACTTCTCCCTACGACTAGTTAGTGCCGTCTTCGAGAGAACTGAGAAAATTGTTACTCAAAAAATATTCTGTGTTCTGTAGTTTGGATGAGGAACTCCAGATTTAAATCTCTACAGGTAATAATAAGTTGATTTTCAAATGTCCAACATCTTTTTGTCCCTAACCCCTTTTATACATGAAAATAACTATTTCTAGTACTTATTTTTAAAAATGTAAATGTCTCAGCCATATAACTGTCACTTTATAGCAGAACAAAATGTATTACTTTAAAAAAAGTTAAAGTATTACATTACATTCAAACTGTTACTATAAAAGGGCACAATATTATTTATCCTCAGATACACTGTTTCAGATCCCAAGTACTATTTACTTTCTTATTTCAAAAAAGATACAGCAAACTCACATGTAACAAAACCAAAAGAACCAACATAACTCACGTCTTTTCACACCAAGAATGGATTTAACGGAATACAATATTTTATGCTCTCTTTAAGCTCCTTGAAAATGGCATCCCACCAGTATTAAAATTATGGGCCAAATTTATTGATTTAGAAAAGAACGTGGGATTGTCAATCAGCCATCTAGTTCACAAAAAGTAAATCAACATTCAATGATATTATTTCACCAGGAATTCCTGTATTCTATAAGTGTTTGTAGAATACTTACACAACATTTATAAGACTATCAGAGTGACAAACCTTTCAGAGAATATTCGCCTACTTTTTAATGATACATATTTCTGGATGGGTCTCACAAGAAAGTTTTCTCGTTCTTTTTCAATCTTGTGTTATAAAGACCCTTTCATTATATGGGGATTTTATTTGTTGTTTTTAGTTTTAGTTTGAGGGGGAGAGTGTGGAGGAGTTTTGTTTTTAAAGCAAATCCTAGCATCAGATGTGAAATCTACACAGCTGTAAGCATTCTTCTGGGAACCAGCACTGGGGTCCCCTCAACTGTTTAATGCAATTACCTAAACCAGTCATGTAGTATTAATATAATTTGCCCATTTCTACAGCTGAAAAGTAGTTTAATCTTTAAAGAGTGAATAAAAAGGAAAAACTTGCTGCCCCACTACTCCTCTACCTTGGAACCAAATAATAATTACCCCACCTGTTTATTCTCAAAATTCCACTAACTCCTAGTTAACCATTAACCTTAGAAATCTTTCTTTAGTCATATAATAAATTTATAATGCCACATGAATGGGCAGGTATCATACAAAGGCATTCCTATCTATCTCCATACTACTGTCAAGTGATTTTTCTAAAATATAAGACCGATCATCCACTTCTCTGCTTACAATTCATTAGTGGTTCCTCACTGCCTGCAGGATAAACTCTAAATTTACAAGGCCCTTCAATATCTGTTCCTATTTACCTCTAGAGTCTCACCTCTCACCATCCCTCAACATCACAAAACTCAACCTTGCAGCCCTATAAAATTCCCTGAATGTATCAAGCTCCCTCGTCAATGAACTATTTCCTCCGCCTGGAACACACACCCCTTCCTTCCTTGCCTAGCTAATTCCTAGATATCGTTCAGCTCTCGGCTTAGAAGGCTCTTCCTCTAAATAAAGATTTCCTGGCTCCTCCAGTCTAGGTCAGATACTACTCCAAAGTGTTATAGTCCCCTGTACATGCTCCATCACAGCACTATTTACAAGCAGTTACAATTAAGTGTGATTTGTCAATATCCCTCACAGGACCAAAAGATCAATAATAGCAGAAACTGAGAAATAGACCTGTCTCATGTATCTCCAATATCTAGCACAGCAGTGCCACAAAGTAGAAACTCAAATATATTAAACTGAATGAATAATTTTGATATTAATATTCAGGACTTTTTTGGTGAAAATGCAAAGTTTATCTACTTCTTCAGTACAAACTGGTCACATGCTAGTTCAGCTCAATTCAACTGGTCACATGCTACTTCAGTTCAATTCAGCAAGTATTTACTGCCTAGCCACATGAGAATCAAAAAGAACATAAGCCAGGGTACAATCCTCAAGGAAGGTACAGTTTTATAAATAAGACTCATATATACACAAAAGCTCAACACCACAAAGCCGTGTGTTATTAGATTCTAAAGTATGCTGCATAGAAGAGAGACAAGACAAAGGACTGAGAAAGTGTCCTTGAAGTAGGATTTGAGCTGAGCCTGAGGGCAAGTGAAGCTGAAGACAGAAAATAGAAAGAGAAATGGGCCATTCAGCAGTTCTGAAAGTGGATCTGAAGATACCCTCCTCCTTTCAGGAGTCCTGAAGGTCAAAAGTATTTTATAATAAGCCTAAGATGTTATTTGCTTTTTTTAACTTTCATTCATTCTCAGTTATACAATGCAGTTTTCTAGAGGTGACATGCCATGTGATATCACAACAGACCGAATACAGAAGTAGAGATGAGAATCCAGCTGCTTCTATCAAGCAGACATTAAAGAGATTTGTAAAAACGTAAAACAATGCCACTTACTAAGTTTGTGCTGTTAAGGGAAATAGTTATCTTTCCTAAAAATATGTTATTTGTGTTAACATATCATGGAAATATTGCTACTTTCCAGTGAATTAATAACTATTTTAACTTTTTTAGTTTTAATTTCTTATATAATAAGTATTAATAGATATAACCTACCTAACCTACCTAATCTAAAGGGCTACTGAAACCAAAAGTTGAGATTCACTGAGCTAGTTGTTTTTAGAGATGGATGGGGCACCAGCCTAGATTCTGTGTAGAGAAGCTGAATTAGATGTATTACATATGAAATTAGCTCAGGTATTGTGTAACTTAAAAACATGTTTAAGGTAGAGATACAAGCTTTCCTCTCAATAGAGTTATTTTTACTTAATGCAAAATATATTATTAATATACATTTTAAATCATTTTTAGTCTCCCAACTAAGTACAATATATAGTTTCATATTATTTTTGAATCACCATATATATACAAACATTTTTACATTTCTAGTCTTCACAATTATCATTTAAAACAGCTGCATAATCATATCAAGCATTCTTACAAACCTCAATAGCAACTTTCATATTTGATTTTTAAACTATTTTATAAAAATATATTAAAGCCTAATGCAAGAAAGAACATGGCAGATAACTATCCCAAAAAACTTACTTCTAGAATGCCAAGGGATCTTATTTTAAATCAAACTCGCCTGAGAGGTGCTGTAGCTTGGAACACAAAGATAACGACATCTTGCCCTAGAAGCCTTGAATTCAGAACTACATCTCTCCCTAACTTTGAAGGCTCTACAAACTCTCAAACCCCTTCAAGAACCTGTTCTCCACAATTCCAGGTGCTACCCATGGTTCCATAAACACAATTAAAGCTTACAATGGTGCCTCCCACCACCTGAAATGATTTCTTCTCTCATCTGTACCCAACCAAAGTTCATCCTTTAAGGGTCAGCTTGAAAGCCAGTTCACCCATGATTCCTTTTGAGTTCCTCTGAACTGAACATTCCACCCCTCTTTGAACAGCTGAAGGACTTGGTGTGAACATCACTCAAACTACAAATTCTACTCTTCTTACTTTATTCATTACTTTTTTATCTCACACCCTCTTTTAGATCTTAAACTTCTTTAGGACAGGAACTGTCTTATCAATCTCTATTTCCTGAAGCACCATGGAAAGAGGGAGAAAGTGCTGAGGAAAATGAGGCTCAGACAAACTATAATCGGCCCCAGGTCACATAGCTAGTGATTGAAAGAGTCAAATTTGAATGCCAGACCCCCCCGACTCAAATCCATGTTCTTTCTACCATAGCATCTCATGTTCCCTACCTTACATCCTTTGTGATAAGAAATATTCAAGAAATCTGTAAAACTGAATGGAGTTAAACTGGCTTTGTTCTTAACCTCAAGAAACCTCTAAGGTAAAAAAATCCAGAGAAAATAATTTCTACAATTGTACTTCTGCCACCCTTGGCATTTTCCCTACAGACATTCTTATTACGGCCAACAAGACAAACTTAATGTGCAGTTTTCAGGAGACGGCACTAAGACCAACATCTGTCCCTGAAGTATTCATGTCTATCACCGCCATACTCTCCTGGTTCTTTGAGAAGAACTGGAGATGTGACTAGTGTGCCTGGGACAGAGAGAGATTCCAATGTTTGTGGAATAAATAAATGAATAAGTGATAAAATGAATCATTTATTCTGCTGTCCAGGAACCTGAGTTTCTCTCCTCTCGTTCCTCCTCCAATTTTTTCACTATTACTGTCTCAGAGCAATAGCTAACAAAAACAATTGTATATTGGGCAACAGGAAATACAACTGACAACTATATTTTTATATAATTTTTCAGTTTCTGAGGCCACCTACTAAGCAATTCAATTCTACTCCAAAGACATTTCAAAATTATCAGGTCTATTCATTCCCATTCACCTAGTTATTCAATCAAAATCCTGAGATCTGTACTTGATTCCTCCCACTCTCCCTCACTCATTACATCTAATCCACCTACTTTCCACTGGTGCCTCTATTAGTCTCTCACCTGCTCTCCCACAATAACCTCCTTTAACCTTCTTAATGATCTCCCCACCTCCACTCTTAACCCCAACAGTCATTCTCCATATAGCAATCAGAGTAATGTTTATTTTAAAGAAGATGAAATGACTGTTACTCCCCCGCTTAAAACACTTCAATAGCTTCCATTACACTTCAAAGAAAATAAAAATTCCCTACCATAGAATTCCTTACAGTATCCTTCATGACTTGCCCACCCACCTTTTATCTCATTCTACTCTCTCCCAGCAAACCACACTCCAGCTGTACTGGCATTCCTTATCACTGTGACCACTAGATTATTACCTATCACTGCAATCTGTTCTTTTCCTTTGTAGCACTTATTATTTTATATTTGCTTATTTTTTGTCTGTCTCTCCCACTAATCTCTAAACCTCAAGGACGCAGGATAAAACTGTTTTTGTTTTACCACTACATATCAAAAAAAAAAGGTATAAAACTTGGCATGTGGCAGGCACTTAATATTTTTCTTCAATTTCTTTCAACAATGTTTTACAGTGTACAGGTCTTTCACCTCTTTGGTTAAGTTTATTCCTAGGTATTTTATTCTTTTTGTTGCCATTGTAAATGGGATTGTATTCTTAATTTCTCTTTCTGCTACTTATTGTTAGTGTATAGAAATGCAACTGATGTTTGTATGTTGATTTTGTATCCTGCAACTTCACCGTATTCATTTATTATTTCTAAAAGTTTTTTGGTGGACTCTTTAGGGTTTTCTATATATATAATCATGTCATCTGCAAATAGTGACAGTTTCGCTTCTTCCTTTCCAATTTGGATCCCTTTTCTTTCTTTTTCTTGCCTGATCGCTCTAGCTTGGACTTCCAATACTATGGTAAATAGGAGTGGTGAAAGTGGGCATCCTTGTCTGGTTCCTGTTCTTAGGGGGATAGCTTTCAGTTTTTCACCATTGAGAATGATATTAGCTGTGGGTTTGTCATATACGGTCTTTATTATGTTGAGGTACTTTCCTTCTATACCCATTTTATTCAGAGTTTTTATCATAAATGGATGCTGTATCTTATCAAATGCTTTCTCTGCATCTATTGAGATGATCATGTGATTTTTATTCTTCATTTTGTTAATGTGGTGTATCACATTGATTGTTTTGCAGATGTTGAACCATCCCTGTATCCCTGGAATAAATCCCACTTGATCATGGTTTATGATCTTTTTGATGTATTGTTCTATTAGATTTGCTAGTATTTTCTTGAGGATTTTTGCATCAATGTTCATCAGTGATATTGGCCTGTAATTTTCTTTTTTTGTATTGTCCTTGTCTGGTTTTGGTATCAGGGTAATGTTGGCTTTGTAGAATGAGTTAGGAAGCTTTTCTCTTCCTCTTCAATTTTTTGGAAGAGTTTGAGAAGGATAGGTATTAAATCTTCTTTGAATGTTTGGTAGAACTTACCAGGGAAGCCGTCTGGTCCTGGGCTTTTATTTTTGGGGAGGTTTTTGATTACTGTTTCAATCTGCCTTACTGGGGATTGGTCTATTCAAATTCTCTATTTCTTCTTGATTCAGTTTTGGAAGGTTGTATGATTCTAAGATTGTATCCATTTCTTCTAGATTATCGAATTTGTTGCATATAGCTTTTAGCAGTATTCTCTTATAATCTTTTGTATTTCTGATGTGTCTGTTGTAATTTCTCCTCTTTTGTTTCTGATTTTACTTATTTGAGCCTTCTCTCTTTTTTTCTTGGTGAATCTAGCCAAAGGTTTGTCAATTTTGTTTATCTTTTCAAAGAACCAGCTCTTGGTTTCATTGATTTTTTTTCTTTTTTTCAGTCTCTATTTCATTTACTTCTGCTCTGATTTTTATTATTTCCCTCCTTCTACTGATTTTGGACTTTGTGCTCCTTTTTCCAATTCCTTTGGGTGCTCTGTTAGATTGTTTATTTGAGATTTTTCTTGTTTGTTGAGGTAGGCCCATATTGCTATAAACTTCCCTCTTAGAACTGCTTTAGCTGTATCCCATAAATTCTGGCATGTTGTATTTTCATTTGTCTCCAGGTATTTTTTGATTTTTTCCTTTGATTTCTTCATTGACCCAATAGTTGTTCAGTAGCATTTTTAATCTCCAAATATTTGTGGTATTTCTGATTTTCTTCCTATAGTTGATTTCTAGTTTCATACCATTGTGGTCAGAAAAGATGCTTGGTATTATTTCAATCTTCTTAAATTTACTGAGACTTGTTTTGTGGCCTAAAATGTGATCAATCCTGGAGAAAGTTCCATGGTTTTTGAAAAGAATGTGTATTCTTTGGTTTTTGGATGGAATGTTCTGTATGTATCTACTAAGTCCAACTGGTCTAGTGTGTCATTTAAGGCCAATGTTCCCTTATTGATCTTCTGTTTGGATGATCTATCCATTGGCGTAAGTGGAGTGTTAAAGTCCCCTATTATTATTGTGTTACTGTCTATTTCTCCTTTTATGTCTGTTAATAATTGCTTTATATAGTTAGGTGCTCCTATGTTGGGTGCATAGATATTTACAAGTGTTATATCCTCTTGTTGGATTGTTCCCTTGATCATTATGTAGTGCCCTTCTTTGTCTCTTGTTATAGTTTTTGTTTTAAAGTCTATTTTGTCTGATATAGCACTTAATATTTCTGAATGAAGAAACTTCCCTATATACTTTTAATTTATATGAACATATATTATATATGTTAGATAATTAACAAAAGTATATAACATATAAAATATAATAGACAATTAACAAAAGTATACAATATATAATACATTACCATCATATAATAAAGGATTTGGCTGCCCTTTGTCCGAGGTTCCTGAGAAGTACCCTCTAAATCCCTGGATTTCCAGAGTGACAGGAGTGTCTTTTTTATTCATGGTGGGCCCCTCGGACCATACTTGATAGTTTATGTTAATAAAGTTAACAAAGTGTTGATTCTATGTGGGCCCCTAGGCAGTTTATGCTAATGAGATGAATCAGGATGGGAGCTAGCCATGCCAGAAAAATCAACTGTGTGATTAAAGGGTTAGGGTACTGGAGACTGAGTTAAACTATGTGGCCAAAGATTCAATCAGTCATGTCTATGCAATGAAACCCCAATAAAAACTGTGGACATCAAAGCCCCAGTGAGCTTTCCTGGTTAATAATACTCTGTGTGTTGTTACACATCAATGTGCTAGAAGGTGATGCATCCTGACTCCACAGGAAGAAGATACAGAAGCTTCATGGTTGGGACCTTCCCAGACCTCGCCCTATGTGTGTCTTCTTTTAGCTGGTCCTGATTTGTATCTTTTTTTTTTTTTTTGCTATAATAAAACTATAATTGTAAGTATAGCACTTTCCTGAGTTCTCTGAGTCATTCTAGCAAATTATTGAACCTAACAGGGTAGTGGGAATCTCTGTAGCCAGTTGATCAGAAATGCAGGTGGCCTGAGAAGCCCTGAGGTTGATATGGTGTCTGAAGCGAAGGCAACCTTGTGGGGGACTGAGCCCTTAATCTGCAAGGCTAGCCTAACTCAAGGTAGTGTCAGAACTGTACTACAATTACATAACAAGTAATAGATATCATTTCATAAATATGTCAGGCACTATGCAAGTATTTTTACATACACTATTTCTAAATCTTTAGAAAAATCTCTAAGCCTGACAACAACCCCACACAATAGAATTATCATCCTAATTTTTTAAGTAAGGAAACTAAGGAGTAAAAGCCACATGGAGAATAAGTAATTTAGGTGGAGCCTAAATTCAAACTCAGCACTGTTTGACTCAAAAGCCCACAATCTAGTCACTACCTTCTCCAGCTTCTCATCATTGGTTATGTAAATACAACACAAGATAACATCACAAGATTGCTACCTCAGAATGCATGGCACTCATACTGAGAGGTCACGGTAAAACATAAGATACTCTTAATGAATTTATGAATTCTTTCTATGAAATATAAAATATTGTTCTTTAATACAAATTTCTTTAGCAACTGCTTAACTTACTTGTTTGTGATTTAGAAACATGTTTCTGGAGAAAATCAACTATCTGAGCCAAAACCTTCTTATTACAATGCGTTGATAATTTTTCATCACACTCATAACACCTGAAAAAATATAAAATTTAAGCAAATATTATGAAAGCATCTTCAATATTTTGCACATCAAGTAACAGGTTGGTATTTATCCACTTTGTCTCCAAATTATGGGGGCAAAGGAAATACAAAGGATAAGGTGCCAATTAAGTCTAGAGAAAAAAGCAGGGGACAGCTCATACAGAGCCTTATTGTTCAAGTTAAAGTTTTGGTAGTTTATCCTAAGTGTAATGGAATGCCATGAGGGGTTCTTAAGCAGGGGAGTGAAATGATCCAATTTACATTTTAAAAACATCACTCTGACTAATGTCAGAGAGGAGAGCATCAGGAATAGAAGCAGATCAGGGCAGAAGCAGTGGATCTGGAGAGAAATGAACAGATTTATTTTATATATTTTCAAGTAGAAACAGTAATGAATTAGATATAAAAGATAAGGCAGAGGGAAGTGTTGAAAAAAACTGTCATGGGAAGGGAGAAGCAGATGAGGGTATGCCAGGGACTCTCAAACAGGAGCAATTTTGCCCCCAAAGAGTGCATTTGGCAATGTTTGGAGACATTTTTGGTTGTCACAACTGGGGAAGCTGCTACTGGCATCCAGTGGGTAGAGGCCAGGAACGCTGCCAAACATCTACAACATACAGGACAGTCCCTCACAACAAAGAATTATCAGCCCAAACGACAACAGTGCTGAGATGGAGAAATCCTGGTCTAGATGAAACAAGACTTGCTGTGAGTTGGTAATGTTTAAAGCTGGGTGATGGGTAGAGAGGAATTCAGTATACCATTTTGTCTACTTTTGTTAAAAAGTTAAAAAATAAAATAAGATAAAAAGAGGAAGAAAATAATTGCCAGGCTTCTGGCTTGAATACTTAAGTGATGCAGGTTCTGCCTATAGAGATGGGGAAGACTGGACAAGATAAGTGTTTTATTTTGCTTGGGGCTTATTTGGGAAGAGGGTGTTAGGATTTTCAAAAGCACATCCTCTTGGGGCCGGCCTGGTGGCATAGTGGTTAAATTCACGCACTCTGCTTCAGCAGCCCAGGGTTCACAGGTTCAGATCCCGGGCACAGACCTATGCACCGCTTATTAAACCATGCTGTAGCAGGCGTCCCACATATAAAGTGGAGGAAGATAGGCATGGATGTTAGCCCAGGGCCAATCTTCCTCAGCAAAAAGAGGAGGATTGGCAACAGATGTTAACTCAGGGCTAATCTTCCTCACCAAAAAAAAAAGAAAGAAAGAAAAGCATATCTTTTTCAGAAGACTACCCTCCACTAAGTTTACTCATTAGTGCATATAGTATGGTTTCTTCTATATATTATCATTACTTGTTTCCTTTATCTTCAAGAGACCCAATGATCAAATAAGGACATGCATTTGTAAGTGTTGAAAGTGTTTTATAAATGTAATGCATTGTACCAACACTATCTTACATATTCACAATCTTCTTACTTATAAGTATTAGTGGTCCTTGGATCAATAGCTGTAAATTAGGTTTGGATTCCTTTTCTAAATAGCACTCAAATTCAGTCAAATATTTACTGAGTGTCCACTCTATCACTCGCACACAGAAGTACATAGATAGATAAAACTGTGAAAGAAACAAGTCAGAGAAAACATTCCCAAAACATCTTTTCCAACAGACCATGATGGAATTTAAATAATTACAGTTACCAGACTTATATTATAATAGATGCTCAATATTTATTGATGTAACTATTGCCAAAAATAATAAAAATGTAATTGCTCATGTGCAAAATACTGAAATGTCAAGAAATTTTTACTGACATTACAATTTAATTTTTACTTGTTATAAAATATATTGTGCAACTTTAAGAGTACAAAAAGAAATGTAAATAAAAACTGCATGATGGCAGCGAATTTGGAGAAAAGAGGACAGCAGAAGATAACTTAATTCTACTTGTTTCCATTAGAAATAACCCGAAAAATTTAATTGAGTATTTACGAGATGCCAGGCACTGTTGTAAGTGCTTTACATACATTTTCTGGTTTAATTCCTCACAACAATCAAAAAAGTCTTATCATTTTAAAAATAAATAGCTTTATAGAAGTATAATATTTTCTTTTTACAGATGAGAAACTGACACACAGAAGGGCTCACAAATCAGTAATGTAATAAGAGACAGAGGAAATGTTAAACTTTCAACAAACTTTCGAGACCTTTAAAAGCACTCATTTACGTGTTAACTTTAGGTACTGAATCAGTGCCTTTTAACCCGTTAGGCATAAGAATCACCTATGGAACTTAAAACTACAGAAGCCCTGATCTAATAGGGGACCACAAGTACCTACGGGTTTTTCAAATTCCACCTGTGTGATTCTGACGTCAAAGGTAAGAAAGCACTGTGCTGATAATTATTATCTGTTAAAGCAGCATTAAATCCACCATCTAGCAACACTTTGGTAGCCTTGATTAAATTATCAAGTCTACAATATTCCCTTCTTTTTTAGGTTTTTCAGGTTTTTCTCTAGTTCAGGTTGTCCTTCTCTTTAATCCAAACTAACGAAGTTTTCTACTGAAATTGTGAAACTTTTTAAGGTTTAAGAATTGGATGGGAAAAAGAAAATAGTCACAACCTTTAAACTCCTATAAATGCATTTGACAAACTTGAATTTCTTCCTTTAAAATAATTCTACAGACCTCCAAGTGTGACAAATTATTTTCATTGTAATATAAATTATTTTCATTGTAATATAAATCTAACACATTCACTCACAAAACTCAATAAAGTCATCATCCTTGTAACTCCATATAACTATGAAAGCAAAATTATACAATTAAATATAAAAACAAAATTACAAAATCAATTAAAACTAACAACACTAATTTATGATGCTAGGTAAGGCTTTTCTGCTGAAATTAAATCACGATTCATAACAGAGTTATGGTCTTAAGAGCTACAACACAAGTTCTGACACAGATTCACTTGACATGAGCCTATTCTCCCAGGTGCCACTCAATTCTCCCACCACCCTTTTGTCTTTCAGTGGTCCTCAAACTGTGGCCCCCAGACCAGCAGCATTGGCAACACCTGGGAACTTGTTAGAAATGCAAATTCTCAGGCCCTATCCCAGAATGACTACATCAGAATCTCTAGGCCTGGGACCCAGTAATCTGTTATAACAGGCCCTCCTGCTGATTCTGATGTGCCCCAGTTTGAGACCAGTGCTCTATTTAAACTACAGAGAAATGTTTATTGAGCTGTCACACTATAGCATCATCCCCTCTTGGTTGGCTCCAGTACATCATTTGCCTATTAAATTCCCTCTATTCTTTCCTCATTCTCCCCAATACCATAACTTGGGGCCAACAACAACAAAAACACAAATGCAGCAAGCACCCAACCCGGTGGCTGAATTAAATCATCAGATGACGATACAAGCCAAAATACCCTTACATTAACTTTAGAACCCTGAAATGAAAACACAAAGTTAAAGTATTTTTGTCTTTAAAAAAATTTGAAATCTGAAAATTCCTTCAAGGAACCCTATGAGTCTATACATTCCAGTTAGAAAAATTTTGTTGTAAATTATATAAGGAAAATTTTCCAATACAGTGTCCACTTATACCACTGAGGCAGTGTGGTATGCTGGTAAGAGACTAGGGAATCAAAAGACTTGTTTTAGTGCCTGGATTTTTACTTTGTAACCACAAAAAAGGTAAATGATACTCAGCGTCCTCACACGTAAAATGAGGGAACTGCACTTGGTTCCCAACCAGGGTGAAGTAATAGAATCACCTGAGAAGTTTTCACAAACTACCTATGGCAAGGCTTTCCCCTTCCCCTACAGAGAATCACCAAACCACCTGACTGCTTGACGCTCCTTCGTCCTCTAGAACTCTTCTGTATTAGCAAGTTCATTATGAAAAATCAACTAGCAAGAATTTTTCTTTATCACACAAAGAAAATGATACAAACTAAATGTTTTCTTATTTAAATTTTACATTCAAGGGTAATGTTAATTTCCTTAAATTATTGCATAAGTTGTGTTCAGGCTAAAAAGCAAAAGCTGGTATAACATCTTTAAATATTTTACCTTGTAAAGCTCAAAGGACAAGAAATTTTTTGTAGTGGACACAAGAACTAACAAAATCTAACTTACCATATAATCCATGTGCTCAGATTAATTACAATACAATGAAGCTCTGTTCTCCAACTCTTGAAGTGCTTCAATGAATGCTGGCTCTCTGAGCTTTTACCACATCCCTAAAGATGAACAGGATGTTATTTATATGATTTACATATAATTTTGTTTCAAACTAATCAAAACTTAAATCATACTCAAACGTATACTGAAAAAGTTTTGTTTCATTTTTAATTTCAAGCAGGAGGGAAAAGTTTCAGAAAGAAATACAGATTCTCATGGAATTCAATTTCTCGCAAAGAGGCTAACTTGTTTGTTGTTATATACTATTTACCTAAAACAATTAGGAGCCAAGTTCATTTCCCTATCATTTAAAAATTTCTGTGTTGCATGGTGGGACACCAAGCATCCGTGAAGGGCAGTAGTGCCCTTCCTCTGTGCACACATTTTCTAATATTGGAAACACCAACCCCACTGAGAACTAGTGAGACTCAGACCAATCATAGTAATTTCCCTCTCCAGATGAGTAAACAAATGAGATTCAATTCCAGCCCATGAGACATGAGGGGTGGTCTAATGGATGTTTCTGAGAAAGTTCTACATATTTTAAAAAAGAACACAGGGAAGGGATGTACTTTTTGCCCTCTTTCCGGCCTTTGGGGATTGCTGTGTGATACATAATGCACGAAACATCTTTGGCCATCCTGAAACCATGACACTGAGGATGGCACAGCAGAAAAAACAGAATAAATCTCAGTTTTTAATGTTCTTTTCATTGAATTAAGTCTGAAGTGGCCCAACTTCTGGACTTTCTATATGAAATAATAAAGATTCCTCTTATTTTAAAAAAAAGTATATACTTTTAATCTTATTTAAAAATTCCTTTATTATGGATATCAATAGCTTCTAAGCTGTTCAGAGAAATTATTTTGCAAAACTAAAAAAAGCAGAATAAGCCTTTCTCAGAGAGAAAAAAATGAATCTAAAAAGATGAAAAAAAAAAACTGGGACCCATTTCCTAAGTAAATACAAATCAGTAAAGGCAGGTCCAGACATGAGAACTACTGTAAATGGGTTGGATTCTCTTTCAAAGTATTTTCAAACCACTCATGATTACTTTCTGAACATAACATACCTTTTGCTTTAAACACTTCTAAGCTCAGAGAATTCTGTCTAAACATGGAATAAATTTATCCTGAGTTCTAAGCATTACCAATGGTCCAACTCACAGTAAGCATTTAAAGAAAATATTTAAGACAAACTCATATATAAAAAACACTTTTCTCACCTGAAAACCACACTTGAGGCACAACCAAATATCAGAAAGAAGCACTGGCTGTCCATCATAGGATCTTCTTTCTTTTAAACATTCCGAGCAAACTGACCACAGATTCTCAGCTATTGCTCTTTTTACATGATTCACACTGATGGCATGATTTACATGTGCACAAGTGAAACCTACTGAATAAGACAAAACAAAATTTGGACGTTTTCTTTGCCAAACCAAAGTGCTACCATCAGTAAACAAAAGTCAATAAGAACATTAAAATGCTGCCACTAAAAAGCACAGAGATTCAAAAAACAAAACTCAAAAGGATACATACCGCACAATTCCATTTATAAAACATTGGTGAAATAACATAAGAGTTGGAGAACAAATTAGTGGCTGCCAGGGGCTGTGGATGGGGAGCAGGGGGTGTGGCTATACATGGGTAGCACTCAAGTGGTGATGATACAGTCAAGTATCTAGATTGTTGTGGTTATCGAAAGCTCACACATAATAAAACTGCACAGAGCTACACACACATACACACACAAGTGCATGTACAGCTGGTGAAATCTGAATAAGCTCTAAAGATTGCACCAATGTCAGTTTCTTGGTTTTGATATTGCACTACAGAAATACAAGACATTAAATCAGGAGAGGTTGGGTGAAACATGAATGGGACCTCCTTGCATGTGTCTTTGGACCCTCCTGTGAATCTAAAATTAGTTCAAAAATAAAAAGTTTAATAAATAAAATAAAAGAGATTATTTACAGAGCAGCTACTATGTGTCAAGCATTTTGAATGTATTCCCATTAAGATACACACATAAAATCATTTCACATAGACTAACTCTGCTATGATGCTACTTTCATCATTGCTGGGAGGAAGGAGAGCGAAGAACAAACAATGGCATAATTCATAGGAACAAGAATTCTCCTTAATGAATATTCCCAAATAAAAAGCGATTTTGCATGGTCCTTAATTATCCTTTATAACAGATTCCCACTGTGTGCACTGTGTGGTGACAAATGGCCAAAACGAGCAAATATGTTTTTAATTCTTCAAATAACCATATTCTCCCAAGGGCACAATAACACTTCCATTTCTCCTAAATCCCTGAACACTTCAATTTCTCCACCTCAGATATCCCAAACACCAAACCTATAACTACCTGCCAAAATCAAACAACAAAGAAAGAAACTGAGTAACTTGAAGAGGGAAACATTCCAACCTTCTCCACTTCCCTTTCTAAATGCAAAGCATTCCTTTTCATTTACTAGTTAACTAGGGAGAGGTTAAGCATTAGTTCCATTTCATCCTGAAAACTCAGAATATGATTCCTGACAAGTTATTTATAATAAAATATGACTCCAACAAAAGTAATATGTAATTTTACTAATTACATATTACTAATTACATATCTAATTTTACACCAAGAACAAGTTAAAAGAACAGACATAAAAGGAGTCATTCTGAAGTCGTATGTTTGAAAAGCATGGATACATGCCATTAAAGAAAGGGCTGTTCAGGGGAAGACTGATAACAGACCACCTAAGCACAGGACCTAGAAATGGCTTACCAAATGTCATTACTTTGTTTGAGTTTTCATATTTTAAAATTCTAAGGGGAAAATCCTTCCACACACTTCAACGTCATTCTGGCGTGGAATCTGGCCGGGGTACAACTTAACCATTCTCTGAGTCTACAATTCAGACTGATAATAAATTCAGAGATAAGTGAATTCAAGACAAAAAGGTTCCAGGCCCCTAAATTAAATCTACTGGCTTTTAAATGTCTCAACCACATATACTTTTTATAAGTAAATTAAAAGTTTGAAGTTTTCCTACAAGAGCTAACCAGAGTTTAAGCAGTATTCACTATCTTTTGTGGGGGAAAAATATAAAAAAAATTTCCTTCTGTGCTAATAAGTAAATTTCCCCAGTTTTCTGTAACTTGTCTAATCATATAATTATCTGAATTTCATCTGACAAATAGGTCCTCTAGAGATTCCTGAATAAAAATATTAAAATGTATTAAAGTCCATAGTTGTTTCACATTAACAAATCAAAAACAATCAAAATCTCCATGTTTTCCATTTAAATGTTAATAAAAACTTTACAAGGAGGTCTTCCAGTTTACAAAATAGGGGCATAAAATCAACACCTCCCCCTCTCTCCTCCCAGAAATCATCTAAGGGCAACAAGAACAGGAAACAAAAAAATACAAAGTTCATTTTCAGAGTAACCAGGAGACAGCTGAAGCCCCAAGTCACAAATCAAGCAGAAGGGCTCCCACCTCAAAGCAGCAGAGATCAACTAGGAGAACACACAGAAGGAAGCAGAGAGAACACTGCAGCTGCAGATGTCACCGAGAACAACGGATGCTCCGCAGACATAGAACAAAACCTAAATCTCTGCGCTCAACAGCAGTGGCAGGAGCTCCCCTATATCCAATTTCGTTTTGAGAAGAAGCAAAAGAAGGGAATTTCTCATTCACTAAGTGAGAAACAAGAAAGCAATCCATATTTGCAGGAAACAGTCTTGTCTCTATCACGGTTGGGGAGAACAGACACTTCGGATTCTGAAAAACCCCAGGGCTGCATAATCCTGTTGGTTGGAAAGAAGTAAGGCCTAAATGAGTTCAAACTCAAACTCCAGTTAGGGCTCAACAGAGCTCTGGCCCTCCTTCTGACACAAATATTCTAAAACTAACTGGCCCAAGGAAAGCAACCCTACATCAAAGAATGAGTAATCAAAGAAAAATCAAAGCTGCAAAGTCTATGCTAAGTTAATATAAGAAAAAGGAAGGAAGGAAAAGGAAAAACAAATGGTAGAGCAATCACTGCCATGAAATAAAAACACAAAACAGAAGCAAACACTCTAGCATTAAATGGCAAAACAATAGGCGGTGACTGGCAGAACAGGAAAGAAGTGGAAGGAAAAAATAATAAAACCACAAAAATGAAGGCAAAACTAAAAGAGCATAAGGTGAAACAGACACTGTTGAAAACACAGGAAAGGATAAAAATAAAAACAGCAACCAAAATGAAAAGGAAATAGGAGTTTTAGAGGATTTGAGAAAAATGATAACTATGGCAGAAAGGCAAAGGAAAGTTAACATAAGAATAATCAGAATCCCTGAAAAAAACCGTATTAACAGAATACAACAAATATTTAAAGATATAATTCATACTTTCTTCAATACAGCAATCAAGCTATCCTGAAACACTATCCAAGTTAAGAATATTTAAAAATGGAAATAATATATTAAAAACATCTTCTTAAATGGAAAGTTGAACTGGTAAGAAAATAAGGAAAATTCTCAGAGGCCAAAACCAAAGGCGTGAAGCTAAAGAGAAAAGCAAACCCTGAAGCCAGCAGCTCCCCAGGGTCATCTGCCAATCTCGGTGGCTTGAAGACTTGGCTTTAACAGGCCATGGGAAACAGAACGATGACAACAACAAAGATGTCAATTCTAAGTTACTTTATAACTAAACAAAAACTCACTAAAACACCAACAGGATTTTTTGGAACTAGACAAGCTGATTTTAAAGTTCAGGCAGAAAATGGTGAAAATAAAGAACACAAGATTTATTAATTGAAAACATATACTGTTGCCAGACAAGGACAATACAAAGAAGGAAAACTACAGGCCAATATCGCTGATGCACATAGACACAAAAATCCTCAACAAAATATTGGCAAACCGAATACAGCAATACATCAAAAAGATCATACACCATGATCAAGTGGGATTTATACCAGGGGCACAGGGATGGTTCAACATCCGCAAATCAATCAGCATGATACACCACATTAACATAATGAAGAATAAAAACCACATGATCATCTCAATCGATGCAGAGAAGGCATTCGACAAGATCCAACATCCATTTATGATAAAAACTCTCAACAAAATGGGTATAGAAGGAAAGTACCTCAACATAATAAGGGCCATATATGACAAACCTACAGCTAACATCCTACTCAATGGGGAAAAACTAAAAGCCATTCCTTTGAGGACAGGAACAAGACAAGGGTGCCCACTCTTGCCACTCTTATTCAACATAGTACTAGAAGTTCTGGCCAGAGCAATTAGACAAGAAAAAGGAATAAAAGGACTCCAAATAGGCAATGAAGAAGTGAAACTCTCACTATTTGCAGATGACATGATCTTATACATAGAAAACCCGAAAAATCCATTGGAAAACTACTAGAAATAATCAACAACTACAGCAAAGTGGCAGGGTATAAAATCAACTTACAAAAATCAGTTGCATTTCTATACGCTAATGATGAACTAACAGAAAGAGAACTCAAAAAGACAATCCCATTTACAATTGCAACAAAAAGAATAAAATATCTGGGAATAAATTTAACCAAGGAGGTGAAAGACCTATACAATGAAAACTATAAGACACTATTGAAAGAAATCAATGAAGACATAAAGAAATGGAAAAATATTCCATGCACGTGGATTGGAAGAATAAACATAGTTAAAATGTCCATACTACCTAAAGCAATCTACAGATTCACTGCAACCCCAATCAGAATCCCAATGTCATTCCTCACAGAAATAGAACAAAAAATACTGAAATTCGTATGGGGCAACAAAAGACCCCGAATAGCTAAACCAATCCTGAAAAGAAAGAACGAAGTTGGAGGCATCACAATCCCTGATTTCAAGATATACTATAGAGCTATAGTAATCAAAACAGCATGGTACTGGTACAAAAATAGACACACAGATCAATGGAACAGAATTGAAAGCCCAGAAATAAAACCACACACCTATGGACAGCTAATCTTCGACAAAGGAGCGAAGAACATACAATGGAGAGAGGGAAGTCTCTTCAGTAAATGGTGCTGGGAAAATTGGACAGCCACATGCAAAAGAATGAAAGTAGACCATCTTCTATCGCCATACACAAAAATCAACTCAAAATGGATTAAGGACCTGAAAGTGAGACCTGAAACTATAAAACTCCTGGAAGAAAATATAGGCAGTACACTGACATCGGTCATAAAGGGATCCTTTCAGATTTCATGTCTATTCGGACAAGGTTAACAAAAGAAAAAATAAATGAGTGGGACTTCATCAGACTACAGAGCTTCTACAAGGCAAATGAAACCAGGATCAAAATGATTAGACAACCCACCAGCTGGGAGAAAATATTCACAAATCGTTTATCCGACAAGGGATTAATCTCTGTAATATATAAAGAACTCACACAACTGAGCAACAAAAAAACAAACAACCCAATCAAAAAATGGGCAGAGGATATGAACAGACATTTTTCCAAGGAAGAGATACAGATGGCCAATAGACACACGAAAAGATGTTCAACATCACTAATCAGCAGGGAAATGCAAATCAAAACTACACTGAGATATCACCTGACACCCGTTAGAATGGCTATAATCACCAAGACAAAAAACAACAAATGTTGGAGAGGTTGTGGAGAAACGGGAACCCTCATTCACTGCTGGTGGGAATGCAAACTGGTGCAGCCTCTATGGAAAACAGTATGGAGAGTCCTCAAAAAATTAAAAATAGAAATACCTTATGATCCAGCAATCCCACTCTTGGGCATCTCCCCAATGGACATGAAATCAACCATCACGAGAGACTTATGCACCCGTATGTTCATTGCAGCATTATTCATTATAGCCAAGAAGTGGAAGCAACCCAAGTGTCCCTCGACTGATGATTGGTTAAAGAAGATGTGGTATATACATACAATGGAATACTACTCAGCCATAAGAAAAGACACAATTGTCCCATTTGCAACAACATGGATGGACCTAGAGGGTATTATGTTAAGTGAAATTAGCCAGAGAGAGAAGGATAAACACCACACGATTTCACTCATATGTGGAATATAAGCGAACACATGGACAGAGAGAACTGGATGGTGGTTACCAAGGGGAAGGGGGGTGGGAGGTGGGCACAAAGGGTGAAGGGATGCATCCATATGGTGACGGACAAATAATAATGACAACTAAAACCCCACAGTGTTATAAACTATTAAGACATCAATAAAAATGGAAAAAAAAACACATATACTGTTATTTCTTTTCTGCAACACTATTTAGGATGCCAGATATCACAATTTACCAGCAACGTCATCTGAAGAGTCTTCATCGTGAGGTATGGTAGGCCTTTTACTTCTTTTGGCTTTCTCAGGTAAAGCTTTGGATGGCTCTTTTACCCGCATCTGTTTTTTTACTGAAAAGGTGGGGGGGGGGGGGCGGGAAATGAATACAGTTTAAGCCTCAAAATTAAAATTTTATGTATTTTACTTAATGCATATTAACATTGAAATGACTTCAATTTTAATTGGTCAAGTAAATCAACAGAGGAAGAAGAGAGGAACATTAGCTGAAACCAAAGAAATCTTTATTAAACTAATATACAAATGGCACATTATAGTTGACTTCTACCAACTACTCTCTAGGTATGTGATGTCCAGGTGAATGAAAAAAACTAAAGCTTGATTAACGGAGTAAGTGCTGCTTCTGGGTCATGTGTTCCCCTTGCCCTTTCTCCCGGCCCACTAGCTAGGAGACAGTAGGATCTGGAAAAGTCACAATGGACCAGTGATGGAAGCCATGTGCCAAGCACAGTAGAGTCACCCTACCAGTACTGTATGACCTAGCTACTGCATTTTTTGTGTTTTTTTCCCCACTTTTTTATTATGAAAAATTTTAAACTTCCACAAGGGTTAAAAGGAGAGTAAAATGAACACCAATATACTATCTAGATTCCACATCTAGAATATTTTGCCATATTTATTTTATCTAAATATCAATGTGTATATAGAGAGACATATATATACACATATATGTGAGTATGTTTGTTTTTGCTGAACTATTTGAAAGTAAGTTACAGAGAGCATGTATCTCTTAAAAAGGACATTCTCCTATACAATCACATCTAAGAAAAGTGACAATAATTCCCTAATATCATCTCACATCATATTCTAATTTCTTCAGGTGACCCAAAAGTGCCTTCTATACTGGTTTTTTGAATAAGGATGGATTCAGTCAAGGTTTGCACTTTATATTGGTTATGTCACTTTAGTATCTTTTAATCTATATCTGTTCCTCCCATCTTTTACTTTCCTAAGACACTGGCTTTTTTTAAGAGATCAGGACAGTGCATATGCGTCACCTTGGAGATCTTGTTAAAATGTGGATTTTGAGTCAACAAGTCTGACACAGGACCTGAGATTCTGCCTAACAAGCTCCCAACGGGAAGTCATTGCTGGCGGTCTATAGACCACACTTTCAACAGCAAGGTTGTACAATGTCCCACACTGAATTTGTCTCTTTCTTCAGAGTGTTATTTACCTCTATCCCTTGTCTTTCTTAAAAACTCAAAGTTAATTCGATTAACTTAAAAAGATTTTAGATGAAAATTAAGCATTTTTTTTAAACCATTGTATTTAGGAGGCTCTTTTAAAGTAGCTTAGTCTAAATCCTATCTAATATCATCCAGCTCCATGGCTAAACTACACTGTAATTTTCATGGCTATTTGTTTATTTGCTTTAATTGATCAAAGTGGAAGAATCTTTCAATTCAACAATAAATTCTGAATCTTGATTTAGTCATACCATGTTCCACATAGGTGAGTTTTTGAGTTTACCATTTTAAGAGCTATTTCTTTTCTTTTGTGTGTGTGTGAGGAAGACCAGCCCTGAGCTAACATCCGTTGCCAATCCTCCTCTTTTGTGCTGAGGAAGACTGGCCCTGGGCTAACATCCGTGCCCATCTTCCTCTACTTTATATGGGACGCCGCCACAGCACGGCTGACAAGCAGTGGGTCAGAGGGCACCTGGGATCCGAACCCACGAACCCCAGGCTGCCAAAGTGCGAACTAAACCTCTGCGCCACAGAGCCGGCCCCGTTAGGGGCTATTTCTTTAAGTCCAAGGGTCATCAGTATTGAACTGAGCTGCAGCTGAGGCCTTCAGTGTTAGAGATGCACATGGCCTCAAGTTCCTTGACCATTTTATTTCTGCCTGCCTCCTCCCTCCAAACTTTCTCACCTACTTACCGCAAGTTCTACCTTGCAAAATCACTAATTCAAGTATTCTGTTCTCTGATCACAACTTCAAGTTCTTCCTACTTGCTTGATCAGCCACTCCTACACTCCCTTAGTGCCCAGGCTGACAAGAGGCTGCAACTCCACAAGTGATTATGGAAGCACTTGGATCATGGATCACTATTGCAGAGCAGGGAGAAGGCAAAGTGGCAAATGGTGTGCTGGTTCTTAAAGCTTCACTTGGAAGTGACACATGTCATGTCTGCTCATATTTCACCAGCTACAGCAAGTCATATGGCCATATTTAACTTGAGATAGACATGGGGAGGGGGGTATACAAAGACAGCAACCTTATCATGTACCCAGAAAGAACAGAGTATGTGTGCATAGCTGTAAAGACTACCATACCATCCTCTAAACAGAACCCCAATCCTAGATGGACCCAATTAAACATGGATGTGTGCATCCAAACAGGCTGGAGAAAGTCTCCTAAGAAGGCAGATTGGGTCCACTAAATTCATAATCACAATCTCAAATGGAACAAGACATCCCATTATCTTCTCACCTTCTGGTCAATTTACTTACCTACTCCTCACACAGCCACGTGAAACCTTTTCCACTCTCCCAACCCTCCAACTCCTCCATCTCCCTGTTCCTCAAAATATAAGCTAGTCTTCTACTTTACTGAGGGAAAAGAGATAATCCGATGGCAAATCTGACCTCACAATCCCCAAACTTATAAAATTACCTGAAACTATTTTAACTTGATGTCTTGAAAAGACATAAACATAACTAATAGAATCCAGGGGAAATGGCCCATGAGAAACTGGTCACGTTTTTTCCCTAATTGCACAGATAAACTCTTGATAAAGACGAGCATTAACACACAGATAATGCTGGTAGAATAGCAAAAAGAACCAGGTATTTGACCTAGAATCTATAAAAGACCTATGCCTTTTTTCAAAAACACTGACTCAAACTTAACTTGGCAATGTAGTATCAATTTCCAGTGACTTTTCTGACATGCAGTATGTCTAAACATACAGAATCATTTTGGACAGTAACCCACTATTTGGCAATCACTTATCTGTATAGTTTCCTTTTTCAATTCCCGTCTAAGGCAAAAAGAGACAAAATTTAAGTCCAATTATTACAGCTTCAAATACTTTCTATCATCAATATTGTCTGGGGAGTTCCAAGACCATTCGCATTTGGAGATTCACCTGAAGGACTCAGCATATTGTGGCACTCACGGCTAATGTTTATTCCAGCAATGTTGTGGACATCCAGCCTGATCATAATGGAAAAAGACAAAGGCAAAGTCTGGAAGAATCCATACGCAGGCTTCCTTACGTTCTCTTCCTCCCAGGAGGGGTCAAACACAGCACACTCTTCCTCCAATAAGGAAAACCCAGCAATGTTTCTGCCCAGGGAAGCCCATTAGACTCGGAGGCCCAGGATTTTTACGTGGGCTGGTAATTTTGGCATAAAGCACACTGTTCCCAGATGCCAAACAAGAGCCAACCTTGCAAGCAGACCTTTCTAAGGACAGCAGTCTCAGGCCCCATGTTAACTCTTTTCAGCACAAGTAAGTTTTGGCCATTTTTCTCACGTGGTTTCCCAAACAAAACTTTTCAGTTTTCAACTTGAGCATTACACGAACATGTCTTTTCTCTAATGTAGGATGTGCAACTAAGCTGTTTGGAAATGTCTGATTTTTTTAAAAACATGCTATGCAAACAAAAGCCCATATTCTCAAAAAAGAAAAGATCTTTTTCTCCTACTCTCGGACTCTTGGGCAATTATTTTTGGCAGAGGGGCCGGCGGCAGGAAGAGAGGGACACCACTGTCCTTTTAGATACCAGGCTCAAAAAGATGAACAGCCCTTACATACTTCTGCTGTGCATCACGCTTGAGTCTAAGCACTTCAAACATACTAACTCACTTAATCCTCACAACCGCCTTATGAGATAGGTTGCTATCATTTTCCCAATTTTGCACTTGAAGAAAGTGAGCCACCCAGAGGTTAGGTTACTTGCAGAGGTAAGTAAGTGGCGGATGGGGAGTTGGACCTCCAGAGAACCTAATACTGCAGGATGCCGCCAGAACCCCGCGGTTTGACATGCTTCCTTTAGTTTGATCACTAACAAAAACACCCAAAGGTTCTGAAGAGAAAACGTTGTGAGCAGAGAGCACCGGATAGAGGCGGGAAGGGTGTCGGGCCGCCGCCCCCCGGTCACGGTGAGGCGGCCCCGGGCCCCTCCCTGATGGCCCCTTTCCCGCCGCGACAACCCGGCTCCTCCCGCCGCCGCCCGGACACCGGGCCGCCCCGGCCGCGCTCACGCGGCCCTCGGTGACCGCCTGGCGCCCCCTGGGATCCGGAAGGCGAGGAGGTGTAGGGAGCCTCTCTCCCAGGCCCGCCACGCCACAACGGGCCGGGGTGGCGGAAGCGAAGACCGAGACACTGCGGCGACCCCAGCGGCGCACCCCCGACTCACCCCGCCGGGCCGAGCCGCCGCGTCTACAACCCGAAGGGACTGCGCCTGCGCGGCCGTCCGGCGGCAGGCATGGGCGGAGCCTCGTGTGCCCGCCCCCACGACCAGGAGGGTTCGGGGCCGCCCCTCGCGGGGCCGCGCACCCGGAGCGGGGCGTGGACAGGGCGGGGCCGGCGCGCGGCGCGCTGCGTTATCTACTTGTGCAGATCCGGACAGGCCCGGCTAATCTTAGAATAACAGCAGTGGACTCCAAGTTGGATCCGAGCAATGGCCTGGAGTACGCCGCTTGGGTCTTCCCAGAGTTGAGATTAAGTCTGACTTGTTGCTGGGCGCCCGGCGGGACAGCCTCCGACTTCCCTCCCCTCCCTCACACTCTTCCGTACAATAAAGTCACATCTGACATGCATCGTCTATTATCTTTCATTTTTTCATTATTATTGTCTTACCTGTTGTTCTCGTTTCCTTACTAGACAGGAAATTTCTTGACCTACACCTATACCTCTTTGAAGCTCAATTATCCATTAAAGTGGGCTGCACACTGCATATGTTCAGTAAAAGCAGTTGATTTGAAAATATTTCGTTTGCTGATATTGCAAACAACACTAGTTATGGATAAATTCTATAAGTCTTGTGCTCTTTCACAACTCTTTCAGCCAGGGGGACAGGTGTGACTTTCTGGGTAGAGTCTTGGATTATGAGTCAAAAGATACCAGAGATAAACCAGAAAACTCTGATTTTCCCTTAAAAACTAATTCATTTCTTACGAAATAGTTAAAATTATTTCCATGTAGAGAACTTAGTAAAAGAGGTTACTAGATGTTTACACTGTATGTGTGGAAACCATTCCTTCAACAAATATAACTGAGTACAAGTACGCCAGTCACTGTGCTAGGTCTAGGGGTACATAATCATGCTTTAGAGTAGAGGAATTTTCTTCAGCAGGGAAAAAGAAAATATTCCCCAAATAAGAATGTCATGTTGTGGTATAATTTTGAAGTCAAAATTGTTTACTTCATAAATCAAAAGTCTTCATTTATTTTAACAGCAGATTTGAAACAGAACATGAAGGGGAAAAAGACATGTGCACTTGAGTAAATCTAAATAATTTGCATACTGAATTGCATTGCAGTAAAAGGGATTTTTTAAAATGTATCATATATTGGAATCCAATTTACAGTAAAAAGAAAAAAGAGGATTGAATTAGAATATGGAAATTTAGGTTATCTTCCTCATAAAAAGAAATTTAGGAATTATGCAAACCACCATACAATATGTAAATTTTTCTTGAAAATGACAAAATTCCAAGCTATCTTCATTTCCAGCAGATGTACCCTTAGCATGACCAAAATCTCCAGAGATTGTAATCTCCATTTCAAAACTTGGCATGAGTTAGGGAAAACTGTCTAACACTAACTTTTTATTTCTGATGTTCTTCAAATTATTTATCTTTTTACACAATTGAAAGTAAAATTTACTATTTGATAGATTCTTCAAATAAAGGAAATCATTTTTAAATGGTACCCAGTAAGTATATTTTTAGTGCTATTGCAAAGACATTATGACAAAACATCAAATAAAAATACAACTTTGCTTAACATCAGCTAACTGTGTATAAATTTCAAATAATGTTAAAAAATACAGGATAAAAATTTAAAAGATATATGTATAGCCCATTGCTTGGCAAAGTATTCCATACATTTCCAGGCAGAAAAATGATGGTAAAATTAAGATATTTAAGATATACTCTTTATTGTAAAAGTAATACACAATAATTTAGTATAAGGTTCCTCATCTTTTCCTCCTTCCCACACTCTCATTTCCTTTCCTCAAAGGTAATGAACTGTCTTTGCACATACAATTTGCATTTGGACCATATTTTTATGTGATTACCTTTTGTTAAAAGAAAACACAGTCGGATTAGATTACAGTCTACAAGTTCTATTCTACAACTTGATTTTTTTCACTTGACAGTATATCTTGGACATATCTCCACATTAGCCTCATTCTTTCGACTAGTTGCTTAGGACTCCAGTGAATGGATGTATCACTTTTTTCCCCAATCAGTCCCCTGTTTGCGTAGATTTATCTTTGCCTACTTGTGCAAATATTTTCAGTAGATAGACTATTAGCAGTGGAAATGCTGAGTCAACAGATGTTCATTTTAAATTTTGATAGAAAATCTTTTGAAAAAAACTTGCATGAAAGGCAATACAACTCTGAATTCTTCACTTGATTTGTCTAATATTTGGGGGCTTGAAGTGGATTTAGAAAGAAATAGGAAAAATCTCCTTTCCAATTGCTTTTCACTGGCATTATGGCAAAAAATAAAATGAGTTGTTTGAGAACTAATGATTCATATCAACTCAGCGCTAGTAGACCTTTCCCAGAAGAGTTAAACTGTTTCTCTTTCATCCCACTTTAAGCCTTGCTGACTTTGTCTGGAGGAAGAACCTGGACATTTGTCCAAGGAGCAATGATCAAGACTCTCTTTTGATAAGGTCTTTGTGCTCTAAGGACTCAAATAAAGCAAGTTTGGCACTGTGCTAGGTATGGGAGGACATTATTCATCTTTTCAGAAAAAGGAAAAATCCTACAGAAAAATATTTCTCAAATAATTAGTCATGAACATTGGAAAAAGAATTGAAATGTGCTCTTGCAAAAACATAAATCAGATTAAATGTGATTCACTGAGGCCAAGGACACTGTTTCCGTATCTGTGTCCCTCCTACCTGCGGCTGATGATGCATTTTCAGGACAGCTTGGGGGTGCCATGGGGAGTACATGAGTCTACAATATATAATGACATTTTAGTTCAAAGTTAATCCACAAAATAAATTACACAGAAACTATGGTTAAGTTCCAAGTGATTTGGAAAAACATAATCGTTAAGTATTGTCATTGATATCGAAATCTGAAGTGGTTTTATTTGTTAAATTATTGAAAACTGCTTAATGAAATTATTCCTTGGACACATACTTTAATAATGTCATTTAGAAAGTAATTTTTAATTTTTCACTGTGAATCAATGTGCAGTTAAATATAGCTTTCATTACACTTGGGAACCAAGTTGAGAATAAATTAAAAACAAGATAATAAGAAACTTTGTGTGGTAGGCTGAATAATGCCCCCCTAAAGATGTTTTAATTCCCAGAACCTGTGAATATGTTACTTTACATGGCAAAAGGACTTTGCAAATATGATTAAATTAAGGATCTTGAGATAGGGAGATTATCCTGAATTATCAGAGTGGTCCCAACATAATCACAAAGGTCCTTATAAAAGGAAGGTGGAAGGGTCAGAGGAAGAGAAGGGGATGTGACAACAGAAGCAGAGGTCAGAGTTAGAGATTTGAAGATACTACACTGCTGGCTTTGAATTTAGGGAAAGGGACCACAAGCCAAGGAATGTAGGTAGTCTCCAGAAGATGAAAAAGGTAAGTAAAGAAATTCTCCCCTAAAGCCTTCAGGAGGAACATAGGCTTGCTGACACCTTAATTTTAGCCGAGTGAGACTTCTGACCTCCGGAACTGTACATAACAAATTTGTATCGTTTTAAGCCAGTAAATTTGTGGTAATTTGTTACAGTAGCAATTGGAAACGAACACATTTTATAAAACAGTTGGACCTAACCCTGACAAAGCCATCACCAAATATACAGTCAGCAAGTTGTGGGGAAAAGATGACAGCATGAGACTATCTTAATACTGACATCAAGTGAACCAGCTATTGGCGTTAAGAGCAATTCTTAGAAAAGCGTCCACGTAGTTTGCCTTAATCCAATATATGAGAATCCTGTTATAAAGTAAATCAGAGAAATTTGTTTACTTTAAATCTGTAAAAATTATCTTTGATATATTTTCTACTTTCCACTTTTAAACTTTGTCTCTCCATGAAAAAATAATAATCAAAACAAAAAGGCAAGCCCAACCCTTAGTTTCTTTCCAAGCGATTTTAAATGTTAAAGCGGGGCACGTTTCGGTCAGCGATTACGCCTTGTGGCACTACCCGGTTCTGCCGGCGCCTGGCTGGAGGGCGCTCAAGAGCCCGGCGCGGCTCGCCCGGCGGCCGCAGGAGGAGGAGGAGGAAGAGCAGGGGGAGGAAATGGTCAGCAGCCCGGCGGGCGCGAGCTGGCGATGGTGCCGCTGCGGCTGCTGCTCTGGAGTGCGCGCTGCGCGATCCTCGGGTCCGCGGACTCTGCTCTCTGGGGTGAGCTCAGTGGTTCCTGGGGAAAGGGAGAGCACCTAACCTCGGGCACGAGGGAAGGGATGGCATTGGTGGGGGTGCCCGCTTCTTTAGGCTTCCAGTTAAAAGTCAGACGCGTTAGTCTTGGCGCCTGGGAATGTAGCACCCATCTGCAGTTCTTGTTCCTGCAGATCCCGAGCTACTTGAGGTCTGGGCTGCTCTGGGGGACGCAGGGAAAGGGGTAAACATCGCTCCGGGGAGCTCGCGTGGGAAGGCTTTTATAAAGGTATTGATGCTTGACTGAGCAATGAAGGTCAATTCGGGAGTCGGAGAGCCGGGCCAGTTGGCCAGTTCCTGCCCGGAAGAGCCATAATGACTAACTCGCAAGGCTGCACGTTACACTTGTGACCTACTAGAGAGCAACGCTCATAGCTTGCTGAAGCAGTCACCTACAATTATAACATGTTAGAGCTAAGAAAGTACCACCTCTAATTTTACAGACGGCGAAACAGAAGCCAGAGAAGTGAAGGTGGTTAGTGGAGGCGTCAGGTCTCCAGTCCCTTCTCTTTGCTTTCCATACTGCCTCTCCTTTAGCGACAACTTTTATATGTGGATGCAGGTACAGGGCCTAGGCATAACAGTCTCCCCCACTCCGCCTTTCAGTTATTATTCCATTTTAACTGTTGGCACATCCTCTGTAGTTTAAGATGTGCTTTTCTATGCAAATTCTTTGTTGTTTGGTTTTTCCTTTATACTACAATCATTTACTGAGCGTCTAACCTGCCAGGCCTCCTGCTGGGGATACAGCCTCTGCAGTTCACTCAACCATTTTGCGGGAAGACAGACACAAGGAAAGTCACCACACACAGCCCAGTCGAGTGAGACTGCAGTGCAAAGAACTGACCCTACCTGAGTTGAAGAAAGTGTTAGAGAAAAGGTGCCTTTTTCATTTGAAAATTCTACTAGTAATACATGATTATATTCTCATTATATTAAAACAAGCACAGCATAAGTCCACCTTTATACACCCTCCCCATCCCACCTTCCTTCCCAGATATGGTTTGGTACACATCCTTCTAAACACTTTTCTATGAGTATACATAAATAAATGTAAACATAAAAGTACTACATACATAATATATATGTTATACATATAATATAAATCTATATTATAAATCACATTTATATAATGTGACCTACTGTGCATACTCTTCCATAATTTTTCTCACTTAGGTATTCAGAAGCTTTCCATGGCATCACATATAACTCTTTTAACCACTGCATATATTCCATAATATGGATTATTACGGTTTATTTAGACAGTCCCCTATTGATGGACATTTTGGTTTCCAATTTTTTGCTATTATAAAAAGTTCTTGGGGGCCGCCCGGTGGCGCAGCGGTTTAGTCCGCGCTTGGCAGCCCGGGGTTCGCGAGTTCGGATCCCGAGCGCCCGCCGACACACTGCCTGTCAGCCATGCCGTGGCGGCGTCCCATATAAAGTGGAGGAAGATGGGCACAGATGTTAGCCCAGGGCCAGTCTTCCTCGGCAAAAAGGGGAAGATTGGCAATGGATGTTAGCTCAGGGCTGGTCTTCCCCACAAAAAAAAAAAAAAAGAAAAAAAGTTCTTCAATCCTTGTACATGCCTCGTTGTGTATATGTACAAGTATTTTACTAGAATAGAAACCTAGAAGTGGAATTGTTGGATCAAAGGGGAGGTGACAAGTGACGTTTAACTGGGTCTTAAAGGAGAGTAAGAATGTGCCGGATAGAAATAAGAGAGAAAGATATTCCTTTCAGAAAGAACGGTGCACATAAATGATGAAGGAAAGGCAGAAATAGATATTTATTGATTGTACCATATGGATTATTTAAACCTCACAGCAGCTTAAAAAGGTTAAATAATATTTTTCCCATTTTACAAATAAGAAACTAAGTCCCAGAGAGTTCAAGTAATCTGTCCAGGGTTGCAGAGCTAAGTGGGCAAGCCAGAATTTGAACCTGTGTTTATCTGACTCTAAAATCCCTGTTCTCGGGCCCCAGCCGGTGGCACAGTGGTTTAGTTCACACTTGGCAGCCTGGGGTTCGCGGGTTCGGATCCCGGGCGCCTGCCCGACACACTGCTCGTCAGCCATGCTGTGGCGGCGTCCCATATAAAGTGGAGGATCATGGGCACGGATGTCAGCCTAGGGCCAGTCTTCCTCAGCAAAAAGAGGAGGATTGGCAATGGATGTTAGCTCAGGGCTGGTCTTCCTCACACACAAAAAAATCCCTGCTCTTCTCACTATAAAAATGCAGTTACAGTACATGTGTGCTTTTGATATAGCTGGAGGGTAGGGTCATTAGGGCAGAGGAGGAATGGGGAAGTGAAGAAGGTTTGGTAGGTTATGCTGGTAAAGTGGGTTGAAGGGTATTATTGAACATACTAGGGAGCTTGGACTGTATCCTGTAATGTAGGCTGAAGGGAGTACCCAGGTGAGTTAGATTCACCAGTTGGAAAGAGCAAAATTGGAGTTTATTCAAAGATTAGGCTCAAAAAGGTGAAAATCAGGGGCCAGCCCGGTTGCATAGCGGTTAAGTTCGTGTCCTCTGCTTTGGCGGTCCAGGGTTCACGCATTGCTTATCAAGCCATGCTGTGGCAGGCGTCCCACATATAAAGTGGAGGAAGATGGGCATGGATGTTAGCCCAGGGCCAATCTTCTTCAGCAAAAAGGAGGAGGATTGGCAACAGATGTCAGCTCAGGGCTAATCTTCCTCAAGCACACACACAAAAAAGTGAAAATCAGGTGTAGCCGGTATGACTCATGAAAATCCCTCCAGAAAACCACATATCATCTCTCAATAAATCCCAAACGGCCAGTTTTTCTTCACTGTAGGAACAGATCACTGTTTCTTTGGTTGAGCAGCAGATGAACTGGTTGATGTACAAGGACATATGGGCCATGTTGTACACAAAACCACATTATTGCTTTAAAGAATTAGTGTGGAGTAGAGGCTCATACCATAAGAGCCTTGAGGGAGCTGAGACACATTAGGGGAAAATACTTGCTTCCGGCTTTTGCTCAGTGGAAAGGCTGGAAATCTAGTCTTTGCTGATTACACAGTGTTCTCCCCCCATCCCAACAGGAGTATAGCTGAATTAGAGAAGGTTAAATGTCAGTTTGTTGTGACTCTACTATATGAGAAAAACATAACTATCTTTCATTCAGTTACACAGGTTACATGCTGTGATTATATTACCCAATGGCTAAGTGCCACAATCTTGAGTTTAAAGTAATTTTTTGTTACCATAGTCTTCCAGCTGCTAACAATGAGGAACAGTAACAAATGTGAATTCAGCCTGCTGGCCCTTTATATTCTGGGAATTCACAAAACAGCTAGTTGAATGAGAAATAGTTTGATTCCAGGTGTTTTAAGGTCTCATTTTGTAGACAAAAATGAACCAACTTTTCAAAATCTGAAGAGGATGAGGAAGCCTTTATTTTTATTTTTTAAATGTATTTATTGTGGTAAAATATATATAACAAAATTTGCATTTCAACCATTTTTGAGTGTATAATTCAATGACATTAATTATATTCACAATGTTGTGCAACCATCACCACTATTTCCAAAAATTCTCATCATCCCAATAGAAACTCTGTACTCATTAAGCAATAACTTCCCATCCTTCCTCCCTCCAACCACTGGTAACCTCTAGCCTACTTTCTGTTTCTGTGAATTTACCTATTCTAGATATTTCATATAAGCGAAATCATAAACTATTTATCCATTTGTGTCTGGCTTATTTCACTTAGCATAATGTTTTCAATGTTGTAATTTCATTTTGCAGTATGTGGCTGAACTTCGTTCCTTTTTATGGCTGAATAATATTCCATTGTATGTACATACCACATTTTGTTTATCCATTCATCTATTGATGAACACTTGGGTTGTTTCCACCTCTTGGCTAGTGTGAATAATGCTACTATGAGCATTGGTGTACGAGTATCTGGTTGAGTCCCTGTTTTCAGTTTTGGGGGGTACATACCTTGGAGTGGAATTGCTGGGAAACCTGTATTTTTAAACTATTATAGGTATTTGTTCATTTTTGCTGTCAGTGAGAAAGACAAATAAAAGTATTAAAGTGTATGGTTTTTACAAGAAGGTATGGTTTTGTGAACTTACTTTTGTCTTTTCTTACCTGATTAATAAATGCAACCACCAGGCATTTATTTTGGCCTATGGGCACTGCAAAAAATTTACTAAGGCATCATGAACCAAGAAAGTTTGGGAACTTCTGGTTTATACATGGTGTTCTCCAACTCATTTTTTAAAATTTAATACTATATTTTAGACAACTCACATTAAATAATATTCCATTGTATAAATGTACCACTTTTAATATAACCATTCCCTTACTGATGGACTTCCAGTTAATTTCTGTTTTTCAGTATTACACAGAATGCTGCCAAATGATATATTTATACATATATACATTTGTATATATTCATGCTAATATTCCTATAGGATAAATTCCTCAAAGTAAAATTGTGAGGTAAAAAAGATATACGTACTAAAAAGTTATTACTGCTAAATTTCCCTGTCAAAAGGTTTTAACATTATACACTCCTAACAATGTATGAGTACCCATTTCCTCATATCCTCACCAGTATTATCAATCCTTTTACTTTTTACAAATCTGACACAATTTTAAACTTTTGTTTACATCTTGCATTTCCTTAATAAGTAGTGGGATTGGGCATCTTTTTACATTTTATTAGCCATTTCTCATGTCAATTCCCTGTTCTTGTTTTGACCATTTTTCTATTGAGATTTTTATCCTTTTCCCATTTATTTGTATGAGCTCTATTTTGTTGATACTAATCTTTTTTTTCTATTTTACAATTATTTTCTTCCTGCCTGCCACTTGTCTTCTAATTGTTCATTGTACTTTTCCCATATTTAAATTTAGTAGTTTTATGAGGTCAAATCTTTATGACTTCTGATTTTTGTGTCATGTTTAGAATGGCCTTCTCATCCCAAGATTTAAATAATCTGCTCATGTTTTCTATTATTTTAAGTTATTAGCTTTTAGGTTTAAATTTGAATTTATTTACACGTAAGGAATGAGGTAATAACCTGCTTAAAGTTTCTTCCTGATGAATATGAATATGAGCTAGTTGCTCTACATATTTATTGAATAAAATATAATTTCTCCATTAATCTGAAATATCACTGTTACCACATACTGAACTCTCACAGATGGTATATTGTGGCTCTGTTTCCAGACTTAGACCCTTAAAACTTTTCTCATACCAGTTTTGCACTATTTAAGTCAATTTCACTTTATAATATATTTAATATTTTAAGCAAAATTTGAAGCATTCTCATAGTGGTCATTTTGTTGTGAAATATGAACATTATAAACTTGTTTTTGCTTTTATTTTTTAAATCTTTGGATTTTCTTTCATTTGTAAAATATAATTTTGGACCTACAGGAAAGTTGCGAAAGTAAAATGTGGTTCCCTTTTTCTTACTTACCCAACTTCCCCTAGTGTAAACATCTTATGTGGTACAATTATTGAAACCAGGAAATTAGTATTGATATAATACTAGTAACTAATCCACAGACCTTACGTAAATTTCACCAGTCTTCCCAGTGATGTCTTCTATAGTCCTAGATCCAATCCAGGATCCTACACTGCATTGAGTTGTCGTGTCTCCTTAGTCTGCTTCAGTCCACAGTCTTTGTCTTTCATGACCTTGGCACTTTTAAGAGTACTGGCTATTTTAGAGATTAAGTTTGTCTGAGGTTTTCTTGTGATTAGATTCAGGGTGTGCTTTTTGGCAAGAATACTAAGGAAGTGATGTGCTCGGTACAACATTACAGGGGGTACATGTTGTCAACATATCTTATTACTTCTGAAGTGATCTTTAAATGATTGGTTCTTTATTTCCATTCACAACAGGTAGAGCTTTACTGGCTATTTAGTAAACACTTCTCACCTAAAGACAGTTTTCTATCTTTTTCCAAGGAGTTCAAGCTGGCAGCATTTGCCACCCTATTGGATAATTAGTAATTAGTAAGTATCTTGTGGGGAGATCCTATTCCATTTCTCATCATACTTTCACCCACTAAATCTAGCAGCTACCAATGGTTCTTGCCTGCAACAGTTATTACTGGGCTGCTTCCCTAATGATGATTTTCTGTTTCCATCATTCCTTCTACATTTATTGGTTGAAATAATCCCCTCTCCCCACTATTTTATTTATTTAATTATATCCTTATATCAGTATGGACTCGTGGATTTATTTTATGGGTTATTACCCAGTACCAAATTATGTTACCAATTATGTGACAGAGATAGAAACAGTGCCTTTAAGGACTTACTGGGGTAGTTTCAAATGTGAGGTCCTCACATCTGAACGTGGCTTATTATCGTCACTTGGAAGGGGAAATGAAATTAAAATGTTAAGCTTGTAACTTGGGGTGGGGCAAGATTTACAAATTATTTGCACAATTCTGTTACCAAATGCTGAATGTATATTTACAAACTCTCTCCAATTAAGGGGCTCGGAGAGAGTAGAATATGGAGCCGGCACAAGGCCAGCCTGGAAGCTGGCGGGCAGGAGGATTGGGCTACATCCTGCTGCTCAGAGTCAGGCTGTATGCAAAGTACAGGCATCAAACACACAGTTCAGTAAAGTCAAAAAATCAACTATAGTTCCCTGACTGGAACCAGGGGGAAGTTTCCTTTGACCCACTCTCTCCAGATATTAATAGCGATGTCATTTTGAAGTGTTCTGGTGGCACAGTAAGAAGGGTGTTGTGGGGACATGGACACACAGCAAGGGGACGACAACACCCCTGACTAGCAGAGGAGGTGGAAAAGATGGGTGGAGGGGAAAAAAAGCATGGAACAGACTGAACTGGGCATCTGGGACTTATAATTTACATAAAATTTGTGCTGCATTCCTTGCTCAGTGCTGCGGACCTGCCTGTTTGGCGTTTTGAAGGTGCCTCGATTATTTTATTCTTTCCAGGTTCAAAGTCAATAAAAGGAAGCTGCCAGAACTTTTGTACTGCTGTTTCTAAAGATGTCACTTATGAGGAACTTAAAAACCTGTTGAATTCCAAAAGCATCATGTTAATTGATGTTAGAGAGACATGGGAAATTCTTGAGTATGGAAAAATCCCCGGGTCTGTCAATATACCATGTAAGTGACATGTGTCTTAAACTCATTCATTGCAAAATGTATATTCAGTAATTTACTCTATAAAGTTTAATGGAAATTCTTAACATTTTCTTTCAGTGGATGAGGTAGGTGAAGCTCTACAGATGAACCCAAAAGCCTTCAAAGAGAAGTACAGTGAAGTAAAGCCATCAAGATCTGACGGTATAGTGTTTACTTGTGTAGCTGGAGTGAGAAGCAAGAAGGCTTTGGACACAGCAATATCTCTGGGCTTTAACAGGTGCGTAGATGAAGGATAAAAATGAATTCAAGAATGTGTATTGCAGTGTTTCATATGTACAGTAGTCCCTCCTTATCCACAGGGGATATGTTCCAAGACCCCCAATGGATGTCTAAAACTGGATAGTAACAAACCCTATATATATTATATTTCTTTCCTATACATACATACCTACGATAAAATTTAATTTATAAATTAGGCACAGTAAGTGATTAACAACAACTAATACGAAAATAGAACAGTTATAACAACATACTGAAATAAAAGTTATGTGAATGTGGTCTCTCTCTTTCAGTCTAAACCTATTCCTGAATCTGTGTAACCATCCCTCACTTGCAGTAAACAGCTTGATGTCACTCGTTTCGGGGGATCCCTTGCTGAAGTCTTTGTATGGGCTTAACATTGCCTGGCACAACACATTGCTGTCAATTGGAACACATCTTCTGTTCATGTCTTCTGTCCACATATTTCATGCCTTTTCCATCTTAACTAAGCACTTATCTCGCACTGTGTCCATTAACTTTTGTAGTTTGAAGTGCGACAGCAAAACCAGCACGAATTTCTTTTTCCTTCTTCACAATTTCACGGGTAGAAGATTCATTCTTACAGGAGATCTTAGCAGCCTCAGCATATGGTTTTTTTTCTTTCCCTATTAAGTCGAGAACTTTGATGTTTTCACTTAAAGGAAGTACTTTATGGCTTCTCTTTGGCATATCCGAATTGCCAGCATCACTACTCTTGCGCTTTGGGACCGTTATTAGGTAAAATAAGGGTAACTTGAACACAAGCACTGCGGTGCTGTGACAGTTGATTTGGTAACCTAGCCGGCTACTAAATGACTAACAGGCAGGTAAGTGTATACAGCGTGGATACGCTGGACAAAGGGATGACTGACATCCTGGGTGGGACAGCACAAGATTTCATCACCCTATTCGGAACAACACACAATTTAAAACTTAGGAATTATTTCTGGAATTTTCCACTTCATATTTTCAGATCGCAGTTGACCACAGGTAACTGAAACCACAGAAAGCAAGAGCGTGGAGAAGGGGGGACAACTGTATTACATTTTTATTAGTCTACTGAAAGTTTTCTTATAATTACCATGTCAATAATGGCAGGATAGCGAGGCTAAGAGCCTCTACCTCTTCATCCTGCTCAAAACTAACACAATCTTTTAAAAAGCTTTAAAGTCTAAATAGTATGATGAGTAGCCATTGCATCTCTAAACCTCTAAAGTTCTTATCTCTGATGTTCCCTATCAAGCAGGATAAAATGTCTGTAGTTCTAACTATTTGATATGTTTTCAGTGCTCAACATTATGCTGGAGGATGGAAGGAGTGGACAACCTATGAATTTTCAGAGAAGAAACAAGGAAATTGAACTTTGGAATATAAGCTGGAGCTTTCCTTGTGTACATGCAGCCCAAGATAGTGGAATGGACAAAACAATAAAAATCTAGCCCTGGCACTACTGGCTAATGGGAAAGGGGTTTTGAATCTTTTTTCTCAACTGTAAATTGAGAAATACCATTTCTCCCTGCCTACTTCCAAAGGCTACTGAGGATTGAGACTTGCCATGGAAATAAAAGGGTTGGGATTCTAGGAATTAATTTCTAAATAGTTTAGTATGGTTCAATAGTATTCCAAAAGCCCAGGTTGTTTGTATTACCTAATCATAATGTGTGACTGTATTAGTATAGCTTCTAGTCATCGAAGAGGCTATGAACTAGACCAGTAGATTAACAAACAGATTTGACCTTAAAACACCAAGAATCTGGGATCCAGAAAAGCAGGTGAAATATGAATGATGAAAATTATTGACAGCATCCAAAGACTTATGGCAGTGTTGTGACCAGCATAGCAGTGATATAATTTGCAGTTTAAAAAATTAATATGATCTGTGGGGATAGAAATCACAACAGTGGTTGCTTCCATGGAGGGAAGGAGATTAACTGGAAAAGGCAAGAAGGAAATTTCTAGGATGATGGAAATTTTCTATATCTTGATTGAGGTATTAGTACATAGGTATATATACATCTATCAAAACTCATTGAACACTTAAAAATATACGTTTTCTATAATTTATCTCCATTAAAAAATAATGGAAATAGAAAAAAAAAAGGTTTAAATGTAAATGACTTCCACTAGCATGAGTATATTCCTTTGGAATGTTAAGTCCTACACCTGTTAGTGCACTGATGGTAAAACAAATGTGTGCTTTCTTCTGTCTGTGCCTCTTCAGACCCATCTGATTTTAGTCTCATTTATGTAGTCATTCATATCATACAAAGCCTAGCAAGTAACTACAAGGACTTGGTTTGTCCTAAGTGATATATTAAGCCGTTGGAGAATCTGGGGTAGGGATGTGATAGGATCACCTTGAACTTCTATTTCTGATAACGTCAGTCTACTTTCTAGCAGAGCAAACTCCCTACAAGAACTAGAAAAGCTGGAAAACACACACACATATTACACACACATACACACAACTTACTTCAACGTTGGTTCATCCTCTACAGCTTTCCTTCTCCCTGAGACCATGGCTTTTCAAATCCTCGCTGACTTAGTATATTTGCCCTGGTAATACTTGTTTGTATAAACATAGAAACAAAATCTGTGTAAAGGCATGAAAGAATTACTAAGGCAGTGAGGATTTGAAGAAGCACAATTTCACAGGGACGGAAAACTGTAGAGTGTGGGCCAACACTGAAGTCCTAGGCCCATCAAGGAATAGCAGCCTGGGTAAAGAGCCTGTGTAAATACACAAGGCTTTTAGTTGGAACCCCTGAAAAACTATACCCTAAGAGTAGAGGTGAACCAGAAATCGACCAACCCTCATAAAAATGTAAGACGAGCTTTGAATCAACTAAATGCCTGAATGAATTAAGGTGATTTTCCTGACACCCTAAGGGCCTACTAGAAGTACATCCTCTCTAGGAGAGATACCATCATCTAGCTGGAGCAGGGGTTGGCAACAGTAAATATTTTAGGTTTGTGGCCATATGTTCTCTGTTGAAACTACTCAACTCTGCTACTGTAGCACAAGAACAGCCATAGACAATACATAAACTAATGAGTGGTGGCTGTGTATTCCAGTAATACCATTTATGGCCACTTAGGTTTGAATTTGATATAAGTTTCAAGTGTTGCAAAATATTCTTTTATTTTTTAACCATTTAAAAACATAGCAAACATTCTTAGCTCAAAGGTCAGGCAAAAACAGGTGGCAGGCAGGATCTGGCGCGTGGGGCGTAGTTTGTAGACCTCTGAGCCAGAGCCACAAATGATCCCTACAGTTTTTCATATACAATATTCAGAATTCTATCAAAACTTACTAGAAATAGCAGTAAATGGGACCTCATTATTGAAAAATAAGAAAAGAAAGAGGACGCAATAAAAACAGATCCACAGATCTACATATTGGAGTTTGCAGACATAGACTTCAAAATAACTTTGATTTCTATATTTAATAACTTAGATGACAAAGTGGAAAAACTTATTAGAGGAATGGACACTACAAAAAAGTATCAAATAGAAATTCTAGAATTTAGAAATACAATAACTGAAATTAACCCAATAGATGGTAGATGGGTTTAACACCAGATTAGACACAGCTGGAGACAGGATGAATAAAAATGAAAAAACTAGGGGCACATATTAACATGGATGACTCTCACAATGTCTAGAGAAAAAAATTACAGCAACACATATAGTACAACATGCAAAATAATACAATTTAGTATTTATATATGTACATATGTATGTGTGTACATGTATGTACATATGTATGTATATTTGTACATATATATTTATGTATGTATGTATATAGTGTAAGTATAAGTAAATTATGAGAATAATAAATACCAAATTCAGAATGGCTTCCTTTGGGGAGAGAAGAACACAAGAGGCTTTAACAATAATATTAACGTTTTATTTCGCGTGATCGGTAGGTAAACAAATATTTATTATTTTTATCTTTTGTATGTATGGGACAGGAACTTAGTATCCCCACTTGGAGACTTTTAAACCAGATTCTACAATTATAATAACTTTGGATTCCTGGTACTTTTTCTTTTGGCTGAGGAAGATTGGCCCTGAGCCACTATCAGTGCCAATCCTCCTCCATTTTTCTCAATGTGGGACACCTCCACAGCAGGGCCTGACAAGCGGCATGTAGGTCCATGCCCAGAATCAGAACTGTGAACCCCAGCTGCCAAAGTAGAGTGCACGAACCCAACCACTATGCCACCGGGCCAGCCCCCTCCTGGTACTTTTTTAAACAAAAAAACTTTTGATAAATAATGTGTTCTACTTACCCAAATATAATTTTATCTGCATCTTTTTGAAGAAGCAAAGGGTTAATAAATTAATTAGAATAGTTTATTTTCTATATTAGATCAAACTTATAAAGACAATTTTAGTTAGTTATTCTGAAATAAAAATTTAACAAATTATCTATTTGAAATTGCACTGACTTTTACAGTAAAACTCTTAAGAGTAAAACCATTACCAGGGCCAGCCCAGTGGCGCAGGGGTTTAGTTTGCACTTTGGCAGCCGGGGGTTCATGGGCCCAGATCCTGGGCACCGGCTGTGGCACTGCTTGTCAGCCATGCCATGGCGGCATCCCATATAAAGTAGAGGAAGATGGGTACGGATGTTAGCCCAGGGCCTGTCTTCCTCAGCAAAAAGAGGAGGAATGGCAACGGATGTTAGCTCAGGGCTGGTCTTCCTCACACACACACACAAGAGTAAAACCATTACTAAGGTCTGTAACAGATGCCTCAAAATGTAAGAATATAGCATATGATTTAATACATCATCTAACAAGTAGCCGCTTTATTTCAATCATGAGAGAATATCACTTTTACTCTGATAATGCAAGGATAGATCAAGAGTTTAGAAATGTAGGAGAATATCAGATCACATTTTTAAATACTGTATGTACTGTACATTATTTTCATAATGGAACAGAAGAAAGATGTCCTTGAAAAAGTGGCGACAGTGGACAGCCTGAGTTCTGAATTAATCCAAGTGTCTCAGGTTTCCTTATTTACATGGTCTTTCTTACCTGCCTTATGATGTCAGTTAAGGTCTCTTGGATTCTGTGATAATGCACCCTTTTGCTATCTAGTATGTATACGCCATAAAAAATATGGACAGAGGTAGGATCAGCAGCTAATCTGTGAGAAATTCATATTATTAAAAATAAAGGGAAAATTGAATGTTTCCCCTACCATCCAGTAAAAATTATTTTTCAGTGTCTAAAAGGACAGCAATTTATTAATGGAAAAGTGTAATTCTGTCACCACCTCTTTTCAGTGCTGCAAGTTTCTCCAAGAGCAAGGATAAGAAGGGAAAAGGAAAAAGGAGAGAAATTTTAATAAATTATTATAATGTTAGAATCTAGTTGAAGAGTATCCACATGGGGATAATAATAGTTCTTACCTCATAGTACTGTTTTGAAGATTAAATCAAATAATGCATATCAAACATTTAATACTATGCTGTTATTATAACTGTGTGAATCAGTACCACATGATACTCGTTTATAGGCAGTTGATATTTTGGGTTGCTGTTTGCATTCACTTAACATTAATGGGTAAAGAAGGCAGGTGAAAGTTCCAGCTAAACATCTGGGGCCAGAAATGGCAGTAAGATCCCTTACTGAAAACAGGAAGATAAAGTGAAACTCTGAATACTGAACAAGGAGATACCCAGCCCCCTGACCTCATTTGTCTTCAAGAACTCTTGACAGCCCAGTTCATAACACTTCAGAAAGCTGGAAGTTTCCTCTCTAGAAAAACTGACCCATCCCAAAGAAAAGGCTTCAGAATAAGATTGGGGGTAGGAGCAATCACAAGTAAAGAGATTGAAACAGTAATCAAAAACCTCCCAAAAAATAAAAGCCCAGGACCAGATGGCTTCCCTGGAGAATTTTACCAAACATTCAAAGAAGATTTAGCACCTATCCTTCTCAAACTATTCCAAAAAATAGAGGAAGATGGAATACTTCCTAACACATTCTATGAGGCCAACATCATCCTGATACCAAAGCCAGACAAGGACAATACAAAGAAGGAAAACTACAGGCCAATATCACTGATGAACATAGACACAAAAATCCTCAACAAAATATTGGCAAACCGAATACAGCAATACATCAAAAAGACCATACACCATGATCAAGTGGGATTTATACCAGGGGCAACAGGGATGGTTCAACAACCGCAAATCAATCAACGTGATACACCACATTAACATAATGAAGAATAAAAACCACATGATCATCTCAATCGATGCAGAGAAGGCATTCGACAAGATCCAACATCCATTTATGATAAAAACTCTCAACAAAATGGGTATAGAAGGAAAGTACCTCAACATAATAAGGGCCATATATGACAAACCTACAGCTAACATCCTACTCAATGGGGAAAAACTAAAAGCCATTCCTTTGAGGACAGGAACAAGACAAGGGTGCCCACTCTTGCCACTCTTATTCAACATAGTACTGGAAGTTCTGGCCAGAGCAATTAGACAAGAAAAAGGAATAAAAGGACTCCAAATAGGCAATGAAGAAGTGAAACTCTCACTATTTGCAGATGACATGATCTTACACATAGAAAACCCCAAAAATTCCATTGGAAAACTACTAGAAATAATCAACAACTACAGCAAAGTGGCAGGGTATAAAATCAACTTACAAAAATCAATTGCATTTCTATACACTAATAATGAACTAACAGAAAGAGAACTCAAAAAGACAATCCCATTTACAACTGCAACAAAAAGAATAAAATATCTGGGAATAAATTTAACCAAGGAGGTGAAAGACCTGTACAATGAAAACTATAAGACACTATTGAAAGAAATCGAGGAAGACATAAAGAAATGGAAAAATATTCCATGCACGTGGATTGGAAGAATAAACATAGATAAAATGTCCATTCTACCTAAAGCAATCTACAGATTCAATGCAATCCCAATCAGAATCCCAATGTCATTCCTCATGGAAATAGAACAAAAAATACTGAAATTTGTATGGGGCAACAAAAGACCCCGAATAGCTAAAGCAATCCTGAAAAAAAAAGAACAAAGCTGGAGGCATCACAATCCCTGATTTCAAAATATACCATAGAGCTATAGTAATCAAAACAGCATGGTACTGGTACAAAAATAGACACACAGATCAATGGAACAGAATTGAAAGCCCAGAAATAAAACCACACACCTATGGACAGCTAATCTTCGACAAAGGAGCGAAGAACATACAATGGAGAGAGGGAAGTCTCTTCAGTAAATGGTGCTGGGAAAATTGGACAGCCACATGCAAAAGAATGAAAGTAGACCACCTCACCATATACAAAAATCAATTCAAAATGGATTAAGGACCTGAAAGTGAGACCTGAAACTATAAAACTCCCAGAAGAAAATATAGGCAGTACACTAATTGACACTGGTCATAAAGGGATCCTTTCAGATTCCATGTCTACTTGGACAAAGGAAACAAAAGAAAAAATAAACAAGTGGGACTTCGTCAGACTACAGAGCTTCTACAAGGCAAATGAAACCAGGATCAAAATGATTAGACAACCCACCAGCTGGGAGAAAATATTCACAAATCGTTTATCCGACAAGGGATTAGTCTCTGTAATATATAAAGAACCCATACAACTGAGCAACAAAAAAACAAACAACCCAATCAAAAAATGGGCAGAGGATATGAACAGACATTTTTCCAAGGAAGAGATAGAGATAGCCAATAGACACATGAAAAGATGTACAACATCACTAATCAGCAGGGAAATGCAAATCAAAACTACACTGAGATATCACCTGACACCCGTTAGAATGGCTATAATCACCAAGACAAAAAACAACAAATGCTGGAGAGGTTGTGGAGAAACGGGAACCCTCATTCACTGCTGGTGGGAATGCAAACTGGTGCAGCCTCTATGGAAAACAGTATGGAGAGTCCTCAAAAAATTAAAAATAGAAATACCGTATGATCCAGCAATCCCACTCTTGGGCATCTACCCAATGGACATGAAATCAACCATCACAAGAGGTGTATGCACCCCTATGTTCATTGCAGCATTATTCACTATAGCCAAGAAGTGGAAGCAACCCAAGTGTCCCTCGACTGATGATTGGTTAAAGAAGATGTGGTATATACACACAATGGAATACTACTCAGCCATAAGAAAAGACAGAATTGTCCCATTTGCAACATGGATGGACCTAGAGGGTATTATGTTAAGTGAAATAAGCAAGAGAGAGGACAGACACTGCATGATTTCACTCATATGTGGAATACAAATGAACACACGGACAGGGAGAACTGACTGGTGCTTACCAAGGGGAAGGGGGGTAGGGGGTGGGCACAAGGGGTGAAGGGATGCATCCACATGATGACGGACAAATAATAATGTACAACTAAAACCCCACAATGTTATAAAATATTGACATCAATTTAAAAAAAAAGATTGGGGTTAGGAGGGATGTCTGATGAAAAAGTTTTATTGCTCCCTTACCCTACAATGAAGCCCACCACTGAAGAGTCCTACCCAAGCACTCTTCCAAGAGACCTTCCAGTTAGCTTTTTCTGCACCTCTCAAATATGAAGGATCTTGAGACAATTAAGGTAAGATTCCAACTTTTTTTCTGTTTTCCAAACAGAAAAAAGAACTTCAAGAAAATAGTGTTAATGCAGAAAGCAAAGAAAAATTTTAAACCAAAAAACCTAAATTAACATCCTTAGAATGATGAAAACATATTGCACTCTCAAATAAGAACAAGGTGCTAATTGATAGAAAAAGGAACCTCCAATGCACCTTTCTCAAGAAGCTACTAGAGGATGTACTCCATTAAAACAAATGCATAAAGGAGCAAAGAAAAGGAAGTGGATCCTCCATATCGTGGATACCTAAACAAAAAGATGAAGGACTCAAAAAAGCATGTCTCCCTGTGAGTAGTTTGTGGAATAAATGAATAAATACAAATGATTCTGGTGATGGATTAATAAAAATACAAAGTCAATTGAGCAAATTACACCCCAGGCAATTACCACTTTCAGAAAGACAAAAATATTCTGAAAGAAAGGAAATGTAACTATAGTATACCACAGAATACAACATTATCTATGCGTACTTAATATGTATTGAATATGAATTTAACAAAAATTATACAATTGAGTTAGGATGATGGAGATGTCCCAGTGTAGAACCAGGTTGGGGGCACATGGGAGAATAAGGGGAGATGTGTGAGACAGTGAAATCTTCATCTTCCATAGTAGGAAGTCAGTTGTTAGTGCCATCGAGTGGATTCTGACTCCTACTGACCCTGTGTACAGCAGAGCAGAACCCTGCCTGGTCCTTTTTTCACCATCCCACCTTCCAGCACTATATCAGACAATGCTCCTCTGCTGCTATTCATAGGGTTTTCATGGCCAGTTTTCTCAGAAGTGACAAGATCCTTCTTCCTTGTCTTAGTCTGGAAGCTCTGCTGAAACCTGTCCACCATGGGTGACCCTGCTGGTATTTGAAATACTGGCAGCATAGCTTTCAGTGTCACAGCAGCCACAGTATGACAAATGACACACAGGTGGTGTGGTTCCCTGACCGAGAATCGAACCCAGCTTTACCGTCCAAAGTACTGAATCTTAACCACAAAACCACCATAGTAGGAAGTTGATATAAAATATTTACAATTGAAAAAAATAAAGGTAAAGAAAAAAGAAACTGGAGGGTAGGCAGAGGAGGCAGTTTGGTAAAGTATTTAAGAGAATGAGCCCAGCTGCCCACGTTTTAAGAATTTGAATCTAATCCAAACTCTTGTCACTTACTTGACCTATGACTGGGTAAGTTACTTAACTTTCTGTTCTTGGGTTTCCTCATCTCTAAAATGATTGTTCTGAGAATTAAGTGACTTCATAATGTGGAGAGCTTAGAACCTACATGTCACATAATAAGTGCTCCATAAATGCTATAATTATAAGCTTGTTACTACTTGGAAATGTGGAAGCAACAAAAGAGCAGAGAAATGACTAAAAGCTGCTTTGGGGAGCAGGAATGAGAGGCACGGAGAATGGGACAGAGGTCTAACATTTCCTTGTCTTACAGCAGCACTGTTCAATAGAATTATAATGCAAGCCATTATATGATTTTTAATTTTCTTACACTTAAAAGAGAGGTGAGGGGCCGCCTGGTGGCGCAGCGGTTTAGTCCGCGCTTGGCAGCCTGGGGTTTGCGAGTTGGGATCCCGGGCGCCCGCCGACGCACTGCCTGTCAGCCATGCTGTGGCGGTGTCCCATATAAAAAAGTGGAGGAAGATGGGCACGATGTTAGCCCAGGGCCAGTCTTCCTCAGCAAAAAGGGGAGGATTGGCAACAGATGTTAGCTCAGGGCTGGTCTTCCCCACAAAAAAAAAAAAAAAAAAAAAGAGGTGAAATTAATTTTATTTATTTTTTTGTGAGGAAGACCAGCCCTGAGCTACCATCTGTTGCCAATCCTCCTCTTTTTCGCTGAGGAAGACTGGCCCTGGGCTAACATCCGTTGCTAATCCTCCTCTTTTTCGCTGAGGAAGACTGGCCCTGGGCTAACATCCGTGTCCATCTTCCTCTACTTTATATGGGACGCCGCCACGGCGTGGCTGACAAGCAGTGCGTCGGCGGGCGACCGCGATCCGAACCTGCGAACCCCGGGCTGCCAAGGCGTGACCTAAACCGCTGCGCCACCGGGCCGGCGCCCGAGGTGAAATTACTTTTAATAGTTTATCTATTACATATGTATCTAAAAAATCTAAAAAAATCATCATTTAAAACGTAATCATTATTTAGATATTTTACATTCTTTTGTTTTGTAGTAAGTATTAGAAATCCAACATGTATTTTTACATTTACAGCACATCTAAATTCAGACTAGCCACGTTTTGAGTGTTCAAAAGCCACATATAGCTAGTGGCTATCATTGGACAGTGCAGCCTATGGTAATATTTGATTTTTAAAAACAATACGTATCATCAATGGCTGCTAAATCACAGAAAGAGAAAACCAGTCATTATATACCTCCAGATGGAAGACAACCTTACACAGTAGTCTATAAAAAAAAAATTTGACCTGAACCTGACCAAGACTTTAGATTCAATTGCCATTTATGGAAAGTACAGAGGAGAAAGGACCATGTTAAATGGCACCTCAAGGATACAATCAGCAAAATCTATATGATGAGAAACTCTTAGTAGACAAGCAAACCCAAAAGAGGAATTTTAAAAATGGAGGAATCCATAAATTTAAAAAGATTTAAAGGATTTATCAATGAATTGCAATGTGTGGTCCTTATTTAGATCCTGACTAGAATTATTTAACAATTTTTTATGATATTTATAAAATAATTGAAATTTTGAATGCTGAGTATTTAATATTATGAAATTATTTTGACTAATTCTTTTTATGTACAATATTTTTACAGTTTTTTTAAAAGAGCCATTATCTTTTAGGAATACACACTGAAATAATTTTGGATGCAATGCTATATCTTGGATTTGCTTCAAAATAACAAGCAAGTTGGGGAAAGTAGGCGGGAGTTTAGATGAAATGAAATTGGCCATGAATTGACAATTGTTGAAGCTGAGTGATAGATACATGGGGTTCATTACCTTATATTATCTATCCTTGTATATGTTGCTTTACATTTTCTACAATAAGAGATTGAAAACAAAACTATAAGGTATATGTATTAATTTACAAAATAGAATTTTTTAAAAAATAAGTAAGCTTAAAGGAAAAATTAGGGGTAAGTCAATGACGGTGATACATAATCACTCTGCCTTTCCAACTCAAGCCCAACCTTAATTCCTTCAGACCTGAGGAGAGCTTTTTTCTTATTTCTTATCTTGCCGATAAGCCTAGGAGACCTATATTTGTCATTGGTACTGACTTTATAATCTCCCTTTCCAGCTTATCTGATACTCTCCACAGTAGAGCAGAGCTCTAAAGTCTGTTTATAAACCATTTGAAATTACCCACTTGACAAACTGTAGGAGGCTTTAATACTTATCTAAAGGAAGAAGGACTCTCAGAAAACATCAGGCAGATTCAAAAAGATAAATTCAAGACACTAGTCAATAGAGCTGGAGAATTTACTTTTATTCTTGCAATTTTATACTAGGAAGTCAACATTTAATTTAATGATCCATTGTTCACAATTGATTTATAAAAAAATTTTAATCCTTAAATTGTACATCAATATCCTATGACTCCAAATTTTATTTATCACTCTCTTTCGAGTCTGAAGAAAATGATTTAAGTTCCACAGACAGCACAGTCCCACTGACGTAACATTTAGTCGGAAGTCCTACACTCATATGAGAATTAAGAATAGCCAGTATCAAACTGGCCTGAAACCTGATTGTGTTCCTGGCTCAGGATACCTGTAGTAAATTTGTAAATCCACACGAAGACACAAAAATAAACTAGGGTGTGTATGTCATATAAAAAACTTTTCACAGTAGAGTAAAAACATTAAAATGTTACCAGATTTCAAACATATTATAGTGTTTTATCCAATTTGCTTTCAAAATGCCTGATTAACTGTGAATTAAATGCAAATAACTTCATGTAAGATTTTTTTTTTAACATTTGCCCAGCATTTCAAAATGGTTATGGAATTAATATAATTTTCAAAATGTCAAAGTATGCTATACATATTGCACTTTTCTGCTAGGCTGGGCTAGTATCTTTCATGGCAAGATACCACAGCTATTGAATAAAATACACTTTTAAATCAATAGGTACTTGATTAATTTCCCTGAAATTATCAACATCATTACCAAAATCTTCCAGGATTTTGTAAGATTTGATTCCTTAAATACAGTTTTAAAGTTTAACTTAAGGAGGGGAAAAAAACCCCTCATATATTTGACTTTTTATGTCCTTTTTTGGTCCTTCAATGACCAAAGAGAATTTTAAACAAATTATGCTTCATGTTTCCTGGCTTAATAAAAAGCTATAATTTCTATTATCCAAATTAAGAAAAATTATACTAATCAAAAGCTATTAATTTTCAAATGTCTATGTATGTCTGTCTGTAGGTCCCCTTAGAACCTTTCCAAACTTTTATAATCAAGAGAATTTAATCAATTATGTACTAGAATCAAATTAGGTAAGGAAAAACTTATTTTGCAAAAATAAAATCACTTCCCAATATGCTTGACAGAAACAAGCTATTCATTTTCATTTGTGTTCCATTGAAGGCATTACTGAAATCTGTCCAATGGTTTATTTCCAACTGGTCCACTATGGAATTCTTCGGAATGTTTTAAGATTGGCTGTAGCTAGAGTTCTGACTTCCATTTGGACCCTGCTCTCCTTCACTGTTCAAGTGGGGAAGAAAGAGATTTTACACTAGTTAAAAGACTCATTTTCAACACTCTGATAAGCCTACTAATTTTTAAAGTTAGTTAATCTGTGGTACAACTCTACAAAACAAAGACATTACTGATTGTAAGACACAGATGTGGAAAAATTAAAATCAAAAGACTAACATTTGGTTTTATGTTTTTATTCTTGTGTAACTTAATGCCCTCACACGTAACAAGCAGTCTGGAAGTTAGTGTCCACATACACTCAAAAAATTTAAATTGGGGTACGGGATTTCATTGTCATTACAGGTATCACTCAACATAGGGATTAGAGATTCTTCTGAGCAAATTTCCTATAAAATTAAATCTTACACATAAAATCTCATTCCTACTAATTATGAAAATCAAGAAGTGTTCTTCCAAAAAAAATTATTGTTCAAATGCATAACAAAATCATATGTAAATACAGCAAATCTTTATAAGTCAGAAAGAAATATGGTAATTTTCTGGAAAATGCCAAATATTTAAAACAATAACTAAAACTGAAAATACCAGTAACTGTGGCAATAGGATTATTGCCTTATCTTGTCCATCATCATCTTGCAGCTTCAGGCCCTGCTACTAGTGAGGAGTCACTCAAGGAATTTCTGCAAAAAATGCATCCAAAGGCAGCTGTTTGAATGACTGCCTTAAACAGCTCCTTGTATAAGTATTAATTTATTCCAAACAGTAACATTAACTTATCAGATCTACAAATCTATCTTAATGTTATATAACAATTATTTTTCTTAATAAATGATTAAGATTGGTAGCATTTCTTTATTTCCCTTCTGACTTTTTTTCCTTATCCCAAAAGATCTGATGTTCAGTGAGAACTGAGAACCACTGAACTAAATAGATGGATCTTATTAAAAAAAAAAAAAAAAACTAACACAACAAAAACGCCCTCTTAGCACAAGTGATTCCTATTTAGTAAAGTTGCATTACTGTGTGCGACGGATCTTCAGGTCACCTAAAAGCCAAAATCCTTTATTTGTTTTTACAATATGAGATCAATCATCTTCTAAGTTTTTAAAATGTGCTACTGAAATTTATAAAACAGCCAGTAGTGAAAAGAAAAGAAACTAGAGAATTCTTTATCCCTGAATTTCAGATGAACTTGCCTAGTTCTATTGTTTAAATTAAATGTACAGTATATAGCCATATGTTGAGGGATACCTGTAATAGACCTGCCATTGCATTAGGAAAAGCTACTAAATAGGTGATCAGATTAATGTATTTTTTTAAATGAGACATTCTCAATCTATCAAGTCACAAATTAAAAAAAAATATTAACGTGTGCCATGAAGTTTTAGAAGAAATTTTAAGAAAACAAAACAACATAATCTATGGAAAAATATGATAATGGGTATGAAATATATAATTAAATGAAATCAATAATTAAAGTCTACAAAGTACCTGTTTGGAGGAGGTTTTGGTTTCGGCATCTTACTAAGAATAGTTGCCATCTCTTTTCTCTCATCAAAATTCTTCCACTGCTCATATAGTTTTAAAATAACCCTGATTATTTCCAAAATCTAGAAAAAAATATTTGAAAAGTTCTCAGTGGCAATGTCAAGCAACATTTAGCACATAAAGAACACACATCACGTACCAGGCATCCCTCAGAAAACAGTGCAAAGACAGAGCCTCTGTCCTTCAGGTTCGATTAGATAATCCTGATGAATGTGAGAGCAGTATTTTTACCACCCTGCTATTTCGGCTTTTCCTCCAAGCCTCTTATCCTTTAATATCTATGCCCTGTCCATCCTTATCCATCTCTACAGTTGGTTTCCTTCTGTCTGCTGATAACCAAACCAAAATAGGGTATGCCATTATAAAGTCCACTCCTATAATACCAATTGTTTCAAACAACTTAATGAGAGGTAGTGCACAAAAGATGTTGTCTTGATTCTGTTAACTACTCTCCATGAGTTAAGGTGCTCAAAAAACTGGCAGCTACAAATCTATCATATCCAGTTTCCAAATTAGCCCTTTCTTCCTCCTCTGAGTAGACCTAACCTTGGACTGATTCTAATGCTATTAACATTTCAGCAGAAAAGATACAAAAGGCAGAAACCACTTTGCCAGGAGATAGGCCATGTTACAGAAGTTTACAGTAGAATTACAGTAGTCACTAGGGAGCTTTTAAAATAATCCTGGAAATTAGAGGCTGCTTTGCAACCAATCAAACCAAAAATGTACCTTTCTCTTTAAGCCTAAACTGAAAAAAGAAATACAACCTAAATAGTCAACATCAATTCTTCTCACCAAACATGTTTCTTAATTTTTTTTTTACCAAAAATGTTCTAAGCCTGGTGGACATCATAAGATTTTAGGCTCATGATAAGTAAATATGACATTAACTTTAAAATGTTAAAGTTTATATTCAACTAAAAGAATTTTAAAGAATACCTTCTCCATATCTACAGAAAGCTCAGCAAACCACTGTCTGGCATCTTTCTGCTGTACAACACAGGCTACATGTAGGCAAGCTGGAAAGAAAAAGAGAGACAAAGGCCCATGTTTAACTGAAAACATGGAATGTGTGGACTTAGAACTAAAGATAAGATTTTCAGTTAAAATTTTCATCGTATTTTCCAATATATTTTTTTTTAATTATATAGATTCATATACCAGTTCCTTTTCCCATCCCATCAATTTAATAGATTCCTGGACTATATTAAGGTTCTTGACATCTCCTGCTCCTCAATGTGTGCTAGCCACAGTGCAGTTGCCTTGAGAGTCAGGGCATGTTAGAGAGGAAAAAGTCCAATGAGGAAATTAGAGCAGGGAAATGGTCCCTGAACAGCCGTACAAAGTAGCGGTCAAAATGCACCCAGAAGTCAGTGTGACCAAGAAAACCCCCCAAAAACAAAAACAGCAGCCAATTAATATGCTGATAAATTTCAACAATATTGACTATGTTTATATATTTCAGTTAAAAGCAGTGTTGCCGGGGAGTGACGTCAGCATCATGGCGGAGTGAGATTCCCTCTTTGAATCTCTGCCCCCTACGACACAACAAAAACATCATTCACATTCCAACAGAGCTCAATCAAACACTACGAAGGACTTCTGAGAAACCCCTGCTGCCATACATCGGACGGTGGCGGCGCGGGAAGCCCAGGAGGACGGGAGGAGAGGTAGGAGGTTGTACTCCCCCTCCCCAATCGATCGGCAAAAACAGCGCGGTTCGCGGACAGAGGGGGGAGGGGCGGCCCACAGCGGGGAAAACTAGCGCCATCCAGGTGCTCTTACAGACTGTCGCGAGATCCCCACGGGGAAGCGACGACGGACTGTTTAGGGGGTGTAGCAAACACCCTAAGAGAGCCAGAAAGGAAACCCCCAGGTCAAGCAGGAGAAAGAGAGGACCCCTCCCCCCACACACCCAGCGTTTCAGCATAATCCCTCCGGGGGCTGCAGCCGCCTCAAAGCAAACCGCTCGCGATCTCCATCTAGTGGCAGCAGGGGGAAACTGCAGGACTAACTTTAATAATGAGGGGTAAAAATAAAGCCGTCCCCGTCGGATCCTTGCGAAAATATGTCAGGGCTACAGACCAAAAGGAAAATGACAAACACCCAGAAACCAACCCTGAAGGCACAGAATTTGATAACCTGAATGAGAGAGAATTCAAAATAGCTGTCATAAACAAGCTCAACGAAATACAAGAGAACACACAGAAACAAATCAACGAATTCAGGGATTATGTCACAAAAGAGATTGAAACCCTAAAGAAAAACCAATCAGAATTATTGGAGATGAAAAACAAAATCAACGAGATAGTGGAAAAAATGGAGTCTTTAAAGAGCAGAACTGACAATATGGAGGAACGAATTAGCACTATTGAGGATAGCCACGCAGAAATGCTCCTGGTAGAGGAGGAGAGAGAGCTAAGACTAAAAAGAAATGAAGAAATTCTTCGAGAAATATCAGACTCAATGAGGAAAAGCAACATAAGGATAATAGGTATTCCAGAAGGAGAAGAAAGAGAAAAAGGAGCAGAGAGTTTGTTCAAAGAAATAACAGCTGAGAACTTCCCCAACCTAGGGAACGAGAGGGAAATAACAGTGAATGAAATCAATAGATCACCTAAATATATAAACAGGAATAAAAAATCATCTCGCCACATAGTAGCAAACTTGAAGAATACCCGTGACAAGGAAATAATATTGAAGGCAGCTAAACAAAAAAACAAAATAACATACAAAGGAAACCCCATCAGGCTCTCAGCTGATTTCTCGACAGAAACTCTACAGGCTAGGAGAGACTGGAATGATATATTCAAAATCATGAAAGACAAAAACCTTCAGCCGAGAATACTTTATCCAGCAAAAATATCCTTCAAATACGATGGAGAAATAATAACTCTCCCTGATAAGCAAAAGCTAAGAGAGTTCGTCACCACAAGACCCCCACTACAAGAAATGCTCAAGAAGGCCCTTAGGCCTGAAAAAAAACAAATGAGAAAGGGGATACAAAGATTTCAGCAAGGAGAAAAGCAAGGAGACTAAACCAGAACAAAATACAATTGGAAAACATCAAAAATTAATTCAAGCTCATCACTGGAAACATACATTCATGACACAATCTGGAATAAAGAGATAACAAATAAGGAGGGGAAGAGGTAAGGGATTGAACTCACCCAGCCTCAGGAAAAAGGAGGCATCTGAAAATGTACTTTCTTATCCAGGAGATCGATTATATAAACCGCACGGTAACCACTAAACAAACAACCAGAAGAAAACCACACATGACAAATAAAGAGAAAACCAAGAGAATGAGCATGCAGAAATACCAAATTGAATTTGCAGTCCGAAACACAAGGGACAAGAAACAAAGGAAATGCAAAAGAACCAGAAGATGAACAATAAAATAGCGACATTAAACCCTCATATATCAATAATCACTCTAAATGTAAATGGATTGAATTCTCCAATCAAAAGACACAGAGTGGCGGGATGGATTAAAAACCAAGATCCAACAATCTGCTGCCTCCAGGAAACACATCTCAGCTCTAAAGACAAACACAGACTCAAAATAAAAGGATGGAAAACAATACTCCAAGCTAATGGCAAACAAAAGAAAGCAGGAGTAGCCATACTTATATCAGACAAAGTAGACTTCAAGATAAAAAAGGTAATGAGAGACAAAGAAGGGCAATATATAATGATAAAAGGGATACTTCACCAAGAAGACATAACACTTATAAATATCTATGCACCCAACACAGGAGCACCAAAGTACATAAAACAACTGCTAAAAAACCTTAAAGGAGATATTAACAATAACACAATAATAGTAGGGGATCTTAATACCCCCCTTACATCAATAGATAGATCATCCAGACAAAAAGTCAATAAGGAAATAATGGACTTAAATGAAAAACTAGACGCAATGAATTTAATAGATATATACAGAGCACTCCACCCAAAAAAAGCAGAGTACACATTCTTCTCAAGTGCACATGGAACATTCTCAAGGATAGACCATATATTAGGAAACAAGGCAAACCTCTATAAATTTAAGAAGATTGAAATCATTACAAGCATCTTTTCTGATCATAATGCTGTGAAACTAGAAATCAACTGCAAGGAAAAAACTAGGAAAGGGACAAAGATGTGGAGACTAAACAACATGCTACTGAACAACCAATGGGTCGTTGATGAAATTAAAGAAGAAATCAAAAGCTATCTGGAGACAAATGAAAAGGAAAATACACCATACCAACTCATATGGGATGCAGCAAAAGCAGTCCTGAGAGGGAAATTCATAGCAATACAAGCTCACCTTAACAAACAAGAAAAATCCCAAATAAATAACCTTAAATTGCAGCTAACAGAGTTGGAAAAAGAAGAACAGACAAAGCCCCGAATCAGCAGAAGGAGGGAAATAATAAAAATCAGAGCAGAAATAAATGAAATTGAAACCAAAAAAACAGTAGAAAGGATCAATGAAACAAAGAGCTGGTTCTTTGAGAAGATAAATAAAATTGACAAACCCTTAGCCAGACTCACTAAGAAAAAAAGGGAGAAGACTCAAATAAATAAAATTAGAAATGAAAGAGGAGAAATTACAACAGACACCACAGAAATACAAGGGATTACTAGGGAATACTATGAAAAACTTTACGCCAACAAATTGGACAACCTAGAGGAAATGGACAAATTCTTGGACGCGTACAACCTCCCAAAACTGAATCAAGAAGAAATAGAGAATCTGAACAGACCAATCACAAGTAAAGAGATTGAAACAGTAATCAAAAACCTCCCAAAAAATAAAAGCCCAGGACCAGATGGCTTCCCTGGAGAATTTTATCAAACGTTCAAAGAAGATTTAGCACCTATCCTTCTCAAACTAGTCCAAAAAATAGAGGAAGATAGAATACTTCCCAACACATTCTATGAGGCCGACATCCTCCTGATACCAAAGCCAGACAAGGACAATACAAAGAAGGAAAACTACAGGCCAATATCGCTGATGAACATAGACGCAAAAATCCTCAACAAAATATTGGCAAACCGAATACAGCAATACATCAAAAAGATCATACATCACGATCAAGTGGGATGTATACCAGGGACACAGGGATGGTTCAACATCCGCAAATCAATCAACGTGATACACCACATTAACAAAATGAAGAATAAAAACCACATGATCATCTCAATCGATGCAGAGAAGGCATTTGACAAGATCCAGCATCCATTTATGATAAAAACTCTCAACAAAATGGGTATAGAAGGAAAGTACCTCAACATAATAAGGGCCATATATGACAAACCTACAGCAAACATGCTACTCAATGGGGAAAAACTGAAAGCCATTCCTTTGAGGACAGGAACAAGACAAGGGTGCCCACTCTCACCGCTCTTATTCAACATAGTACTGGAAGTTCTGGCCAGAGCAATTAGGCAAGAAAAAGGAATAAAAGGACTCCAAATAGGCAATGAAGAAGTGAAACTCTCACTATTTGCAGACGACATGATCCTATACATAGAAAACCCCAAAAATTCCATTGGAAAGCTACTAGAAACAATCAACAATTACAGTAAAGTGGCAGGGTATAAAATCACCTTACAAAAATCAATTGCATTTCTATACACTAACGATGAAAAAACAGAAAGAGAACTCAAAAAGACAATCCCATTTACAATTGCAACAAAGAGAATAAAATATCTGGGAATAAATTTAACTAAGGAGGTCAAAGACCTATACAATGAAAACTATAAGACACTATTGAAAGAAATCGAGGAGGACATAAAGAAATGGAAAAATATTCCATGCACATGGATTGGAAGAATAAATATAGTTAAAATGTCCATTCTACCTAAAGCAATCTACAGATTCAATGCAATCCCAATCAGAATCCCAATGTCATTCTTCACGGTAATAGAACAAAAACTACTGAAATTCGTATGGGGCAACAAAAGAGCCCGAATAGCTAAAGCAATTCTGAAAAAAAAGAACAAAGCTGGAGGCATCACAATCCCTGATTTCAAAATATACTATAAAGCTACAGTAATCAAAACAGCATGGTACTGGTACCAGAATAGACACACAGATCAATGGAACAGAATTGAAAGCCCAGAAATAAAACCACACACCTATGGACAGCTAATCTTCGACAAAGGAGCGAAGAACATACAATGGAGAGAGGGAAGTCTCTTCAATAAATGGTGCTGGGAAAATTGGATAGCAACATGCAAAAGAATGAAAGTAGACCATCTCCTATCGCCATATACAAAAATCAATTCAAAATGGATCAAAGACCTGAAAGTGAGACCTGAAACTATAAAACTCCTGGAAGAAAATATAGGCAGTACCCTAATTGCGATTGGACATAAAGGGATCCTTTCAGATTCCATGTCTACCCGGACAAGGGAAACAAAAGAAAAAATAAACAAGTGGGACCTCATCAGACTAAAGAGCTTCTACAAGGCAAATGAAACCAGGATCAAAATGAATAAACAACCCACCAGCTGGGAGAAAATATTTGCAAATCGTTTGTCTGACAAGGGATTAATCTCAGTAATATACAAAGATCTCATACAACTGAGCAACAAAAAAACAAACAACCCGATCAAAAAATGGGCAGAGGATATGAACAGACATTTTTCCAAGGAAGAGATCCAGATGGCCAATAGACACATGAAAAGATGTTCAACATCACTAATCATCAGGGAAATGCAAATCAAAACTACACTGAGATATCACCTCACACCGGTTAGAATGGCTATAATCACAAAGACAAATAACAACAAATGCTGGAGAGGTTGTGGAGAAACGGGGACCCTCATTCACTGCTGGTGGGAATGCAAACTGGTGCAGCCTCTATGGAAAACAGTATGGAGAGTCCTCAAAAAATTAAAAATAGAAATACCGTATGATCCAGCAATACCACTCTTGGGCATCTACCCAATGGACGTGAAATCAACCATCACAAGAGGCATATGCACCCCTATGTTCATTGCAGCATTATTCACTATAGCCAAGAAGTGGAAGCAACCCAAGTGTCCCTCAACTGAAGATTGGTTAAAGAAGATGTGGTATATACATACAATGGAATACTACTCAGCCATAAGAAAAGACACAATTGTCCCATTTGCAACAACATGGAAGGACCTAGAGGGTATTATGTTAAGTGAAATAAGCCAGAGAGAGAAGGACAGACACTGCATGAACTCACTCATATATGGAATATAAGTGAACACACGGACAGAGAGAACTGATTGGTGGTTACCAAGGGGAAGGGGGGTGGGGGGGGCACAAGGGGGTGAAGGGTTACATCCACAAGGTGATGGACAAAAATGTACAACTAAAACCCCACAGTGTTATAAACTAAGACATCAATAAAAAAAAAAAAAAAAAAAAAGCAGTGTTGCCTCCGCTTTTTTAAGTTATTAGCACATGATCAAGTTGGGTGAAAACTGGGGACCCTAGTACAGAGTTCAGTGTTGTAATCAAATAGAGCTTAGAAAAAAGATGTAATGTACTATATACAATATAATTATATACATTATAAACAAAGATAATAAAAGAGCCCAAAGACAACAAGCTACATCATAACTTTGCCTAATGTAATTCCCACTCAGCAGCCTGGCTCACACCAGCTTGTTAAGAGTTATATCTCCTGGTCTGGTTACCCACGTGACTTTGCTAAGGATGACATTCTAGGCAAACAGCGACTCAAATGTGAACTGACATACTGGTTGCCACAACTCAAATGAAGCTATAAAGTAGGGCGCAGGTCCAGGAGGGACTGAGAGGCCAAACAACTGAAATTATAACAGGTAATTAAAATACAGTGGAAAAATGGCATGACAGGGGCATACACAGAGTAAACTGGAGACAAAGGAGACATCCTAAACCCAGACCGAGGTGATGTAGGGAGTTTAGGGGTGGGGAGGTGATATCCGAGCCAAGTCTTAAAAAAGGTGAAAGTGGAAGCAGAGAATGGTATGTATATAAATGGTAAAAAGAAGCTGTGGATTTTATCCAGAAATTGGGAGGAGCACTGAAAGATTTTAATTGGGGGACAAATCCTGCATTTTAAAAAGCTCTTTCTAGCTCAGGGTTTCTCAGCCTTAGCACTATGGACATTGTGGGTTGGACAATTTTTCGAGATTGCCTTGTGCACTGTCAGGTCCTCAGCAGCATCCCTGGCTCTACCTACTGGGTGCCAGTGGCAGCATCCCACTCCAGTTGTGACAACACATTGCCAAACATCCCCTGGGGAGCAAAATTATCCCTGATTGAGAACCACTAGCCTAGCTCAAGTGTGGAGGATAGACTGGCTCTCTGAAAACAGGGATGTGGAGGCCAATTAGCCAGTAAGAAGACTGCTATGGTAACCTGGATAGAAATGAGAAGATGGCTATGAGATTACTAAAGGACAATCGAGAGGAAGGCACATTAGGTATTGGTTACCAACTAGATGTAGGTATTGAGGGAGATAAAGAGCCTAACTGTTGGGCTTCCAAATAAGATAATTAATTAACACTATTCACCAAGCAAGCAAAGACACTAAAAAGAGCATATTTTTGGGCAAAGTGATGAGTTCAGTCCTGATCATGAGTCTGAGGTGCCAGTGAGATGCCAAGTGGAGTTATCTAAAAGGCAGATGGGTATAAAGAACTGCTCAACAAATTTCTTTGTTAAAGAAATTTAAATCTTTCAGCACATGAGAGAGAGCAGAAGCCACAAGCCTCAGAGACTACCCAGGAAGAACGAAGATAGCAGGGATGGCAAAAATGTGGCACATGGCCTGCTATTCCCTCCTTCCTACCCATGCAGAACCCAGCATTCTTTCTCACTAAACCCAGATGTCACTTCAGAATACTTCCAGATACAGTGCTTTCAGGGAGCCTCCAGTACTACAAAAGTATAGGTATAACCTATTTGCCACCCCTGATGTAGGAAGGCTGAGAAGCATTAACATTTTAAGGAATAATTGAAAAAAGAGAAACCAATGAAAATAAGTCTGGACTGGTAAGAGAATGGGGTGGGGGGAAATCAAGAGAATAAAGTCATGGAAATCAATAGAAGAAAGAAAGAGAACAAACTAACAAGCGCCTAACATATGGCAGGCATTATTTGGTGTTCTACAAGATATCTCATTTAATTCTTGTAACAACTCTGTGTGGAGTTATTAGTATCCCCTGCATTTTACAATTAAGGAAACAAACTCAGAAAGGCTAGATAATTTTCCCACAATTGTAAAGGAAGCAAAGTTTAAACCTAGGACGATCTGACTCCAAAGACTATGTTCTAACCCATTACAGTACTGCATTCCAGACAGTAGAATGGTAGCTAACTTCTCCTTCCAGCAAGGCATTCAGGACCACAGAGGCTCCTTTACTCAACCTCTGGGGACTTAATTGGGCTCAGAAAACAAAAGACAGGCCCAGTTATTTTATATAAGTTACAACTAATATTAGCAGGCTTACTTCTGAACTCTTCTCCCTGAACAAACAAAAATGTTCTATTCAGACATTGGTTACAATTATTTTAAATGATTAAAAAAAAAACTTACCAAAAAAGGGGGGTGGGGGGACAATAATCCTGATTTGTGACAGGTGCAGTTCATATTATTGAAAGTTCACATGCAAGGATTAGTCTATTACTTCATGGAACATAAAAACATAAAGTACAATAGGGTGAAATTTCTTTTAGGATGACCTAAATAGGTTTATAACAATTTAACTAATAAAGGTACACCACGCTTACATACCTAAAGCTATCATGAAAGGAGGATACAGTAGGCAAAGATCCGTTCTGTAGGTATCATTCACTATCCTCCTATAGAAATGTAAATAATATTATTACTGAAAGCAGAACTACCTCATATGATTGTACACTTGCCCCCAGAGAGGGCCACATTTCCCACCTTTGTACACATTTCTCTTTTATATTACTGAAGCACAGATATAAAGGTGAAAACATCAAGGGAAAAAGATGGATACTTGAATGTGACAATGAATAAGCATATTTTAATAAATAAAATTACAGCTAAATATATGTTAAGTTTTAAAACCTCAATAAATTATAATATAAAATAAACATTTTCCTAATTTTTCAAAAATTAGAAAATCAGATAGGAAACCAGAAATTATACAATGAATTAATATGTATGTTGAATACCACCAAAAAGTATTTCTGATTAGTTTAAAGATATCTTAATTTTTATGTAAACAGTCTGTTTTTCATAAGAATCAAATTTTAATGGAAACAGTTATCAAATAGATAATTTAAAGATCCTTATCATTTTAGCATTTATACCAATATAGTTTTTAAAATTCAACAAGCAGATATTTTACACAACATAAAATATCTTGGGGCACTAGTTTAATTACTTTAAAAATACTAAACTTCATATTTAGTTGTCAACCTTGCTAGCTAATAACATGTTACACTATGAATAACTTCTGTTCTAATTACCATGCAAGGGGAAGCAACATGTCTTCTTGGCCCATGTCCTGCACATACTGGAGCAAAGGTCTATAAGGATGATACACTATCAAGCAACAATCCTAGAAACAGTTTAAAAAATGTGTATGTATAAAAACAGATTTATTACAACACAAAAAACTTATCATTACCCAACTGATTTGTAATTGTGTATTTCAAAATGTATTTCTCTAACTCATGCTTGCTTCCCTCTTATTCTCTTAGGCAAGCAGTACAGCAGCCCTAAACTCTACTATAATAGTGAAGGCAGTGCTCTCTCTGGAATATACCTTGATAAATCGGTTGGCAGTCAGTCAGCATCCATTCCCTTAGAGACTCAAAGTGTCACATCTGCAACACACTGAAACCTCTTATTAGCCTACAAATCCGTAATTCCCACTGGAGGAGCAGAATTCTGCCAAAGACATAATCTATCTTTAAATAACACCACACACATACACAAGTTGTGCAAATAATTTACAGTGGTTTAATGTCTGGTTTGCTTGTAATCCTTTTATTATAGTTACTGTAGAACAGAAAAATGTTCCCATCCTAAGTAGGATATACAAACTATTTTACGGGCTTCCGAGAGGATATAGGTGATGATGCTACTGGGCAATATGATTTCACGATCATGTATCAATGGATGGTTTTAAAATGCACCTCCCTACAAATCATTTTTAATTCCTAACTTCACTAAATTTGAAAATAAGTTTTACTCGATTAATCACAAGGAAGAAATATACTTACCATTAATTCTAAAAGATAGAATTCACATTCTAATATCTGTTAAAAAAAGATTATACATGTCAACATGAAACCAAATTAAATGAATCTACTTAGTCTAACATTATAAATATCATAGTATTTTATCAAAAATTTTTACTAAAATTTTTTTAAATCAAGAAAATAAACATAGTAACTTATTAGAATGAACATATGCAATAAAAATTACTTTTTACTATTACACAATGCATGCAGTTATGATTATAAAGCATTTTAATCCTTATAAGGAAAAGCCAGCCTCATATCTTAACATTTATTTTTATTTAAAATATCCTGTATAAACTTCAGATTTTCCAACACATTTTCCACTCAACAAATGCAAAAATGCTATCATCTCCACTTAAAATGTTATTCTTGTTATCAGTAAATCAGTAAAAGGAAAGAATACTGAAAATGAAACAAAAAAATTCAATTTAAATTTCAAATATGGTTTTCATACTGTTTCATTATAATAATTCTCAACCACAGCTGCACATTCGTATCACGTAGGAGCTTTTAGGAAATACCAGTGCCTGGGCCCCAAGCCTGAAAATTGTGATTTAGTTGGTCTGGAGAGGCCCCGACATCAGTATTATTAAAAAGTTCCCAAGGTGATTTAATGGGCACCCAGGGTTGACAACTACTGCTATGAAGTATTTTTTTAAATGGTAGAAGCAATTTAGCTTTAATTTAGAACTAAAGTTTATGTTCTTGTAGTATTTGAAACTGCCATTTCTAGGAGAGTATTCAGTTGATTCTAATATAAAATGCAGATAGTTTATATACAGCTTTGACAAGTAGTTTTATTTTATACAATATACTTACATGGTTCATCCTATAAGGAAATTCCTTTGGAAAGGCATACGAAAATCTAGTTTTTACTGCAGAAAACAAAAAACAACTTAAACTGAGAAAATGGGAAAGTGAATTAACCCAAAATTTCTTTAACACAGTATAGAATATTAGAGGATATCAGAAGTAGGGCTAAATCATTTTTAGTACAAGCTCTTGGAGATGCTTAGGGACCCAGATTTTTTTTTTGTTTTCAGGTGAGGGGAAAGACTGACTGGCAGGAAGCCCTAGGCCCCCATCTATATTACAATTAGAGAGCTTCAGTTACAGGTTTAACATATTAAGAAAGGATTCTGCTACTTAAAAAATAAATAAGAGAATTGGAAAAACATAACTGGCTTTTATCATCTCTAAAATTTTCCCAGCTCTAGAATGGCATTGTTCTATTCTTCAGTAATTTAGCTCAGAAGGAACACGGATTGGATATGTGTTCACAAATATATATGTATATATTTGTAAACATATACATATAAATATTGTAAGGATAATACAACCAATAACTGTTAACAGTGGTTATCTCTGAGATTTAAGGATTTTTACTAATCTGTACTTTCTAAACTTTTTATAACAAATAGGTATTTCTTTATCAAAAGATGTTTTAACAAAAGCATGAATATATGTGCAAAGGTCTCTACGACTTTTTTTCAGACCACGCACAAACACAGTTACTACTCTTCTCAGTCACTAAAAAAGTGCAAATGAAAAAAATGTTAACTATCAATCCTCCATCTCCTCAAAATGGTATCAGTGTATACAACTTGAGTACTATTTGAGAAAACTGACCTACAACTAGGATATACAACTATGTACTGGGGCTTTGGGGAGTTAAAAGAAAAAAGAGGAAGATTGGCAACAGATGTTAGCTCAGGGTCAATCTTCCTCAAAAATAAATAAATAAATAACAAAAATAAAATAAAAAAAGAAAACTGTATTCAAGTCATGATGAGACATTTCATTCAACCAAATGACTACTGACAGGTTCTAAAGGATCTGTTCTTCGATCCCTGCCACTTGTACAAAGCCCAAGTGACCTCAATGAGATTAAAACGAATTTCATTTATTCTATGTACTGTATTTTCAAAAAGTTTTATTTCATCAATTGAGTATCCTGACAGCTAATTCAGATAGGTAACATCTGCCAAGATTTGAAACCTCAACCCATTTAAACTTGATATTAGGAAATTTCTGCTTAATCTTTCCTTTCCCCTATCCTTTAGATAATCTATTAAGGTTTCTGAGTTTTACAAATCCTTTTGATGTAAACAAGATGTAAAGTGTACAAGTAAAACAGGCACTTATAATGGTAACCAATCAACAAGGTAGAGTTATCTGTACATAAAACAAATCTACATCCCTCACTCCTGGACCTCGACACCTAAACTACTGAAATTAGATTTACCTGAGGCTGTCAAAGTCTCTCCTACTCCATGATAAAATCACTCTGCATTTTGATTTTCTATCTTCTAATGCTTTTCTTCTGAGTTGGAAGAAAATGAACCCTTTTTCCCTGTTGCTACCCCTATCACTGTGCATTTGCTTTCATCTACTCAATTGATAGTTCCTCCTATTTTTTGCACCTTTAACCATTCCTCCTCCAATAAATCTGTTCCATCACATACTAATATGCTCAAATGTCCCTTAAAAAAACAAAACCTCTATCAAATTATATTCCTCTGTCTTTTTCAACTAGACTTTACTTTTTAGAAGAGTTTTAAATTTAGAAAAAACTGAGAAGATAATAGAGTTCCCATATACTCCCTATTATGGATTGAATGCTGTATCCTCCAAAATTTGTATGTTGAACTGCATGTGACGGTATTTGGAAGTGGGGCCTTTGGGAGTTAATTAGGTTTATATAAGGTCATGAAGGTGGAGCCCCCATTATGGGATTAGTGTACATATAAGAAGAGGAAGAGAGACCAGAGATCACTCTCTCTCTGCCATGGGAGAACTCAACGTGAGGAGGAAGCTGTCTGCAAGCCAGGAAACAAATCATGGCCAATCAAGGCAGGCACTTTCACCTTGGACTTCCCAGCCTCCAGAACTGTGAGAAATAAATGTCTGTTGTTTAAGACACCCAGTCGATGATATTTTGTTATAGCAACTAAAGCAGACTAAGAAACCCCCTCACCCAGTTTCCCGTTATTAACGTCTTACATTATTATGGTACATTTGTTATCATTATGAACCAATATAGATACATTATTATTAACTAAAGTCCATAGTTTATTCAGATCTCCTTAGTTTTTAACCTAATGTCCTTTTTCTATTCCAGGCTCTTCCAGGATACCATGTTACATTTACTTGTCATGTCTCCTTAGATTCTGCTAGGCTGTGACAGTTTTCCAGACATTCCTTGTTTTTAATGATTTTCAGTTTTTAGGAGGACTGGTCAAGTATTTTATAGGTTAACCTTCTACTGAAATTTGTCTGCTGTTTATCTAATGGTCAGACTGGGGTTTGGGGTTTTTGGAAGGAAGACTACAGAGATAAAGTCCCACTTCATTATATCGCATCAAAGGTAAAGACGTGATTTATCACTGTTGATATTGACCTCAATCACCTGGCTGAAGTAGTGTTTGTCAGGCTTTTCTACTGTAAAGTTATTCCCACCCCACCACCCTTTTCATAATGTACACACTAGAAGGAAGTTAACACCTAAGGGAAATTTATGCTTTCCCTACTTGAGCGTAAAGTTAGCTACATAAATTATTTGAAATTCTTCTGCACAGGAGATTCGTCTCTTCTCTCCCATTTATTTATTCCATCATTTATTTATATCAGTATGGATTCATGGATATTTAATTTTATCCTTTGGGTTATAATCCAATACTTTTTAAATTTTGTTGCTAAAATTCTTCCAACTTTGGCCATTGAGAGCTCTTTTAGTTGGCTCTTGTGTCCCTTTGACATATCCCCATTACCACAGGGTTTTTTTTTTCTGAGTACTTCCTTACTTATTGGCACTATAAGTTGCTCCAGGTCCATCTTGTATTATTTCCTGCCCCAGTCCTAGAATCAGCCATTTCTCCAAGGAACCCAGTTCCTTTTACTAGAGAATAGTAAGAGAAACAAAGAGTAAATTTAATTCTTTTCAGAACCTGCTTATTCTCATCTTCTGGTACCATCTTCACCCCCTCAATGCCCAGACATGAAACTTCAAAAATCACTTTTGACTCTACTTAAATCCTTTCTTTTCAAAAGTCCTGATGATTCTATCATTCAAATGTAGCCTGCTGGTTCTCCATGGTGGTTGCCAAAACATTATTTTAAGCCTTCATTAGTGCTCACCTGGATTACTTCAAAAAATTCTTTTCCATCTTAAACCTCTTAGCTTTTATTTCTAACAGCACCCTGTGGTGACAGCACTCACTACAGTCTATAAATACAGTTTGAAATAAAACTATTTCAGAGGTTTCTTGGGGGGGGGGTGTTTTTAAATTGTGGTAAAAACACACATCACATAAAATTTACCATCTGTAACCATTTTTAAGTATACAGTTCAGTAGTATTAAGTACATTCACACTGTCGTGCAACCATCACCATAGTCCATCTTCAGAACTCTTTTCATCTTGCAAAACGGAAACTGTATACCCATTAAACAATAACTCACCATTTCCCCCTCCCTCTAGCCCCTGGGAGCCACCATTCTACTTTCTATCTCTATTAATTTGATTAAACTAGGTATCTATATAAGTGGATCATATAGTATTTATCTTTTTATGACTGGCTTATTTCATTTATCATAATGTCCTCAAGGTTAATCTGTGTTGAAACATGTGAAAACTGTCAAAATTTGTCTGTCTACTTCAACTCACATTCTCCTCCAATTCATCTTACATAATTCTGCCAGATTCACCTTCCTAATGCACAATTCTGGCATCACCCTCATGTTGAAAAATAAAGCTCTCAAAGGTACCACCACTGTCAACCGAACAAATTACAGAGTCCTCACTGAAGGCCCTCTATTATCTGGCCTTAGCCAAGCAGGGCTTTTCCCCACTATTTCCTTACTCACCACTCACTTAATGTAACTCATCAGCTCTCCCTATTTTTGACCAAACTGTTCAATGTTCCTAGACTGTCTTTCTCCTACCCTTCCCCAGGTTCAAATTCTATCCTTCTTCACCGAATTTTATTTAAGCCTTTCTGGATTCATCTAACAAATAATCTTTTCCCACTCAAAACATTCACTGCATTCTCTGTAACTCTCTTATACCACTTATTTTCTTCTGTATCAATATTTGTATGTGCATGTCTTTTCTTGTCCTTAAATTCCTTGTGTTTATCTTTGTATCCACTACTGCATCCAGTGTGGTGTTTTCCAGTGATAATGTTGCTGTTGATGATGATAATGATAGTCACCACTGAAGTTTACTGAATATTATGGACTGAACTGTGTCTCCCCCCCCACCCCAAATTCATACACTGAAACCCTAACCTGCAATGTTACTATATTTGGAGACAGGGCCTTTAAAGAGGTAATTAACATTAAATGAGGTCATAAGGATAGGGCCCTAATTCTATAGGACTGGTGTCCTTATAAGAGTAAGAGACACTAGGGGTACATATGCACAGAGAAAGGGCCCTGTGAAGATACAGCAGGAAGGCAGCCATCTGCAAGCCAGAGAGAGAGGCTTCAGGAGAAACTAATTTGTTGACACCTTGATCTTGGACTTCCAGCTTCCCAAACTGAGAAAATAAATTTCTGTTGTGTAAACCACCCAGTCTCTGGCATCTTGTTATGGCAGCCCTAGCAAACTAATATGCTGAGCAAGGCACTGTTCCAAGAGCTTTATCAATTTTAACTCATTTGATCCTCATAGGGTTGTTACCCTGTGACATAGATATTAATAGCCTCATCTTGCAGATGAGGAAACTGAGACACACAGAGGTTATATTTTGCTTAATTTGTCACGTAGAAAGCACTAGAGCTGAAATTTGAAACCTAAGCTGTCTGAGCCTATATAATACACTAGACAATTTATGAAATAAATAGAAGAGTCTACTATAAAAGTTTCCTATTCATTGGTAACCAAACACTCTTATTAATGTACCTTTAAGCATTTGCATGAAAGATATAAACAAACAAACCTTGGTAATAGGTTGTTTTATATTTTTAAAAATATACACCTTCTAAAGATCTTAGAAAAACAGAATAACATAAGAAGAAAATAAGGCACCTATAATCTACTACTCAGAGATGAGCACTGCTAACATTCTGGTAGATTTCCTTCTTTCCAGAGGGCAATTCAATACTTCATTAATGTGATATATTTGGTATGTTAAAGTTAAGGCAAAGCTGATTATTACTCTTCTATCCTTAAAAGATTAAGATATGACATGGAAAAGACTGAATTAGATTATTACACTCTTCTCAGAAAAGGAAATGATCCCAAAACATGAAAATCAGTCAGGCTCAGAGACCTAAAACCACAAAAGCCTTCTTCTGCCTCTTCTGTGTAAGATTACAGAAGTAAAAAAAATTAATCTGAATAATCTTTTGTTAGGTGATGCCTTTTTGCTTAACCTATGAAGATGGAGCACAGCATAATGTTAATAGCTGTGTACAATACCTTACAATGGCTACTTTACAATGTTATTTCCTTTAATATTGTGACTCACAGGCAGCTAAACTCCATCTTTTTAGATAAAGAACTAACACCAAAAGGTAAAGTGACGCGGTCAAGGTTATGCACCTGCAGCTTAAAGAGAACTGGAGTTAAGAATCAGCTCTACTGACTACAGAGTCAGCATTTTTTTCTGCACCATGCTTTTCAATATGGAGGGAATATAGATAATTCCCATCAAAGACATACATTACAGTTGCTAAAAAAATAGCTTACTCCACCCATAAGAATGACACAATAGCTAGTCATTAGGAAGCAATCAAATATAATAAAATAGGGAAATGAATTTTTCTTTATCCTTATTATAAAATTAAGAGCCACTGAGTTGTTGTTGGATCCATAGGTACCATCCATTTTTAACATTAAAAATCATGTCTTAGAGATAACACTATCAATGGTTTAAAAAATTTTTTATTTTTAGTCATAATACACTAGCCATAAAGGTGTCCTCGGGAGATTTAATAAACCCAACTAATCTCTCAGAGAGGTCTCATAAACTGAAAAACATATACATCCTATGAAGCTTTCTTTAGAAGTACAAGCTTAAAGCAGGATATACTTTTTGTACTTATTTGCACTTACATACAGAAGTAGCAGCAGAAATCAATCTTGTATTTGAGACTACTCCAAATTCCTAGAGAAAGAAAAGAATTGCAAGAATAAATAGTAAGTACACTTCCTATTCAATTGAACCTGGACTAATAAACAGGTACTTCATGCCGTTTAATAATAAAACAGTTGAATCTCTGAAGAAGATAAACTTTAACATCACCAAAAGAACTCAAAAGACCATATAAACAATTAGTTTTCTTTTCAGAACAGGGAGACAAGATGATACAGTGTAAGACTTCCAATGTCAGTTCTCATTTCCCTCTTTGAACTTAATATACCACCATTGTAAAAATAACTAAAATTTATCAAGTGATGCACCTTACAGGTGATGCACATATAGTGTCTCATTTAATTTGTTTAACCTCATAAGAGTCCTAAAGCCTTCACATCATTTTAAAACACAAAAATCAAGAATTGGTTCCTTATCCAACAAAAGAAACTAAACTAAATCTATCAATATCTATTGATATTGAAGGTATGTATTCAAATATCTTCAACCTACATCCCTATCCTGTGGGGGGGGGGGGCGCGCCACATATGTGCATAAATTTATATTTAAACCTCAAACTGTAATAACTGAAACTAAAAATTAAATGCCCGAGACATCTTAAATGCCATTTCTATACAATTCCCATACAACTGGAAAAACACAGAAAGATTTGGTCATAGTTAAAGATAAAAAAATAATAATGCTATAACCAAATATGAAAGAATACATTGTTTTTTCCAGGAATAATTCTTCATCCAAAATTCTTTTTTTTTCCCTCCCCAAAGCCCCAGTACATAATTGTACATTCTAGTTGTAAGTTCTTCTAGTTCTTCTATGTGAGCCGCCACCACTGGATAGCTACTGACAGATGAGTGGTGTGGTTCCACGCTGGGGAACTGAACCCCGGCAGACGAGGTGGAACGCACCAAACTTTAACCACTAGGCCATCAGGGCTGGCTCTATCCAAAATTCTTAAAGCGAAAACTTTCACTCAGTAAAGCATAAAAGAGGGTTCTACTCAGTAAATCATATAACAAAAGATATTTAACAAACAAGACAAATTAAAAGCCCAATTTAGAGCCCAGCCAGGTGGTGTAGTGGTTAAGTTCGCGTGCTCTGTTTTGGGGGCCTGGGGTTCAGGAGTTCGGATCCCAGGCACGGACCTACACACCACTCATTAAGCCATACTGTGGTGGCATCCCACATACAAAATAGAAGAAGACTGGCACAGATGTTAGCTCAGGGACAATCTTCCTCAAGCAAAAAGAGGAAGATTGGCAACACATGTTAACTCAGGGCCAATCTTCCTCACCAGAAAAAAAAAAAAGCCCAACTTAATCTACAAAAGTAGATTATAAAGACTTTGTCTTGGTTTCCCATACTGGTTGTGCAAAAGATACATAAAATTACATGGTGATATCTGGAAAAACCACTCCATAATACGGGCCTTTTATAAACACTTTCTTTTTCATTAAAAAACTTAACAAGAACAACAGAGCTGGATCTGCCTCCTTAAACTACCACTTAAAATTTAAAACCCATAAACCTCTAGAAAGCTTTTCTTAATATTATTTCTAATAGAGTCAACTCTCATTTTAAGTAATAGTTGGGAAAGACGTCATGGATAATCCTAAATAATGGCCAAAACAAAACTATATCAAAACAAGTAACAAAAGGAATGTAAACTTACTAGGTTTAGATTACATTCAATATTCAAGAATACAATTACTATTCTAAAGACATCATCCAAAATTTGAAACATAATATAAAAGTTTCATAACACTCAAGACTGCATTGATTAGTTATGAAAACCAGCCAGTATCTGCTGTAATTGTCCGAATTTTGGCTGAGCTCTCTTGAAAATACTGAAAAGGTAAATAAACTGAGCAGAGATTTGGTCTCAGCTGCAAGTTCCAATCTCTCTTCTCTCTCCCTTGCCTAATTTCTCTACCCTCCCTACCCAAAATACTCCTCATTAGAATCTATATAGCTATAGCCACCCCTAATCCTTGCTTTTCCTATGGCTTGGAAGGCAAGCCAATCATCAGGAGGCGGGGAGGGAAGACAGTAGGACATAGGAAGCATATGGAGGAGAAGAGGGACAGTCTCAGGACATAGCAGACAAGCTGTGGCACTTATGGAAGACTACTTAGTGCCAAACAATAAATGTCTTAAAAGCAGGAGAACAAAGCAGTCAAGAGCATGGGATTAGGAGCTAGACCCAGGGTTCAAATACTGGCTCTGCCACTTACCAGTTCTATGGTCTTAGGCAAGTTTCTTAATCTCTGTGCCTCAGTTTCCTCATTTATAACATGAGAATATTACTATTATATATCTCATAGTTTGTTATGAGAATTAAGTCAGTTATATTAGTAAAAAGACTAAGAATAGCTCTTGGTACTCAGTAAGTGCTAGATAAGTGTTAAATAAATATATAAAATAAACATGTATATATTTTGTATAAATTTAAATATTTAGCATAAATCACCATCTGTTATTATTATTTTTACACAGGTAATGTGAAAACTGGGGCAGATTACCCAGTGCACATTGACTATACTTTGATGAAGAACAGAAAATTATTTCATACCTCCACTTTGGATGCCAAAAACACACATGTAGGAGCCATTAATACAGGATCTATACTTTTCAGAGAATATCTAAAATATGATAAACAAAGTTAAATGTCGTTCATATAGAAAACACACAAGATAACTCTATGGCAAACACATGATTCAGTTATACTAAGGTTTATAAACATCAGGTAAGAATTTCAAATAGGCATAAAATAGTCCCAAAATAAAACAGCCCTACCTGGCATAGAATCTCTTGAAATAGACTGTAGCAGTGGCAATAACTTGTTGTCTTAATTTAAGATGTTCACCTAATGCTTGGATAACTAAAAGGAAAATAATAAAGTTTTAAATATATCTTCTGGTATCATTACAATATTAACACTGAACAATAATTTCCATGTGGTTAAATCATGACTGTATTCATTTTTAACAAAGAGAAAAACCTACACATGCTATAAAGCTCTACTTGGATCACAGTGGTCTAACATGAGACTTTGCAAATTTGTTAAAAAATATATAGGTATGCATAAACAACAACTAGAAATTGCCCCATAGCAAAAATTATTCTTGCATTAAGGAGGCTGAATGATAGGTACTTCCCCTCTATTTTCTAAGTATTTTCAATGCTTTTCATATTATCTTGAGAATAAATAAGAATAAAAAGAAAATATCAGACACCTATCAAACTCATTATAATTACTGCTTTATAAAGTTTATTAAAAATATGCATAATGAATCCTCAAAACAACAGAGAAGTAGGATTGCAGAAGAGTGAACAGACGGTTAGAAAGATCATGTGACAAAGCTACCATGTGGCAAAGAAAGGATCTGCTGACTCTAAACCCCTTTCCCTCCAAAGCAAACTTGTAAGATAGGAATGACCAATACCGGATGTCAATCCAAAGAATCATTTACCCTCAAAGTACTTTGCTTTAGCCAGTCTTACACTGTGTTTAACAATGCATTATAAAGGCTTAGAGAGATAATTAACACAGTCAAATTGTCTTGAGTGTCTCTGACATATAAGATTCACAAAGATTACTTAAAAAGAAAGATAAATGACATAAATTGTAAAAAGAATACATGTGTAAGTAAAAATGTTGAGTAGGGACTAAAACAGTTCATCAAAAATTACTATAAAAAATATTTTAATTCAGAGGTAACCAACTGTACCATTTCAAGCAATTTAAAAAAGTTTACCATTTGTAAAAAATATTTGTAATTTCCAATACTCTTCTTCTGAGAGAAACTTTAAGTCCTTTTGGCGTTCCTTCAACAGATCTTGTTTATCCAAAATCCATTGCAAACTAGAAGAAGCAAAGATTTTAAGACATGCTATAGAAAATCAACTAACAAAGTAACAGAAAACATTCTAAGATTGAACAGGTTGTTAACATTCCGAGAAGTACAAAATACAAGTAACCTTGAAAAACAGTATTTTTCACATTTCTTGAAACTCTGACAGACTTATCTCACTAATAAATGTAAATATGCCCTGCAAAAATTCTGCTCTGATCTTTTCTCTCTTCCTTCTCAGTCTCTCTCTCACTAGTTTATACTGTATTTCTTTGATTCTAAGACTCGGATATCAAGATGCATCTTACAGAGAACAGATTGGTGGTTACCAGAGGGGAAGAGGGTGGGGAGGGGGGAGGGGGCAAAAGGGGCACATGTGTATGGTGACTGATGGAAACTAGACTTTTGGTGGTAAACATGATGCAGTCTATACAGAAGCTGAAATATAATAACGTAGACCTGATATTTAAAATATTATAAACCAATGGGACCTCAGTAAAATAACTTTTTAAAAAGTATGCATCTAACAATCAGTGATGCCTTAGCAACTTAACTGGCAGTATGTTTACTCTTTCTTAGTGATACATAAAATAATGGTGAAATTATTTGGTACCAATTGATGGTACCTTAGATTTAGATTTGATAAAGTATACCTCTTCTGTTTTTCATGAGTAACTAATTTCCCTAAGTCACAAATTCCAATCATGTTAAAAGCTATTTCAGAATTTATAACACTGCCTCCCTCTCCTGCCTAGTCTAGTCTATTTTTAACCAGAGATATGAAATTGACATGACCCAAAAAAACTATTCTGCAACAGGCTTTTGTCACTCAGTATGTACTGGAAGTCTTTTTATGTCAATGAATTTGTTATTCAGCACCCTTTTAAACTGCTGCACAGCATTATGGATGGATCGTTATTTAGTTAATCCCTATTGAGAGGCATGTAGGTTACCATTTCTTCACTATTACAAGTAATGCTTTAATGAATATCTTTGGAATTCATCCTTGTATATTTGAGTAATAATATATTTGGAATAATTTCCTAGAAGTAGAACTGATGGATCAGTTTTTGTGTTTTTTTTGAGGAAGATGCCCCCGAGCTAACATCTGTCGTCAATCTTCCTCTGTTTTCTTTTCTCTCCCCAAAGACCCAGTACATAGTTGTATATCGTACTTGTAGGTCCTTATAGTTCCTCTATGTGGGATGCCGCCTCAGCATGGCTTGATGAGCAGTGAGTAGATCCACACCCAGGATCCAAACCAGCTAACCCCGGGTCGCTGAAGCAGAAGGCGCCAACTTAACTGCGAGGCCATCTGGCGGCCCCTGATGGATCAGTTTTGCTGGTAACTTTGATATACATTGTCAGTTTGTCTTCCATAAAAGTCAAACCAATTTCCATTCCTATTAACAGTACATGAGCACATCTTAAAATATTTAACCCCATGGGTTACTGCCAATCTTTTAAATACTTTACAACTTAAAGGCAAAGTAGTATCTGTGGTTTGTTTTCTCTTTTTTAAATTTACTTCTGAGGTTAAACATTTTTCCATGCCTTTATTGGCCAAATATAGTTCTTTTGTACACTAATATGTACAAAATTCTAATACGACCATTTTTCTAATGGAATGGTCATCTTTTAATGATTAAGAGATTCTTCTGATCTAAAATTTGTATATATGCATAGTAAATCATTTCTCTGCCAAATATGCTACAAACATTTCTGAAGTTTAGCATGATCTCTCAATATTTAATTATTTGTAATACAGAAATCTGAATCATCTATTTATTAAAATCTACCCATATTTTACTTTGATTTTATGCTTGTCACACATGGGAAGGCCTTCCCTGACACAAAATGATAAAAAAGAATATTCACTTGTTTTCTAATACCCACCTCTCAGGCTTTGTTCTTTCAATTTGTGATCCATCTGGAATTTATTTTGGTACAGGATGTAAAGAAGAGATCCAGCTAAATGTTTTGTCAAATGGTTATCCAAATGTTGCCAAGTATCTACTGACGGATAATTCTATCATTATATTTGGATCTTCTTTATAATTTCCTATTTTTAACTTGTTTTTCTTATTCCTATGCCATGCTATTTTAAAACATATAAAATTAAATAATTAAAATCTGGTATGGAAAATACCCCCTTGCTACTATTCAGAAATTTTCTGGCTATTCTGTTACAATCTAAGACCTGAATTTTAGAATCATTCATCAAGCCCCCAAACAGGAAATCCATTCAAAATTTTGTTTCGGATTGCATTAAATTTAAAGATCAATATCAGGAGATCTAATACCTTTACAATGCTACAATTCAAACTTCATTTATTAAAATCTTTATCTTCTACTATAGAATTTAAAAATTTTCTTCCATTAGGTTCTGTACATTTCTTAAGTTTACTTTTGAGTATTTAATATTTTCTATTGCTACTGTAAATTATATTTTTCTATCAATTATTTAAAAGAAAGCTTTCTATTTTTACATTTTGTAACTGATCACCTTTTTAAACCTTTATTATTTCTAACAACTTTTCAATGAACTGAATTTTCTAGTCAATTTTATCTCCACATATTGTTAATTTTGTCATTCTTTTTATATCTCATTCTCCTATCAACTGCATTGAGCAGCATAATAAGAACAATGTTAAAGAGGCACCCGAATTTTCCTAATGTTTCACCATCAAATATCTCTTATTGCTTTGATATGTTTTTATCATGTTAAGAAAGCATCCTATTTCTGTTTTAGTAAGAGCTTTAGTCAACAGATGTTGAATTTTATTAAATTATCTTTTTGGTGCCTTCACTACTTATTAACAGATTTCCCAATATTGACTATACTTCTACAATAAAATCACTGTCATTTTTTATACTTTTAATGTAATGCTGGACTCCATTTGGTAATACTTTATGATGTTTGCATCATTATTCTTCAAACTGTTTTTAGTGCTACCTTTGCTAGATTTCATGAATGTTATCATGACTTCATAAAGAGAACTTGGAGAGCTTTCTTTCTGTGTGAACTGGAACAATTTCAATAGCAGATTTGCTTGAAAAGTGGGAAAAAATTTACCCATGAAATAACATGGACCCAGAGCATTTTTTAAGGAGTAGCTCTCTGTTAACTTTCTGAATTCATTTTGGCTTTCAAATTTATTACCACAGAAATAACCCAAAGGCACATCTGGGTTTATTCACTTTTCTCATTCCTAATTTTGTACTTTTGTATCATTCCTTTTTACCTTAATTCAGCTAGTAGTAGTTTCATCTTCTGTTTTGGTTTTCCCTTCCAAAGAACTAGTTCTTTGTAACTTCTGACAATTTTTTTTCCTTTTAATACATTACTATCAGTGTTACCTTTATTAAGTCTTTCTGTTTTTCTTAGGTTTATTGCACTGTTTCCTTTTTAATACTCTTAAGTAGAATATTTGACTTATTTTTATTCTTTCTCAGTTATTCAGGATGTTAATTTTCTTATAAATTTGGCTTTGGCTACAACCCCACAGACATGGATATGTACAGATCTCATTATGTTAGTTCCTAGTTATTATGTAACTGTTATTTTCAGTTACCTCTTTGATACAACAAAGTAGCCAGAGTTAGTTTTGTAGTTTTTATTTTTGTTACCTGTTGGTTAAATCACTCAGTCAACCAGCAAGTATTTAGCACCCTTCTAGTTTTAGTGCATCTTGGTCAAAGAATGTGTTGTGTTCTACTTCAACTTTCTGGAAAATATTGTGATTCACTCTGTTCCAGAATTATTATTAATTTCATCTCTACAGTCATTTTATGTTTTTAAAAAGATAAATTTCATGTAGTATGGAGGATAAACCAAGAAGACTTATAAATACTGCATTTCATCAAATTTAAGATTACACTGATTGTAAGATTCATCATTTTTTCATGTGCTAAGAAAAAAGATTGCCATGTTGATTTCAGAAATGTTAAAATGAGCAACTTAAAGCCATGAAATACAACATATTTCATGTCAATTTTCCCCTTTCACCAAAATCACCTAACACAATGGCTTTCAAAATCTTTTTGTTTGCTTTTCCAGAACTGTCTTGTCCTTCATACTTGTTAACCTTTGAAGATCATACACTCCATGATTCTCAAGGGATTTGAGTAGGGCAAAGGGGCCCCTTTCTCCAGGACTATTTGAATTGGGAAGCAAGGACAGTTTCAAAAAAGCACACTGAATATTATAATAATCTTATATTTGAAAAGTGAAAAAACAATTGCTTTTATAAAGTAGATCCTGCCCCCCTTTTGATAAGCATTCTCATTATGCCAACAGTAAATGAAAGCATAATGAGAACACTTATCAAAAGGGGGGCAGGATTTCTTTTTTTTTAGAAAACTGAAAACGGCTATAACTTCTGGCAATCAACAGCTAGCTACCTGTTAATTCTCTCAGCTTCTTTCAAAGTTTATCAGCATATCTCTTCTCCCCTACCTAAATTTTCTGTATTTTAATTTTGCCCAAGCAAATATTTCAATGAGTGAAAACAGTGTAAAACAAAAATATGATCAGAAGTAAAGCTTCTATAGCATTTACTCTCCACAGAATCACTTTACAGCAAAATGAAACCTGCTTTTCTAAAAATAGGTTTCCAAGCCCATTTTTTTTCATGCAAAGGGCTAAAAAAAAAAAAAAAAGAATAATAGAAATCCATTCTCTTCACAGAATCAAAATTTTAGTTACTAATGATCTCATCATTAAAAATTATTTAGAGTGTGGTATCATCTTTATCAGATTCTGTTCATCTTTCAACTGTACAGAGGAAAGCCCAGTCCCATCACCCACCTTCCTGCCTGCTTAAACAAATACATTTAGGGGATAATGTTTTTAATATTACTCTAGCTCTTCCATGGGCACCGACAGAAACAAAAGCTTATTCATGAAAAAGGTTAAAGAAATCGGCAAAGTCACTGCAAAATACGCTTTTAAAATAAAATATAAGGCACAGACTAACAAAATGGATAAATTCTGAGAGCACCTGCCCCAGACCTTACCAACGTAAAACTCCATGGAGGCATAAGGTAGTGGCAGAAAGCGGTTAGCGAGCAGAACAAGCCTGACTCCCTCTCCCCGGAATGACATCAAATCCACTCAAGGTAGAGGGTGAATGACAAAGGACTACGATGCCGATCCCCCGAAGAGATCCCAGGCTAGAGCGAACCACAACTGTCCTGAAGAGCCAGCCTCACAGTCCTGAACTGTGTCACACTTCCCAGACCTGTGCCCACCCCGTCCCACCACCCCCCCTCCAGGCCTAGCTAACCCGAGAATCCGAAGTTCAACTCCCGAACCCTCTTCCCCGACCCTTCCCGCTCACAGATCTTTCCCCCCGAAGCCCCGCCAGGGGGCTCGGAGAGGGCAATCGCCAGAGACAAGCGCATCCCGCTTCCGGCCGCCGCCGCCTCCCGAGAGACCCCGCGGCGCTCGGGACAGGGGCCGGGATCCAGGCCAAGGGGAGTCGCAGGCCCCGTCCTCAGCGCCCCCCAAAGAGCCAGCCCCGGGCGAGAAGACGGAAGACCACACTTACTAATGGGAGCTCTGCCAAAAGTTCCCTGCCATGGAACACAGCCTGCCCTGATAAAAAAGCACCAGCCGGCGGAGTGGCCCGCGGAGCGACCATAGACCCAGCCCGCCCGGTAACCGCGCTCCTCGATCTGATCTGCTCGGCTCCGCTCCGCGGCGGCGACGGTGAGAGGAAGAGGATGGCACCGTATTCTCCTCGACGCCGGCCGGCAACACTTGACTGCGTAAACCCGTTCCTATGGATAAAAGTTCCGCCCTCCCCGCGCCCTCTCCGCCTCCCGGGGTAGCGGAGGAAGCCGGCGGGGAGGAGACAGCTTGTGGGCGCACTGAGCTAGGAGACGAGAACTGGTGCTCCCGAAGGCGGTCGGGAGGCTCTCGCGAGAGCTTCGCGCCAATTCCGGCCTACAGCCCGCCCCGCTCGGTCCTCTGTGGCCAGCACCCATTCGCGGAGTGGGGATGAAATGGGGGAGGTGGGGCGTTTGTTATTCCATGTCACAGGCCTCCACAGCAATACTATAGCATTGTTTTCAAGTATAGGATTTTCTGACTTCGGTTCTTTCTCCTGCGATTGGAAAGAAAAATTAAATTATTTTGGCCTCAAGGAATACGTCCTTAATGGAATTCTTCTGGAGTGAAGCGCAAACTTTTAGGGCAGCAGTGTTTTCTTTTAATGCCAGAGAACCACCAGTTTTGCAGAACAGCTAAAAACATTTTCCTTTATTACATATATATATATATATATATATATACACACACACTCATATATGCACTGAACAGAAGCAGCCAAAATACAATCATTTAATTTTACAAGATAAAATAATCTGTATTTCCCATTTCTATTATCGTTGTGACATTGCATTTATTGTAAGACGTAATTGTTTTTCAAAATAATTGGACACACCTGAAAGTTGTTCATAGAACATCAGTGTTCTGAGGTAGCTTAAGACAGTATTTTTCTCACTGTGAGTGGAGACCAATTAGGGTGTGGTGAAATTGAGTATGATAGCATTTTCCTAAATGAAATAAAATATCAGGTATGTCAGAAATAGCAAGAATATTATTTTAAAATTTTGATTCAGTTACATATGTATATATGTACTAGATAAAGATGTGAAATGCATCTCAGTAGTTTAGCGTAAAAGTATATCATGTCACATGTCATTCCCATAAAGTCCCATTAAAGTCTGATGTGGATTAGATTGCTCTCCCTGGTGGTTGTCCTCCAGATCTTCAAGGATGTAGTATGTTTCCATCTTTCGACCACTCCATCTTGGGTTTTTGCCTGCAGGCTTAAAATCTTTCTAGAGACAATGCAGAGGACTCTCATTGGCTCTTAATTAGTGTTAAGAGACTTGAACCAGAGAACAACACAATCACTTTGTCTCAGGACCCACTGACCAGAATAGGCTCACGCCTCTAACTTAACTGCAAGAGAGGCCGAGAGAGGAAGGGAGCATGTAGTGTATCTGACTAACACTACTGTGTGCTACGCTGCAGATCACAGTTTAAGAAGTTTGAAAGACCAAGCCATAGGCTACTTAGAGTTTCAGAAGTTCTTCAACTCAGTTTTTTGTCAGCCTGACACCATCCAGAAGATAAGGAGACTTTGACAAATTAATATTGTTAAATGTTTTGTTTTATGTGCCCCTATTACACTTTGTCTCTACCACTAGGCTAGCATTCTGTTTCATGGCTAATCCTGCATTCTTTCTCCCACAAAACTGTGAGCCCCTTCATCTTTGTATCTCCATTCGTTCAGGGCATAACACATGTTGGGCAGAGCAGATATGGTATTTGAACCTGACTCATATAATTGGGGTCGGGGGAGTGCTTAAAGAAAAAGCCTATAACACTATGGACACAAAATTAGGTTGAAAATTGAGTATTTGGAATGCAAAAAGAAATCACAACTAATTACTGGAGCTGTCACTGACTAGTGCCCCAGAAACTCAAGGGTGGGTTTGAAAGCATTTAACTGTTTTTCCAAGTTTTTTTTATGTTAAGGAGACACACCCAGCAACCGCCCTGAAGCTAACCAAGCCTCCCTACAAGAGCTACACACATGACCTTGCCTTACTTTTAGTGGGAAGATCTCTTCAAGAGGAGATTAAGCCCTATTACCATAATCTGCTGTGTACCCGCCTCTCCCTTTTGAATATTCATTACCGAACTGAAATAAAAGTTCCTGCTTCCCTTTGTTCAGGGACACCAAGATTTTAGAAATGATTCCTCATGGCCTCCTATTTGCTGCAAATACATTTTACTTTGTGAGACAACTTCCACTGTAGTAGAGTTGTCTTTAACTTACCAGGAGGCAAGCCCACTTGGTCCAGTATCAGAGCCTTGAAGATTTAGGTGCCTTCCTTCTGTGAACTCTTTTAGGCAATTTACCAGAAACGCTTCATAGAAATGCTTCCTGCCTGCACCCTGGTTTCTGCTTCCTACCCAGAACTTCAAATACCCAGCAGTTTCCATGCTTACAGCGGCCATTCAAGTCAAGGGCCTGAAGCTTAGGCTTCAGTAGTTTCTGGGTAATCATCTCTGAGGGTCCTTATAAATGTAGTTTGAAGTGAACCAACTAGAGCCAAAAACAAACTTTGTATAAAGATATCTCTGGTGGAACAGAACTGTTAACAAAAGCTGTTTTTCTTTTTCTTGTGAGGAAGACCAGCCCTGAGCTGACATCCGTTGCCAATCCTTTTTTTGCTGAGGAAGATTGGCCCTGGGCTAACATCCATGTCCATCTTCCTCTACTTTATATGGGACACCGCCACAGCATGGCTTGACAAGTGGTGCATTGGTCCACACCTGGGATCTGAACCCACAAACCCCAGGCTGCCGAAGCAGAGCACATGAACTTAACCGCTATGCCACTGGGCTGGCCCTGACAAACGCTGTTGAAATGCCTAGATATCCCAGCTTACCTGGATGCAAAAGATGATGAGCCTTGTAGATTTGCTTCTTTTTGCTAATAGTTTTTTTAACTTTTCCTCATAATTTTAGGAGTATTATTTCTCACTCCTCACTACTCACATCATTTAAACTTACTGAAATCAGTCAATCTTGTCTCTTCTAAATTTTCATTTACCTTGTGCTTTTCAAATAGGGATGTGACCAACAAATTCTTGATGCTAATGTAGATTCTCTTGTGGCAAGAAAGAATTGATCTTTTTCTTCCAATGCTTTCTCCAGCAGCATGAATACTATTCTCAGAAACTAGAGCCTAAAAGTTTAGTAGCTTTATCAGGCTTACTTAGCTAGTTAGTGGCAGGAATAGCTAGAATCCAGTTCTGATTCCCACTGCAATGAGCTTTTCACCCAACTATATAGTTTCAATAAAACTGTAATGACTAAACTACTGTAAACACATTATTCCAGGTTTGAAGTTAAAGTTTCTCCTCCCAAACACTATTATTGGGGATCATCTTCTTGCTTTTAATTAAATTGTTACTGTAATTTGCTTTGGTACTAATAGTTTTTACTGTGAAAATGTCCTCTCCTCTATCTAGTCATTCACTATGCCACCCTTAATTTTAATTCTTGGATACCTGTACTTGTTGAAGATAGTAAACCTCTAACTTACAATGAAGCATACTAATTAAGAACTCAGTCTCTAAACTAGACTGATCAGGTTCAAGTAATAGCTCTACCACTTACAGTTGTGTAACTATCTTAGCTCAGACTACTATAACTGAATATCATAGACTGGATGGCTTAAATAACAGACATTTATTTCTCACAATTCTGGAGGCTGGGAAATCCAAGATCAAGGTGAGAACCATCTTCCTGGTTTGCAGAGGGCCACCTTCCCACTGAATCCTCACATGGCAGGGAGAGAGAATAAGGACACTAATCCCATCATGGGGGCCACCCTCATCTAAACCTAATAAACTCCCAAAGGCCCCTCCAAATGCCATCACATTGGAGTTTAGGGCTTCAACTTAAGAATGGGGGGTGGGGTACATACATTCAGTCTATAGCAGTAACCTTGGTCAAACTTCTTAGTCACTCTGAACCTCAGTTTCTTCATCTGTAAAACAGGAATAATCATACTTCCTGAGTCATAGAGTTCTGGTAAGGTTTAAATGAACCTTAAATGAAATTAGAATAGTGCCTGGTACCTGGTAGGAGCTCAAAAACTCTTTACTTTTACTTTTTTTTTTTTTTACTTTCAGTTTTTATTATTTAAAACAAGTTTAGATCCTACAATCTGGACTGTAAAGAACTCTGTTTTCAGAGATAAAGAAAATAGTGCTACCTAGATACAAAGAAAGACGTATTCTCTCTCTTACCACTAGCCCATGACACCTTAATGCATTTGTACTCCACTGGGAACAATAATCAAATATGTTGATTTATACTGTGCTGGTTTACTCATGCCACAAGACATTTGTTCTACCCCACATACTCCTGGGATTGGAATCTTCAAACAGTTTGGGGGACTTCAGAATTCACTTTCTGGTTTCAGTTAGTCTGGAATGGCCTTTGAGAGAATACAATGTATCAGTAAGAAACCTTAGAGCCAGAGCCCAGGATTCTTATTGTCTGAAGAGTCCCAGGACCAAGAAATGGCCCATTTCCAAAAAGATTCCCCAGAACATAAAATGTCCAAATAATTGGTGAACATTTTAAGTTCTTTCGAGGTGACCCAGCTGGAGAAGCCTATCTAGACTGTGATTGTAACTAAAAGTTTACACTACGTTATTGTATTATTTTACTTTTTAAAAGTAGGTATTTACAGAAGGGAAATTTATGGAACATATAAAAGAAAACCAGAAAGATCAAATTTGGCAGGGTGTCTGTATGAGTTTCCTATTGCTGCTATAACAAATTACCATAAACTTAGTGGCTTAAAACGAACACAAATTCATTATCTTACAGTTCCAGAAGCCAGAAGTCCTAAATTGGTGGGTCTCACTGGGTTACAATCGAGGTATCAGCAGGGCTGTGTTCCTTTCTAAGGGCTCTAGAGGAGATCCATTTTTCTTGCCTTTGCCAACTTCTAGAGGTTGCCCACATTCCTTGGCTCATGGACCCATCTCATTTTCAAAGCCAACTACAACCAATTAACTTTCACATAGCATCACTCTGACACTGACTCTTTTGCCTCCCCTTTTCACATTTAAAGTACCCTTGTGATTACTACATTGGGCCCACCTGGATAAAGTAGGATAATCTCTTTATTTTAAATTTGACTGATTAGCAACCTTAATTCCATCTGCAACCTCAATTCCTCTTTGCCATGTAAAGAGGATGTGGACATCTTTGGAGGGGAGGCATTATTCTGACTTTCACAGTGCCTTCAGATTTTTCAGTGGCTCTGGCCCACAGACTTAAGTATCTAGGCTATACAGCAGGCATGTTCTTAGAATAGAAGTAGACGTGTCAGACTGTTATAGCTTGATAGCACTAACTCCAACTAACTCTAACTGATTTAATTGTACACTTACCAAGCAATCTTCCAATAATTATTTGGCTTTTCATTGATTTGCCTATAGAAATACAATTCTCTGAGCAGTAAACAAAAGTATCTGGTCAATTTGGCAATTACTATTATCCTTATAAATCAGTAATTTTATGTTGATTTTTCAATATATTAATTTCTGTGTGCTTGACTAATGTGTGTCCACACCTAAGAGATGGTCTAGACTTGGTAAGCTGGTGGCTCAGGTTTCTGAGTCTGCAAGAATAAAGGTCAGATCACCAGACCCTGCGGAAGTCCACCTGTCTCAGTAGTCTTCCCAAATGATTGAAATCTGAGTTTAATATACCTTTCTCTTCAAATAGAAACTCAGAATGGGTCTCACCCTCTGGCTATGGGCTGAATGCTCTCCTAATTTATTCCATTACATCCTTTATCCTTGGAACGTTGGCCATTTCCATTCCTTCTTTTCATTTATTCTTATTTCAAATATGTGTATTTTAATTAGACTCTTGGTTGCTAAAGTTACTTCCACTAATTTATAGTTCAGTATAAAAAGAAACATGCATTGACACTAGAACTGTAACTACAAAACTGTCCAGAATTGAGGCATACTTCTCTCTGTGTTTTCTTTGTTCCCAGCTGGCCCATACTATCTCCTCATTCTGTATCTACTTCATAGTCTCTGCTCATTGTAATTTTAGTTTGTATGCTCTCCAACTTTTCTCTACATCATGAACTTTCAGCTTCACTTCCACTCTACTTCATTCTCTACCTAGTTCTTTTGTTTGCTTGCTTGCTTATATAGATAGAAATCACACACAAAAAATATTTGTCTGGGGATCTGCACCGTGATTGGCTTAGAGTGGTGGTCCTTACCCTTGACTGTACTTTAGAGTTACTTGGGGTACTTCTAAAACATTCTGTTTCTCAGACTCTACCCCCAGACCAAATGTCTTCTGTAGAACAAATACACATATGCATGTATTCATATACCTGTGTACTTGTTTATTTATGAGCAAGGAGAAAAATATGGAAGAATATGCATTGAGACATTACAATGGTAATGGGATTAGTGGGGTAGGACAGAGCCACTGCTAGGGTGTGAGGTCTTGGGCAAAATTTTTTGTGGAGTCTCTTTCTGTATAAACATTCAGATTTTAAAATGTGCTCCACTGGAAATTGTAGGGCTAAAGACAAAAAGATCTGTACATGAACATTATACACTGGTTTATAAATTTGTTTCTTAGAGGAGTATAGATTAACAATTCTGAACCTGCTTTACATGTATGCTGAGGTTGAACAAATAAGTAAATGGATAGTAAATAATGGGAGCCAGTTTACTCAGTGTTAGAGAAAAACTTGCAAATAATCAAGGAAGGAAAGATAGAATGAACTCTATGGTAATAGGTTACAGTCAGGGGTTACAGAATTAACTGTGTTAATATATATACACAGATAAATATAGAAATAATCATAGATATGTTTGCACACATATATTAGTAATAGAAGCGGTAACATCCCAATTGCCACGAGCACACTCACACTCAATTCTTGGCTTCTAAATATCATTCTCCAATAAAAGGAACCTGAGATCTTTGAAGGAATGGCTAATTCTAAGACTAGGCAAGGAAAATACAAGATTGACCTGACTCATACCACCAGAAGAAAGGAAGTGCTCAAAAAACAAAAGAATGGGAATATGTCAAAAGGACACAGAAGTCAACCTGAAAGAGAACCCAAAAGACTATGCTGAAGCAACATGAGCAACAACACAACAAAATAATGTAGTATTATCACCCAAATAATAAAATAAGTATATCTGAATCCATACTGATGCAGATACATGATTGAATAAACGTGGGTAAAAAGAGATAAATCTTCCTGACTGAAGAAGTCCAGTAATACATGTAAACACTCCTCCCCTCCATAAGATGGAAAGTAATCCCTCTCCATTTGAGTTTGAGCTGAATTTAGTGGCTTGCTTCCAAAGAATAGATTATGCAAAGAGAAAAATAGTAACTTTATAGTGGAGACACCTGGAAAACATTATCTTAACTTGATCAAGATTAACAACAACACTGATAAGTCATGTTGATAGTACACATTCCTGACATGATGTGATGAGAAGAATATTTTACCTCTGTGGTCTTCCCCCAAAGGCCCATAACTCCATAACTAGTCATGAGAAAAAACATCAGACAAACCCAAACTGAGTGATGTTCTACAGAACACTTGAGCAGTACTCTTCAAAACTGTCAAGGTTATCAAAAACAAGGAAAGACTGAGAAACTGTCACAGACCAGAGAGAACTAAGGAGACTTGATGATTAAATGTAATGTGGTGTCCTGGGTGTGAACCTAAAACAGAAAAGGGACATTAGTGGGAAAAACTGGTGAAGTCCAAATAAAGTGTGGAATTTAGATAATAGTAGTATACCAATATTAACCTCTTAATTTTGACAAATGTACCATAGTTATATGACATACTAATATTAGGGAGAACTGGGTGAAGGGTATACAGACAGGCACTTTCTCCACTATCTTTGCAACTTTTCTGTAAGTTTAAATCACTCCAAAATAAAAGGTTTATTGTAAATATATATACTCCAAGTTACGGGGTCCCTGAGGCATGAGCTGGTGTAGTGTCTCACTTGACTGAGTCTCAGGGCAGTACAGGTTCACACCTGCCTTGTATGTGGTTGGTTTAGGCATGGGCATATGACAGTTCTGGCCAAGCAAGACAGGGGAAGTCCACCGAGAGTTTCTGGGCAACGTCCTCCTTGGTCTTAAACTGAAGCATTTGGAGGAAAAAAAATCAGTCTCACTTCTGCTCCTGCTGATTGTTGTGTCTGTATGTCCATGGTTCTTAACTCGGGGTGATTTTGCCCTCCAATGTCTGGAGACATTTTTGCTTGTCACAACTGTGGGGAGGGTGCTAAAGGCACCTATTGGGTCAAAGCCAGAGATATTGCCAAACATCCTACAAGGCACAGGATAGCCCCCCACAATAATGAATTATCCAGCCCAAAATGCCTGTAGTGCCAAGGTTGAGAAACTGCTGTATGTGATAAATGTGGTGTGGCAGGTGTGTTACGATCATGAGAACAAGGTCAGACTGAGGATGACAGAACTGAAGGACAGGAAAAAAATTGGTTCATGGTGACAACATAGTGGAACCACTGAATTAACCCCACTCTTGAGCACCTGCCTCTGGACTTCTTGTTAGGTGGAAATAATAAGTTTCTTTATTGTTTAAACAACTTTCAGTTGCCATTTCTGATACCCACAGACAAGAGCGTCCTAACTGACACAGAAGGAGAGAAAAGGAGTAGGATGAAAAATGTGATGGGGCTGTAAGCAATGGTGTCAGGGCAGGAGGAAATGGCCAATCTGGTGCCAACTCTCTCTGAAATCCTACCTGCTCTGGGAAGCCCCCCAAATTATTTCCAGTTGTTGAGGTGCTCAGCTGGACACTTCCATCACATTAAATTGCACTGATTTTGTCCTACTCAGAAATTAGGGTAAAACTTATTTGTAAGTGATTTGAAATCAGGAATCATGTATATACTTTTTACATACTCTTTGAGGAATTAGCTCCAAAACTTTTCTGTTCAAAGACACTTAAAATACTAAAAAGGAAAGATAATATACTCTCTTTAAATCTGCAACTTGGAAAAATTTTTGGAACTGAACTTGGAAAATAATTTTTATGTTAATTATTAAATAGTGAGTAAATGGGAATAGGGGAAAATGGAGGAAAAAATAATAGTTTTCTTTTTTTTTCTTCTCTCTTTCTGATGTGATAGGAGGGGAGAAATCAAGGAATACAGAGCATAGGGAAAGGCATTAGATGGCCTTATGGTAACTGTTTATTTAACAAGAAATGTGTGGTGGCAACACTAAAGGCAAGAGAATCAGGCACGTCTGGCCAGTAGGAGCAGTGCCTTGGATAAACTGATTTAAAAGTTTTCTTTAATTTGAAAGCCATGGTTCAGTCAAGTAGTAACAGAAAATACTTGAATTTGGTGAGCTAATGCTCTCTCTCCTTACAAACTGTAAATTTAATAATGATTAGAAACACTTTTAATATGAGTTAGTCTTTTTAATTCACATTATTGAATACACAAATCCTTATTCGGCTGCTGGGAAATCAGTTCTTGATCTTCTGTCTATTCAGCTGCCTGAATTCAGCTACTTGAAATGTTATCACAATTAATAATAGTTACAGATATATATTTTATTTAGTCCTATTAACAAGCCTATTAAGTAGGTATTGTTATGTTCTGTTTATGGATGAGAAAACTTAGGCTGAAAGGTTAAGTAATGAGCCTGGGTCTACGTATGTAGTGTGGTGGAGCCAGGATGCAGTACCAGTCCGTGTGCCTGGAGTGTGTGTGACTTCTGTTTTATACTGATCGTGCCAAGAAGGAACAAACCACTTGCCACATTGAACATATTAAGGACCAACAAATATGACACTCCCACAGGCCCTGTCACAGTACTGAGCACTTAATTACTGCCGGTTCCTCAATAAATACTTACTGATTAAATTCTTTCAAAACACCCTTGCTGAAATATAACTATACTGTTGAGGAATGGCGGGCAGAGCACTAGCTAAGCATCAAACCCAGATGCTAATTGACAAGGGCTCTTCCACTAACAACCTTGGGACCTTGGACAAATCACTTAATTTACCTGAGGCTCGGTGTTAAAATCAGAATAACAATACCTGCTGGGCCTCCTTCCCAATGTGGGGGCCTATACAGGGAAGTTCTTTGGAAAATGTGATTTATTGAACAAACGAAAGGCTTTGCAGTCTCAAATTCCAGGTTCAAAGAAGCCTATTAGATCAGGCACCCCTCCTTTGGAAAAACCAGCTCAACCTCTACCACCCAGACTTGAGTATGGTGTTAAGTCTGGCTCAACGTCCCACCATAAATCTGGCTAATAACTCAGAATTCCCTCATTGGATCCTACTTCTCTGAACTTATTTTTCTGACTTTTCATTTGATTCTAATACCCCTTCCTCCAAACCCCTTTCCAAAGTCATTTTCTGGAGCTGAAGAGAAGAAAGTAAGCTGCCTAGAGGTTAAACTGTCAGGGACATTCTGTTCAAAGAACACATGAAACTTAATGCCTCTTTTTCTTACCCCAGGCTGTATTAATTGTATTTTTAATTTTCTGTATATTATGTTTTGACGCCTTAAAATTTTTTTCTGACTGGAAGGGGAGAGCCTGCATGTCTTTGATATGCAAACTAACCAGTCCAGAGCCATACTCCTTTATCTGCCCATATGCCCCAGGAGGCAATATTCTTTTGCCTTAATCACCCCAGGGCCAGGTGCCAGGCAACTAGGGACCATTCCTATGGCCCCAAATCCAAGGAAGTTATTTAAACTAGCCAACCCTAAACTGTTCACCCTGCCCTGCTTTACCTTTCTCGCAGAAACTCTAATAAAGACTCTGGCCTAAACATATTGCTCGCTCCTGCCTTTGCTTCCTGACCAAACCTAGTGTTCCTCTTGTGGCCCTGTGTGGTGACTCTGCCTCTTGTTTCTAGGGGAACTGTGAGTAACATTAAACTTTTTTTTTCAATGTCATTGACCTCTCCGTGTTGTCACTCAATCATCTTTATAAATTAAGACCTAGGCACAGAACACAGGCCCAGCAGGTCTTTTCAAAACCAGAAGCTAAAGTAGCTTGAGAGGAAGTGGAGTAGCTACAGCTGTTACCAAGACTTCCACTTCCTGGTGAGGGTGTCAGAATGTGCTTATTTTATGATTCTAATTCCTTTAATTGGCAGTCCTTGATTTCAGTTAAAGCAGTCAAGAGTTCATGTGACTTAAACTCACAGTGTTTCTCTGTGAGAAGGAAAAATAGGACACGATGTTAGCCCCATCATTCTTTTGGTTTGTTTTTAATCACTGAACTGCCCGCGTACTCCCTTCTCCTCATTCCCCTTTTTTCACCTTACTCATTCAGCCTTTGTCTTCTTTGGGTATTCTTCCAGGACACTAGAATGGCAGATTTTGTTTAGATCTTAAAGTCAGACCTCCCACCCTAGTATACAAAATATACAGAATGTCTTAGTCCATTTGAGCTGCTGTAACAAAATACCATAAAATGAGTGGCTTAATAACAACAAACATTTATTTCTTAACAGTGGTGGAGGCTTTGAAGTCCAAGATCAAGACCTCCCACAGATTTGATGTCTGGTGAAAACCCATTTCCTGGTTCACAGACAGGGCTTGTTTTTTCCTTGTGCCCTTATAGGCCAGTGGGGAAGGGATCTCTCTGGGGTCTCTTTTATAAAAGCACTAATCCCATTCATGAGGACGCCGCCCTCGTGGGCTAAGCACCTCCTAAAAGCCCCATATCCTAATACCATCACTTTGGGCATTAGGTTTACACATATGAATTTTTGGGAACATAGACATTCAGGCCATAGCACTGAATTCCATGAGAAAGCGGGAAATACTTTCTTATGCCCACAGAACACAGAGCTGCTCACTGCAGGGGATCCCTCCAATCATCATTTACCTTATTCCCCTCTCCCTAGAGACTGGTCAAAGTATGAGGGGTTGGTTCTAGTTCTATCTTCCTGGTCCTGTTTTCTCTTCCTGTCGTCTTTGAGGTGATCAATGAGGAGGTGGCCCAGAGGTGGCAACTTCTTTTCTACAGCTGCTCTTGGTACCTGAGTCTTTTTTCATTCATTCAACCAACTGGAAATGCAAGCTTGCTGAGGCCAGACGCCTCGTCTTTGTTGTTCACAGCTGTACCGGTGCCTGGCACATAGTGGGTGCTCAACAAATGAGCTGAAGGAACCATTTATTTAATGAGCATTGTTGTGAGCTGCGTACCGCTCTAGGAGCTGAGAATAGGCAGGTAAGGACTACACTGCGCTTCCTTTGGAGGCAGACACTAGAGAACTAAACCCGACGCGCTAAGTGCTCTGCCCGACAGAGGGAACTCCGGGCTGAGACCAGCGCGATGCGGCGCTGGGTGGCGTGCGCGTCTGCAGGGTCTCTGCTGGCCCGGTTCATGCCCCTCTGGCTCCCGTGGCGTGGACCGATCTGCAGCGCCAGCAATAGACCCGGGAGCGGCTTGAACGCCAGCTGATTCCTCCCGACTGACTCGCCCCGGGCGCTCTGCTCTCGCTCCCAGACGCCCCCCCCGGTACCCCGGGCTCAGCAGCACACACCTGTCGACCACGTCGGCCCAGCTGCTGCTCAGGCCAGCAGGACTCCAGGGAGCGATGCGCCCCTCTTCCTCAGGCTGCGGATCAGAACAGCAGCGGGGCCTCACAAAAAACCCGTAATTCTTCCCCGCGACCTCACCCACTCCGCTCTGCGGGCGAGGCGTGGACTCGGATTCGAAGCCCGGGGAAGGGCGTGGAGAGCAGCCTCTAGGGGGGCTGGGGCGCGGCTCTACGTTTCTTCGCCCGCGTGCCCGAGGGTCCTCCGAGAGGTGCCCTCGCCTCCATCAGAGCGGGGTCAAATCGCCGCTGTGGGGCTTCGTCTCCAAGCCTCAGGTTTGCTTGGAGCCAGAGAAACCCACCGAGCCCAGGGGCCAGTCTCACGGGCGGAATTCCAGAGAAAGCCGGAAATTCCTCTGTCTCTTTAAACCCTAAACAGCTGCAAAACAGCCGGAGGCGGGAGCGCGACTGCAGCGTTGGGGCTGGCCCTGCAGGCTGCAGCAGCAGCAGCCGCAACAGCAAGCAGGCGGTGTGTGAGCCTCCCTCTCCTCCCAGAGTCAGCCTTTGCCAGCCTGCCCGGCTTCGGACACGCGGGGAACGTACAAACCATTTTTTTTACTTAAGCAAAGAGCTCTCAAGCCCTGTTACCTCTGCCTGACATCCCCAAACTCTGCCACCCCTGCCCTTGTTGTGCGGCGAGTTCGGAGGTGGAGGTGGGAGAGAGGACTAGCAGGGGAAGAGTTAACCTCTCACGAGGAATACCGCATCTGTACCCTCCTGTCACTTGTGTTTTATTTAAGGATAATGTTAAACTTCACCAGATATTTCACCTGACAATTTCAACATTTTCACCTACAAAATTTTCTAAAAGCAAAAAGTTCTCCTTGATAAGCATGCTTTCTCGTTCGTGTTTCCTAATATACAGAATCATATTGCCCACTATGGCCACAGGAAACACAGTCGTGAATTTCCTGTATTTTCCCTTAGGATGTGCATATTTATATTGACTACAGGTTTATTCAGCCGTAGTTGTAACTCTAAGTAGAATTGATTTTACACATTCAGATCTTAAAAAAAAAAAGTATATAATCATGATAAAAATCGTCTTTAGAATCTCCCACGTCTTCCTTGAGGCAGTGACTGCCGTGCAACAAAGCCTTGACCTTGGCCCATTTTCTCCCAAGCATCAAAACGTGGGCCTGGCCCCGGACTTGAGCCTGGGACCACGCAAATGAATTGAACGACCTTTTTCTGAGCGCCGTCGTGCCTTTCTTTGTAATGGTCACCAAGCTCTTCAGACCTTTCGACAACGGTCTATGTAAGTTACCTTGCAGCTCCTAAAAACGTGGGGGGACGACCGTATCTGAAGGGCCTGGGAGGGCCTAGAATGGTGCTTGTCAAGCAGAGCAGAGCTATTCTGTAATAAGTGCTCTTTCTGTGTTCAGGGAAAGCATGAATGAGGAGTGAATTAAGACAGGAGGCTCGCACCAAGAGGCCGGTTACTCGAACTTTTACAGACGGTAAGCTCCTGCTTCCTTTTTATTATCATTTATGTCTTCATCAGTGAAAAGCATTGAATGAAATTATTTCACAAGGTTTCCTCCTTGGGAGTCCGACGCCAGCCCGGTACAGTCACGGCGGCACCTGCCTCGCTCCGATTTCGGCACCCCAGTCCCCCTCGCCCCCGCCCTTTCCCGAGCCGGGCGAGCCGCGGGACCCCCAGGCCGGGCTCGCTGCGCTTTGCCTTCTGCAGGGAGCAGCGCCCGCGGCAGCGGAGCGGGCGGGGCGGGGGCGCCGAGCAGAGGGCGGGCGGGGTCCGCAGAGGAGCCGCCCGGCCCCGCCCGCCCTCCGGGGCAGCTCCCGGAACCCACCCCGACGTGCGCCGCCACACACACTTAAGCGAGGGCTTCTGTCGCCGCGCGCGGCTTTCCAGGAGCGTGTGGTCCAGGGCCGCGGCGACGCAAGCCGACCCCTAGGAAAGCGCCTGAGTTCGGCTGTCGGGCGGAGCCTCTCAGGTCTCCGCTGCGGGCTTCCCCCGGCCGAGAGTGGTGCCGCCCCACTCCGCAGCCCAGGGATTGGGACCCTCTTCGGCGGCAAGGATGGGCCTCGGCCGGATCTGCAAACATCCCCAGCGTTCCCCTCTCTGCCTGGGCTTCTTCTGCATCTGCGTTGCTGCCGACGCCCGAGGTCAGACAATTTTGTAAGGGGACTGAAGAACCAAATGGGGGAACCGATGGAGTCTCACACTTCATTCCTTGCTCTCTTCTGTGCTTGTCAAATGGCACCTTGTGTGGCGCTTTCTGCACCTGAGCATCACTTTCGTGGAATGAAGAAAACTTTATGCACTGAGCAATCATTTCTTGTCGGAGATGACCCATTTACTCATTGGAAAACCTGGCTAATTGCATTGCTCGAGAAAGAGGAATCATTTTGAGATCCCACCATTCACTGTCACATTTAATATTTCGGGAATGTAGAATCGATTGTTCGCATTTATCTTCTAAAAAAGGAGGTAGAGTTGTAATGTTGTTAAAATTTCTAACGAGTTTTTAACAGACTAAACAGTGCTGAAAGGTAAATTAGTTGGAAGCACAGGAGGGAAAACGTTAGTTAGAAAAATTAGTTCAAAACACCTACGGAAAACTGGTCCCCCTTTCTTATCCTCTCCTAGCAACTTTCTTCCTCATATTTCAATTCCCAGTTTGCAAGAGGAAGAAGCAAAGCAAAATACCTACATCTCACATTTAGGTTACAGAAATCATTGTCGAATTATTCAAATAAACACCCAGAATTTTTTTATTCTTTGATGTGGAGGTATAACTGCCTAGGTATAAAAAGTTGGGCAGAAAGTTTCCTAAGGACAAGACCCTTGAATAGTTGAAGCACCGGTTCTTTTTAATTTATGTATCCGATCTCAACCTTCCTTGATCTCCTCAGATGGGACAATCCTACCAAACAAAGTAGAAAGTACTGCCTCATTCGGACCGTGTTTTGGAAGGAATGAGTTTATGATGCTGAGAGCAAAAGATCTTTCCTCTTCCAACAAACACCATCTTTATCCAGATATCTTGTTTTAAAGTGAATATTTCAGCTTGCCAGATCTCAATATCCTTAGTCTTAAATTTAGTTGGTAATATGAAAAAGGGACATATTCTTAATTTTAGCTTTCTTCCATATTTACTGCCCTGGGTGCCAAGAATGAAAAGTCATAGGTTAGGGCTTTGAATAAATCACGACCATCCTTAGTTCACAGATTCTTTCCAGCTTGGAAGAGGGTATAACTTTTTTTCCTGACATCAAACAAGAGTGACTTTTTTTTTTTTTAATTCTTTTTTTTTTTTTTTTGGTGAGGAAGACCAGCCCTGAGCTAACATCTGTTGCTAATCTTCCTCTTTTTGCTGAGGAAGACTGGCCCTGGGCTAACATCGGTGCCCATCTTCCTCTACTTTATATGGGACGCCGCCACGGCATGGCTGACAGGCAGTGCGTCGGCGGGCGCCCGGGATCCGAACCGGCGAACCCCGGGCTGCCAAGCGGGGACTAAACCGCTGCGCCACCGGGCCGACCCCAAAGAGTGACTTTTTTAATCCATATGTTATCTCTCTGGTCTTCCAGTCTACTAATAGAAAGTCTTGGAAATTTGTTCTCCATTATATAGACATATGAAAAGAAGTAGGAATGGTTTCAGTGGTCAACATACATACTGAATTTACTTTATTTTCCATGTAAATATTATGTGGAGTCTAGTTAATTCCCCACCATCATCATCTTCATCATCTAAAGTAATCAAAATCAGAACTTTGAGAGTAATGCTGTCCAGCATTTAAACAATATGAACAGTTTTAAAAATTGCCTATTTGGATGTCTGGGCAATTTAGTCTTGACTGAGTAGCTATGGTTCCTCAAAATGGAATAAAATTCAAGAAAATGTAGCCTGTGTCTTCAATATTCTCATTATTATATAAGCATTTTGTCACTTTTTATAACTCTTTAAATATTTCAGTTGCTCTTGACTGAAGCCTTTTAATTGTTTTGCCCTTAAACACACCAAAATCTTGGGGGTTTACCCTTACACTGTTTCTACATAGGGATATTATTGGAAATAATAAACTGCCCTGAAAACTGCCATTTGAAAGTGACTTTGTTGGGGGTTTCCTCCATTTTTTTGGTATAATTTATGCATTATAATGAGAGGAAGTATCTCTTTTATTGGACCATAAACTATTGAGGCCAAGGAAGCTCAAATGTGATTAGAGTAAAGGAACAAAAGAAGAACAGTAGAAGACTCTAGACTCAGGTGGTCACCTGTTCCAGTATCAGTAAGTATCAGATGAAGATGTCTTGGGGGATTTATTTTAATTGAGCAACCTGGAAAAGTGCTACTTATTTTGTTTGAGCTCCATCTTACCTATACATATTTGGATTTTTAAAAAGTGTCTGAAGGTTGGCACCTGGAGCATCTAGATGTCTCTTTGGTTCTGAGATACTTGGCTTCATGAGGTGCAATACAAATGGCTTTTAGGAGTTGCCTAGTAACTAGGATATGGTGGTATGTGGTAGGGCTGTATTAAATTATGGGAGTTCAGCCAGGCTTGGGAGAAGAAATAATGGTTGCCCAGAGGAGGTGATCAATTCAAACTAGACTATAAACCCACTTGGTTTCAGACCCCAGAATCAAAACTCTAGATGAATGCATCTAAAAGCTCATTTAGATCCTGGTTCACCCAAATTGACTGGGGCTCCAGGGCTGCTTGCAGGAGAACTGGGAGCCATGCTGGAGATGACCCATGCAGGTCAGCCTTCCTGCCTGCAGCAGGGGAGTGCTAGGGACAAGTTCAATCTCTCTGACTTCCAAGGGGAGACATTGCTTCTCTCACCCTCTCCCTTTTAAACTACACTAGAGGAAGCACGGTGATGTAGAAATGGCAGGCTTCACCTCTTGCTGGTTGTATGGCTTCTGGCAAGTGTGACTACTTTCTATTCTTCAGTTTCTTTTTATAAAATGAAAGGGGTTGTACTAGATGATCATTAATGCCTTCAGTTTTGTGATTTGATGAGAGATGAAGAGGAATGGTCTTAGGGATTGAATTGTCAAACCTGTCTCCCAATATGCTAGAAGTTTTCAGGGATATGTTGTTGTCAACCATCCGGATTTAACTCTCAATGAACTCAGCAGTTGTCCCTTCCTGTCTCTTGCACCATCAATACTTTCCTCTTTTTGAATCATTATCATCGTATAAGCCTGCTGTAATATCTACCTTTAAAAACTCCTTGATCCCATATCCTCCTCCAGTTACTACCTTGTTTCTCTGGTTCCCTCTATAGCAAAACTTATTTTAAAAGTAGCTTATAGTCACTGTGCCTACTTCCTCTTCTTCCATTCTCTTTCAACCCCCTCCTACCAGATTTTCACCCCCATCACTCCAGTGCCAACTTCTCCAGCTAAAGTCAGCACTGACTGCTATGTTGCCACATCTAATGGTCAGCTCTTAAATCCTCATCTTACTTGACCTTTCAGCAGCATATGACAGAGATCGTCATTCCTTTTTTCTAGAAATTTCACTTGACTTCCAGGACACTATTCCTTCTACTTCACTGGTTGTTGCTCCTTCTGTCTTCTTTGCTGGTTCCTCCTCACCTCTCTGACTTTTAAAAGTTGAAGTGCCCCAGGGCTCAGTGCTTGGATTTTTCATCTCTATATGCACTCATTCCTTTAACAAACTCATCCATTATCGTGACTTTAAACACATACTTTATAATGAGGACTTCCCAATTTATATCTCCAACCTGTTGCTCCTTTAAATTATAAATTTATACATTCCAACTTGGTGTTTAACTTCTCCACTGGAATTTCTAATAGACATCTCAAATCTCATATGAACTCGTGTTTCTCCCCAAATTTGCTGCTCCTTCAGTCTTTTTCATCTTAGTAAATGACAAATCCATACTAACAATTTGCTTATGTCAAAAACCTAGCAGTCACCCTTGATTCCTCTTTCTTTCACATCCCACCCCAATCCATCAGGAACTCTCAGTAGCTCTGCCTCAGAAACATCTTTAGAAGTTTGCCTCTTATCACCACCACCACCACCCTGGTCCAAGCCACCATCGTCTCTCTCCTGAATATTATTAAGTCTACTACTTAGTCTCTGCTTCCACCTTTGTTCCCTTTAGCTTCTTGTCCATATTGCAGCAAGTGTGATCCTTTTAAAGTAAAATTCCGATCGTGTTACACCTCTGTTCAAAACCCTCATCATTCTCCATATCACCAAAGTAAAATCCAGTCTTTAACATGACTCAAAGGCCCTACATGAATAGGCCCCATTATTTTCTCTCTAATCTCATCTTTTATTATTCTTTTCCTTACATGCTCTGTTCCAGTCATACTGGCCTTCTTGTTATCCCTTGAACTTACTAGGTACACTTCTACCTCAGGGCCTTTGTATCTCCCCAGATATCTTACATGGCCTTCTCCCTCATTCCTTTGACTCTCAAATATCATCTTATCAGAGAGACCGTTCCTAGTCATCCCATATAAAATAGCACCTTACTTCATCAGTCTGTCACCATTTACTTTGCTTTATTCTTCTTCATAGCACTTATATCCTTAGATATTAGTTATTTGTCTAAAGGTAGAACTGCTCTAAGGTTGGTTAATTCAATAGCTCAGAATGGCTTAATGGCAACAATTCTCTGGCCTCCTAGACATGTTGGTTTCTGTCCTCAGGTTTGTTCTCTCATTACTGATTGATGCTATTCTAGGAATCTTATCCTCATGAAACATTCAAAGACAGAAATAATGGGGGCTCTTTCTTTTTAGACACCCCTTTTTGCATCACAATAAACCTTTCCCATGTATCTCCAGAAAACTTGCCCTCATGTCTTTTTGGCCAGAATCATTTCCCATGCCCACTCCTAAACCAAGCACAAGCAAGAGGAAAGGAACTGCCATGATTGATGTAAACTAATCAAGATTCACTTCCTGGGATTTGGAGGGACATAGCATTCCCTAAAGCACTTGACCACTTTTATATGCAAATAAAATCAGGATCTGTTGGCAAGAAAGAAGTGAGGACAATAGCTGCTGGGTAGACAACTTAACAGTGTTTTCCACATTTGTGATCAATCAAAACCCCCATTTTGTTGGCCATGTCTTGTCTCAATAGGTTGCTCTCTCACATTTCTAGGCAGCTGATCATTTGAATCAAGGCAGTTCCCTTCTGTTGTATTTAAGTGTACAGTATTCACTTATAGGAAGTGTATCTATTATCTGTTGTTGAATATCTAACCACCTTGAAACTTAGTGGCATAGAACAACTATCTATCTGCTCATGATTCTGCAATTTGGGCTGGGTTTACCTGGATGGATCTTTTGCTGGTGTCACCTAGGCTCATTCAAGTGGCTGTAATCATTTGATGGGCAAATGGGTCTCTCTCTCCATGTGATCTTTTACTTTTGAGGAGACTAGATCAGGCCTGTTCACATGGTACTCAACTGTGTATCAAAAGGGCAAGCCCCAATGTGCAAATACTTACCAAGTCTGCTCATGTCACATTTGCCGATATCCCATTGAGCAGAGCAAGTCCTATGGCCAAGCCAAGAGTCTTTGTGAGGGGACACTATACAAGAGCATAGATAGCAGGAGGTTTGAGTCACTGGGGATGATTATGTAACAGTTTACCACTGGAGGGAAAAGTCACTGGAATAATAGTGAAAACTAAAGAGCCATTCTTTTGGAGAGTGAAACTGGACCACTTTCTTACACTATACAAAAAAAAAAAAACAACTCAAAATGGATTAAAGACCTAAATTAAGACCTGAAACCACAAAACTCCTAGAAGAAACAAAGGCAGTAAGCTCTTTGACATCGGTCTTAACAGCATATGTATTTTTTGATCTGTCTCCTCAGGCAAAGGTAACAAAAGCAAAAATAAACAAAATGCGGGGGGGGGGGGGGTCGGCCCCGTGGCCCAGTGGTTAAGTTTGGTATGTGCCCCTTCAGCGGCCTAGGTTCAATTCCCAGGTGTGGACCTACACCACTTGTCAGCGGCCATGCTGTGGCGGTGACCCACACACAAAATAGAGGAAGATTGGCCCAGATGTTAGCCCAGGGTGAATCTTCCTCAGCAAAAAACAAAAAAACCCAAATGGAACTACATCAAACTAAAAAGGTTTTGCACAATGAAGGAAATCATTAACAAAACAAAAAAGCAACCTACTGAATGAGAGAAGATATTTGCAAATGATGTATGCAATAATGGGTTAATATCCAAAATATATAAAGAACTCATACAACCCAATATCAAAAAAACAAACAATCTGATTAAAAAATGGGCAGAGGATCTGAATAGACATTTTTCCAAAGAAGACATACAGATGGCCAACAGGCATATAAAAAGATGCTCAGTATCACTAGCTGTCAGGGAAATGCAAATGAAAACCACAGTGAGACATCATCTCACACTTATTTTCAAAAAGATAAGAAATAATAAGTGTTGAGAGGATATGGTGAAAAGGGAACCTTTGAGCACTGTTAGTGGGAATGTAAATTGGTACAGCCACTATGGAGAGCAAGATGGAGGTTCCCCAAAAAGGTAAAAATAGAACTACCATATGATCCAGCAATTCCGCTTCTGGGTATTTATCTAAAGAAAATGAAAAGACTAATTTGAAAAGATATATGCACCCCCAAGTTCATTGCAGCATTATTCACAATAGCCAAGATATGGAAGCAACCTAAGTGACCATCAATAGGTGAATGGATAAAGAAGATGTGGTATATATATACCGTGGAATATTAGTCAGCCATGAAAAGAATAAAATCTTGCCATTTGTGACACATGGATAGACCTAGAGGGTATTATGCTAAGAGAAGTAAGTCAGACAGAGAAAGACAAATACCATATGATTTCACTTTTATGTGGAATCTAAAAAACAAAACAAAACAGAAAATCATAGATACAAAGAACAAACTGGTGGTCACCAGAGTGGAGTGAGTGAAATAGGTAAAGGGGATTAAGAGGTACAAACTTCTAGTTATAAAATAAATAAGTCACAGGACTATGATGTAGAGCATAGGGAATATAGTCAATAATATGGTAATAACTTTGTATGGTGACAGATGGTGACTAGACTTGTCATGGTGATCATTTAATAATGATATAAATGTCAAATCACTAAGTTGTACACCTGAAATGAATATAATATTGTATGTCACTACGTCAACTATACTTCAATAAAACAAACAAACAAAAAACAAAGAGCCATTCTTTTGGGAATACTATACAACTTCTCTAAGCTGTGACTGAGTGAAAAGTAAAAATGAGAATATGAAGTCTGCAGAATAATACTTTTGCCATGTACGATATTATATATTTTTTAAATTAATAAAAAATTAATTATCTGAAACTAAATTCAAGTATGGAGGAATGCAACAGAATCAGGTACAGGATAGAAATGAAGCATCTTCACAGACATTTTTTGTGTATAAAAGCAACCAAGCTTTGTCCTGATTTATTCTCTGTCTATTGGTTTTATTTTACCTAGCGTCATTGGGTTGTGAAAACAAAAGTCAAGTCCTTATTAAAACAAGAATGAGAAAATTGTCCTCAGTTTGTCAACTTCATTAATTACTTGGCTTCATATCATAAAAAGACATGCCCTTTCTGCTCTGGTAATAATGAGGTAGTAAGTAATTTCTGACTGCTGCTCTTTTGTTAAAACCACTCTTGTGGCTGGTAGGCACCGAAATGTCTAAGTCATCACAAAAGAGAAAATATTTTGCTGAATTATATTTTTCCTTATGAAGTATTAAATCCAGATGTTGTCCCAGCAGAACCCATCTCTCCCCATGTTTTCAGTCATACTAATAAGCAAGTCCCTCCATCTTTCTCTGTTCAGCTATATAGAACTGTTTCTAACAGCTGCTCTCCCTTCCTCCCTCCCCTTCCTTTTCCTCTCTCCTGCCCCTTTATCACCTACTTCTCTCTCCCCACTTCTCTTTTTTATTATTCCTCTCTCTCAAATCAGCTCAACTCTTCACAGGACTCAAAATGAAGGAGCTGAAATTGAATAAAGTCATCTGTTGTTACCACCAGAGCTAAAATTAAGGACCATATGGTTATGACCTTTGGTTTGATCTTGAAACCAGTAAGAGTACCTCTTTCGTCTTCAGTGATAGGAACCTGCTTTTTCTTCCTGCACTTAAAACAGTTTTGCATTTGTTACTTTTACCTGAGAAGCCTAAAATACATCACACAGCTGTTTGATATCAGGAATGAATAAGTGCATCAACTGAAAAAATTTAGAAACTGAAGAAGATAGATACTATGTGAATAGTTTAATGCATTTTATTAAGCAGCTACTAAAATATGCGTAAACCTTGGGTCAACTGACAACGTCTGTAATTTATGCCACAGACCACAAATCCATGGATACACAGCAGTGTTGTACTGGATTCAAGTGATGTCTTTATTTTAAAAAATTAAATGGGGGGCCGGCCCGGAGGCTCAGCGGTTTAGGTCGCGCTTTGGCAGGCTGGGGTTCGCGAGTTCGGATCCCGGGCGCCCGCCGACGCACTGCTTGCCAGCCACGCCGTGGCGGCGTCCCATATAAAGCGGAGGAAGATGGGCACAAATGTTAGCCCAGGGCCTGTCTTCCTCAGCAAAAAGAGGAGGGTTGGCAACGGATGTTAGCTCAGGGCTGGTCTTCCTCACACACACACACAAAAAGTTTAAAAAAAAAATTAAATGTCAGTTTTCAGGAGAATGGTTTCTGTTTTAATAATAACTTGAAATTTTGTTTCTAATCTCCAAGCATTTTGGGTAAAATAAAATCAATGGTATCTCAATTTAAAAGATTTGTATATTATTAACCTCTTGAATATAACAATCAATATGAATTACAAGGAAATCTAAAAAGTCAATTCATTGATAACACACAAAGCCAAAGCCCAAAAGGAAACAAATCAACATCTTCCATTTGTCAGTAGTACCACTTAGGAATTGCTTTCAGCTGTGAGGAATAAGACCCTCTGCTCTCCTCCTTCTCCTCCCCACACACCCAAAGTAGTGGTTTAAAGACATTAGTGTTTATTTTCACCTAAAAGAAGTCCAAACATAGGGAATCTAGGTTTGGTGTGGTGGTTTCATTAACTTATCTGGGATCCTGCTTCCTTCTATGTTCTGTTCGTGTATCCTCAGGACATGACTTCCATATACAAGGTCATTTCATAGACCAAGGAGGCTTCTGTAGCTCCAGCCATCGTGTCTGCATTCAGGCATGAAGAAAAGCAAAGGGGGCTAAGTTTTCTTCTTAGTCTCAGACAACACTCAGCTTACATCACATTAACCAGAACTGACATAGCCACATTTAGCTACAAATAGACTAGGAGATACAGTCTTTGTTCCAGAAGCAAAGTAACCAGCTGGAATACAACATAATCAGGGTCCTGTTAGAAGATGGGGAGAAAGGATACTTGGGAGGCAAATAGAAGACTTTGCTACAATGACTAAGGCAATGTAGTGAAACTGTATAATGTTTTTTTGTTTTGTTTTGTTTTTGGGTTTTTGTTTTTCCCATCAGAATCTGTGAAGAGCCTATTACTGGGAATATCCCACCTTGTGACTGCATCCTTTCCCTATTTGTAAGTCAAAAGCTCACTTTCTCAGCCTTCTTTTTGCATCCAGGGCATAGCAATGAGGCTTTGGACCTAAATCAGACACTACCACCCAGGACTTTGATTCGGAAGTAAGTAATGTGAAAAAGCCGATGCCTGTGTGGAATCCATTTTTTCTGAGTGTGACAGCAGAGAGATCAAACTTTCCGAGGCAGCCGTGCAAAGATCCATGCTCGGAGTTGTCAGTGCAATTTGTGGGGTCCACGTCCTGTGCAGTGGCTGTGGTGTCTCCAGTGGAGCCATCCTATTGTCTAATTTGGGCAGTTTTCCTGGGGGAGGGGGTAGCCTCCAAGTCAGACTTTTTGGCATTTACTTAGAATTCGAACTACCTAATATCCTCTTCTGCTTCAACCATAAAGAGAGGGTTTCTGATGTTTGTATCCGGATTCATTTGCTAGGGCGGCTGTAACAAAGTATCACAAACTGGGTGGCTTAAACAACAGGAATTTATTGTCTCACAGTTCTGGAGGCCAGAAGTCCAAAATCAAAGTGTTGGCAGCGTTGGTTTCTCCTGAACAATCTGGGCTGTGAGGGAAGGATCTGTTCCAGGCCTCACCCTTTGGCTTGTAGATGGCCGTCTTCATGTTCATATGATGTTCTCCCTATATTCACATCTGTGTCCTAGTTTCCCCTTCTTACAAGGACACCAGTCATATTGGGTTAGGGCCCACCCTAATGACTTCATTTTAACTTGATTACTTTTGTGAAGTCCATATCTCCAAATAAGGTCACATTCTGAGGTATGGGGTGGGGGTGGGGGGTTAGGATTTCAATATATGCATTTGTTAGGGGGACACATAATTCAATCCATAACAATATGTAAGAACCCTCACTGATGCAGGTATGTCTTAGGACATCAGGTTAGGGGCTCAGTATCCCCAAACTCAGTAGTAATACAGAAGACTCTCCTCCCCACCCCCCCCCCATCTTCCCTCCTTCCTATTGCTCTCAAAAACAGAACTGCAAGCCTTCAAAGGTCAAGGATGAAAGTAAAATAACTTCACTGATTTTTTTTTTAAAAGAAGGCATTTTGTGAAAATAAAATGAATTTAGATCATTTATTATTGACTTAAGTACAGACCACATTTGGTGGTTTCTGTTCCAACAGAGAAGAGGAGAAAGTTTTATTCAATGCCATAGGATTAGCATTTTTGATTGTGACAGATTTAGACACTGTGCCTGTGGGTTCCCGAGGCCTGGTAGGATACCACTGTAGCTGTGAGGAATCCAGATGGCCATTTAGATCGCAGACTCTGCAACTCAGCACCTCCTCTCTGGCCCGTCCCTGGTATAGCTTCTTAAAAGATAGCAGAACAAAAGAACCTATTTTTTTTTCCCATAGATTTCAATGGAATATTGGCAATGTATACACATTCACTGCCTGCCTCAGATCTTTTCTGCCCTACTGGATTTTTTTAAATCTTATTTTTAAATAACATTTTATTTTGGAAAAGTTCCAACACAATCAAAAGTAGAGAGAAGAGTGTAATGAACCTCATGTACCCATCACTAAAATTCAGCAATTATCAATTTATGGCCAATTTTGTTCCATCTATACCCAATGGTTCTCAACTGGGGGCAATTTTGTCCCCCAGGGACATTTGACAATGTCTGGTGTCATAATTAGGGGTGGTAGTCTACTGGCATCTAGTGGGGAGAGACCAGGGATGCTGCTAAATATCCTACAGTGCACAGGACAGCCCCCACAACAAAGAATTATCCAGTCCAAAATGTCAATAGTGCTGCAGTTGAAAAGTCCTGATCTATACCTGTACCCACTGCCCCCTCACCTTAGAAATATTTGAAGCAAATCCTAGACATCAAATTTAATCTGTAAATATTTGTGTGCATCTCTGAAAAATAAGTATTAAAAAACATGAAACATACTACAGTTATTCCACTTAATATTAATTCCTAATGTCATAGAATACGTAGTCAGTTCTAGAGTTCAAAGTGGGATCTGCAATGTTTTTTATGGCTTCGTCTTAAAAATCACAGGCTGTCACTTATGCCTTATTCTACTGGTTACAAACAAGTCACTAAATCTGACTCACATTAAAGGCTCCACCTTTAGAGGGGAGAATTGTCAAAGAATTTGTGGACATATTTTAAAACCACCACATCCTTTAAGTCTCTTTAAATCTGATTCTCCCTCCCTTTCATTTTTTCTTCTTGCAATCTATTTGTTCAAAATAAAAATAGGTCATCTGTCCAGTAGAGGGTTCCACAGTCTGTTTTCTGACTGTTGCCCATGGATTTGCTTATCAAGTTCGTCTGTCCTATTTCCTATTACCAGAGCAATCAGATTCAGGTTTAATTTTGTTTGTTTGCTTGCTTGCTTGCTTGTTTTGACAAGACTGTTTCATAGACACTGTTGTACACTTCCATTTGGAGCACATAATATGTAGTTAGCTTGTTCTTTGTGATGTCAGCCATCACTGATGACCATTGCCTGCATCTATTAAATCACTAAGGTTTGCAAATCAATAATATTTGAATTCTCGAACTGCTTCTTGATTAATTAAGAATATGTCTACAAAGTGAGGCTTCCTCTCAACAACTATTTGTTGCTCTGAGGTATGCATGACTGTGTCTTATGTGACTGGCTGACTAAGTGGCCTATAGTGTCAGAAGTCCTGCTCCACTTAATTTATCATGTACAATTTCCAGCCTAACAGTACAGTACCTTATCACAAGGCTCAGTGACTGGTAAGCATAAGTATCATTATAGAAATATTAGTAACTAACATTTCTGAGCACATCCTATGTCCTGAGTGCTTGCTAAGCACTTTCCATCAACATCTCATAATCACAACAACGCTGTGAAATAGGTCTTCTTATTACTCATATTTTACAGATGAAGAGACTGAAGAGTAGAAAGACTACTCTTGCTTGAGGTACCATGGCTAGTAAGTGTCTGAGGCAGGATTTTAGTCCAGGCAGTCTGACTCCAGAGCCCACTCTCTCAACCGCTAGGACATCCCATGACAACTCAATGATCCTCATAGAGAAGGAGATATGTGAAGTCAATTAAACCTTCTGAATGCAGTGCAGTCAAGTGAAAATAGCCCGGGCTTTAACTCAGAAGGATGTGGGAGGAATTCTGTTTCTATTATTTACTGTGTGACCCTAAGCAAGCTTCTTAACCTCTCTGAACTTTTCTCATTGGTAAGAGATAAACAATAAAATCTACTGCGTAGTGTTATGATGGTTAAACCTAACAAATTGTTTTGTGTTGGGCATTTAAAAAATGATAAAAAATGTACACATGCTCAATGGTAAAAAAATAAACCACCCAATTAAAAATTGGACAAAGGATTTAAATAAACATTTCCACAAAGAAGATATACAAACCGCAAAAAACACATGAAAGGATGCTTAAACACTAGTCATTAGGGAAATGCAAATCAAAACTACAGTGAGATACCACTTCACCCCTGCTAGGATGGGTATAATTAAAAAAAAAACAGATAGTAAGAAGTATTGGAGGATAGATAGAAACCAGAAGCCTTATACACTGCTGGTGGGAATGTAAAATGTTGCAGCTACTTTGGAAAACAGTTTGACAGTTATTCAAAAAGTTAAACATAGAGTTATTAACAACCCAGTGATTCCACTCATAGGTATATACGCAAAATAAATGAAAACATATATACACACAAAAACTTGTATGTAAATGTTCATAGCAGCATTATACATAATAGCAAAGAAGTGGAAACAACTCAAAGACCTATCAACTAATGAATGAATAAGTAAAATGTGATATATCTATACAATGGAATATTATTCACCCATAAAAAGGAACAGTGATATATACTAAAACATGGATTAACCTTGAAAAATCATGCTAAGTGAAAGAATCCAGTCTCAAAACAGCACATGTTGTATGATTCCATTTATATGAAATGTGCAGAATAAGCAATTCTTTGGAGATAGAAAATACATTGGTGGTTGCCTAGAACTTGGGAGTTTGGGAACAAATAGGGAGGGATAGCTAAAGGGTATGGGCTTTCTTTTGGGGAAAGGGGATGAAAATGTTCTAAAATTAAATTGTGGTGATGGTTGCAGAATCCTGTGAATATACTAAAAAGAACCCAACATTGAATTGTGTACACTTTAAATGGGTGAATTGGACAGTACGTGAATTATGTTTCAAAAAAGCTGTTTAACAAAGAAAAATCATGTGTACGTGCATAAAAATTCATCTTTTGTAACTTTACCTAATTTTCATGTTATAATTATGTATGTATTTTTAAGGTTATCTGAATGTGAATCCCTGCTGTAAAATGAATGATATATAAAATTCAAACATGCTTTCAGGAAACTAAACTATATCATCATTCCATCATGGACATCAATAACACGAGCATGAGTAACATGAACGATGGCATTGCATTTAAATCAGACAACTACATGTTAGTGGTGATATTAGGAGAGTACACAGGGTCCTAATAATGAACTTACTAATTGCTATTCAGAGATGCTGGTTATGAACCTGAATTTGGTTTCAGTTGTGACATGAACTGGATACTTTTACTGTTTTATTCCTATTGCTATCATAATGACCACATAATGAACTTCCATTGCTCACAGGTTGTCCTAGGGGCTATAAAGATATCTGCTGAAACAGCTTCCTCCTAATATGTACCACTTTCCAAAGAGTTGAAAACTGGGTCATGGGTTAAAGGAAAATTCTATGCCTCCTGAACACAGATTTACAAGCTCTTTCTTCATGAGATGGATCAGCTTGGAGAGAAAGGAGATTTTTAGGTGTGTTGAGGAATTGAAAGAGAGACAAAATGTTTGATTCATCGCTTACCACTGGGGCTTGTCCCTCTGTCACATGGTCACATCCTCTGCCCAGAATTCCCTTTGTAGTTGGAGAACCCACCCTCCCACCATGGCTTAAGTAGGGGTGTGGGGGCCTGGATTCAGTGTGGTCAACAGGTGTCCCTAGAGATATTGGGTTTGGGAGCCTAATTTTAAGTAGAAATTTATTATAAAACCACTGGCTATTATCCCTTCTTTAGATCTGTACATCACCTTCCTTTCCTTTCCTCCCTCTTTTTCATTTGTCCCCAGGCATATTAAAAAAATAATTACATTTCAAAAATAACTTTTAATTGCAAATACATCTTATGGTACCAAATCCAAAACAACACCAAAAAGGGATAGAATGTGAAGTCTTCCTCCTGTCCCCAAGCATAGACACCCAGAGTCTCCCATCCCTCCAGGGAACCAATGTTTCCAGGTAGATTTAAACAAATTAAGGAACAAAGAAATCCAGATGATTTTGGAAGTATCTGCTCTCCCCTTCACTGTTCTTTTCTTCAGTGTTCATCTGTCATTTCTGGCTTCTCTGCTCCTCAGGGGCTAAAAGAGGCTGTCACTGCTCTCTGCTTAGACAACCGTCCCAGTCTCAGCTCCAGGCTGATTTTCAGCTTTTAAAAGGCCTTGTCACCTTCAGTTCAGAAACCCAGTGGCCACTTCAGCGTGGAGATTTACAAGAGACTATATAGCTACATACACAGTCTGAATGTACAAGATTACTTATTATGCTTTTTTTAAAAAAGATAGTGTGTGGGGCCGGCCCGGTGGCGCAGCGGTTTAGTCCGCGCTTGGCAGCCCGGGGTTCGCTGGTTCGGAGCCCGGGCGCCCGCCGACGCACTGCCTGTCAGCCATGCCGTGGCGGCGTCCCATATAAAGTGGAGGAAGATGGGCACGGATGTTAGCCCAGGGCCAGTCTTCCTCAGCAAAAAAGAGGAGGATTGGCGACGGATGTTAGCTCAGGGCTGGTCTTCCTCACCAAAAAAAAAAAAAAAAAAATTAAAAAAAAAAAGATAGTGTGTGTATATTTTACATACACACATTAGGAAATACTTTCATTGAGTTCTTTGGGTGTGAAGTTCTCTTTAACATACAGAAGAAGATACTTTTGTTTCTTTTGACCTTTTTTTTTTTTTCCTGATTCAAATACCAAATTGTTCTTATTATTGTCCCCGGAAAGGGTATGTTCTTTGGGGGTGGGGATGGGAGGCAGAGATAAAGAGAAAGAAAGTCCACCTCTTTAAGGGGGGAAAAAAACCGTCTGGGAATCTCAAGAACATCTTTATTTCGCCTTTTAACTCTCCGCCTTTCTGATTAAAGAGTTCACACCCGCTCCCCCTCCCGCGTTCAATTATCCTTCAGCATCTTTTCTCAGAAACTGTCACCACCACTTGCTGAACCGCAGCCCCATCGTGAGCCATTAGCCCTGTTCTGTTCCGTTTCGCTTTTCTTTCCTCAGTTTCTCCCTGCAAGCTTTATAAATCTCCCTTGGAGGAGGAGTGTCCAAGCGGGTGGAAGTCTGAACACAATGCAACCTGAGAATTTCTGTCACTCTCTGCATATGCTCCTAAGTGCTTTAATCCCAATTAGGGGCGGCTGACACACGGTCCTATTCATTCCCATCAGCTCTTGAATACATTTGCCTAGAAATGAACTTCACAAATAGAGGCGCTCCTAAATGTGCCCAACAGCAAGGAAAATCGAATTGAGTGCGGGCTTACTCGGCAGCGGCCGGCAGAGGAGCGTTGAATGCGGAGGTGCCCCCAGACATTGCAATTCAGCAACACGCTCGCTGACTTTTCTTTGCACCATGTCAACCGAAAGAACCAAGAAATAAGTTGGAGAACTCCGGTTAAAAGGCAACTTGAGAGGGACTCTGAATACTTTTATTGAGCCGCTTCCAATGAAGGACTTAAAAAACAACAAAAAAGGCACCACAAAACCCACCGGTGGCGTCCGGGCTGCGTCCCGGCCGCGCGTTTGGAGCCTCCCGGCCGCGGCGCACCCACCGGCCTCGCAATTAAGGGGAAAATGGCCCCGTCGCCGGCGTGTCATCTGGTGGCGTTCCCAGAGCCCGTCGCCGCCGCCCTATTCAGACCCGGCCTTAATGTCCCACCCGCGCCTGGGGGCGGCGCAGCTGGTCCGCGCTGACCCTCCGGCCCGGCCGGCACGGACACCCTTGGGGGGCGCGGCCCCCGCCACCGCAGGCCCCAATTCCGCCTCCGAGTCTCCAGGTGTCTGTCTCCCCCGCGTCCTCGCCTGCGGTCCCTGATACCGCGCCGCCTCCTCCATCCCGGAGTTGGGGACTCTGCGCGCCGGCCAGGGTGGGCGGGATTGGTGACACCCACAACACCCAGGGGGCAACCAACTCGGGCCCCCTGGAGACCCGAAGCCCAAAGGCTTTGCGCCCCACAGGCCGGCAGCTCTGGGTGTTCCAAAAGGAGCAGCTAATCTCAGTCCTGATGTCCAGTGGGGGCTTTTTTCTCTAGGAGGAGCCCCGCCAGCTCACACGTGCTCCGCGCCGGCAGCATTTCCTGCCCGGCGAGCGGATGCAACCAGGCGCGGGCGGGGGCCGCCCCCAGCGCAGCCTGGGAGGCAAGCGGCGCCGCGGTGGGACTTCGCTGCAGGCAGCCGGCCCCTCCGGCGGGCTGCGGCTCTCGAGCATCCATGCCTCATTAGGAGCAACCTGTTACCGGGGCCGGAGTCGTGCCTGTGCGGTTCCACGGGGGGCAGTGAGCAGGGCCATCCCCAAAACCGCCTCGCCCAGCACCTTGGTGCAGAAGGGATTTCGCTTTAACGGGGCCTCTGGACGCCCATTTTAAGTCCATAAAAAAGCCGAGTGGAATGTTTTGATTGAGTCTCAACGTTGTCTTTGAATAAGGCTGAGACCATGTAATTAATGTGTCTTTTTAATAAGGGACAATACGGCCGTTCAAGCTATTTAATTTCATTTAATTTTCCATCCCATTTGCTGCACAGCCCGCTTTTACTTTTAACACCCAGCCTTTCACGGCCCATCTTGCTCCACTGGGCACATTAGATTGGTTTCACCCTTGCTTTTTAGGGGAGGAAAAATAAAAGAAAATGTGTTCCTTTCCTCCTTTGTGGACAATTTATTTCACTTGGGGAACTTCAACTCTGAGCCACAGGACAGAATAAAACTGGGCGAGCTGGTGTGAATGCCTCTGGCGCAGTCCCTTTCTTCTCGCGGGGCTGGGAACCAGCCACAATTGGCTATATTAATAAATAACTTTCCTCACAGTCGGCCTTTACATGGTCCTATTGATAAAATTGTTCGCGTGTCGTTCACGCTTTTTCACTTATTAAGGAGGGCCGGGGAGGAGCCCCGAACCCAGGCCCCGCGCTCGCCCCTTCCCGCTCGCACTGCTGGTAATTTAAAGTGAGTGTCATCCCGGAGTCGCCAGGCCAGAGGTTAGAGGGACATGTTCATGGCTTAAATTTATTGCCCTCGACTCTTCGGAGCGGCTTCCTCTCCTCCTCCCCTCCCCCGGCTTTCGCCATTCATGGGCCGCCCGATCAAAGGCTCCCTCCTCTCTGTCGCCGGCAGCCTTAGCGGCCCACAGAGGAGCAATTGAAGGGTTAAGAGGAAAAATCAGTGGCAGGTCCCTCAGAAAGTGGCCCTGGGCATGGCGTGGCTGCACGGTCAGAGGGGCTGCAGCACGTGGCCACCCACACCCGCAGAGCGGCTCTGTTCGCCGCCGGAGCAGCTGCGTCTACACAGGCCTTGGAGTTAGCACCGAGGCATGCCGTCCATGTGTCACAGCACTGTGTGACTTGAGATGCCTAGACTTGAGACCCTTGACCTGGCCTGGATTCCCCCACTGTGCAAACCACGCGTTCTGGAGCGCCCAAAACCCATTCACTCTATACAGATCATTGCTATTGACCTTTCACAACAAACCCGAGTGAACCGCGGAGTGGAAACCAAAGGTCAGTTTGCATCATCGTTCTCATGTCACTTAGGAGACTAAGGCTCTGAACCTTCACTGAAGGTTCCTCGAGTCTCCAGTGACAGCACAGACTGAATGACCCCGAGTCTCCTCACTGTGTCCAGTATGGCGAACGCAGGTCTCCATCCATCGAGGTTTGCCACACGGAGCTTCTTTGAGGGCCTCGCGGGACAAACTGCCAAGTTACAGGTGTCACCACCTTGCGTCCTGCCGCCATTGTTAATCAGAGTCACCCCTGCCAGTGGCTTAAGAACCGCACCTTCTGCCAGCAGAGCAGGGTGGAGATCGGGATGGTGGCTCCTGGGAGTCCTCGGCCCATCTGTACAGAGGTTGGGCCTCCAACACCAGGCCGGAAACCCGAAGTAACTCAGGGCTTTCCCGGAACTCTGCGTGGGGCTCGCTTTCCGGTCCATAGGATTTAGGGAGCAGCGCCAGCGATGAGCGGCGCATGGCAGGTGCGGGCGGAACTGTCACAAATAGCTGATGAACTTGATTACTCGGCTATCTTATGAAAATAAATGTCCCCGCACAAATCGGAGGGTTCCCTAAAGGAAAACGAGGAGCACTCTGGTTTAACTCCGGAGTACCGGTTCTCCTAGTTCATGAACTGGGCTAAAGGCAGGGGTTGCCAACTCTCCCTCTTTTCCACGACCTTTGACAGGGTGCTTTTTTTTTTTTTTTTTTTTTTTAAAGAACAGTCTGGTTTGTTCGGTTCCGGGGAAGTTAGCTCCAAGGACTTCTTCCTCGTTTTAAACTTAAAAGCAACTCAAAGTTTGAGTCTGTCGGTTGGCACGCGGGGGAGACAAGATTAAATACCCAGCCGGAAGAACCCCTCTTCCACCCTTGGGTGCTGTTAGGGCACGGGATCCCCCGCAAAACCACGGTTCTGTGCCTCTTCCAATTCTCCAGAGAAAGTGCAGGCCCAGTGTGCACCCGAGGGCAGCGATGCACAGCTGACCTCGTCTCCCCAGACTGGTCCGGACGCTTCATATTTTGGGGCGAAACTGGACAGAGGGAACGATAAAGCGGTTCTAAATAGACGACTGGCCTGAACCCAATCCCCTGAAATGGTAATATGGTCGTTATTTAAAAAGTGTAGGTATTTTCTGGTGTTTTCCCATCAAGTACCTGCCTAATTTCTGTATGGCACACGCCAGAAATCAATAGAAGTTAACAAGTCCTCCAAACAGTCCCCATCTCTTTGTTTAATCTCCTTTACAATAAAGCCAAGGGGAGAGAATTAAAAATCTTTGAAGTAGACCAAGGCTCAAAGGAATCAGCCAAGTAGACTTAAAGTAGTCACTTATTTCCCAAAACTGGTTTGTCGGCGAACAATAAAAGGAAGTAAAATTTATGGAGAAATTATACAGTGGATTTGTCACTTAAAATATCGTAACTGTCTCGAGGACAATACCCCATGCTGAGGATTAATGGTCCCGCCGGACCTTTGATTCACCAGCGCCTTTTCTTCGCCCTTGACAAATTGGATTTTTAGGAATGGGAAGGTCGCCTGGACCATTGTGCGCCAGCCATTCAGAGGCCTCGATTATGCAGGCTGAGGGAACCACTCCATGTGACCCTCTCGGGTGGGACTCTGCAGCTGCTCCTCAGCGCAACTCTCTCACCAAACTCCGCGCCCTTGCGCTCGCGGTGCCAAAAGGCGCCCGCCCTGATTGAAAAGGCGCAGTGCATGCCCGGCCGCGTCACTCCGCGGGCGGAGGACGCACGTCGGGGCGCGGCTCCCTGGCTTGCGCGCCGCTCGGGCTCTGTCACTCGCGCCCTGCCGAGGACCTGCGCGCCCAAGCGCCTGCCTGGCGGCGGCGGCAGCAATGCACGGAGCCACCCGCGCTCCGGCCACCAGCGTGAGTGCCGATTGCTGCATCCCGGCCGGCCTGCGCCTCGGGCCGGTGCCCGGAACCTTCAAGCTGGGCAAGTACCTGTCAGACCGGAGGGAACCCGGGCCCAAGAAAAAGGTATTAGCCATTCCGACCTCCGTCCGCTGCCTTTCGCTTCCTTTTGCCCCGGCCCAAGAAAGGGCTCGGTAGGGCAAGTGGAGGAAAAGGGAGATTGAGTCGGAACCTGCCAGTTTTGCCAGGTGGAAGGGGACTCCGATTACTCCCCGCCAGTCCCGTTAACTGAGAGCTGGATGTGGGCCGGGCTGTGGGAGAGGACGTGGCAGAGGGGACACCCCCGGATGGGGTGCACGGCTCCTTACATACCGGGACCACTCAGACCCCGCGGTTTCCCAGAGCCCTGGGGTCTCCTTCGCAGGGGCGCCCCCTCCCTAACCTCTCTCCGCAGACGCGCTTTCTCGGGGCGTTGAAGACTATTCTTACCGTCCTCCCTTCAATGTGCTAACCTAGGTTTACATTTACCTTAAAATAATTTAATCTCGTTTGCTCTGAAAAAATAGTCTTGGGAAACTCTCAGTTCCTAGAAGCTCCCCAGATTTTCCTTTCCGCGGGTGTCTGCTTGTGGGTTGGCGTAAACGGACTGAGGCTGAGTCAGGTGGTGGCTCCGACGCGGGATCAGAGGGCGAGGAGCACCCACCCGCGTGGGCGCCAGGACCGGGCTCGGGGAGTCCCGGGTCTCAACTGGGAGGTGTCAGGCCCAACCCACTAGCTCTGACTCCCCAAACAGCGTCGCGACTCCCGACCAGAGAGGCGTCGCAGCGGGCAAAGGTCGCAAACAGCGACCGGGAAACGCAGGCAGGAGTCCGGTGGGACCCGCATCTGACTCCTCACGCAGTCATCCTCTTTCCCCCCGGGGTCTAAAGCCCGGTTTGCCGCGCACCACGCCTTCCTCTTTAAGCGCGCTTTAATTGCTTTTAAATGGCCGGCCAGCCTGCGGCCGCTTTGTTCAGACACTTTCGCTGCCGGGCTCGTTGGCACCTCCGCTCCTCGGTGTGGTGCAGCAAGGATGGGGAGGCACGAGAGGGGGTGGGGGACACTGGGTTCTGGGACTGATTCGAAACTTCTCTACCTTGGTATTAGGGCTGCTTTCAGAATCGCAAGAGGCAGAACTGGGCTGGGGGTGGGGGTCGGGGACGTCTTGGTACAAGATGCGCCCGGCCGCTCAGGAAGGATGCTTTCACCCCTCATGTTGCCAAGGTGGAGAAGGGCGCCGACTGTGATACTAGCCAGCCTCCCCTCTCCCTCCCTCCCCCAAGTGAGCGTCCTAAGGAATTACCCTCCTCCCAGGAGGTCACAGTGGTCTGGCCAAAGCGAATAAAACCACTTTGCTGAGTCGCGTGGGGTGGAGGATAAACTTTCCCTCTGGGTTGTGGGCCTGGCCGTGGCGCGGGGGAGAACGACCACTGCTTGTATTGCAGGTGCGCATGGTGAGAGGGGAGCTGGTGGACGAGTCGGGGGGCTCCCCTCTGGAGTGGATAGGGTTAATCCGGGCAGCCAGGAACCCCCAGGAACAGACTCTCGAAGCTATTGCAGACTTACCCGGAGGACAGGTACTGTGGGCTTCCCCCCACTGCCAATTCTATCTACCTAACCGTCACGTGGTGGCCAGCAATATTAAGAGCAAAGCGCTTTAGCTAGAGGTCTCATTTAAATGTTCAACAACCCTATAAGGTAGATACTATTATTTTCCCCGTTTGAAGAATGAGGGAAGTGAGGTTCAGAGAGGTCCAGTAGCTTTTCCAGGGTCACACAGCTTCAGAGCGGGGATTCGAACTTTTCGTCTTAGTTGTTTTTTGACCAATTACCCAGGAAATGACAGCAAGCTGTCCTTCCTTGCGTCCCAGATCTTCTACCGAGCGCTTCGAGACGTCCAGCCAGGGGAGGAGCTGACCGTGTGGTATTCCAACTCCTTGGCTCAGTGGTTCGACATCCCCACGATTGCAACTCCGACGCACGACGAGAAAGGTATCGCCTCCGACAGGGTCTCGGGGCCAGCGCGGGTGGGCAAGAGTCCAGCCCTCCTCTGGTCTTTGGGCGCGTCCGCAGACCTGAAGGGCCTTTCTCTTGCGTTTGTAAAACTGAATTTACGCTCCCTGTCTGTGCAGGCAGAGAGGCGACGTCACCACTACCTCCTTAAAATCGACAGTAAATGATAACGACAGCGACAATAATAATCTGACTCACCATAGCAGGGAAAAAAACTCTTTATGAACTTCATGGGGGTCATCCTTTCCTATTGCATACCCAAAGAGACAATTATTTACTCAGTTAGGAATCAATAAAGAAGCCTTAACAGATTATTAGAGTAATCACATCATGAGCTCCAGAAAGCATCACTCAAACCTGGAATGCTTGTAGAAGGTGGAGGGACATCTCTTTTCCACTGGTTTGAAGGAGAGTAATGTATTTCTACAGCATTTTAGAAGCATTACGGTACTTACAGCTGGTCGGTTGGCAGGTACTGAGCCCCTTCCATTTAAATAGTATTTATTCATTTCCCCCTCCCTACTTAAATTGAATCTGGGATGTATCCCAGTTTCTTCTCAGATTTATTTGATCCCTTCCAAAGCCAAAAGCGGGTTTATGCAAATTAGGGTGCAGCAACTAAAGAGAAAAACATTTTTAAACCTTCCCTAGAACAGAGGAACACTTCCCGTGGAGAAAAGCTGGGAGGTGCTAAATAGTTACATCTTGAGGCTCCCTTTTAATGCACAAAGCTTCCTTGACTTCCTTTTTTTTCTTGCTAATTGTTTTAGTTTGTCTGTAATTTCTCCTAAAGACACAGTTATGTTTCAAGTCAACATAATGAATGCTGCGAAATATTTTAATATGCTCTCCTCATGAATTGACTGCTCAATCTCATTCCTTTAGAAATAGGGTTAAAGAAATTAATACCAATGTGGGAATGAAGAAACACTTCATGAATAAGGCAGAATGAAGTTTATTCAGAACGACAAATCACTTCACTTCAATGTATCACCATCTTCTGTAAATTAATTCTATTGATTTTGTGGGTAGATCTGTAGGTACAGTATTCACAACAAATTATCCTAAGGTAGTTTGTTCCTTGCATCATATATTAAATTCTCTTGTCAACTTCTTCCAGTAAAAGAGAAACATGACAAAAGCCCCATAGTGGAGAACTCTCAAGTCAGCCACTACAGAACAATTCCGAGGGCTACTGGCCTGTAGGGGCCAGGCATTTCTGTACAGAACACTCTTCCTTAGCTACTCTCCAAGAGTACAAAAGCAACTTGTTTGAGTGGTGGCCCTTGTGTTTTCATTTCAGTCGATCGAGCTTATAAACATCATATGGCAACAGATGTCAAAATAGACACTGTTTTCCTTTTGGAGAATGTATAGGTTATTTTAAACCTTGACTTCTCCAGCTTCGAGAGGCTTGAAAGCTTAACAATCTTAGGCTTACACAAAGGAGAAGAGGCAGAGTCACTTATGAAGTGTGTTTGATACTTTTGGTATAGGTTGAATTTCAGAGTCTGGAGAACATGTTAATTGGTTAGGATAAACTGAAAAAGGAATATATTGAAACAGAAAACATACATTCGCTTAAATCTTGACAAGAGGAAGAAATAAGTAGGGATGGCTGCTATTCTTCCAATATTGACTAACTCCAGTGGGCTTCAATTCCATAGTAAGATTAAGGAAATATTGACCCTTTGTTTTAGGAACAAAGCTTACTTGGCTTTGCATTGAGCTGAGAGTCATTCTGGGGCAGCCTCTGAAAACCCTCTCTTAAAAAAGGAGTGATGAGAGGGAGGTTCTGGACTGAGGAGAAGGGAAGTTACTTAAGAGAGTAAATCAACATACCCACCAAGAGAACCCAGGAGGTCTCTTCTCTCTTTTCTTTTAAGGTTTATTTTACATGGCTGTTCAATACAAGGGAACAGAAATTTTGAAATGATTTTATCTAAGTCTTCTATAAACAATTAGGATTGGGTCTCATAGGCAAATCCTCTTCCCTCCTTTTTCCCTTCTGCTCTCCCTTGCCTTCAGCTGGAATAAACTGCTCCTTACTTGAACTTTCATCTTAGTTATCTGGGGGGAGTACTTGTTTTATGCAAAGCCAGAAGTAGAATACGTGAAGGGAGGAAGATCTGGGATTCTTTTCCGTTGTTGTTTCTCTAGTCATGTCTTAGAAGGTTGAGCTGCTTGTGTGCAAGGAGGGAAAATTTAACTTTTCCATTAAGTTTAATGAGACCGACATGTACTTTGGATACTTCCCTGTGGCTCAACTAACTTCTTTCTCAGACATGCTTCCTTTTAGTATTGTCAAACACAACATTTAAAAAGAAACCCAATTGCAAGATTGCTCTTCTCTGTACAGATGTAACTTGACCTTTTTGAGTGAAAATTAACTTCTACCATGTGATCAGAATCTGTTTCATACGTGTCTCTTGATCGTGTTCACAAACCCTAGCACAATTAAAAACAACTAATGTTAATAATATTCAACCCCGGAAAAGAGTTGACACCAAAAACACACATATAGTTCCTGGTAGAGAACTGTGCACTTATTAGAGCTGAGTATCTATATTACTTATATATAAATATATATTCATATAGTAAAAAATAAACTATATATCTTTTCCGAGGACTTTACTAAGCTTGGATCTGTGAAGCTATCTAGGAGTTAATTAATTACCAGGTGGAACAACTGACAAGATAATGCAACATCCTCCTTCAGTTTTTAGAATATCAGGACATAGGACTTTTTTTCTCTTCCATCAAATTAAATGGGGTTAAAGAGGGAATAAGGATACAACTAGTTTTGAAGGATAGCAAATCATAGTCCCTATGTGGTCCTTCAGTTGGTCACGCTCCAGGAAAACCTCAGGCAAAGTGTTTAAGGCTGGGAGGGGGTGGGAAGGGTGGGTAGTGGACATAAAAGACATTGTTCTATGAAAAGGAATGATTACATATGGCCCATACATACAGGATATTGTCTCGCCTGGTAATGAGGCGCTCACGACCATTAGATTGGCCTTTGTTCAGTTTATCCAAACTCCTTGACATACGCCACCTATTCTGCAAACGCCAACAGATGGGCCCGAGCACAGCACAGCCTCAACACTTGATTTAAAGCAACAGCTGCTCTCTACTCTCCTCTTCCCCGGCCAGCCTGCCTGAGCGCTGCCCTCCCAACGAAGATTTGCTCGGATGGCCTGGAGGAAGTCTTCGTTGGAAAGGCCCAGGTCACCCCTCTTGGCCTCTGAGTAGTCCCAGAGGATGGGTGACAAAGTTGGCCATTTGGGGCTTTTCAGGGTTCTTGCTAGAGTGGGGCTACCGAATTCACTTATTCGCCGGGACCTAAGAATACTCCCGTTTCTCCCCATACCGCTGGTCAAAATCTGGGCTGTGCCTTGGGTGCGCTGGCACTTTCTTTCTCTCTCGCTTGTTCGCCTCTCACGGGGTCGCTTTTCCACTCTTTCTTGCCCAGGGGAGGAGCGCTACATTTGCTGGTACTGCTGGAGGACGTTTAGATACCCCAACAGCCTTAAGGCCCACCTGCGTTTCCAGTGCGTGCTCAGCAGCGGCGGGGGCCGGGCCTACCTGCACCACGAGCACGCTGCTCGCCCAGGCGCTGCCCCGTCCGCGGATGGCCTTCGCCTCTCTCCGAAACCCCCGGCGCCTGACTTCGCCGCGGGCGCCTCGGCGGGCACTCTGCGGCCCCACCCGCAGGCCCAGCCGCCCCTCCAGGCCTGCGGAGCGCGGGAGAGCATCAAGCGCGAGGCTTCCTCCGCGCCCTCGGCCACCTCGCCGCCCCCGGCCAAGTGGGGGCCGTCCAAGAAGGGCAAGGAGCAGCCGGACCGCGCCCTGGACATGAGCGGGGCCGCCCGGGGACCCGGCCACTTCCTCGGCATCGTGGGCGGTTCCCCAGCGGGGGGCGGCGGCCTGGCCTTCTACCCCGGCGTGCGCTCTGCTTTCAAGCCCGCCGGCTTGGCCAGGGCGGCCGCTGCCGCGCACGGCGACCCCTACCGGGAGGAGGGCGGCGGCAAAGCAGGGGCTGGCCTGGCCTTAGGCAGGCTGTTGGGCGGGGGCCGGGCGGGCGGACGCCCCGGAAGCGGGGAGAACCCGGCGGCGGGCGGCGCGGGCCACCACCATCACCACCACGCGCACCACCACCATCACCCTAAGTGCCTGCTCGCGGGGGACCCGCCGCCGCCGCGTCCGCCTGGTCTGCCCTGCTCGGGGGCCCTGCGCGGCTTCCCTTTGCTCCCAGGTCCCCCGGAAGAGGCGTCCGCCTTCAAGCACGTGGAGCGCGCCCCGCCCGCCGCCGACGCGCTGCCGGGAGCCCGTTACGCGCAGCTGTCCCCGGCGACCGGGCTGCCCCTCGAGCGCTGTGCGCTCCCGGCTCTCGACGCGGGCGGGCTCAAAGCCTACCCTGGTGGTGAGTGCAGCCACCTGCCTGCCGTCATGCCGGCCTTTACCGTCTACAACGGGGAGCTTCTCTATGGCTCCCCGGCCGCCGCCGCTTATTACCCGCTCAAACTGCACTTCGGCGGGCTGCTCCAGTATCCGGAGTCCATCTCCTACTTCGGCGGGCCCACTGCGGCGGCGGCGGCGGCGGCGGCAGCTCTAAGTCCCGCCGAGCTGGGCTCCCTAGCTAGCATCGACCGAGAGATCGCCATGCACACACAGCAGCTGTCCGAGATGGCAGCCGGGAAAGGCCGCGGCCGCCTGGACGCGGGGACGCTGCCACCGGCCGTCGTGGCGGCAGGTGGCCCTGGGGGTGGCGGCAGCGGGAGCGGCGGCGCGGGCAAGCCCAAGACGGGCCACCTGTGTCTCTACTGCGGCAAGCTGTACTCGCGCAAGTATGGGCTCAAGATCCACATGCGGACGCACACGGGCTACAAGCCGCTCAAATGCAAAGTGTGCCTGCGGCCCTTCGGCGACCCAAGCAATCTCAACAAGCACATCCGGCTGCACGCCGAGGGCAACACGCCCTACCGCTGCGAGTTCTGCGGGAAGGTGCTGGTGCGCCGCCGGGACCTGGAGCGCCACGTCAAGTCCCGCCACCCCGGCCAGAATCTGCTCGCCAAGGCGGGCGACGGGCCGGGCGCGGAGCCTGACGACCCCCCGGAGCCGGGAGAGCCCCAGAGCGACAACGACAGCGACGTAGATGTCTGCTTCACGGACGACCAGAGCGACCCTGAGGCCGGGGGCGGCGGCGAGCGCGACTCGTAACGAGTCTTCCCGGGAAGGGGTGTGTGTGGGGGGCGTGGACAGAGAGAAGAAGTGGGGGTTCTGTTCCGGGAGAAGAGGATGTCCTGGTGGTGAGAAGAAGTACCCGGGTGACAGAACCGTTTTTATTTTGGTTGGGCGCCAGATTTGGAACAGTGAGAGGTCCCAGGTCCGATGCTGAAACTCAGAGCGAAGGTTCAGAGGTGTCTTAGAGAAATCTGGCCTCCTGAGCAGCCCGAGGGGCGGCGGGGCCTGGGGCGTTCCAAGTCCCTGGACTCGGCGGACAGGCTCCCCCAAACCGCCCAGGCGGTCTGCTCCCGAGGTTTGGGATCAGGTTAATGTGTAGTCACAGCGCCCTCGAGGGCTCCGGTTTTAACTGCCACGTATTTTACAATTGTTCTTTTCTGTGGAGGAAATTGTGCCTTTTGAAACGATGTTTTGTGTGTGTATTTTACATTAGCATTTCACTGCGTAGGCAAAACAGTAGTCCCAATTCGCTGGATGTGACATCCGTACACTTGTTTCCATTTCATCTGTTCTGGTGTCAAAGACTAGGACGCCTTGCAGCATTAAATATATAGTGGTAGCTGGTGTACAAATTGGTCAAGTTGCAATTATTTATAAGAGAATAATGACAAATGTAAAATATCTAAAGCATGAATCTAAGAGCACGCAATATATAATTTTAAAGAAAATGTCCTATTTGGTAGAATACAAATGTGATGTATGTTGTTTTATCATGAATGATGTACAGTGGATTCAGTATTTTGGTCTTGGTTCCAGTTTGTGCAATCTTTAATAAAGATACAAACGAGAGTTTGTTCACTTAGAGATTTCAGCAGATCCTTTAAAGAACTAGTTTAATTTGAAAACGATTTTCAAGGAGACTCCATAATAAAATGTCATAAGACACTTGAATACTTTGATTATTCATAAAATAAATGTTAAGCAGTGTTGTAGTAGGGAAATATGCCATTTTCAATATGTGCATTTCACAGGCTCCCAGATAGCAGGCAAAACAATTGTTTTCTGAACCCATTGTTAATCATGCTAAGTGTTTTCATGTTTACAGAAAGAAGCTAATGACCTTCAAGAAAAAACACATGTATTTCTCATCAAAAAGAATCATGGGACTGTAGAATCATTATTTCTATGTTCCATTTTGACAGAACATTCCTTGGGAAGCAAAAAAAGGAAACTTGCCTTTTGTGATTCATACACGTTAATATTCATTCAACAAATACTAAAAGAGAATCCATTTTGTTGGAGATGCTGATCTATTTGCTCTATGTAGGTTTCTTTTTTCCACGTACTCTTTCCAACAATCTGTCGGTATGGGTCTCATTTTACAGAAGAGAAAATAAATTCCTCAAGGTCACTGGGAGGCTCATAATTAGAATGGTAAAGTTAGAAGCAGTAACTTTATTTAAGAGTATAAAAAAATTAATGCTAGCTAATGGAAGGATATCATAAAGTATATGATTTTGTGGGCTAAAACTGGAAAGCACCCTCTCGCCTTCCTCCTCTTCCTTCCTTCATTCTTCCTGCTCCACCTCCAGGTCTTCAAGGCTCTTCCCAGAGGTTGGTGGGAAGATTCTTGTAGGTCACCAAAGGGTCTGGATATGACCCTGATAATTTAACTCAGTTAAAAATGCCCTCTATTTTCTGAATCCTGAGTACTGCAGCAGTCTCTGTCCTACTGTCTCTCAGTCACCAGGTGGCCAGCAAAGACTTTTTTTTGACCAGTCACAGCAGGAGGCATGGGTGTGGGGTGGGGAGGGCTTCTGACTTCTATGGGCGATGATGAGCAAAAAGAATTCTTGTATGAGAAAACTTACACTGGGAATTATAGTTTTTTTTTGTTTTGTTTTGTTTTTTTAGTATCAGTTGACCAGAAAATGTTCTGCTTTGTGAAAGAAAGCAAGCCCAAAGAGAAACAAAAAAATGTGTGTGGGTTAACATGTACATATGGTTGATAATGATACTGCCCTTTACCTACTCTGTGCTAGATCTTTATGCTATTTGCAATTCTCTCTTCTCTGAAGAGGATGACCATGGGCTTGCCTCACCAGGTTCGGTGATGGCCCTGCCAGACAGAATGGGAAGTGAACCCAAGCATCTGCCTGTTCAGTCTGGGCTCCAGGGGCCCAGGGTTTCTCACCGCCTGCTTAGTAGCTGGTCTTGCTCTTTGAAGCAATGATTGCTTGAAGCCAAATCCACCCTTATAGAGAAATATTGGAAAACTTTTCTGAAATCAGATCGTGTAAGTCCTCAGGGAAAGTGAGAAAGGCTGCCCAGATTGGAAACATATGAAAAGTTTTATCAGTCATAAAAGTCATGTTTCCTTCTCCCATTTCCTAGCTCAGTACTAAGTCTGACAACTCTTGTTGGTTTGTATGAAAATAGCCTGTAAAGAAAGAAATTAAAAATAGTTTGGTGAAAGGAAATACACTTAGAATTGGTAAAGATTTAATGAAACAGAAAACCCTAGCCTTCTATTTCTCCCTTTGTAAATTGATACCTACTATGTTATTAGAATAAATTTCAGTATAAAAAATGAAAATTGAACATAGGTTTAAAAGGCTCTTAATCACAGGTCATTTGTAATTCTCATTTATAATTGTCTCAGATAACCTGTATATTGGTCCATGGATGTGCACACTATTATACGTAATTAATGCGATTATTTATTTTAATGGCGAAGTCAAATCAGTGATATACAATCAGTAACAATATTACTTATTTTAAGTGGCTCAGTTGAATTAGTGTTTCTCAGATTACTTCTTTGAGTCTTGCATCCCTTCTTCTCCACTCCCAACCCCCACCCTCAATCCTTCTCATCCTGATGACCAAGGTTAACTTTAAGGGTTATGCTAAAGCTACTGGAAGTTTCCGAGATTTTAACTGAATATTTTGTACCAAAAGATTAAAAAAAAAAAAAAAGATAAGAGGATTCATGACTTTCAGAAGTGAAGACTCTAGATTGTTTGGGCCTAGTTAACTTGGACATTAAAACATTTTGCTAATCTAGATAAATCAGGCAGACGTGAGTTCTAGTATTGCCTCCACTGCTTACTAGCTTGGCATCTTGGGCCAGTCTCTTTATTGCCTCAATTCCCGCATCCGTAAAACAGGTCGAAATAAGCAATAGGGTAGTGGTGAAGATTGAAAGAATTGATGCAGGTAAACTGCTTAGAATCAAGCCTGACACAGTAATCTCTCAAACAGTCTTAAAATAACTCTAGCAACTCTTCGTGGTTTCATTTCGAAGACATCAACGAATGAGATAAGGGTTGACGCCGTTTAATAAGCATTAACATGTTTTTGCAGCGCACTCCCTCTCCTCTTGGTTCACTTCTAGCCCTAGGCAAACTCGCACCAACTTCAGTCAAGAAAGGCCTTTCACGCTTTTGCTAAGAAGAAACTTCCTCAGACCCCTTATCAAGCTGTCTTTCCATTTAAGCTCAGACACTGGTTCACATGGTTCACAGCGGTTAAGTGAACGGCGGGAAGAATGTTCTTAGTCTGTTTTCACTAATTTTTGAAATTCCCTGCTGTGCAGTGAGTGATGAGTTTGAGCAGAAGAATGCTGCGGAGGTGAATGCGTACATCTCCCCTCCTGAGCCGAGCAGAGAGCGGAGCATACAGCAAGAGCTGCAATTCCCCAAGGCTCTATCTGAGGAAAGTTTATTTACTGTCTAGACTCTGAAGGAAGGAGGAGGGGGCGGCGGGGATCCAGGTTGTAACTGCAGTTCAGGGGAGCTGGAGGAGCGGCGGCGGTACTGATGGTGGGGTTCCAGAGTTGAGAGGGCGGTGATTGGCTGCGCCTCTTTAGCCCGAGCGCTCCCATTGGCTCATCCCTTGGAGCCAGGGCTGCTATTGGTGGCGGGCTGGCCGCGCGAAGGTCCAGGCAGGCGCTGCCTCCCCGGACCCCCGGCCCAGTGGCGGTGTCCCCACTTGGGTGAGTGTTGCGGCGTCAGCAACAGTGTGTGTGGCGCTCTTGAGGCTTACAGCTTCGCTGTCCCTGGGAACAGGAGTTTGCGGGTTCCGGGTTCGGAGCAGAAGTGTGGGAGTCTCGCCGAGTTTAGGTGTACAGTCAGGGAGATCTGGATGGGACAGAGACGCAGGGAGACTCCCCGCTGCTCCCAGTAGGTGGCCGAGGGCGTTCCAGGCGCAGAACTAGTCCTTGTTTAAGTGCTCCTGCCCTGCTGTGGCGGGAGCTTCGGCACCAGTGCGGCGCGCCCTCGCCATCTGCTGCTTCCCTAAAGGGAAGAGGGCAGAGGCGCTGGCGCCATCCGGAGGTCAGACGTGACCCTTGGCCACCCAGGTGTGAGCTGTGAAGGGGAGGACTCAACAGACGGCGGGCCCAACGTGTTTAGTTCCAGAAGGAGCGTGGCGCTCGCTCTGGGCAGGGTGACCTTCCTACAAAAGATGAAAGGAGCGCTTCTGTCATCTGCGACTGTAGTTTAATTCAAATTAGGTGCAACCCGTTGTACGACAGACAACTTGTTAATGCCTTTGGCTTGCAAACCATCCGAGGACCCTTCAAAAAGGGACTGAGGCGGGGTGGACTACATGTATTCGTGTAAACCCTTTGAAGACACTGAGTTTATTTCAAGTACAATATGTTTTAATTATCTAAATTTTAGCATTTCATCTAAGAAGATAAGCTAAAGCATGGAGTTCATTAAAGAATGTAAAAGCAATAGCATAAAAGACAGATTTTTGGTAATTGGAATCAAACAGATTAAGAGGGACATTTTCACGTAGAGTGAGGAATCTTTATTAAAAATAAGATAGATATCCAGATTTCATGAGTATTCTCTACTTTTTTTGTATCCACATACACTTTTGTGTAATTCAATATTGTAGGAAGTGGTTGCAAGTACACATTTCCTATTTTTAATGTTGGCAGTACAGGAATGTTCCTGGAAATTACTTTAAATAGAGAAGGATGTAAAATCCAACATTCAATGGCAAGTTATATTTGAATGGGAGACACTCAGTTCCAATGATTTGAGTAGAAAGCCTTAGGTGGAAATGTCTTATGTGACAGAAGATATAGTGAAGAGAGATGCAATAGCAGATGGCTTTACATAAGAACATAGTGAAAGTCAAAGATAGTTTTTAAAATTTTTTTTAAATCCCTGACAACTGGCAGAAAGATAAGATTCTATACTTGACACTGAGCAGTTGATCCCTGAATTATCACCTTAAGGTAAATAGAGACATGACCAGGTCAGGTTTAAGCTAACTTGAGTGCACTGGACCATAGCAGAACACATCTGTGAGCAACAAAATGCTTTCAGGTATGCTAAAAGTCATCCCAATGAGAAATGAGTCAGTGTGGGATGTCGAATTTTATAAGCTTATTTGTAATTTTTAGAAAGCTGGAGAAAGAAATGCCTTTGCAACCAAGAAGACAGAGAGAAAAGAAAATACATTGGGGGATTTATAGGATAGGCTTTCTGAATTATTTAAAGCTAGCATGCTGAAATGTGGTTTCAGGGTAGTGGCTTTGCCATCTATAGCTGTACACATACTGTGCCCAATGTTTGTTTCCAAAATCAATTTGTGTATTATTGTCTTTTTTGGTAGTTTGGGAATTCATGATATTCATACTGGCCAATATTCTCATCATAAAGTGAGTGAAAAAATAGCTTTGCCTTGAGGTTTTTTTTGGACAGAACTAATTTTATAAAATCTTCATTATCTCATTTAATCTTTATAACAACCTATTTTACAGATAAGGCAAATGAAGCTTATGTTGCACAGCTAGCTAGAAATATTCCCAGAGCCTCGCTCTCAACATGCTATATTTCCTCTTTAAAATGCTGTCATCTGATGTAGGAAGTGGCCAAAAATTCAGTTTGAATCCTTTATAACAGGAATGTTTTACAGGACAATGAATATTTTACAGGACAATGATGAGGTGAGCTGAAAGGTCAATGTGTTCCTAGACTTTTTTAGCTGGAACCAGAGTTAGAGATCATCTTTGGCTTGTTATATACTTGAAAGTATTTGAATTCTGGCAAATCCTTATAAGGCTGGATTCTGTTTAGTCTAGCTTGGCTTGGTCTTATTAAACACAAAGATGTATAAGGAGGTGAGTCTAGAGTGGCCCACCTGTGGTCCCGAGGACCCTAGAAAGGAAGGCATGATCGTTAGATTCTGTTGAGAATCTCAGGACTAACTGTGCAATGCCAGACAATCACCCAGTTCCCAGGTTAGGATGTAAAAAATTTTCCAGTCTTCTAGCATCCCTTGGGATTGATCACCTGTGATGTAGTTTAGTCCATTTTCAAACTCTTTTCACATGTAGCGGGCTGGATTCTTGAGAGTCTGGGCCAGGCAGGTGCAGGGGTGGGGCTCGGTTGGCCTGAAGCTGCTCTGCTGATGGTAGAACCAAGGGTCACCAGAAAGAGAGAACTACAGGAGCAAAATCAAAATAGAATGCCAGGAACAGTTTCATCTGGAAAGAGCCAGGCTGAGGCAGAATTCCAACAGATAAAGGCAGCAGAATGAAACCGAACTGGAACAAGAAGTTTGGGATAGAATGAAGGAGGTGGTGAACGAGTAGGATCTTGAATGACTGGGGCCTGGATATAGGCATTTTAAAAAAAGTTATTTTTGCCTTTTAAATAGGTAATATGCTCACATGTTCAAAGATAAAAACTGTATAAATAGGTTTATATTTTGGAGTTTTAGTCCTACCTCATTTCTGTACACTCCTGTCTTCCCAGAGGTGATGACAGAGGTAGATTTATTGTGATGCTCACTGGCAGGAGTTCCTTCCAAGACGTGTACTGAATTTTGCCTCCTTTTTCTTACAGTGCCCCCCCAATCCTATGAGTTTCAGAACCTACAAAATCTGGATCTATACTTTGTAACTGGATCTGTACTTTGTAACTATTTATTTTAGTTTCTTGTATACTTCCAGTGTTTCTTTTTATAAGTATAAACACCTAAGAATGGATATATTCTTATTTTCCTCCCTTTCTTAAGCTAAGATATTTTTTCTGTATCTTGTGGGTTTTTTTTTAATAATATACTCTGGAGGTCTTTCCATGGCAGTCCGAAGAGAGCTTTCTCATTTGTTTTTTCTTATCTGCTGCATGGTATTCTATCGTGTAGACAGACATAGATTATTTAACCAGTTGTTCTGTTGATGGACAATTGGATTGTTTTCTATAAAGAATGCGTCAATGAATAACTTGTGCTGGGTGATTTTGTGGGTGGGGTCCAGGTATTTTGCAGAAGGTGTCACTGCTTTGATTGCAGTGGGGAGGTGGTCAGCGAGGACTCTGGCCAGTGTCAGAGCCAGAGCAGCCTCTAGGTGATGGCTGGCTGGCTGACTGCTCAACTTGCTCCTTCACTCTGCGGTTGGAAAACTCAGAGCACCTTTAGCTCTTGACCATTTCCTGCAGTAGGGAGACAACACTGGGGCCTCCCTTTGTTCTCTTGGGAATTTGGCAAGGAATCCTTGGGAGACTTTAGCTATAGAACTGTACTTCTCCAGGCCAGGCAACCTGGAAATCCTAATGTTAGGCTGAATGGAAAACGTGTGTTTGCATGCACATGCGTTTGAACTTTTAAAGTTCTTTCCTGTGAACACTACCATCAAATTTTGATTTCCCTCTGATGTGCGTTATTTAAAAGTACCTTATACGAAACCAACTTTGGGATTATGATTCAGATCTGCAACTGGATGACTGGAGAGTGGGCCTATGGTAAGTAGCGGGTACAGAGCACAACCCACACCAGCTGTAGGATAGTGGCAAGCACTCCAGTAGGGAAACAAACGAATGCAAATGAGATGCACTTGGCCATGGAACAAAGATGAAAATGACATTCACTTGTAAATGAGTTTTCTGTGTTTGATGTAAACAGAATGACATGTATTTTGCAGGAAGACCTCTACGACCCTAGGATAGTTGTTGAATTCATTACATGGGGTTGCACATGTTTCTGACATTTTATCATTATCAGCACATCTCATGGTCTACCAATCTCTAGGTTTTTAATTTATTTAGATGCATTTCTATGATTTTCTGTCCTAGGAGATGGTCTGAGAGTTAAGGTGAGAGGCTCATCACTGAAAGGTTAAATGCCCTGGAATAAAACTTGAATCTGGCATCTTGCACTCAGATAAGGGAAGGGCTAATCTGAGAGAGCTCAGGATCAAGAGGAAGAAGATCAACTTCTCAGCTCTGCCTTTCATTGCTAGCCGTGGTCCCCAGCCTAGGCATTCGTTCAAACATTAGACTTAGACGATTAGTATGTGGCTTTGCTTTCTGAGCCTTCTTCATCTTTCAACTCCCATTTAAAATCTCCTCTCTTCTCTGTAGTCTTTTCTGACTGTCCCAGCCCAAGGTGGTCTTTTCCTCCTCTGAACTTCCACAACAGGTGGTCTGTGATACTCATTGGTCACTTATTTTGTCAAATGCATATATTGGGGATAGACTACACCATTTGCTCTTTAAAATATCCCTGGCATAATACTTTAGACATAAATATTCAACAAGTATTTGAGAATTAATTGATTAAACACTCCTGAATTTTTCATTCTTCTGAACACTATGATGCAGTACTGAGAGCCTGCTGCATGCCAGGCACTGTACTGGCTGGGGACACAGGATGATTACAGTTGTCTCAAGCTGTTCATGGTCTAGTGGAGGAGACAAACACAGGAACAGAAATTGATAACCTGATGTGCTGGGTATAATGATGGAGATAAGCACAGAGGGAAGGTACCTCTTCAGTCAGAGAAAGAAGATGGTAAGGGTGGGGAATGAGTTATATAGGGAAAGGCTTCCCAGAGGAGGTGACACTTGGACTGAGTCTTAAAAGATGGGTAGGGGGCTGACCTGATGGTGTAGTGGTTACGTTCATGTGCTCTGCTTTGGTGGCCCAGGGTTTGCGGGTTCGGATCACAGACGTGGACGTACATACCACTTATCAAGCCATGCTGTGGCAGTGGCTTGATACAAAATAGAGGAAGACTGGCACAGATGTTAACTCAGCAACAATCTTCCTCAAGCCAAAAGAGGAATATTGGGAACAGATGTTAGCTCAGGGCTAATCTTCCTCACCAAAAAACCCCCACAAAAACCAAAAAAATGATGGGTAGGAGTCATATAGGTCTAGGTTAAAGAGAGATGGAAGGATGTTTTCAACAGACAGGATAGCATGAGTGAAGAGATTGAGTGGAGAAGCAGCATGGATGTATGTGAGAAATTCCAGGTGGTGCAGTGCTGCTGGTGGCAGAGCGGCAGGCTGAGAGATGAGGATCCATCTGTGAGGAAGTGTGGTGCAGTAGTTAGGAGAGTACATGGGCTTTGGAGTTAGGCAGAGCCAAATTTGCATCCTGGTTCTGCATCTTCCTAGCTGTAGGAACTTGATCAAATAACTTAACCTCGATACGCCTCTGTGTACTCATCTGTAAAATGGGAACAACAATGGCACTGTATTTAAAGGGTTCTTGTGAGTGTTAATTGAAGTAACATTTGCAAAGTGCTTAGCACAGGGTAAACATTCAAAGCATGTTGGCTAATTGTTTGTGAGAGACTGGAGGGTTGTGCAGGGGCCATAAAGGGAGAGTCTCTGAAAGATTTAAGCCAGCACTGATAGGTGGTTTGCATTGCAATAGGACTGCTTTGAAGGCAGGAAGACCAGGTAGGAGGCAGTTGCATTCAGCATTTCAGGTGACAAACGATGAGGGACAATGGTAATAGGGATGGAGAGGAGAGGATAGAGTTAAATATCTAGGAGGTGACACTGACAGGATTTTGTGACTGGGTGGGGGAGTATGAGAAAGAGTAAGGAGTCAAGTGTATTAGTGACAGGACAGTTAAAAAGTGGTCAGTAGTATCACACTGTGTTGATGGGCTACTGTCAAATGCACTTTAGGTCAGGATGATCTTAGAGGGGTTCTGTTTTGTTGAGAAATACAGCCTAAAAAAGAAAAAAAAAGACATGCATTTGAATATATAAATTAAATAAAGATAATTATCATCTAAGGAAAATAGTTTTGCCAATAATAAAAAGTAATAGCAATATATAAATAGCTCATTAAAATTTAAGAGAAAGCTTCATGATTCCAAAAAACTAAATGGCAAATTATAAGAATTAACCAAATTGCTGGTAAACAAAGATGTGCAAACATGTTTTTTCTCATAGAAATCAAAGATATGCACATTAAAATATCCTTAAATATAAAAATTAGATAAAAATCTAAGAAAAGGCTAGTAATGTTCTGAAATTGATGCAAGTACATTTTACAGATGTCACTAAAATCATTTGTCCAGCAATGTGGGAAACTTTTGCCAGGGCTATATATATGTGCTCAGGACTCGTATTTCTGAGGATTTATTCTAGAGAAACAGTTTAACAATTTAACAAAAGCATAAAGTTATATGCACATCGCTTTTCACTGCAGCACTATACCCTGGAGAAAGAAACACAATGAAGTATTCAAAAATAAGTCTGGTTATTTAGGGAGCATCAATATTATGGCATATTATGAGATGATGTTAAAAATAATTATTAAGATGAAACAGTGGAAAACTCTGAAAATATTAAGTGAGAAAAACTGAATGAAAATGATTGCCTATTATGACTGCAGTTACTTAAGAATATGTATTTGTTTAGATAAAGACTGGAAAGTAATATGCAAAATATGAAAGCAGTTGTGCCGGGCTTGTGAATGTTCTCATTTGCGCTACATTGCCTTTTTAAATTTTACTTAGCAAATCTACTTCTATGACATTGTTTAGTAATTATTAACATTTTGATACTTTTCATTGCTGAGGTATTTTAAAATACATTATAGTCATCATGACATATTGCCCCTTAATAGTGTAATGTGACTCAAGAACATTTTCCTCCATAACTGTAACATAATCATATCAGGCAAAATGAATAATTCCTTAATATCTAGTACACAGTTCACATTCAAATTTTGCTAACTTACATTTTCTTTATAAAAAAGAAATAACTTGATAAATCTGCCCAGTCCAGTGGGATTGTACACTGCTGGGTAGGGAGCGACTGGATCCCAGGCCCCTGGTGCCATGGTGGTGAGCGTCCCCACGCTGGCTGGCTGGGAGCGATCAGCCGTCAGCCCTCTGGGCCTCTCCGTGTGGATCCCTAGGAGGAGGACAGCTGGCTTAGAGATGGTTGGCTCCATCTGCAAGTAGAGCCGCCTCTTTTTTCCTGCCCTCCGCTCCTGGGAGCCGGGGGCACAGGCTCTCAGACCTTTGCAGCCAGCTGGCAAGGAGGAGTGGGAAACCAGCCAGCAGGTCTGTGCTCGCCGGGTGAGGAACTTTGGAGTGTTGTCTTTGTCAAGCCAGTTGTGGAAGGTCCCAAGATTTCACACAACCCTCCCTCCTCTGCTTGGAGCTGCCAGCTCCTAAACACCTGGCTGAGTGATTGACTTACCTTCTCTAGGATTTGTGCAAAGAACTGTCTCTTGTTTCGATGAGCTGGATCTTCTGAATTAAACCAGCCCTTAAAAAAATAACGATGAGGGATATGAGTACCTAATAAAGTTATCAAGGCTGTCCTGTAACTTTTGTAAAAAAAAAAAAGCCAAACCAAAACCCGAATGAACAAACAAACAAACAAAACCACCAAAAAATATTTTACTAAGGAAGTTTTCTACAATTCCCCAAAGTAGAGAGAATGGTAAAATGAGCCTCCTAATGTTTTACCGATCTTGTTTCATTTGCTTTTGCTTAAGTATTTTAAAGTAAATTCCAGGCATTGTATCAGTCCACCTGTTAATACTTTACACCTGACAACAGAGTTATTTCCTAATATCATCTAATACCCAGTCCATGTTGAAATTTCTCCAGTTGTCTTAAAGATGCCTTTTTATAGTTGAATTTGTTTGAATTGGGATCTAAACAAGGTCCACTCATTGCATCGATTTATGTTTCTAAAGCTCTTTTACATTTATAATGGTTCTCCTCCCCCCGCACTTTTACTTGTTGAAGAAACCAGGTCATTTGTCCTTTATAACTTCCCACATTCTAAACCTGCCTTCAGCCTGATTGTTTCCCCATCGTGTTATTTAACACATTTCTCTACTCATATTTTCTGTAAACTGGTAGCTACATTTAGAGGATTGATTAGATTAGGGCTCCATGTTTTTATTTGGGGGAAGGGCCAAGAATACTTCATAGGTGATGCTACATACTTATTTTATCACGTCGGGAGGTGTGTAATGTGTGCATGTCCCACTATTAGTGATGTTAAGATTGAATATTGGATTCAGGTGTAGTCATCATCTTTTCAACTAATGGTTTTGGCAGCCATTGATGAAACTTGCTCAGATCCATTCTTTCATTAGGTGTGCAGAATAGTGGTTTTCTAACTCAACTATTCCTTCTGCATTTGTTATTTCTTCTGTTACCTTTTAAACCTCGGGTCTCTGTAGCTGGTGGCATTAGCCAGTTCACTCACCCTTCCCCTAGGAGCAGGCTGTGGCTAAGTTCTCGGCTGTAACTTGGCTGCTGTAATTCTGACACTGGTTTGAGAGAGAGTCTGGAACCACGGTTTCAAAGGGAGATTTCCTCCCTTCCTCCTTTCTCCCTGAAAGCTGTAAACTTTCAAAGTAATGACAATTATAAACAGTGTCAGCTTTATGCCCTGGCATAGTTTTGATGTTTGTGTGGTATGATTTGAGAAGAGATGAAAGGTCGGCCTGACGAAAATATTTTCCTCTTCTCTGGCTATAGTGTCTGACACCCCCAACAGTGCTGTTCTCCCTTAAGGGCCTTCTGCAGACCCGTGAATTGTAACCCAGTTAAGGTATGATGTTACCTGGAAGTGAGGATGAGAGGAGCAAAGACCTGCACGTTAATGAACATATTAGCAGAAATTTGTTTCACTTACTGTTAGCTGCTTTCCACCTGTTTTCTCTGTAGTTGGGTCTGGAACACATAGCTGGAAATGGGATATGGGACTCTTAGCTTGGATGTGCAAAGGAGGTTCCCACTGGTACAGATAATGTGCATACCTGGGGCTTGATTCAGATTTTTATGAGGGGATCTCCAAGAATGATTATTGAGACTATGTAGAAAGCAGAGGAAGAAAAATGTTGAAAGATATGAGAAAACAAATGACTACTTTACAGTTTTGTTGAGGATGACTCTGTTTAAGCCCTCATAGTAGCCTAGAAAGTAAAAACAGGACTCTTTTCCTGTTCTTTTTTTTTTGCTGAGGAAGATTCGCCCTGAGCTAACGTCTGTTGCCAATTTTTCTCTTTTTTTTCACGTGAGCTGCCGCCACAGCATGGCCACTGACAGATGAGTGGTGTGGTTCCATGCCTGGAAACCAGGCCCGGACTGACGAAGCAGACTGGGCTGAACTTTAATCACTAGGCCATTGGGCTGGCCCTCCTGTTCTTTTCTTTACTACCAAGTTGACTGAAAGTGTGAAACTATGGGATTCTAGGTTCTAGGGGAGTTTTCCTTACAGGCCAGCAGTGATGAAGAACAAGTTTGAAGGTGAAATATAAACAAGATGGAGGGCTTGAAAGAATACGTGAGAAATAGGAGGAACCACTTTTTTAAAAGGTGAAAAATGGCAGATTGAGTCTTTTTGCCATAGAAGAAAGTTCAGTTTGCTGTTTTAGAGAAACAGACCATTTTCCCTTTCTACCTACTCAACAACCAGTTCTAATAAAGAAGTTTCATTATTTTTATCTTTATGATAATTTCAGAAACAGTAGCCCATTTATTCTTAATAATGTTGCTGAAAAATACCAGTAATTATATAATGACTGCAGAAATCACATTTTTAAATAAATGAAGAAGGAAATGATTTTTTCTTATTTTGTGTCCCCAATTTATATGTAATTACCAGCTATAAAAGAACCTTCCTGGTATGCCTAATAACCACCTTTTGTCCTTGCATGAAAAGTCGAGGTTTTTTTATTCAAGGTTTTGTTCTGCTCAGCTTATTTCTGGCTGGTTGGGGAGATAGAGGCAGCTGTCTACTGACACTTCTCTCAGGCCTTCCTCAGACCAGGGAGCGTATTGCTCTGGAAACCAGCTGGCCGTGTTCTTCGCCTGTCAGGCCCAGTGCAAGCAAACAGAATTGGGGCAAACTAGTGGAAATCCGCCAGTACAGGGAGAAGTGGCTCTTGATCAAAAAACATGGTCACTTTAAGCCCACAATTTCTAATTGCCTGCAACTCTTCTGATTGGTAGATAATAATACATGCTGTATAAACACATGTTTTTTTCCCATTGACTTTGGCTTTATTGGTTATTTCCTCTTTTTATGAACCATCCTTTGAAAACAAGGCAGGAAATTGAACAGAACAAAATAAAACAGAGTTTTCTTTTCCTATTTAGTGATAGTGTCCAGTGGTTATATGTCTACTGTCTATACATTGCAAGAGCAATAATAGTTAGAATAATAAGTTTCCTTTTAATTAAAAATAAACTTTTCGCTTTTTCTTTTTTCATAGATTTATTATTTCTCTATAGCTAGATAGCTAATATAGTTTATTTTGGTATTTAGTATGTTCAGATATCATATACCATAGTGTCTTTATTAAATTCTTTAATATTTTCTCACTTTCACATGAAGTAATATTGATATGTGGGATAAGGTATAGACTACAATATCTTTGCATATGTATATATAGTATTACTTGTAACAATAAAAAGCTTGTGTACATATATTATAGTCTTACATTCATTCATTTGTGGGTTCTTTTGTTCATTCATTCATTCACTCTTTCATGAAACATTTGTTGAGGGCCTGGTCAATGCCAGGCACTGTGCAATCATAAAGTTACAGAGATGTGGATAGTCAAAAGATGACAAAGGCTACTGCTTGGAGAAAGTATTGTGGAATGAGGCTGTTAAGGAATATACGCTTTGGGAGAGGACCCAGGCGGGTAAACAAGGATTTCAGAAATACAAAGTCCCATGGGCGTGCAAAAAAAGGAGTGACTAACCAATTTTCAACTCAGTGATGATGTTGATTTATTATCAGAGTAAGATGAGGGAGGCTTTCATTTGTTCCATGTGTGTCAGATGGATCCCAGAGATCCAGCATGCTGTGTAGACAGTGCGTGGGAGCCAGGGCAGGCACTCATATACCTGCTTCATGTGAAATGAGCAGGTAACCCAGAGAGGGGAACCTTAGCTGCACTTGGTCTCTTATGACCCTGGACACATCTCATGTCACTGAGCTACCTCATCACTGGAGCAGGGGTAGGACTGGGTTTACAGGTGGGAGGATGAATGGGGTGAATGGGGGTGCAGGGGAACTGAGGCATTCACTGTGATTGCTAATGCTGTTACCTCTGCTTGGAATGCTTTTTCTTTCCTCAGTATGGAAGAAAGATCTAGCTCAAATGTCATCTTTTTGGTGAAGGCTTCCTGGATTTTCCTTGCGGTAGTAATTGTTCCCAGTGCATTTCACACGTATCTATATTATTTATAACATGCCTTAAATCATTGTTTATGAATCTATCATCTTTACGAAAATGTAAGCTCAGCTAGGACTGAAACTCTATATTATTTTTTTATATCTGCAGTGCCACTTGTAGCAACAGGAAGATAGACGGCAATTAATACTTAATTTTTAAATGAAATTAATGAATCAGTATGTGGTTATTTTAGCAAGGTTTTTTTCTACTGGGTGGTAACCCTTTTTGTTTTTATTTTGTTTGTTTAACAAATAATAATAATAGAAAACAGTGTGCCAGACACTGTTCTAAGCCCTTCATACACTTTGATCCTCATAATTATCCTATGAGTTAGGTAATATTATTCTCCACTTCACTGATGACAAAACATAGTAAGCCATACATTTGCATTTGTTTCCAATCTGCATTCATTCAACAAACATTTTTTGTGTGCCTACTTTTTTGCCAGGCAGCATTTTAGGGCTAGTGAGTACAGTGGTAAACAGAGTCCCTGCTCTCACAGAGCTTATATTCTAGTGGCAGAAGACAAACAGAAACAAATGAGTAAATAAGCAAGATACCAAGGCCGAGTGCTATGCAGGTAAAATTGATTTTGTGCACGGGGGACTGGGGAGCATCTGTGGATCTGGTTTTCAGAGGGGCCTTTCTGAGGAAGTGACATTTAAGATAAGATCTGAATGAGCAGACGAGCCAGGCATTGGATAAGGGTAAGTTCTTTGGGGCAAAGGGAAAAGCTAATGCAAATGCCTTATGCCAGCAACGAGTCTGGTGCTCCTAAGAGAGAAAGGCCAGTGTGAGGAGGGGAAGAGTGGGATGAGCTGAGGCACCTGCGATAGGCAGAGGTGAGATCAGTTAGGGCTCTGTAAGTCAAGGCAAGGATAGTGGCTTCAGTTCTAATGGTGGTAGGAAGTCATTAGGAGGTTTTAGGAAGGATGGTGATGTTTTAAAAAGATCATGTTGGGGCCAGCCTGGTGGCATAGTGGTTGAGTTTGCACACTCTGCTTTGGTGGCCCGGGGTTTGCGGGTTTGGATCCTGGGCAGACTTACACACCACTCATCAAGCCATACTGTGGCAGCATCTCATATACAAAGTAGAGGGAGATTGGCAACAGATGTTAGTTCAGGGACAATCTTCCTCACCAAAAAAAAAAAAAAAAAAAAGATCATGTTGGCTGCTGGGTGGAGAAGGGATTGTGGAGTGAGGCAAGAGTGAAATCAGAAAGGCCATCTGAGAAGTGATGGGGGCATTTCAAGGGAGAGATGTTGGTGCTTGGACTCTAGTGTTAGCAGTGGAGGTGGTGACAAGTGGTTGGATGCTGGTGTACGTTTTGGAGACAGGGTCTAAAGCACTTGCAGATGGATTTCATGTTGGAGATGAAAGAAGGAGATGAATCAATGTTAACTTCTAGATTTTAGGCTTGCAAACTAGGGTGGCTGGTGGTGCTGTGACTGAGATGAGAAACTCTGGGGGAGGAGCAGTTGGGAGAACAGGGGAAGCGGGAGCTCTTTGTGATTATGATTTTTCCTGAAGGGCTCAACAACAGTACAAGATTAAGAGAATGTAAGTGAGTGGATCATTCTAGTTTAGTCTTTGCAATGGGAGTTGAGGAGGTCACCACCTTGCAGTTGCACAGGGAAGGAGTTTGTATAGGTCGTGTACTTGAAAAGAAGAAAGAGTTGAGGTGCCTCAGCATGATGCAATCAGAGATTGCGTGTACATTCAGGGGAGAGGAAGCTTGAAGGATGAGGGGATATTGGAGTTTGAGATTTCAGATGTGGAACTCTCTGGATGACCATAAGATCCAAGATGTGGTCATGGATGTGGATTGCTGAAGTAGAGTGGAGGTAAAATGGGTTTAAAATGTTAAGGAAATGTGGTACTGTTGGAAAAGTTTTTTTTTTTTTTATAATGGATATTGAAGTCCTAAAGAATGATGAAAGGAGCAAGAGAAAAGAAAGTAACCAGGTGCCAAAATCATGGGAGGAAAGATCTGGCAGATGACACCCATGAGGAGATTTAGAGGGTGGTAAAGAGACGTGGCGTGGCTCTCATAGACTTGTGTGGAAATGGAGTTGTCTGGATGCAGGAGAGGGTAGGAGAACGCTGTCCCCAGATCCCTCAGAAGAGGGAAGGGATCCTTCTTCAATAAAGAGAGCCCCTAGGGGTGCTGGGTCCTGAGATGGTGGGAAGCCTAGGTTTCAGTTCACTCTGGAGGTAGAGGGAGCACTCTGTGAAAGGTTCAGGGTGCAGGAGGATGTGCTGATGAAGGAATGTGGGCTCAAAGGGAAAAATAGAAAAGAGTGAGCCCTATAGGGCAGCAGAAGAATAAGCTGCGGGCTAGGGGTTGGAGGGGTGGGAAGAGGACTGTGGGGGGAGGGCTCAGAAAAATATGGGGAGACGATAGACTACCGGAGAGGCTTGCAGATGGGACAGTAGTAAGAGCCATACAATTTCTACATAAAGCTATAAAACTTTGGGGCAAAGTTGTTTATAACAACTTGGTAGGATTAAAATCCTAATTCCACACAACAGATTAGTTATTAAGATACATCTCCAATCTATCAGAGACATCATAACCAACATATCCCATTTAACATACCAGTAATGGGACAAACTGATGTGTGTCCTCAATGAGATGCACTTTAAATGACCCAACAGCAACTGCCTAGTACTCCTGCCAAAAATGTTTGACCTGAATCTAATCATGAGGAACAGGCCAATTTAAATTGAGAGGGATTCTTTGAAACAATCAGCCTAGATTCTTCCCAAAGGTCAGTGTCATGAAAGGCTAGAAAGGACCAAAAAGCTGAAGAACTGTTTTAGATTAAAGGACATTAAAGCGATAACATTTAAATGTGTGATCCTTGATTGGATTCTGGATTGGAAACACACACACACACACACACACACACACACACACACACACACACTCTCCCAAACCCAATTATAAAGGACATTATTGGGAGAATCAGGGAAATCTGAATATGGGTTCTATATAAGACAATAGTGTTGGATCAATGTTTAATTATCCGAGTGTGATAATTGTATTAAGGTTATAAAGAAGAATGTCCTTTTTCTTAGGAGATGTATGCTAAAGTGTTTTGGAGGTGAAGTGTTGTAGTGTATGTATGCAATTTACTGTCACCTGGTTCAGCAATATCTATATGTCTATAATATCTATATCTTTATATCTCTATAAAATATATTAATATCTATCTTTCCATCTCTTTATATTTAAAGGGAGAGAAAGCAAATCTTTAAGTTGACAGATAAAGCAAATGCTTTAAATTTACAGACTTGATTTTTAAGTTGTGATCAAAGTAAGAAATATTTCAATAATTACATTAAACAAAAAAATAACATTTAAATAAAAATTATTTTAAGAATTACATTAAAACTAATCATAGAGCAATATCAGTCCCTGAGGGTTGGTATAGTCTATTGCCAGATCAATAAATAGTCGTCATGACCAACTTAATAATATAGCATGCCTTATTTTACATCCTAGAAGTCATCTAAGTAGGCTATGTTGGGCAGAAAGAGAAGCAAATGTACTTTATTATTTAGGCAAATCAGTGTTAATTGCTCATGCTAAAATACTTCCTTCACTGAAGAGGAAAAAGAGAACTTCTTCTGATGGACCTTTTTCATTCCTTCCATACATATCTACCATTTGCAGTATCTCTGGGGTAGGAGTCCATAGGCAACGTGGTAGAATTAAAGCCATGGGATACATTATCCTGGTTCCTCACTTCCTTCCAGTCTTGCAAAGTGGGACAACCACTAATGCACAAAATGTAAGCTCTGTTCCTACTCTTAACAAGAGAGGAGAGGGTTCCAGAGGCAGCTGGTGTAAGTTGTAGCTAAGGGGAGAGTGGAGGTGGGGGTGGGAGTTATAAATAGGTGTCTTAAAACCTATCTCTCCCCTTCTACCATGTGAGGACACAGGGAGAAGGTGCCATCTATGAATGAGGAAGTGGGCCCTTACCAACACCAAATCTACTGGTGCTATGATCTTGGACTTCTTAGACTCCAGAACTATTTATGAAATAAGAGGAACTGAAATGAGGATGCCTTTTATAAATTAATGAAACAATGAAACTTTTTAAAGAAATAAAAATTTCGGTTAAATGAACAATCTATAAAGGAAATTAAGAATAGGATTCCATTTACAATACCATCAAAAGGAATAAAAATACTGAGAAATAAATCTACCGAGGACATGAAAGATTTGTACACTGAAAACTAGAAAGCATTGATGAAAAATTTAAAGCAGACACAAATATATGGAAAGACATTCCATATTCATGGAATGGAGGACTTAATATTAAGACGTCAATACTACCCAAAGCTGTCTACAGATTCAATGCAATCACTGTCAAAATCCCTATGACATTTTTTTGCAGAAATAGAAAAATTCATCCTAAAATTCATAAGGAATTTCAAGGGACCCTGAATGCTCAAAACAATCTTGAAAAAGAAAAACAAACTTGGAGGTCTCATACTTCCTGATTTCAAAACTTACTATAAAAAACTTACTACAAAAAATCAAAACAGTGTGTAACTGGCATAAAAACAGATGTATAGACCAATGGAGAAGAATAAAGAGCCCAGAAATAAACAATCATGTATATGGTCAAATGATTTTCAACAAAGGTTCCAAGACTTCTCAATGGTGAAAGACAGTCTCTTCAACAAATAGTATTGGGCCAATTGGATATCCACATACAAAAGAAAGAAGTTGGACACTTAACGTTATACTGTATACGAAAATTAACTCAAAATCTATTAAAGTAAGATGTAAGACATAAAACTGTAAAACTCCTACGGGAAACACGGGTGAAAATTTCTTGACTGGATTTGGCAATGACTTCTTGGATATGATATGAAAAGCACATGCAACAAAAGCAAAAAAAATAACTGTTGGTGAAGACGTGGAGAAATTCAAACCCTTATGCACTGTTATGGGATTATAGAATGGAACAACTGCTATGGAAAACAGTATGGTGGTTCTTAAAAAAAAATTGAAAATAGAACTTCCGTAATACTTAGTAATCCAAATTCTAGGTACATAACCAAAATAATTGAAAGTGGAGTCTCAAAGAGATGTTTACAAACCCATATTCATAGCAGCATTATTCACAATAGCAAAGAGGTAGAGGCAACCCAAATGTTGATCTTCAGATGAATGCGTAAACAAAATACGGTATAACACAATGGAATATCACTCAGCTTTTAAAAGGAAGGAAGTGTTGTTACATGCAGCAACGTGGATGAACCTTGAGGACAACATGTTAAGTAAAATAAGCCAGTCACAAAAGGAAAAATACTTTATGATTCCACATATATGTGCTATGTAAAGTAGTCAAATTCATAGAAAAACAAAGTAGAATGGTGGTTACCAGTGGCTGGAGGGGAGGAAAATAGGAAGTTGTTGTTTAAAGAGTATAGAGTTCAGTTTTGCAAGGTGGAAAAGTTCTGGAGATCTATTTCAATAACAACGAGAATATACTTAACACTTGTAGAGAATATACTTAACACATATACTGTACCGAACAGTACAGTAAAAATTGGTTATACAGTAAATTTTATTTTATATTTTTTCAACAACAACAAAAAATTTAAATGTAAACAAACAAAAAAACACCCTGTCCAGTCTCTCTCCGGGCAGTATGTTCTTGGTACAGAGACCCACCTTGTACTGACAGTACCATCTTGAATACTATATTATCCATTGTAATTCAGGGAGACCACATGAGTTTTTTTTTTCTTAATTTAAGAAAATTCTCTTCCCCTTTATTAATGGAAAAGATGTATCTGTCTTTGAGATAGAACATTAAAAAAATTAGGGCCTGATTTTCTTTAGATTATATAGAGGTAGAGGAAATGAAGAGATATTAGGGAGTCCAGTATGGATTCAGATATCTGGATTAGCAGGTTATAAAAAAAAAGCCAGCAGTAAAATAATGTCAGTTGCTTACGACATCAGGAAAAGAAAGGAAGATATATGAGACGCAGATATTTTCATACTCTTATACTTCATAATACATTTTCTTATGATTGTCAAAATATCTTTAAAGCCATTTATTAAATAACATACATATCTTCCAAAAATGAATTTTCTTGATAGATTTCATTGATTCAGTTGAAGATTAAAGAGCTGTTTTTCTACTCTTCAGTCCTTGTATTTGATATAACCCAGTCGAACACATCTTTAAATAATATTTTTAAAAAGCTCATTCCTTTAAGTCAGAAAAGGACATATTTATTGCAGAAAAATCAGGAAGTTCAAACAAGCAAAGAGAAGACAATTTAAAAATGCCCACCATGTCACTTACCTGGTGAAAAACAATGTTAGTGCCTTGGTCTATTACCTCCCAGAATCTCCTCTGTCATGTATATGGATATATGTAGTTTTTATATAAAGAAACTTTACCTTACATAATTTTATAATCTACTTTTTAAAAAACTTAATATATTGTTGATATTTTTGAGTCCTAGCAGTGCTTTTAGCAGAAGCTATGAGCTTTCTCTCTTAAGTAAGGGTAGCTAAGCACTGAAATTGGGATATTTGGGTACCTTAAATTGATCTGTGACCCAAGTTCATTCACTGAAGACTTGTCTTTAGTGGTATTTAATCTTACCAATTTCAAACGCCTCTGGCGAGAATGAGTAAGGTCTTAGAGGTTCTATAGGATTCAGTGTGTCTCATTTCTTTTCCCTCTCTCTCTCTCTCTCTCTCTCTTTTTTCAAATCAAAGGCCTGATTTTCTCCCCCTAAATATGCTCCTCCTGCATTTTTCCTCAGTAAATGGTATTCCTAAACTTTCATTTGCTCAGGTCAAGAATTTGGGAGTCATCCTTAAGTCCTCTCTTTCTCTAATGCCCCAGATCCAATCTGTAAACAAATTATGACAGTTTTCTCATTTCTTTTCTGTGCTAGAAAGCAGTTTACTAATACGGGCTCTGCTATGGAAATTTCTGAAAAGTTGTAGCAGTTTTACTGCTCCACACAATCCCTATATCTCATCAGATCACACTACACAATCTTGTTGGGAAAAAGGATGATGGGGAAAGACCAAAAGGGCCGGGTCGAAAGATAAAACCACCAAATATCTTTACAGAGATGTCAGTTGAGCACACACATAGGAGCTTCAGGCAATGGAAGTGACATTCCAAGCGACATGTCTTTTTTTCCCCTCTGCATACTAAAAATGCTTGGATTAATTGACAGCAAATAAAAGGTGAAAGAATACAATGCATACTAACTCATGTTAAAGCTTACAGGTAAAAGACTGAATTCTTGTGTGAAATAAATGGCTTTCCACTTAATAAACTGGAGTTGTTCCAAGGACATCTTTTCATTTATGGAGCAGGTGCAGATGAAGTTTTGAGAAACTTGTGCAGTATTTTTTTAAATAAAACATTTAATTAACAAGCTTGAAAACAGTGGAGCACTTGAAATGGGACTAAAACAATTGTTTTATATCAAACAGTGCAAATCCAATTTGTGAATACAACTGTATTGAAAAGCTTTAAAATATTAATAAATTGCTGTGGGCTTTAAAAAAGAAGTTTTAATTTTCTGTCAAGGTTTTCCCTTGAGACAAGCTCTAAACCAGAAAAGATGTTCAAACGAATGCGGAAAAAAAGTATATTCTTTTCAAAGGTCCAAAAGCTTATTTAAAAGAAACAAGATGAAAAGGAGTTAGACTATTTATAAGCACTAAAAAAATAAATCAAAACTGTGTGGATAAAATAAACTGTGTGGAGTTTTTGTTTTGTTAAGGTTGTTTGGAATTGCAGTTGTGATCGTGACTCTTTAATAATTTGTTCTTAGGAAACAAACACGACAGATTTGAAAAATAATATAACATTAAAGATGCATGTTTTTTCCCTCGGGACTAAGCCATAAGGAGATCTGTGAAAGTTATGTAATAAAAAGCTCTTGAGAAAGATACCATTTCAAGATAAGAAAACTTCAGTTCCATATTTAAAAGTCCTTTACATTAAATTCTCCATAAAGTAATCTTTTCTGATTCCAGCTTTTTCTGTCAAAGGCTCTGGCAACAGCATGTGCTGTTGGTCATGTCACATCTTGCTCCAGACCAGTGTTTGCTGGGCTCTCAGGTATTGGTTCTTTAGTGACTCTGGTCAGGTTAGGTGCCCTGCAAAACAAGCTGGGTAAATTTTTATGATGACAGCCAGGCCTTTTGGCAGAGTGTCCAGAATTGACAGGCGACCAGTGTTCCTTTCCTCTGTGTCTCCTGTTTGGAAAAGATGCAGCAAATAAAAATCACTAGACAGCTTCTGGGAAAGTTAGTCTGCATTGGGAGAACCTAATGAGTTTAAAGAAAAACTTGATTCCTCCCTCCCTCCTGACCAGGGCTTATTCCCCAGAAGCCAACAGAAGAAAGTCAAAGGTACATATGATGATGTTTTCCAAGGCACTCACAGAAAAAGGCAGAACAGTGGTCATCATCTACAAAATCCTGGATATTCTGTGGTCCACAAAACTTTTTAATAGCTCTTCTCACATTACCAAATAGGTTAAAAACAGATACTGTTTGAATAAGAGGTGATGCTCTGATTTTCCTTTTATGAAAACTAGAATCTTAATTCTAAATGCTTAATTTTCCATCTTGAAATGATAATACCTAGACTCTGAGTGTATTAATTTGTTTTTATTTAGAAAAAGAAAACAAATAACCATTAAAGAGTAAAAAACAAGGCAATGAATAGAAAATAGAGAAACTAAACAGCTCAACACATAGCATTCTGTGCTAATAAACTACGTTAGTTAATGCTAACCCTTAAAAAGTGTTCAGTTTTCTCCAATGCATATTGCTGTGGCTTCTCCAAATGATTTTTTTTAAAGCTTCAGTGCATAGTTGCGTATCTTAGTTAGTTTTTAGTTCTCTATGTGAGCCACTGCCACAGTATTACAACTGACAGACAGGTGGTGTGGTGCCACGACCAGTAAACGAACCCAGGTCGTGGTTGTGACAGCACCGAATCTAAACCACTAGACCACCAGGCTTGCTCATGAATTTGTTGTTAAGCTGCTTAGTTTCACTTCCCTTGTATTTCAATATTTTTGTCTTTCTGTAGCATTTTTGCCTTCTGATCCCTTGATTCTCTTCATTCAACCTGTTTGCTTATTCAACCTTCTTAAGTCTCACCCTCTTCCTATACTCTCAATCAACCTTTCATCGTTTTAGGTGTGTTAGCACATCTTAGTCTTCTCACTAACCTTTCATTGTGTGAAACCTTTTGTATATTGAATGAAGCTACAGAGATTAAGGATACAATATTTACCTTTCCTTTTGGTATATCATCAAGGGTAATGCAATACAAATATTGCTATGTTCATGATTTCATGTGCTATTGTTAAGTCCTTGCTAGGATATTATTCACCATGTAGAAGAACCAAAGAGAATTTTAGAAATTTTCGCAGCTCTTAGCCAGAAATTAAGAAAAAGGCTTTATAAGCTAGTCTCCTCCTGGGCTTTCCATCAACAGGACTTAATTTACTAATGTTTGAGAATAAGATGGAGGTCTACAAGTGACATCTGGCAGAACTTTCATCCCCAGGGTTGATTTGGCTAAAACTCTCCAGGCTAAGGGCTCCATTAAAGAGAACAATATTCAAGGATAGAGGAGAACAGCACTTTGGTCAAGTATGTATACATGTGAGTATTGGAAAAGAATTTTGACAGAAATAATAGAATGCTATGGTAAATATACATAACCTTGACAAATTACTTAACCTAAGTCCCAGTTTCCTTACCTACAAAATGAGAAAGGTGATAAAAATATCCATCTTATAAGGTTGTTGTGGGAATTAAGTGAATTGTTAAATATTAGTGAAATACTTATATAAATGGAACTTATTGTTAAATATTAAAACATTTGCAAGATTTACCATCATGTCTTCTTAAACACAGTAGGAAGAAAAGAATTTTTTCCTTTTTTTATGGTTAAGAGTTATAATACATAAATAACTATGATATCCTTAGGCACCACTGCAACAGGCAGGAATATACACTTGTACTTTAAATGGCTCCAGGTAACTGTGCTTTGTTGATTTTTTTCTGTCTTCCTCTAGTTATAGATATCATTTTGGCTGCATTCAGTCAGCATTCTCTTGCTGCTTCTGACATACTGCTGTATGTTGCATATCATTCATTCATCCTATAGACCAGTCCTATATGTAATATATGTAATTTAAATAAGTAATTTAAAATTTTCTAGTAGTCTCATTAAACAAAATAAAAGGAAATATCATAAAATTTACAGTTGAAAAAGTAGATTCACATATCCAAGATGTTCCAAATATGTTAAAGTTTTCCCAGTGAGCAAATTGAGTATCAGTTTTTAAATTAAAATGAATTAAAATTGAATAAAATTCAAAATTCAATTCCTCAGTTGCACTAGCCACGTTTCAAGTGCTTGGTAGCCACATGTGGTTGTGGCCACCACGTTGGTCAACACTACTAAAGATGCTTACTGAGCACCTATGATGTATAAAAACGCGTTAGGCTAGCGACAGGCTATAAGGTGTGGTGCCTCTCTGCCACTAAAGAATAAAGGAGTTGAGAGGAGTACAAAATATAGCAATGATCTGAGGGTAGTTCTTTGCCTCTTCCTATAGAATAATGTAACTTTGTGGCTGAAAGGACTTTTTTTAAATTCCTTTTGAATTAGTATCCATGACAAAGATAACGGAAGTTCCTGACAGTCTGACTTCTTAATAGTGAGGCATATTTTATATTTGTGTGTGTCACATATACAGGGCTGTGCATGATTGTTATAACTGTATATTATTTTCATGATCAAATAAAGCACTTTCCCTTTAAACTGTGGCTTTAAACAAATAGCCCAATATTTCCCACTGTGCAATCAGATTCTCTAATCTCAAAATGTATACATTTGCCAATTATTCAAGCTCCCTATCCATATTGTTCTTAACTTCAGATTTCTATCTCATTTCATCCCTTTGAATAAGTAGCTTTTTCTCATGATTTTCTGCTATTGAACCCAATGTTGCACAGAAAAGTTGATTTGTTAATTAGTTTAATCGCCTCTTCTTATAATGACGGGGTAAGACTGGCGGAGGAAGCTCGCTATCAATCCATGCTACTGGTAAGCATAATTATAGCTAATGACGCTTTTGTCTTGCTGCATTCTGAAGATAGTCTTGAACTCCTCCTCGCTGAATTAGCAAACGGACTGTCATGCTGAATTCTCCTCTGGCTTCTTCCTGTAACTCATCCCCTACTCTCCCCCCAGTGAGACAAAATTGCAGCTTGTTAGGTGGAAGCTCATTTGAAGTCTCAATTTTCTTGAGTATTCAGCTCTCGGGAAGTGCCAGGTGCTCAGTCGCGGCCACAGCACTTGCCTTTGGCTTAAGGTTCTGACTCAACTGGCATCCTACAAGTCTTTGATTTTCCTTTTGCTTGAAGAGGCAGCGGTTGTCTTGACAGCGGAGCTAAAGCTCTGTCCTTGTACTTTGATGCATATTGTGGTACAATCTAATAATCAAAGTCATTTGTCAAGAAACAGGGTGTTCACACTTTTCTCTGAAGAGATTGGAGTAAACAGCAGATTTTATGTGGATGTAAGCCAGAAGTGGCAGCCACCACCACTTTAGAAATGTGCCTGGAATGCAGAACCCAGAGTAGGTTTTAACCAAGACCATGTCTTTATATTAGTGGTTCTCAACCAGGGACAGTTTTGACTCCCAAAGGATATTTGGCAATGTCTGGTGATATCTGTGATTTTCATGACTTGAGAGGGAAGGGTTATTGATGTCTAGTAGGTCAGGGGTGCTGGTAAACATCCTACAATGCATAGGCCTGTCCTCCACAATAAAGGATTATCTGGCCTCAAATGTCAATAGTGCCAAAGTTGAGAAACCCTGCTTCATGCAATTATGAAGGGACCACTGTGGCATATTTGATCCTCTCCCTCCTCAATAGTCAATTATTTCTATGGTTTGGGGAATAGTTGATTCAGTAGGAAAATTGGAATTGCAAAGAGGATGGATTTTCCATACCCTGCTATCGGGACTCTTTATGGACAAGAGATAAGGAATAAAAATGGGGAAATACCCTTTATCTTATAACTGAAGTAGAAATTTGTTCATTTTCCGCTCTTGCAGAAGTGTAATGGAAGCAATATGCTAAACTCTGACATGCTTCAGAGTCATCAACAAATTCCTTAATAGAATCACATTCGATCACCAGAAGGGAGAAATTACGTGGTCCATGAATGTTGTAATCGGATATATTTTGGCCAGAGGCTGCTTGTATCTTTCACTTCTTGAGATTCAACTCCATTTGGGGAAAACCCTAATGTTGTAGTCTTGTATGACACCAAACCTAGTCTAATTCAGAGTAACTTGGAGAGGTTCAGATATGAATTTATCTCATGACAGTACAGAGTTTGTTTGAATAGACCCAATTTCTAGAGGTCTCTTGGACTGAGGTGGATCTAGGATCTCCTTGGAACTGGGCTAGAATCACCATCCTTTCTAATACATTCTGCAGAACAGTGCCATCAACACCAATTTATTCTTGGCACCTACAGCCTGGCAGGTGAAAATGGGATGATATATTTAAAAATATTGAGCCAGCCCTGATGGCCCGGTGGTTCAAGTTTGCACTCTCCACTTCAGTGGCCCGGATTCGGTTCCTGGGTGTGGAACCACACCACTCGTCTGTCAGTAGCTGTGCTGTGGCGGCGGCTCACAAAGAACTAGAAGGAGCTACAACTAGAATACACAAGTATGCACTGGGGCTTTGGGAAGGGGAAAAAAAAAAGAGGAAGATTGGCAACACATGTTAGCTCCGGGTGAATCTTTCCCAGCAAAAAAAAAAAAAAAAAAAAAGAGAAGGTACTCTTTGGCCCTCATCATCTAAAGCCTGTTCTTTAAAAAAAAATTTTTTTTTAAATATCTCCATAGATCAATGAGAACAATGGTAACTCCCATAAAGATGACATTTCTAACAATTTGAGCTTTCTTTCTCTTGAGAGATGGTGAATTTTCTTTCTCTTGCTGGAAATTTTTTGGCAGTGGCTGTATGATCACATATGGATGTTATTGCACTGAGTTAAAAAGTGTGTTAGATGATTTCTAGGTCCTTTATAATCCTGAGGGTCCCTGATTCAATGATTCTGTGAGTTTATCCTTAAGAACTTACGATAATGCAGCCTCTCAATTCCCAACACCCCATTCTTCCATGTACAGTTCTCCCTAATTTGGCCTCATTTATTGTTGTCTCCATAATCCCCCAAACGAAACCTCTGCTAGTATCTTCTCTGCCCCTTGCACATGCCATGCTCTTTCAGTCTCCCACTCCTGGAATGTCTTCTGCTCTTCCTTCAAGGCTTAGCTCAAATACTACCCTTTGTGAAGCTCTTTCCTATTGTTCTAGCCTAAACTGATTGTTTCCTTTTCTTATTTCTCCCACATTTATAATCTGGGTTATGGAATATGGGGAAACATACCAATGTTTTCATAAAACTAGATGTAACAGCAGAAGATGAATGGATTTCTACTGTGACTTCTATGGTTTCTTTATTTCTTTTGAAGGAGTTACTCATCTCTTCACAATTAATGACGATGAGACTATTTGGCACTTGATTATAAGTTGTCTCGTAAATTCTTGCCTCTTTAACTAGACTCTAAGTTTTCTGGAGCCACTCATTTGCTTTGGTTCTCCTTTTGTGTCTTTTACAGTGCTGGGGTCCTGGCAGGTAGGCAATAAATGAATTAAATGAAGGACAGTGGAACCAGATGACCCGGTAAGCATGACATTATGTCAGTGATTCCACAGAACAGGGGTTTCTGCTCAAATAGCATATGCCAGGCTGCATTTGAGATGTTCCATTCCTTTGTAAGAATAATTTGGGAGAAGGCTATATTTTAGTTCTCTTTTTCATTGTCTCTTAAAGAGCAGAATGGGAACACTAGAGATGGAAGAAAGAAATGGCTTAGAAAGAAAAAAAAGAACAGAACAGGTCTGCTGATCTTTTCTGAGTCATAGCAACTCTTTTTTCCATTTCTTTCTAAGAAATGTACGGCAATCTGAAAATGTCAGCCTCTACATTATTTATTTATGTTTTTGCTGAGGAAGATTTGCCCTGAGCTAACCTCTGTGCCAGTCTTCCTCTATTTTGTATGTGGGTCACAGCCACAGCATGGCCGCTGATAAGTGGTGTAGGTCTGTGCCTGGGAAGCGAAACTGGACCACAGAAGTGAAGCACGCCGAGCCTAACCACTGGGGTTCGGGGCCAGTCCCCTCTATTTCATTTTTCCTGCCTCTGCTTTTTGATATTCTCAGAGCTAGAACCACTGATGCCTCAAGCTTTTATGCTGAGTCTTCACCATGTGAACCTGTTCTTCCAGAGACAAGGAATGACTACCAACAATGTTGGCTCTGCCATCTTGTGCAGCTTAGAGTCTACGTCCCTTCCTGGATTTTGGATTCAGTGACTGCTTTGCTGATCATCTTTACTACTTCCAAAGTTAATTTTAGCTAATCTTGCCAGGAACTTGGTGTCCCAGGCACAACCTTTGAAGGCCCATTTTGCCTTCTGGATGAAGTCCTCTCCACCCAGTTTTGGTCACGTTCTCTGATGAATATCATTGTTTCCCTTTAGAATTGTAACTCAGCCCTAAACTTTAGCCTGTTGTTCTTTGCCTTGTCCTGTTAACGCCAGCTGTCCTCTAGGCCTGGAGACTTCCTTTGTATCCTGTCCTAATTATTGTTGTCCTGTGTGGAAGGAGAGTCAACTGAGGTATCAGCTGTCTATTTCTCTTTTCACAAGTGTCTCCTGGGCTCTAGATCTCCTTCGACCTCTCAGAGTTAGATATGGTGTTTCACTGGCCTATTTAGTAGCTAAGTCAATTTCCTGAGTGCCTGAACCTGGTGCATAAGTTTTGAGTTAGGTCTATAGTCTTTTTCCTAACTCTGGTAACTCAGTCATTTGCACACAGCACCTGACTTGAATTGTGCTTTACAAACTTAATTTGGGGGGTCTGAATGACCTTTGTCATTTACTAAAAGAAGGGGGAATTGTTTTAGCTTGTGTTGTCCAAAGTTCCATGGGATGGTAGTAGATGTTATTTGAAAAAATGTTTCCATGGTCAAATACTTTTAGGAAACACTGAGTTAGACATAGTTAAATAGAGTTCTTAACTGAAATATGACTTTCTAAGAGGAAGGCTAGAGTAGCAGCATTTTCCAGTTTTCCCATGGAGTCATTTCTTTCAGGAATACCGCTTAACAGCTCAGGGAATACTAATGCGCCTTATTACACCCATTACAGTTTGGACTGTTTCTTTAAAGAATAATAATAAATTTGGGTAATAGCACTACCATGGTCATATTAGGTTTTACAGTCAGAGAGTAAAGCTAGTACTGTATTTATCAAATGGCAATTAAGAATAAATCACAATTAAGCTTGTTCTATCAAAATAACTTCTGTGTTAAATAATATACATATTTATGCTTTAGTAATCTATACTTAAGAGAAGATAGGCATCGATTTTATAGCAAAAATGCCAGAAAAAAATCTATCAGCTTAATGTCTTAAAAACGTTAAAGACAGAAACTTTCTGTTTTTGATCCCTTTGTTCCTCTGACATAGAAATGAAAGCCCCAAATACTAAATATTTCTCTCTTAGAAGGTTCTAAAAGTAATCAGGGGTGCTTCCTGTTGGAAGAGATTTTAGTACCCTAAATATCCACCTTTCTTCTTTTAATTTAACATTCATTCAGCACTTTTTCTTTTGGCGATGTCTGCTCTGTACCAGCCCCTCTTGCGTCCACAAGAGCCCTGATAAGTTTGCTGTTAACCTGGATTTTTTTTCTTTCCTCTCAAGAAAGGGATCATATATTATTTTTCTTTATGAATCTTTACTTTGTAGGTGAAAATTATAAAACATAACTAATCTTTACTTATAGTTCAGGACAGTAGTTTTTCATGGAAGATGATTACCGTGGTCAAGCATGTGTCAGAAAAGAATATTAGGAAAATTAAATTCACTTATGTCAAATATTCATCATCTGTTTCTTGTGAACACTGTGTTTGCTGGGTGGGACACAGATTAACAGAAGCAAGGAAAAGTAATGCCTTCTTTCCACCTATTGAAGAAATCTGTAACCAAGTGGGAAGACCCCCTCTCAGAGTTGAAAGAGGGGAAATAAATCACAAACGCTGAAAAATAACACAAAATAATTAATTAATTTAAAATAGTTTTCTTTTGTGTTTTATTTGATCTTTGTGGCAAAAATAATGCACAAGGAAGAAAAGTTTGATGACTTTCTGAGTACTTTAAATGTTATATTTCAAAGGTGGAAATCACTCCCTGTGTATAATATATTCTGTGTGTTTATTGGAGAGCAGACTTGTTCACAAATATGCAAAAGATTTTGCTTGGGTAAGATGAATAAAATTTAAAACGTGATAGCATATTACAGTCTTTTCACGTTTATTTTAACGTTAGAGGTCTGAGGAAATTACAAGAGAACCCACCTTTAAGTTTTCCAAGTCATGTGTCTCCTGCGTCTAGCAGGAGGTGAGAGAATGAAGAGCTTGCATCATGCTCCTAAAGAAGCTTCCAGAAGCTCAGGAAATGCTCAGTCAGTGAAAGAGTCAGCCTGCACCTCTCAGGGCCAGAATTTCAGCAAGCTGTTTACATTCTACTTTGTGAGAGAATACATACTTTCTCTTAGTTTTAACACAATTTTCCATAATTTTTTTGACGAGCAACTCTAATGCCATGTGGTTTTTTTTGCTTCCCTTTACTTAGAGAGCTTCTCATTAAGCCTTTGAATTTTGTGCATAAGGGTCTATAGAACCAGACGATGGGAATTCTGTTCCCAGCTCCATTGCTGGGACCTTGGGCCTTGGAACCTTGGGTAAGCCGCTTAAATTCTCTGACCTTCAGTTTCCTCATCTGTAGAACTGAGATAATATTTTCCCTAATTTCACGGGACTGTTGTAAGGATCAGTGATATAATATATATAAAATTGCTTTGTGAACATATTTGAAGTATAATTATTACATTAGAACTGGAAAAATTATATAGAATTTCTCTAACTTATATTTCCTAAATATCTCTTTTCTCTGTCTGTCCAGATACTACTTTACTTAAGCATTCATCATTTCTATCCTGCACTGACTATTCAACTAAACTCTCAATTGCTTATTTTATTTTTAGTCTGGTTTCACTTAAATCTATCCTTTAAATTACTATCAGAGTGATCTTTCTAAAATGCAAACCTCATCATCTATTTGTCTGTAGAGTCCCTCAGTGACTCTCCAGTGCCCGAAGCATAAAGCTGAAACTTTTTAGCCTGGTAGACCAAGGTCTTTGTGAATTTTTCAACTTTATTTCTAGTCACTGACCCCCGTGCTCTTCTCTGCTCTAGCCGTATGTAACTTCTTGCAGCCATGCATAATTACCCACACCTTTCTGGCTTTGCACATGCACGTGCCCCTCTGACTGGATGACCTTCGCCCATCCTATATCTAATTATTGGGTTGTGCCTTACCCTCTAGGGGTCATCTCAAGGTATATCTTTGGAGATTCCTCCTATCCTCCCTGTCCTCCAGGAAGAGCTGGGTGATCCCACACTTAACCTATCACACCATATAATAACATTGTATTAACAGGAATTATGATAGCATCTGCTTCATAAGATGATTGTGCATTAATATTTCTAAACCTGTCAATAAATATTAGCCATCATTATTAAGAATCAGGGATATCATTTTTTGGGGAAAGGAATGATACAGGTAAACCAGAATCCTATTCAGAAACCTCTTTTCCAGGTTCATTTTAATTAGAGTAGCATTCTGGAATTTGGTTTTTATCAGATGTCCATCGCCAACACAATTATGCACACAGTATATACCAATGGAAGTTAAGGCTCAACTCAAATAACATATATTTATTTATACCTATTTTTGTATTTCCTGTAACAATGATAGAAATACATCCCCCCAGGTTACTTTGTTTTTCTCTTGTCTTTTTCTTCTTTTTACAATGTCAATATATAACTAACTCTGTTTCAGTTCTCCTGGGTCTAATGGGAGGCGTGTTTGTTTCATGGCCCACACCACTGGGGATGTCAGAAGAGAAAGACAGAGAAAGTAGAGAGGGAAGCAGCAGGTTTCGTAGGTAATTACTACTTTTGTGATGCTGTGTGGCTAAGTGGTACATCTATTACTGTTTCCCCTGAACTCCCCCCGGGTCCACGGGGAGTTATTGTTGTTTGAGGGGAGCTACAAGACTGATCATTCTTAGTTCTTTCTTCTTTACAAAATATAAGAAGACGGTGAGAGTGATACTCAGGTGTGGATGCTTTCAGTATAATAAGAAAAAGGGAAGTCAATTATAATGAAAACAGATGTGAATATTTCTCAGGTTTTGTTTTATGAGAAAATATAGGTAATACATCAATAAATCAAATAGATAACAAATATTATTTATTGAAATTCTTTTCTTAGAATTTAAATATTAGTCATAGAACCCCTGGCATATAAATTAATAAATATTCATAATTATAATTGCTAATTAATAAATATTGTTTCACATTAATGACTAGGGAACTTGTCAGGGAAACTACATTTCAATCTTCTCCCCAATTTTTATTTTTAATGTAAAGGACTGATAGTCAGTAACTGTGTACATAAGTCTCACTGTCAGATGCACTTGCCTGGAGAGCAATGATTGCGTCCTTCTGATTTCTGCATACTTGGTACCTAGCATCCTGCTGGACACCATGTGTTTATCATATTGATGATTGTAAATATGATATTTACATATTGATGATTGTTTTTGATAAGATTTCTAAGGACAATTTTTATTTTACCTCCTCTTCTTAACAGAGTGGCAGATAATCTCTCTTCATTATGTTTTAAGTTGAGGTATTAAAAATTGCCGTAGACTATTCTTGAAAAGATTTTATTTCATTACTTTCAAGTACATAGGCAAAACCAATCCAGCCACTTCTCTGAACTATTATATATTTCTCTCCAAACATCACTTTTAAGCTTAACTGAAAATCCTTCATTGGTCTTGTATAAAACCCAGTTATTTTGGTTCTTGGCCCAAAGATATTACCATATACTGGTAGCATTAAATCATACAAGTTTTCTTCAATTGAATGACGTAAATGAAACCTGCTTGAAAAATTATTTAAAGGCTTTAAAATAAATCTTTTGTGCTTGAATATTACTGCTGAATAACCTTCAAAATTAGTTTGTGATTATTTCACAATGTATACATCAACCAAAACATCAAGCTGTGTACCTTAAATACATGCAATTTTTATTTGTCAATTATTTTATACCTTAATAAAGATGGAAAAACTCCTAATTAAGAAAACGGATCACCTATGCTACACTCACAGTATGTACCTACATACAGAGGTAGGCTGGTAAAAAAGGAAAAAAAGGAGAAGCCTTCCTCTTTGAACTTAAACATACGCCGAGAACAGATTGAAATTGTGCTGAAATGTGTTTGGTGTCTATTAATCTACATGAGCAGACACTACACAGCACGATGACTTTTTTAGAGACATTTGGTTTTGGGAAGAGCCTCTCAGTGGATAGGAATATAGTGATTTTTAGTTTCTTTCCATATCACAAATTTTGACCCCAAAAAAACTTAGAAAAATTTTGGAAAAACTCCCCAAATTCCTTTTAAACCTTCCTGAAAGGATAATATTGTTGCATTATTCCCTCTTAGGTATCTGCAGGCAACTTATTTAATGGAAAAAAATTGTATTTAGGAGCAGATTCCTGTTTTAATCAGGCTATTTTCTTAACCTCAGATTAAAGAAAACACTTTAAAATGAGCATTATACTATTTATAGCAATGCTATATTTTGTTTGAAACCTGAAAAATCATACAAATATCATCAAAAACTTTTTATAATAGAAAATTTCAAATATAGGTGAAAAAATTAACAAAACAATATCTTGAGGGGCCGGCCCGGTGGCGCAGCGGTTTAGTCTGCGCTTGGCAGCCCGGGGTTCGCGAGTTCGGATCCCGGGCGCCCGCCGACACACTGCCTGTCAGCCATGCCGTGGCGGCGTCCCATATAAAGTAGAGGAAGATGAGCACGATGTTAGCCCAGGACCAGTCTTCCTCCTCAGCAAAAAAAAAAAGGGGAAGATTGGCAATAGATGTTAGCTCAGGGCTGGTCTTCCCCACCAAAAAAAAAAAAAAAAAAAAAAAAAACAGTATCTTGAAATCCTATGTATCTGTCTGCTAGCTTCAGCAATGATAAATTCATGGCCAATGTTATTTCATCTATTTATGTTATTTTGAGAAAAGTGTCTCTTTTTTGCTATCTGTTCTTTCTTTCTTCACAACAGTGATTTAAAAAAGTGTCCTTAGTGAGACAGTGATAGAGAATATTTAGGAACTTTTTCTGCCCTTATTGTTCTCATTTATTTCAGGTGATAGTTCAGTTTTACGCCTTGTAAAGACATGATTCAGCTGGAAGAGTGTGGATGGAATCCTTCCTGTGGCTCTTTTGATTGCCCTTCACCTGGTAACATCCAGCGGCTCACATCCAGCTGTTTTTTCAAAGGGTCTTTAGGTGATGCTGAGCTAAGATACACTCTTACAAAAGTCTTGGCTATCCTTTCCCTAGCTGCCTGTCTTTGCATAGAGAGTGAAGACTGGTACCCATGCGGCAAGTTTGACCCTCAGAAACAAATGTACTGACCTTCAAGGAGGAAGCATAGGAGCATTTTACATCAGTCCTCTTTCCCACCTTTGATGAAAATGATGAACGGTAGAGGGCTTTGCTCTTAAGGAGACACTTCCTTCCTAAGTACCATCTCTTTGTGTTTTTACTGTCTCTGTTGTGTGTGTACAATGGAGAGAATTGCTCAGGAGACCCTTTGCCCAAGACTATTATGCTGTTATTCCATCTGTCTGTGGCAAACCAGAAAAAAAACTGTGTTAGGTCTTGCCTTATGGCAAATTCTGATCCACAGTTGCTGTTTTCCCACACTTACTTAAGCTTCTTTGCACAACTACTGGCACAAGGGCCAGAGGGCTTCCTTCTGAATGTGAGATACTTTTATATATCTGGGCCCTCTGGCCTCGCCTCTGGCAGATGCAAACAAACAAACAAAAGGCTGCTTGGAGCTGACTTCCAACAGTAGAAGCTCGTTCATGGCCAGAACAGGAGAAGGCATATTAGAACTGAAAATGCGTATGCTGCCATTTGTCTGAAAATTGGCAACATTTTGTAATTTTGGGGGTAATATATCTATTTTTATGTAATCTTTTGAAATGAATTAGCAATGAAGAAAGAACCTCATTGGGGAAAATGACTGATTTTTTATGAAAGCCTGTTAAAAAATGTAATGTGATTTGAAAATTGATGAATAGTTTAAAAAATTTGGAGGAGCTACTTTAAAAGATGAATATTGAGCTCGCAGATTATTCATGGTATTTATAGAATATGGAAAAAATAAAGGTTAATGTCTTACAAACAATATTTTATTTTAAGTTACACTGAATCTGATTTTGACTTCCACTGATGTAGTGTAGTAACCATCTCACCTAATGTATCAATAACCAGATTAAATCTGGAGAATAGCTTCAAGGATAATTGAAGTCTTAGGAAAAATATCCATTTTTCACCCGTCCTATGTTTGGGTGAAAAATGGATAGCCAAAAAAAAAAATAGAAGCCGTGGCCATATGTATGCCTGAAAAAGTTGGAAAAGTTATCTGTTTTTAGAATAGATAAGAAATCATGTGATAAAAGAATGTCCCCCTCCCCTATAGTCCCCCTAATAGTTGTTAACTATATCTCTTTCCACAAAATCCTCCATTTTTAAGATACCAACCCCTTATCAGGGAGAATGAGAATTTAGTTAAGAAATAATATTAACTGAATTTTACTAATGTTTTGAATGGAGGAAATAAATCGATGTGACTGAGAATCTTCAGACTTTGAAGAGAGATAGAATAGAATAGAATAATTAGGTAAATCTGTCTCTACATTCATGCCTATATTCTTACAGCCCATGTGGCTTCTCAAAGTTGGAGGCATGTCCTTAAGAAAATGGGATTTCTCATCTGAAAGGTGAGCAAGCAAAGGGGAAGAAGCTTTCCCAGCCTGGCGTCTTCACTATGTCTGGCCTATAGATCACCACTTTTGAGTTTAGCTCCACCCCCAGTCCATTTAACTGTGGCCCGTGTGGTAGGTCACTCACCCGACAGTGTGAGGCAACTTCTGGGCAAGCAGTCACCAGGGTCAGCTTTTCTTACAAGGGAGCTCTGTGTGAGGCAGGACTTGGGAAATTGGGAGAGTCCACTGTAATTTGTCTCTCACAGTTTTAACCTTGTTGGGGCCCAGGGCAGGCCACCCCAAAATATCGCAATAGCATATTAATTATTTAGAATTAAAGTTACTTGAGAAGCAAAAAGGGCATTCTGACTGTCCTGTCTCTGTTCCCCTGAAAGCAGGAAATAAATCTCCCCCGTGAAAGGTGCTCCCCCTGCATCCTTATCACCAGAGCTGGGGGATTCAAGGCTGAGAAATCTGAATAAACAAACCTCGCTAATTTACTCCCTCAAGCCTAAACTCTGCTTAAATTCCTCACTAATTATGTACTCCAAACCTAAATTCCTTTGTCCTGTCAATTTTTCACAAATTTATGTTTCTTTGTGTAAAAGATATATATACCGCCTGTTTGTTCACTTTCTGAGCATCATTTCTTTATGGTCTCCAATACGTACGTATTAAACTGGGTTTTTCTCCTGTTAATCTGGTCTTGTGTCAATTTTACTATTAGTCCAGCCATAAGAACACAAGAAGGGAAGAAAGGGGATTTTCCCTGCTCCAACAACCCCTAGCTCCTGTCTGCCGACTTTCCAGCCTGCACTCCAATTTGCTGTGATTTTTCCAGTGCTGCTGGTTTTCCTTACTTCTCCCTTTCCTCCAAATTAATTTATATGCTCGTAATTAATTTTCCCAAGGTTTTCCTTAGGGCACTTTTGATCATAATTTCAATTTAATTCAGTTTAGAATAAAACTAGATGAACTGTTAAAAATTCTGATGCATTCCTGTTTTTCTTTGATATTTCAGTCTAGTCAAAAGATGACAGATATTTGTTAAGATTTCCGAAACATCAGTGTGTTCTAATAGCACTACTTAATTTCCCGATCCTCCTGCTCAAGGAGGCAGGCTGCTGGACTGCAGCTGATTCATCTTGGCAACAGCAGCTTCTTTGTGGGGTTTCTGGGAAGTTGGGAGCAGACCATGACTGGGGTTATGGTGTATTGTAAGGGGACGATAGCTTGTGAAACTAGCTTGTGGTTTCAGGGACTAGTATTGACCTCTTCTATCATGGGTTGCTGGTTCAAGAATATCCAGTCACCTTTCAAGAGATTTAGCCTAGGCTTCCTAAGAGTGTGCCATGATAAAGGGCTTTCAAATAAGCTGGTAAAATGCTGCATAAGACATTATCCTCTTGGAGATTTATAATGTATATTTATATAATTAAGACTCCAAGAAGTCTTGCAGTAAAGAAGTCTGTCTGTCTGTATTTCATTCAGTATTTCTGAAATTTATTTGACCCCAGAACTCTACAAGTCACCTTTATTTATTAACGTCTTCTGGAATTTGTATTCGAAAGAATACATTTTGGGGGAATTTTGACAGGCTGTTTCTTTTCATGACATTTAAAAATGACTTTATTTAAAAAACACTTTGCAAAGCAAATTTTTCTCTATTGTTAAGATGAATCTCATGTACAGGGTACTACTTAGTCAGTAAAAAGAATTCATAGTCATGGAGGTTCAAGGGAAATGTAATTTGTGTGTTATTTCTGATTTAGATTGTCTTAATGGAGATCTTGATTCTCAACACTTTGAGCCCTTTTCAAATTTTATTCTGCCCCTTCTATGCAGAGGTAAGAATGTGACCATGGCAGTGAATAAAGTAGTGGTGGATAAACTGAAAATGAGATGCTCTCTACCTCTCCTGATAAACCAGGACTTTCAAATGGAAAATCACCCAGTTAGTAACAAAAAGTGCCATGACCAGCAAAATGTGCTTCAAGATTCAGATGCTGCAGTGTTTTATTGGGGTCCATTCGGTGCACAGATCTTTCTTGGCAAGAGTATGTGTCCTTTTTGACAAGTTAATTATATAATCTGAGTGACCCTTTTATCTTGTATTAACCTCTTATTATTCATGAATTGCTCTGAATTGGTTTATATTTTCAGTCTGGTTAATTTCTTAATGTGCTGGACTAAATTTATACCTTCAGTGGATGAAAGGGTCAGAGCCATCGTCCTCTGTCCCTCTTCCTTGCCCCCTTCAGAACCCCACTGCCCACATGGGGCCTTCAGAACCTTTTTGGCCTTGCCCTGCCTCATCACAGTTTCACTGTTACTCACATCCTGCTGCTTCTCTAGATGAAGGTATTGTTCATGGATGTGCCCCTGCCTTACCATCTCTGTCCCTTCCCAAGCAAGGGCTATGGGTTCTGATCAGTTCATTACACATTTATCAAGCACTTACTCTTTGTCCAGTGTTGTGTTAGGAGTTGAAGAAATTAAGAAGAATAAGGCACGATTCCTGTAGTTTCAGAGCAAATAATCTAGGGGGAGACAGGCAAATAAATGGATCATTTTATTATAATATGATGTGTGCTAGATGAAGGTGGGCATGGTATTGAGAGTGAGTTTTCCTGGCAGAGGAAGGATTATGGACACAGGCATGGAGGTATAAATTACAGGTACTTGCTATTGCTGAAATGTGAGCTTTGAAGCCAAAGAAAGGCTGAAGATGCATTTCTGTATCCTGCTCACACATAGACTCAACTCAGGCTGGATCACTTCCTGAAGGATGACAGAAACAACTTATCCAAGGGCAGCAAGGAGAAAAATGATCCTGTAATTTAAAAAGATCACAATGAGGGGCTACGTGTGAGATTCTCCATTCCTGTGGGATTTTCCTGCTTTTCTCTACTCTATATCTGAATAAGATATATTTCTTGGTGATGATTGGTCCTGCTGGCTACTAAGCTAAGGAATACCTGGAAGGCCTTGTCTTAGATCCAAAAGCTGGACACAGATACCCTGATGATAGCAATGGGGATTGTGAATATGCTGTTTACACAGTTTAACCATTTATTCAACAAATATCCTTTTTTTGTGGGCAGGTATTGTCTTAGGGGCTGGGCACATGTGGATGAACAAAACAGAGGCAATTCTTGTCCCCCTTCCCCCTTGGAGCTTCTTATCCAGTAGAGAAGAACGAAATTGAAAAAATAATTATAATTGTGTTATGTGTAATGGGAGATTTTGACTAGTATATGAGTATGAGTATGTTTAGCAATGTTACTTGCAAATATGAGTGGTGGTCTGAATACTCACACACAACGGAAGACGTCTGTAAAGAATGTTACCTTTACCACTGGCGTGAAAGCTAACTCTGTGGTCATACTCATTAGTGTTGGGATTTCCTTGTAGAATCTGGCGTATAAAGGAAGACTATCGCTGAGCAAAATCAGTCTTAGAAATGACCATTTTATGGATTAAAGCAAGTTGCTAATATGAAAACCAAACATAACCCTTTTTACCAAAAGCCCAGGAATATTTTAACCAAGGGCTCCATCTGTCAGTAGGGGAACTGCAGTGTGGCATTTAGGAGGTTAGGTAATGTCGCCAGAAGCTCACTAACTGCAGCTTGTGACAAATGACTCACCCTAGGGCCACCAACCCTGGCTGCCTGGTGCTCTGCCTGGCCCCTGCCGAGTGGTTCCTATTCTCTCACTTCCGACCGGACCACTCCTCTAGCCCGAGGCGGGTATTTTCATTATGATCCATAATAACGTGGAATGGACTTTGTAACTGAATGAGCCTCATACACTGGAGACTTTTGATGGGCTCAGCTCATCAGGATTTGAAGAGGGCTGTGTGAGGGAGAGTGGGTGGTGGGGGGCTGGGTCTGAGATGGCAGCCAAGGGACACACTTGCTCTCTTCTTTGCTATGCTTCTGCAGCCATTCGCTGAAGCAAATCAGAAAAAAGAGGTCTTTTCAGTTTTACTATGGCATGAATTATAAACAAAAATTTGTGTCTTTAGTAACAAGGGTGAATGAAAACAGGAAAAAATTCCTGGTTAAAAAGATCAGCTTGTTATGTGTACTGTTTATAGAAGTAAACTGTACTCACCTCAGGATTCTTCCTCATGATCTGTCATGGACACCAAGATCTGGCTGGAAGGAAGGCAGTCTCTGCCTGGGTAGGGAGTATGTGGTGTGAGCAGGAAAAGAGTGAATCTCTGTGTCTTCATCCTCTTTCCCTAAGCTAATTATTGCTCACATTTTCTGTTGATCAAATACTTACCCTATTCATCAATGAATGATGAGACACTTTCCAGTGAGGCTGTTACATACAAAATTGTGAACAATGAATAAGGTTTAATGAATTGCGTAGTTGAGGGGAAGAGAGAGAGAGAGAGAGTGGTTGAGTGAATGTGTGTCTTGGGTGAGGTGAAAGAGTTTGTCACTGGTCAATGTAATTATCTTTACTAATGGACAGAGGCTGTGGCATGAATCATCCCAAATGGAGGCAGAAACTTTAAAAATTGTATCTGATAGAAGTTGTGGGCTGTAATTTGCATTTCAGATGTGCATATCTGGATTACTGGGAATTAACAATGTCGTACTTGATTCATTCAGTGCCCTCAACATGTTTGCTAAATTACTTGAGTGCTGGCAGAAAATTAATTTCCTGGCTACAATCTAGTTTGAGTACCCAGGCACACATGCAACAGTTAGGAAACAATTGCCCAGGAGATGGCATGAGTCAAGGTGTGGAGATAGCATGAGGCAGGGGTGAGGTGCTTCCAGGAGGAAGCAGAGGGTTGCTAGAAGTAGTACTTGCCAGTAAATGGCAATTGTGGACTTGGGGACAGTTGGTGGAAGGCTTCAACATCAGCTCCTTCAAGAAATGAGGAGCTACTGTAGGTTCTTGGTCAAGTATTGACACAGCAGAGAGCACAGAGTTTGAGGCACTTGAGGGCTGTCAACAGTGTTGACAAGATGGGGATTCCAGGCATCTCAGCACTGACCCAGAGCTGAGATGGTGGGGTCTGAACTGGAGTATGGCTACGAAGTTTCTGATGAAGTTTCAGAGACGTGTTTCAGATGAAGGACTGGAAAAGTATGGTGAAGAATTAGATGTGGGGAGGATGGGGAAAATGTGAGTCAAAAATAACTTCCAGTTATAAATCATGGAGTTACAATTATAGTGTTCCAAAAATGTCAACAGAACAAAGCCTTACAATTAAGACCTTTATTAGGAATTGCTAAGGGGGTTCCTCTGCAATTAATAAGTGGCTCAGATTATTATAAGAGAGTGGGAGAAACATGACTGGTGACATGTTTTTAAGTCTGAGTCTTTTTTTATTTTGGATCCCCAATGGGTGCAAGAAGTGCTCTCTTTTTACTTAAAAGAGCACACATAGAATGATTATTATTTATACTAGTGCTTTTTCTTTCTAATTTATAAATATGTAAATCTTGAGATAAATATCTCAAGAGATACAGAATTGTAGAAACAAACTTCTGAGATTTCTCAGAGTGGTGCTAGGAAATGACAAGTGAAAAAGTTCAATATTTAACCAAATAGTAGATTTGGTATTCACACGGGTGGTTTTCCTTTGGGAATCCCTGGTTATGCCTCTGGCCAGTAGAACTACTGAAGTTAATGCTTGCTATTCAAAATAAAACTGGTTTTGGGTCCACAAGAACCTATTTAGGATCAGCCCCTAAGATCTAAGTTAGTCTTGGTCTCCTGCTTATCACAGGAGATTTAAGCTTTTTCTTGTTGTTTATAGTATTTGTCACATTATGAATTTATTACCAGGTAACTAGGAAGTAATTTCATCATGCATAAATTCCATTAATCTTGTAATACTCTATAGAACATATCATGCTTTCACTGTCATTCATCTGACGTTGCAGACAGAGTGCACGGCATGGTTACACAAATAGTTACAACACACACTGTACGCATGTTAGTCTGAGTGTTCCAGAACGGACAGAAGAGCAGGTGGTGATTTTCTTATACAAAATTTAATAGCCAATTTTTGTGCCTATTCTTACCAAAATGTCTACAATCATGGAAATCTTCTGATTCTCATTGCCATGTAAATCCATATATTGTAATATTTGTTTTGAAAATTTATATACTGGCTCACCATATGAACATGTTCTCATTGCCTCCTCGGGCCTTTGAGCAATTTGCAGTCTTTTGTTAGCAAATAAAGGCCCTCAGAGCCTCCTATTTTGAGCCCCAAGTTTACCAGCTGCTATCCACTCCTGGGCCTCATTAGATGCCCGCTGCTCCGCTGAGAACCGCACCACATGCTACACTCTCTCTTGTCTACATATTAGCCTGTTGCTGCTCCTTAAATTACCTGGTACAAAAGCTTGCTCTATTTCTCCACAGAGAGCTACCACTCCTATCGAGTTTGAAGAGGCTCTATATCATGATCTCTCAAACTAATTAAGGTTCGTGGGCAGGCCACAGGTTGCTATAGAGGAACTTTCCTGAAGGCTGATATCAATGAGGATTTTTTTTCTTTTTTGGCAAAAGATTACGGCTGCTATATCTCATGTTCAAAAGTCTGTTTTCAAAATTAAAAAAAAAAAAGCTTTCTTGTCCTAATGCAGGTAATGTAATTCATTTTACATTTTAAGAATTATTTCCTGAGGGAAGTAGAACACAATATTAATGAAAAACACTTGAAATAAAATATTTCAAGGATTTTCAGAGGCTGGGGCTAGTAAACATATTGGAAAAGTATTTCCGTGAAGATTTATTGGAAATCATAGGTTATATTCAGTATTTATGTTAATTGGGCAGTGTTTATATTTTTAAATAAAAATATTACACCTTTCTAACTTTTAAGAGGATTTGTTTGCAATTTAGTGGTTTAAGAAACGGATTAAATGGTGTCAGTTTTCTTAGGCCAAATAACCAAAATAAAATTTCAGGATTTCTGGGAAGAGAATTTTGATATTTTGGTTACAAATTCAGAGAGAATAGTAAAATTACAGGTGTTCTAGGTTTCCAACCACATGAATTGGTGAAAATCTGTGTCAGCACAAAAGATAAATTACTGAGTGATTCTTCATTAAACAAATTACAGTCCTTACTGAAAGGACTACTTTAAGTGGTAAAGCCCTCTCATATGCTCATAAATAATTTAATTAATAAAATTCTCTTCACGCATTGATTGTGTTAGGTAGGAAGGTTTGAGTTAAGTTGGAAGGCCTGGCTTATCAACCTCCTGTACCTGTTGACAAGCCTTTGTTCCTTGTCTTTGTTGATCATGGAGTACTGCTTCTTCATTCTTGACCTTCTTCTCTTGTTTCTTCTCTCTGTCCTTTGTCTTTTCATGTTTCTTGAGAATCATATTTACTTGCTAAAAATAGCTCTTATATTACCTCACCTGCTACTTTTTTAGGGGGAATTTCATTATTGACCTATTTCATCTACCTCCTCCCTGATTTCACCTCATGCCACAATCTCTTCTCTGGTAATATCTTCCTGGTCAGCCAGGCTGGTCTTTCTGGACACTCTCCTGGTCACTATAAGGGAATGAGAATGCTCCTGGCTACCCAAATATGAGTATTCCAGGTAACCTTTTGAATGAAATATGTGTACTTAAGTTGTGGGTATATACAGTAAGTATAGTTGTCTGTGAAAACTTAATAATGAAGATACAAGCACCAAGTATTATGCCTTTATGGGGGGAGATTTCTGGTAACTGACTTACGGAATGAAGTATTCCTGAACATAATTAATTTACATGTGTAAATGAACAGAGGGTTGTATCTGCCTAGCACTGTCCTTTGGGCTTCGGAGAGATAGTTAAGTGCTTTTGAATGAGCAGGAAAGTAAAGAATCTTTAAGTTAATTAAATCATATGCAAGCATTTTCTGTGGGTGCAAATAAACACTTTTTAAAGTAACTGTTGGGCAGGCACAGGAATTGTGGCAGCTTCAGCTATGACTCCAGGGTACACAGCACTTTAGCAAATATTTGATGATCAGAAATGAACTTTAAGGGGCATGTTTATGGAGTCTGTTGTGTCTTGTGGCGTGGATGTGTGGGGGATCAGAATTGGCCACCCCAAAATGTGTCTCTTTGCCTTGATTATTTTTAAGAACAAAGGACTCTGAAAGAAACTTGACCCTCCCCATTCCCCAACTGCCTAAAAGAATTTAAGATAAAAGCCCTGTCCCCAGGACAGGCCATCACCATAGATAACTCTGGGTATCAGTAGACTGGGAGGTTCCTTGCTAAGCCCATTCTTATCAAAGTTCTGTCTACCAAACATTTGCCTTTCCATTTCCATGTGAATTGCCTTCCTCCCCTTTGAACCCCCAAACCATTACCCCCAACATCCTCCTTTATCTTTAGCTGAAGATGGTGTTTAAGGCGGCAGCCTCGGCCATTCTGGCCAGTTGCTCAGTTTTCCTGGCTTTCTCACATGTATACATGTTATAAAGCTTTGTTTGATTTTCTCCTGTTATTCTGTCTCATGTCAATTTAATTCTTAAGACAGCCAGCAGGATCTGGAGTGGGTAGAGGAATTGTCTTCCTCCCCTACAGATGGGTAGATGAGGAGAAGAGATGGGGATCCTCCTTTTGGAAGATGGCCATAACTGATTAATTTAAACAAATATTTATTAAGTACTTACTATGTGCCAGGCATTGTATTAGGTGCTGGAAGGACAACAGCAAAAAGACAGACATGGTCCCTGTCCTCATGAAGCTCATGAACTGTTGGGGGATAGAGACAAATAAACAGAAAATTGCTCTGTGTGTTAATTGATGCTATAATGGCAGAGAACAGAGTGTGCTGAGAGGACAGATTGGTCCTGCAGGTAGCAGAAATCATCCATGCGTAGGCCAGGCGAGGGAAATAAGCCCGAGGTTTCTGGCCTTAACTCTCCTACTGGGGATTTTGGGCCTGGAAACATCAACCTTCATCTGCAATTCTCCTAGAAACACCATTGTGGTAGTTATTTTACCAAGCCTTCGGGTGATTTTATCTGTTTGGGGGGTGTGTGTGTGTGTTTGTGTGTACATCCAACACATACGTTTTGCTGTACCATTTGAAAGTAAGTTGTAGACATCATTGACTTTAGTATATATCTCCTAAGAATAAGGTTTATTTTCTGCATAAATCATGATAACATCATCTCTAAAAAAAAATGAACAGTAACTTGATGAAATTATCTAGCTTCCAGTCTGTATTAAAATTTCCCCAGTTGTTCCAAGAATGTCTTTTATGGCTATTTTTTCCCCTCTGAACAAGGATCCAAATAAAGTTGATGCATTACAATTAATTGTTATATTTTTCCAGTCCCTTTTTGCCCCAGAAGTAACCATTACCCAATTTTTTTTTTACCTGTCAGGTCTATATTTTTATACTTTTGCTATATGCATTATATATCTAAAGTAAAATATAATATTGTTTTGTGTTTAAAATTTTACTTAACATATATTGTACTTTATGTATATTCAACTGTTTTTTTAACTCAATATATGTTTTCAAGATCTATCCATGTTAGCACATGTAGATCTAATTCATTCATTTTTAACTGCTGTAAAACACTATAATTTATTTATCCATTTCTCTATTGAAAGACATTTAGATTGTTTCCATTTTTTCATTAACTAAATTATTTTGCCTTTTCTTTTAGCATTAAACAGAGTGTCTATTGTTAAATCAGAAAGGTGTTTTTGCAGATCAGTTAACTTCTCAGTAAATCTCTCCTTTTGTTCTAGTCCTTCTAAGACTTCTTCTGTTGTGACCTTGCTTCCAGTCTTAGAACCCGTTTCCTTGGCTGCTCCAGTGTCAGATGGCAGCACAGTCTTCATTGCCTCCCGGGGACCTCCACGGCCACCTTTCTGCTGATATTGTAGACCACAGGTTCTCAAGTCTGGCAGTATGTTAGAATTACCTAGGGATATTTAAAATAGACTGGTGCCTGGGTCCCACACCCAGAGCTTCTGATTTACTTGATCTGGGGTGGAGCCTGTGCAGCCATGTTTCAGAACCATGGTTGATTATTATGGGAGTCACACAGGGTCTTACTGCAAGAAATGGACAGCTGGGCTACATCTTAGCTCCCGTGCATTATATTACCTTGATGGTATTGACACTTAGAACCTAAGGAAGTCTGCAAAAGATAAATGGCTGCATTTCCCCCAACCCCTGAGCTTTCAGTTGTATTCCACAATTATTGAAAATCTTTCGTTGGAATGTGACGAATGGGAGAACTAAATGTAAAGTCTCTTGTCTGATACAATTTAATACATTTTTATCTCATTTCTCTTGTTGTTTTATTTATTATTATTTTTGTTTCTTTTTAATTGAAATATAATTGACATGTAACATTGTATCGGTTTCAGGTGTACTATATATATATATATATATATATATATATATATAAATGATCACCACAATAAGTCTATCTATCACAATAAGTTACAATTTTTTTTTTTTGGTGATGGGAGCTTTTAAGATCTACTCTCTCAGCAACTTTCAAATATATATTCTAGTATTAAGGAAAAGTTTGTCTCTTCTGAGATGTTGATATGTTCCTGTTATTAAAAAATGAAAGAAATGTCATGGTTAATGATTCCCATTTGTCTTCACTCTCAGGAGTTTTTCTGAAAGGGAAAACATTTATTGAGCCATGCATTGTGGCGATACTTTACCTACAGTATCTTACTTAATCCTCTAAATAACCTCCTGATGCCATTATCCCCATTTTACATATAAGAACACAAAGTTTCAGGGAAGTTAAGTAGTTTCCCCAAATCTAGAAAGATAGCAAGTAGAAGAGCCTGGCTGGGAAACCAAGCTTGCCTGACTCCATGATGCAGGTTCTTTCCATGCCTCTGCTGACCCAGGAGGAAGGTTTATAATGGTTTCTCACGGTGTTCTTTGCTCTAGCTGACAGGTGCCCCAGTCAAAGCCCAGATCACTCATTTCCAAAACTCGTGCTCACAATCTGGACAGCAGAAGGGGAAAAGGTCTCTAGAGCAGAATGTGGTTGGGAAAGTTGGGGACAAGGACATCTGCTGCTGCTATACCTCTGTGGATGGTCCTCAGATTCATCACCCCCAGTCCTCTCCTGCACAACTGTTTCTTTGCTTCCTCCATCAATACTACTGCACTGTGGCTCTCTCTAATACTGCAGTCCTCAGGTCTTTCCTTTTTCCTATGGCTTTGTCTGTAAGACCTTCTGCTCTAGCCTCTTTCCAGTGCATATTGTATATTTCCATGGCATATTGGCTTTTGCAAGATATTACTTGGTGGGATTGTTTTGGACTAGGACTTTGGGGGAAGTCAGGAATACAGAATGACTGGGGGTTCTTGGCTGCAGGAATGAATGCCAGTGGTTTTACAAAAGAGGAATATGTAATTTATTATGATAATCTGATGAATTAAGGACCAAGGACACTTTTGTATCAATAAGTGATAATAAGGAGAAATCTAAGAATTAGTGTATCTGAAAGCAGGGGTTGTACAAGCTTATGCAAGTCCTCACATAAATGTACAAACCTGTGCAGAGTGGTTTTGGAAAAAAATCTTCTGTCATTTCAGCTGATGTCAGAAGGTAAAGCACAACACAGGTGGGTCTGACAGGCTTCAGTGGTTGGTTTAGAGCTGGTGATGATGCTAGCTTAGCCAATACGTTTGATTCAATAAGACCTTGGAGTAAAGTAAGCTCTCATAAAGGATAGGGAAGGAGCAAGGGGGGTGGGGTGGCGGGGCATGGATGTGTGTGTGTCCCTGGAAATGTAACCTCATTTAAGGTGGCAAAACAATGCCCAATTAAACCACAATTTTGTATCTCTTTGGCAGACTGATGGGAGAGAGATGGTAAGAGAGGAAAGATGCTGTGATTTGTTTAGGTGCCTAGAAAATTTGGAATGGGACAAACCAAACCACCTGTGAACAGAATCCCTGCTTGTTCTGGCTCAACCCTTGAACAAGATGTTGGCAGGGAATCCAGGTAGAGAGAACATGTGTGGGGGCCATTTGGGGGACTGTGGGGCGCTGGAGGGTAAGCTCTGTTGTGGCTCCTAGCAGGAAGTTTCCTGTGTTCTTCCTTGCGGATGCAGATGGTACACAGAGGGGTTCTTGTTGACTCTTTGCAGCCTTGGATGCTGGTAAAGACATGTTTTCTCTGCACACATCCACTCTGCATGGGATAAGGCGCCTCAAGCAAAGTCAGAAAGACATTGGTTACCCAAGCTTTGACAGGTTCATTGGGTTTGAATGGGAAACTGCACACCCCCATGTGTGAGACTTTTCTTTTTAATCTTTCTCCATAGAAAATTCTTGTTTTCTTCTAGGCAGAATATCTTTTAGGCCTGATTTGACTTCTTGGAGGCCTAGAATCTGTTGGGAGCTAAATGAAGTGAAGCATCCCACCACCCTTGACCTAATTCCTGACTTTTTCTCAGGTCTGTAGAGAGAGGTTGACTTGTCAGACAAATTCCCAGAAAGTTAGTGATGTAGGATTGCTAACTATGGCAGCTGACTTGTGAGCTGACTTGTGTCTCCTTCAGATTCACATATTGACGCCCTAACCCCCAGTACCTCAGAATGTGTCTATGTTTGGAGATAAGCCCTTTAAAGAGGTGAGTAAGTGAAAACAAAGTCGTTAGGGTGAGCCCTAATCCAATCTGACTGTTGTCCTTATAAGAAGAGAAATTTGGAAACTTGGAAAGACACCAGGGATGCACACACAGAGGAAAGTCCACGTGAGAACATAGTGAGAAACCACCATCTTCAAGCCAAGGTGAGAGAGGCTTCAGGAGAAACCAAACTGGCCCACAACTTGATCTTGGGCTTCCAGCCTCCAGAACTGTAATGAAATAAATTTCTATTGTTTAATCCATCCAGTCTGTGGTACTTTGTTATGGCACCCTAACAAACTAATACAGCAGCTTAGGTTGATTTTTACCCACCTTTGAAAAACCCACTTCCTTATAGGCTGCTGGCCAAATTCCACTTAATAGCTTGTCTTGTCCAATCTTGCCTCATTTCTATTACCTTAGTGAACTATGGCAGCTAATTAAATTGTTTTTTAGCTTACTAACATTTTGAATTAGGAAAGCATTTAAAAAATGTTTCAAGAGAAAATTCCAAACATATGCAAAAGTGGATAGAACATTATAATGAATCCCTAGGTACTCACTACCCAGCCCCCACAATACACAAATCACAGCCAATCTGCTCCATCCACCCTGCATCCTTCCTCCTCAAATCCCCCAAGAGCAAATCCCAAACATGATACCTCTTCATCTGCAGATATTTTAGGATGTATCTGCAAAAGACAAGAACTTACCAAAAACCCCAAATACCATTATCAACATCTAACATTTTAAAGCAACAATTCCTTAATATGATAAACATCTAGCCAGTGTTTAAAATGTATTTCAATTGTCTCATAAATGTAATAACTAAAAAAACAGTTTGTTTCTTTGAATCGGGATCATTGTGATTAGTGAATATGTCTCAAGTCATTTTTAATTTACAAGTTTCCTCCTTCTTCTCTTAGTCTTCCCGTAATTTATTGGTTGAAGAATCTGGCCTGTTTGACCTACTGAATTTTCCAGGATCTATATTTTGCCAGTTGTGACTCTAAGATGTTAAATAGTGTGTCCTTTTTCCTCTGTATTTCTTGTAAATTTTGTAGTTAGACAGATCACATTCGACTTCAGTTTTTTTCCTTTTTGAGAAGACTACCTCATAGAGGTGATCTTTCGTTAGGATGTACATGATGTTTGGTTATCTTTCTTTTTGTAATGTTAACAGCTGTGAACGATCAATGGCTAGATCATTAATTCACTAGGAATTACAAAGTGGTGATATTCTAATCCTAGCAGTCCTTTTTTTATTAATTAACTGGAATATTTCTATAAAAAACTTCCCCTCATCTACTATTTGGAACTCAGTGGTAAAGAAGTTAGTATAAAAAAGGTAGGCTAAATGCTTGATTCTTTTCTACTCAATTTTCACAATAATGAAGTGATACCCTAGTATCCTCTAACGATGATTGGTTTCAGTATCATTAGGAAATTATGATTCTAGACACATTTGATATTTCAATCCATTGCAATTTGTCTTCTTATTGATGTGCAAATTGTCCCATCTTTGGCCAGTGAGTCATTTCAAATTGGATCCTGAGTTTTTTTGACATGACCCTGGTAGCCAGATAGTTTCTGTTCTATCTGGTGGGAGGAGCGATTCCAGGCTTATCTAGTATTTTTCCTATCCTACATCCGGAAAGAGTCCTGGATTCTTGGTGCTACTGGGTTGGTCATTGTTTTTAGGCCTCCAGAAGTGTTTAATAGTCCTTCTCCAAGACATCAGGAACGGAAGCTTGTATTATGAACCCAGGCGTCATGAGGGTCGTGCAGTTCACACTGTGAAGTTCTGAAAGCCCTGTTCTTGGGGTAGAGCCAAGGCGGATGCTGGATGTTCTTTCTCTTGTGTCTGTTATTCCAGATAAAATCCCATTGAGAAAGAGTGACTCTAGTTAGCTGGGTGATTATCAGCACAATCAATTAGCCCTTACATTTAGTTTCTTTCATTTCGTTCAGAGAATCATTTGGTGATTTTATATGCAACTTAATTTGGCAGAATATATGTGTGATTATTTGGGAATAGGTTCATCATCATAATTTAAGTAATTTGATCTAACTATTTCTTCAACTGTACTGCCATAGACGTTTGGGGTAAAGTGGGTAAGATACATGTTTTCCATTCTAGAAGTTCACTCTGTAGTGGGGAAACAAATATTAATGACAATCACAACACAAAGTGGGACACATCCATGTACACATGTCCACAGAACTGTGAGCTCACTAAGAAATCAACACCCAACACTGCCTACGGCTGGGTCAGGGGAGGTTTGCCAGGGGAGTAACAGATGTGCTTTGTCTTAAAGGATGAGTAAGAGTTTTCCAGAAGGAAAATCAGGAAAAGGACATTATAAGCACATGGGGTAGATGCTGTTATTGCCTACTCAATAGCCATTCTCCTTTCTTCTTTCCCTCCCCCCATGAAAAAGGCTGGGAAAACCAGACACTTACTCTCCCATATTTCCTTGCAGCTAAGAGTGGCCATATGATCCAGTTCTGGCCAATAGGATAAAAAGTCAATTCTGCTGGGCTGGGGTGAGGGGGGCTTCCGGAAAAGGTAGATAGAGAAATGTCCAAGGCGAGGCTCTTTCCCTTCCTTCCTTCTTTGGAACATACGATGTGAGTTCATGATCTGGAGCTGAGGCAATCATCTTGTGACCATGAGGCGACAAGCCTAAGGATGGAAATGCCTGCTGAGGATGACAGAAAGTAAGGAAGGAGTGAGCCACCTACTTACAGTATTTTTGTGAAAAATGAAATATGTTTATGGTTAATCCACTATTGGTCAGGGGTTCGGTTACTGGCACACAGAGGTAGCTTAACTGACTCAGTGTGGAAACTATATTGTCGGTTACTAGATTTGCCAAATAAGTTGTATGATTGTGGAGGCATACAGATAGACATTAATGTGGGTTAAAATATACGGGGCTATTTCATCTCAGGCTTTTCTTCTGGAAGAGTGTTTCCCTTCTGTACTCAGTGAAGTAATTTCATGTCAAATTTGTAGATATCTCAATCCTCCACTGTAGAGCATTTCATTTCCTGAAGCTGAAAACTTCCAACACGTCAAGATATTTCTGGGACAAACGGTTTGTGGAGTTTCTCAAGTAGAAAGGGATGGGAATGTTGTCATCCTATATTGTATCACTTTGAAGAGTGAAAAACTCTAAGGTTTAGAACTGACTTGGGATTGTCAGTGAATATCGCCAGCACTCTGCAACTATTTGCCAGAAAAAAAATTTTCTTTTGCTTTAGCCACCGTGATGTTGTAGTACTAATGGGTAGTTTGTGTGGACTTGAATATTACTCCTCAGCTTTGCCAGTCACTGAGGATGTGGGTAGATTGCAGGTATGAGTTAAAATCTCGAAAAAAACCAAACAAGCTGGTAAAGAGAAGATATACAGCAATAAATAAAAACAATAATATTGTTTATCTAATACATATTGAATGTTTAATATATGCAAGGGATTTTTCTAAGGTCTTTATAGGTGTTAAGACATGTAATCCTCATAGTATTATAAATTTTTACTAGTTCCGTTTTATAGATGAGGAATCTGAAGCACAGAGAGGTTGAGTATCATTCCCCAATCACACAGTTGTCAGTGGAAAAGCTGTAGTTCAAACCTATGCAATCTAGCTCAAGAGGTCACGTTCTTAACCTCTTCATTCTTGTGTCTCCCAATGTGGATTTATATTTAAGAGAAAAGGATGGAGAAACTCAACATTTAAAACATAGTTTATGGTTTGGTTTTCTGAAAGGATGTGGGGGAGACCTGTTTTTCTTGAACTCCCCAAGCCCTTTCAGTTTGTTATGGCATTATTTTATTAATAACTGTCTTAACACTTGGGGCCTCTTTCTTGAGCAGAACAGTGGCACAGCTGTGTAAGAAGAGCAATTAGAGTTTAACAAAGAGATGCTGATTGTTTATATCCTTAAGCTAAGTGTACTGTCGATTACAATTGACAGCAAATTCTCTATACAATCTTGTTTTGCTACAATTTTCAGACATTTCTTTGCTGTATACACAGGATGATCAGCTTTTCACAGTTCAGTGAGAGCAATGAAAATTTGGCCATCCTTAAGGAAGATGGGATAATCTTATATCAGGTTTTCCTGAAGGAGTGAATTTTGTATGTATGTATAGGGATTTTTGTTTGTTTGTTAGTGAGTGATTGGAGTGATATAGATTACGTGGAAATTTAAAGATCAAGTCAGTGATTTCTTATGAAAAATTAGTTTTTTCATATACCTATATTTGTCAGAGATATTCTGTATATGATCTATTGAAAGAGTGGAGAAAAACTTGGAGTATTTGATCCCTAACATGAGTGGTTATTCTGAGATTGTTTTTTTAGAGGGTAGTGGTCTTTAGGGCCACTTCTAGCATTCACAGTATCTTGGCGTGTGTTAAAAAAGGTGCACTCTCTGAGCTCACAAATTACATAAAGACCCTGTGTAGAAGGATCATTAGAAAAAAAGGTGCCACTTCCCATCAGCGATGACACAAGGCTTGCAACATAAGGGCTGAATTTCAAAGCATATGCGCACCCCCTTTGTTGAAGGTGCAACCAACATAGCCATACGTGATGGCCCTGATAATCCTGCAGACAGTTCAATAAGATTATGAAAGGGCATGCTTTTATTTATACTGACACAGTTATACGATTTTACACTAAGATAAGATTACAGATACTACGTATGTCGTCAAGAAAGTGGGTACACTTTTTGGTATGGGCACATGTTTATCAGGGTTCATTCTTTAAAGCATGTCAATAACAGTGTATAATTTCTCAGATTTGTCTTAAGGCTTGCCCCTTACAAATAAGATTCATGTTTTTAAGAAAAGTGCAAGTAATCATCAAGTGATTCTCATATATAAGGTATTGTACTAAGGGTGGAAAGTTGGGGGCAGGTGGGAATTACTGAACTTTGTACCATGATTTTCCTTAATTGTTCTCCATAGCTCAAGATGCCTTGCTATTCAAATGAATTTTATAAAATTCTTTAATTTCTATCTTCCTAACAGCTCTTGAATAAGGACTGGGGTAAGCTTGGAATTACTTGAGATATCATGAATTGTTGTTAGCGGAAAGAGGATATTGAAACTAAAATCTCAGTATAGCAAAAGCTAGACTTTTCTTGCTCCCTAAAACTTCAGTAGGCAGAAATTTTCCTGTATCTAAGATTATATATATATATATATATATATACGTATAATATATATAACATTTATATGTATGTCGTAAAATTGAGTGGTAAAATTCTTTATGTATTCTGGCACAAGTCCTTTATCAGAATGTGTTCTTAAACATTTGCTCCCAGTCTGAGCCTTGGTTTGCATTGCATTCTGCATTCACGGTCCAGATATGTGGCTTGTTACAAATAGAAGCTGAGGAGCATTTGCATGGTATTTGCATTCGTTTTAAAATGCTTTATTATGGAAATGTAAAAATATACATGAATTTAGAGAGAATACAGTAAAATTCATCTGTAGATGTGCAGTTTGATGAGTTTTAACAAATATAGATAGTCATATAATTCATTTAAGATAAGGAATATTTCCATCCTTCTCAAAAGTTTCTTTGTGCCTGTTTTGTAGTCAATCCTCTCCCACTTCCCCCAGGCTCTGGCAACTGATTTCTGTCCTATAATTTTGCTTTTTCCAAAATGTTATATAAATGGAATCAAACATATGTATCCTTTTAAGTCTGGCTCTGTTCACTTAGCATAACACTTTTGAGAATCATTCATGTATCAGAAGTTTATTCCTCGCTATTGTTGAGAAGTATTCTATTTCATGGATGTGGCACAATTTATGTACCCACTAGGTAGTTGATACATATTTGGATTGTTTCCAGGTTTTGGCAATTATGAATAAAGCTCCTGTAGAGATGTGCTTTATGGTGTTTGTGTGGACGTATGTTTTCATTTATCTTAGGTACATACCTTGGGTTCATATTACCATTGGGTCATATGGAAAGTGTATGTGTAACTTTTATAAGAAACTGTCAGACTGTTTTCTAAAGTGGCTGTATTTTCGCATTCTCTCCAACAATGTATGAGAGTTCTAGTTCCTCCACATTCTTGCCAGTACTTGGTATTGTTAGTTATTTTTAAAATTAAATTTTAGCTATTATAATAGGTGTAAAGTGCTACTTATTGTGGTTTTAATTTGTATTTCCCTAATTACTAATGATATTGAGCATTTTCCCCATGTACTTATTTGCCATTTCTACTTTGGTGAAGTGTCTGTTTTTGCCCTCTCCACCTTTTTAAAATTGGATTATTTGATTTTTTTTTTCAGGGAAAGATTTGTCCTGAGCTAACATCTGTTACCAATCTTCCTCTTTTTTTCTTTCCTCCCCAAAGCCCCAGTGCATGGTTGTATATACTAGTTGTAAGTCATTCTAGTTCTTCTGTGTGAGCCCCTGCCACAGCATGGCAACTGACGATGGGTGGTGTGGTTCTGCAACGGGGAAAAAACCTGGGCCACTGAAGTGGTGAGAACAGTGAACTTTAACCACTAGGCCATCAGGGCTGGCTCAGATTATTTGATTTTTTATAATGAAATTCTAAGAATTCTTTATATGTTCTGGGCACAAGTCCTTTATCAGATATATGTTTTGGAAATATTTTCTTCCACTCGATGGCTCATTTTTGCCTTTCCTTTCAAAGTATCTTTTGAGAAGCAGAAGTTTTTAATTTTGATGAAATCCAATATATCATTTTGTAAAATGGATTGTGCTTTTGGCATCATATCTAAGAAATCTGCCTGATCCAAGATCACAAAGATTTTCTCCTATGTTTTCTTCTGGAAGTTTTATGGTCTTAGGTTTTACATCCAGGTCTATGATCCATTTTGAGTTTACTTTTGTATGTGGTGTGAGGTAAGGTTTACTTATTTATTTTTTTGCTTATGGAAATCCAATTAATTGTTTCAGCACTGTATGTTGAAAAATTATTCTTTTCCCATTAAATTATCTTGGCACCTTCATTGAAAATCAATTGACCATATATTTTCGGGCCCATTTCTGGATTCTTTGTTGAGCTCCATTTTGCCAATGTCACACTGTCTTGATTATTGTGGCTTGATAGTAAGTCTTGAAATTAGGTAATGTGAGTGCTGTATCTTAGTTCTTATTTTTCAAAATTGTTTTGGATAGTCTAGGACTGTTCCTTTTCCCTAGAAGTTTTAGAATCATCTTGTCAGTTGCTACAAAAAAGCCTGCTGAGATTTTGATTGAGATTGCATTGAATCTGTAGATCAAAATTGGGAGAACTGACATCTTAACAATATTGCATCTTTTGATCCATAAACACAGATATCTCTCCTTTTATAGAGGTCTTCATTAGTTTCTTGCTTCAATGTTTTATAGTTTTCAGCAGAGAAATCTTGCATATATATTTTTTGATTTACCCTTAAGTATTCCATGATTTTTGATGCTATATTAAATGGAACTTGAAACTTCAATTTTAATATTTCATTGCTAGTACACAGGAATGCAATTGAGTATTGAATAGTAACCTCGTATTTTGCAACCTTTAGTTCTAGTACCTTTTTAAGATTCATTGGGATATCCTATGTAGAATCATATGTCTGCGAATAAAGACTGTTTTGCTTTTTCCTTTCCAATCTACATGCATATTATTTCTTTTTCTTGTCTTATTGCATTGCCTAGGACTTCCAGTACAATGTTGAATAAGAGTGGTGAGAGAAAAAATTTGTACCTTGTTTCTGATCTTAGCAGGAATCCATTCAGTCTTTCACCATTAAGTATAATGTTAACTGTGAATTTTTGTAAATGCCCTTTATCATGTTGAGGAAGTTTCTTTTTATTTTTAGTTTGCTGAGAGTTTTTATCATGAAATGATATTGAATTTTGTCAATCTTTTCCTGTATTGATTTTTAGCTCTTAGTCTGTTGATACGGTGAATTGCATTGACTGTGTAATTTTGAACTAACTTTGCATACCTGAGATAAACCCCACTTATTCATGATGTATTATTCTTTGCATGTGTAGCTGGATTTAGTTTGTTAATAATTTGGCAAAAATTTGGTAGTATTATTTGTTCTGAAATCTACTTTACTTGATATGAACATCTTCATTTTGGTATATTTGCTTGGTATCTTCTTTTAGATCCCTTTACTTCTAACCTATCTATGTCTTTATAAGATAATGTGTCTTGCTTTTTTTCTTTTTTTTTTTTGGTGAGGAAGACCAGCCCTGAGCTAACATCCATTGCCAATCCTCCTCTTTTTGCTGAGGAAGACTGGCCCTGGGCTAACAGCCATGCCCATCTTCCTCTACTTTATATGGAATGCCGCCATGGCATGGCTGACAAACAGTGTGTCGGTGAGCACCCGGGGTCTAAACCCATGAACCCTGGTTGCCAAAGCGCGAACTAAACTGCTGTGCCACTGGACCGACCCCATGTCTTGCTTTTTAAATCCAATATGGCAGTCTCTGTCTTTTAATTGGGGTGTTTAGATCTTTTACATTTAATTAAATTGTCAATAAATTGGATTTAAGCCTACCACCTTGTTTTTGTAGTTCTTGTAGTTGTTTTCTAATTTCCTGATCTCTTTTCTTCATTTTTTTCATTATTATTTTATTGAGGTTATATTGGTTTACAACATTGTATAATTTCAGGAATACCTTATTTATTTTTTTCTTTTCCTGCCTTCTTTTATGATTCCATTTTATCCCCACTATTGGCTTACTGATTATCTCTTTTTTTGAAAAGTGGTTTCCCTATGGTTTACAACATGCATCTTTAACTTATGATAGTCTACCTTCAAATAATATAGTGTAATGTATAAGAACTTTTTAACAGTTCGTTTAACAGTTAACTTCATTTCCTCTCCCCTACTTTGTGCTATTGATGTAATACATTTTACTTCTCCAAATGTTATAAGGCCCATGATACATTGTAACTATTTTTGCTTTAGATAGTTATCTTTTAGACTAATTAAAAATAAGAAAATAATGGATGTTATATTTACCATTATTTATGCCATTTCCAGTGCTCTTCATTTGTTTTTGTAGAATACAAGTTTCTGTCTGTAGCATTATTTTTGACTAAAGAACTTTCTTTCACATTTCTTGTAGTGCAGGTAGGCTGGCAATGAATTTTGTAGATTTTATTTGTTTGAAAAAAATTTTTATTTCATCTTCAATTTTTCAAGATTTTGTTTGTGTTTAGAATTCTGGGTTTTTTTTTTTTGTGAGGAAGACCAGCCCTGAGCTAACATCTGTAGCTAATCCTCCTCTTTTTGCTGAGGAAGACTGGCCCTGGGCTAACATCCGTGCCCATCTTCCTCCACTTTATATGGGACCCCGCCACGGTGTGGCTGACAGGCAGTGCATCGGTGGGCGCCGGGGATCCGAACCGGCGAACCCCGGGCTGCCAAGCGCGAACTAAACTGCTGCGCCACGGGGCCGGCCCTAGAATTCTGGGTTTTAAAAAAATTGTTTTTAGCACTTTGAAGAGGTTTCTCCATTTTGATGACTTGCATAGCTTATGATGAGAAGTCTGATGTAATTCTTGTTTTTGTTTCTCTATGTAATGTTTCTGGTTTTTGTTTTTTTTCTTTGTATCCTTGGTTTTCAGCAGTTTGACTATGATGAGTCTAGGGGTGTGTGTGTGTAGTGTTATTTATCCTGCTTGAACTTCTCTGGGTTTGTTGTGTTGGTCATTTGTTTTCCTTCATTTTTTGGGGAAATTCTTGACCATTATCTTTTTAAAAACTTTTTATTTTGAAATAATTTTAGACTCACAAGAAGTTGCAAAATCTTAATGAGTTCCCAAGGATATGAGTATCCTTCACACAGCTTCCTCCAATGGTAACATCCTACATAATCATAGTACTTATCAAAACTGGGAAATTGACATTGGTATAATACTCTTAACTAAGCTATAGCTCTTATTTAGATTCTGCCAGTCTTACTCTTTTTTTGGTGTATATTTTTATGACATTTCATGACATGTATAGATTTGTGTAACTGTTACTACAATCAGGATACAGAACTGTTTCATCACCAAAAAGAAACTCCTTTATGCTACCCCTTCAGCCATTATCTTTCACATATTTTTTCTTCCCGATTCTTTCTCTGTGTCCTTTTGGGACTCTCAATAAATGCATGTTAGAACATTTGACATTGCCCCACAATTTTTCGTTGCTCTGTTCTCTCTGTCTCTCCAGTCTGAAAAATTTCTATCAATCTATATTTAAGTTCACCAGTGCTTTCCCCCCTCCCAGCTCTGTTTGGTCTGTTGATTAGTTTATTGAAGATATTCTTTATCTTGGATGCTGTGTTCTTATTTGTATCCTTTCCATTTGACTGTTTCTTATAGTTTTCATGTCTCTGCTGAAATTTCAATCTCTTCATACATGTTTACTTTTTCCACTAAAGCATTTAACATATTTATCATAATTATTTGAAAGTATTTCAACATCTGGATCATCTCTGAGTCTGGTTCTGTTGATTGCTTTATTTCTTGACAATAGACTGTGTTTTCCTGGATTTTATGTTGGTTTGGGTATTACTGTATGATTACTAGACATTATGTGTAGACATACATAGAAGGCTGAAGTAAATAGCATGGGTATGCTTCTTTTTCTTTTAAGCTCCTAGTATGGGATTGAGTTACTCTGATTGGGAGTTGAGATGGATTTGGGTTTTATTGTAGTTATTAACTTCAGTGCACCACACCCTTAAATTCCTCCAGTGGCTGGCAGTTGCTTCTTTTTGCATGGAGTGGGGACTGGATGGGTTTAAAAAAAAAAATCAGTGTTTCTTTTCCACCTTCAGCTTTCAGCTACTCTGCACCAGAGAGGGGACTCTCTCCAAGCTGTTGACTTTTCCCTAACGGTGGACTGAGGTTGCTTGTTACTTAGTGTTATACTTGTGTTGGGGTTGCTGGAGTGTTCTCTGTTGTTCTAGCCTAGCCTGGACAGGCTCAGTGTACTTGGGACATGGTGTTGGCATTTTCTCGTATCCCTGCCCTTTCTCGTATGGCAGCCAAACTCTGCCTTGTATTGCTGGTTGGTCATGGGTGGGAGAGAGTTTCCTGATAATCATCTCCTGTACACCTGCCCCACAGAGGGGGCCTGTCTCTAGTTTCCTATCCTGCCTCCAAGTTTTCTTATAAGCACCTGGTGGAAGCTTGTGGAAAAGTCTTATGAATAAATGCAAATTGTCCTTGTGTCTGGACCTCCCACCCATACAACATTGTCATGCTAGCCCACACTTGGCCTTTATGAATAAAAATTTTAGCTGAGTTCCTCTTATCTACTTATGTGGCAGCCATTTCTCTCTCCTATGTTCTGCCAAAGGAAAAACAGTACATGTGTCCTATTCCTCTTTGTGTGGGTTTGTTCTTCTTTGGAATTCAGTTTACTTTGCCTACTTGCAACCTCAGCTCTCTGTTGGGATGAATAAGAATTATGATTTTGTAGAGGATGCATTTTTTTTTCCACTGTCAGTGTGGGAATGACCTTGTCTTGTGCTTCTATGTCCTGAGCAGAAATGAAACTCCCTAGCATTTGTTTTTAATGCTTCACTCATTCAGCAAATATTAGTGAGTCTATATTGTGAGACAGAAACTCGGAAACAACAACAAATAAGAAATAAGTGAATATAATTTGGAGATAAAGTTGACAGGACTTGATGTTAGATTGGATGCAAAGGGTAAGGGAAGGTAAGGCACCAAAAATGACATTAGAGGAAAGAAAGGAGGGGAGTCAATGAATAGTGAGAAAGCTGTGGGCCAGCGCATTGGTCTGCATGTGACAGGAGAGTTGTAAAGAAGGGCACTATAACAAAATGAGCTAGAAATGACTGGTTGTAGTCCAAGAGAGTATTTGAATGGAGATATTTGGAGGTGGTGCATCTTCTGGTAGTGACAGGTCTGGAGAACAGCCATGGTAGTGGGTGGCTGTGGTGTCGAGGAGAAAAAGGTCATTAGAATGAGGAAGATAAGACTCTGAAAAGCCGGAGTATTTATGGTTCACCCAATTGGGTGTTGAAATCACTATTGATGATATCAGAAGAGATGATAAGAGAGGAAGACTGTAAGCCAGGAGTTAACATCTTCTTTGAACCAGAGGATTGAATGGGAGGTCAATAGATGGGGCAGAGCTGAATGCTTTGGGTGTCAGAGAAGGAGTTCGCAAGGCCACTGCCTTAATGGCCTGGAAGTGACATTTAGGAACAAGGAGACTCCCTCCCCTTTATCTGGTGCTGAGGTATGTAGAGCCTTGGAGAACAGCAAATGCACACTTGGGAGGGCTGCAGAGGAGGCAACGTCTTCAGGAGTGGGCAGGTTTCAGTTAAGACAAAGAGATGAAGAGAACGATTTTGAGAAAAGGCTGGGAATCCAGGGAAATCTAAGTTTTCTGCATGATAGTTGAGTCTATTTCTCTGATGAAAAGAGGGAGTGCATAACACTTTGTGTTACAAACATATTCATGCTGTGGATTAAAACAGTGCCGAGAACTCCATCCCTGTCTCTGTCATCTTTGGCTTGGGGGAGTCGGGCGAGAGGCAGAGAGCCAGTCCTGGGCACAGTTCTGTTTCTCCTGAAGCAGCGACAGTTCGTGCAGGCGCCATTGTGAGTGTTTTGCACTAAGCCTTCAGCGCACGCCACCTGATGTGGAGACAAGCCTCCAACAGTGTGGCGATGACATGGACTCCAGGTTTTACTGCGGCTGCAACAACCAGGTTGCTAATTAGGCCCAATTGTGAGGGTAGTTTTTGTGCTTTGGACACCTGTCCGCTAGGAACTGGACTGAGACCACCAACTCATTTCCCACAGGTCACTGAACAGCTGTCAGATGGTATAATTTGGTCGAGTTCATTTGGAGCTGCCTGACGAAGCTCTCTGAAGCATTATGCTCTACATAATGTGCATGATTAATGCTTGTTTATTTGGACAATCCTGTGTTGTAACTAAAGTGGTGGCCTATTTTATGCCAGTTATAATATGCCATTCCATTCACGGGACTGAGTTCCATTGAGGGTATGAAGTAGAGTGATAATGTTCAATCTAGTTACTAGGGAACCAACTCATTGCAGCCATTCTGCAAGCTGCTTGCTCCATTTGAGTGAAATTCTGGGCTTAACTCTTCTGAGGAAGGGATCTGGGCTCATTTCCATTCCAAATGGTAGGTGGAAAACATATCTGAAAGCAGTGGTCATTTTGACAGCAGGGATGTCTTACTCCAACTGCCTTCTGCAGGAGGAAGATTGCAGCATGTTTGCAGTCCTTAGGGGAAAGCCGTGCTGCCTTGTCAACCTCAGACCTATTGCCAGTCAAGCACACCTTGCAGTGTTAGAAACCTTTGCCTTGTATACTGCAGAGGCTGTCCCACCTTCCCCCACTTCCCCGACACATACACACAGGCTTTTTTTGCAAACAAGAAAGGGCACCGAGCGGAAAATCCTAATTCAAGTTTGGCCTCTGCCTCTGAGTGTGACCTTGGACAGGTCACCTGGGCTCTTTATTTTGCCTTTTGCAAAATGTTACCGCTGGTTTGATGTCTCTTGGGTGCCTTTTAGCTGCACCATCCTGTGGTCCTGCAATTGTAGTTAGTTAGTTGTGTTTTAGTTAGTGATTGTATTTAGTAACAAGGCAGCAACTTTTTGGAATTGGTACTGACTCCATTGTCCCTTATCATGTCTTGCTATATTAGAGTGCTTCCCGGGCACCAGGGCCTCAGGTGCATGCCAGCCCAGAGGGAGGCAAGTACGTTTATGTTATTTGCAAATGTTTTATTCATCCTAAACATACTTTGGGCAAAAGTATGGTTTTGGCCTATTTTATCTTCACTTTTTTGTGCCTTTTCCTTCTTCCTTCTTAATATCTTCCTCTTTTAACTTTCTGCTTTCCTCTCTTTTCAGTAAAGTTGCTGATATCAGTTAATTAGACCACAGTGAGAATTTGAGGAGTTAGTGTGTTTCTTCTCCTGGGGAGATGTATCCAAAGGTGTAAATGGTATACACACACACACACATCTGCAATTTACTGAATGCTGACCATATGCCTAATCACTGTGCCAGCCACTTCCATTTCTCACCTCACCTAATGGATATAACAATCTTGGGAGGGAGGCACTATTACCTTCATTTTATAAGTGTAGAAACTGCAGCTTAGAGAGTTTAATCAGAACCCAATTCTGTCTGCCTGCATGTGATTTTAATGGTGGACAGAAAGACTTTGTCACTGTTAAAGGGCTTTCAGACTGCAGCCAGTAGATGATGCTTGGTCTCTGGAACCCCTGACATTAACCCTATAAACCACTGTCTCCCAAATAGTTTTGACTTATGAATCCCTTTCACAATCACTTATAATCTGGCAAATCCACTTAAGAACATCAATTTTTTTTTGTTATTTTTGCGTGGTTATTCTACAGAAATGATTTTAAGTAAAAATGTTTTAATTTAGAAGAGTATATTATTTAAGATTAGATTTGAAGTTCATTTAAAATTCAATTTTAATAACTTTATGTTATGTAAAGGAAAATTCTTTGTTCTATGTCATATATGTGGATAAAATTTACTTTATGTGAAAAAAAGATGATTTATTGACAAATTAGTAGATGACATTTTACCTTTGGCTTAAGGTACTTAATAGGCATTTACATGGATATATAAGTCTAATTTTATCTTAAAGCATTAAAATTGATAAAATTTATTTTATGACTGTTATAATTCTTGTATTTTGGACTTAAAATCATTTAACTTATTTTTCATAATTTGCATTTTATTTCCAAGAGATAAAATAAGGAAGCATGCTTTAGGCTGCTTCCTGCAAGCTTTCCAGTTCAAACGGCGTAGTGTGGTTAGTCTTTTGATAGTTAAATTAAAAGGCAGAGCCAAAATGATAGTTACTATATTTTATCCTTTTGACATTATTCTTTTAAATTTTAGAGACATTTTGATGTGCTTTTTGAGAATTATAAATAGACGGTTGCAACTCATTCATTGGGTAAAAATCATCTTCATACAATTCCATTTTCATTTTTATGCTGTTTATATCAACTTGCTGTATTCAATGGCAGTATCCCTGATGCTTCTTGTTTTTAATGACTGGTCTTTAATTATAAATTAAATAATATGTGACTGAGAACAAAAGCATCTAGAACTGTGTCATAGTCAAAACCTCAAGATAGTGGGACCAGCCCAGTGGCATAGTGGTTAAGTTCCAGCGCTCTGCTCCTGTGGCCTGGGGTTTGCAGGTTTGGATCCTGGGGCATGGAACTACACAGCGCTCCTCAGGCCATGCTGTGGAGGTGTCCCACATACAAAATAGAAGGAGATTGGCGACAGATGTTAGCTCAGGGCCAATCTTCCTCACAAAAAACAAAAAACTAAAAAAATCTCAAGGTGCTGGCTGGTATTTGGCTAAATGATGAATGACTGAGTAACTAGGATTTCAGCAACTGTCTTCACTATCAATCTTGCTCATTTGATGTGTGCTCACAGGCTCTCAGATCATTCTGTTTTATTGGGGAAATTATTTAGATAAATATTTCTTGTAGTGATATTCTTGAAAAATAGAAACAGAATTGATGCCATTATTGTCTTTAGACACTACAAGTTTGAAAAATGTCAGTTGGGAAGCACTGCTGTCGTTGGCCATGTATTTTACTCATGTGTAAGGTAGATCTGCTGTGCAAGCTGATGTAAGATGAAAATCCTGAAACACGCATGGAGGTTTCCCCCCACTAATTGCGTTTTTCTCTTCCTCTTTCTTAATCGGCTCACATCTCCCAGAGTGGTCAGGAGCAGACTAGTGAGGCAGGGCCTGTAGTCAAAGCCCATTTCCTTTCCTGCCCTGCAGAGAGCCCGACTGCACCTGCTGCCCCAGGTGCCCACTGGCCTTGCTTCTCAGGCAACCTTTTCTTCTGCATGTCCTCTCCCAAAGGCCTCTTTCTGCTTTCCTGGGTGACAACAAAGCAAGCAGGTAAACTGATCCTAAAGAATGTGCTCATAGTCGTAAAATGTTAACAAGAGAGGGGAAAGATCCCTGGTGCATGCTTTCTGAAGACAATATTTTAATCCAGAGAAATGTCTCTAAAGGTAAGCGTTGCATATTTGTGGGTAGTACCATCCCCAGAACACTATGAAAGGATTCTCTACTCTGGGCCTGTGCTTTAGAGAGACCTGGTCTGGTCCTCTTCTGGCCTTGTCCCTCCCCCCAGGACAAGGAATCTTTGGGGGCCAAGGTGAGATGCCCATCCAGGGCCTGGTTCTCCCAGGAGTTCTCTGCTTAAGCAGTGCAGGCCTTCTTCTAGGGCACGTGCAGGGCTTTACTCTGGGTTCATTCTCCCGGGGATGGACTGCGCTGTTTCTCGGCCCAAAGGGCAGCCAGGCTACTGTTTGGACAAATCCTGTGCATGCTGGTTGGAGTGAACAGTGTGTGTGTGAGACCTGTCTGAGGGTGAGAAGGAGCAGTGAGTGGGAAGAAGAGAAGGGTGGGCTGTGGGCTGGTGGTCTGGTCTCCTTTTGGCACCGTGTTCTGGTGCAGAATTCCAAGGAGTCTGAGAATTCTAAATTTGAACCTGGCTTGTTTTGATGTTACGTTTAACTAGGTGGGAAATATACAACATATTTCATTAAACAATGTGTTAGCATGATTTAAACGTTTTAAATATTTGGACATGTGGTATGTAGGCCCCTATTTGTTCTCTTACCCTGGGCATCCACAAATGTTAGAGGTGAGCCTGTCTGTAGAGACAGGGAAAGGTCAATCCCTGTGGTATTCCTCAAATCTCACCATCTCTACGTCTGCGCAGTTAGAGGACAGACTCCTTTCTTCACATGCAGAAAGCAGCTCAACACCCAGACCTGCATCAGGACAGTGGTCACACGGAATCTTTGGTAAGAAACTGGAGGACTACTGAAGGAGAACGATGAATCTCTTTTGTTGCTTTTTGAGGAAATAAGTGGGTTTCAATTTAAGTGAAAATAAACCTATTTTGATACCTTAAAAAAATCTTATTCATTTGCAAAAAATATGTGTTGGTTCTGTAACAACTACAAACATATGATTAATTTTATTGCATTTCTCTAAATTTCATGGTCTACTTTCTTGAAATCATTTTGCGACTGTGTTTTTGAGTTGTTTTGAGCAACTGTGAAATGATTGAAATTTGAATAGGTGTGGTTTTCTGTGAGCTAAAAAAAAAATAGTTTTAACCTAGATATTAAATGGTCTCCTTTCAAAAATTTGATGCAAAACTTTGTGTAACAACCATAAAAATGTTAAATTCTTTTACTCTGTTAAGTCTCACATTGAAAACCTATCTGTCTTAGTCCTTTTGGGCTGCTAAAACAAAATACCAGAGACTGGGTAGCTTATAAACAACAGAAATTTATTTCTCATAATTCTGGAGGCTGTGAATTCCAAGATCAAGGTGCCAGTAGCTTCAGTGCCTGGTGAGGATCTGGGTCCTCATAGACAGCCATCTCCCTGTGACCTCACAAGGCAGAAGGGCCAACAGAGCTTTCTCAGCCTTTTTAGAAGGGCACTAATTCCATTCACCACTCAAAGGCCCCATCTTCTATTACCATCACCTTGGGGGTTGGTATTCAACATTTGAATTTTGGGAGGACATATTCAGTCCATAGCACTATCCTAAGCAAATTAAGTTTGTAAGTATCACTTGATTTGTATTATAACGATGAAATTATTATTTAAATTAATAGGAAGAATGTAGAACCCCAAATTTCTCAAATATTTAAGTAAAAGACAATACAAAATTCATGGGCATGTGAAATGTGAAAAATATAAGAATATATTCAAAAAGGCTGGAAGGAAGTATATAAATACAGTGATTGTTCTATTTGAGTTAATGAATTATGTATATAGATTTTCTTTTTCTGTTAATTTTTAAAAAGTAATGTACATCAAAGTTTGATGTGCAAATAGATTAAACATTCAAAAAGTTCTGCAAGATTTATTAAATAAAACAGCAGTCCCCTTCAATCCTCCCTTCTCCCCTTTACTATCCTGTTCTTTGGAGGTAACAATTTAAGTTGTTTTTCTTTTGTTATTTACCTCCATATCTATGAATATCACGCTTACATTGTAACTATTTGCTATTTCAGTTTTAAGCACTATCTATAGTCTTACCATGGAAGAATACAAGAATTTGGCCTTTTAATTAATTAATTAATTAGATGTTTGTAAATGATCACCCCTTCAGGTACTCAGCATTCCCCCCATCCTCTCAACATAGTCATTTTAAGATTTTTGGTTAGGTCAACATTCACCGTTTATATTATTATGACCATGTAAACAAATATTACTGAGCCATGACATATACCAGGATAATATTCCTTTTTTGGTGGTAGTCTTTGTTTTTGTTGGAGTTAATCATTGTTCTCTCTTTTCACTCACTTCACGATTTATGTACTCTTCATTAATTTATCCCTAATCCCTTCACCATAAGTTTAAAGTTTCTCTCAATGCTTCCAAACACATCACGTGTTTTCTCTTCTTGAAGACATCTCTCCTAGGCCCTCTGTGCTGCTTCAGTCTGGACCTTAGGTCTGCTGCGCAGATGTCCCTTCACCACCGCCTGGAGGATTGCTTCTATTCTTTCTTGAGCTGGATCTCTGTTTCTTGGAGTGTGTGTCTTCCTGTTTCTTGGTTCACTTCTTCATTTTGGAAGAGCACATCTCTCAGTAGCTTCCTGAGAAAGTACATGGGAGGTATACTTTTGAAAGCTTGTATATCTCAAAGTATTTTATTCTCCTCTCATACGTCACTGATGATTTGGCTGGTGAATCTACATTGGGATGATGCTCCTCTTAGAAGCCCAAAGGTGTTTCTTTACTATTCTGTAGCTTCCAGCTACTGTCAAAAAATCTAATGTCCATCTAATTTCCTCTTGATGCTTTTTCTTTTATCTTCTTTTTGTTCCTAGTTTCCTGAAATTTCTCACTGATATGCCTTGAGTTTTTTTTTTTAATCCATTGTATTGAGCACTTAATGGGTCCTTTCAGTCTGGAAACTCTTGTCCTTCAGTTTTGGACATTTTTCTTGAATTATTTCTTTGATAAATTTTGCCCCCTCGATTTTCTATATTCTCTCATTCTGAAAGTTCTGTTATTTGGACATTGGACCTCCTGGACTAATTTAGTCTTCTCTCTAATATTTTATATCTCTTTGACTTTTTGTTCTACTTTCTGGGAGATTGTCTTGTCTTTGAGTCTCAGCCGTTCTATTGAAAATTTCATTTCTGCTATCATAATATTTAATTTCGAGAACATTTTTCTTGAAATTTCTTTGAATTTTTTTATAACAGGTTCTTGTGTGAGTGCAATATTTTCTTATTTCTCTCAGGATACTAAATTAAAGGTTTATTTTACTTTTTGAAAAGAATTCTTTAGTGCCGTCTCTGTTTCTTCTGAGTTCCTTTGGTTTCTGGCTTTCCTCAGTGTTGGATGGTCCTTAGCAGTCCTCTCCTATTTAACACAGGGGCTCCACGGAGCTGACTAGAAGCTCTGGGTATGGAGGAAGAAGGGCTTCTGGACTTGTGGGCTTAACTTCTGGGTGATCTAGTTCAGCTCTTTCTTGGGAGGAAACTTTGGCTGTCATTGTCTTCAGGTCTTTTCTGTTGGGTTGGCCAGATTCTCTGAAGAAGAAACTTTCAGTCCCCTACCCAAAGGATATAAACCTAGTTGCCAACAATCCGGAAGCTGAGTGAGGGAAGGGGTTTGGGGGCTTCACCCTTCAGTATACAGACTTTAACTTAATCCCCTGTTTTCAGTAGATACCTCTATCCCCAACTCTGCCCTGTGTACCTCAGAGCGGACAGAGTCCCTCTAGTTTATCCTCTCCATTCTCCTACTAGAGCAGGAGAGGACAGCCCCCAGCTGCGTAGATGAGAGGCGAAGCCAAGATCTAACTTCTTCCTAAACTGACTTAAACCAACTATTCTGGTTTTAGCTCCTTTTCACTCCACTTTCATTGGTATCTGTCCTTCTAATTCCTGAGTATGTCTAGAGTTCCATGATGCAAATTAGTGTACATTTTGGTTTCTCCCACAGCTGACGTAAGTTTCAGCTTTCTCCAGTCCACTAGGTCAGTTTTCATTCACCATTTATTTTCCAGCTTCCAAAATTTTGTTGCCGTTTTATTCTCTTTTGTTGCCTTTGCTTTGTTGGTTTATGCTTAAAAACATCTCTTCACTCTCATCTTATAGGGTTTTCAATAGAGCGGAGGTAAACGTATGTATTCAAATCTCCATCTTTAATCAGAAACCTGTATTTTTCTTTCTTCTAATATTTTGCAAAATTTCTGACATATGATTTTTAATTTTATGTGTTTTATATTTTTATCTTTAAAACTAATTGTATTTTTTTAGTGGATAATATGGGTAATACATTCATGTGACTCAAAATTCAAGATACAACAATGCCTATGGAGAAAAACTTCCCTCACCTCCAATTCTCCTCCATGGAAGCACTTAGTATTACTGTTCTTGAGTATCCTTCCAGAAACATCCTTTATGTATACAAGCAATTGGCAATGTTTTTATTTTTTTATTTTTTTTAATTTTTTTTCTGAGTTACAGGTTTTATTTTATCTTTTATATAAGGAAGAAGAAACTGTTCCTCTGTCCTAACAAAGAAATCACACAAATGACTTATACTTTTCAGAAAAGAGACATCAAAATTACTATAAGGAAATAAAATACTACAACTACTCAGAATTGCAGGCTTTTTAAGGGGTTTAGGTTCATTTCATAGGATATAACACTAGTTGGTGAAATCTAGACATCTTAAAAGACTTCTTTGTACATAGTACTTTTTTTTTTAAGTCATAATAACTGTATGTTTATTACGTGAGTTGTTGGTTTTAAATGATATCCATTGGCTCTCAGTTAGTGAGGATGAGGAACTCAGTGTTCTTATTCTGCCTCCCTCCTTTTTTCCCCCTTGTCTTCTGAATTTGGGCTAGCTGTAGCTTTTCTACGTTGTCAAAGTATATAGCATTGACCTTCTGTTGTCACTCAAATCACATTTTAGTCTTAGTCCTGCCGTTAAATAGATTCAGTGCTCACCACTGGTCTTTCTGCCGTAGTTTTTCCAGTCGCCCCTTGGTTGGCAGAAATGTTTCCTTTTGTGGATTCCTTGAGGAAGACTCATGGAAGCTATATTTCCCGTAACTCTTTTTTTTTTTTTAACTTTTTTTTTTTTTTATTGATGTCTTAGTTTATAACACTGTGGGGTTTTAGTTGTACATTTTTGTTTGTCCGTCACCTTGTGGATGTAACCCTTCACCCCTTGTGCCCCCCATCCCCCTTCCCCTTGGTAACCACCAATCAGTTCTCTCTGTCCGTGTGTTCACTTATATTCCATATATGAGTGAGTTCATGCAGTGTCTGTCCTTCTCTCTCTGGCTTATTTCACTTAACATAATACCCTCTAGGTCCTTCCATGTTGTTGCAAATGGGACAATTGTGTCTTTTCTTATGGCTGAGTAGTATTCCATTGTATGTATATACCACATCTTCTTTAACCAATCTTCAGTTGAGGGACACTTGGGTTGCTTCCACTTCTTGGCTATAGTGAATAATGCTGCAATGAACATAGGCATGCATACACCTCTTGTGATGGTTGATTTCACGTCCATTGGGTAGATGCCCAAGAGTGGTATTGCTGGATCATACGGTATTTCTATTTTTAATTTTTTGAGGACTCTCCATACTGTTTTCCATAGAGGCTGCACCAGTTTGCATCCCCACCAGCAGTGAATGAGGGTCCCCGTTTCTCCACAACCTCTCCAACATTTGTTGTTATTTGTCTTTGTGATTATAGCCATTCTAACCGGTGTGAGGTGATATCTCAGTGTAGTTTTGATTTGCATTTCCCTGATGATTAGTGATGTTGAACATCTCTTCATGTGTCTATTGGCCATCTGTATCTCTTCCTTGGAAAAACGTCTGTTGATATCCTCTGCCCATTTTTTGATCGGGTTGTTTGTTTTTTTGTTGCTCAGTTGTATGAGATCTTTGTATATTACTGAGATTAATCCCTTGTCAGACAAACGATTTGCAAATATTTTCTCCCAGCTGGTGGGTTGTTTATTCATTTTGATCCTGGTTTCATTTGCCTTGTAGAAGCTCTTTAGTCTGATGAGGTCCCACTTGTTTATTTTTTCTTTTGTTTCCCTTGTCTGGGTAGACATGGAATCTGAAAGGATCCCTTTATGTCCAATCGCAATTAGTGTACTGCCTATATTTTCTTCCAGGAGTTTTATAGTTTCAGGTCTCACTTTCAGGTCTTTGATCCATTTTGAATTGATTTTTGTATATGGTGATAGGAGATGGTCTACTTTCATTCTTTTGCATGTTGCTGTCCAATTTTCCCAGCACCATTTATTGAAGAGACTTCGGCAATGTTTTTATATATTAAATTTGTCTTCAAAAGTATAAAATTAATGTTTTTTTATTCTACCAGGGACAGAAAAACAATACAAAGCTCAACAAGAAGGAAGTTCTTATAACTCTACTGGACACTCCTCTGCCTCCCCACTGGTCCCAGCCACTGCTGTGGAGACCGGCTGTGGGTGGGCGTCAGCCAGCCTCACTTGGGTGTACCACAATGGTGCTTCACTTCAGGCCTTGTACAGCGAGCACCTCTTGCTTCCTGTCTGCGGTTTCTCCGACACCTGCAGGTGGAAAATCTTAGGAAATCCTATAGGCACTCACAAGTGTCCACCTGCAGGTACAGGAAAATGAAACCTTTTGGGGGCAACATTGACCAGTGGAGACAGGACCTGATGGTTAATTACTGCTTTCTCTCTTCTCCCAGCCAGGTTCTGACGTGCATTTCATAAGACTTCTCAGACATTCCCTCAGGATGGTGGAGAACAGTGGTCCATAGCTGTGGCCAACTAGGAGCCTGTCCTTGAGCAGCTTCTCTTCCTGTCTTTAGCTGTCCTTGTCTGCATTCTTCAACTTGAGATCACTTCCCAATTCAACTGCTTACACTTAAGTCTTTGATTTAGGTTCTGCTTTCAGAGAAACCCAGGCTAAGACAAACTGAAAACTCTTTATGACGCTACTCTTTATGATGCATTTTAAACAGGAACCAGTGCAATCGTACTGTGAGAAAGAACCGTGGGATGAGAAGCCTGGAGCTCTTTCTCCTGTTGGGGAGCCCTGTGCTAGTGCAATTGCAAGCGCACTGGTCACAAGTTTTCCCAGAGTAACTTCAAATGATTTTTTGAGTAGGTATTGTATGTACATGGTACAAAGTCTAAAAGTACATATGTAAATTTATGAAAACAAAGTCTCCCTCCCATCCCCTCTCTCCTAGCCCCCCAATTCCACTTGCCAGAGGCAACATCTGCCTCTAGCTTGTTGTGTGCCCTCTCAGAGAGAGATTTCATGCACAGAAAGCATATGCATTCACCAAAGTGTTGATCGATTGGTTGAATGAATATATATTATATATAAGTATATTTTAGTTTCTTTTTATAGAAATGGTCGCATACTCTAACTCTACTCTGCACCTTGCTTTTTTCACTTAAAAATACCACTTGAGTAATTTTGATTAATAACAGCTGATAGGCAGAGTTCTCTGATGTAACAGTGATGAAAGCCTAAAAGAATTACAGGCTTCAGGGAACCTGTATCTTTCCAATACATTTATCTTGTTGAGGGGACTGAGATGGAGAGGGAGACAACCACGGAACCAGGAGAATTGTTGGAGGATACTGGGTCTCTGGTAAGGATTAGATCCCAATTTCCTTTAACTAGATGCACTTCCTGGGACCCACCGCCCCTCCTTCAGTTCGTTCTCTAGGATTCAGCTTTGGTGGGACCTGTACTCTGAACCCTGGAAACCCTCCTTTTCTCATCCTCCACCCAGGGAGTATCTGGTATGGTCAATATTTCTCTCTCCTTTCTTTCACCCTTTCTTATCTGTGTTGCCCCTCCTCCAATGTAAGGACATCTGTAAGTAGAAAGTTGGAATTTAGGATCTGTATAAATAAATGCCTTAAAATTTTAATGCATTGAATTAGCAAGGAGGATCCAACTGACTCTAAGATTCCCAACTTCCTAGAACTTATAGAAACTTTAAAGGTCATTTGGACCCCCAAATAAGGCAATGGTTTCATATACATTCTGTTGAGTTAGTAGCAAATCTAAGACTTGTATTTGGGTTCTACTAAATCACATGAAAGGAGAAGATGTTATTGAGGTCAGGTGATTTGTTTTTAGAAATGGGACAAAAGAAATGTATACACCCTTTCTTTAAAATTTTTGGTATAACATCCCACTGGTCTTTGAGTCAAGATACCTTCTGTGCCATTACTACTGCCTTAGCTCTGTCTTAAAGTTCACTATGCCCTTTTAGCCCCATCTTTAGAAATTACCTCCTATGGTAGACTGAGATAAAAGAAATATAACATTTTCTTATTACTATTGTAATAAAAAATAACTAACATTTGTATAGTGCTTTGCAGCTTATAAAATGAATGTGAATGGTTTTATTTAATCCTTATAACAACCTTGTATGGCATGGCAGATTGCATTTTCCAAAGATGGAAAATACAGATCTCATCCCTCATGCTCTTCTTGTAATTCAGTGTTGACATTTCTCCATGGGTAGGTGGGGTAGACCTTTGTAACTACTTCGACCAATAGAATATTAGGAAGCAACGCTATGTGACTCCCAAGGCTGGATCATAAAAGACAATGCAGCTTTCTCCTGGCCCTCTCTCTCTGAGGATATGCTCCTTCAGAGGCACTATGTAAGAAATCTGGCTACCTTGAAGCTGCCATGCTGGAGAGACCAGGTGGAGAGAGTGTACGGAGCCACAGGGAAATGCCTGAGGCACCCTAGTGGCTCTAGCCCCTCGCTGTTCCTGTCTTCCCGGCCCAGAGGACATATGAGTGGAGAATATATGAGTGAAGAGGGCTTTGAGATGCCCTCAGGCACAGCCATTCCCTGACTGCAACCTCATGAGGGACCCTGATTAGAACTGCTCAGCTGAGCTGCTCCCAAATTGTTGCCCCACAGAGAAATAATAATAATTAATGTTGTTTTAAGCTACTAAGTTTCGCAGTGATTGTTACATAATTATAGTGCCAGTAACATACGGTATTGTTATCCCCTTTTAACTGTTAAGAACACTGAGACTCAGTGGCTGCCTGAAGCTCTCAAGTGACAGCGTTGGGTCACGCACTCATGTCTGTGGTTCCAACTCCCATGTTACTTGTTCTCTCTGCTGCAGGTTAAGGCACAGTCGCACACACAATTCATATTTCCTTCCTTGATTTTAAATAAATCTGGGGGATGATTTCTTTCCTTCTAGATTCCTAGGATTCCCGTCCACCTCACACCTCTACCTGCACTGCAGCTAACACGACCACTGTTGCTATGCTCTCCGACCACTCATCTCTCAGGGTTTGATTCCTACAATATTTTCTTTGGCTCACCCATGTCTCTGGCTTTAATCAAGCTTCAGAAGCCATGTAGTCACACTACTTTAAGGCCGTCATGGGGAAGGATTTTCCTGAAGGGAAGAGACACACTTTGCTGTGTTATGTGGGCTGCTCATTTAGACCCATGATAGCCTGGCACCTGTGTCCTAGTGAAACAATTCAGTGAGCTCGTGAGTGGGCAGAGAGCCAGTCTAGCAGATGGTCATGAGAGAAGGGACCACGTACAGTGTGATCATCAAGTGTGCTTGCCCAGGGCAGGATTCCCTGCCAGAAAGGTCCAAATGCCTGCCCTCAGAACTGGAGTCTTATTTTTCATAAGGATGCCTAAAATAGAAAAAACATGGCTGGAAAAAAATGAACAAGAACAACAATTTTTTTTTAAAATTTTTGCTGGGAACGTAGAAGTGAGCTATGGTAACAGAGATCTTTTGGGAGTTGAAGTGCTTGGTCATAAGGCACTCATGGTGGAGCTTTGTTCCTGGGTTGACAATAGCTCGCTATGAAACAAGAGAGTGTGGATATTCATTGTGCATGCACAGAAGTTGTATCCCAGGCCCATAGCTTTATCAGTGAGATGATTCTGGAAACACCTGAGGCAAGAAATGGCCAATGTCTGGAGTCACCTGTCTGGAAACAGAAGTTGTACCAGATTAACAGGCAGTTAGTCTCCAAGGCTCACTGAGACCCTGGCTGTAAACGCCTCATTGCCAGAGCCCTCGTCCCTTTCCTCTGTCCTCTAGCAGTGTAGAAGCCTCCCAGTTCAGACCTGCCCAACCCTCTTCTTTCCAGAAAGGCTTAGCCCTGTGTAACATTTTTGGATGTCAAACACTCCTGATATTGTAGACACTACCAATGGACTTTTCTTTTGAAGAAATATTTATCCCCATTTAATCTTCAGTGGCTATTCACTTATTCATTCATTTTTTCCAGAAAGTATTTATCATCTGTCATATGTAAGATAATATGCTTCACAGTGGTGGAGATATACAGAGATTTAAAATCCAGTCTCAGAATTCAAAGTCTCTTCCATTTAGTAAGGAAGTAAAATCATTTCGAGGTATATATGAAGGAGGATGTGAAAGGAATATAAGAAAGTGGGAACAAAACGCTATGGAGAGTAAGAGGAGAACAAGAAGAGCAAGTCATCTGCCGTCTGTTAGTAGCTTCAGCCGTGCCTGTAGGAATAGAGAGTGTTTACAAATAGACAGTGGCTGTTATTGCTATTTCTTCTTATACAATTCATGTGTACTGAATAATATTTAAAAAATATAGGTAATCAAAGAGAATGAAATAAGAATTTCCTTCATCCATAGATAACCACTCCACCTATTTTGATATGTATATATTTTAGTTATCTGTGTGTGTACACCACACACACACACACACACAATAGGATCATACTAGGTATTCTGTTTTGTAACCTACCTTTTTTGCCCATTTGTGACCACCTGCCTAGGACATTAAACATTTCACAACACCATTTAAAATGGTTGCATTGTATCCCATGGTATAGATAGACAGCTAATGAATCTTCTGTTTTTGGGCTTTTAGCATGTTACCTTCTTTTCCCTATTATAAACATGCCGAGTAAACATACTAGTAGCTATATCTTTGTGCATATCCATGGTGACCTTAGGATGAATTCCCAGAGGAGGAACTATTGGGACAAAGCAAATCTACATTTTCAAGGCTTCAGATACTCCTGCTAAATTGCAATCAAGAAAGGCAACCTTCAGTTGCATGAAAGTCTGATGTCCCTGCAGTTTCAACAACCCTAGAAATTACCACCAACTCTGAACATTTGGTAGGTAAAAGATGCATTATCACTGCTTTTCTAATTTGCATTTCTCTGATTACTATGAAGATTGGGTAAGATTTATAATAGATTATGTAAAGTTGACATAGTTGCATTTAGAAACAGAATCTAGGTTGCCAGGCATCAGTAAAAATGTACTGCATTAATAATAAGCTGTGCAGACTATTTCATTTAACTTTTTGTTAGTTAGTAGACAAATGGGTCAGAAAAATCTGGCAGGTGTAGTATAACTATTTTATAGTCTGGTATTTGACATTAATATACCTTAAAAAAATTCTTGCCATCAAAATAGAGAAATATGGGTTGGAGGACATTTTCATTGATTGGACTTCTACCTGGTTGGTGACTGTGACTGTCTGCTAAAGGAAGGTCTCCAGGGGCAAGCCTCAGGACCCTGTCCCCAGACCCATCTTTTCAGTAGTTGTATCAGTGCTGTAGACGAAGTCATGCTGATTAAAGGCAGAGGTGATGTAATTGGCATAACAAAATCAGAGTCCAAAAAGAGCATGACAGGAAAAGAAAAAAGCACTTAGCACCAATCACACTTGGAAGATGGGGGTTGAATATTGTGGTTTGGTGGTAGCACGTATTAAAAAAAGGTAGGCATTTTAGTGAATCAGTATGTTTTGAATTTGCAGGGTGATATAGCTGAGAAAAAAGCGAAAGTAGCGGAAGACTGCATTAACAGAAATAGGAATGCAGTTACTCCCAGAAAGTGGGAGGAGCGAGCACTACAGCATACTGCCCTTCCAGACCCCACTTGGGCTAATGTCTTACATTCTTGTCTCCACATTTTCGGGAGAGTGTGAGCCCTTCTCTCCTTTTCAAATCTCAGAAGCTTCCATGCAGTCATTCAGTGTATTTAGGCGCAAAATTCAGTGCCCTTAATGGGAAAACCCAAGGGAAATCACAGATAGAGTTTAGAATTATGTTACCCATTTCAAGGTCCAAGGGGACCATCTTATTTGTTAAACTGGATATGTACACGATGATAGTTTTGTATCTTTGGATTTCTGCTACTTCCAGGGATCTAGAGATTTCTTCTTCAAGAGGATCGTTAATAGCAAATTCCCTCTGTCTGTTTATATCTGTTTGTGTAAATATCGGGATGGTAACATTGTTTCTGTGGGGCATAGGGACAGAGAAGGAATGGAGGAGAATGATTGACTTTTTCTTTATGTGTCTTTGCTTTCACTACTTACAACGAACATGTATTAATTTTCTTTTAGGAAAAAGAAAATACTGATGAATTTATTTTTTATTAATTTTTGAAACAATCACAAAGTTATAAAAAGTTGGAAATATAGTGAAAAGAACTTTTTTAAAAGCCCTGAACCATTTGAGAATAAATTGCCAAACTGATGACCCATCATTCCTGAATACTTTAGTGTATATTTCCTATAAATAAGGACACTTTCCCACATAACCAGAATACAGCCATCAAAATCAGAAAATTAGCATTGGGAGGTTACTACATTGAATGCGCATACTCCATTCAGGTTTTACCAATTGTCCCAATATCTTTTATAGCAAAAGGATTTAGTTCAGAATCACATGTTGTATTTAGTGTCATTTATCTTTAGTCTCCCTCAGTTTGTAACGGTTCCTCAGACTTTCCTTTCATCACTTGAAACTTTTGAGGATTGCAGGACGGTTATTTTGTAGAATGTCCCTCACTGTGGATTTGTCTGATGTTTCCTCATGATTAGATTCAGGGTGTGCATCTTTGGCAGGACTATCAAAGGTGTGACACTGTTCTCATTGAGTATTATTGGGTGACACAATTTTGATTGTCCCATCACTGGTGATGATTCCTTGTTCACTTGATTAAGGTGGTGTTTGCCAGGCTTATTCACTGTAAAGTTACTCTCTCCCCCTCTGTGACAGAAAATATTTATGCAGCAGTATTTTGAAACAAGGTAAATAGCCTATTCTTCAAACTTTCAATTTATTCATTCATTTATTTATATATGTAGGAATTTGTGATGTCTTATTTTTTAGAGGGCTAAAATTCTGTACTATTGTGATTTATTTTAATCTTCAAATTATTCCTGATTTGGCCAGTGAGAACCCTTCAAATTGGTTTTCTGGTGTTTTGACATGTACTCATCATTCTTTGAGTACTTCCTTACTCTCTGACACAACAAGATATTTCAGGCTCATCTTATACTTTCACTGCTTCAGTCCTGGAACTAACCATTTTTCAAAGGATCTTTGGTTGCTTTTAGTGGGAAATGGTATTTAGAAACCAATATGTGAGCAATAAGTTTGTTCACTGGCACTGGGGTGTTGCTGCTCCCAGGGAAAGAGCTAGGGAATATATATGTATGTGTGTGTACATGTATACATATGTGTGTGCATGTACACACTCACATATACACAAATTTTACATTTATATGTAGTGTATATTTCTGTATATTGAAAACCATCATTCATACCAATATATCCAATTCAATCTAATATCACAGAGTTCCTACTAGTTTTCTCCCTTTCCATATTTGTAACTCCCATCTCTAACAGTGAGAAACTTGGCTTGCTTCATTCTTATTATATTTACTTATTTGATCAACCTCCCTGTATGTAACCAATTTTCTATCTCTGCCATGACTCTCTCTCATGTGTGGACAGCCTTTGCACCCTGCTTGGTATCTCCCCACACCAGATCACACCTCCACGTGGTTGTCTTTCTCACCTGGATCTAGCTCTGACATCACATGCCAGGCTCTCCTTTGCTAGGATGCTCTTCCCACCCTGCTTGGGGTCTAACTCCTTATGTGGGCTGCCCCTCCCACCCTTGTGATACTTACCTCGCTCTGCTCTTGCTTACAGATGCACTATTACCATTGACTCAAAGGTCCTTTACTCTTTAAAGCTGCCACTCACTCTATTTTCTCAAGATTTGATGTGAATAGGTGAAAATCACAGATGACAGTCACTAATGCCAATAGATGGATCAAGGCAGTTCTCAAGTGGGAAGATATGAGAAGCTATTTCTCATATATTTCTCTTTATATGAGAAACTGAAATTAAGGTGAGATGTGACAGACAGTGAACAGAAACAGAGCAGGTGAATGCTGAGCAAGATGCAGGCAGGACTCTATGTGAGGGGGCAGGTGGGAAGGGATGGCTCCGTGTAGACACCTGCCAGGTGGAGGAATCGAAGAAATATGTAGGTTAATTTTTAGAGGTAGAGGAATTATGTAGAAGAATTTTTAGAAGAGTCAGAATGGTGGGTAGATGGCCAAAGGTGGTCAGTACAGCCATTCTAGCTTCAAGAGTGAATTGCATGTTAAACTCCTACACAAATAGTTCATTATAGTTGACAGTCTAGGGTTTCCTGCTGGGCCATTTATTTATTTATTTATTTATTATTATTTTTTTTTTGTGAGGAAGACCAGCCCTGAGCTAACATCCGTTGCTAATCCTCCTCTTTTTGCTGAGGAAGACTGGCCCTGGGCTAACATCTGTGCCCATCTTCCTCTACTTTATATGGGACGCCGCCACGGCATAGCTGACAGGCAGTGCCTCGGCAGGCGCCCAGGATCCAAACCGGTGAACCCCCGGCTGCCAAGCGCGAACTAAACCGCTGCGCCACCGGGTCAGCCCCTGGGCCATTTATTTTTCAAGGGACCAGTGTTTGAATAAGCTGTAACCAACCCTTGTTCAGGGTTTCAACGCTTGTTCTGATTTCTTCAATATGCTGACATTTGATGACAATATTTCAAATGTGCAGACAATACCGGAAGGGACTGGGCCTGAAGATTGTGGCCTCTCGAGTGACTAGCAAGGAACTCGTGATCCAAATGTGCCATTTCTTTGGGGATTCAAGTTTTAGAGTAGTGTTTTTCATGGACTGTTTGTATTAGAATCACCTTAGGCATTTCTTAAAAACGGAATCTTTCTTCCATTGCATACCTCTGATTTAGAATCTCAAGAGGGGAGACTGGGATTGGAAATGCAAATGTTAAACAAGCTTCTCAGGGGTGTAGGAAGCACTCTCAAGTTTGAGACACTAAGAAAGGTAAACAGCAAACTTGCTTAGAGTATATGTTGTTTAAAATCTTGCTCCTTTACATACTCTTTTTCTTATGTTCTGGTTATGTGTTTTTTATTCACAAAGAGATCTATTTTTGATGATAATAAGGAGTCCAGCTATATAACATCCTGAGTCTGGTACCAAATTTGAAGAGAAAACGGATATACATTTGGCTGTTCAACCCACACTGCCATCTAGTGACAAATCTTTCAATTGCAGCTGGCTGTAGCACAAGTACTTGAACCTCGGGGAGTTTATGGCTAGGCAATTCATTTCTGATTCAAGTGAATCCACTTTCTGAGCAAATGTTGTTTAAAGTATAAAGTCCTTTCCATTCACATTGATTAGACTCACTGCCAGTGGCCCATGGCATTATATTACAAAGGTTCTTGGTAGATATTTAGAATTTGTTGGCTTTTTCTTCCTTATGTATTTTGTATCTGTCTGTTAGGCTATTCTGGTGGTGATTGGTTGGTTATAATTTGCTCAGAACACCATGAATATGAACCCTAGGTACTTTCTAAAAATTTTACCTTTAACAAGTGCAATGAATTTTTATTGAAATCAAATAAATTCTATGAAGAAATCTTTAAATACTTTTTATTAATTTAAGGGGGAAAATATGATAGGAAAATTGTATAGGAGTATTTACTAATTTTAATAAAATTGAAATATATGAATTAATATTAACATTTATACATTTTATGATAAATTTAAAATAGTTTTTATAGAATTCACTATAATCTTGCAATATTAATACCAATCTTAAAAGCTTCTAATATGTGTTTAGTGGCAAATTGAGTAAGGTATTGAAATATTACAGCTCCATAAACTTAATATGATCTTGTGGTTATATCGGTGAGAATACCTATGATTATTATTTAAGATTTATGAAAATATTCATATGTATGGTTACATAGTCATATTTATGTATACATAGTTATCCTATTACTTTCGTATAAAATATTTCTAACGAAATCTCAAGTGTATTTCATTACTAGTATATAATTGCATGTTCACATATTTACTAACAGAACTATTTAAGTTTTGTGTGGCAAAATATCATGCCATCTTTTTCATAAAAGTGTTGGACCTAGTAGAGATTGTCTTTAATGATGGCTTCTACTATTAAGATCTGGCCATGGTTAGTCTAATATCAGAAAAAGTTTTGAGCAAAAAAAGATAAGGATAAAGGATTTCAACAGGGATAATGAGGTGAATGGTTCTTACTTTATTTTCTTGTAATAGTTGAAATTCTAGAAATTTTTAAACTTTATTTTTATTGTTTTTTTGATTTTAAAATTAACACAAACTCATGACTTTGTATTGTTCATTGCTGTATCCTTGGCACCTAGAAAATTCCTGGCACATTGAAGGTACTTAGTAAATCTTAGTTGAATGAATGAATGAATCATAAATGTTCAACAGTATGGAATAGAACTCCTTAATTTAATCCCATAGAAATAATCACTGTTAATTTGCTGTGTATTCCTCTAAATTTTTAATACATAAATTTACTTGTATACTATTTTTTGAAGAGAGATCATACTCCATATATTTTGTTCAGCTTTATCTTTCACTTAACATTATATCTGTGCCAGTCCATGTACACCTATGTTATTCTTTTTAATGGATATATGGTATTTAATTATGTGAATAAATCATCACTTACTTAGCCTTCCACTGGGACATTTGGTTTGTCACCAGTGTTTTTTTCTTTGTTTGCAAATATAGAATATGATGCAACAAATATCTGTGTATACAAACATCTGTTTATATACGTGCGTGCATGCAATTGTTCAACTAGAGGATATATCCATGGAAGTGGAATTGCTGAGTCAAAAGGAATGACCATTAAAATAACCAATATTGCTAAACTTCCTTCCAAAAGTATTTACCAATATGGGAATTCCTTTTCCCCAACACTTTGCCAATAATGAGCAGAATTTATCTTAAGTGATATAGAAATGAATGGTGTAGTTATTACTTAATCTAATGGGTGACATCTTAACTCTGAATATTCCACTTGAAGAAAAAAAATTTCTGATGGCAAGATTCTTAGCCTTCTTTATAGGGGTTTATGAAATTATTGATATTTCCATGGTAGGCTAAGTTTTAAATTTATATTGAGATTAAAGTTCCACACTATCAAATAGTTTTTTATTGTTCAAATTTTAATTAATGTAAGTTTGAGAACTCCAAAATGCAAGATAATTTGCAGGGCTCAATCTTTGTTTCAAAGATTACAGTAATTAATTTTGCAAACTCAAACCTCTCAGCATGAATGTTGTTTTGCAAATGACATTTACTTAATCCTTGAACAGACTATGTAATTTCTTGGAGGAAAAATTTGCATTTTATAAAAATACATTAATTATTAAGAAGAAAGACATCGGTTCTACTACTCAATCTCACTAAAAATCAGTAACATTTATACTTATGATTCCTATTACCTGTTTTCTAAAACATTGGACAAATAATACTAAATTGTAAGAAGGAAGTACAGATAAAACAAGACATTTTTGGTCTGCTTGTTTCCTCGGTCTTGCAGCTTGGTGAGAAGGGCGACTGGAACATTTGCATGTTGTATTGCATAATGAGACCAACGCAAAATGATTGCAGCTCATGTAAAAGACAGGGTGGCATATTTTCAGTTTTAATGGGGACATGCAGAAAAGTTCCAATTCTTCCTGACATTTCTTATAGCCAAATAAACGTGGTCTGGGTTGGAGTGTCTATTATGAAAATAAGAGGAGAGCAAGTCAATTATATTTCAATGACTGAATAGCCAGGGGTCCTCATTAAAATGATCAGAAAGATTGCAATGTTGCTCTCCTCTGTGTAGCCACTGATTAAGTTGTATAAGAATGACATGGCCTTTTGGGGAGCAAGCCAGAGTGTGCTTTAGTATCTGGAGCCAGAAATTGTTGACCCCTTCCAGAGTGAAATGTGTACTACCTTGAGAAAGAAAAATGTTTTTTTCTCTTATCAGATGATGGACTTGAGAACAATGCATGTGAAATTTGTTAAGGTTATTGTATAAAAGCTTTAATTCGTGCTTTGCTGTAAGAAAAATGCCCTTTAATATGGTAATATGAGTGGTACTTCTCTTTACATTGACTTCAATTAGATCTAGTTTACTAGAGTAATGTTTATAATGCAAGTAAATGAATGTGTTTAAAGAACATTTAGTTTATGAATCCACTACTATTCTTTGCTTTTTAAAATTTCTACTTACCAGTTCTTTTGTGGGGGGAGGTATAATATATTCCAAGGAAAATTATTATTTCTGTTCCTCCTTTTCCACTTGCATGCAGGGAGAATATAACTTAATATAGTAACATAACTTAAGAAGAACAAACCTGTTGCTTAAGAGAACAGACCCTTGCTTGATTTTCATATTTTTTAACAGTTGAGAGTAACAGCCTCAGATTCTAAGTCAGGTCTCAGTAGTCAAGATACCGGTGTAACGAAAATCCTCAAGTAGGTGTTGCATACATGGTAAGATACACAAGCACTTGAGCTTTCATTTAGTTGAATTTCTAATATTGTATTTTTCTAAAATGAGAGATGACCTACAAAATTTATAACAAGACTTAAGCTCATGGTAGAAAGTGACTGAGTTTTTAGTCTTCCATAACAATGAAATGAACTATAATTGGTTTTTCTAATATTATCTATCTTTCCTCAATCAAGGAATTGTATGCATTTAAAAAAAAATCTATTACTATAATTTGCATAACATCCTAAAAAAGAAAGGTGTCGACATTATAAACGGAAACAACACTAAGAGGTGAAAACTACATCAGTTGGTGTGTTTTTTCAAATAAGGGGAAAAACGTTTCTATCTGATAGTCACATTAGGTAAATTAGCTCAAGATATTTTTTTGTGTATGTGAGTACAAACGTTCTCTATTTTTTCATGCCCTCACTGGTCAACCCAATAAAAATAGTAAAACCCATTTATTAATCTAGACATGCCAAAAAAAAAAAAAAAGAACTGTAGCTGAATTGTACTCTCCATCAAGCTTCATAGTATCATTATCATTAAAATTACCTAAGATAAGGGCTGGCCGGGTGGCGTAGTGGTTAATTTCGCTGGCTCTGCTTGGCTGTCCGGGTTTGCAGGTTCAGATCCCTGCGCGGACCCACGCACCGCTTAGCAAGACACGTTGTGGCAGGCGTCCCACATATAGAGTGGAGGAAGCTGGGCGCGGATGTTGGCCCAGGGCCGATCGTCCTCAGCAAAAGGGGGAAGATTGGCAATGAATGTTAGCTCAGGGCTAATTTTCCTCACCAAAAAAAAAAAATTACCTAAGATAAATATTCAGTGTTTAACATCATATTATGAATGTCATCATTAACTTATGGTGGTGTCAGGAGGAGGTATAGATTTCAAGTGATTTAAGTTTGGGGACTGATTTTCGTCATGCTAGTCAATGAAAGTGCAAGTTAGGACTCTTTTTATGTTGTAATTTCACTTCGATTAAGTAACCACACTGCAAAGCTGACCACACTGTCGAGCAAATTTCAAAATAACAGTTAGAGAAAACCAGCGTTATCACAATGCCTTTTTTTTTTTTTTTTTTGGTGGCTATTCTGACATGGAGTTCACTATGGAGGAAAAAACACAATGTGTTGCTGCCTAGATTAAAGGAACTCAATTATGTGCCTCTCAAATACGACATAGAATTTAGCAGTGCACAGATTTATAATGATATCATTCTAACCTGTAGCTTTCATCAAATTTATGCCTTGACCAAATAAAATTTGAAAAATGTCTGTATCCTTTCTGTATTCAAAGGGAATAAGATGTCTATGTAAAGCATTAAAATAGGTTCCTTTTTATAGCTACATTGCTACATATCTATGTTGCTTTAGAATATAAATGCTGCTCCATTTATGGAGGGATATTGCATAGAATCAAACAAATTGTTGCAGAATCACTCCTCAGAAAAGTGTTGATTTAGGGATAGCAAGGATGGATGCAAGGATTGTATTTCTCCCAAACCACCCACAGGGTGTATTTCACACACACACACGGAAGGTAGATATAGCTGTATCAAATCAGGTCCAGCCTCCTTTGTCTGCAGTTCTCAAGATGCGTCTCACCACACACTCGTGTACTTCAAAAATTTTGATCAATGTGTGGAAGATTTATTTAACAACTGAGTCCATACATGATGCTGTCCTGTGATGTATATAGGAAGAAATATTGAACTGAAACAGGATATAGCATAGCATGGAACTTGTGAGTAAGGGTAAGAGGCATCGTTTAGGGTCAGGCCAGTGCCACATTCACTGGGATGTGTGAGAACTTTGCCTTGTGGACCTATGAGAGAGAGGTAAGGGCACTAGGTAGCTCCACCACAAAACAACAGCACCAAAGGGGATAGAGGGATACAATGCAGTAACTGTGAATGCATGTTCAGATACTATAGATATTATGTTGCACTAGTGATGGTTTGTAATCATTGCTGTCTTGTTTTAATTCCTTCAAGCCAGCTGTTAGGGATTCTAGTACTCAAAAGTGTGCCATGGACATCAAAAGGTTGAGAGGCATTGCTCTTTGCTGCACTGCATTTTCAAGAATAGAAACCATTTTGAGGGGGAAGTGTTCTTTCATAATAATATAGTCAAATAAGTCTTGGAAACAAATAAACAGGTTTCTAGATTGCAGGATTTGTTAACTTTCAAAATATTCTAATATGCATTTTGATTCTGGCTAAGGTATTTAGTTTTTCTGAAACTTGTTTAGCCCTGGACTCCTTCTTTTAGAAACGAGTAGTTTCTGGTACACAGTTTGGGAAACTGGCTGGAAAAGACTGTAAAGTCTTCCCTCTGCCCTCCCTCCCACTCAGTAAACAGAATTGGTTGTGGGGGAAACCTTAAGATTCTCCATGTACTTATGGTGGTCCTCAACCCTGGCTGCACAGTGGAATCACCTAGGAAGATTAAAAAAATTTTTTTTATTGTAGTAAAAAATGCATATAAAAAATTTACTGTCTTAGCCATTTCTAAGTGTACAGTTCAGTAGTAAGTATATTTACGTGGTTGTGGAACAGATCTCCAGAACTTTTTTATGTTGCAGAACTGAAACTCTATACCTATTAAACAATTTCCTTCTCCCCCTAGCCCCTGGTATTTAGGAAGATTTTTAAACAATACAGATCCCAGAGCCTCCCACCCTAGAGATTCTGATTTAGGTGGTCTGGGCATAAATATTTTAAATGCCGTCCAGGTAATTCCATTGTGCAGCTAGATTTGAGAACCATTGAATATCATACTTTTTAGGTTTTTATTTGATTTAATCCAACACACATGTATTGAGAGTGGAGGTACTGGGCCTGGAGCAATGAATGTCATAGTCATTGCTGTCTGAAACACAGTCCTCAGGGGAGATTGACAGGAAGGCAGTCGGTGACAATCTGGTGAGAACCGTCATGGTGGAGCAGTGAATAGGGACCCCAGGTAACAATGAGGAGGGAGTGACTGTTCAAAACAATTTCCCACTGAGCTAATACTTTAAATAACCTGGTGCTGAATAAAGGCAGAGCCTAGGGAAGGAATTTAATATATCAGGGCCACTGTACAATTTTAATTCTGAGATGAAGGAAGACTATATTTACAAATGTATTATCTCAGTTTAGGCACTTACTGCATTTTCTACTCCTGGTTCTTATCTTTGGCTTTCTATATGTGTTAGTTTAGTGCTTTCTCAAATTTTAAAACACTTCCTAAATTTTTTTTAGTATTCCTACTGAATTATTTTAACATAGCTTATACCCCACAAGTTCAATTCTATGTTGAGAAGTCAACCACGGCTATGAGTATTAAGTTAAATGAAAACATATCCTTTGATGCTGAGTTTCTGAGTTATATTGGTGATGAAACTGGAAAAAAAATGAAATATCCTAACAATCTGAAGTTTTTATTCTTTATTTTCCTTTAATATCTTACTTGCATTTAAAGGTAATATTATATTTCTCTCCAAATGTTAGAGATAAAAAATGTGGGGATAAGTTATAGCATATGAAGTTATATGCCAAATGTTCTTGCTGGGAAGTAAATTTACTATAAAAAAGGAACCATAACTATCTCAAAATGATCTAATGCCAACAATGAGCTTTCCGTTCTGGATATCCTCAGAATAATTGGCCTTTTAGTTGATTTGACTAACTGACAGCTAAGCCAGTGATAATTACCTATGGCATGCTTTACTTTTGATTTTGTATTAGAATACTCTGCTAATGAATGAATGTATAGTATCTTTAAACAACCATATGTGACTGTATCTGAATGCTTTGCTCTTCATTTAAACAATTCTCTGTGGAAATATGTTCACACATCAATAACTACAGAGGAGACTTTTAAATTTAATTAATAGAAAAGCAGCACACCCACGAGCCCTCTTTATGGTTAAACAATTGTGACTTAAAATTGTGTATTAATTTTGTCAATTTGCCAAAAATATCATTTCAACTTTATGACAAGCTTTCAGGTTTATTTAGGGACAGTCACAATCCATAATATTATACTCTTAATAACTAATGCTTTATGGTATTCTCCAGTATTCAGGGAATTCTAACCATTGGGAATCTTTTATTCATTTATGGTAAGCATTTTTGTAGAAATTTTTTCTTAATAATCAGTAGACCTAAACTGAGCCTTGTGGTTGGTCTTAGCTCAGTAGAAATGTTCTGTGAGGTAATCTATGAACATATTATATTGGCTAAACCAGAAATGAGGTAAGTTGATTTGAAGCAAAAGAAAACATTGGGCTATTATTATTTGTAGTGATTCTGTTTTATGGTATCAAAATATTATTGTAGTTGGGTATTTAATAGTGCTTTAATGTTAATTTGTCACAAGTGATTTTTATGTTAAGTATACTTAGAAAAAATTGGTAACTGGAAAGAAATTTTAAATCTTAGGAAATATATTGTTTACTTGATTGAAATCTGGTTCCTGACAGAATAACTGTGATGGTAGATATAGAAAGACGGCACTTCCGTAGAAATTTGGATGTTATGGAGAAAGCAAGTAACGTAAGACACTATTTATTGAGATTAAAAGTCTTAGGAGGGTTTTATATAAATGGGCACCACATTTGTTTTATCTAATTTTCCCATATTAGAGATTATTTTAAAATTTATATATTTATTATAACAAAGTGTATACTATTCTAGGGTCTGAGGGTTGTTAAATAGGAATTAAATGGTCATGTTTTTAAGGCATTCTTTGCTAAGAGTATGCGTAGGTTTACAGATTTATGCAAACATTATTATACCTATATTTCTATATGTATGTGTGTGTATTAATATATACCTTAATGTTTTTAGTATATTACTAGGCTATGCCTTATGACAACAAATTTTAAATATATTTACCATCTCATCTTATTACAAAGTTGTCTGTGAAGATGTGTGTAACTGGAAAAATTACACTGATGTTAATTCTTTATACTTATTTAATTTTGGATATTTAGAACATGTGACAGTCTTCTTTACATGCATTTTATATTGTTTTATGAATCATAGGCTCTTGGAGTTGGAAGGACATTTCCAATCACTTAATCCAGTGGTTCTCAATTAGGGGTGATTTTGTCTTCCAGGGGATATTTGGTAATGTCTGGAGTTATTTTTGATGGTGACATCTGAGGGGATGCTACTGGCATCTAGTGAGTAGAGACCAAGGATGCTGCTAAACAACCTACAATCCACAGGGCAGACCTCACAACAGTTATCCAGCCCCAAATATCAATAGTGTCGAGATTGAGAAACTCTGACATAGTCCAGTTACCTATCTCTTAAGTAGCTTATCTTCTTTGTGAAAGAAGTGTTTCAATATTTAGAAGACCAACAAGCCGTAATTATAGAAAACACTAGTGGGTGTTTATCTCATTCTTTTCCTTTCTTAGTATATAAATAAAAAAGTGTTATGCATTTGTTTGAGGTTGAAAGTAATGAAATTTCAGAGTCCAGATGCATATTCTTTTCAAGGTGACCCTTTTCTGAAGCTAAAAACTTATTCTAATGATACAAATATCTCAAAACACTTCTAGAAATGCCTTAAAACAGTTTTAGGCATTGTTTGACAAAAGTCAGCTCTATTTTATTTTAGTGTGAAAATTGGTATTTATTTGATAACTTGTTCTATCAAATTTGGTTGTCAAAGATGCATGACTTTCTCTAAACCAAATCCTCTTTCAGATTGAGATTTGCCACTATTGCGATTTGCCACTATTGAAATTGTTGTTCCAAAATATTTTGTGCAGTGGCAAATCATTGCAATAAGTGCAGCCTCCTCAGACAACTTTGTGTAATGCTAACAGAATTTTGATTATGCAAGTTCTGAGTATGATTGGTTTTTAAAAGTCTAATTTATTTTTTTACTTTTTTATGTTCAGATATTTGTTATACAAATACATAAAGCTATCTATATTTATGCTTATATTCTATTTTATGCTAACAAAATCAGTGTTGTTTTACACCCGCAATTCAAAAGTGTTATTTTTTAAAATAAAATTACAAACTGTTGTGAACCTAACACAGATAATGATCTTTGAAACAAAAATTTAATTGTCAGGATCTCAAAGAATCTCATAATCTTATAGAACATTTTTCATAGTGATAATCTTAGTTTTGAGTGTTATGTATCCTAGTCCTTAAATAATATATTGAGAAATGTACTCAGAAAAAAAATTTCTTATGGGATACTTGAGAAATATAGATAAAAATAAAAGATGTTAGTTTTAAAATTAATTTGATTTATATCCTAATGCTTATTGGTAACTTGAATAATATGTTTCTTAAATATAAAATTGTTTTAAAATTTTATTATTTTCTAAAATTATCAGGTTATGATTCCATATGCTAGTGTTCAAATATGCAAGTAAAGAAATAAAAAGTTCTGAATCTTCTGCCTTATGAATCAGGATATAAATTCTTGAGCTGGAGATGAGTCTAAGGTGTATTCAAATTGTTACATAAGGATCTTTGTCTGCTATCTGAATGTGACTAAATTTTTCACTTTTCATTACTAAGTTCTGGCTTTGAATAACAGTCACTGAGTTTCTTGATAACTTTCTAGAGGAGAAAATTCCATTATAGTATTAGTAGGGAATTGGATTATCTTCAAATAACATAAGATCAGTATCTGAATATATTGTATGCATGCATATGTTGCTCTTAAATATGATTATCATGTTATCATAGTCCTATTTTACACCTAAAATTTGAAAAATTATAATATGATTTTAAGTTCCTTTAGTGTACAGTAATTTATGTCTAGGATGATCTAAATATATAGCTTTTAGATGGTACCATGTGTATTTATTAAGAATTCTGAACAGAGAAATAATGGGTATGAAAGAGACGGGAAATAAACATTTATTTTTTGTTTATGTAAAAATAGTGCAATGAACATTTCATGGAGGTCAAATATAAATGTATATTTGTATTTCTAATATCTTACTTACAGTGATATATAGAAGTTATTGGCATTTCATAGCAGTTTGAAGTAAAAATATAAATGTATATTTGTATTTCTAACATCTTACAGTGATATATAGAAGTTATTGGCATTTCATAGCAGTCTGAAGTAAAAATATGAGATATAATAAAAATTTTCATGAAAATTGTCTTTGGGATAAAAATATCAATGAAATATAAGTTTAAAAATGAAACTATAAGTGTATATAAAACCAAACTAAGCAGATTTTTGACACATTTTCTTAAAATCTTAGGTAGTTTTAACCTTTCTATAGAATATCAGATATAAAAAATGGCAAATTAGAATTAATTTAGCAGTCTTGACTTTGGTGTGTGAGAAGATTCTAGAAAAAAAAATGAGAGGAAGTTATGATTGAGAGAAAACTGACAAGTTACAAGATGAAATGTTAAAAACAAAATCTCCAACACATTATTCACATGGGAGATATTGCTGGAGATGTTGCCTACATTCAAAGGCTGTTTGGAAACAGAATTAAATTTCTGGATGGTCAGTTGAATCATTGTCTTGTGAGCCAATGACCTATCTGGGCTGACTGGTTTATCCTTTCCCTGGTTGTGGATAAACAAGATGAAAGGTGAAAAATTCCGTCATAATTATTTTCAAGTAACTGAGATCTTCGGAGTCAGAATCCAGGATGATCACACTTTTCACTCTACATCAACACACGTTTCTTGTAGTGTAGATACAAATATACTTTATCTTGACTATCCATTAGGACTTACTTTTTTTGTGAAGGTTTTAATTTGGAAAATGTGAGAGGTATTTGTGGAATCACAGAAACATTAACGTTACATGAACTATGCTGATACTAGATAATTAAATGAAGCAATTTTGGAAATAACTATTAATATATCGGGAATTGACTTAAAATGTTTGTAGGGAAACGTGATGTGTTAATTTCAGCTCTCCTGTGTAAGCTCCATTGGTGCAATAATAGTCATTTTCCAAAATTAATAGGGGAGGCAGCCTCCACCTGCTCCTTCCAGGTGATAGCAGACGTTGATCCCATTCCTGTAAATACATTTAGTTCAGTATCTCCAGGTCAGAGATCTGCTTTCACAGTGTATTAATGTATTTCTAACACCATAATTATATTCTATCATTGTGAAATAAGAAAATATCATATTTGTTATTCCCCAAATGTGTGCAGTTAATATCAAGGGCTTACAAGAGAAGAGCATTTTAAGATTTATCCTCTTTCCAGAAAAGAAAAACAAGTTAAAAAGTTGAGGTAACTTTTACATTTCCTAAAAGTGAAAAATGTCTAGATTTTCAAAACCATAAAAATTCACCTCTTTATGTCTTTAAACCTATAAGAATCATACAGCAACAGATTTACACACCTGATCCAACTCCCCATCTGGTGTGTACATCCCCACTACAACCCTGCAATTAAGAGGTTGTCTAGTCTTTGCTTGAACACTGCCTGTAAAAGGGAGTTCGCAACTTCCTGATGCAGATCATTTTATTTTGGGGCACTTCTCATCATTATGATTTTCATAAATTTGATTGAATCAAGTATTATTGAAATGTTAAGTATGTACTCTGAAGACACTGACATTTCTAGGTAAAGAGGGTCCTTGAGTGAGGGAGTGCGATGCATGTTCACATGTGCGAAGAGCAGGCAATTGGGCTGCCGGTCATGATTTCCGTTTCCAGGAGCTCCGTGAAGGATTTCTATCCAGACTGAGTTATTTTTCTGAACAGAATTGTAGAAATGGTATAACATTTTTGTGTACCCTCTTGTTCTGTTCTTATATGTTAGACATCTTTAATAATTTAATAAAAGGTGGTGAACCACATCAACACCTTGTTTTTAATAATTTGTATCTGAAACACAGCATATATTTGCTCATTCATTGTACATTTAGATATTTTAAACAAAATTCAAATTCATTGCACATTAGCCTCATAATTTATGTGAGACTATTATACAATTTTTTATATTTATACATTCTAAAGTGAATGTAGAGAATTTTGGAATACTGTCATAAAACATTGCTGTTTTCTAACCTTTATATCGCTGCCCCAAAAGACTATTTTATGCTAATGTATGTCTACTCCCTTAATGGCAAGTCATTTTCTATAGTAAAAGGAATTCAGAAATTTGATCCCTGTATTCTTAGATAAACTGGAGTACCTTGAAATACAACTTTATGGGTAAAGCTGTATACAAAGCAAATATATCTGTATGTTCTGTTTCTCAGAAGCATTAATTACTTTGCGGAAGAGGAAGATACACCTTGAGGAGTATTTGCATGCGTGAATGCATCTTCATCCAAACAATGGCTCTTGGATTGTTATGTAGCTGCAATCACATTGTGGCATAACAAAGGTGCACAGTATTGAACATCATGCTTCATCTCTCCTCTGCCCTGCACATTTGTTGTATAAATGTCTTTCTTTCATGGTTTGATCTAATTCTAATTTTTAGTCTGTTTATGAAGAACATCTGTATGTGGGTAATATTGGATTCTCTTAGAAAAATTGATCTCTGTTGGATTTACATTTGTAGTATACTTTAGTATATGGTGGTTTCATAGCAAAACTAAAACTAAAAAATCAATACAAAAAATTTTGCACATGGCACAGAGATAGATGGTTACATTGAACTTGAGATTCATTATCAAACGCCATCAATGAATGTGTGCATAGCAATGTGACACCAGTGTAGCACAGGGAAGACAAAGGGTGAAAACTTTTCAGCTTCAGATTTTTTTCACCAGGCATGTTTAGTACTTGAAAGCATGCAAACAATGTTCATGAATCCTTTCTATTTGTCATTTAAGCAGAGATTTCTTATAATCCTTGCCATTCCATTTGAGTTAAAATTAGATTTAATAAAGGATAAGATATTTTTATTTTGAAAATTTCAAATGTAAAGAATAGCTGAAAGAATAGTACAATGAATACTTGTATTCACCTAAATTCAACAACTAATATTTTGCCACATTTGAGTACACTCTCTGTCTCTCTCTCTCTCTATAATTTTTTTCTGAACCATTTAAAGTTAGTTGCAGACATCATGACACTAGCATCTTCTCAGAATAAGGAAATTCTCCTGAATAACTTCAAAACCATTATCATACTTAAGAAATGAACAGTAATTCCATAAAACATTCTACTTATTTAATTTTTCTCTAATTAACTCCAAAATATCTTTTATAGCTATTTTATTTTTTTCCTGATCCAACACACAGTCAAGGAGCCTGCATTGCAATGATAGATTTTTTTTTCCTAAGTGATTTTCATTGAGAGAACTGAAATAATAGTATGATAAACTCTAAGTGAGGTGATATTTTGTTCTCAGTTTTTGAACCAGTTGTATATTGATTTTTATAATGCTGTGTGACCTTTGACAATATACCAAAATTTTGCTATTTTTCATAACATCTTTAGACTGAGCACAAAATTACCCAGCAGAAGGGTGACGCATATGGAGCTGATCACAGAACAGTGGCTTAATAGAGTTAGTCGTGTGACCTGCCAGAAGTTGACCTCATTTCAGAATTCCATTGGAGCACGATACATCCAATTCCACATAGAATTTGAAAAACATGCTAACGTTCATGGCAGTTCTCATTTTTACTTTGGTTCAAATAATCAAATACATTGATTTTATGCTTTTTCGAATACCATTTCTACTTCCACTAATGCATGCAAAAAAAGAAAAATGAAAAAAAAGAAATGGTTGAACATAAGGCTGAAATTGCACTTATTTTGTAATTAATTTTGCCACAATGTCTGGATCCCATTATCCCAGAGATATTACGAAAGGATCTACATCACCTTTCACTTTCCTAATTTTCTCGATAACCTTTGCACCCCACTTCCACACATCTGCCCTCTAGCATGATGGTCTTGAGGACGCATTAGTGTAGAGTTTGAATTCCCTTTGTGAGAAAGCCATTTTCATCATTCAAGTCTATTTTTGCCCTTCAACGCCAATCTTGAATGCCACTTCTTTCACAACCGTGGGTGTGGTGTAAGTTTGCCTTCCTGTGGATTTATATAGTACTTGATCTTTACTTCTGTTAGGGCCCCATTGCATCCTCTTCCAGTTATGTACATAGACTTTATCATGCTCTTTCCTGCTCTTATCTCCCACAATGCCAGCGAAGGAATGAATTCACTGAGTGCCTGCTCTGAGCTAGCCACTGCCCCTTCATCCTAGCTCCCTGAATAAATATACGTGGTGTAGAAGCCAGCCCAAGAAGAGGAAATGATACTTCTCCTACTCATACTTGGAGCTCTTTGCCAGCTTCATTAAGATGTAAAAGTTATGATGATAACCTCCGTAAGATTTTTGTGAAGAAAATCCAGAAGTTCATCAAAAATGTATAATTGTAGGGGCCACCCGGTGGCGCAGCGGTTTAGTCCGCGCTTGGCAGGCCAGGGTTCGCAGGTTCGGATCCCGGGCGCCCGCCGACGCACTTCTCGTCAGCCACGCTGTGGCGGCGTCCCGTATAAAGTGGAGGAGGATGGGCACGATGTTAGCCCAGGGCCAGTCTCCCTCAGCAAAAAGAGGAGGATTGGTGACGGATGTTAGCTCAGGGCTGGTCTTCCTCACAAAAAAAAAAAAAAAAAAAAAATGTATAATTGTAAAGAAGACTGAAATGTGGATTTATATCTGCTCACAGTAAGATGAATCTTGACCTAAGTGCAGTGTTCCTGAAGATATTAGCCAAATGTGTGTTTTATAGCCTTATTAAGATATAATTGGCATAAAATTAACTGCACATATTAACTATACAAGTGGATAAATTTTGACATATGTATACACCTGTGAAATAGCACAACAATCAAGCTAATTAATATATCCATCGCCCTAAAAACTTTTCTCATGCCCCTTTGCTATCCCTCATTTCCATCTCTCCCTGCCCAACCTCCATGCCCAGGCAGCCACTGATCTACATTTTGTTGCCATAGATTAGTTTACATTTTCAAGAATTTATATAATTGGAATCATACAGTACTCTTTTTTCCTGGCTTGTTTCACTCAGCATAATTATATTGAGATTCTTCCACATTGTTGCATGCATCAAGAGGTCATTTGTTTTATTGCTGTGTAGTACTTTATTGCTGAGTAGAGTTCTATTGTACAGGTTTATCACAGTTTGTTTATCCATTCACCTGTTGATGAACATTTGGGTTGTTTCCAATTTTGATCTATTACAAATAAAGATGCTATGTATATTCATGTGCAAGTCTTTGTATATGCTTTTTTTCTCTTGGGTAAATATATCTAGGAGTAAAATTGCTGGATCATATGGTAGGGATGTTTAACTTTTAAAGAAACTGTCAATCTGGTTTCCAAAATGGTTATGCCATTTTACATTCTTGCCAGCAATGTATGAGAGTTTCCACATTCTTGCCAACATTTTACATGGTCATTTTAATTTTAGCCATTATAATAGGTATGTAGTGGTACCTCATTGAGGTTTAATTTAAATTTCCCTAGTTACTAATTTGTTGAACATTTTTCATGAGATAATTTGCTATCCATATGTCTTATTTGATGAAATGTTCAAATCTTTTGCCCATTTTTTTTATTGAGTTGCTTATGTTCTTTTTTTTTGCTGAGGAAGATTCACTCTGAGCTACTACCTATTGCCAATCTTCCTCTTTTTTTGCCTGAGGAAGATTAACCCTATGCTAGCACCTGTGCCAATCTTTCTCTATTTTGTATGTGGGTCGCTGCCTCAGCATGGCTGACAAGTAGTGTAGGTCTACGCCTGGGATCTGAACCCACAAACCAGGGCCACCAAAGTGGAGTGCACTGAACTTAACCACTACGTCACTGGGCCAGCCAAGTAGCGTATATTTGATTATTGAGTTTGGAAATTTCTTTATTCTGGGTATAAATCTTTCATTAGATGTATGGTTCCCAAATATATTCTCCCAGTCTATGCCTTTTCTTTCATTCTCTTTACAGCATCATTTGAAGAACAGTTTTGATTTTTTTTTTTTTTTGAGGGGAAGACCAGCCCTGAGCTAACATCCATTGCCAATCCTCCCCTTTTTGCTGAGGAAGACTGGCCCTGGGCTAACATCCGTGCCCATCTTCCTCTACTTTATATGGGACGCTGCCACGGCATGGCTGACAGGCAGTGCGTTGGCGGGCGCCCGGGATCCGAACTTGCGAACCCTGGGCTGCCAAGCGCGAACTAAACTGCTGCGCCACCGGGCGGCCCCCAGAAGTTTTGATTTTGATGAAGTCCAATTTATCCATTTTTTTTCTTTTATGGGTCATGCTTTTGATATTTATTTAAGAAATCTTTGCCTATGCTAAGGTCACAAAGGTTTTTTTCCCCCTAAGTTTTCTTATGTAAGTTTTACAGCTTAGGTTTTATAGTTAGGTCAATAATCCATTCTGAGTTAATCTTTTATATGGTGTGAGGTATGGATAGGTATGGATTAAAGTTAATTTTTTGCATGTAGGAATATCTAATAGTTTTATAACCATTTGTTAAAAAGACTATCCTTTTCCCACTGCATTTCTCTGCACTTGTAAAAAATCAGTTCTTCATATAGGCATGGGTCTACTTTCAAACTCTCAATTCTATTCCATTGTCTATTGTTATGCTACCTTGATTGCCATATTGCTGTAGTAAATCTTGAAATTAGGTCATGTTAGTTCTCTAATTTTGTTCTTTTTCAAGCTGTGTTGGCTATGTTATATATTTTGCATTTCCATATGAATTTTAGAATGAGCTTGTTGATTTCTACAAAAAAGCTTGCTTGGATTTTGACTGGAATTGCATTAAATCTATAGAACAATGTGGAAAAAATTGACATCTTAATATTGAGTATTTTAACCGATGTACATGGTATAACTCTTTATCCAGGTCTTCTTTAATGTCTCTGAGCAATGTTTTCTATGAACAGGTATTGCACAACTTTTGTTAGATTTATCCTTCAGTATTTCATATTTTTGATGGCATTTTTTTTTAAAACAATGGGGTTGTTTTTTTGAAAATATTTAATTTCTCTATTATTCTTTTGCTGGTTTATAGAAAGGCAATTGATTTTTGTATGTTGAACTTGTATCCTACAGCCTTCCTAAATCCTCTTATTAGTTCTAATAGCTTTTTTTGTAGATTCCATCTAATGTAGACAATCACATAGTCTGCAAATAGAGTTTTAATTTTTTCTTTCCAATAGATGCCTTTTTTCTCCTCCCTGTCTCCCACTCTTTCTCCTTCCTTCCTTCCCTTCCTCTCTCCTTTATTCATTTTTTTTTGTCTTTTTATGCTGGCCAACACATCCAGTACAATATTGAATAGAAGCAGGGAGATAAAACATCTTGTGTTACTCCTAAATTAGGGAATAAACATTCAGTCTTTCACCATTAAATATGATATAAGCTGTAGGTTTTTCATGGACACCCTTTATCAGGTTGAGGAAGTGCTCCCATACCCAGTTTTCTGGGTTTTAAAAAAAATCAGGAATAGAAGTTTTGTCAAATGCTTTTTCTATATTTATTGTATATATCTATATATATCTTTTTTATTTTTTTGGTGAGGAAGATTGACCCTGAGCTAACATCTGTTGCCAATCTTCCTCTTTTTGCTGAGGAAGATTGGCCCTGAGCTATCATCTGTGCCCATCTTCCTCTATTTTGTATATGGATGCTGCCACAGCATGGCTTGATGAGTGGTGTGTAGGTCTGCACCCAGGATCAAAACCAGTGAACCCTGGGCCACTGAAGTGGAGTGTGTGAACTTAACTACTACACCACTGGGCCAGCCCCTGATATATATCTCTATATATCTTAATGTAACTATATATATAGTTAGCTTGTTAATATGGTGAATTTTATTAATTTCTGAATGTTCAGTCAATCTTGCATTTATATGATAAACCCAATTTCATCATGATATATTATCCTTATTGTGTATTGTTGGATTCAATTTGCTGAATTTGTTTAGAAATTTTACCTCTCATTTGTTGAGGGATATTGGTCTGTAGTTTTGTTTTTAGGTAATGTCTTTGTCTGAATTTGATATCAAGGTAATGTTGGCTTCATAGAATGAATTGGAATGTATTACTTCTTTAGCAATATCCTGGAAGAGTTTGTGTTGAATTCTTTCTTAAATATATGGTAGAATTCACCATTGAACCCATCTTTTTGGGAATATTTTAAACTACAAATTCAATTTTGTTAGCAGATATAGAGCCATTCCAGTTATCAATTTCTTCTTTTAATCTTTTTTGTTCTCATAAAGTTTTTTCTTACTGAAACACTATTCACATACTATAAAATTTACCCTTTTAAAGTGTACCATTCAGTGGATTTTAGTATATATACAAAGTTATACAACCATCATCACAATCTAAATCCAGAACATTTTCATTACCCCAAAAAGAAACCCCACACCCATTAGCAGTCAGTTCCCATTCTCCTCTTTCCCTCCAACCCCTGGAGACCACTAATTTACTTTTACTTTCTATCTCTATGGATTTGCTTATTCTGAAGATTTCATATAAATGGAATCATACAATATGTGGCATTTTTGTGTCTGGACTCTTTCACTTAGCATAATGTTTTCAATGTCCATCCATATTATAGTATATATCAGTACTTCATTCCTTTTTATGTCTGAATAATATTCCATTGTATGGATATACCACATTTTGTTTATCCATTCATCAATTGATATACATTTGGATTATTTTTTCTTTTTGGTCTTACTGGTCTCTGAGGCTCTTCATTTTTCTTCATTCTCTTTTCTTTCTGCTCTTTAGACTGGATAATCTCGATTGACATAACTTCAAGTTCATTGATTCTTCTGCCTGTTCAAATCTACTATTAAGAGTCTCTGGTGAATTTTCATTTCACTTATTGTACTTTTTAATAACAGAATTTCTATTTGTTTTTTTTTGTTTTAAATAATTGCTACCTCTTTATTGATATTCTCTCTTTGGTGAAACATTGTTTTCATTCTATTCTGTTAAAGTAAGTCTTTATCTAGTAAGTCCAACATCTGGGCTTCCTCAGGGACAGTTTCTACTCATTGCTTTTTTTCTCCTTCTGTGTGAAATCTTTCTTGTTTCTATGAATGTCTTGTAATTTTTTGGGTTGAAAATTGTACATCTTAAATGATATATGTGGCAACTTTGGAAATCAGATTCTCCATCCCAAACCCAACCAGGGTTTGCTGTTATTGCTGTTCATTTAATAACTTTTATGGATTAATTCTGTAAAGTCTGTATTCTTTCTCATGTGTGGCCACTGAAATTTCTACTCAGCTTAGTGGTCAGCTAGTAATTGAATGGTGATTTCCTTAAATGCCTGGGGCAAATAAATCTCTTGGCTTTCCTGAGGGATTCCGTGTGCATGATGGGGCATATCTTTAACATGCAGCCAGGCAATTTACAACTCTGCCTTATTCATTAATTCTTGTGTGTAGTCTCAAGGTCAGTTATGGATGAGAGTTTATGGCCTTCTCAGGTCTTTCCTGAGCATGTACACAGCTCTGGGTATGTGCACAGCTTTCACATGTGCATGGCCTTCTAGATTTTTTTGGTATGTCAGAACTTTTCAAAGCCCCTTGTATAGTTTGCTATGGCTGCCATAACAAAATACCACAGACTGAGTTGCTTGAACAACAGTAATTTATTTTCTCATAGTTCTGGAGGCTAGAGGTCCAAGATCAAGGTGTTGGCAGGTTTGGTTTCTCCTGAGGCCTCTCGTCTTGGCTTGTAAATATCTGCCTTCTCACTGTGTCCTTAAATGCCCTTTTTCTCTGTGTGTGTACATCACTGGTGTCTCTTCCTCTTCTTATAAGGACACCAGTCATATTGGATGAAGATCCCACCCTTATGACTTCAATTAACCTTAATTACCTCTTTAAAGACCCTATCTCCAAATACAGTCAGATTCTAAGGTATTGGGGGTTAGGACTCCAATAAGTGAATTTTGGGGAGACACAATTCAGTCCATAACATCCCTTAGCTTTCCCTTGTAAGCTTTTTGATTAGTGTATTGTTTGCTCAACTGTAGTCTACTGCATTAGGCAGCCATGATGTCAAACAATTGCTGCTAATTTTTCTCTACAAATGCTGTTGAGAAAAGGCTATTTGCAGTAGGTAAGCTCTGAGTCAGGACAAGTCGTGTGAGTGGGGTCTTCCAGTGAACCACCAGACAGGTAAAAGAATGGCAATTCTCTGGGATCGGGGCTTTGGAGGAGCTCCAAACCTATTCTGCCCCCTCCAGTGACTTCCAGGTGTGATTGTGGCCTGTTAGTTTTGAAGGCTACTGCAGAACTGGGGAGAGGTGGAGGGAAATAGAGCAAGTTAAAATGCCACAAAGTTCACTGTTCTTACTGATATCCAGCCATTTGTTTTGAATAAATGCCTTGCACATTGCTGCAAGCCTTTGGTTAACTTCCACAGTTCTGAAATTTTGACTTTTGCTAGTGTTCTTGTTGCTTTTACGGAGGAGAGGATTTCTGGAGATTCTTACTCCTCCATTCCCCCTAATATCTTATCTATTTCTTTTGAGTGAGCCCTTGTAATTGTGTCTTTCAAGGAATGTGTCAATTTCATCAATGTTGTTAAATTATTGGCATAAAGTTGTTCATAATATTCCCTTATTATCCTTTTAATAATCCATAGAATTATTGGATTCTACTAATCTACTAATCCATAGAATTAGTAGTGATTTCATGTCTCTCATCTCTGTCTTTTCTCTTTTTTGTTACTTACTGACTAGTCTGGCTAGAGGTGTATTAATATTCTCAAAGAAGTCGCTTTTGGCTTCCTTGATTTTCTTCCTTCCTTCCTTCCTTTCTCTCTTTTATGTTTTATGTTAATTTATGCTCAGATTTTTATTAGTTCCTTTCCATTTAATTTGGGTTTAATTTGCTCTTCTTCTTTTAGTTTCTTTTTTTTTTTTTTTTTGTGGGGATGACCAGCCCTGAGCTAACATCCATTGCCAATCCTCCCCTTTTTGCTGAGGAAGACTGGCCCTGGGCTAACATCCGTGCCCATCTTCCTCCACTTTATATGGGACGCCGCCACGGCATGGCTGACAGGCAGTGCGTCGGCGGACACCCGGGATCCGAACTCACGAACCCCGGGCTGCCAAGAGCGGACTGAACCGCTGCGCCACCGGGCGGCCCCTTCTTTTAGTTTCTTAAGGTAGAATATGAGACCTTTCTTCTTTTCTAATGTAGGTGATTATCGCTTTAAATGTTCCCCTAAGTACTATGTTAGCGGCATCCATAAATTTAGATATGTTGTGTTTTCATTTATATTTAGTTTGAAATACTTTCTAATTTCTCTTTCAGTTTTTTTGACCCATGGGTTCTTTAGAAGTATATTATTTAGTTTCCAAGTGTTTGGGGATGTTTTAGACATTTTCCTATTATTGATTTATAATTTAATTCTATTGGTGTTAGAGAATGTACTTTATTTGATTTGAATCCTTTTATATTTTATAATATTTGCATTATGGTTTATCTTAGTAAAGTTCCTGAGTGCACTTGAAAAAAATGTGTATTCTGCTATGTTGGGTGGAGTGTTTTATGAATGTCAAGTCTGTCAAGTTGTTCCAATCTTCTATACCCTTACTGATTTTTCTGTCTACTTGTTCTATCAATTATTAAGAGAAGAGTTTTGAAATCTCTGACAGTAATTGTGGGTTTTTCCATTTCTCCTTACAGTTTTATCAGGTTTTGCTTCACGTACTTTGAAACTGTTGTTAGATGCATAAACGTTTAGAATTTTTACATCGTTTTGATCAATTGACCACTTTATTATTATGAAATGACCCTCTTTATCTTTGGTAAGATTATTTCTCCTGAAATTTACTTTTTCTAGTATTAAAATAGCCACACTAGCTTTATTAGAGTTACCATGATATATATTTTTCGTGCTCTTACTTATAACCTATTTGTGTCTTTATATTTGAAGTTTGTTTCTCATAGGCAGTGTATAGTTGGGTTTTATGTTTTAGGTAATTTGACAGTCTCTGCTTTTAATTGGGGTTTAGACTACATTCAATGTAATTATTTGATATGATTAGGTTTAAATCTATCTTTTGGTGTTTGTTTTATATTTGCCTCATGTGTACTTCATTCCCTCTTCTCTTTTTTACTGCCTTCTTTTGTATTAAATGAATATTTTTTATGATTCAATTTTATCACCTTTATTGGCTTATTAGCTATTGTTCTTTGCTTTGTTATTTTAGGGGTTGCTTTAAGCTTATTTTTTTTATTGAGGTAACACTGGTTTATAACGTTATATGTATTTCAGGTGTATATCATTGTATTTCAACTTCTGCATAGGCTATATCGTGTTCACCACCAAAAGTCTAGTTGCCATCTGTCACCATACAAATGTCCCCCTTTATCCCTTTCAACCTCCCCCACTCTCTTTCCTCTCTGGTAACCACCAGTCTGTTCTCTGTATCCATGTGTTTGTTTTTTTGTTAATCTTCCACAGATGAGGGAAATCATGGTATTTGTCTTTCTCTGTCTGATTTATTTCACTTAGCATAATACCCTCAAGGTTCATCCATGTTGCAAATGGCAAAAATTTCATCTTTTTTGTGGCTGAGTAGTATTTCCTTGTATATATATACCACATCTTCTTTATCCATTCATCCACTGATGGACACTTATGTTTTTTCCAAATCTTGGCTATTGTGAATAATGCTGCAATGAACATAGGAGTGCATATACCTTTTCGAATTAGTGTTTTCATATTGTTTGGATAAATACCCAGAAGTGGAATATCTGGATCATATTAGTTCTATTTTTAATTTTTTCAGAAATCTCTATACTGTTTTCCATAGTGACTGCACCAATTTAAATTCCCACTAGCAGTATATGAGGGTTACCTTTTCTCCACATCCTCTCCATTGTTATTGTTATTTCTTTTCCTGTTAATTATAGCCATTCTGACAGGCATGAGGTGATATCTCATTATAGTTTTGATTTGCATTTCCCTAATAATTAGTGATGTTAAACATCTTTTCACATGCCTCTTGGCCATCTGTATATCTTTGGAAAAATGTCTGTTCAGGTCCTCTGCCCATTTTTTAATTGACTTGTTTTATTGTTGTTGAGTTGCATGAATTCTTTATATATTTAGATATTTACCTCTTATTGAATATATATTTGCAAATATCTTCTCCCAATTGTTAGGTTGTCTTTTTGGGTCTTGTTTTTTAATCCATCCACCCACTCTGTGTCTTTTGATTGGTGAATTTAATCCATTCACATTTAGGATGATTGTTGATATATGAGGACTTAATACTGCCACTTTATCTTTTGTTTCCTGGTTGCTCTATATTTCCATTGTTTCTTTTTCCTTGTGTTTCTGTCTGCCATTTCAGTTTGGTGGTTTTCTGTGATGTGTTTCTGCTTCCTCTTTTTTTTTATTTCATGACTCTGTTCTGAATTTTCATTTTGTGGTTACCATGAGGTTTGTATAAAAGGTCTCATAGGTGAGATAGTCCTTTTTCTGCTGATATTCCTTTGCCTATGCAGGTTTTGTCCTTTCCCTCTTCCTTTTCTATGTTTTTGTGGTCACAAATTATCCTGTTTTGTATTGTGAGTTCATTACCAAATCAAAGCGGTTATAGTTATTTTTAATACTTCCTTTCCCTTTCACCTCTATGTTATAATTAAGTGTTTACTAACTTATTCTTATATAAAGTTGCAATTTTCTGATTCTGTCTATTTATCACTTTGTAAACCTTTGCCTTTTTGCTTCAGATAGGAGAGGTCCTTTCAACATTTCTTGTAAGGCAGGTCTAGTGGCAATGAACTTGCTCGGCTTTTGTTTGTCTGGGAAAACCTTTATTTTTTTCTTCATATTTGAAAGATAACTTTGCTGGATAGAGTTTTCTTGGCTGGCAGTTTTTATCTTTCAATATTTTGGATATATCCTTCTCTCCTACTCTCTCCTGGCCTATGGAGTTGCTGTTGAGAAATCTGCTGATAGCCTAATGGAGGTTCACTTGTAGGTTATTTATTTATCTATTTTTCCCCTGACTACCTTTAATATTCTTTATTTGTCACTGACTTTTGACAATTTTATTATCATGTGTCATGGAGAAGGTCTTTTTGCATTGAAATAATTAGGTGTCCTATTAGCTTAATGGATTTGTATATCCAGTTCCTTCTCCAGGTTTGGGAAGTTGTTGGCTATTATTTGTTTAAATAAGCTCCCTGCTCCCTTCTCTCACTCATCTCTTTCTGGTATACCCATTATCCTTGTGTTGCCCTTTCTAATGGAGTCAGATAATTCTCATAGAATTTCTACATTAAAAAAAGTTCTCTCTTCTCTTCTATCTGCATCATTTCTAGGTTTCTATCTTTGAGCTTGCTAATTCTCTCTTCCATATGGTCTCCTCTATTTCCAATGTTTTCTAATGCATTCTTTATCTCATTTATTGATTTCTTCAGCTCCAGAATTTCTGTTTGGTCCTTTGTTAGAGTTTCAGTCTCTTTGGTAAAGTATTCCTTTTGTTCATTGATTTTATTCCTTAGCTCATTGAACTGCCTTTCTGAGTTTTATTGTAGCTCATTGCGTTTCTTCATGACAACTATTTTGAATTCTTTATCAGTTAGATCACAATCTTCCATGACTTTATGTTTAGTTTCTGGAGAATTATTGTTTTTTTGTGTGTATGATGCCATATTACCATGGCTTTTCATGGTGCTTGCTGAGTTATTCCTCTGCTGGCACATTTGTCATAGCAAACAGTTTTCTTATTTAGATATGGCTTTGTTTTGATTTAAAATTTTCAGCCAATTGGAAATTAGAGAACTTTCTTTTGTTTTTCAGTAGGTGGCACTACAGTGCTAGTTTTTGATTTCTCTTACCTGAGCTGTCTCTGGTATATTTGAAGATCTGCACTTTCATCCTCCACCGTCTTTTCTTCAGGGTGTCACTGGTACTCTCATCGTTGCCACCTGCACCTCTTGGGTCACTGATGCCTTGCTGTTGCCTGTGTCACAGCAGATGCTGGCTTCACTGCTGGGTACAGGGATGACTGATGACTCTGCCACGTCCAGATCACTTGGGTTGGAAGCTCTGCTGCTGTGGCAGGGGGAGGGAGAGTGTGGGAAGGTTCTCAGGGCACCTCCTCTGCTGTTGTCTGTTACCCTGTGGCCACAGGCTCCACTGTGATTAGGATGTTAGAGTCCTGTGTGTAACTCCACTGCTGCCACCAGGCTCTGAGTGTTGCTGGAGGCTAGAATCACTGGGCTCCACCTCATCTGGTGCTCAGCTCCCTCTTGCCGCAGGTGACACTGCAATGGCTGCCGGAGTCATACGTGCACCTCTGCTGCTGCCCACAAGTTTCTCTGGCACTGGGGGCAGCTGGTTTGGTCACTACAGTCAAGGGTCCAGAGTCCTGGGCACTGCCTCTGTTTCCCCCCATTTAGCCTCCTCTACGTGCTCCAATCTACTCACCTTTGTATGTACCAATGTGTGGATCTCTCCAGCATCCTGGTATGTTGGACAATGTAGCCTTTCTTGGATATGGATGTTTTACTTGCTATAGATTGAAGGGGAGAGACAAAGGGATCCTCTCATGCTGCTATAACGATGACATCCTAGAGTCTATAATATACATCTTTCACTAATCATACTCTACCTTTAAGTGATATTATGCCACTTCACTTACAGTATAAGAACCTTACGATAGTATACTTCCATTTCTCCCTTCCCAATCTTTATGCTATTATCGTCATACATTTTACTTCTACAAATCTTATATGCCCTACACTACATAGTTACTGTTATTGTTTAAATAGTCAATTATCTTTTAAGGAGATTTGAATAATAAGGAAAAACCTTTCATATTTATCCATGTAGTTGCTATTTCCATTGCTCTTCATTACTTTGTATAAACCCATATTTCCATCTGGTATCATTTTCCTTCTTCCAGAAGGACTCACTTTAATATTGCTTGTAATGTGAGTCTGTTGGTGGTGAATTCTTTCAGTTTTAGAATGTAGCAAAAAGCCTTTTTTTCACCTTATTTTTTGAAAGATATTTTCACTGGGTATAGAATTCTAAGTTAACAGCTTTTCTCTTCAAATACTTTAAAGATGTTTTCCACTATCTTCTTGTCCATATCGTTTCTGATGAGAAATCTACTGTCAGTGTTATCCTTGTTTTTTTGTATGTAATGTATCTTTTATCTCTGATTATTTTTATCTGATTTTTCTCTTTATTGCTAGTTTTGAGTATTTTGATTATGATGTACCTTGGTGGAGTTTTCCTTATGTTTTTTATGCTTGGAGTTTTTTGACCTTCTTGAATCTGTGGGCTTATTGTTTTTATCAAATTTGGAAAATTTTCTGCCAGTAGTTCATCAAATATTTTTTATATTTTCCACTTTAGAGACTTAAATTACACATGTGGTAGGCTGACTGTGATTATTCCATAGTTCACTAATGCTCTGTTCATTTTTAAAATTCTCTATTCTATCTGTGTTTCTCTTGGATTGTATTATTGCTATGTCTTCAACTTCTCTAATCTTTTCTTCTACAATGTCTAATTTACCATTATTCCCATCCAGTGTATTTTTTATCTCACACATTGTAGTTTTCATTTCTAGTGCAATTTGGGCCTTTGAAAATATCTTCCATGTCTCTAAATATTTTTGAACATATAGAATCAGGATAAGCTATGTAATTTGTGGGACCCAGTGCAAAATGAAAATGCAACTTCCCTTGTTCAAAATTATTAAAAATTTCAAGATGGTAACAGCAGAGCTTTAAACCAAAAGCAGGGTCCTTCTAAGCATGGGGTTCTGTGTGACCGTACAGGTCTCACATTCATGAAGATGGCCCTGTATGGAATAGAATTATAGTAACTGATTTAATGTTCTTATATGCTAATTCTAATGTCTGTGCCAGTTCTGGGTTGACGTCGATGAATTGATTTTGCTCTTCATTTGCATATCTGGCAATTTTTGATTAACTAGCAGACACTGTGGATTTTACTTTGTGGGGTGATGGACATTTTTGTATTCCCATAAATATTATTGAGTTTTGCTGATGGATACAGTTAATTTACTTGAAAACATTTCATCCTTTTGTATCTTGCCTTTAAGATTTGTTTGGTGGGAACATGGATTTCACTTGTCAATAAAGGAGTGGTAGCAGGTGTCAAGTGTTCTGAGGATACAAAGATGAAGAAGACACAGCTCCACTCTAATAATATAGTAGAGTAAATAAGACAAACATAAGTGAAACACAAGGCAGAATATGACAAGTGGTACAAACAAAATACCATGGGCTATCAAAGAGAAAGGCATCAGTTGGTGGGATTAATGAAAAGTGGACATTTGAGAATGACTTAGAGGGACGAGCAGAGTTTAGTTAGATGTGGTTGAGAAGGGTAAAGGGGTTCCAGATGGAGGAAACAGTACAAGCAGATACATTTTTGGGAAATGGTACATAGTCCAATATGACTAGAGTATGTATAAGTACCAGCGAATAAAGATTCTAATCTTTATCAGCCTATCTTTCAATGAGTGCTGAGGCCAGACTTCAATATTTTCTATATCTGGACCTCCATTACAGGCTATTTTCTGGTTAAAAATCAAGCCACTATATCATTTTGGCTGACAGTGAGTGCTCTGGAGCTGGAAATTCTGGGTTGAATTCAAATCCTGACTTCACATTCATAAGCTGAATTCAGGTTAACTTGCCTGTCTAAGCCTTACTTTCCTTACCTGAAAAAATGGGTATCATTCAATAATACTCAGGGGTTTTGGAAGATGAAATGAAATAATGCACTTGAAGAGCTTGTCACACAAAAAGTAACCATGTAGATAGACTTTCCATAAGTTTGCACCAAATATTCTCTATAACAATCCTTTGTCATAGCTGCATGGTAGCCAACTAATGACAATTCTACCTCAGATGCATGGTGTCAGCTACATGGTACTAACTTGTGCTTTTCAAAATACTTGTGATAGGAGTGTTGGATCTGTTCATGGGGCCTGATACTAACTCACGGCAAAGTTTTGTTGTTGCTATTCTCTACTGAGATATGTGATGAAGATCAGTGGAAAAGGTCATAGGAACATCAGTTTGTCATTTTCATTTCTTTTTTTAATACCAAATAGTAGTTACTGTAGAGATTCACTAACTGAGTTTATTTTCAACATCATTAAATGCCACAATTTAAAAGAGGGTGTGTTTAAACCAAACATGTAGTAGTTAGTGTACGTGGTGATTTCCTATTATTTGGATTATTTCACTTGTTACTTAATGAATCTTATACTTTATTGTCATTATTTTTCAAAATAGTCTGTAATATTAAATATACTTATTAACTTGTTTGAAAGCTCTCAAAGCCACACCCAGCCTTTTCTCCATCTGGGTCTGAGGGTTGGCCATGGAAAGAGGCATTTGCTTCTCCTCTGGGCATGGGAGACGGGTTATCCCATTGGGTGGGGTGTGTAGTCAGTCCACACCAGCTCAGGTAGGTCATGGCTGGAGTGGCCTTAGCTTCTCTCAGGAGACTGCTGACTTCACAGGGACCTGTATCTGTTGTTAAGATTCAGCATCATCACTATGTATTGATTTATATTTTAAAAATCTAATTTCATCACCCTAAAATAACGACTGGTATTTTTGGATATGTCCTTCTAATTTTTTTCCTGTTCATATTATAAAACAATTATTTTTAGATTTCAAAATAATGTCAACTTGTAGAAAAGTTGGAAAATAAAAAGTTCAAATAATAAATATAATATAAATTAAGATCCCTGTACAGAGTAATTTATAACCTAATCTTTTTACTTTATGTTCATTTCTCCACTGTGTATTATATATTTTATGAATTTAATGGAAATGAAAGCAAATATACACTTTCATATTTTGCTTTTTTCATCAAACATTTCTGGGTAACCATCTTTCTAGATTACTTCCTACTCTTCATAAGGCATTATTAATGCTCATAATGCCACAGAATGGTTGTACTATAGTGTACATAAATGTACTCCTACTATTTAATATTTAGTTCTTTCTAATTTTATGTTATTAAAAAAATAGTGGGAATCTCATTTTAATGTAAATAGCCTTTTCCACACTTTAGATTATTTTGTTAGGATACATTCTCAGAAGTGGAATAACACATACCACCAAAGTTTATACACCTTTGAAGTGGTTATAAATATTGTTAATCAATTTTTGAAAGAGTTGTACCAATTTCTACTTGCAGCAGTCATGTATGAGACACCTAGTTTTACCACATTCTCAAAACATTTAAATAAAATTAGTTAATTCAATAGTTCAGATATAATATCTTCTAGTTTTAATCTGTAACTCTTTGATGACTAAATCAACTAGTTTAATGTGTTTTCAAGCAGGCTATGTATTTGCTTACGTTAATTATCTCTTTGTGTCCTTTGTCCATTTTTTCCTATCGGATTTTTAATATTTTTTCTCTTAAATTGTGTAACTAAGATAAATATTTCAATGTCATATTTGTTCTAAGTGTTTTCCTCTCAATTCTGTCCTTTATGCATGTTCTTATATTTCTTTTCTATTAAAAGGAAAATATATTACAAATAATCTCAATTAAGACCCATAATAAATATTTGATTCTTTCTTGAGAACTAATAGCATTTTTGGGGGAAAATGAGGCACAAAAGTTTAGGAAATATCACAGTGGCATATATGCTTTTTTATCTCTAGTTCCCTTTTCATATGAAAAGTATAAGAACTTCATAATTGGTTGCCAATCTGCATTTTAATAGACAGTTTTTATTTTTAAACAGAAAGTATATGTGCCAAATGTTATGTTGACAAATTAATTGACCATAATTGTCAAAATTGCTGGTTATTAATTTATTTTCAGTTTTTGTGTGTGAAAATGTAAACCTGCACAAGTGCCATGGTCAATTATGGCACATCTGATGTGACCTAATTAGTATTGTGAGGAACCAACACATGGAGAAACAAACGGGGACACACGCTAGGGACAAAATTGGATGTGATGTGAATACTAATTCTGGCTGTATATTGTTTTATTCATAAAATCTCCCTTCCATAAAAGAAGAGAAAACAGAGCTAGACAGTTATTGAATCCTCATGTGGCAGGGCTGTGTAAGGTACTTTTGTGGACATTTATTTAATCCTCATGAGTCTGTGAAGGAGGCATATTATCCCCATTTTACAGACAAGACAACAGACTCAGTGAAGTGAATTGAACTTCATCCTGCATGAAACAGCTTAGATTTCAATCCATCCCTCTGGCTCCAAGGTAACCTCAGAAATTTTTTTTTCAATTTTAGCCTTAAAGAGATAATTAATTCCATCCCAAAATTTTAAAAAAAGGAAGAGATTCTTACAGGAGAGAAAAAAACACTAGTTATCCCAGATATTAGTGGATGAGATATTGTTCCCAACCCCTAGGTGGGATATCATGAGAATAAATCACAGCTCTTTGAGAAAAGCTTCATATTCATCAGACAGTCTCAAGTTTTTCTCTAAGTGACAAGTCCTAGTATGATACCAATACCACATTTAGACCTAAGCAGGTAGGGTCCCTGCCCTGGGCCCTGGATCTCAGGAGGCCTGCCGCTTTGGAGTGACTTCCTGGAAATTTTCTAAGTCCCCTGCAAGTGCCATCTGGGCAGGGTGCCCTTGCTCAGACTGACATGTGGGTCCTGTCCCATTTCTCCCTTCAGGATACTCTCTAACTCTCTACTCCTTCCCCCCATACCATCCATGTATGAGGTTGACCAGATGTCGAGAGGAGCTCCAGGACTTGCGCCTGTTGGGTGCTCCTCAAGCCATATGGTTGGGCCTTTGTTCCAAGAGGGAGGCCTGGATAGCAGAAATTAATTTCCCTTCTCCCTCTGGCCAATCTTGTATTTCCTTCACAGGATAGTGCCATGTGCACATAGCAGGAATTCAAGACTCTGGACTACTGATAGCCCACTGCCAACCCTAGGGCATGTATAGACCCGTGTGTGAGCCCTCACCTGTGTTCTGATTGCAGTGCTGCCTTCTGACTACATCACCTGAGGGTGAGGGTAGTGGAAGTGGGACAGGCATCCTGTGTCCTGTCTGTTCTCCGAGCCTGGTACCCAGGGTGGTGACCTTACCTTCTCTGCAGCCTCCATGCCATGTGTCAGGCAGGCCTCCCGGGGTAATTCTGGCTATCTCCTTTCAAGACTGTAACTCTGTAATGCTAACAGGCCCTTCAATCGACTTCCTCTCATGCCCCTGGTTTGGTGATGTTGCTCTTCTGAGTCTGTCATAAGCCATGCCAAATGATGGACAGATGTTCTTTGAGCAAATGGAATCATTCTTTGTGCTTTGTCCAAAGGCTCCTTGCCTATCCTCCTGGCTGGTGGTATGTGTGGAAGGCAGGAGTGCCGTTTGAAAGAGATCACACTCTAGGAATGCAGAAAACATGGCCTAAAGAGTTAAGAGAAGATGTGATTGGAAGATGTGATTGTGTTGTTTCGCATTTCTTCTATAAAATTCTGAAGAGTAAATATTTCATGACCAGAAGGTGATTTTTCCTATATGTTCTGGGTAAGAGTTGCATTTGTGGTTATGGTCCATAAAGCACAGTAACAGATTTTGAGAGTCACTGGAAACAAGTATTCACAGGTGGCATGGTAAATGAAGCAGGGTCATGTGTAATGATGTAACCAGCATTAGTTAATGGTATTAGGGAACTTCGAGGACAAGAAGACCTGTATTGTTTCAATGAAGAGCCATGTTATGGTGAGTAATAACAGTACTGCTACCTTTTTCTCAGTGGGAGATATAAAATCAGCCAGAATGGTACATTTGACAATAAAGAACACAGAGCAATGGTTCCTGGACCTGAATAGGAAGAGATGGTGACTAGACATTATGTAGAATCTTCATGTACTAAATGGTTGATAGATAATACATAAACACTTTTTCTCAATCTGTTATTCTAAATCTTCATTGATAAATCACCATGCTTCACACAGGCCCATGAATTTAGTTATACATTTTAAAGTCAAACTGTTTACATTGATAGGGACTCGCAAAAAATATTTGGCTGGGACCCTGCATATCCTAGGGGCAGCCTCATAAGATATAGACATTTAATTTGTATTATAAGAATTATTCTTCACAGAACTCTTCCTTGAAGTGGAGATTTCTTCACAGCGTGTCCATTTTTGAGGGAAACAAGAAGTTGTTTTGGTCTTCATATCTTGAAAGCCCAGCAGAGTTGTTCATCATGTATCTGTGTTACTGAGCTGAACTTGCTCTGGCTAAATGCTGCCCTTGGTGAAAGAAGATCTCAGCCACATCCATTGTTCAGTTGGTGCAAAAGTATGCTTGTAAGTCTTCGTGTTTTCACATTCCATTGTATGATCCTGAGAATCCCAACTCAATTGCTTCTTCACAGAGGAAAGCATCACAGAGAAGGCACAAGCCCATTGGTGTGAACTGGACAGAGCCAGACAATTTCTTGGCAGATTTGCCTGTTTCTGGTGGGTTGCTGGGCCTCCTGGGGTTAACTTGTCTGTCTAGACCCCAGGAAGAAGGAAGCACCACTAGGTGCTCAGATATGTAAAGCCTCCTACATACGTCGGTTCAGAAGCATGTTCTCTACCTTGTTCTTCCTGACTTGGCCCAGGAGCACTGTCCTTCCTACTCTGGTTTCTTTTGGTCGTGACTTTGGCTTAAATTCTGACTTGACCACTTATGTTTCTGACTTTTACAGGAGCCAGTTCACACTCAGCACAACTCAATGGCACTAATTTTTAGTGGAATACAGTTTGGCAATTTTAACTCTCATTTTCCTTTTCTGCTTGTGTTCTTATGGTCTTATGGCTTTCCATCCATCCTTAAAGGAGCATTCATTGTCCCAGGTGCAGGGTGGACTCAGCCTAGAACAAAGTAGTATTTTCTAGCTCTGTCTGAGTTCCAAAAAAGCCTTTAAATACCCATAACAGAGATAGTAGATGGAAAGCCAGAGTCCTATTGCTTTGCAAGTGTCAGGTTCTTGAGAGAGAGAACTTAATTTTCAAATTGAGCAAATTCTATTAGACTTAAAAGAGATGAGTTTCTCCAGTGAGTAAGTGGGAAAGATTTTTTTTTTTTTAACTTTTACAGAGGGAAGGAGTTGTGACTAGACATTAGATACCAAAGGACAAGTACTTTGGCTTCACAGCTTGGAGGATGGAAGAACGGGAGGAACCCCTCAGACATGGGGATGTTGACCACACTACCCAGGATATTGCCTGTGTCAAAAGAAAATTCAGAGAGCTTTACTTGATATGAGTATTTTCATGAGCTAGAAACAAACTGTTTGTGAACAGGGAGACTTCGAACTCCAAACTACTAAGAAGCTCAGAGCCACAATGTTGCAGGATGACTTTCACTTTATAGTGAAAATGAGGAGGTTGTTTAACTTTTACAATGATTAGTTATTAAAATGGGGATTTCCAGACGGCAGGGGATTGATTTAAAGTGATTATCTTCTACCATTTTAGGAAGATGACAAGTTTTATGATTATCAAAGGCATTTACAAATGCCTTTAGGTTACAAAAGTAACCTAAATTTTGCTTACATTCATGAAATAAGCTAGATTCAGTTTTGCTTATGTGGCCTTACTGGTTTTGTCTGCTTGAGGATTTTCAAGCCTGGTTTCCGCATTATTTTATTCTAACGCCAGCTAGGGAAAACCTGTGTGTTGAACACTGGAATTTATCATCATTCCTTCCTGACCACCTCTTCCTTTTCTACCTCCATGAGATTAAATAATAAAAGGGCATAAACCCACGAGGACAAGAGACAGAGAGGATAACCATGCTATATTGGAAGTCGATAACTGAGGATCTCCAGTGGAATGACCCAGACATTTCAGTGAGGCCTGAACTCCACATCTGGGCTTTTATTTAGTTTTTAAGTGCCTTTCTCTTAAATATGAACATCCAAGAATCAGAGTCATTTGAAGAATGCCTAACATGCATGACAGTAACCTAAATATGAAAAAAGAAAAAAAGAACTCTGAGAAAAAAAAAGAAATCGTGCAAGGAAAAGAAGAAAATTTTAAAACAAACAATAATTAATATTCTCAGAGAGATGATATTTCATCACTAAAACAAGGACAAGATGCAATTTAAAAAAAAGGAAGATTCAGAGAATAAGAAAGAGTCCCAGTCAGTTAAAAATAGTATATAGAAATAAATATTTTACTAGGTGGGTTGGATGATGAAGTTGAGTATGTCTCCTGGTAAGGGGAATAAAAAGGCAAAAGGATGGAAAATTGGAGAGAAAAGAGTAGTAATGGTTGGGCAGATGGGCCAGAGGATCTCAAATGCCAGCGTGTGTGGAAAGCAACTGCAAGTTCCAGCCCTCCCATCAACCCCCGAGTGCTGTGGGAGTGGCTGAGAGAGTTGATGCCCCCTAGTGGGGAGCCATGTGGTTGGGATGAGTTGGATGAAGGCTGTGTAGACTGACACCTGAAGGTTATGTCAGGATTGAGGACATTAGCAAAGATGCAATGAGTAAAGATGCTGTGGCCCAAATCTAATTAGAACACTCAGTGGAGGCCAGATAAAATGGGCTGGCATAGAACCAGACACCCCTCCCCCAAGTCCCCACATGGTGATGTCATGGAAGCTACTCCACAACCCAGACGCCAATGAGGAGAAAATGACGAGCAGGAGCCAGGGCCTGGGTGGGAGTGGCAAGAACTTAAAAGGCTGAATTTAAATTGGAAGAGATTGGGTTACTTTGAATTGGCCAGTATATGTTTTTCTGTTAATGAGGTAGAAATGGGGGCTTGGGAAGAAAGTTAATTTAATTATAGTGGTGTAAAGAAAGTTACTTTTTATCTACCTAACTTTTGTGCCTGAAAGCCATACCAATTACATAGTCAATAAGAATAAAGAAAATAATACACATGGCTATCATGCATAAATAATAATGGAAGATAATCTTCCTTTTTTTCTAAATTAAATTTTTTTTCTAATCAGTACTCCATCTGAATATTAACCAGTCCAGACAATTATTTTACTATTCAAAATACACAAATGCACATACATCATGCATCACACATTGCTGATGTTGCAGTTTTTATTGAGTAGTTATTATGTTCATGTTACCACGTAGTTACTGAAAAATGAAACTAAATGATCCTTGGTTTCAGGAAGCTTTTGACCAAGAAGATAGGCAGTAAATAAGTATTAAACAAGAACTGAACACAATAGAAATTCAGATGATGGAGAGAGTTTCATGGACTTGGGTATTCAGAGAAACTCATTAGGGGGCAGGGGACTTGAGCTGGGCATGGAAGAGCAGGGAGGATCCAACAAGGAAGGACGAATTGGCTTCAACCACCATGGCAGCCTGCAAGTCTTTGTTGAGACACATTCTGGGGTGGGTCTGGTTTCAGTGGGGAGAGTGCTGTGGAGAACTAGTGAGGTCCTCTGTGGGTGGGAGACAGGGACAGGGTAAGGGCATGCATTGGCATCTGTCCTTGAGATAGGAAGAATGGCAGAGAGGTGAGGGGCAAGCATTCTGTGTAGGTGATATTGGAAATGCAAAGGTTCTCAGATCAAAATATGTATGGTGTATCCTGGATCCAGCAGAGGATTTCACCGGGTGGAGTAGTTGATGCTAAGTGAGCAGGGACGTGTCAGGGCCAGATGGAAGGAGCCTCTGAGCCAAGTTAAGAAGTTAATCTATTATCTATGGGTGATTCAGAGCCATTGAGACTTTTTTGAATAAGAAAATGACATGATCAAAATGGGGGTGGGTAGGATGAATAGAATTTCAAGATCTGAAAAGACCTTGAAATAGTAAAAAATTCAACTTGGGGAACAAATAACTGATAAATTTGAGTTTGTCTTGTATGTCTTTGTGATCTTTCTCATTGAAGTCTTAAGTTCTTTAACACCAATTTGCTAAAAGCTCAACTTATCCCTCTTCAGTATTTGGAAACTAATTTATGTCCCTAACTAGCTGTGTGACCTTAAGAAAATTGCTAAAAATTGTAAAATATAGTTTCTAAAGCCTCTCCCAGTGTTAATATTTTATCCAGTAATATTGGTAACTGGTGACTTGGTTTTCTGTCTCATCTCTCCTTCAGAAATAGTTCTCTCAAGAATAAATCTACTCGTTATGACAACAGGAGGTAGGTTTATTTGCTTATACGTGCCTTTTTCAATTAGCATTTGTGATATTTATAATTGAAGCCTTAATGGGAATCCAAATCTAAAACAGGCATAAACGTCTTTGGAGATAATGCTCTATGCATGTATATATTATTAATTTCAAAATTTCCAAGCAAATTTGAGAAATATGATTTGTTGAATCCATGAACAATATTCAAGCACAGCTTTATTTCCTGGCACATGAAATGGACACCATGTTGTTTTCCCTGCCTCATGTACCCCATTTTCATATCCCTATTACTAAAAAAGCGGAACCATTTATTTTGCAAAAGGTTTATCAGAGAACTAATTATAACATCAAGTGGGGTGGTGTTCAGAACAGTCTGAATGATAAATAATGAGAAAAAATAATCCAATAATTATTTAAAGTAGTGGGTGTTAGCTTCCACTCTGATCCGGTGATGGTGGTAGCCGGGAAAAGCTTCAAAGTAACAATACACATCCAGCCATTGATGATATTTTATTCTTCTATTCATAGTTTATTTTGTTACAAAAGTCCAGTGGATTTAGTCTGTTTTTCAATTACCCTGGCCACTTACTTGTGGGTATTGTGCACAGTTGCTTCACATGTGCTGCAGGCCCTCTGTGCTATTATCCTGGTCAACAAAAGGCAGTTATTAAATCCTAAAAAAACCTTTAGATGAAACTGCCATGACAATAGGCAAAGGTAATCAGAGGTATAATCATGTTCTGCTGGAAATCTGTGCCTGTAGAATGAACAGGAACACAGTACAGTCTTTGAAGTCCATTTTCCTGTCAACATCAAATGGTGCTGTCAGGTTTTTCACCACAGGTTTGAAGTGTAAATGTACGTCATCAACTCAGGGCCAAGAAATGACTTATGGTCCTCAATTTTAGTGGGAATATATTTGATGTATTTAAAATACATCATTTTCCAGTTTTAGGGCCAAATCTATTAAAGATATTGGAATATCACGGCTTTTCTGTTTGTGGAATAGAAATGCATCATAATATCCCTTGTGACACACATGGGTTTAATGTGAATTGAATCACAAGCTCAGAAAAATAGCCTGACGGTAGGCTGAAGCAAGAGGCCAGTGTTGGTCCTGTGTCCAGACATGAGGTGCTACAAAGGGGTTTGTGTCACCGTGTTCCTGAGGAAAAACGTTCTTAGAAGCAGCTGTGTGGTATTGTTAATGTCTGGGGGGACTCCTGCATTCAGTGAGATGGTGGGACAAGAGGTACACTCAGGAAACTCAAAGGCTACTTTTTTATAATAAAAACCAACCATGGCAGATTCTAGGCTGTGGCCTTATTGCTGGGAGTTACAATAGGTCTAGATAATTGAAGAATCGAAGAATACCATAAACCTCAACTGCCTCAAAGTATTTCCTTCTGCTTGCCTGACACAGACTCTACTGGTTGAGTCATTCCTTTAAGGCAGTGTTCCTCGGTCTCGTCACTAAGGACAATCTGGGCCAGATACTTCTTGGCTGTGGAGACTGTTCTATGCATTGTAGGGTTTAACAGCACCCTTGGCCTCTACCTGCTAGATGCCAGTAGCATTTCCCCATCTCCCAGTTGTGAACAACCAAGTTTCCACATGTTGTTAAATATCCCCTGGGAGTAAAATCACCCTTGTCGAGAATCACTGCTTTAAGAGAATCTCAGACACTCTAAGGAGTCCCTGTTAAAATGCAAACATGTTACCTGGTAGGAAAATCCACTACTCCAACCAAGAGCACCTTAGCACCCATTAGCTGCCTGATTTTCTAGCATAAGAACAGAGCCGGGACTGGGATGTGAGTCAAGCTGATGAATAGAATCAGCAAAGTCCCGGGCATGGAGAAATGTCTGGGGTGAGGGAAGTGTGGTAGGGGAACGCTGCGTTGGGGATCCTTGTGCAGCCTAGAAATTTCATGAGGGTGCCAAAGCAAGAGAAGTGAGGTGGCAAACATGGGGAGAATGGCATGAAAAGAAGTGAGGAGTCATTCCGTGTGCCAAGGGACACCCATGCACTGTAAGCCCTTTATAGGGAAGAGAATAAATGTTGGTCAGTTTGTAAAATTAATTTTCGTTGTAATCAAGCAGATGTATGTTTATGACAATGTCTTTCAGACAAAGGCAGAGCTAAGTAGGTGGAGCAGGGTGCAGCTGGCTCTGAGTAAGAGGTAGGACGCACAGTCTGAGTCAAGCAGGTGCCAAAGAAAGAATGTGTCTAGACAAGGAGTCCTTTGCCTCTGGAGGATGTAGGATCCCAGGGTCCAGGTGAGGTCAGGCAGCAGACTTTCACACTCAAACAATTCTCTCCTGCTGCTGCTGGTTGACTGATCCCTTGCAACACATGGGTTTAATCCAACACACATGGGTGCAACACAAACCCATGCACCGCATGGGATCATGCGGTGAACACAGTGGGGCAGATTCATCCTTTCAAGGATGCTGATTACAACTCTAGTGTTTGAAAGTTTGCCAGGGACACACGTATACACAGCAAAGAATGAGAATCACTGGGATAGGAGGTCCCAGTTGACTAAAAGCAAATGTTGACTACTTCAAAACCTGGCCCTGCTAGATGTGCATGGGAAATAGACTAGCTCAGGGTTTAGATGGAAACAACTGAGAAATTCTGGATTCCCCATTCATCTCTTTTCCTTCTAAACTCCTATTATTCTGGGTTTTTTTCACCCTATTTTCAATGGTCTCCCCCTTACCAACCTCACTATTTTAGAAAATGTAAAAACAAAAATTCAAAAATATCTGCTCATGTTCTGGTCTACTCTTTCTCTGCTCTTACTCCCATTCTTTCTAGTCTCTTTTTTTTTTTTTTTTTTTTTTTTTTGTGGGGAAGACCAGCCCTGAGCTAACATCCATCGCCAATCCTCCCCTTTTTGCTGAGGAAGACTGGCCCTGGGCTAACATCGTGCCCATCTTCCTCCACTTTATATGGGACGCCGCCACGGCATGGCTGACAGGCAGTGCGTCGGCGGGCGCCTGGGATCCAAACCGGCGAACCCCGGGCTGCCAAGCGCGGACGAAACCGCTGAGCCACCCGGCGGCCCCTCTAGTCTCTTTTTTATTCACTTTCCTCTCTTCTCCCATCTCCTCTATATTGTCCAATTTTTCACTTTCTTCTGCTGTCTCCTTTTTCTCTACTTTTCCAAAACTTGAAATCACCTAGTCTCCATATGTGTGGCAACCTGGTGGCCCAGGTTTTTGGGACAGTCTCAAGTTCAAATACCATATTATCCCCATGACCACCTTTGTACCTGTCAATCATGAATCGCATCTGTTTGTTTGGGATATATTGTCATTGTATCCACCGGAAGTGTAAAATTCAGGGGAACGGGGTTAACTGAAAACATCATGAGGAAACTCTTCAGGAATAATGGAAATGTTCCATAACCTGACTGGTGGTGGTTATACAACTGTATACATCTGTCAAAAACTCATCAAATGTATGCTTAAAATTGGTGAATCTTACTCCATGTCAACTATACTTCAAAAAAAGTCACTAAAAATATAAAACTGAAAACCTCATGCTGATGGCCATGGCCCCTCCCACTCAAAGTTGCCATGCGGAGTGATTGTTCTTCGCCCATTCTCTTTCTTTCAGGCTTTTTGTCTTTTCTGAGAACTACTGTGTGACCTGTGTTGTCCTTATTTTTTTCCCACCAGCCCAGAGAGCAGGCCCCAGAGCATCTGTGCATCCCTGCTCCCAAAAGAAACCAGAGTGTATGCATCAAAGTGGCAAAGGATAAAACATAAATGCAGTGATTTCTGACCAAGCCCTTGTAAATATGTCTTTTAACAAAAGTATCAATCAAAGTGATAAAAATTTCCTCAGTAATTTTGATCTTTTCAATCCAACTTGACCAGCTGCTGAAAGGCTGCAGCAGCCCAAAGACAGATTCTGCAATGTGAAGGTGCGAGAGTCCCCTCTGGAGCCGGCCATAGCCCTGGCAACTCAGGTTACAGAGCCTTCTCTCTTCCCACTCTGAGAGGAACCTGGAGAATTTTCTCCCATTGTTTAGGCTGCGTATATGTACAAACCCATTCCATGCATTCCAAGGGACAAGTGAACCACACTAAAGGAGAAAAGAAGGAAGGATTACTTAGCTTCTTTCCATTAGTGAACCTCTGGCCACAGCAAAGAATGTCTGTCCCTTTTCTTTTCTTTTTTTTAAATTATTTTTTTCAGCTTTATTGAGATATAATTGACATATAATGTTGTATAAATTTAAGGTGCACCATGTGCTGATTTAATATATGTGTATCTTGCAAAATGATAACCACAATAAGGTTAATTAACACATCCATCATCTTACATAGTTACCATTTTTTGTGTGTTGAGAACTTTTAAGATCTACTTTCTTAGCAACTTTCAAGTATATAATACAGTATTGTTAACTATTGTCACCATGCTGTGCATTAGATCCCCAGAACTTATTCATCTTACATAACTGAAACTGAGGGGGAAATGAGGAGATGTGGAAGCTTAACTTTTTGTATTGCCATGAAAAAACAGATCCCAGGGCAGGGTTTTAAGAAGGTCATTGCCTATGTCATTCATTTCTTTGATATTTATTTATTATTAATAAGACATGATTCTGTAACAAGAATGCCAATCACATTCTAAATAAAAATTTTCCTTTGATTATGAAAACAAGTGAGTCTTCTTGTGGAGAATTTGAACATAAAAAATGTGCAAAAAGATGATGAAAATCACCTGCAACCTCACCATCCAGAGACGATCAATCTCAGCATGTTGATATCTTTCCAGGTTTTTATTCTCTATGTGTGTAATTTTTATAAAAAGTAGATAAAATTAATTTTGTAGTTTACTTTTTTCCCTGAGCATTTCCCCATATCATTAAAAAATCTTCAAATATGTAGTTTTTAATGGCTTCATATTATTCTACTGTATGAACGTATTGTAATTTATTTAACCACTTTTCCATTTTTCGATATTTAAATTGTTTCCATTTAAAGTATATAAATATATGAATATTTTTTGGTGATATGTTTTCTTTTTATTCATGAGGGTGACTTTTCGGTGAGTATTTTTCTAAGTACTTCATTTTCATGTCTACCTGGATAGTATACTTTCATAAATTATCATAAAATGTCACCTTGATTTCAATTTTATTTTGGAATACATATAGTTTGTACTTTTTAACATACAAAATGAGATTAGTGTAGGGAACAAAGAGGTACTATTAAACAGATTATTTGATTTAATATTAGAGCTCCACCTATGGGTGGATTTTATTATTATTCTTTTTGTGTGGGGAAGACCAGCCCTGAGCTAACATCTGTTGCCAATCCTCCCCTTTTTGCTGAGGAAGGCTGGCCCTGGGCTAACATCTGTGCCCATTTTCCTCCACTTTATATGGGACACCGCCACAGCATGGCTGACAGGCAGTGCATCCGTGGGCGCCCGGGATCTGAACTCGCGAACCCCGGGCTGCCAAGCACAAACTAAACCGCTGCGCCACTGGGTAGCCCCTATGGGTGGATTTTAAAATGGCATATCACAGACCTCTGGAGTAGCTCTTATTATCCATGAAGTTATTTGAAATATGACTGTTGCTTTAATTCATTTAGTCAGCATTAAGGCAATTGATAACAAGAGAAATGTCATAGCTTTAGTTTTTCTTTGTTAACTGTCATATCAATGAAAAAATCAATATTTGCAGTAATTCAATAGGCTAAAAAATGGAAAACCTCATTGTTAGCAATCTATTAGTAAAATGAATAGACTAACAGGCAAAGAATAAATTAAAAATAAATTGAAAAGTTAGCAATAAATATATAGTTAATAAAGACACCAGGCTCAGATAATTTTATGGGTAAGTTCTAACAAATCTTTAAGGAATAGAAAATTCTCTGCTATTTGAATTTTTCATAGCATAGAGTTTGGAAATCATCTCATTGGTTTTATGTATCTAATAAATTGTAATATTAAACTAAACAAAGATATGCCACAACAAGGAACATTCTGGGCCAGTCTTATTTAGGAACATAGCACTACAATTTTAAATAAAATATTGACATAGGGAATGCAGCAGTCTTTAAATAATAATAAATAATTATATCAGTTATCAAATATTGCATAACACACTATCCCAAATTTTAGAGTCTCAAATCAACCCTCACTAAGAAGCTGATAATTCTGTGGGTTGGCAATTTGTGTCAGAATCAACTGGGCAGTTCTTTGGCTAGTCTGGCTGTGGTCATGTGGCTGCAGGCTTCTGGTGGTTCACCTGGGGCTGAGCGGCCCAAGATAATCTCCCTCACGTGTCTGGCAGTTGGTGCTGGCTGTTGGCTGGTCTCTCTCTCCATGTGGTTTCTTATCCTTAAGGGGTCAGCAAGAGGTGAGAGCAGAAACCACAAGACCTCTGGAGGCCTAGATTGGGAAGTCACTCAATGTCCTTCTGTGGCATTGTGTTGGTCAGAGCAAGTCACAAGGTGGCCCAGTTTCAAGGGATGGAGAAAGAGACTACCTCTTAATAGGAAGGTTGACAATATCACATTGTAAAGGGGTGTACATACAGGGATGAGAGGAATTGTTGCAGCCATCTTTGAAAATCATCTACTATAATCATTAAATGAGTTAATCTTTGTAAAGCTCTGGCACATAATGTTACATAAATATTTGTCACATAAAAGTGATCAATACAGTTAATTCCAGGAATGCAAAGAAAGTTCACCGTTAGAACAATGTACTGATTAGGATTTTCTGAAAAAAAAATCTACCTCTCAGAAAGGAGTCTAATATAGATAATATAGGTAGGTACCTTTCATTAAGAAATTTCAAAGAAAATCACCTACTTTCCCAATTTTTTGAGCTTCAAAAAATTATGGTGACTTCCAATCAAGATGGTGTATCGCATAATCCTCTCCACTCTGTTCCAGAGATATAAGAATAGTTGAAACATTGAAACATGTAATTCTAATAATTATAAAATACACATATAAGCTTAAGAATAGGAGGAGGGTCAGTGGACCAGGAATGGATAGTGATGAGTGGGGATGGGCTACAGCCCTCTGACATTAGTCCTGGACAAGGACTAGGGGACCCAGAGCTTCAAAGCCTAATCAAGAACACAATCCAAGCACTCTCAGGCTTAACAGAGCTGAGAACTGGACCTCATTTCCAGCTGGAAAACTGGAGCTGAAATAGTTATACCACATTACCTGGGTTGCAGCTAGAAATGGACCCCTGCCTGTAGCTCCAGTGGGAAAGAGAGGCATCTGAGTCAAAACGGGGAGGATGCCTGTGTTGCTTGTGAGCAGAGCCTTTGAGATTGCTTTGCCCATAATGGGCAACGACCCCAACCCTCTAACTTGGTCTATGTCTGGGCAGCTTAGTGGGTTAGGCTGAGGCAACCACAAATCCATGAATGGGGTAAAAACTCCCATGCAAGACAAGAGCACAAAGCAAAATTTCAAAGCTCATAAAGTTATCTGTGGTTATGAGACATTTTCAAGGCAGTAGTTTTTCTTGGGGATAAATTTCTTTCAGATGAGATCCTCAAATTATTCATTTACTTACTAAACATATATTATTGAGCATCTGCTGTGTACCAAGTACTGTTCTGGCTGGGAACAAACAGTGAACAAAACACATGAAAATCTCTCTCTGTGGAGTTTTTATCCTAGTGGGAGAGCTACGAGGAGAAATATTTCAGAAGTACTGTGGATAAGAGGGTAGATAGTTATAGACAGACAGGTGGCGGAGACCTCGATTCCCGAGGCCCTGAACCCCTGAATTCTGTCCTGCTCCAGCTGCTCCTCCACTTGAAATCTAAACACCAATCATTTTTCTTTCTTATTGAACTACACAAATAAAGTGAAGATGAAATGAAATGTAAGGAGAAAATGCGCTTCGTATCTTGATCTCTGTTAAAAAGAACATGCTGGCAGGACTGCAGGCCAGGAGAGGCCACGGTCTGTGTTATGTAAGGAGATGAAGGGCCTCCAGGGTGGGCCAGAGAAGAAAAAAATGAATAAGTATTCAGGCAGTGTAGGGATTGGATAGAATTGGGGGGTTAGCAAGCACAATTTAGTCAGTTTTGCAGCATCTGAAAATTGTTCTAGTTTTTTTTTTTTTAAATATACTGTCAGTCTCTTCATTTTTAAAGGCAACCCAACCTGTGTTCATGCATTTTTTTCTTGTTCAGACTCGGTCCAGGTGTGTCCTGGGCAATCACATTTCCTTTTCGAATTACATCTGAACTTGAAGTCGGGTGGACAGAAAGTGGTCACAATGGCAGGAAGCTTCTGTGCCCCTTTCTCTTCCCTTGTTATTATCCTGCTCTAAATTTTTTCACTGAAGGAATCACAGTTTAATTATCTCCTAAAATTATTGTTCAAGGGAAAAAAAGTTGAACTTGACACTTACTATTCTCTCCTGATTCTCCTCTTAGGACTTAATCTTCTTAGATGAGCTGCTCTTAATTTTTTGGGAAGGCAAATACCCTATTTTGAGAATTTGATTACATCTATGAATTCACAAAAATACATACATGCATATAAATATAGATGTTTATGCATAACATTTTGCTGTATGCTGCCTAATGAAATACATCCTTAGGAGCTGAGGGTATGAACCTCGGTCTTAGACAGTTCCTCTTCCTTTGTTCACATCTTCTAATGTTGAGGTTCTCAGGGAGTTGTCACTGACTGTCTCTCTTTATTCTAGGCCCTCTCCCCATGTGTCTTTATCTACTCCTCATATTTCTAACTCTCTCCTATAGTATAGACTTCCAGATTTACATTTCTAGTCCTGGCATCTTCTCTAAGCTTTCGAGCCCTATATCCACTGCCAAATGAGCATTCCCACCTGGTGGTCCCAGTGTGCAGCCTAATGGAATATATCCTGTTTGTTCTCAACCTTCAGGTGGCCCCACCATCCCCTCCACAGGGACCCAAGCTAGAAACCTGGACATTGTCATTGATTCTCATCCCTAACCCCCAATATCCAACCAATCACCAAAGAATTTTGATTCCAACCCCTGAAGATCTCTCCACTCACTCCTTCCCCTCTTCTTCTACTGCCATTGCTTCAGTTCAGGCCCTCAGCCTCTCTCCTATAACTGGTTTTTCCCATCTACAGTCTGATCCTGCTTCCAGTTCTCCCTCCACACCATTGCTAGAAATTTGTCTGCAAAACGCAAATCCAATCATGTTACTCCCTGCATAAAATCCTTATGGTGTTCCATGACTTTTCTGATGAAGGCGAGTTCTTCATCTGGTAGTCAAGGCCTTTTGTGATTAGCTCCTGCTGACTTCTTCAAGCCCACAACATCCTTTCATTCTCTTCCTACCCTCGTCTCTCCTGGGCAGCCCCCCTTCTTAGTTTCATCAACCCGTGAATATTTGTGGATGCCTGAGCAGGCTGAGCTCTTCCACACCTTTGGGCTTTTACATATCCTGTTCTCTTTGCCTGGAATTCCAACCCCCTCTACACTTTTCCATTTTGCAACTTCTTTTTTAATTTTCAAAGCACAACTCAATCTCCTCTGAGATGCTTTCCCTCTGTTAGGTGGAGTCATATGCCTCTCATCTCTGCTGGCTTCCATCTTGCACATAATTTTATAATTTTACGTGTACTGCATTGTAATAATTTCCCTACTCAGTGTCTACCCTATGAGATTAACAACCTCTTGAGGGCAGGGACTGTGTCCACCCAACCTTCGAGTTCAATAAATATGAAATTGAATTGAACAGCCAACCTTATAAGATAAAAGTTCCATGGGATGTCCTTTATATGGTACTGAGAGGACTGCTCAGTTTCTTAGAAAACCCCATAAAAGCAAAACCAGTTTCCCTGTAGCCCTATCACTGTTGGTATAAGAACAAATAGCAGAATAATGGACCAGTTCATACACTCCAATCAACCCCTCTGTGTGCTGTTGACAGGACAAGCTGCCCCTTCTTGTTTCATTTTAAGAGTGTTGTCATAGCTAAATATTATGCAGCTGAGGAGAAATCACTTCAAATAGCTGGAAAGATAAGGCTTGATAATTTTAGTGAAGGATTTATTACTTGAACTATATAAAACTACTGCGAAATGTTAGCAAATAACTGGGCTTCAGGGAGTGATAATTACTTTCATTCTACAGTTGTCGATGATGTAAAACAAAAGCAACAGAAATTGAAGTTTTAGATACTAATATAACATAAATAGGATGCAGGGCTAGATAAAATCAGCCAAACAATTTTCTGTCCTCAAAAACTAACAGGGGATGATACAGTATTTTGGACCGTGAGCCAATGACTTTTGGCATATCTGCTTGACAGAATTCCCCAGTAGAGCACACTACTGAAGTTTGTCAACCTTCTAATCTTTGCCTCTAATCCCATCTTTGAAGAGGCTTTTAAAAAACACTTTATTTATATTTCATATAAAATGTTACTGTCTCAGTTGAATGTATCCTGTCTCACCACCCAGCTCACTCGTTGTGTTTATCTGTACTCAATGTTCTGGAAGCAGCACCCTTTTTTAAATATTTCACAGATACAATATCCTTTTGGGTTTAATAATGAGTTTTCCCTCCCTGCCACACTGGGAGTAAATGAAAGCAGAGCTAGGCTGAATGTGAGTGGAAAGGCCTCTTCATCAATGTCATACAGAGAGTTTAAGCTATTTCCTTTAGAAGACATTTTTTTAATGAAATGAAAAAGGCAGGGAGGAAAGCTAAATATTTTATATTCTTAGCAGTCAGTCACAGAGATGCTATGAACTCTTGATAATTTTCACCCACACATAAAAGCGTTCTATTCAGGGAGTCCATAAAGGCGTTGTTGAATTGTTGAAACACTGCAAGAGTCCTCTCTTCTGTAGTCTGGAAGGTTCTATATTTGAAAGAGGAAAATGGTAATGAGAGTGAAGCGTCGTCTGTTATGTCCTGACTCCTCCACTCCTTTCCCATTAACTCATCTCTCAAGGCTTTTCTTGTCAATTAGCTACTGCAAGTCTCTGCTGGGAACAGAAACCTTGAGCTCCCTCCACTGGAGATTCTCAGTAAAACCAAGAAAAAGGGAGCAGAATCCAAGAAACAGATGCATGTGTGCTGAGGGGAGCATGTGAACTGTACTAGGAGGGACGGTGCTCTCAACTTTAACTTCTTGTCCCTCAAATAAATCACTTTTCCCAACGTGTGCATAGACGTTTATTTTCTTCTCTGTTTCTTTTCCTTCTGTTCCTGTTCCCCATCAGTTAACTACTGAACTATCATCATTTCTTAGTTAAATACCACCCTGAGAAGATTAGTCATCTGTCCCTTCTTCTCAGTCGAATCTTCTCTCTTACTCTCTTGTCTCCTGTGACATGCTCAGGCCCAAGTTCCAAGAAAGGACAGTTTGCTCCAGATGACTCACCTTTGGCTCAAATGTGATCTCTGACCTCATTTCTTCTTTGGATAATTTTCTGGGTAACTTGTCTTTAGGACCTACTGATATTCCTGGTCATGTTATTAGATCTGAGTGATTTTGCATCCATGTTGGCAATTTTGATTGCATACCAGACATTATGAATTTTGTATTTTTGGGTGCTGAGGTTTTTTGCATCACTTTAAATATTTTTGGGCTTTGTTCTGAGATGCAATTAAATTTCTCAGAAGCAATTTAATCCTTTAGAAGTTGGCATTTAAGGTTTATTAGGCTAGTCTAGAACAGTCTTTAGTAAAAGGCTAATTTGGCCTCACTGTTGAGGTAATACCAGTTGGAGGGCTCCACAGAATGCCTGGAGGTCTTTCCACTCTGGATGGGGGGCACATCATCTTTTTCCAGCCCTGTGTAAGCTCAGGGAATTGTTCTGCCTCTCCTTTCGAGTGGTTTTTTTCTTGGCTTCTGGCAGTTTCCTCACACACATTTCTGATCAGTACTCAGCCGAAGACTCTAAGGGGACCTTCTGCAGATCTCCCGACTCTTTCTTCTCTAGTACATCACTCCGTGAATTCTAGTCACCTCGGGCTCCCTGAACTCTGAACTCTGTCTCCTCAGCTCAGGGAGACTGTTGGCCTGTTTGGGGTTCCTGTCCCTGAGCTGCCATCTGGAAACTCTCCACAGGCTGTGAGCCATGGCTATCGTTCAGCTCAGCTCATAGATTTCTCTTCCTTCTGGGATCACTGTTCCATGCTGCCTGTTGTCCAATGTCTGAAAACCATTGCTTCATATATTTCATGTGTTTTCATGGCAGGTTAGGGCATGAAGGTAAATCTAGTCCCAATTACTCCATCACGGCCTATCCTGGAACTTACCCAAGTGGACAATTTTGGATTAGGAGTTCTTATTGGCAGAGCATAGCATCATGGTTAATACCAACATATCATCAAGCTGCCTGCTTTCAAATCCTGATGCTTGCAAGTGGCCTGGGGTGAGTTACGTAGTCTTTCTCTGCCTCAGTTCCTTCATCTGAAAATGGAGACAATAAACGTGCCTCAAGCTTTAAAAGTAATGTAACGACAAGAAATTGAAAATATTTTCAATGATGGCAGCCATGCTGGAATAAGCATGTGACCCCCCCCCCCGAACTTTTTGAAAGCTAATGATTATTTAGATACATAAAATCTGGAAAAATTTTAATACATCATGTTATTTCCTAAGTCGAATCTCATATGTTTGTTGAGAAAATAAAACTTTTCTTTAAAAGACAGGCTATTTTCTCACTTATGGAAGGCCACAAAACCAGTCATTTTGAATTAGAGTGATCTGATAAAGATGATTAATTCTTTTCCCTTTGAAAAATTTCAGTGAGGTAACCCATTATTATGGAAACTGCCACATCGGGTGATGATGTATATGATCATGGGAATTATAATATGTAGTTTTTGCTATGTAACAATTGACCTCATAAGCTCAGCAGTTTACAGCAGTAAATCCATTGCCATGATCATGGGTATGCAGCTTGGCTGTGGGTTAGCTGATCTAGGCTGGGCTTGGCTGGGCTAAGCTGGACTCCAGGCTTCCAGTCAGGTTCAGATCTGTTCCCTGTGTCTCGCTTCTGAGGCCCAGGTTGAAGGGGTAGTAGCCACTTGGGATATGCTCTCCTCTTGATGAATCACAGGAGGGCAGGGGAACAAGCCAAACATGCAGGCAGATTTAAAGCCTCTGCTCTTGCCTTGTCTGCTAACATCCATTGGTCAAAACAAGTCATATGGGTGAGCCCATCACCAACAGGTTGTGGAAGTAAACTCTGTCCATGGTGGGAGGCACTGGAAAATTACATGGCAAAAGGTGTGGCTGTATAATGGACACAGAGGTAGTGAAGATTGGAGAATAATATTTCAATCTAACAGGAATGTTTACACGGACTAGAAAAGTATTTCTTTGAGAATGTTTACACGGACTAAAAGTATGCTTTGATCAGTTTAGTGTCTAATTTAATGGTGAAGACATTTGGTGTGGATTTCCAAGTATTGGATGTGGCTGAGACAATGCTATGTGTTCATCAAACCTGTCTTTTTCTTCTTGGGCATTTAGATAAACCACATTTCTCATTTCCCCCTGCAGTTAGTGGAACTATGTGACTGAGCTCTGGAAAATGGAACATGGGCAGGAATGATGTATACCCCTTGCAGGCCTGCCTGGCCCCTAAACCTCCCAGGAGATGCGCCACCTCTCCCTCTTCCCCCATCTACTAGCTAGATGCTGCGGACCTAGGGGAAGACTCCAAGACTCTAGAAGAAAGTGGTGGAGGCACCAGACGGAAGTAGCCTGAGTCCCTGAATCAGCACATGGTTTCCCACTTGACAACTATGTGCACTCTGACGCGAGAAATAAATAAACCTTCTAAGCCACTGAAATTTGAGGACTGTTTGTTACAGTGGTTAGCCTACTCTGACTATTAAACATCAAGAGGTTTTGAGTTTGATCAAAACATCTTTGGTTCATAAAAGTTTATAACCTTTTAGGCTGAGGGTATGGATAGGGTGTTGAATATCTTTTTATTTTTTTTTATACACAAGTACATATTAGGTTTAAGAAATATTTATTGCATTTTGTCTCATCAAAGTAAGCTTTATCACCAACACATTTCTGGGACAAAGTATCTGTTGTATTTCTGCACCTGTTGAAGCTTCAGAGTATAGAAACTGCTGTACCATGTTTCTCCCAGATAATGAACATGAATCTGAAAAATTCCCAGTTCACTTTCAGCCTTTCCTTTACTCTCTGGTCACAGTAACCGTATTTTTCAGAATCAGAAATAGAGCTTGTCGAAGGGAGTGAGAGAATATTTGGAATCTAGACTGCCCTAAAGAATCATCATATCTATATTAAAGTCTTTAGTTTAGCTTTGTACATACAATTGATTTTAGGAATTATTGTCTTTGGCAGTCTTTGAGTTCCTTTTGGGAGGAATTGAGCCAATCTTTTCAGGTTCATTATGGGTCATTTTTAAAGATTCAATTTTAAGTCTGGAAATTGGGTCACTTCACTAACTGATGCAAAACTTTATCAGAACTGGCTGTAGGTAAAATCATGAAAGGGACTTTGTCTTTGGTGCCTTTCTACATCCACTTAAGCCTCTTCTTCCCTTTCCTAACAGTCTTCATAGTTTTTGTTTGTTTGTTTGTTTGTTTTTTTTTGTGAGGAAGATTAGCCCTGAGCTAACATCCATGCCCATCTTCCTCTACTTTATATGGGACACTGCCACAGCATGGTTTAACAAGCAATGTGTGGGTCTGTGCCTGGGATCTGAACCTGTGAACCCTGGGCTGGGAAGCAGAGTGCATGAACTTAACTGCTACGGCACGGGCAGGTGTCATAGAACTTTTAGCCAAAATAAACATGATAATTTTGCATAGTGAACTCAAGACTTTATTTAATATTATAAATGAATAGCATAATTTAAAGAAAAAAATCTGCCCTACACACAATTGTTACCTTTCTCATTCTTTTCTTTCCTGTTTTGTTCATGATGCTTTCTCAATCTTTGTTTTTTTTCTACTCAGAGACTCTGATCTTTCCTCTCATTTACTGCCTCAGGGAGAGTTCCCCTGCACTTATCCATGGGTTTGCTCTCCAATTTATGCACAAGGCTGCTTTGTGACAAACAGGGATCTCCACATTTTGCCTCCTTGCTCAGCCACTCAGGATCCCTAATTTAAGCTACCATCTCGAAGGGAGGAAGCGTCAAGTTCTGCACATGGCTGTCACTCCACATCTTCATTCTGCATTTCTGGTCACTTTCCACCCCACATTCTCTCCCCACACAGTCACTCTGCGCATCATCCTGACAATCTGACTTTCACTATTATGAAAATAATTTCAGAGTAAAGGATTTTTCTAATTAAGAATAATAATAGATTAGTTAAGTTTCTCAGTGTAGTTTTATTTTAAGGTTCTGATCTGACCCATCTTTAGAATTGTTGTGTAAGCATTCTTAATCAACTTGTTATTTTACCTTCTTGGCTACTCAGATTTTCTGCAGAATTCAAGTTCCTTCCAGAAAGTAGTACTGATTGTTCAATGTCTTGTATCGTTGCTTGACTTCTGTTATTGCCTTATTCTCTGACTTTCTGATTCTGAGATAGCTGCATTTATCCCCTTCAAAAATCTATGCTGAATTCCTTCTTTATTATATTTGTAAGATGCAAGCTCTCTTCTTTTCCTTCATGTTCTGTTTTTCACAATATCACCACTTCTCTGCTGATGGAGATTTTTTTTAAAAAATATTTTTAATTTTTTCCCAGGTTTACTGAGGTATAATTGACAAATAAAAATTGCAGATATTTAAGATGTACACCTTATGTTTTGATATGCATAAACATTGTGAAATAATCACCACAATCAAGCTAATTAACATATCCTTCACCTCATAGTTACAACTTTACTGTGTGGTGAGAACATTTAAGATCTATTCTTTTAGCAAATTTCAAGTATACAATACAGTATTATTAACTGTAGTCACCATGCTGTACATTAGATCTCTGGAACTTATTCATCCCACATAACTGAAACTTTATACCCTTTGTATTTCTGTGGTATCAGTTGTAGTGCTGTATTTTTTCATTTATAATTTTATTTATTTGAGACTTCTCTCTTTGTTTCCTAGTCTAGCTAAAGGTTTGTCAATTTTGTTTTTCTTTTAAAAAGAATCAACACAGTTTTATTGATCTTTTCTATTGTTTGTCTAGTGTCTATTTCATTTATTTCTGCTCTGATCTTTATTATTTCCTTCCTCCTGCTAAATTTGGGATTAGTTTTTTCTTTTTCTAGTTCCTTGAGGTATAAAATTAAGTTGTTTATTTGAGATCTTTCTTCTCTCTTAATGTAGGTATTTATCACTATAAACTTCCCTCTTCAAACTGCTTTTGCTGCATCCCATATGTTTTGGTATGTTGTGTTTCCATTTTTGCTTGTCTCAAGATTTTTCTTTATTTCCCTTTTGATTTCTTCTTTGACCCCTGGTTGTTCAGGAGTGTGTTGTTTGATTCCCATGTATTTGTGAATTTTCTAATTTTCTCCTATTATTGATTTCTAGTTTCATATCATTATGGTCAGAAAAGATACTGCTATAATTTCAGTCCTCTTGGATTTGCTGAGACTTGTTTTATGGTCCAACGTATAATTTATTCTGGAGAATGTTCCAGGTGATTTGTCATGGATGTTGTCATACATAATTTTGCAAGTTTTCCTTCTCATGAAATTTTATGGTAGCAAAGTTTTTGTTTTGCTCTTAGTTTTCATTCTTACAAGATGTGAATAATTCTAAAAAGCATTTTTTTTTGTTAAAAGACTCATGACCTACATTTTTAAAAGTATAATTTAAATATTTTTCTTAAAATTTGTGTTCCATGTTATTCATGCTTCTATACCAATTAGATTGTACCTCGACTTTTTAGTCATTCATTATTATTTAAGTTTATAAATATTTGTTGGCTCAAAAAAGACATAATAATCTAAATTGTTTAACATACTTTCTTAATATTCACATTAACTATATATCAATTTTGACATTTTAACTTTTAAATTACTTTTATATAGAATTAACAGCCTACTCAATTATCATTAATTATTGCAGAATTCCTTTTTGCAAAAATATACATTTTTGAATCAACTAGATAGAATTTCAACCTATAAAGCATATAAAGAGATTTTCACTTTAATTTATATCTAAAAGTCTTATCTATATTTGAAAGTAAACATGTAGGCAATAATGATAAATCCGAATGGCATGCCTCGTAGATATTACTGATGCTGTCATAATGACTAGATATATTAACCTATGTCATCTTGTGATCATTGACCAGGCATAAATTCAGGGATAACTGAAATGATACTCAAGTGGTCACTTGCCTCTTCAAACTTCTGAAGCCTGAACCCAAAAAGCAGATTTTTGGCCAAGGATGATTGGTGCATCTCTACATAGATTACAAATCATGTATCTGAATCAGATAGTTCAGTATAAAATACTCTGATTGTATATGTTAAGTCAGCCAGAAATAATTTTCACTTTCTCTGGAATAAAGACATAGAACAATCTATTCCCTAATGGAAACTCTAGCAATAGTTTCTGGGTTAGGCATTACGTGAATTTAAATACAATGGTCAAGTTTAAAGATTAAGTGCTTTAACCTGGTTCCTTTGACAACTAGGCACAATTAAATGCAAAGTGACTTTTAAGAACTGGTATTATCCCTTCCACAACATAAATCTTAAAACAATTTTTACTTAGAAAACTTAATGTGACTTTAAGATCAGAGTTACTACAGTTAGATATATGGTCTCCTTGTTATTCAAAAATTTCCCTTCAAGAATACAGATATTTACCTTAATAAAAAGTCCCACTATTGCAAAGTCTTAAAATTATTTATTGAAATATGATACAATTAAGATTCCCCTACTACCATTATAATCAGCATGTGGGTATAAATGACAAAAGGAACATTGGCAAATAAAAGTAAATTTTTTTTTTCCTTTTAAGTACAGTATTTAGACAGTGCTATAGGTATATGCATTATATGAAAAATAAGTTACAAATAAGCATTTATCATGTGAGAGGTTTTTGGTAGTTCTTTAAAAAATATCAAATTGATACAGACTAGAATCAGTGGGTCAAATGGTCTTTGAACTACTGTTTCATTATCTAAAGTTCCACAGAATGGCAACTCCCATTTACCATTTACTAGTTGATAATAAAAGTGGTTTAGTTAAGGGCAATGCTGGATTATTAAATGAGAATTAACCCTATGAAAAACAAATTGTGATTGAAGTTATTAAGTCCTGAAATAATGTAATTAATGGGAATTGTTCAAATTTTTAACAATTGCTGTGTTGAGGCCATAAATGCATACAATACTATGGTTTTCTTCCTCAAATTATGTTGTCATAAATAAGTTGCCTTGAATAAAAATAGTAAAAGAGTGTTATATTGATAGAATTTTAATTATTTTTATCTATGAATATAAAACTGGAAAAAAACCTAAATGTCCAATAATAAAGTGTGGCATATATGGCCAACTCTTCACCAAAATTTATGCTTCTCATTCATAGTAGAGAATTGATTCTGAGAAATGGTTGTCCATCCAGGAACTACGTATCCCAGCCTCTCTTGTATCTATATATTTCCATGTGACCAATTCTTGCCAATGGGATATGAGTGGAACTGAAGTGTATTACTTCTGGACCAAGACTTATGAAATGGATGTGACTTCTCCACACTCTTTTTTCTCCTTCTGTTGGTTGGATGCAGAAGACTTTAAGGCATCTGACTCAAGAGCCAGTCCATAGCTGGTCAGCAACCTCTGTTTTGAACTGGTGGAAAAAAGAGATTCTTACTCTTTGGAATCTAAATGGAAAATATAGAAAGAATGAGGTTTTGACACTAGAAGCTGAAGTGTCTAGAAAGAAGTGATTACTAGTATCAGTGGGTTGGCATCTGAGTCTTTGAGTCTAAGATTGGAGTCCATCTGAGTTGGCTGTGAAATGTACCAGAGCCAGATGCAGCCTCAAAAAAAGAGCTAGCTGAAACTGGAGATGTGGGTGAAGGCTGTGCTCTAAAAGGACATGGTTTGGGACCAGAGGGAACAAGGCACCACAGTAAAAGGCCATCCAAGACAAGTGGTCACACAAAATGGAGTTTTTATGTGGGGCAAGTGCCATCCAAAAAGCAGAAGTTACTCGAGGAGACAATATATTTTAGTGATAAAGAACATAGGCTTTAGAGTCAAACTACCTGGCTTTACAACTTGCTAGCAATGTGATCTTAGTCAGTTCACCTAATCTCTCTTTAAGTTTCCTCACCTGAGAATGCAGGGGCCAGATCATATGGAACTTTGTGGGCATGGTCAGGAGTTTGCATTTTGTCTTAGAAGTGATGCAAGACCTTTGAAGGCTTAGACAGAGGCGCATGTGATCTTATTTATGCTTTAGAAATGTCACTGGGGCTTCTGTGTAGTGGATGGAGAGTAAGCAGGAGAGTGAAGTTAGGAAGACCAGTTAGGACAGAAATCCAGATGGCAGAGATTGATGGCCTGGATTTAGGTTGTGGCAAGGGAGTTGGTGGATGTGGTTGGGTTTGGGCTGTCTTGGGGTTAGAGCTGACAAGGGCATGGAGGGTGAGGAAAGAGAAATCAAGGATGCATCTTGGTTTTTGACATAATCAACTGAGTGGATGTTGGTTCCATTTATTAGAATGTAAGCTCTCCTTGTTTTGTACCTCAAGTACCTAGAACATGCCTGGGAAATGGTAGGTGCTCAATAAATATTTGTTTACTAAATGACTGGGGAAGGCGTGGTAGTAGGAATATGTATGTAGATTTATCTTTATGTCTGTATCTTTACCTATATCTAGATCTTTATCTGTATTTGAATTTAGATCTAGGTCTGTGTCTATATTTGATGAGGGAGAGTCAACTTTCATGTTTTATCCATGGTAAGTTTTAGGTACCTATTAGGCATCCAAATGGGTATGTTGAGTAGGCAGTTGAATATAAGAGTTCTGGAGGTCAGGAGAGACATCTGGGGAGATTGATACTAATTTGAGCATAAAAATGCTATCTGAATCCATGAAACTAAATGAGAAAGTATATCCTGGGAACTGAGCCCTGGAGCCCTCCACCATTTAGAGGTCCAGTAGTCCAGCAAAAGAGAATGAGAAAGAGTGGCCAGTGAATGAGAGGAATATCAGATCAATGAAATATCAGAGAAGCCTAGAGAGGGAGTGGTCAATTCTGTTAACTCTTACTGAGATGTCACTTGAACACTAGTAATTCACCATTGACTTTGAAAAGATGAGATCATCAGGGCAGTTGTTAACTGAAGCCATTTCAGTAGGAGCTTGGAGGCAAAAGCTGTATTTCCTGAATGGAGTAGATTGAAGAAAAAATGAGAGGTTTAGAAAGTGGGGAAACTTCTTTGGAGGAGTTTTGTTTTGAATAAACTAGAGAAATGGAATGGTAGCTAGAGGAGTACGTGGGATCAAGTGAGAGTTTGTTTTTTTTGAGAGGGTGACAATTACATCTGTGATAATGATCCAAAAGGGAGAAATTGATGCTACAGGAAAGAAAGGGAATAATTGAAGAAGCACTGTCTTTGAGCAGGCTGGAGGGGATGGGATTTTGTCTTGTGGGGAGAGTTTGGTTTAGGGGCAGGGACCCTTCTTCAACAGAGGGGAGAATCAAGTACATGGGTTCAGTTGCAGAAAGATGGTGGAATTGGTGAGGATAATGATGAGGTATGGTAAGGGGAGTGTTGGTGATTTAAAGAAAGATGAGGATAGATATACAGATCTTAGAGAGCAGGAAAGTGAATTACAGTAGGAAAATACAGTAGAATTTTCTGGCAGTTTTGAGCTTGTTTGAAATTTGTGGTCAGAAATCTGAAATGAGTTCAATCAGCATGGTTGTGTGAATCTTCAACAGTATTTGGCCACTCAAGTTAGGCAGATCATAGACTCACCAAACTGCAACCTCTAGTTGGGAGGGTGCTCCCAATGTGCTGCCAGGTTGGTTATTATTGGCTTAGGATCTGGCTGTGGTTGCTATGATGTCTGATGATGGCTGGGTAGATAGGACCATTGCTAAGTTGGGGAATACTTAGCACAGAGGTCACTAAACCCTATGGTGGGGAAGAAGTCTGGATGAAGACAAGAGGGAGTGGATGTTGTGTTGCAAACTGGGGAGTGCGTGATCTCTCTATTGGATAAGCTGCTACTTAGCTTAGTCTATCATTGCTGTGTGAGTTTGTGAGGCCAGCAGACCAGATCTTGAAATTATTCAAGAGAAGCGGAAAATACGGATTTTTGTTTGAAATGCTCTTGTTTTAAAAACCATTTTCATGCCTAAAAAAACCCAAATGGTCAATGGGTGGGCCATCAGTTCATAATCTCTGTCATTGCATAACTTTTAAGTCCTCTATAGATTAATCATAATCATACATTACATCTCAAAAAGGTGCTATAAAGTGCTTTCACATACATTGCTTCCCTTAACCCTTATGAAAACTTCATTTGGTAAATATTACCATCCTCATTTAAAACAACAGGGAACCAAGACTCAGAAACTTGTGCTTTTAGGACCTCAACAGTGCTCCTGTATACCAAAGTTCTGTCTCTTACCTTCATTTCTATCTCTTCATGCCTCTTATGCTCAGCTGAACTACCCATGTGCCCTTGAACTTGCCAGTATGTTCTTGCTACACTATGGATCCCTCTGCTTTGAATTTCTTCCTCTCTGCTCAATTTCCCTACTTTATTACTTCTCTACTTTCTACCCAGGCTTGAAGACTAAGTTGAACTGCCTCCTCCACATGAATATCCTCCTCTGGCTTTGTGCTCCCCTCTCTGTTAGTAATTCATAGTCACATTTTGCTGGGATTTCGGATGCATGTGTGTGTCTCCTTAACTAAACCTTGAGGGCAGGGAGCAAGTCTTATTTCTTTTTACTAACAGCCTCTGGCATCCTTCCAAGTTTTTACACAAAAATAGGTATTCAGTAATATTTATTAAATTAAATTTTATGCCTATTCTCAATAGCAGAACAGAAGTTATGCATTTATTGCACAGTCCATTGCATGAGTAAAGCTTTCCGTTAAATTAAACAAACCTTGTGAATCAGCATAATAGGGAAACACATTTCCATCTACAGAAAAGGTAAGGGCCCAGCTTGTGAGCTAGAGGATGGCAGCAATGGAGCCTCAGAGCCAGTTATAAATCAGCCACCGATGATGGTTAGACCACGTCTTATTCGCAGATAACTGGCTAGTGGTTACCACTAACAGATTTGCTATGGCTTAGTTCCCTTCTTCAAGTGGAAATTTTTTAAGAGTTTATTAAACAATTCCTTAATGAGTATACCTTATGTCACAAAGAGGCCCAGCCAATGGAGCATTTTATTTAAGCTGTTGAGAAGGTAAAGAGGTAAAATGCAATGAGACATTTTCACAGTACTAGGGAATCAGAAAAAATAAGCTACTGTTCTTCTAACAGTGAGATGAAAGTGATTCACCTATTAACTGGGGCTAAAGTGTGGTGTTCATTTCTGTCAACACTGATTGAGAATGAGCACAGAGAAGGCTCAGAGTTGCATTTCCCAGTTATTGCTTTCTTCTCATTTTTGACTGCTTCTGTTCATTTCTGTATGGCTGGATAGGAGGTACTTTAGGCATGCTAATTTAATGCCTTTTCTCCCCAACCTATTTGATGTCTGCAAAGAACTGTAGATGTATTTTGCATTAATGTTATTAACTTGAACCAGTCAGGAATTAATGAAGAAAGCTGGAAAAAAGGCAATGTTTTTGTTTTAAATAAATTCATGTTAATTTATGTGCTTCTGATTAAATTAAAAGTCCTTAGTACATGTATGATTAAAGTAAAAATTAATGAACCCAACAGAATGATGAATCGAAATGAACGATGGTAGGAAAGATACAGATGTTTATTATAATGAATTTAATATCCTGGGTTGGGAGATAATTTCTGGACAAGTCAATGATTGTTGATTAGCTCGTAAGGATTTATCTTTTCATCCTTAGCTGTCTTCTGCCATGCCTTAGGCTGCACTCAGCATCTCGGTGGGAACAAGGACATTCTTGATAAAACAAAGGTCTCCCCAGCTACTGGCTTAATTGGTAGCACCAGCTGGCTTTGAAATTAGCTTCCAATCATAAGTTTAACATAAAATAAATATATCTACTGTAGTCTAACTTTTTGGAAAATGGTAATTTACAGGAGCCAGACATAATAAATCACTAGGACATCTAATAATTTTGGATCAATGGACACTCACTAAACAAAGTTAAGAAAATAATCTATTGCATTTAACTAAAGGTTTGTATTTGTTCACCAAAATCTGTTTTAAAAAATAGCTCCTTCTCTCTCCTTACAAAAGTAATACACATAATTAAGTGTGGGGATTTGTGAGGCTGACTGACTGGGATTGGGATCCTTTGCTGTCCCCACCAGCTGACGGAGTCAGAGCAAATGACTGGTCCAAGTTTTCGTTGCTTTCCAAGTAAGTGGTACTACCAAGATGTCAGAGGCTTTAGCAGCAGCACTAGACCTGGCTCAGAGGATGCACTCCACAAATAATAGCTATGTTATTATTACATTATTATTCACAACATATAAATAAGGGAAGATAAAAGTAAAAATTAACATAATCCCAAAACATCAGTATGTTTTCTTCTGGCCTTTTTCTATACATATTTGCCCAAAAAATGAGACTGTGTTGTACCTGTTGCTTTTTTCTTCTTGCTTGACAAAATTCTGGCAATATCTTTTGATAACATTATATATTAGAGGAAGCTTTTTAAAAAAGATTTTATTTGTTGTAAGTTTTTGTGAGATGAGTTTGGGATAACACGTCAGGTTTTTAGAACTTCCATCCTCTTGGGTGACAAAATTCTACTTGGAGGACCTGTTAGGTAGGGGCTGCCACTGCTGGCTGCAGCCCAGTCAACAGCATCTATTTCTTTCCATTAATAAGCAGTTACACAAAATAATGGGGAGGGGGTGATTCTTGAGAACCAAGACTTTTTTTTTGGTGGCTTGAAAGACAATTTTCATAATGAAAATCTAAAACATTGGTTTCTCCCTAACCCTAGACACGGAGTTAAACTGAAAAGTCTAAGGCGAATGTTAAAGATGAAAACATAAAGTTGCCCTTCATGGTCGATCCAATCCCAGTAGCCCTCTTCTATTTCTGATAAGGTCTCATTTTCCTTTAATCTCTTTCTTGTGAGGTTTTTGTATAGGAAGAAGCACATGTTTTGGTGAATTAATATAACTGCATTGGAAATTTTCCATGAGCAGGGGAAATAAAGTTAAGCACATCAGGATCCTTTAAAAATGTGAGACAATACTGAGTTTGTTGTCACCGCACCGTAACCTCACTCTTCTATACTGTGCTTTGTGACGCTGAGGCTGAGTCCCCGCAAACTTCTCCCTTCCCAGCTGGATTCCTGTGACAGTCTGTCTGAAGGGGCCACTTAAAGATCTGGAAGTTGGGACTTGCTTCTTCCTGTTCCTGTCAGGGTCACCACCACAATTGTTCTTCACGCTGGCAGTGACCGTTGATCCAGCAGCAGCAGTTCTTTCCAAACCAGCCCCAATGCACCTCTGAGAGACGCCAGCTCAGCCAGGGAGCACCCCTCCTCAGAGATCTGGGTGCCACCTCTGTGGGGTCCCTCCTTCAAGCTGCTGAATTTTAATACTTCCAACCTCCTCCCTTTGTTCCCCGGCTGGAGGGGTGGGAGCAGCTCCTTGCAGTTACCGTCTCTGTCTTACCTCAGTGTTGTCCCTCTCGAATTTCTGGTTCTTCGATACCTGATTAACTAGTCTTTATGTTAAGTTCTCCTTGCTAAAATATCTGGTGTATTTCTCTTCCCTGATTGGACCTTGGCTAATACAAGGACCAACGCCAGGCTGGCTTTGTTACTTCTTTCACGCTTTTATCCCGTGTGGCTGCTATATTTCTCGGGCTTCTCAACTGGCAGAGAGTGATCACTGGTGGGGTGCTGGATTAGTCTAACATTTGCTAAGAATATCAAGTAGCATTTACTCCCAACAATACTTCAGCAGTTTGTATTTCTGTGAGGCTTTCTATAGATGTAAACTCATATATTGTATATTATATACAATGATACAATACTCGTGGACAAAAATGCCTTGGTGTTTCTTTTCCAGTGTAACTCCATATTATAAAGTCACTTTCTTAGGAGCACAGTTTGATCCATGTTTCATTTATATATCTGTAAAAACAATTTGAAGAATCTCTGGCTTCATTTTTGTATGGAAAACAATAAACTAGCCTAAAACAAAAAGTTGTGTTTCATCATGGAATTTAAATAGAACATCCTGTCAAAATGGCTTTTTCAACCTAAAGTTGTCTAAAAATGCTAAACTGGCTCCTTCAAAATGATCAATTCATTTCACCTAGGAAACAGCTCTCCTTGAGTGCAGAATTGTTGGACATGAACAAAGCTTCTAATTACTCTTGAAAAAAAAATCTCTGAAGAGCTAAGATCAATGAATTGGATGAGAATTCTTCATCTTTGGCTATCTGCCATAGGAAAATACAAGTAGTGTTTTCCCTCTTTTTCCCAAGCGCTCTCTCAGTATCTCTCTGACTTCTTCCCTCCCTCTCTCCCTTCACTGCTTGATTCTAAAGCAGACATTTAAAAAGAATCCGTGGCCTAAGAACAAAGCAAGTTGGCTTTCCTTCAGTACCATTTCTATCGGTAAACGTGGGTTATGGCTGCAGCAGCTTGAAATGTCTCCTTTGCCTCTGTTTTCATTTTCTCTAGGGATTTCTGAAGTGTGCTCCCTTTCAGGTGCCGGGTAAACTGGGTTGGTTGTTTCCTCATGTCTGGGTTGGAGCTGGGGCTGTTATGGACTGTCAGAGAGCATGAACAATGGTGCCGGGATGGACATTGCAGGGAGAGGAAGAGAGATGTGTGGTGGGTAGGAAGATAAGGTGGAGGTGTAAGGGGCAAAAGCAAGCATTTCCAATTTGTCTTTTGGTTATTTTGAACCATCCCTTCTCCAAGTTAACACTGACAAGATAGGCCCAGCTTGAGGAAAAAGTGTGTAATTCAGAGGCTCTTCGGGACCCTGATGGACCACACTGCTGTTTACAGAGAGGCCAGACTGTCAGATACGGTGACCTTTTTTCAAGGCTTCAAGACATCAAGTTAAAAAAATAAATAAATAAAGTGTACCTTTGAGCACTTTCCCCAGCTTGGTCTTGTTATTATTTTCCTCTCTAAAATGAGGTTGGTAGTACTGAATGTGGTCACCAGGTTGGTGTCTTTATTTAGTGGGAGGTCATGAACCAGAGTAGACATCTCTGTCATTTTGTTTCTATTCATATGTTCCTGATAGTTTGCTTTTTATTCTGATTCAAGGCTGAGTCTATTTTTCTTAATAATCATTTTCTCACAACTGCTCTTTCAGGGTTTTATTGGTGGTGTTGATGCCTGAATCTCAGTCTCCAATTGTGAACTTTTCCCTGGGTGCTACTCTAACTCCTATGACCTTCTGAACATTTCTGCTTGCATGTCCCAAATTGATCACATATAACATATCTCATCACTAAGACCCATCTCTTCCTGCTGTCCCTATTTCTGCTAATCACACCAAGATCACCAAGGCCAGACTTCCCTTCCTCCTGTGGGGGATCAGAATTGGCCACCCCAAAATGCGTCTCTTTGACTTGATTATTCTTAAGGGCAAGAGACTCTAAAAGAAACTTCGACCTTCCCCCTAACTGCATAAAAGAATTTAAGATAGAAGGCCTGTCCCCAGGACAGGCCATCACCATAGGTAACTCTGGTGTCCATAGACTGTAAAGGTCCTTGCTAAGCCCATTCTTATCAAAGTTCCATCTACCAAACATTTGCTTTTCCATTTCCATGTGAATTGCCTTCCTCTTCTCTGAAGTCCCAAGCAACTACCCTCAACATCCTCCTTTGTCTTTAGCTGAAGATGATATTTAAGGTGGCAGCTTTGGCCATTCTGGTGAGTTAGTCAGCTTTCCTGGGTTTCTCCCATGTATACATGTTATGAAGTTTTGTCTGATTTTCTCCTGTTGTTCTGTCTCATGTCAGTTTAATTCTTAGACCAGCCAGAGGGACCTAGAGGGTAAAGGAATTGTCTTCCTCCCCTACACTCCTCACCCCCATGGTTGATCATTCCTCCAGTCCTTGTATGCTTTCCTGAATCGTCTCCAGGCTCTTCCCTCACTGTTCTCACCGGTGCCCTCTCAGAACCCAGACTGTTGCAGTGTCCTCTTATCTGGTCTTTCCATTACTGGTTTTTTTTTCTTCAGTTAGTTCTCCGTTCTGTTTCAAATTAATCTTCTAAAACATGGCTTTCATTGTTTCTTGCCTCAATTCCAAAAATGTCAGTTTCACCTTTTTCTGCGAGACTCCTCATCTAGCATTTAATTTCCTTCACAGTCCATCAACCTTTGTATATTTACTTCTCACTGCACACCCTCAGCATGAAGTATCTGTCCATTTAGACTAGTAGGACCAAGCTCCTTTGGGGGGATCCAGATGTGATTGAGAGTTTATTTATATTTATGTGTGTGTTCCTTCTAAAAAACTGAACAAAACCCTCCAAAACAAACAAAAAATAAACAGTAAAAATTTGCATGAACTTTGGGGATTCATTAATTTCTAAAGGTTGTATTAAGAAGCCCTTTCTAGGATTTGAGTCCCTGAATATGACTTGCTCAATTACATGCCTCAATGCGTCCTCAGTATCTTCTTCCCTCCCCTCTGAAATTATTGCTGTTAATTGCACCACTGACCTTCTTGTCACCCAGCTGGAAACCAACCATCCTCTGACTTGTCCTTGCCTCTCACCTGTCACTTTAACCAATTGCTGCATCCTGGTTTATCTATTATGCAACATCTCTCATATTCATTATCCATTCATTTGCCATTGTCTTTAAAAGGCTTCCGTTTTTCTACTTTAATTTTTTTCAACTGGATTCCAAACTCATCTTTGCATCTGTAGATAAATTTATTCTCCATTCTTGTTTTCCATACCGTTTTCTGATTTTTTTTCCACAAAAACTAAGCTCAGATGCTATTGTTTGCTCTTCAGTGAATTCCCATTGCTTGCAGAATAAAGTCCAAAGTCTTGGGATTAAATTTCTTCCACAGCCTGAGCCTTCCCTATGTTCTTGTCTTATCTCTCACAACGTTCCTGATCCAACTAAGCAATAGGCATAATTTCTCGAACACACCCTATACATTTGCTTGTGCTGTTTCTTCTGCTTGGGATTCCCTTTTTCCTATTTGTGCCTGACATAATGCTGCCCATTCTTCTAGGCTCAACTCAAATATCACCTCCTCCCTAAAGCTTTCTCTCACCTCTCCTCTGTTTGAATATTAACAGTGTTAAATGTGGCAAGTACAGCATTTGCTACATTTAACAATTGTAAGGATTTTATACAGACTTTATTATCTAAGCTAGACTTTAAGCTACCGGAGGGCAGAGACCTACCTTAATCATCTGTCCATCACCAGGTTCTGGCCTAGTGCATTAGATGCGTGAACACAGACCTGCCTCTACAGCTTTCCTCCTGCTGGTCAATTTTCTAGGAACTCCTTCTTCTTTTAACCACTCTAGGCCTCTAACTACTCAAAGAACTTCAGGGATCAATTATAATTCTTTGTTTCAGACAATTTCTCCTTAACTATAGTAATCTTATCTGTGAACATGTATATTAAGTGTTGTCTGTATTATTCTTTTAGAATTTAACAGATTGCCACTTTGTATTACTTAAAATGTTTATTTTGAGTATCATGGAGGTGGTAAGGAGGGAGCTCACGGTTTGCATTCAAATGGGATTCAGCTATGTCCATGTAGATGTGGATGGCACAGGGTGGATATAGTCATACCAGAGGTCTATTTACAGGAGAACTGACGTTCTTCTTGGGTGAGAACTCGTTCTAAGAAAAAGGAGATACTGAGCTTGACCCAGTATGAAAGCTTTAGTTCTTAGGGGCTTCAACTTGATTCAGCTTGGGCATCATTTCAAACCACTGCATGCTTATATGAGGACTTCAGTTTATCTCTGGAGGTGTTCACTGGAGCAATGGAGTCCAGCAGGGGTAGACACATTATGAGCATATGTGAGCCACCCCGTGGCAACTCCTCAAATAGCAAAGGGACATTTTACCCAGGGAGAAGGACTTGTTTGAGCAGGTGGGGCAATCAGTGAAATTTGAGGTGTTACTCTACACATGATCTTTATATGACCCACAAGCTGATAAAACCTGAGAAACTCAGGTTGTGCTTTGTCTTGTCTTCCCACCAACACAGTCAATTTCCTCAAAAATGGGGATCAGTATATTCCCTCCTTTCCATCCCACTGATGTGGCTCTCATTCTGGCTTTTACCATTTCTCATCTGGATTATCACAGTAGCTACTGTTTCCCGGCCTCCAGGCTTACGTTCCAGCCATTTAATCTCTTCACTGCTGCCAGAGTTCTCTCTCTAAATGAGAATCAGCTACTCCCAAATCAGCAGACGGTGTCTGCACTAACCTCTTCTCTCCCAATATTACCTCTGAAGACTGAAGAAATATACAACTGAAACAAACCCATCAAGCAATGACCACAGGAGGAGAAGTGTCAGAAGAGAAGAAAGATTGAGGAATTTCTGGAACATATAAGGCAACCCATTCAGAACTGAGATATGCATAACACAAGCAAAGGAAGGGACTTCTGGAAAACTGATTGTAGTGGAGGAGAAATTTTCTAAAAAAGATTACATCTTGTTTTTAGGATAAAAATTAAAAGTCACACTGAATTTGCTTGGTTTAGAATGTGCTGCTTTTGAAAAAATGAATCAGAGATAATTGTTTCCTGGTCATCATAACCTGGTCACGTAAAATATTTTGATTCCTAGTATTATTTAAACTTGGCCTCCTTAAGTAAAATAAAGCAGTTGAGCTAATAATATTAATCAAGCCCCTATTTTTCTGAGCGAGTCTTAGAAGTCAATGTTCCAATAAAAAGTCAGCTTCCATGTGGATGTGGAGTTTAGAGAGAGGCATCTGCAGGGAGCTGGCCCTGTTCTGGTAGACTGTGGGGAAGAGGTAAGGAACCCTAGAAGAGAACCGAATTCTTAAACCGGGGGAGAATGCTGTGGCAGTGGATGGCTTGGGGTTCAGCCCAACCCCTCAGCCTTTTCCCAGCTGAGGAGAGAGATGTCTGGGCTCTAAGGGTGTTCTGCCCCGGGGACCAAAGATTAGAAGGGAGGGGCAAGAGGTGCCACTTCATTTTCAATCTTCCATACTTCATGAAAAGCCTCCTTTGACTTTTTGTTTTTAATAATGGGGAATATTTTATGACAAGGATATACGAAATTATTTAAAATTAAGTGAATCAAGCATAGTACAAACAGAATAATCAGTATAATTTCAAGATATATAACTTCATTTATTTATGACTGTAAATACATTATTGCATTCTTCATTCTTTACCTAACATTGGTCATATGCATTTTCCCACGTCACTATGTATGTATGTATACATATTTGACACACACGACACCCATTCTTACCCATATACACCCAAATACAGGGGAGAAAAGGAAAGTATACAGAAGGTCATGAGGATGTCAGTGATTTTATTCTTCACACTACATACTTTTCAATATTTTCTAAATGCTTTTTCCAATCAGGACTCAAGCAATACAAAGTAATTTTTAAGATAAAAAAATCAATTTTTCTTCTGAATTTAGATGATATTTTTTCTTCTACATTTCTGCATTTATATTTTTCTAAAACAAGTATTACTTTTATTAATGAAAGACTTTATTTTTTAAAGAAAAGAATAAACCAAAATATATATCATTATGTTAAAAGCTTATTCTTATGAATATAGATGATTTTTTTCTCATCTTTTTTTTTTTTTTTTTGTGAGGAAGACTAGCCCTGAGCTAACATCCGTTGCCAATCCTCCTCTTTTTTGCTGAGGAAGACTGGCTCTCGGCTGACATCCGTGCCCATCTTCCTCTACTTTATATGGGATGCCACCACAGCATGGTGGGATCTGAATCCGCGAACCCGGGGTAGTCAAGGTGGAGAGCGCGAACCTAACCGCTACACCACTGGGCCAGTCCTTTCTCATTGTTTTCATTGAGAGTATAGATGATTTTTTTCCTATACATTACTGCACTTGACAAATTTTCTAAAAAAGTATAAAGTATTTTCTATGGATAAAAACATTTTTAAAAAAAACAAACTTTTTGGTGTCTCACTCCTTTATTATAGAGTTTTTATTTATTTACTTTCCACTTTTAGTTTTAATTTTTGGGGTTCTGGTAATATTTGAAAAAGTGTTTCACTGTGTGTGTATGTTATATAAAAAATAAAAACATTGCCTTTCATCTGAACAATGTATATGATACAAGTGTATCATATATATTTACGTATATATGGAGGTATTGCATCCTTCACTATTTGGCTTTTGTTTTTAATCAACATATTATTTTAGAACAGTATTAAACTTAGAGAAAAGTTGCAAAGTTGGTACACAAAGTTCTTATATACCCCATGCCTAGTTTCCCTTATTATTAACATATTATATTCATATGGTATATTTGTCACAATTAATGAACCAATATTGATACATTATTATTAACTAAAGCCTATACTTTATTCAGATCTCCTTAGTCTCTACCTAATGTCCTTTTTCTGGTCCAGGAGCCCAGCCAGGACACCACATTACATTTAGCCTCCTTAGGCTCCTCTGGACTGTGACAGTTTTTCAGACTTTTCTTGTTGTTGATGGCTTTGACTGTTTTGAGAAGCACTGGTCAGATATTTTATAGAATGTCCCTCAAATGGAATTTGTCTGTTTTTTTTTTCATGATTAGACTGGGGTTATGTGTTTTTGGAAAAAAGACCACAGAGGTAAAGTGCCATTTTCATCACGTGATATCAAGGCTATCGGTATGACCCATCACTGTCAGTGTTAACTTTGATCACATGGCTTGAGAAAATGTTTGTCAGGTTTCTCCAATGTGAAATTACTCTCCACCCTCCCCTTTCCGTACTATATTCTGTGGAAAGAAGACCCTTTACACAGCCCACACTTAAGGAGTGGGGAATTATGCTCCCTCTCCTTGAGAGTAGAGTATCTACTGTCCTTTGGGTTTTATTCTGTTTATCCCTCTATTCTATTTGATGAAGGAATATATAGGCTTAATTGAATGTTTAAGTCAGGAAATCAAGGGGCACATGTATAGGTCAATAAGATATTGTGGAAGTCAGCCATACTAGAGGGGGAGACTGTAGAATATTTATATTGTTGTGATCACAACAACATCACAAAAGCTATTATGACATATATATATACATATATGTACTCATATATGTATATATACATATATATGTATGTATATACACACATATTTTTTTCTGAATCATTTTGAGAGTAAATAGCAAAAATAAAACTCCTTTACCCTTAAAATACTTCAGTGTGTGTTTTCTAAGAACAATGACATCCTCTTATATAGCCATAATACCATTATCAAAATCAGGAAATTAACATCGATACCATACTCTTATTTGTTCTATAGATGTTATTCAAATGTTGACAATTGTCCTAATTATGTTCCTTCATAACAAAAGAAAAAAAAATTTGGTTTAGGATCCATTCCAGGATCACATGTTTCATTTAATTGTATCTCTTTAGTCTTCTTTAATCCAGAATAGTTCCTCAGTCTTTGTCTTCCATGCCCCTTAGTTTGGATTTGTTTGTTCTTTCCTCATGATTAGATTGGGGATAGATGGCTAATTGACTCGAATCTTTCATTAAAAAATTAATGAAATTATTTTACTTTTTCTCACTTATTTGAAATACCATCTTTTTCATCCACTTACATACAGGAGTCTGTAGGTATTGTTTTTGTTTAGCAATAAATATTATAGCTTAATGCTTTGCATTTCATTGCACCAATGGCTTCCAGTCAAGGTAAAATATTAGATATTTTATGTTTCTCAATCACTAATCTCAGGTTCTCATCCTTATGGAACTGGTTTATGAAATCAGCTGAATTCGGTGGTCTATAAACAGAAACCCCTCACCCTTTTCTTCTTTATTCTCCCTGTTTGCTTGTTTCCTTAAAAGACTTAATCTTTTTAGAGCATCTTTAGTTTTACAGCAAAATTGAGAGGGAAATACAGAGATTTCCCATATGCCCCCTGCCTCCACACGTGCATAACCTCCCCCATTATCAACATCATTCATCAGAATGGTACTTGTTTTTTTTTTAAGCAAAGATGAACTTATACTGATACATCATAATCACCCAAAGTCCATAGTTTAACTTAGGAATAAATTTAATCAAGGAGGTGAAAGATTCGTACACTGAAAACTATAAAACATTAACGAAAGAAATTGAAGAAGATACAAATAAGTGGAAAGACATCCCATGTTCTTGGATTGGAAGAACTAATATTATTAAAATGACCATATTACCCAAAGCAAACTACAGATTCAATTCAATCTCTACCAAAATTCCAATGGCATTTTTATAGAAATAGAAAAAAAAATTCTAAAATTTGTAGGGAACCACAAAAGACCCCAAATAGCCAGAGTAATTTGGAGAAAGAACAAAGCTGGATGCATCACATTTCCTTATTTGAAACTATATTACAAAGCTATAGTAATCATAACAGTATGATATTGGTATAAAAGCAGAGACAATAGATCAATGGAACAGAATAGAGGGCCTAGAAATAAACCCACATTTATATGGTCAATTAATTTTCAACAAAGGAGCCAAGAATACACAGTGGGGAAAGGACAGTCTCTTCAATAAATGGTGTTGGGAAAACTGGATAGCCACATGCAAAAGGATAAAACTGGACCCCTATTTTACACCACACACAGAAATCAACTCAAAATGGATTAAAAACTTGAACATAAGACCTGAAACCATTAAACTTCTAGAAGAAAACTTAAGAGGTAAACTCCTTGACATTGGTCTTCACAATGATCTTTCGAATTTGACACCAAAAGCAAAGGCAACAAAAGCAAAAATAAACAAGTGGGCTACACCAAATTAAATCTTCTGCTCAGCAAAGGAAACCATCAACAAAATGAAATGGCAGCATATGGAATGGGATAAAATATTTGCAAACCACATATCCAATAAGGGGTTAATATCCAAACTATACAAGAAACTCATACAACTCAATAGCAAAAACAAAACCCCATTAAAAAATGGGCAAAGATCCTGAATAGACATCTTGCCAAAGAAGACATACAAATGGCCAACAGGCACATGAAAAGGAGTTCAACATCACTAATCATCAGGGAAATGCAGATCAAAACCACAATGAGATGCCACCTCACATCCATTAGGATGTCTATTATTAAAAAGACAAGAGATAACAAACGCTGGCGAGGATGTGGGGAAAAGGGAACACGTGCACTGTTGGTGGGAATGTAAATTGGTACAGTCACTGTGGAAAATAATATGGAGGTTCCTCAAAAAATTAAAAATAGAATATGATCCTGCAATTCCACTTCTGGGTATATATCCAAAGGAAGTGTAACCAGGATCCCGAAGAGATATCTGTACTCCCATGTTCATTGCAGCATTATTCACAATAGCCAAGGTATGGAACCAACCTAACTGTCTGTTAGTGGGTGAGTGGGTCAGGAAAATGTAGTATATACACAATGGAATACTAGTCAGTCTTAAAAAAGAAAGAAATCCAGTAATTTGTAACAACGTGGATGAGCCTGGAGAGCACTATGCTAAGTGAAATAAGCCAGATAAAGACAAATACTGCATAGTATCGCTATATGTGGAACCTAAAAAAAAAAAAAATCAAACTCATAGAAACAGATAGTAGAAAAGTGGTTGCCAGGGGCTGAGGGTGGGGGAAATAGGGAGAGGTTGGTAAAAGTGTGCAACCTTTCAATTATAAGATTAATAACATCTGAGAATGTAATGTATAACATGGTGACTATAGTTGATAACACTGTATTGTATAACTGAAATTTGCTAAGAGAGTAGAACTTAAATGTTCTCACCAAAGGATAAAAAGGAAAAAAGGTAATTATGTGAGGTGATTAATGTGTTAATTAACTCGATGGGGGGAATCCTTTCACAATGTATATGAATATCAAATCATCACTTTAAATATCTTACCAATTTTATCTGTCAATTATATAAAGTAAGATCAATTAAATAAGGCTAAAAATGTTGAAAACTTAATTTAAAAGATGGCTTATACAAACTGGAAACCATGTTTAATGTTCAGAGCTGTATACAGGTGAAGCATAGCTCTGCTACAGAGCTGTTACTGCCTCAAATTTCACAGAATTATAGGTAACCAGGTTATAGATTAAGAGAGAAAAAAATATTTAATAAAGCAAAACTCCAGGAAAAGTTAGTGTTTACCCAACTTGCTTTGTGATGGAAGAATTATACATTTCCCATGTTTCAAATTATAGAGACTTTTAACCTTACAACTCCAAACTATTAAGTCATTCTGTCTCTTTTATACATTTCTGATTTAGAGTTTTGCTGCTCATAATTTCTGACACACATAGTTCATTATTTGAACTATGCAGACAGCATCTTTCATTACAAACAAAAATATTTAAGTGTAAATATTTAAAAACCACTTAGAAAAAAGATTTATAGAATTAAAATCTTATTTTGGAGATTACATTTCATATACTTGTTGATTAGCAATTATGATACAACCTTTTGATGCACAAAAATAGAAAATACTTGAAAGGAAATGTTCCCTCTGTTTCAAGTGAGAACTCTAATCGGTTTGTGGAAAGGATGGTGTCTTTTCCACCTTTGTATAGTACATTGCATGTAGTTCACAAGGTTTTATAAGGTAAAAATGATAATTTTTTCCTCCCAGAATTTCCCTTCTGTCCATTCAAGTAGGTAGTAGCACAGTTTCAGGGGGGAGAGAAGAAAAGAAACTTTCCTGTCTAGCTTGTGTTCCCAGAAGCCGAACCCACTGAGGAAAGAGGGAGCCTTTGATGGGAACATCAGGAGAAAAAGGAAAGTCCTCAACCTTGCCTGTACATTAGAATCACCAGGGAGTATTTTAAAATACTTCGTTGTCCCAGCCACACTGCACCCCAATTCGGTCAGTATCTCTGGAGGTGGGAACAAGGAATCAGTATTTTTTTCACCTCTCCAGGTGATTCCACTGTATAGCTAATGACTATTACTCTTCGGGAAATAGGAAGGGAAAAACATTTTATGATTTAAAACTGAGATTCCCCAGAGCTGAAAAGAGAGACCCATGCTTCCCAGAGAAGCAGGAAATTTGGCCGTGCTTCCTGCAACACCCCGGAGAAGGATGGCTGCCTGCTGCCCCTTCTAGGGAAAGAAGACCAGATGGGCCTTGGGAGGTTTCCGATCTCACAGATGATTTTTATATCCCACACTTAGTTTAGAAGCAGCAAAGAAGGACCCAGCAAGACACATCTTGGTAACTTGGCCAAACAGATGACCAGTGACCAGAGGCACCCCCACCCTCTCCCCGGCCCCATGCCTTCTCTTCCCTTGAAACTGCATAAGTCCCAGAAACTTTACAGAACCCCGATTTGGGGGTTGAGGAACCCCTATTTTTTTACTGAATTTCTCTCCATCCTGACGAGCTGGAGCCCCAAATCGATATTAGATTGATTTATAGAGAACAAACAGATGCGATATTTCTTGCAACACAGGCAGTCTTAATATTTATGGAATGAATGAATGAAAGTACCACATTCACACCCCCGAGGCCAATTCAAGGGCAATACAGCGAATATTATCTCTACTAATAAGAAAGCTCATCTTAATTTTCCCACCATTCAGTTGTAGAAATATAGTTGCTGGATGCTTCCTTACAGAATACACAATGAGCTAATCCTAACGACGATAGGAATTCAGTATGAGCCACAAAAATCGAGAATGCAAATACTGTATCACAGGCCATTGATGCCAGGCCCAGAATGATTGTTGAATTAGTAAAGGGCTCCATCTGCTGATGGTTTATGTACACAAGAGCTGGGTAGGGGTTCACGCTGGTTTTCTTTTGGGTGACATTCTCTAAGTATGGTTTATAGCTTTCCTTGTCCTGTCCTCAGGGAAGATCATGAATGGCTTAAGTAGTTCACTGGAGAGGGTGGGGTGCTGGGGGGAGGGGGAAGTGGTCTGTGAGTTAGTAGATGTGGCATTTCCGTCTTACTCTGTAAAGAGCTTCCTATAATAGGCTATGGGCACTCACTGTCACTGAGGTAGTGGCAGGGGCTGAGGAGTCCAGCATGCAAAGCCTCTTTTCAAAAGATTTATCATGAGGAAAATGGGATGCATCATCTGGCCTTTCAACGCCTGGTGAGAATCTCTTTCTCTGGGTGAGTCTAGTTTGCAGAAAAAACAAATTTTACCCTTCAAATATTATTATATATGTTCAATAATTCTTCCCTTTTTGCTCCAGTTTAGGAGAATTTATCTATCATACAGAGATCATTTATGGTATAATTAGCCCATTGTCCAATTTTTAGAAATTTCTGAAAATGGTTTTCAATTAGAAAAATTGGAACAGCTTGAGATAACTAAAATGACCAGATTGAATTGGTATAACCAATAGCAAAACAACAATAAAAAACAAACATAAAAATTTTAAGATTTACTCAGCCTGTGTGATCTTATTAGAAATAAATATATTATTTATGTTAGACCTTTTGAATATTGGAAATAGGCGTGCATCCCTATATCTTCATTACTGCTTCTGTGAGATTTTGGGGAACCAGGATTGTAGCTTGGGATCCATTGCTACATGGAGGAAAGGGAAGTGAGACCTAGTCACATTTCACCGTGCTGGGGGCTGGAACAAATAATCCTGTCTCCACGGGGCCTGGGCAGTGAGATACCAGAATGGGCTGGGGCCAGGGACTGCTACCCTTCAGGTAGTTCTCTCCTATATATTAGAGGAAAGCAGAAAATAATTGACTTTCTCATTACACGTGACACATGACACTGATTTCCTTCATTAGCACAGATGCATACAGATCGTTAATATTTGAATTTGACATAAAGGAGGATAATTACTATGGTATTTTGTGTAAAAGTCTTGCCACGTTTTGATCTCTTCTACTTCTACCTGTTAGTTAAGACTCAGTCAGTGGTGTGCTGATAAACTGGCTCTCTGGGGAAAAAAGTGAACACCACAAATTCCCTGCTCTATAGTGTTTGCCAATTTCCATTGTGTGAATACTCCCACGATGGCTGATTTCAAGCTACCAATCTGACATCACTGAAAGTGGAGTTGGGAAGAGATATAAAAAATTGGCTCCTGTGCACAGGAGAGGGCCAGCTCCAGCACACCGCTGGAATACTCCAGCCAGCTGCATCCTCTAAAGTTGACAGGTGTTGGTTTGACGAGGGTATTGCTTTGCCTATGGCTGCGATGCAGAGGCCTCCAGGACCTCAGTGTGTGTCCCTGCAGCCATGGAGAGGCAGAGCCCTGAATGGTAGGCTTGAAAGCAATTAGCCTAGCCATAAGCAATTTCCATTTGTTTTTGAGAAATCAACTTTTCCTCAGAGCAACACTCTGGGAAGTGCATCTCTGGGGCAGTGGTCTTTCCTTTTGCTTCTTCACCACCACTTACTACTTTACTCTGCCTTCTATTTTTTCTGGCAGGCTGTGTAGCATAGAGAAGGCATACTGGAGTCAAGACACATGTAGTTTTGATATCCAGATCTGCCACGTGCGAGCTGTGTGATCTTGGGCAATCCACTTCATCTTTCTGAGCCCTAGTTTTCTTATCTTTAAAATAGACATAGGATTTACACCAAAGTGTTGTTGAAAGTATTGATTAGGATAACACACAAAATACTGCACGTGTAGGACTAAATGGATAGTAGCTCTTATTATCAATAGTCCTAAATCATCCCCATTTACTTCCAGCCCTGATCATGTTTTCCATGCTTCCCTTCACTTGCTGTGCTTCCTGGTTGGCTTCCATTATTTTTGTATGAATTCCTTTATCCTACGTTACGGAACAGGATCTTCCTGAAAAAGGCCTAAGAGCATCATTTGCCAAAGTGTTTCCACAGCACACTAACCCTAAGCGATGCTTTGTGACAAAAAGGTCACATAATCTTAATAAACAAGGCTGGTTATATTCTGTTTGTGGAGACTCACAGTACACGTTCGCATATTAAATTCTCTGAGACATCTTGCAGGAAAAAATAGTCTCATTTAACTTTATTTGATTCAGCCTTTCTTGAAATTATTTGACTACACTCCTTTATGTGTGTGTATGTGGGCGTATGTAAAACACCTGTTGATGTCCTGAGGCACCAGAATTCTGTGGAATGCACTTCAAGCAATGCTCTCTTAGATGACTCAGAGTGGGATGAGAGTCTTCCCCACAGGTAGGGCCCACAGTGAGTCTCTCACTGAGAATCACTCCTGAGAGGGGCTAGAAGAGTGTTAGAAGGATGCATGACTTGGGGAGAAACATCAGTACACCCAGTGGGTTTCCCTTTCTTAGAACCAAATGAAGAATCTAATTGATGCCAAGTCATCTAATTGAACTATTATATACTAAAATTTGTGTGATACCAAGGGAACTTATATTTAGTTTGTAGCTATATCGTTGGAGTTCCAAACACCATAATCTTGACTTTACTAAGAAATCTAAATGCTATTGAATAATTATCTTCCAAAAGTGAGCTTCCAAAGTCATCAACTAAGACCCGTACACATAAGAAGTCACTTGATACTGATTTCTTAAATTTGTAGGTAACTGCCTGAATTTTGGTTTTTCTCAATTGTCAGTTGCCTTCTAGAATTTTGTTGATGATATACGCAGTCTGATGATTCCTGTCCAAATTCTGTTTCTACTAGGCACAATTTCAGTGGACCTGTAAAGGAGTTTTTGTTTCAATAAAACCAAAAGTAATTAAAAATTGGAAGGTTGTAAAATTGGAGTTTGAAAAAGTGGTCTGTGCTTGGGGTGCTGTCAAGAAGTGAAATTTCACAAGAGAAATAATTTAGGAATCAGTTGATTTCGATATTCTTTAAGGTAAGAAAAACACTAAGTAGGTAATTTTTTTCTTAGAAAAAGATATTGGATGATGTCTTACTCATGTGTGAAGTTTGAAAATACTTGTTAATAAGCTTTTTGATTTCTGATTCAATAGACTTTGAAAAAAATAATGTCCACTTTCTCCTTCTTGGTTCTGTGTTTTATTAATGTAAAATAACTAATGTGACATTTCTTGCTTGGTGGATCCATCAGTGTTATTCAAAGTAAGATCAAAGCTCAAAGTTCAGCTGGAGATTGTGCTAAGCAGTTTGGAGCAATTTTGAAGTAGTGACTGAACCTTATTTTAATGTGTAATTAGTGAATTTATCACAGCCCAGATTCTAATCTAGTTTCAAAAGTAAATAAATTATTCATTAAATGTAAATGGTTGTATTTTGCCACATTTTTTTTCTATTATGCCCTGGTGAGGGACAAGAAGCATTAATTTTTATTTCGATTACTTCTGAGTATTACCAAAACGTCAGCCTCTGAGCAATGCCTACTGGCAGCATGCTGAGAACTAACATGGAGCTGTGACAACCTCCACATCCAACAATTTAAATCTTGATGGAAAAACTGATGGACATGGCCTACAGAGAAGGAGGGCCTTCTGGGAGTAGGTGACAAGGTGGAACCAGGGTTTGGAGCCCTGTGAGTTCCTCAGAGTGAAGCAGGTCAAACAAGGGAGAGATTTATGGTTGGGACAGGAGTCATTAAGATATGACATCTGCAGCAAACAAAGACAGTATGAGGCAGGGTGTCGGGATGTAGGTAGGGAGATTGATCACATGGCAGGAGAAGGGGCGTTTGGGTGGGGATCAAGAATCCTATAGAAGGAGACTGGATTATAGGGGTCACTTGCCTGTGTGCTGTCAAATCCATTCCCTGCCCTTTCCCAGTTCAGCTCTATGTCACAGGGCCTGCCCCTCCACATTACATTTCTCAGACTTCCTTACTCACTGGCTTCCCGTTAGGCTTGGCCGATGGGAGGAAGTTGAAGGAGGTTGGAGGAAGTGGGGAGAGGAAAAGCTGTTGGTTGCATCTCCTTTGTAGTTCCAGATTCTGCTGGTGTCCCTCCTCTGCAGGTCCAGCTCCCACCCCCCGGCCCAGGCTCTGGGGCTCTAGTAGCACATTCTTCCTTCGCTCTCAGCCCGAGATGTGGTAATAGCTTTCTGTAGTTTTTAATTTCTCGGTTGCCTCATACCACCTCATGTTTCAACACTCCCTACTGCTTACATCCGGCTTGCTTCAATCATTTTTATTATCTACCTGGACGTCAAAGGCACTTGAGTTTGAGATTCCTGGTCTGAGTGCATATAAATGTTTGAAGGGCCTGTCTATGTCTTATCTATTTTTAAGTTTCCTTGGCACACACATGAGTTCACAAATGTTTGTTCAATGAACAAATGGATGAAGTGGAGTGTGGGCAGAGGAGCCACAGCCACCTCTGAGTGTCAGGTCAGGTCTGGGAATGCTCAAGATCAGAATGGGCATGCAGAGCAGTGGGGCTCCATAGTTTTTGAAGGCTGTTCAAACTGATGCAGGGTGAGGCAGCTGGAGCATTGCCTGCTCAGTAATTGCATCATCTCTTCCTCCAAGACACCTCAGGAGAACCACTGGGGCTTCGTGAAATAGTATTACAGGCGACTGGTATAGAGGCCACATTGTGACACGAGTGTGGTGACAAAGACTGGCTTATATCCCAGCTCCAACCAGAGACGCTGCCTTAGTTACTTCTCTGAGCCTCTGTTTTCTCATCTGTAAAATGTGGATGATACTGTCCATCTAACAAAGCTATTTTTAAAATGTATGTAAAGTGCTTAGGATTCATTAGGTGTTTAATAAGTAGTAGTTGTTATTGTTATCCTCTTTCAAAACAAATTGAAAGTGTCAGCTCATGAATTAGTGGCTTGTTACCAAGGTAAGTTCTAAGAGAAGGCATCTGTTTCATGGAATAATTTCAGTATTTTTATTTCTGGTATTACCAGAAAGGACAGTATTATTCTAAAATATTAAAATGCATGCATGCACATGAACTTGACTACCTATAAATAGAACTTCATTTGGTTAGAAATATGTTCCAAATTGCTATATAATACATTCATTTTAACAACTAGACATGAGATTATTTGGAAATGTACCTTTTTTTCATCTGGCAATCTCTTATTTTGAATTTCTAATTATTTTTCATCTCGTTATTTTTTATATTGTTTGTTTCAATACTATGTTTCTGTTACAGAAAATCAAAGTGGTTTACAAGTAGCATCTTATTTTAGTGAGTCTCATGTACTCTCCAGTCTGTATAATGAGGCTATTTCTATATTTTTAGCTACAATAATGGTTTGTTTATATGGGTACAAGATTAAAATGCTGCCTCACCAAAACTGATATGAGAGATGTACATACAAATTCTTATCATTTTAGAGTGCAATACACTTAGCAAAATGTTGCCATTGTTGTAATCTTTTCATATATATGCACACACATAACTGTTATGGATATATATGTTTAAAACAATATGTGTATATAGTTAATGCTACAGCATGTTTTATCTGAATTCCAGGACAGTAGGCTTCTGTTTCAAGGAGATTTGAAAAAAACATTTGGATATGTGAATAGTAGGAGGTCCCTCTTTCCTTTTACAACTTCTTTTCTATTTCTCAGTATCCCCCAGAGGAGGTGCTAACCTGACCAGATTCAAGACTCTGATTGGGCCGCATTTGCCGGGGGTGTGCCAGGCGTGCAGTAGGGAAAGGGACTGTCTCCCCGTCCAGCCCTCCCTGCTCTTTCTGTAGCCTCCGGGCCCGAGGTTATGCGAGATGAACCATGGACTCCTTTGGCCCTAGCTACTGGGCTTTTTCCCTCTCACAAAAGCACTTAGGAGCTTATGAATTCTTGCTGTTTCAGGCTGTGCTTTATGACAAATTTGAGATTTAGTAGGGAGAGAGAGGCCCTGCTTTGGCTCCAGGCCTAAGCTGGGCACTGCAGTCCAGATTTATCACAGATTCCAGTGCTGGAAGCCCTGTGCACCCAGCTAACAAGACGGTGGCAATTCGATTTTCCCTGAGTCATGACCTTATGTGGTTGCTTTCTCAGGAACCTGGGGTCAGAAGGGTTGACCTGGCTAAGGTGGGATTTGGTCTCCACCCTTGACAGGCAATACTGTTGAAGGCTCTCTTTGCTTTCAGATGAGCAAATTAATTTTGTTATTTTGTTAAAATTTAATTATAACTGTCATTTTTTGGTGAAAAATCTGATTGGTTCTTTTCTTCTGAATTATCGCTGTAGCTTAAATTAAATATCTCAGATAGACAGTAAGTAGTAGTGAGGACTAAATCTATGTGTATTTGAGTACTGGGGTAGATGTGCTCAGATTCATCTCTTGACGTTGGACAAATATTTTTTCAACCTTGTTTGCAAACATCTGAGATATTGTGCTACAGAGATGCATTGCCTTGGACGCTGTCCATAGTATTGTTTCCTATGACTTTATTATCCATAATCAGTGGGTAAATATTTTTAAAAAGTGAAAAATAGCTTCTAATTCTGGCAATATAATGAAATAACCTGAAAAACCATTTAACTACGAAATGCTGTAAACACTGGATTAGCTATAAAAAATGTAACTTGAGTACATGGCTGGGATAGCAAAAAATGAAGAGAAATCCTCATAGTGAAGGCTTGAATCCAAAGAAGTAAATGACTGCTGAAGCTGGTGGTTGCCCTAAGGGCACTTGCTGGTCCTGAGACCAAAGGCTTTGGGTTTAACACAGTGAGCAGCTGAAGGCCAGAGGTCAATCAGGAGTCAGGTTATGCAGACCACGTGCCCAGTCCTGCTCTTTGCACCTTTTTCTCTTGTCTGTCTTTTTCATAGGCAGTGTCATTATACACTGATTCTGGATTATTAGCCCTCAAGAGATTTTGGAGATTGTTTAATCAAGTCTTTTGTTATGTAGGAGGGGCCTTAGAGCTCATGGAGTTTCAATGGCTTCATTAGCGGCAGAGCCAGGACAAGAACTAATTTTCTCCCGTTTCAGAGTCCATTCTACTCCACTACCTTGTCTCTTCCTATTATTCTTTTCATTCAAAAATGAAATGATGGACGCATGTGTGTGTTCAGATGAGTCTTTTTGGACAAAAGCTTAAACAGATGACATACATACATTTAAAATGTTTTGGGCTCAAAGTTGATGTGGTGGGAGACAGAGGAGGGCCTTAGACTCTTCCTCGGCTGCTGAGACTGAGTTACTTCCCTCCCCAGTTCTCCCATGTCTATGGAACATGCTCCTTCAAGTGGTCTCCTGGAGCCACACACTGGAAGACTTGGTGCTGCTGATTTTGTCAGCATGCTTTGAGCAAGTGGAGTTCTGGGCATCTATTCATAGTTTATGATCCACCATGAGACCATAAAGCCCAGTATAGAGCTATTGTCACCCCTTAGTAGGACAGCCCCTTTGCTGGGGGGCCTGCATTAAGTATGACAAGATCCCTAGTCATACACTCTAACCTTCAGGGGAGCTGAAGGATTCCTCAATCTCATTCCACTTCTGAAGGGTGGGTGTTCAGATATGGGTCAAGCAGAGCTGGACAGAGACATTTGAGCCTTCTGGGCAGGCTAGTAATTTGATGTCCTTTCAAACTGAGATCTAAAAATGTCATTCAATATTTATTTAGTGGGAATAAGAAAAAGCAGACTTTCTATATTTAAAAATGTATCAGTAGGAGGACTCACTCACTAATTTACTTCCACTGACCAAAGCTGAGTCAATATTGTTAAAATATTCAGCCAAATGTTTAGTCTTTTTCTCTCTCCAGTTTTCTGTTGCAGTTACTGAGTGGGACAACTTTTTGGGAAGCATACTAAAGGGATTCCAATTTAGACGAAATAGGTCACTTGTTAAATAGCATTACAAAGTGCAGTATTTGTTTTGGGATTTTTACATGAATATTGACTTTTAATAAATCATGATTCTTTGCATATACCACAAAATAACCCAACAAAAATAGTTTGATTCAGCATGATCTGGTTTTATTTTTAATTTTAAATGTGCATTTTAATTATTTCCCCTCATTTGTTGATCCTGCCTACTTTCAGAGCAGTAGAGGAAGATAAAAATGAGGCAAAGGAGAAAGGAAGAAGAAAATGTCCATAGGAGGTATTTTGAGGAGTGAAGAATCTAAGACACGTTCAAGACGCCCAGCCAGGTGGGTCCTATCAAGGTGGAACCCGAGGTATGAGGAAGCTCAAGGAACCAGGAGAGAACTATGAGGCAAAGAAGAAAGAATACCATAATAGAGTACATATTCTAGACGCAAACTTTTTCCTAATAGTAAACTTTAAAAGAAATGGGTTCTTTCACAATGGCAGTGAAGTTAATATTTTTAAAATAAAGTAAACTACATAAAGCTTTTTATAATGGTATTAGAGAAGATTCAGAAACTTCTTTCGCATGGCCACTTCTTGTATAACTGAGATAACATTACATTAAAATGTAATTTGTTGAAGACGTTTTTTGTAGGGAGCACACTTGGAGACTCCCATGTGTTTGGCACAACATTGATCTATCTGGTATGAAGATAGTTCTAGAGAAATGGATGAATAGTCCTTTATACATATATATATTTTAATGTTGCTGGCTTTGAACAGGAGCTGGTATTAGGCAATAGAGTTTCACTTAGTGCACTGGTGTTCTGAGGTGACTACTGAAGTAGACCTGTATGTTTTGTAGACCAAATGATTAGATAGAGAGGTTGTATTCCGTTGAGAAATCTTCATTCTTACCTCGATGAATCCATCTCTGCAAAACAAGGTCCACGGGGTGGTTGGTGAGCATAATTAACTTCCTTCTCAAGAAATAGCTTTAACTCTATTTGGAGAAACACCTGATTTGTCTGAGAAAATCATACCAATGAATATAGCCTACACTATTTTAGGCTGTAAAACCATAGGATATTAAACTCTGGAAAATATTCTTGTGGTACATTTATTTAATCTTGTACTTACCACATTGCCAAACTTATGCATGACACATGAGTACTTAAGAGGTTACTAATTTGGAATAATTTGGACAAGAGCAGGGCAAATTGTCATCTATAATGGTATAATCTCATAGTATTAAAAGTAGTAGGAATATTTTAAATACTAAGAGAATAAATTGTCGATTACCTTCAGAAGTTTATATACCTACATTTCATACCAATAATTGACATATCTCTCCCTTCACTCCGCCTTGGATGTAAACTATGTATAAACCAGAAATAAATGGTTAATATGTAAATCACACATTTGCTTTATCTTTTTCATTAAACAGGTTCTCAACAGACATCTCTCAGGCAACATTGTGGATTAAAACATTTGCTTAAATTAACAAATGATTGTAAATACTTTGAACTACAAAATAGGTGCTTTGAAAAAAATACACAGTTTAGTTTTTCCTTTTTCATGTACTTTTTTTCTTAGTTAAAATTCCCCTTACCAGTACTTTGTTCTACCCCAGAAAATTTATTGTCTAAATTCTTAGAATAGCCTCCCAGATAATCTCTCTGACTCCTCTCCCTATCCCAATCTAATCATATTACTCACAGAATTTTTTCATTTTATAGAAAAATAATTGAATTACAAAAAAATTACACATATTTAAAGTATGCAATTTGATGAGTTTTGACAAGTGTATATCAGTGAAACCATCACTACAGTCGAGAAAATCAACATATCCATCACCCCAAAGATTCCTCATACCCTTGGAATCACTCCTTCCTGCCTTCCCCAATCCTCACACCCCCAACGTCTGCCCTCACCCACCTCCCAGGCAACCACTGGTTTGCTTTCTGTCTTCTGTCACTATAGATTAGTTTGCATTTTCTAAAAATGGAATCATACAGTATGTACTCTTTTTTGTCTGGATTCTTTCACTCACTGTAATTATTTTGAGATTCATTCATGTTGTTGCCTGTATCAATAGATTGTTCCTGTTTATGGCTGAATAGTATTCCCTTGTATGGATATACCATCATTTGTCTATCCAATCACCTGTTGCTAATCATTTGGGTTGTTCCTAATTTTTGGCTATTGCAAATAAAGCTGCTATCAACATTTGTGTACAAGTCTTTGACGGACATATGCTCCCTTTCTTTCCTCAATTTTATTTTGTTCCCACTCCACTTCTGAACAAAGGGGGATACATTTAAAAGAATCATTTTGGCTGGTAATTTATCTTGTTGTTGGAATTAGCTAATTGATGGAAATGGGCTGTTTAATTGGTAACAAGTAGACTTATAGGGATAAAAAGACTAAGTTATCACCCCTGTGACATCTGTGGATGCAGCTCCTGACAGAGAAAATCCATTTGCTACTCTCTTGCACAGAATTTACCTACATATTTCTTCTTTGTAAATCTTTTACATAGTTACTATATAAATTAGCTCTCATCAGGAAAAGCTTTTATATGCAAAGTTTTTTTTTTAACTTAAATAATGTTGTTTTGGTTTTTAAATACCATAATCCCTCTAGCCAAATGTTAGACATATTATTTTTACATACTTATGAATCTGGATTTTTTTCTTTTTCATAGCAAAGAACTACAGAATTTCTAACATTGATTTTGCTAATGCCTATTTAATAAATATTTTCAATCTCTTAAGTAATGTTAAATCTCAGCCTTTGCTTATATTTCATAAGTATTATGCCTACTTAACAAATGGCTGCTAAGATAGTTAAGCACTTGCCTTTTAACTGAAATCAATTGCATTTGGGGATTTTAAGATAAAATTTACATATGAAATGAATTTAGTTCTAAATTATATTTGTGATTCTGCAAAATTTGAGTTGCCAAGAAGAATAGATCAAGTCAATGGGCAAAGCGTTCTATTTCAATATATTTTATAAAGGCAGTATTTTTAATATTGTGCAAATATAAATGAAGGTCGAAAGAGATAAACATGGATTCAGTCTATAGATCTATCCCATTCTTCAGTTCTCAGCTTAACTATTTCTTCCTGAGGCTTTGCCTGAGCCTCTGAAGTACGTCCTTTCCTTTGTTCTGCACCATAACTCTATATGCATTACTTTCATAGCTTTTTTTTTTCAATTTGCAATGACATTCTTAAAATTTGTTGTTTTGTTTAATAGACAAAATCTCACCCTCAGATTTTGGAGGTAATAGTCAAGGTTTGTCAATTAATCCAAATTATACTGGTGCCCAATGTGGGTGGGGCCAAACGGGTTTATGAACAAGAAACAGCATTCTGTATCAGAGTCATTCAAAGAGGTCAGGGCTCCTGGCACAGCTGAGGCACTTGGCTTTGTAGATGCTGCTAATGTGTAGGTTATTGGGAAGAGGGATTGTACCAGCAGTGTAGAAGCCTTGCTTTTTTTCTTTTTTTTTTGCTGAGGAAGATTTGCCCTAAGCTAACATCTGTGCCAATCTTCCTCTATTTTTGTATATGGGTCCCTGCCTCAGCATGGCTGCCAATAAGTGGTATAGGTCTGTGCCCGGGAATTGAACCTGGGGGCCACTGAAGCACACCAAACTTAACCACTAGATCATGGGGCCAGCCCCACCTTGTCTTTTCTTTTGTTCCCTTTTTTAAAAGGCATTTGGGAATGGAACACATTTTGATACCAAAGTTTATTTTCTCCTTTAGCATCTTTTTCGGTTAGGATGAAAAAATCGGGCCTTTAAACTGTAAAACAGCTAGATCCCTTGTGCATGTGCAAGCACCGCTATGTGAAACAGTTCGCCTTTAGGCATATGCACAGGTAGGCAGAGCAAGGAATGAGTAGGCTGTGCTAAACTGACTTTCCCAAATTGCTCCTCTTTATCTTAGTTTAAACAAATCCCAGACCAAAGAGGGATTTAGGTTCTGATCCGTCCAAAGGCTTCTGGATTCATCCTGCCCTCCAACCCCATATGTTCTCATATTGGCTCTGAACTGGATATCAACTGGGTTGTGGATTTCAGGAACTCAGACTGTGGATTTAATCTTGAGGAATAATGACATTTTATTAATGAAGAGAGAGAGAGGAAAGGCGAGCCTTATTATACAGCCAAGATGTTATATTCTTGGGTCGTGATAGACAAAAATCTCAAAGAATTTTACAAACCCAAGGGTTAAGAGGAAATTTAAAAGGCCTGTGCCTGAAACCTTTTGTCTACAGGAATCAGGTTTATTCAGAGACAGTGGGAACAATGACACACTTATAAAGAAACAACAGCTTTAGGTCTTGCATCTAGAAAAAGTGGAAGATGGAAGAGAAGGGTGCGTTGATTGAGAAACAATGAAAAGAGAGGGACTTTCCCATGAGAAGGATTGTGATTTTAGAGGCCAGGGTAGTCACAGATGAAAGGGAAAAGAAAACATATGCAAATCTAAATGATTTTAAAGATAGAACTGGGAAGCAAGATTCAAGATTTTAAAGAATGAACCAGGAGGACTTCTCCCCACCCACCCTCCCACACAGAGGGAGGCCAGAACACAAGAAACTATTGAAAAGTGCCCTTGAAATTTGCAGGCAGGGAGCCAATAATAAGAAAAATTGGGGAACCTACCCTTAGTGACTGGGATAGCCACTAGAGGTTGTGTAACATTTGATATTGGAAGGCTGGGAAAGTCAGCACAGAAAGTGTCAGTCATTACTAAGGGAGTTTTAAGGTGCTGTGGTTAGTGTAGGTGGGGAGGCAGGTTTGCCTCATGCCATGAGTGGACATGTTTGGGAAACTTATGGGGACAGGACTCAGAAAAATAGACAACGAACTGTATTAAATGGGAATCAGACAGCATTCCAACACAACGAGTTCAGGCATGGATTAGGGCTGGGACTGATGCATGGTTTCCTTTTATGTGAGAATTATCCTTTCCAGGGAAGAGAGGAGGCTGGATTTGTTTTGGCAGATGTGGAACCCATTTTTCTCGTATCACTTTCTATAAGGAATTGAAAAAGGCAGAATCTGGAGCTAGACATTAGGAAAAAATTTCTGGGTCAGAAAGCAAAGATAACAGAGAAGGAAGGAAGGCATTCTGATCCAACAAACAATGATCGATCTACATAAATCAAGAAAATATGCCAACAGCTAATTTTAAAGTGTTTACATTTCAGCTAGGTGTGCCTGAAAGGACTCTGAGAACAACAGAAGCAAAAGGGACACTGGAGGGAAGACGTGGCAGAAGGCAATCATAGTGTAGCCGTTGAAAGAGTGTGAGGTGTTCTGGGCTCTGAATATTCGAAAATGGTAGGAAGGCATCCTGGACTTTCCCGGGCCCTAGAAGCCCAGGCTATGGGAGCAATGATAGTCAAATTGTTGGTCAGAAATATGTTGGCTGCCATAGTTGTTTCATGTGGCTGCCATAACAAATTACCACAAACTGCGTGGCTTAAAACAGTAGAAATTTATTCTCTCAGTTCTGGAGACCAGAACTTAGCTAAATTACATCTGCATAGACCCTTTGCCAAATAGGTAACATTCACAGTTTCCAGGGATTAGGAAGTGGACGTGTCCTTTTGGGGGCTACCATTTAACCTAAAACAGGCCAGAGAAGGACGTGTGCTTCCTGAATCGATGTGTTAGGCTTTTTCTTGTTGTTATTGCTTTCTCTAGTGTGGTAAGCACATCTGATCAGGTCTGCTTTCTTGTGGTTAATTCAGCTACCCTCCACTCTCTTTGTTTCTATTGTTTTATTCTTGACTCTTCATGGAAGTAATAAATCAGGCCAGCTTTTGTACCATTGCTAGGAGACAATTCTACAGGGGTCTCTCGCGTGTCTGCACCTCTTTCAAGAAGAGGCACTGATTATATTTTCAAGGATATTTGTATACTGAAAAGCCTTGGAAGATAGAGATAGTGTCTTCCTGTGGAGCGGAGGGCTGGTTTATTTATTTTCCATTATGATAAAGATAGTCTCCCTTTAGGCAAAGTTCAGGCAGGTTTACTTGCAGTCCATTATAAAAGATTAGGGTCTCTAAGCCTGAGTTTCCTCAGCTGTGATGCAACCTACTGTGTGAGCAGCATCCACCTGGGCTGCTTTGTGTTGTCCCAAAGGACTTGGGGACAAGGGTAACTAACATGACCATGAAACTCATGCTGTTCACTATATATAGTAAAATAATATATCTTTTGTGTCAAAGAGAAGTCTTGTGTTTTCTGCCAGCATCCATGACACTGTAGGGGCTAACTTATTAGCTTGTAGGTAGTAAAATCCCAGAGCTTTCACAGTTCTTGATAGCCTCCTTGAGGCCCCCTGGCTTAAGCTGCATTCACTAACTTGACTTTTATCAGTGAGCCAGGCACTGAGTGCTTATCCAACCATCAAAATGGACACATTTTGGTTTCCATTTGGCTGTCATTTCTACGTGTGCTTTTCTCATAGGACTCCAGGGGAAGAAGGGGTTAGTGGTAGGGTTTTAGGTAGTGGCATCTGCTGTAGCAGTGTGATTGGAGCTGGGAGAGTAAGCAGAAGATTAATTGTAGCAAGTTTAAGGCTGGACAGGGAGTTTATGCAACATAAATAAAAGTGTTAGTATGTGAAGACATATGTATGAGTGAGTTTATTGCAAGATGGTTATATGGAAATCTGGAAGTAACCTGAATGTCCATCAAGAGGGTTGAATAAAATATAGTACATCCATGCTATGGAATATTATGCAGCTATTAAAAAGAAAGGAATAAACCTATATATTTTGTCTCAGAAGATATCCTCAACACATTATTAAATAAAAAATAAAAGTTATAATATAATAAGCATAGCCTGTTCCTTTTTTAAAAAACAACTCTCTATATTTGTATTTATATTTATGTAAACAAAATAAAGACTTGAGAAGCTACACACTAAATTGTTATAGATAGCATTTATTACTTTTATAATCACATTACTAAGTAAAAGTATAAAAAAGAGTTAATAGGTTTTAAGTGAGTGCAGGCTGTTACTAAGAGAGCTTAGCTATGAACGGAAGGAAAGAAATAGGGAAGTTGGTGTTTTTATATTTTTAAAGATGAGAGAGAGAATGAATTTATGGGGAAGTAACCACTGGAAGAGGAAATCCATTCTTCTATCTGTTCTCTCACTGTCCTTTCACCCATCTTTCATCCTTCTATCCACCTGTGCATTTATCCTTCCTCCCTTCCTCTCATGGCATCTAAGGAAGATGAAAAAGGTGCAGATGATACAATGATGAAAACACTAAGTCTCCATTCTTGTGGAGCTCCATCCTAGTTGGGAAGATGGAAAATAAATAAGATACCAAATAAGCAATATAATTGTAGGCAGTGACAAGCATTGTGAAGAGACAATAAAGCAGACTGAGGGGTCAGTTTATGACAGGGAGGGTAGTGTGGGATATGTTAGATAAGGTGGTTGAGAAAGGGCTTTCTGAGGAGCTGACATTGGAGCAGAGGCCTGAATGACATGATAGGCAAAATCTGATGGAAGACGCTCCAAGCAGAGTCAAGCAAGTAGAAAGACCCTGACGTGAGAACAAGCTTGTCACGGAACAATGGCGTCAGAGAGAGTGCAGAGGTAGTCAGGGGCTGCTCCTGGGGTGGGGGGTGTGTGTGTGTGGGGGGTATCTTGGTCATGTTATGAAGCTCTTCTCCTTGGGATGGAGTGAAGTGAGGAGGAAAATTGTGCTTTTTAACATGGTATAGTCAATTTTGCTCACTCAGTCCATGAGACTCTTGTTAACAGGTGATAATATTTCGGAAATGGGTTGAAAGTACATCCTGTTTCCATAGCACATTCTCTCTATGTGATCCAAGTCAACTTTCTGTCTTGGAAGCCTTTTTCTCTTTTGCTCTACGAGTGTGGAAAGCAAACTGTATAAATAATATTGCGTCAATTTTATTTTGGTCATCTCATCAGGACTGTCTTTTTTCCGCAGAGTAATTGATATGAGAAGCATGTACTATAATTTAAATGCAAATATCTCCTTGGGTCCTGATACATTTTCTAAAGTTTGAAAGTGGAAATTGCTTCCCAAACAAAGCCAAAAGTGTATTTAGGATTAATGTGCCCATGTGGAGCTCATACAACTATATCAGCATCATTGCTTTGAGCTTCATTAAAAATGGATTAATCTTCCAGGGGGTTTGAGATTAGTTTCTACTGAAGGTCTGCATGGTTCATGGTGTTATGCACTCACTTCTGAAAAATCCGATTTTCTTTTTTATTGACACTTAAAAAAATTGTCTTTTCTGAGTGGTCATCACTAGACTAGTGCCTTGTAGTGGGTAGGGTCTTCCACAGTGCTCTGTTGTAAACAAGTGGGGCCTTGTTGGAAGGTGAAACTCATAACAGTGTGTTCAGCAGCCAGGAATGATACACAGCAGGGGGGCAGGCTGGGACAACCTTTACATTCAAACACGGAGAAAACGAAGTATCAACTTATCCAGGGACGCCTGTGGGAATGTTATGGACCCTCCAAATGCCTGACTGTAGGGATTTTTCCTTTTGGCTGAAGGGCAGGTGCTGTCCATAGGTTACTTTGAGGAAAATTTACCATTGTCTATATTATTTTCTCAAGTATTCTTTTTTTTAAAGTACTTTTGTGTGTGTGAGGAAGATTAGCCCTGAGCTAACATCCGTTGTCAATCCTCCTCTTTTTGCTGAGGAAGATTGGCCCTGGGCTAACATCTGTGCCCATCTTCCTCTGCTTTATATGGGACGCTGCCACAGCATGGCTTGACAAGCAATGCATCAGTCCACACCCGGGATCCGAACCTGTGAACCACGGGTTGCCAAAATGGAGCACACAAACTTAACCACTAGGCCACTGGGCCAGCCCTCAAGTATTCTTATTTCAAGGATGCTTGTAACAAAATGGACAACTTATGATGAGAAGTCACTTTAAGGTGAGCTCTGGTTTTTATGCAGCACCTTTCCATGTAAGCAATCCCAAACGCATTCTTAATATCTTGCCGTTTGGACTTACCACATTCCAGAGGCTGACACTGGAGATAACATTTTCAAATATCCTGCTTTTTAACCAAGAACGATACTAGGCAAGATATTTATGCATTTTCTTTTCTTTTCTTTCTTCCTCACATGCAATCACACTCTTTAGTGCTACTGCCTGGCATTTTATGCTTGGTGGGAAGAGCCAAATTCCATTTGAAGGAGACATGCAAAGCTATACATTGTTATGCAAAAGCCTCACCTGCATAGCAGCCTATATGTAGGGTCTGTATACCATCTGGGGGTGCCCTAGCCAGGCATGAGGTTTACTAGAGTGACAAGAAGTTTCAGAGCCTGGAGATTCATAGACTGCAGCAGTCAAGAAGCTACACTTCCTTCCAAAAACACAGGGTTTTTTTGGAACGTCCTCTGAAACACAATGAAGGCCAGAGAACCCACAAAATAGGTGTGCTGAGTCCAGCACCGCACACGCAGAGACAGCATCCTGGAGGACCAGAAGGTGCAGATTCCTGCAATATAAATCCCCGCAATAGGAAATATGGAACTGCAGAACCTCTCCGAACTTAAAGTATGAACTCTGAACAAATCCAGGTGGAAAGACAGAGAACTCTTAAAAACAAATTCTTACTCAAAATCATTACGGAAATATCCGTACATAAGGAAGTGTTCATTGCATTGCAAACCAGAGTAGACTGTGGACCACCTTCAAACATGGAGGAGGATCCACTGAATTGCTAGAAGTAGTGGAAAATGCAGAATTAGAATGGCAAAGGAAGTGAAAATCTGGGCAAGACCAGAGCAGAAACATTTTTCTCAGTTATCTGGCTTGGAGTTTTGCAAATTCCAATTGTATGGTTTGTCGTATGTATAATTGTGCTTAAGTTAACTCATTAGTACACTACTGTATTGAATTTTTCCATAGTGTGCCCACTTTTAGGGACCCCTCTGTTGTCTTTATAGAATATCAAGTTAAAGTACTATTTTTACGTTTGTTAAAGAATCTGAATTAGGTGAATTTTCAGGTCAGGTGCCCAGAGTGGGTCTACATCTTCAGGTTAATTAGCTGAAAGTGAGTTCATTGAAATTAATTTGTCAACAATTAGTTTATCAAAAGAAATTTCACTAAACGATTAATTGGTAGGGAAGAAATGTCAAAGATTATATAAAAAATAGGTTTTATTTCAATTTGCTTTCAATCCAGTCTGCATCTTTAATGTCTCTTAATTCAAAGATTTGTCAGCTGCCTTATCAAATAAATGTTTTGCATACGTTTCAGCATTTTGAATGTGTTCAGTCTCTGAAATGTCAATCATACACCTAAGTGTCATTCCTTGAGTGTCCCCAGGTTCTGGCTTGGGCGACCAACTGGAGGTGCCATAGCTGGAGCAGAGGAGCTGAGCAGAGAAGGTTGGTGGGGAGATTAAGGAGTTCAGCTTGTGGTGTAATGAATTTAGATTTGAGCAGAATGAAGAAGATTGTTTTGTGCTATTACTGTCTAGGACATTTTAACTTTATTTTGTGCTAAGGAAACACAAAGATGCAGTTTTCAAAATCCTTCATAATTTGATGACTTCCGTATAGAGGAGAAAAATCACATTTTCTTCCTTTTGGAACTCTTGGAATTTATCATTTTTATTTTCACTTTCTTTTTTTTCTCATATGAAGAGCTGTAAATCCTAATAAGGAGTAAACTCAAATGTATATAACATTGCATTGTTATCTACCAGATCTTGCCTGCAATGTTGGAGTGTATATTCTCATTTCTTTCTCTTTGTACTTAGGTGAAAGTGCTTAGTAAACTATAAAGTACTATACAAACATGATCTATAATTACCCTAAATGTCACCCAAATTTAACAATTATCCGTCAGTCAGGTAATAACAAGCATTTACTGAATTCTCTCAAAGCACAAAACATTATATTAGGTGGTTGGCAGTACTGAGGAACAGACGTAGCACAAGACCTCAAAGAGCCTTTAGAATTGAGGAGCAGAATAAACAGACACGTAATCAACATAAATTATTCTGCATCTACTGACATGAGGTGATTTAAGCCCTGAGTTATGGTCACCAGGTAAGTCATTTACAGGGAACTCGATAGAGTTCTGGGAGCACTCCTTCTCCTTTTAACATTCAGAGCAAAATGTTCAGCTGCAAAGCAACAGCTGGAAGCCAACTGAGCTTGGAGACCTGTGGGACAGTGTGGCTGGACTGGAATTAAAATTCTGCTCGACCCCAAGGATGACAATGGTAAGCCCCTTAGGCATCTGACTAAAGTTGCAATACCGACACTGATCTTTAAATCCACTTGCAGACAAATTTTGCTCAGAGCACCAGATATCTATATTAGAATGATGAAACATCTACTGGTAAAAATAAAGACTCTGAAGACCGTATTAAATTTGATATCTGTCTAGCTGAGCAGTGCAAAGCCTCTAAAATCAAATGACAACATGACACAATGGACACTATGTCCTTATAAAGGGTCACATGCTCTGCAGTTCACTTGGAAGGACCTCTAGTGGACATCAGTGGCAGATTTTTATTTATTGGAGTTGAGTATCTCTTGTGTGCCAGGCCCTGTGCTAGGTAGTGGGGCTCTGAAGATGACTATGATGCACTTCTGCTGTCGGGATCCCACAGTCTTGTGGGGACAGGCACTAATAAAAATAAGTACAATACACAGTGAGCAGTGCTGTCACAGAGACGTGGACCCAGGGCTGTGGAAATATGGAGACTGGAACGTCTGCCTGGGAGATTTGGGAAGTCCATGAGGAAATGATATTAAAAACATGAAGTTCTAATGATTTACTTAACTATTTTTCTCTTTTACCAGATTTGGGTTTTTTTCTGAGGTCTCATATAATAAAGAAATATTTCAAGGAACATATTTATGCATAAACCTTTTTTATTTCCTTAGAAAATATCCCCAGAAGAAAAATTACCAGATGAAAGGGTAATGAAAAAAAATCACGTTTCTTGATACACATTTTCAAATTACTTAAAAAAAGGCTCCTATCAATTATCACTCCCAAGTAGTCATGTGGGAGAATACATGTTTTAGTGAATTCTTACCAATATTGGATAGTATAAATTTTAAGCTTTGCCCATTTAATAGGTGAAACTTTTAGTTCGATATTGTTTTTAAAGTGTTTCTTAAAGTTTAGGTGAAAGAGTATTTTTAGCATCTTTATTAAAGTCTAATTTTCATATCAAAAACTCACCCATTTTATTTTATTTATTTGTGAGGAAGACCAGCCCTGAGCTAACGTCCACTGCCGATCCTCCTCTTTTTGCTGAGGAAGACTGGCCCTGGGCTAACATCCGTGCCCGTCTTCCTCCACTTTATATGGGACACCGCCACGGCATGGCTGACGAGCAGTGCGTCGGCGGGCGCCCGGGATCCGAACCTGCGAACCCTGGGCTGCCAAGCGCGGACTAAACTTGGCGGCCCCAAAACTCACCCATTTAAAATGTACAGTTTGATGAGTTTTGGAAAATGTATACAGTCATATAACCACCACAACACAGACTTAAAACATTTCTGTTACCCTCAAAAAGGTTCCTTGTGTCCTTCAGACAACTTGGCCCCTACTCCTGGTCCTAGGCAACCTCTGGTCTCCTCTCTGTCACCGTGATTTTGCCATTTCTAACATTTCACGTAGATGGGATCGTATTGTGTGTAGCCTCTTGCTTTCACTTAGGGTAATGTTTTTGAGCCAATATTGTTTTATTGTGCATTTCTTTGATTATTTTTGGAGCTGAATTCTTTTTCAGGTACTTTTAAATCAGTTGTTTGAGGAGATAACATTTTGAACTGATTAAAGTATTAAAGAATGATCAAGAATTTCCTGAATGAAAATTGGAGGAGAGAATTCAAGGTCCTGGAAACTATTACACAAAAGCAAACCTCACGAAAGTCTTGACCTAACCAGGGAATGGTCAGAATTTCAGTGCCCAGGAGTTTAGAGGGTGCTTGTCAGGAGGGTTGAAGAGGAGGCTACACTGGTTGGGAATGGATTGTGATGGGCCTTGAGATGATGCTGGGTATTTTTTTTTTTTCTGTAGGCTATTAAGATTTCACAGAACGTTTAAGGAGGGCACTGACATCTCCCCTTGGTTTGAAGATCATCCTAGTGAGAATAGAGGTAGAAATGGATAGGGAGAAACTTGAGTCATGCGGAACAAATTGGAGGCTGCGTAGAAGGGGCCTTATTTGAGGAACATTTAGGAAATTGAATCAGCATAATTTGGAAATCAAGTGAATGTATAAGGAGAGGAAGAGGGATAATTTAAGAATGGTATTGAATTATCTAGCTTGTTAGATTGCTTATGTAGTTGACTTATTAGTTAGGATAAAGAATATTGGATGCAGACCGCATACAGGAGAAAAGAAAACTAGTTCCATTTACGTGTTGAGTTTGTAGAGTCTGCAATAGTAGGCAGTTTGAATTTTGAGTCTAAAGTGAGGGCTACAATTGTGGGCTGCAGATGTAAGTTTGGGAGACATTGGTAAACTGGTAGCAGGGAAATATGTAAAGTCATGTAGTTTGAACAGAGTAAAAGTAGAAGGTAACGGGGCTAGCCCGGTGGTGTAGTGGTTAGGTTTGTGTGCTCCACTTTGGTGGCTCAGGGTTCTCTGGTTTGGAACCTGGGCACAGACCTACACATCACTCATCAAGCCATGCTGTGGAGAGATCCCACATACAAAATAGAGGAAGACTGGCACAGACGTTAGCTCAGGGCCCGTCTTCCTCACTTAAAAAAAAAAAAAAAAAAAGAAGGCAATAGGACAGACTCTTGGGCAACTGCATCACTGAAGAGCCTTACTGATTTAGTGTAGGCTTTTTACTTGCTGGGAGATCCTGATTTTGTTTCCAGGGCAGCCTCCCCTATATGACCCAAGGGTAAATCTAAGCTTATCTTGGTAGTCCCATTCCCCTTACCAGTGACTGCTTTAGGGTAGAACCAATGAAACATGAAGGTAATTGGCTGGAAGTTTCTAGAAAATATTTCCTCATTCTTATAAAGAAATATAAGGAAAGGATAGATCTTCGCTAGGTATTGCTTTTTGTGGATATAATGTCTAGAACAGTAGCAGCCATCTTGTGATCGTGGAGTGAGATAGCAGAGACACAGCTGATATATAAAGGATGCAGAACAGAAAGATGAAAAGAAGTTGAGTGTTTTATGACATTATTTACATCAACCAATTCTGTAACTGTCCAACTTCAGGACTTGTCATGTGAGATAGTTGATTTTTCTGTTTATTTAAGCCAGTTGAGCTGGGATTTCTATTATATGAAGTTGAAAATATTTCAAATGAGACGTTATTCCAGGTAACTGCATATTTATTATGTTTGTAAAAATCTATACCAGTAATGCACAGTGTTCAGAATGTACGTAAACATCTTACAAATTAGATAATACATGAAACATCAGGACCAGGGATAAATTAAGGCTTTCTACTTGGTATCTTTACTTCTCTAAAATTATATACGTAAATTTATTTTTTAATTGCATTTTTGCTCTAAATTAATGACATCATCTGCATGTGTGAAATTAATTGCAATTCTTAATATAAAAGGTAATTTCTGCAGATGCATTTGCATTATTAAGGAAAAGGAATGAAACCATTCACTGATGCAGCATTGTAATTCTTGTTTTGTTCCTCTGATGAGGTACTCTCAAGAATTGGGGGGGGGGGGCTACAATTGTTTGAGTTAAAAGTATCACACTACAGGTTTCATTTCTGTTAGGTAGAATCAAGAGTTTCTTGGGTGAATAGATGGTATCAATCTTGTTGTGGAAGACTCTAGAGTGCACAACCAGGACCTTCCCAAAGAAGTTTCCTAGCGCATATGAAATAAAGAATGGGGTGGAGTGAAGAAGATTTTATCATGACCTAGTATTAAGCCTCTAAAACAATTCCTGTACATCCTTGTTGATCATCCTGTAAATATAGCTGCAGCAAAGACAGAGCTTTCTTCAGTAAGCACAAAATTTTCTGAAGGCATGAACATCTGTCAATTACATCTGTGCTAATATACTTTTTTAGCTAGAAACTTTCCTACTTTGTAGAAATCAAATCAGAGAGATATTAGGATGTCCAAACAGCTCCCACTCCAGATGGTTGATAAAGTCTGAATGCAGTCCCTCTCACCCTGTAGTGCCATTTTCTGAAACTAGCCCTAACTTAACAGCTGTACATGATCAAAGCAACAGAAGGGAATACTTGACATATTTATAAACAGAAAGAAAATATTTCTGAGTGCCCAGGGGCACAAATAAACATCTGAAAATCAGTGTAACATCAGGTACCAGGACAAGAGCTAATGCCTAGCATTATATTTGGCATTCTTCCTCTTATGGACACAGTATATTTGCGATAACTCTACAGTAGCTTTTAATCAATGATTTGCTCCAAAGGTAATGAGTTTACTTAGATTTCAGCAGAGGTGAGATGCCAATTTTCATTGTGTGTTCACTCTCTGGACTGATTTACTGGTCATGGTATAATCACTCAGAGGCCACCAAGTCCACTTTTTCTCTCATCTCCCTCTGCAGTGTTCAGACCAATTAAGCCGTTAGTTGCCAAATAAGGGGTTCTAAAGAAAGTCCTTTTTACAAATGAGTTTTCTCAGATGTCTGTGTGGAAGTGGCCAGGGAAATTCTGCCCAAATGCAGAAAATAATTTCAATGTTTCAAAAATGATAAAGGTTATTGGCTGAGACTTGGGTTGATTTCTTGGGCAGATCAGAAGAAATACGCCTAAGAGGAAACTGGACATAAGGGATTTGGAGCAGGTTGAGAGGAGCAAATTAGGCCCAGAGAAATGTGACCAAGAGAGGACGGTTGTGGGAAGGGCAGGGAGAGGAAAGAGCAGGAACGCTGGACCGGTTGCTAAAATCTCAGCATCAGCATTCCAGTTCCTGGCTACCTTTTCTATCTTTCCAGCTCATTCTCTCTAGAACTCTAACAATTTTTTTTAAATGATAATAGCTCCTTCAATCCATTGATTCTGTGGTGTGCTGGTAGATGTTTAACAACCAGCTTTTCGATGAAAATAAAAGTGGCTGGCTTCATAGTATTTGCTGATTTCTGTTATGTAAATACTTCCTCTCTGGCCAATTTCAACTACCAACCTGAAGTCACTGAAGATAGAGTTGGGAAGAGATGAGGCTCTCTTGAGCAGGTGTGAGTCAGTTCCAGCACGTTAGTGCAAATGACCCTGTTACCTTTACAGCGTTTGTCACCTCCCTGGGCCCCCTTGACCTCATTGCCTCCCTTACCCAGGTTAAGTTTGGAGGGCCATCAACATAATCATTCCTTTGCATGCTTCCACTTCCATAACACTTTGCATATTCCTCTTTACTGAACACAGCTCATTGCATTTTAGTTGTTTATGTGTCTTTCCCATTCGACAATACAATTTGAGGAATGTATCTTTTAATCTTTGAGGTCTCATTGTTTACCACATTGCCAAACATATAATAATTGCTGAATATATTTTTACTGAATAAATAAATGACCAAATTAGAAAGGTAGCTTAGGAGGAAAACGCAATGCTCAAAAATAAAAAACCGGGCAATAAAATACTAAAATCTTTTAATTAGGAGAGCAAGAGGATATGTGGAGGGGCGATGGGGAGGATGGGAAGAGAGAGAGCCCAACTGTACAAGAGATGGAAGGATGCTCACAAAACTAATTGAAAATATGTTGATAAGGGCTTGTAGGAGCACTAAGAATCTGAAAAAAGGGGAAGGGATATTTATACTGTTTGAGGTGGAAAATGTAATATTAAAAATGGTGAAAAATGAGAGTGGAACTTTCAATTTTTAATTTGCCCTCATATTACCTCTAATTCATCATTTTAAAAGGACTTTGTTGACAGTGTCATCATGATGACTAAGTTTACAGATGATGTGAAGGAAGAATGGATGGGATATTGGAGGATAGAATTCAAAATGGATTTCAACAATTTTAAGAATGAACTGATCCAAATAACAAGAAATTTAACATGACATTAGTAAGATTTTTGGCTTAGATCTAAACAGCTAACTACTCAAGAATAGCATAGCTTAAACAGTAGCATATGTTTAAAAAAAACCCACAAAAGATTAGTTAACCCTTTAATATGAGCCAACAATACGATCTGGCTGCCTAAGGGGCATTGCAATCTGGAGTTACATTTGTAGGTGCTCGCCATTTCTGCTTGGCTATTTCTAGTTTATTGTACTCCATTCTGGTTGTTACACTCTAAGAGGAACAGTGCCTCTTCATCCTTCTCCTCACTGTAAGTCCCCTCTCCTTCTCAGAGGTAACCACTATGACTAGTCCGGGAAAATCTTTTTCATACTTTTGGTTACTATTGCAAATAGGGTCTTTAAAATATTTTCTAACTGGATATTGTTGTTGTATGGGAAAGCTGCTGATCATACAAGTCTATCTTAAATCTAACCATTTTATTGAACTCATTATTTCCAATATTTTTTCAGTTGATTGCATTGGATTTTCTAAGTACAGAGTCATATCATTTGCAAATAATGACAATTTTGGTCCATCCTTTCAGTGTTTATAAATATTATTTTAAAAAATGTTATTACATTGGTTAGAATCTTCAAAATAACGTTGAATGGTGATAGCAGGCACATTTTTCCCCTCTGACTTTAATATTAATTCTAACATTTCCTCATTAAGTATAAAGTGTGCAGTATTAATATGTGTAATTTAACCATTTCCCTCAATATTTAAGTTGTTTACAATTTTTTTTTTTTTGCTGAGGAAATTTCACCCTGAGCTAAAATCTGTTGCCAATCTTCTTCTTTTTGCTTGAGGAAGATTTGTCCTGAGCTAACATCCATGCCAATCTTCCTCTATTTTGTATGTGGGTTGCCACCACAGCATGGCCACCGACGAGTGGTGCAGGTCCGCACCCAGGAACCAAACCCTGGACCGCTGAAGCAGAGCACGTGAACTTAATCACTATGCCACTGGGCCAGCCCTCCAATTTTTTAATATCACAGATAATAAAGAATAAATGTTTGTGCTCATATCTTTATACAAGAATTTTTATAAAACAGATTCAAAATTTTTAGGTGTGAGAGTATGCAAATTTCAGAATTTGATAGACATTGGCAATCGTTTGCTATTGCCATCACATTGCTCTGGAGGTTCTAACCAATGTAATAGGATTAAAAAAGTTTAAAAAAATATACTTATATCAGTCATCTATTGCTGTGTAACCAACCACCCCCAAATGTAGTAGGCTAAAACAACAATTCACCCATTCTCACAATTGTGTCAGTTGGGTGGGCAGTCCTTCTCTGGGTCTTGGGGAGAAAAATGTGATTGTAATGAGGTAGCTCAATGTCGAAAGCTATAGGTAGGATAGGGCGGGGCAGGATGTCTCTGTGCTTGTAGGATGCTTCTTCACAGGGTGACAGCATCCTCTTCCCTGTACTTGGGAGGAGATGTGGGCTGCCTGAGGGATGAAATCCTCTGTATAGTTTTTTGGGGGCCTTTAGTAACACACTTTCATTTTCCATAAATCACCATTCCAGGATGTGCCACACAAAATTCATCACTGATGCAATCTGTGAACCAAATTATGACCCCAAAGAGACCAGAGATAAAAACCTTAAGAAGTGGCTGATAGCGTTTTACTTTACAAAATGCAAACTGAGCATGATCAGAATGATTTGACATGTTCTGCTTTGTTACTGGCACAATTGGGAACTGCTACAACCGTTAGCCAAGACTCATCACTCCTTCCTCCCAAGTTTTGCAGCTGTTGGTCATCATGTCTTGGTTGGGTCCTGTGATGATAAAAGTTTAACATTTTTGTCCAGAGGGATTCTGTAAGTTTGGGTTCAAGAAAGCTGCCTCTTTAAATTCTACTCAAAGTGAGAAAGTCAGCAAAGAAAGAAGTCAGTGCAACAGTGAGGAATGCCCAAACCCTATTGCTGCAATTCCAAATCCTCTGTTTTCATTAACTTACTCGAAATATATTCATCAGTTGTCTGCTTTGTGCCAGGCAACGGTGTTAAATACAGGGAATATGATGTCAGAAAAACCAAACTGAATTCCTGGAACTTGCAGGTTAGTGAAGGAGACAGACAGTTAACTACTCAAATAAATTTTACTCAAGTAAAATTAAGACGAGGATGCCAAGGAAGTCTTCTTTAAGGAAACAACCCTCTGTTGAGTTCTAAAGGAAGCTTAAGAGTTACCTAGGCAAAGAGAAGAGGAAAGAGGGTTTCAGGCCTTTGTGCAAAGTACCTGTGGTTGGGGGATGGCAATACCAATGTGAGACTCATTCATGGCTGAAGTGGAGAAATCAAGATGGGGTGGCCTTTGTCTGCAATGAGGCTGGGGAGGCACTGGGGCCTGAGTATGTGAGGCCTTATAGGTTACTTTAAGTAGTATTGCCTCTATCCTAAAAATAACAGAAAGCTATTCCTAGGCAAGGTGAGGTGCTTTTTTTCTTGCTGGGGAAGATGTGCCCTGAGCTAACATCTGTTGACAAACTTCCTCTTTTCTTTTGTTTTTTACTCGAGTTGCCACTGACAGATGAGTGGTGTGGTTCTGTGCCTGGGAACCGAACCCAGGCCACTGATGCCGAGCACACCAAACTTTAACCACTAGGCCATCGGGACTAGCCCAAAGTTAGCTGCTTTTGACCTTGCATTGTAATTGTCTTTCAATTATTTTTCTGCCCTCTCTAGAGTGTACGCTCCACCGGGGCAGGCTCTATGCCTTGTTTCATATTGTAACTCAGGTTCCTGGTACGCTGCTGGGCACAAAGTAATTGTTCAACAGTTTTGCTGAATGAATGAATTATTAGCCAGACCTTCTTAGTAGGTGACCTGAAACAGGGTTCTGCAGTCATAGAAGATGAGTAAGGCTGATGAATGTGACTTTCAAAGTAGCTCAGGGATTGGCCACCTGGTGGTGAACTGGAAGGCATGATAAGAAGGCCGGAGGTCAGCTAATGAGTTGGGCAGGACAAGGAGATCCAAGTAAGGTTTTGGGCAGCTCTGACCCTTGGATGGATGAGAGGATTATCCTGGGAACTCCCTCTAGGCTCTAGAAAGTTGTAGAAAAAGAGTTTTACCCTCTACTTAGACAAGAGATTCTCTGACAGTTTGTTTACTGGGGTTGGATATGAACCTAAGGCTTAACAAGTCAGGTGGATAGTTAGATCCCCACTCCAGGGAAGGACAGGCAGTCTTCCCCAGGTTTTCCACCAGTTATCAAACCGTTTATCTTTCATTTTGACATGGCTGAGGGATACCCTTTCAAACCATTGTTCAGCTCATATTTGTCTTCTGCATAGGTGCTCATGTGCTCTGTGTATTACAGGGATTATTATCAGTGGTAGTGGTAAGTGGTAGTATGTCTGCAAAACACTAAAATGTACTTATGTAAATATAGGCTAAATTTCATAATAAACAGAGACATCCTAACTGTGAGTCCCCCTTGACAAGTTGGACAGTGAATCTCATCAGGCCTCTTCAGTTCAGAAGTTGCAGGTAAAGAATTTTCCAAGGTGGGGTTGTCATTCTTCCAGTTGCCGAGGTTAGTTGTGCCCAGAAAGATAACAGTGGGCCTGAGGCACTTATGGCAATAACTGGACTTATCCAGAAGGTTAGAAGTGGTGAGGTATAAGGTGGGATGTGTGCAAGCTTCCTAAGACTGTGAATGGCACTTATGGCAATAACTGGACTTATCCAGAAGGTTAGAAGTGGTGAGGTATAAGGTGGGATGTGTGCAAGCTTCCTAAGACTGTGAATGGCCTACAGAAAAGCTTTCTCAGACTGCCCCCACCCAGTGGAGTTCTTGGTGATGGCCCACCTGAGCAAGTGGAAGTCACCCAGTCCCCACAAGCTGACTGGTCAGGCCTCTGCCTGCGCCTCCTGGTGGTTCTTTCTGCTCTTTCTCCTCTGGCTTTGCCTGTAGGGTGACTTTCCTTTTGATTGTAAGAAGCCTGTTAGTACTAAGGCTTTCCAGTTCACACAGCAGGAAAGAGAGGAAAGCAATTACTACCCAATGAATAAAAATTCTTGTTGGGCTAATTGGGCCGGTTCAGTTTAAAGGCCCACCTATGACTTTTTAACTCTTTCCAAGAGAATACCATAGGGTTTTTGGAATGAATCCGGATTCCTGAATCAATAATTAGCAAAAGGGATAGTATTATCATGATTAGATCTGTCCAGATCCATCCTTGGAGCTAAAGATACTCCCCCTGAGTTTCGTGGTTGGCCCGGGGAGAGGTGTATACTTGAACAAAACGTGGTTCTGGAAGGGAAGAGGAAGAGGGGAATGAATGCTGAAAGAACAGCTGTCTAAACATCTGCCATTTGTGACTGTCCCAAATTGTTTGAATACACTACCCATTTGGGTGGTTCTCCACCTTGTGAAATTTCTGCTTAGCAAGGTAGGATTGAAAAACTACATTTGCTAGCACCTCGTGCTACTAGGGTCCACGTATGTAACTTCCACTAAGTTCATGCACCTGTGTGAGATTTGAAAAAAGGGATTGAGGGCATGTAGTGGCTTTTGGCAAGGAACACTGGTTGGTTCCAAACCTCAGGAGTTCCCCGGGTGAAATTGGAAACTGGCCCCTGTACACAGAGGGCAAGGAGAGACTGAAGAAAGAGGCAGCCCACTCCAGATTGGCAGGTGGCAGATTTACTACACAAGGGAATTTACACACGAGGCTTGTCTTGGGTGGCTGCAAGACTAGATCTCCGCACCTGCCGACCAGAATCTTAAAAGTTTATAGTCTTTAACTGGGTTCAGTCATGTATATCATCCAGATGGTCTCAATAACACGTTGCTCTTGAGGCCGCATCCTTGAAATGGCTCCTAGTGTGGGAATGGTGGGTGGAACATGCATTCCAAGGACAGGGGAGGAAATAAGGAGACTCTGATTGCCTGGGACCAGCTCGTGGGTCAAGTGGTGGTCATGTCCTCTTGGTGACCTCCTCCAACAGACAGTCATGGAGCTTTTGGTGTTTTGTAGAAGGTCTAGTGCAGGTGTCTGAGCCTGGGCTTCCTGGGTGACTCAAGGCACGTAATGGGAGCCGTGGGATTTCTGCTGCAGGAGTCTCTCTCATATGTGGGTGAGACTGAGGGCATTACTTCTGGCTGTGCGGCCTCCGAGTTTAATTCCCTCAACCTCTCAGAAATTCTGCCAGTGCACTAATCACTGTAATAAATCTCTTGACGTGTAAGCAAGCTAGAATCTATGGTCTGTACCTGACCCATAGAACAACAAAGAGTGTGCACAACACCCAAAAGGGAGTTGTTTCTGTCTCAGCAGTCCTTGTACATTTAGACAAACAACCCCAAAGAAGAGTTTGTCTCTCCTCTTTCCATGATTAGTGGTTAATCAAGACTGCACTCTCTGTGACAGGAAGAAGTTTCAGAGCTCAGATTGAGGTTTCCAGTGCAAAGGAACTTCTGGACCAAAATGAGACTTTAAGTGGTGAAAGACTTCAGAAATATCTTTGTCCAAAAATAGTAAAAATAGAAACAAAATCCTTAAAAAATAGCATTCACTTGGTGCCTGATCCACTGGCCACAAGTTGGGACATAATTTACTTAGATTTCTTTAATATACCCAAACGTTGATTAAATTTCTAGCAAAGAGAAAAACAAACTCAAAAGTCATGCATACGTTTCTCCTAAGTGTATTTGACATATTAAACAGGAAATGAAATTAAACATATGTACAAATTAAATGTTTAATGAAATGTTAGAGTTTCTAGTTTAAGACTGCAGAGTAAAGCCTGACCTCAAAATCTTCCTGCCAGCAAACCCAGAAATTGAAAGAACATGTAGGTACATCAATCCACCAACCAAACAAACACACCGAAAGTGAAGCCAGCAAATCACTCTAATAGCTAAGGATTCTAGATTTAGCAAACAAAAATAGAGGACACCCAGTTCAATTTGAATTTCAGAAAAATGGTAAACAATTTTTTAGTATATTTATGTCCCAACTATTGCAGGGTGTCCTGTATTTTGTCTGGCAACCCGACCAACAGCAGTAAAAAGGAGGAACAGCCTGGGGGCTGTGAAGGAATATGACCAAAATTTCCGAGAATTAGCAAATTTCCATGCAGCTCCCAACTCCTCTTTTCTTAGAACAATTATAGATAAAAAGATGAACAAAATTCTAGAGAAGCTCATGAATAATTCCCCAGCTTGAAAAAAGACAGAAGGGAAAGTGTAGGTAGCCCTGGAGATGAAACAGAAAATTTTGCACAGGTGGAATCCCTTTCTGACTATCTCTATGATCCATCAGAGAAAATAGCCAGTGGACTTCACCATGTTGGAGCCCCTGCTGGCCAGAGGAGAGAAGAGCGCCTGGATCATAAACAATGAGCAATATGGCCCTCCATCAATGTGTAACAACTTAGCTGAAAAATGAAATGGTGCAAGACCTGGGATTACCCAGTGTCTTGGTGTGAGGGGTGGGGAGTGAAGGTGAGGGTGAGTGGGTAACAGATGGGGACATAGACGAATCAAGAGCAGCCATGTATTTCTTAGTAATAGTTGAAGTTGGATGATGGGTACATGGGGTTCATTATGCTGGTCTCTCTATTTTTGATGTGTTTGAAATTTTCCATTATAAAACTTAAAAATTTAGCCAAATAGAGGACTAAAGATAAAATACATATAATTAGGGTTCTGAGGAAGTGGGAGGTGGAGAAAAGTAGGAGAGTCTGGGGCAGAGTTTTTCTTCCTGCCTTGGGAACACTTACATTTTATGTTCTTTATGCAGTTTGTGCTTTGGGGAGTGAAAGAAGCAGCTCCTGGAGTGGGAGGGATGAAGCTGGCAGGGCTAACTCTCTCTGGTTCAGGCATCACATTGGATTGGAGTAACCATCTGAAGTCCAAGTACACCTTAAGATGCAGTAATATAGGTTGGCTGAATCGCAGACAAACATGTTAAGGCCACAGAGGAGAGGGCAAAGGTCAGGATGGCAATAAAGCTGCCCACAGCCATGGTTCATTCCCTTTGCCCAAGCCCTCGGCCTTTGGAAGTCCAGCTCTTGAATATTTCTAGGGCAAACATACAGGTGGCAGAAAAAGTGGAAGAGAATCAAAAGGAATTACCCACACTACATCCAAGCTGCCTTTCCCATTCAAAAGCAAGAAGATAAAATATGCATCTACTGCAGCAATGCTCCCCACTCCCACCCCACCAAATCAGCATTGAAATATGCTAAACTCACATAAAAAATCTATCCAGAGGAAGTGAAAACCTAAGAGGAAATGTTTCTAGGTGTGTTTTACTTGATAGATGAATTTATGAAATACAAACACGTAATTAAACAAGAGTTTAAAAATGAGATAATAAAACAGTAGTTGTGAGAAAAAAGGACTTGCTGAGCTAAGGAAACAGAAAAGGTGCTAAAAATTCAATACCATTGCAGAATTAATAAATAAAATGAAATAGAGAGAGCAAGAAATAGAACAGACATGTCTAAAAACTGAATGAGTGACCTGGAGGAAAGATTTGAGACAATCATAGTGAATGCAGAGGAAAAAAGACGAAGAGATAAAGACATTGAGTGAAAAAAAAAAAATAGTGGCCAAGCCAATAGTGAATTAAAAACCCCAACAAATCCAACAGACAATATTTTCATAGGTAACACAGAAGATAACTTTCCTGAAAAAAGGAATAATTGAATCTGGAAATGTAAACCTATTCCGTGAAAAATGTATTGAAAAGAATCAATACAGAGACATATCCTTATTATGGTATTGAATTTCAAAGATAAAGAGAGCATTATTCAGGCATCCAGGACAGATAAAGCAATTAACTTACCAAGGTGAAAATCGGTTGATCTGAGTTGTCCACAGAATTGTTAAATGTCAGTCAGAAAAGGAACTATGTCCACAAAGTTCTGAGGGAAAGAAGGGATGACCAAGAATATCACATCCAACAAATTCCAAAAGATTGTTGTACAAGCGTAGATATAAACATAGAAATTCTCAAATATGAAAAAATCCAGGGTTTATAGAATTCATGAGCTCTTGGAAAAACCCAAAACTCAATGACAGAATCCTAGCAACCATGAGATTCAGGAAAATATTGTGTTAAAAGGATGGTTCATATGTGTTGAAGTCATTTAAATTTAGAGGGAAGACTAAACAACTGTGAGAGACATAGTTACCAAAGGTGAATATTAAAAACATTAGTAAACAAAAATAAAAATTATAAAAGGACAACACACACCCATTGGGAGGAAGATGGAGGAAGTGTAAGCAAGCTAATTTCTTAGTCTTAGCTGAACTCAGTAGATACTGCCTCCAAAAAATGTTTAGCATTTTACTTCAAGTTATCGTCGTATTCATCAAAAGAAAGAAAATGACAGATAAGTCAGGAGATGGAAATGGGGAGAGAAGGTAGGAAGAAGAATAATTTATAATGGGGAGTTGAAAGATACTCTATCATGTTGTAAAACAAGAAATAGGGGCCTAAGTATAAAAACTGAAAAAATAACCCCCCAAAGAGCAAAAAACAGACTGTAAACAGGCTATCAACTTAAGAAGGAAACCAGACAGGCAAACCTTTTGTGATGTTAATTTTGCTCAGCAGGAGTAGGTGATGACAGCCTGGTCCCTTCTGTCAAGTTCCCATCCATGTTCACCTAATGGTTCCATCCATTGACGATCATCACCTCTAACCGTTCAGTAGAAGTCGCAAAATGAAGATTTTCTAACTCTATCATTCCTTCCACTTTTATTAGATGGTATTCTTCTGTAAAGAAGAATGTCTTTCATCAAGTAGAGCTACTTTTACACTGAAGTATAGTTCATTCATGAAAGGCAGGATATATATTTAATTCTTTCCTTTAGTTGCCAATTTTCGGAGTAAAGAGTTGGTGGCTTCGTTACTTTAATGTGGTCTGATAGGAAATGTTTGGTTCCTTCCCTCCCTTCCTCTCTCCTTCCTTCCCTTCTCCCTTCTCTCCCTCCCGCCCTCCCCTTTCTTTCACCTCCTTCCTTCTTTCTGGTAGCAGACTTTCTCTTTTTTCTTTAAATGCATAGAACTCATGGATTTTAAATAAATTTAATTGGACTGAATCCTTGTTATGGTTCTGATTTGAACAAAGCAATGGTACTAAATTTTTTTAGACCATCAAGGAAATCTGATTGTGGACTGGATAATAACTAAGAATTATTAATAATTTTGTTAGCTGTTGTAATGATATTGTATTCATGAAAAAATGTCCAATTTTTAAAAGAGATGCGTATTGAAGTTTGAAGGCATATATGATACTTGGGATTTGCCTTAATTACTTCAGCAAAGAAAAAGGGGAGATAGAGAAGCCAATGTGGCAAAATTTTGACAATTTTTAAATATGGGGAAAGGGATATGGAGGTTTATTCTACGATTCTCTCTTCTGTGTATCCTTGGAAAGCTTCATAATACGATACTTTTAGAAGCTTAGATTAAAAAAGGAATGAGCTCAATCTATGTCATTAATAAGGAAAGATCACCATGATATATTAAGGGGGATAAAAGAAAGTGGTGTAAATTAAAAAAGAAAAAGGAATAAATATGGAACTAGTTATTTCTTTGTGTTTGGGTGTGGCCGACAAGAAATAAGCTGCTTAAAGCATATCACTCAGTCTGAATTGTGGCAGGTGCCTGCAGCCCAGGCATCCAGCAGATGGCGGTCTGTGCCCATTTTATGTGGTGAGGGAATAGGCTGAGGCATTCCGCTTCCCAAGTGTTGAGCAAATCCTGAGCCTTCCACGGTGTCAGAGTCAACACTTCATGTTCTTATAATTAGCATCTCCCTTTAGAAATGACCCCACTGTCCTTTTGGATTTGGATTTTGTCTTCCTCCATCGTGGCTCAGGTTTGGGGATCTACTACTGTAACAGGCTTCACATGAAAGTGAGCACAAGTGTGACACAGAGGGAAGAACACTGGGCCGAGAGTTGGGACTTCTGTACTCGGGTGACCTTGGCAAGTTGTTTCATGTCTTAGAGTCTCGGGTTCCTTATCTTTAGACTAAGGTTGTTGGACCAGATGATCATTAAGATCCATTCCTTCTCTCACATTCTGTGATTCTGTGGTTCTGCTTCCAATTTTCAGCCTTCCCTGGGTACTACAGAAGTGTCTTTTTAAGAAAGCCAAGTTAGAGAGAGGATAGCGCACCAGGTGACTTGGTAACAGGGAACAGTTGAGAGAGAGCAAGGAGAAGCAGTAATGAAAGAGAGAAGGTAGCTCAAGCCTCAGAGACGAGTCTGAACTCTGAGCAAATGCAGAGCTGGCTATGGCTTTATTTAGTGAGCGGCGGAGGAGAGATTCAGCACCATTTCTGTCTCTAAGGCCCGTGGCCTCTCCCTACAGCACAAAGCCCCCTGCCTCCAGGGGACACACGCTTTGTAAAGTGAACTAGGGCAGTGTGCACAGTGGGGCAACGCAGCTATTGCTTCTAGCTGCTGACAGCTGTACTCCCGTCTGTACTCCCCAGTCCAGTTTCAACTTTCTCCTCTGGTTCTGCCTTCTACTATCAACCCTTCCCCCAACATCTCTGCCCCTCTCTTTCACAGAATAGTTAGACTTAATTCTCAACTCCTTCTGTTGAATTTTGCTCCTCTTTTTGACTTACTCTTTCTTCTTCTTCTTTACCGTTGTTGGTATGGAACGGCATACTGATTAAACAGGTGTGTACCAGACAAAGGATGAGAGGTTTAGAATGAAGTGAAGGGATTCTTGTGGGACATCAGCATTGTCGTGATGACCGTGTGCCCACAGGTATGGTAGCAGGTGTGCATCCAGGAGCATTAGGTGGGATCTCAAAAAATTAGAAAACTTGTCTAAACGTTTCACTGACCAGGTTAGATCCCAGTTTCTCAACTTCCATAATGTTTGTTGTCTGCAAAAACCCTTGGTAATTATTTTTTTAATATTGTTATTACCTTTTCACGTTCTTGTCTCATGCTGTCAGCTACTCTGTGTGCGCCTTGGGGAGGGAACTCGGTCTTGTTTATAAATCCCTCGCCGTTTAGCACGGCCTTTGCCCACTGCCGTGCGTTTCACATTGAGGCATAAAAATGAGCATACTCGCCTCTAAATTTATTTCAGTGTGCTTTTCCACCTGTGAGTCACTTCAAATTCCTGATTTCTCTAGGACTGACTTCAGTTGGTATTCAAGTCCCTCTTTTTCTCTCTAATTTTCACTATTTACCTTTTAACCATTCTGCAGCATTCCCCAATTTCTTCATATGATGAGATTGGAAAAAAGGAGATGGAACCCATTCATTTCTCTTTTGCTGCTTGTAACTGGCAGAGCTTATAGAGTTGAGTAGAGGGGAAGATTGGAGAAAGGGGGGCGGCTGGTGAAATGAAGTTTCTGAATAATTTGGGGTTTGTTATTCATGTTCTTTTACGTGATGGCTGAATAAGTTAAGGTTTTAAAACACGAAGTTAGCATTTTATGATTCTATTATTTCTCATTATACATCAGGGCATATCTACATGTAAATGTGAAAGGTGTCATCCTTCTATTGTTATTCTTCACTGAAAGAAGAGGCCAACCTCTGAGCCGTGTCCCAGGATGAGAACTTGTCTCACGGAGCACCCAGCATCTTAGGGGTGTGCTGGGTGAGCTGTTTAGAAGGGGTCAGAAGGCTAGTGGGAAAGGAGGCAGTTGGCTAGAAGTAGTCTGTGTGGTATTTGATTGTGATTTCTGTGTTTTGAATCTGTGCAGCAAGTTATCTTGAAAAGATTCCCACTACAAAGCAGTCAGAGACCAGGAAGGACACCTCAGGGGTTTTACTGCTTGTCATTGGCCATTCCAGCTGGAACACAGAACGTTGGGGCAATTACTCTCCATCCTGTTTTCTCTCCCACTCAACAAATACTTGCATAATTAGGAAACCCAAGAATTAGCACCTTGGGAAAAGGATGTCTCACACCCATTCTCAAGTCAGTTCTTTAAATTCAAACATGCTGTCTACTCAAGCCTGTGTCTGGAGCTGACTTTACCGGTGGTTTTGGAGTCTCAGAGGGCAGCTACGTCACAGAACTGTGTCCGAGCACACAGCCAGGAAGGAGTTAACTTTGAAACTGAACACTAAAGACCCTGTCCTTTGCTTACTCACCTCCTCAGTACCTTTCTCTGCAGACCCCCTACCTGCCACCACACTGTTCTTCCTCAACTTTCTCCTCTTTTCTTCAGAACCCCTCCTTCCATTTCTAGGTTGTGACCTGGAACTCCAAAATGCTTCTTTCATCATGCTGGGCAATCTGATTCTCCTTATTGCCAACGTTTCAGAAGCTCATTTTTCTGTAAGCAAATGCTGCAAAGTGGTGCTTTTATGGATAAAACACCCCCCCGCCGAGAAAAATGTAAGGAGGTAGAAGTAGTGGCAGTTAGTTGAGTGTCCGTGTGTGTGTGTGTGTGTGGTTTCCACTCTGCACACTTCTTTGTGTAAGGCCTTGTGATAGATATTTTAGCATAGCATTTTCTAAACTTTGTTGAAAGATACTTAGAAACTGCAGTAAGGAACATATTATACTTTACAAGTAGTGAAATACATATATGAATAAGTGTGTGAATATATTTACATATATATGCACACATACACATATACGTATATTTTATATGAAACAATACCTTTGTTGAAAGGGCTATGTTTAATATTTCATGTTCTATTTTATTTATTAAAAAGAGTGCAGTCCTGACCCTCTAACTTGATTTGGTGACCCCTAATGAGTCATTACCTGAAGTGTGAAAACATTGCTTTGAGACACACTAAGATCTGTCTCAGGGATTTCTGCTTTCGAGAATCCCCACAGCACCTCCATCATACATTGCCAGCTCTGTGCTATAATTTGATTTGAATAAAATTTCATATCCTGCTCTTAGGAACTAATCCTAAAAAGCTGGCACAGCCCTAACCTTAAGTTGCTCTACCTGTACTATCCTCATAAAGTACCTAAATCAGCATTTGAAAACTTCAGTGGGAGCATTTATTCTGGAATGTCTCAGAGTAATGTTTTAAAAAATACATGCTTTAGTGTAACATGACAGAAAATTTGGAAAGTAGAGGCAACAGAAACACAATCTGTAACTAACTCCCGTCATGTACTTTGTTAACATTTCATGGTATTTCACTGTAGTCTTTCTTGCTATGCATATCCAAATTAATTTCTTATTGTGAGCCTTTTCACAAAATAAAATGGAAAACCTGTTATTTTTCCTCATGTCTCAAGCAAGAATAAGAACCCACACATAAGGACTCCCAGGTATGCAGAGGAGCATGCTTGCACGTGCGCACACACGCACACATGCACACTCACAGAATGGAGGAGAAACAATTTCACTGCTTAACTTTAATATTAAATCTCACTTTTCTCACATTTCTTGTGTTTTCACACCTAGTGTCTGGCTAATCTATTTTCTAGGCACTTCTCAGCAGAAAAAATTTGAAAGTGATAACTGGATGGGAATGTGTGAAAAAGCTCTCAGCACAGATTTGAATACATTTGGGAGGGGTAAGAGTATCCTAGATTGTCAGAAAATTCAGAGATGTGTTTTAAATAATGACTTTCACATACCAGCCTTTGAGAGCATCTTCCGTAACTATTTCAACAGCTCAACTGTAAAGTGGGGGAAGATATTAATGCTATTTCTGAGGACAGCATAAGTCAGAATGAGGTGATATTTCTAGGCCTTACCTAAAAATTAAGGTCTGCACTGGAGTTGCTCAAGGATTATGTATGTTACAGTCACGTGTCTAGCATTTCTTTATCTAATGAATAGAACCACATACTAATGACCTACACTCCTGTTTTATAGAACATCTTTCACTTTTCACTTAGTTGATATGTAAGTTTTTGTAATTTGGGGCATTTGTTTTGTTGATCTTTTATATTAGATGTGGGAGAGAGATTTTATTTCTGGGAAGTGATGCTCACTTCTTGGAGCTCTTGAGGGAAAAATAAAAGGGAACCTGATTTTAAGACACATACCTGTGAGTTAAGATTGAAGATTATAATCACAAGATGATATAAAAGGAATCATATTTTTGCAATGATTAAGTTAAATTTCCTGCTTAAATTATCTTCTTCTTCTTCTTCTTTTTTTTTTTGCTGAGGAAGATTTGCCCTGAGCTAACATCCGTGCCAATCTTCCTCTCTCTCTCTATTTTTTTTGGTATGTGGGCTGCCAGCACAGCATGGCCACTAACAGAGTGGTGTAGGTCCACACCTGGGAACTGAACTCAGGCTGAACTTAATGACTATGAGTAGGCCACTGGGGCTTGCCCCTTAAATTATCTTCCTGCTTCCTTCCATTTTTAGTCTAAGCTGTAAAGCTTGCTCTTCTGTGGCAGGAAGGGATGATACAATACCCAAGAAAGCTAGATGGTGGTTGACTGAGAGAGATAGAGATAGAGAGAGAGAAAGAGAGGGAAAAGGAAGAGAAAGAAGATATATTTAATCTTTATTTTTATCTCCCTCTTTAACATTTCAGGAGCCAGTCTTGGTGAACTTGAACATAGAGTTTTAGAACAGTGGTATAAGAGTGAACAGGAAGAGAAAGTGGGAAAGTCTGCCCCTCTTGGACCCAAGGGTGGTGAGAAAAAGACACAGAAAGAGGACAAGGGAAGGAAGACATCTCTCTGCTCCAGGCTTTCAGCCAGAGCACAGATAGTGTTTTTACAAATCTGAGGGAACACCAAAGTTAGAGATGATATGCTCACCTTCTCGTTTGAGACACCATGAAGGGCGCCCTCTACCAATCTGTGGCAACCCAAAAGGACAGTGTGGCCAGACGGCATGTCTAGTTTGACCCCTGGGCCTCCCTCACTTTCCGTGTGGCATTGAACGTCCTTCAATTCACATGTGGCCCTGTGCGTTGAGAGTCAGAATTCTTGCTTGGGCAATCCCACACCCTTGCAGGGTCAAGGTGACCTCATAGTGGAAGCTGAGGGTGGAACACTCAAACCTGAGGGACCATGTGGAGGATGTACCAGATACTTAGAATGGGCTATAGTCATTGAAAGCCAAGAAGAAGGAAGCTGAGTTTTTAAAATGTAGGGTATTAATAGAAAATTTGAGATATAGTAAGGCCAACAGATCAGGAGATAGAAATAGAAAAGGTGGTTTGTTACAGTTCCCAAGAGGAGGGGGCGTGCCATGACATTGGGGGCCACACGGGGAATCAATGAGGCTGGTCAGGAGGCAGAAAGGGAGAGAGGAACTACGGGTGAGAAGCTGTATTGTGGTTTCTGTGGGAAGGAATGAGGGAGGCAGGGTAAAGAGGCTTAGGATTTGATAGTTTGAATAATTTCAGTGGGCTCTGGAGCATAGTGACTGTCCCTAGTTATCTAGTACCTGGCCTTGGGGTGATTAGGGCAGGTGTATATTGGCCCAGAGGGTGAGAGCCCAATAAAGGAGGTGGTTGGGGGTGTAGACTCTGGCTTGGCTTGTTCATATTTGAACACCCTGCATACCACCCCCAGGGGAGGGACTCCTCCCTAGGAGGGGAGGGTGACAAGAGAGGCAGAAGGCCAAGGCAAGGTGACTCAGGCATATTATTGGGTTGTCCAGAACAAGGTGTTTGGTGTATGCGTATAGGGCAGATGTTAAAGCATCAAGTTTACAGAATCTAGAAATGTGGTTAATAGGCTGAGTCAGCAGTAATATTCCCCCATGCTCTGGCCAAGTCAAGGAAGAAAGTCCACAAATTTACATCTGCAAATACCAGCACCGGACACCGGCAGAATGCCCATGGATAGACCAGGTCAGCTATATCCAATACATATGTCAGACCAGCCATTCCACAGTGGGGCCTGCCAGGGTTTGGAGGTCACCACAAGGATGTGAATGCCCCTTCACTCTGCCTGCATGAGGTCATTCATTCACCCATTCATTCAACAACTACTGGGAACCCAGATATCAACTTGGAGCAGAGTGGTGCACGTAAATAAGAGAAAAGGCAGGATTAAGACAGACTGAGTGTTTTACCGGAAAGATGAATGACACCTAATAAACGTTTATTTGTTAGATTGGATGATATTTTAAAGGAGATTAGACTATTCCTCAGCACATGGGGGCTTATGAAGGAGATCATATCAGTTAGAAACGATATGCAGTATGTTTTTGCTGAATAGTGGAGGTTTCTGTGAGTGAATTTGCAGTCCCATTCCAATGATTACATCCCTTTCTCTCAACCCCTTGTGGTTCGAGTATTACGTTGGGAGAAAGTTGAAACTAGAAGAAACTGAAATATGGAACTAGAAAAAGAAGTCTTTCCTCTTCTCTTTACTCATAAGAGATCATTTTAGAGTTAGGTAGACAATATTCATATCTAGCTCCCATTGTGTTATGGGGCTCATAGTACCAATTAGATCTCCTAGGGTTCTGTGAGCTTGACCAATACTTGGCCTTATTTTAAGTAGCTACAGGACCCCCAAATGCCCTGTATACTGAAAAGAGACTTGGGGCACTCATTACATTATTAAGTAAGCAGCAGACTCCATTTCAGTCCTCAGAAATCATTAACCACTTTATTATTTAGGTTGGCAAAAGTTGAACTAATTTTGCACAGTCAGATACTGAGATTAAAACACTTTACCTCCTTTCTTAACTACTTTCAACAAATTTTAAGTGCCTATTATGGGCTAGTCATTGTGTTAGGCACTGAAGATACAAGGGAGAAGAAGACACAGACTTGCCCTCAAAGAGGGTATAGTATAATGAAGAATATAGAAAAGGCAATTATCAAAATGGCAACAGAGATAACTATTGGATCCTACAGGGCACATTTTTGGAAACTTGGGAATGACTTTCTGGAGGAAGGGCTATTTAAGCTTAGTCATAAAGGGCCAGTAGGAATTAGCCAGGTGAAGGGCGAAAAGAAGAATGGGAAAAGACCTAAGGAGAGAGCATTTAGTTCATCTGGAAAAGTAAAAGGAGTGCTACTAATTCTTGTACCACTTCACTAGTACTGGTGTAAACTGGTTTCAAAGGGCTATGGTATTGTCAAAAATGTTCCCCCTGTCTGTCCACCTAACTCACTCAACCATCTGTAATTTGGGGACTGACGGACCTAGGCTCAGACTTTAGCTTTGAGACATTAAAGAATTTATTCAATACCTCTGAGCCTCTGTTTCTTCAACTGTAAAATGAGGATAATACTTTCTTTGAAGAATTATTGTGAAGATTAATTAAGATAAGTATGTGGATATCATGCATATTTCCCTTCTTTCTTTTCTTCAAACAGTTGATGAAGTTCTTCAGTTTTTATGACATTTTTTTCTAATTAAGAGATATTGCTAGGTTTTATCCCACTTTTTAAGCTTATAGCAATGAATGGGAAGGTTTTTTTTTTTCCCCGTATGAATGCCAAATAAATTTCAAGAGCAGGGACCAAGGGAGGGATGAACTTCTTTCACAAGTGATTCTTAGCAGCTAAGACAAGAATGTGTTACCTCTGAGGGCTAAGTCATCAAAAGACAGAAGAGCTACTCTGGGAAAAGATCAGAAATGACATAATGGGCAGAACTCATATTTAGTACATTCTTGGCATTTCATGACCAAGCAAGACAGTGACAATTAGTTATAGCACTCTCCTTCCAAGCTGTGATGAGGCTTCAGAGTCCTTCTCAACACTGTGTTGTCCAGGGAGAAACTAATGGGGGAAAGACTCCCTCGGAGAAAGAAAGAGATTTCCTTTTCCACCCAGAGATGTCCTCTTCAGAGATTCCCTTCCCCATCATTGAGTTGGAATCAGCTTCCACTGAGCACCAGCCAAGAGGCCTTCTTCTGGGTTGGGTTGCTGTGTTCCAACCTTGATCAGATCAATAGTTGGAGCAGTTTAAGAAGAGCTTGTAGTATGTAATGGTAGTTTTTTGTTGTAGTTATTGTTTGTTTTTTTATATTCTGAAGCCTAATTTTTCTGCTGCCTACTAAATCAAAACCTGATTTACAAACAAAGGCTCAAACAAATGTAGGGAAATTATGAAAAGTTATGAAGTTGGTACCACATTTGAAATCATATTTTGTTAGAGGAAAATATCATAAACCAAGATTCCATTTTTCTTTCCTATTGAACCTTTCTTTCATATTGCTACCTTTCCTTGAAGGTAGCAGTCTTATAACTGCATTTTTTATTCTTCCATGAGTGATTAGAACAGATGGCAAAGTCTTCACAGCCTGACACAGATTTATAACCTGCAGTTTCAAATGGATGTGGGTCAAAATAATTCAGTGATTATTACTCTACTTTTCCTCACAGACAACTACCCAGAAATTCTATAGAAATAGAAACTCTTGCTAATTGTTTAGAGTCTTCATTTTTAAGTCTTTAAGGTCACCCTAAAGAAGCTTCTAGTTACTATTCCCAGGTTTATTCATCGGGAAACATTCACATGAACAAATCAGGAACTTGGGGAGCTCACAGGAAGTGCTGATAATTTTTTCTATTCTTGGTGGAATTCATCATAATTTGACATTTTTATATATTGGGAACAAGCGTAACACTCTCTATATTATAATATTCTAATGGTTTGTGGGTACTCTTCCACGCTCCCAGAAGTCATGATTTGCCTGATCCCCGGTCTGCCAGATGCTTTATACAGGTTTCCCCAGTTTGGTATGTGGCAGGGCACTTCATAATAGTTGCCCAGTGAAGCTCAAATGCTTTCCTTGATGAATAATTCAGCCTTGACCACGTATGTGTTCAGTGACATGGTCAGACTAGGCAACGTGCCACAGAAAAGATAGCTTCTAGCCTAAAAATTCATATTAAATAAGATTTGTACCTTGCCTGGCAAAGCTGAAAAGGTAAGTTTTATTTCTGAGAAATGTTGGAACATTTACAAAACCAACCTGATTATTACATTTTTCACACACAGTAGTTACAAAGATACTGATGTGCAATAGAGGAATATATCTGTGTGTATACAGTTAGTACTCATACCTCCTATTGCACATTAATTATTTTTAATTAGTTTTATATCATTGTTTCAGAGTAGAAGTACTGATATTATTTGATTTTTGCTGATTTTTTTCTTGAAAATTATCTTCCCTGTTATACTACATTTTTTTTCTTGTTTGCCTATAATTGTGGGAATATTGGCATATTTGGCATTTCCTTCCTCCCTCCCTTCCTTCCTCCCTCCCTCGTTCTCTTCCTTCTTCCCTTTCATATCTTGCTTCATCCCTCCCTCTCTCTCTTTCTATTACCGCACAAAGGGCACAATCTGCTCTCTGCAAGACAAAAGCCAATCATCAAGAAACAAGATGGTGGATAAGAAAGGGTATTTATTACAGCTTGCTGGAAAAAGGGAAGGTGGCTGACTCATGTCCAAAAGAACCATCTTAAGGGGGCACAGAATCTTACAGCAGTTATATAGGCTGGTGGGTTATAGGAGAGGGGGTTAGGAATGTTGACCCTCAGGTGTTACAGACTGGGAGTCGCCACACCAGATCTTTCAGTTTTCATTGATGATGGCTATCAGCATATACTCTCTGTTAGGGGGTCATCACATTCTTAAGGAACTCAAAAGAACAAAGTTATCATCTTATCGCAGCTGGGAGGTACATACACAAGCAGGGGTCATAAAGTCTACAGAGCAGTTACATCTCCTGGGGGTGCAAATCCAGCTGGGTTAGTTAGTCAGAGGTCATTCAAAGTTACAATAGGTTTCTTTTCTACAGTATGGCTTCCCTTATGTCAACCTTGTGTTGAGCCAGTATCATTTCTACTAACAGAGATTTATTTGGATAAGTGCTTCTAGGTGGGGATACAAGGATGAATAAGTTGACATGGATGCACACTGTTGTAATGTAAGCCATGAAGTGATGAATGCTTCGAGAGGGTTAATATAATATGCTTCTAGGATTCTCATTGTGCCAGGTTTGTTCAAAATAAGCTCCAAACCAATGTTATTTAGATTATTGTCCTGGTACCAGATTTCTTGACCTAAGGGTTAGATGACATTCCTTCCAACTTAATCATGCTTCAGAAGTAAGGCTGATAAACTAGCTGCTTGGGTCCCAGTGTGTGCAGGGCAAGTCTGGGTGGGTGTTAATAACACTGCTTAATCTCTCAGATCCTGATTTTCTTCATCTCTCAGCAAGAGATACTTTTCCTTCATGTCACTTATCACAACTCTACATTGAACTGTGTGATATTTAATACTGTTGGTTGTTTTCACTAAACCATAAGCTCACATGTTTGTTCATCTTGTGTGTCCTAGTCCCTAGCACAGAGCTTTACAGAGAGTAGGTGGTCAAGAAATATTTACTGAGGGTACAAACAAATGAACAATGGAAAATCATTCATCTGAAAGGGTTTTTATGAGGGTTAAGAAGTAATAACTTTTGTTTTCTTTTGGTGAGGAAGACTAGCCTTGAGCTAACATCTGTGCCCATTTTCCTCTATTTTATGTGGGATTCCTGCCACAGCATGGCTCGATAAGTGGTGTGTAGGTCTGCACCCAGGATCTGAACCCCGGGCCACCAAACACCATGCACGCAAATTCAACCACTACGCCACCAGGCCGGCCCCCCTAACTATTTTTTATGAATGCGTGCGTAAATAGAAAATGCCCAGATGCTCCCTGGCTCAGGGTCAGCACTTAATAAGTGGTTGTGGATTTTAGGTTAAATCATGAATGAATTATTTAAGGGTAAATATATAAATTAAAGACTTTTAAAACTTCTGATTACTTTTTGTTGGATATCATTCAGTGACACATCAATGTCACAGAAGCCAAAATTTTTACATGTGTTATCAACAGAACAGTGTTTATCTTGAAACACCAGGGAGAATTTTTAGGAATATTTGGTCTTTGGCAGGTGCAGAAATTATCTGGATTAGAAATAGAAATGCTTCTTTTATGAAGACATAGATTTACATCAAATATTTTGTAAATGAATCATTTTACATTTCTAGTTAAAGAACTCGCAGCAATGAAAACTCAGATTCCTGTTGTAGAGCTTAGCAACAACTGGAAAATATATGTGTTAGTGCAACTTTGGGGCGTCAACTTCTATTCACTAAATCCCACGCACTTGGACTGAAAAATCAATTCGTAGACAGGACCATCACATAGAACATTGAAGCATTCTGTAACTGATCTAGCAGTCTTTCAGTAATGATGATTGTCTAGAAGATTCCACAGAGGGCTGTCAGCTGAGGACTATCAGCAGCTGGGGAATAAGCCCTTTAATCCAACAGCAGAGTCTGGGTCACTGTAGGAGGGTAGGATGGCAAGATAGAGGGTAGTTGACTGTTGTGCCTGGTAGGTGGGTGGTGACTGGCAGTGGCTGGTGGCTGATGTTGGGAGAGGCGCATTCAGCCACTAAATCTTTGCTCAGCGCTAATGTAAGAGAAATTAGAGTAAGTGTGATTGGGAAAGATGTGGAAACATATATCTAGCCTTAAAATAGCCATCTTCATCTTCACTCACCTTTTAATGACCCTTATCAACACGTGTTTTTCAATGATTGGGCCAGGATGGGGACTGGCCTAAGTCTACACAACACTTGACCTATCCTTTACTCTCTAGCTCTCTCTCATGGTTGGTTTTCATTGTTGTGGCTTCTTTTTCCTCTTGACTACAAAGGATTCCCAAGTCGTGTTTTCTCTGGTGATTCCTCTTTCTGCATTCCCCCCTTCTGGGGGAAAGTATTATTTATTCAAGGACTCCTGATTCTGTCAGAGTCCCAAGGGAAAACCAGAGGCATACTCTAATTAGGATAATTCTAGGAGAGTTTACTTTTTTTTTGGTGAGGAAGATTAGCCCTGAGCTAACATCTGTTGCCAATCCTCCTCTTTTTGCTGCCGAGTATTGACCCTGGGTTAACATCTGTGCTGGTCTTCCTCCACTTTATATGTGGGATGCCTGCCACAGCATGGCTTGATAAGCAGTGTGTACGTCTGTGTCCAGGATCTGAACCTGCAAACCCCGGACTGCCAAAGCAGAGTGCGCAAACTTAACCACTACACCACTGGGCCGGCCTGAGAGTTTACCTTTGAAAGAAGTACTTATGAAAGAAAGATGTGAGTGGGGTCTAGGGGAACCTCAAGGGATAGTATAGGACTATGAGGCTAGTGTAAGTGGAGCTATAACCACTTAAGCCTGAAGGGACAGGGATGAGAGAGATTACAAAGAGAGAATCATATTGGGCACAACAAGTCTCATACCCTTATTTCAACTTTCTAACTTGAAAAATGACTGAAAAATACCATTTTGTTCAATATCAACTTATCAGCAGTGGTCTCAGCACTGGGCTATGCACAGTAACAGGAAGGAGGAATGAAACAAAAGTGGTACAGGGGTTGGTTGAGATTTCATTCCAGGGAAGTGCCACTTAGAGTGAAAAATTCTATTAAGACAAATTACGTTACATGTGAAATGTAATGTAAAAAGTCTAGATACTTTCCTATTAATATTGTCCCACGGACATTACAGTCACTGTAAGTATATTACATGAATAATAAAGCAACAAAATATTTGTGTGATCATTCTTAACCTTAAAAATGTTGACACTGGACCTTATGGATTTGGAGGATATACTAGGCTCTTGTATCAAGGGACAAGACATAACGACTTATTGTTGAATCAGAGTGAATTTGACCGAAGTGGTGGGTGGGGTAGAGGAACCGTCACCATCATTCTCAACCTTGGCTGCACATTATAATCACCTGGGGAGTTTTGAAAAATACTGATGCCCGGGCCCACTCTTAGAGATCTTGACTTAGCTGGTCCCAGAAGGGGACCCAACATCAGTATCTAGCTCCATCAGTTCTACATCCACCCCCAGGAAGCTAGCTATTGAAGGAAGGAGAGAAGCTGCTCTTTCTGTAACACTTAAAGGTTTTCCCTCTCTGTCCTGTCTTGGAACAGTAAAAAGAACCAAAGGGTCTCTTTCCCTTAAGATGATTATACAAGAATCACACAGTAATATGCCAAAGTTGAAGCCAAAGTGGCTGTTTGACTTATCATTGACATGATTGTGAATATGATGGCTCATAACTGAACATGTTATACAAGCAAGTAACATCAATGGAAAATGACACATGAAGGACGTGACTTATAACACAGATGTCCTGTACAAGGTATAGTCACTGCTTTCCATTGTTTATCATCAGGCTGGAGAGTTGGAAATCCAAGACCCACAAATGGAACAGGTAGGGTGAGATGGTTTATGAATCAGTATAAAGATGTGTGATACAGACAACACCCTTAACTATGAAAGTCCTGATTCATAGTCACTACAGATACACAATCAATCCTTATTCTAGATATATTTTTATTAAAACAAAAGTTTAATTCTTCAGAATGCCACACAAGTCTCAGAAGGAAAAGCCACAGTTGTCTGTGAACACACTTGAGACTCAGAGTCCCTAAGATCTCAGGACTATGGTGCCATCCCCAAATATAATGCAAAAAAAATTATGTTTTTTTACCATGATGCAAGATTTCTGTACATTCTGAAATTAAAATAACTTCTTTCTAGATTTTCTGAGAGTAAAACTCTAGATAAAATGAAAGACATTTAAAAAATTCATTTTATTGGTGGCCCTTCTTTGTCACTGTCCTCAGTTGGGCCTAATCTGTCTACAGGTGGCCCAGCACCTTAACTACTATATTGGAGTTCTTGGAGGGTGGAGACTGTGTCTTGTTCATTTTCGAATGCTCCACAATGCCTATTAACAGTATTTATTGACTGAATGTATGTACATAGCATCATTGATTCTGAATAATTTTCCTCTGAGTTTAAAATAAAATTCCATCTTTCAATGCTTAAAAGGAACTTCCAGGGGCCAGCCTGGTGGCATAGTGTTTAAGTTCACTGTCTCTGCTTCAGTGGCCCAGGGTTCATGGGTTCAGATCCCGGATGCGGACCTACACACTGGTCATCAAGCCAAGCTGTGGCAGCATCCCACATACAAAATGAAGGAAGATTGGCACAGATGTTAGCTCAGAGACAATCTTTCTCAAGCAAAAAGAGGAAGATTGGCAGCAGATGTTAGCTCAGGGCCAATCTTCCTCAAACCAAACCAAACCAAACGAAACAACAAAGAAAAAAGGAACTTTCAGTGAGTTTTTTGAACCAGTCACCCTTTTATTCTTTTGCTAATACTCTAGAGATGAGGCCCTAGTCTTAATGATACAACTGTGATTTATCCTTCACCACAGATTAATTTCTTTTAGATGATGGGTGGGTGTTTGTCACTGGGGAGAGGGGAGGGGGTGGCGGGAGGTCAGAGAAGAATGCATTCATCAAGATAAATAAACGTGCAATTGTACAGGCTCTCCGAACACGCTTTCTGCAAAGGACCTTACTGGCATTGTTCCTCTATTTGTTTCCAGCTTCTGTATTTTAATTTATCGAAAATTTTATCAGCCAAAACCTGCTTCCACCCACTGGAAAAACATTGCCTTTATAATGCCTTTATATTGCCAACTGTGTCATTTGAGTTTTATGCGTGCTGTTCATTTTGACGCTCAGCATTAAAATTGGCTTTTAGCTTTTATTTGAATTTGTACTGTTGAACATACGTAACTTCTTTTTTAAAAAAAATCATAATTTTATTTCCTGAGAAAGCCACTAGTGGGAGAGAAGCTGCTTTGTATTTTGATACGAACCTAGGTTTTGTAAATAACTTGTCTGAGTAAAAATGCACATTATCAGTCCTGCTTTCTCCTATGTTTAAGTAATGATTTGTATCCTGTATTATCTGTGTACCTGCAACCTAATGTTGAAGAGAAGTGGTTCACAAAGACCAGACTATAACAAAATTTTCATTGACTCACAGTAAAATTTAGCAAATGTAGGTAATATCGATTTTTTTCCCCATAAGGCTAAATTTAGTCAGTTTAAAGGAGTATCCTTCATTCTGTGATTTTGGTTAAATATGCCTTCTTTCACAAAATACAGTGATAGGAGAATGTAGCTATTTTAAAAAATGTTCTTATTTAACAAAATAAAATGTTGGAAATCCTATGGAAGTTGCTTTTTTGGCCATGAGAACCCATGGAAACTACTGTAATAAGAGTGGCAAAGACTATTCCTGATCCCCAAATTAGCAGCTGCAAAATAAAAACTGGTTATTCTTTAAAAGAAATGTTTTGACCAATCATATTAGCCTTGGACAAGAAAGAGCTGGTGGCAACTCAGTTCTTCGTATATGCTGGAAATCCTCCCCAGAGACTGAAAATGAAACCCTAGTGGACATAAGGCTGTCCAACTGGGAGCATGCTCAGGGTTAACTGATACTGGGGAAGGAGAAAAATGGGCTCGTATGTGCAACACAGAATCCCCTATTAGGGAAAGATGAGGACTTCCTTGGGAGGGGGAAAGGAAGTTACTGGTGGTCAGGTGATATCAGAGAAGACAAACCACAATTTTGTGAGCTGAGTCTCACATTGGCCCAGGACCTGCCCTGGATGAGTTCTCTCCATGTGACACTTCTACGGGTGGCCCACTGGCCTCAACAGTGAACAAAGCAGTGGCAGGCCCTGGCCACCATTATCCACAGAGGACAGTCTCCTGCATCCAGTTCATTTTTCACCATGATTTAATTCCTCTTGGGAGCTGATAAGTGAGTAGGAGAAGTGTAGAAACATTTCATCGGTAAGAAATGGTTCAAGCTTTTAACATTTGCTTTCTGATAAGGACTTTGTTAGTGTTGTTCATCTATTAATTTTCTTGCTTTGTCTAGGTTTGTGGCTAACTCTTAGCACAAAGTCTGCTCCCACAGAAGGGACAGGCATCTTTCCAAGCACACGCCACCACTGTCACCCTCATCAGGCACTCACACTAGCCAGCCCAGTGTTCCATAATGACAATGTAGTGAGTGAGGAGGGATTGGAGGGCAGTTCAGCCCCCTGTGAAAAAGCCCACCAGTTAATGCCTGGTTGGTGCTATGCTGGGGTGGGGATGGCAGGGGACATGGAGGATGTTTGGTGCTTCTTTTCTTTTTGTGTGTGTGTGTGAGGAAGACCAGCCCCGAGCCAACATCCACTGCCAATCCTCCTCTTTTTTTTTTTTTTTTGCTGAGGAAGACTGGCCCTGGGCTAACATTGTGCCCATCTTCCTCTACTTTATATGGGACACTGCCATGGGATTCCGAGGATCCGAACCTGCGAACCCCGGGCTGCCAAGCGCGGACTAAACGACTGCGCCACCGGGCGGCCCCCTGTTTGGTGCTTCTTATGGTTCCTTCATTCTCTTCTCAAATGTTCTCCCTGTGGACCTACTGTTGAAGTGTCAGCTGTGCCAGTGACCTGTGGTGTCTAGGAGGCCTTTTATATAATAAATACCACTTCCCTTCCACTCCACTTGTGGTGTTCTCTAAGCCAATTACCCATTTATGATGCAGACTTATGCATCGATATAATCATAGGTTCCTCCCTGTCTTAAGAAGCTTTCTCAGTTGGCCAATCATTTGCTTGGCTAATTCTTGGTAAAATGAAACCCAGCTGATTATGTTGAGAGAACAAAATCCTGGCCATGAAGGCCTGGTACTACTCCCTAAGAGGATCTGACTTTGAACTTTTCCATATTGTAGGAAATGTGCCTTCCCTCCCCCTCTTCCTGTCCCACAACAGTCAACAGGGAAGTGATCACTTAAACTCCATTCCACAACGAGCTACCTCTACAGCTCCCTCGCCTGCTCCTTTCTGAGGCAGGGTGATTGACTTATCTGACTGGGGACTCTAGGGGAAGAAATGGAAATTGCTCCCTTCAGACCACCTGAGCTCTCTCAACACTACTGGCTTGCAAAGAGGGTATATTTGGACGTGTCCTGGGGCTATGGAAAGATTCTTGGCAGGCTTTGCTTTTAAAGGGGTGGACTGTGGTTTACAGTTCAACCTATGATGGGATGGGTAAGAATATTTCTGAAGGTGATGTCAGGAAGCCCATGGAGACCACTGACTTAAAGCTGTGATCTGCAATCAACTTTACCGGAAGTAAAACTGAAAATTTAATCTCCATCTGTCTGTCTCTTGGTTCATATTTCTCAATTGGTTACAAACCTGACAATGAGGTGTTATTTAATTGGGCCCTTAAATCCCAACATATACTTCCAAGCAATTTAGCCAGTGACAGTTGCAGAAACCACTGTATTCACATGGTTAAATTTCCATGTCATCCACATCCTGGAAACCTTCTTTAAAACCTTCTGAACATATATCCTTGCCTCTAACCATCCTGTGGGGGCCCTGTGTTTGCTTCCTCCAACGGAGCTACTATGTGACCTAGATCAGTACAAGTTAATAATGACACCTTTAACCTGAAGGCCTAGAGCTATCTCTAGGGGACCTGGTCCAGGGGCCCATCTGGTCCTGGCAAATATACTTGCAAAGATGGCCTGGATCTGCGACTACAGCTGACCTACAAGCTCCCTTCCTTTGTGAAATCTTCAGAGTTTATAGCCTCCCAGATGAGGTAATATTGGAGTCCAGATGGTCATGGGGGTCAGTTTATGGAGAGCCCTCTTCAATGTCTCCAATTTAAAATGTACCTGACCTCTGCTTGCCACCTTAAATTCAGCAGAAAAACCAGAGGACCCTAAATGTGAGTAGCTTTGTGAGACCATGCTAAAGTTTACTTCTACCCCTAACATCCCATATGATTGATAACGAGGATTTTCATCTTTGAGACTTTTCCTCTATCATCATTTTCCATGCCTATCTGCAGTATCCTAGCAGAACTCCATACTAGTTCCAACTCCAGGCCTTCTATTGGCCTGTCTTTGGTGGATTTATCAATTAGGATATGTGTGGAAACTTGACATTGGTTTTAAGAAATGGGAGTTTATTTGTGTTGTCTGATAAAAAGTTTGAAGGTAGGAGTCTATGCCCATTTTCCACCTTTCTCTGCTCTTTTTGTGCCCTGGGAGGCTAATCTCTAAGGACTGTGTCACCTGGTGTGAAGAGAAAACAGCTTTGTGGTTACCATGGAGCATTTTTTATTTCTGTTACTATGGATTTCTAACATTTCCTTTTGATTTATTCTTAGAGTCTCTATTTCTCTGCTTACATTACTCATCTGTTCTTGTATGTTTTACCATTAGATCTCTTGGCATCTTAATCATAGTTATTTTAAATTCCTGGTCTGATAATTCCAAAATCTCTGACATATCTGAGTCTGGTTCTGATGCTTACTTGGTTCTTCAGATTATATTTTTTTCTTGCATTTTACATGCCTTGCAATTTTTTGCATTTTACCATGACTTGCATTTTTTTCATTGAAAACTGGACATGATGTACTGGATGATAGGAGTGGAGGTAGATAGGCCTTTAGTGCAAGGCTTTATGTTTTTCTGGCTAGGAGTTAGGCCATGTTTATTGTTTGCTTTAGCTGTAAGTAACAGAGGCTTTAGTTTCTTCCAGTATCCTAGTTTTGGTCTCCTTTCTTGTCTTTGGGTTTCCCTAGAGACTCCTTCTTAAGTGGAGTCTGAGCTTTGCAGTTCTTTCAGCTGTAATACATGGTCATTATACAAGAGCCTGACTAATGTGGTGTTAAGGTATGGGGAGAGGGAAGGAGTCTATATTCCTGTGATTAGGTGTCAGGCTTTTAGTGGGACTGTGCCTCTGGGATGTGACCTTCACAAGTATTATTCAGCTTCCACTACCTTCCCCACCTTAGAATGAGACAGGAATGCTAAAGGTGGGTATAGTTGGGTAATTTCTCTTCTCCAAGTCTGATAAGTCTTTGATGAAGTCTTTTCCCTTGCTGAGTAGGCCTTTGTTGTGGAGGATGCTTTAGGTTTATTTCAAAATTGTTACATTTCCACTCTACCTGGCCAAACATGGATTTTTCTCTGCTTTTGCCATGGGACCCTGGTGAGGCTCCTGAAGGTAAAACCCGTGTAAGTGTGGCTCCTGCCAACACTGGGCCCCTAGGAATTTTAAACCCTTGAGCTAGTCCACCCCCAGCCCCCAGAAATTCATTGAAGTTACCATTTAAGTGTTCAAATACCTACTGGCACCAGTGGCTCCTGCTCTAAGTAAGCTGCTCTGTATTCTCTATATTCACTTGCCTGTCCAGTTTTCAGGGTGATGGTTTGTCCTGTCATTTCAATTCTCTAAATGACCTAAGAAAAGTCACTGATTTTCAATTTTTTCAGCTTTTTTCTTGTTGTGAGGGTGGGAGTGATGACTTCCAAGATTTTTGTGTGTCACAGCTGAAAACAGAAATCACAGAATCCCTTGTACTTCTTTTTGGTGTGTGTTCAAATACATCTGGTAATCCATCAATTAATTTTTTTTCTGGAGACCTCCTTCCTGGAATCTCCCATTACCCTGACTGGAATGGTTGCTTTCAGGCCAACTGCAATGTTATGGTTGAGGTACTGCCTTCACCTGTGTCCCAGGGATCTCCTTTACCTCTCTCCTCCCTTGGATGTTTTTCTTTTGGCTCCTGTGTCTGACTTTTTCTTGATTTACTGTTTCAATTTTGGTAGACCAGATTTGCCAGAATCTTCCTGAGAAAAGGTACATGGGAGGTCAATTTTTTGGGTCATTGCATGTTTTAAAATTTTTTAATTTTATTATTCTATTATACTTGATTGAGGATTAGATACGGAATTATGGATTGGGAATAATTTTCCTTTAGCATTTGGAAGACATTGCTACACATTAATAATTTTGAAAATTTTAATACCAACTGGATTCTTCACCTTTTTTCTCTTCAACTTGGAATCTGTTGGGGTTTTTCCTTATCTCCAGTACCGTAAAAATTCAAGGTGATGTGCCCTGGTGGAGGTCTTTATTCTTTTATTGTACTGGGCACTTGGAGGCCCTTCAGTTTGGAAACTCATGTACTTCAGTTCTGAGAAATGTGTTGTGTAACTCCTTTGATAATTTACTTCACTTTTTTTTTCTTTTTCTGGAACTATTATTATTATTATTATTTTTTTTTGTGGGGAAGACCAGCCCTGAGCTAACATCTGTTGCCAATCCTCCCCTTTTTGCTGAGGAAGACTGGCCCTGGGCTAATATCCGTGCCCATCTTTCTCTACTTTATATGGGACGCCGCCACGGCATGGCTGACAGGCAGTGCGTCAGCGGGCGCCCGGGATCTGAACTCGCAAACCCCGGGCTGCCAAGTGTGGATTAAACTGCTGCGCCACTGGGCGGCCCCCTGAAACTATTATTTATCAGATATTGGACCTTGTATATTGATTCTGATTCTTATTTTTTCTGCATTTTACATTTTTAAGAAATCTTTTTTCTTGGAGATTTTTTGAATTTATCCTTCAGCTCTTCTTTTGAATTTTTCACCTGGGGCATCATTATTTTAATTTGTAAGAACTCTTTCTTAGTTGTTGATCTGTTTTTATTTTAATAGTCTATTCTTGTGTAAAGGATGCAATATTTTCACTTTTATCTGAGGATATTATTGGTAGTTTTTTTTTTTTTTTTTTTTGTGTGGGGAAGACCAGCCCTGAGCTAACATCCGTCGCCAATCCTCCCCTTTTTGCTGAGGAAGACTGGCCCTGGGCTAACATCTGTGCCCATCTTCCTCCACTTTATATGGGACGTGGCCACGGCATGGCTGGCAGGCAGTGCGTCGGCGGGCGCCCGGGATCCGAACTCGCGAACCCCGGGCTGCCAAGCGCGGACTAAACCGCTGCGCCACCGGGCGGCCCCCGGTAGTTTTTTTTTTTTTTTTAATTTCTTCTTTTCCCTGTATTGTCAATATTTCCTTTTGGTCATTTTTTTTCCTGTTTATTCATATCGTCTCTATTTTCCATGTTGGAAGGCTTTCTTGGAAATTGTTGTAGAATGTACCCATGATTTTGTTTTTATTCAGGTATGGCAAGTTCTAACAGATCAGGAGATGATTACCATTGAAAAGATAGTTTGTTACAGTTTCCAAGAGGATGGTCATGCCATGGCCTGCAGGGCCACATGAGGAAGCACCAGGGTCATTCAGGAGACAGAAGGAGTGAGGAGAAAGCATGGGCAAAAGCCTTTACTGTGGTTTTCATGGGAAGGAATGGGCAAGGCTGGGTAAGCAGCTGAGCAGGCTTAGGATTGGACAGTTTGAATAATTTCAGCAGGCTCTGGGCTATAAGGGTTGTCTCTAGTTGTCTGGTACATGGCCCTGGGGTGATTTAGGGCAGGGGAATAGTGTCCCAGACTGAAGGAGCCTGACAAAAGGAGAAGGGTGGGGATATAGACTCATGATTGGTTGGTTTGCATATCAAAGGTGTTCTCATAGGCAAGTTGTTTATTTTACCTTTTGGAATTAGCTAACCCTAGAAGGCACAGTTCCTCCCTGGGTCCACAAGGCCCCAAGATGTCAAAGCATCATAAAACATAGAACATAAGAAACATGATTAATATAGACATCTAGTACTCTTTGGCACTAAACAGCTAAATTGAATCTTCGTGTGCATGGATTGGATTTATTAAGTGAGATTCATTCAAAGAATGATTATGAGGTAATTGTTTATTATTTTGGGAAACAGAAAATAGAATTTTTTGTCTTTTTTCCAGGTCGTGTGGCAAGATTGTAAATGTCCATCTAATACCCATGAGTTTATTTACATTTGCTATCTCCCTTTTAGTTAGGTTGAGCTATTTGACTTGATTCTGGCCAATGGGATGTGGGCTAATTTGTACACACCTCACATGATCCTTAACCTCTCTCTTTTCCTCTCGTGGTGCTCTCGGGATGCCCCTTGTTACAGACGTTTAGAAGCAGTATAGAGAAAGACAACCTGACCTGCTTCAGGCTGTGATGTGAGTAAGAAAAGAAACTTTTTAAAAGATTCATTAGTTATGCCTCAAGGCCTACTTTTCCCGATTAATATAGGCCCAGTCTCTCCAGAAAATAATCATCTAGTTCCCTGCCTCAGAACATGCCTGGTTGTCAGCATTTGACAGCAAGAGTGAGGAGGGATGGGTGAGGGATCTTCTCTTGGCCGCAAAGGTGACAAAGGGGTTTAGGGCTGTGCACTCACTCAGTGTAAAGACTTGCATCATCTCTCCTATTCGGTCTCATGCTTCACCCCACCATCTCCGATACCTGGCCTTGCCTGTGCTCTGCTGGGTTTGTGTCCCTTTGTCATCAATCTCTGTGAGCACTTAGGTTTCAACCTCTTCTACTTTTCTATGTTAGTTATCACTTTTCTATCTGCTTTCCACTTTCCTTTTTTTGGATATTGCTCACTTGCTATTGTCTTCTTTTTGGTTCTCTTTGTCCTTGTGGACTTATACATTTTTTCCCCTTTATTGATCAACGAGAGTGTGAAAGAGAGATCATAAAAATGTGTGCTCAGTCAACCATATTTATCTGGAAGTTTGTTTTTATTTTCAGTACTAAGGTTACCATTTTTGGTTTCAGATGGGACTTCTTCTTCCAGATATCATATTTCTGGTGATCTTCTTTGTGGCTTCTTAAGGACACACCTATTATTGACCATCATGATAACTTTCAGGTCCTGGACAAATCCTGGTGCATGAAAGTACATCTCTCTTAACAATCAGTTGTGTCTGTGTGGAAGGCCATCCTGCTGAGGGTGATGCCCTAGCCTATAAGCTCTGTATCACCCAACATCTGCCTATTGGTCCAGCACCTATCTGAGTTCCCTCCACCCTTCCTACCCCTCCTGGCCCATGTCCTAGTAAACCTGAGCACATGATACTTTCTAAAACTTCTGTGTGCAGATATTCCTGCTGCCCAGCATGTCTTGCCCCATTTTGTTCACCTGGTGAGTGTTTACTCAGCTCTCAAGACGAACCAAGTGGTCCCACTTCTTTTCAGTCTTTGCTGATGACTTCCCTGTTCTCAACCTTAGGTAGAGGTGGAATTGATCTTCTGTGCCCCAAATCACCTTGAATTTATCTCCAATATATAGCATTGATTGATCAATCAATTGATTGATTGATTTTTTACTGATCTGTTTTAACTTTGAGGGCAGTGATTTATTTATCTTTGGATCTTAGTGCTTAGAACTGTCCTTGCCACAGAGTAAGCACTTGAGACACGTTTGTTGAAAGTACTCAGGATGCATTTTCTCCATTCTTCTGCTACTTTTAGGTAGAGGAAAGTCTGAAACATCCAGAACCTAGGGCTCTTTGCCTTTCTCTTGAGGACTTCTGAGGAAGAAGTAATTATGATCATCATTAGAAGCCATTTACTCTCAGCTGACAACTTTTCTCTAAGTAACTAAAATCTCTCATGCTGCACTTTAAACCTCTTTCCTCTGAAAGAAAGATATATACTCCAACCCCAATATGTTCCCTCCGGAGCACATTATCCTTCCTTCTTCTCTTCCTCCTCCTCCTTCTCCTCTTTCTCCATCTTTCGCTATTCTTTTCTGAACCCAATAAAACAGCGTTGTTAAAGTGAAAGAAGAAAAAAAGCAAACCTGATCCCCTAACTCTCTTGTTGGAGAAATGGCTGTATGTAATACTGAGGTCAATCCTCTGAGCTCTATGCAGGGTAAGGGAATTACTCAGTCTCTCCAGTAGAGTAGAGAATAGTGGATGACACTTTTTCCCAGAATAAATACTCCAAATGAGTGCAGAGGGGACATTGTCTCAGCAGGATGCTAACGGCTTCAGCATACCTGCTATGTCATCTTCTTTGCTTTCAGAGAACAATGCTTGATAGTTCAAGCCAGAGGGACTTAATATTGTAGAGCTAAAACTCAGCTTGCTCTAGCCCTGAGTCACAGTGAAATTAGTGTCCTGTGACTGTCAGCCTGTCTTCCGTGTTCCCCAAAGGCTCACATAATCTGTCAGAGAATCCTTTAGAGAGGCCCACTCTTAAAAAAACCAAAACCCAAAATAAAACAAAACAAACCAAAAAAAAAAAAAAAAAAAAAAAAGACACCCCTCCTTGAATGCTGAGTGTATTGCAAAAAGAGAAGATTCTATTTTATCTATTCTACTTATTCTTAAGGAATTAAAATTTTATGCAAAAGAGAAAACTATCAGTATAGATAGTAACTAAAGTAGAATTTACAAACTCAGATGCCTTCAGATGGCAGATGTGTGACTTAAGGGGGTGAGGCCCCAAGGAGTAATACTAGCAAGGGGTGGGCTCTGAGATGAAGACATTCAATTCAAACTTTTGAAAAGCTCCTTGTCGACAATAACCCACACTCTGGGAGTTTGGAATTTCCAAACTAAGATGATGCTATCAAATCGGGCATATGATCATACATATTACCTGAAGACTGGCTAAAAGTAAGACTCCTAGGGCTATCTCCAGAACTTCTAAACCAGAATCCTCAGGAACAGGTTCTGGGAATCTGTCTATTTATCTATTGATCTAGCATTTATTTAGGTGCTACTCAGGTGACACTTATGATTGGGAAATCTTGGGAGACCCTGAAATACAGTATATAGCCTAGTGTTCTATAACCAAGCACAGATCTACCAGACTGGGGAGGAGTGGAGGCTGAATGATGGGCTCATTGGGATGAGTGTTGTGAGATGGCAACGATGGCAGGGAGGACATCCTGAGTGGAGAGATGTGATGCTGGGAATGGCTTGCAGGCAGTCAAGGAGAGCGATTAGGGCTATGGTGAGATCCTGTGTGTGAGCCAGTGGATTTACTAAGATTTCAACAGTCACAGGGACTGATTTGAGATGTTTGGAATCTGCTGCATGGAACTGCCTTTAAGATGTATTTTTGTCCTGACAAGAAACACACACTTGGGACAGGGAAATGGAGGCTTCTGATGATACACCAACTGCTGTTTAAATGCCTCAGTTGTCTTAAGGTCCATTTGCTGTTTTTCTGGATCAAAAGGTTCCAGAAGTTGTCTAAGTTTTATTTTTTATTTATAAAGGTCATTGGCAATAGATCACTTGATCTGCCAACTTTTGAAGGAAAATAAAATTCCATCATGAAAAATTGATGGTCTTCTGTGCCTTACTGAAATGTCATGTAGGTGTTAAGACCAAGATTAAAAATGCCCTTACAACAACTTGACATATCAAAGGTGGAATAAAGTCAGCTACAGTCACATGCCACTTTGCTGCAGAAAAAAAAGTGAGCTCATGATAAATGGAAGGAATAATAAAACAAATGTAGTATGGTAAATGAAAATTTTGAAGAAAATCCTCGCTTTATAGATTTCCTGGATACAGTGCATAAATACAGATATTGGCTGATCAAGCTGGAAAAGTTCAACATCTTATTTTGATAACAACATAAATAATTATTAGATAGTAGAAATAGAGTTAGAGAGATTCAAGCTCTGGTTTATTATTGTAAATGACTAATAGATAATGTTCATGAGAATATGGTTACTAAAAATGTTACTCAGATTTTTGTTAATTGTAAGAGCTACTGCTATTGAGCAATAAATACATGCCAGCTATCGTACTAGTCACTTTGGTATTTCTCTTTTTTTCACAGCGTCTGTCAGGGTAGGTATTATTACCTTCCTTTTACAGAGGAGAGCTGTGACTCAGAAGGGTAGAGTTAGGGTTTGTAACAGTCAGCCTGACCCCAAAGCTCATATTTTTGCCAACTGACAGCCAAAATCGGCAAGTAATTCATTAATTCCTTGTTATGGGCAGGGCACTATGCCAGGTGTCGAAGTATAAAATAAGATCCTGGGACTATGAATATGAATAAAGACAAATAACAGCCCAAAGTGGCAAACAGAAGCCATGCAAGCAGTGAAGACAATAAATGACAGCAAAAGGAAGGAGTTATCACTGAAGAGTAGGGACAGACTTCATTGACCCTGCCTGGAGGGAAAGGCAGGATTTGGATAAGTGAAAAGACAAGAGGTTTGCGGGGGGGGGGGGGCCGGGGGGGGGAGCTGTGAGGTAGTTTTTGAGGATGAACCTGACTTCAGTGGGAGAACAGATTTTTCCTTTTGGAGCAGGCGAATGGGGACATGCCTGAGGGAGTTTTCCCTCCAGCCTCCCTCCTGTGTCCATGTCATGGGCTGATGATAATCTGGAAAAGTGAAAAAGGAAAAAGGGAGGTTGGAAAGATAAAATTACAAGCCTCGTATGCTTTATCTCAGCCTTGTCTGAAAAATACATTACAGCAGAAACTCTGATCCTTAGTTGATGGCTGTAAATGAAAAATCCTGGAAAAATGGGGACTGTGGACATAGACACTTGGGAGGACAAACATGTTGGTAGCCATCACTTAATGTTAGATAAGAACTGTATTAGTGAGTATCTGCATACCTGTTACTAAGAAGTTTAAGTTCAATCAGAATTTTTTGTATCCCATCACTATAAGGTTATATTTCTATCTCTAACACTCTTTGCTAATCAGAGGAAAGAGGTTTCCTGTAACAAAGAAAGATTTTTAAATAGTTCTCCAAACTGTTGACATGCAACCTCTAGACTAGACTGTTTATTATAATAAACTACATTTACTAGAAACTTGTTATATAAATTGTGTTCACTTAAGGTTGTAGGCTATATTTGGTTTTACCCATCAAGTTTGGTATTTATTAATTTAGCATGGCATTACTAGCTTTGATAAACTCAGCCTGGAAGAGAGCTCTGTGAAAATGTTCTTAAAAATAGGCAGATAGCTGAAGGCATATTTCCTCCCTGAAAATGAATTCACAAGTAAAATACAGTGTCTTACAGTCTGACTTTTTAGCCACAACTCAGAATTTGTTGTCAGGGTGGAATGGATTCCAAAGACTTAGAAAGGGTGAGTGAATAGGAGGTGTGATTAACTGACTATGAGCAGGACATGCTCTGAGAGAGTTTCCCGCATGTGGTGACATGTTCCCAAGATCTTCATCCATATTCCTGAGGCAGAATGAACAGAGCTGGGACTTTTGGGTTCTTGCCCTGACTGCCCAACTCATCCACGTGGATAGATATTTGAATATGCTTTGGATAAAACATTGGATAACTCTTTTAATATCTCAAAAAGATTTCTAAGGTCTGATGAAGTTCTAAAATGCCATAATTCTTTCATTTTCTTGGGACTGGTATAACATATTTTCAGGGTGGTTGTTTGGGGTTTGAGGGCAGCCCACTGTGATAAAACTGAGTGGAACTAATTGGCGCTTACCAAGAATGAGACCATGATCCTGTCACCATGCTCTAAATGATTGCTTTCAGATATATCTGACAGTTCAAAGAAAGGCGTAAATGGTTCTCAAGACTCTTAGCATAATCTCTGATTCCTCAGGCAGTAATACTGTTAGTTGCTAGTAATTTTAAACCAAAGTGGGCAAAAAGATGCCCTTGGAAAATGTAGTATTGTTATTTTATCAAACTTGAAAAAAATTTGGGGGGGATTATATTTACTAAACTGAAGGTTTTGTGCTCGAGTCCAAACACATTTAGACCTGGTTTCAATAGTTTCAGGGCCCACATGTGTCTCAGAGATAATTTAATACCATATTTCATTTAATGTTCACTTACACGGTCTGCTTTCACCACACTTCTAAGTTAGCGTTCTAAATTGATTCCGAAGAATTAATCTTCAAACACTCTTGCCTCCTTCTGCCAGCTGGTCCCTCTGTAGGTTCTTTAGAAGATATTGGACTGGTAAAAATAAAGGTCTTACTTTGTTAAGTGGTTATCCTATCATCAGAAGATCCAAAAAGACTAGTCAATTTTCAGACCAATCAATTGAATCTCCTTGGGTATAAATGGGCAATATGATAGCTATCTGAGAGTTACAAAACTAAGGAATAATTTATTTGGTTAAAGTTTCTTTACTTGTAAAAATGATTGTTTCTTATTATGGTATTTAAGAGTCAGGCTATGTAATCAGGATGATATTTTTAGATATGTTTGTAAAAATGATGTTTTGCTCTGCTGGGAAAAGAATACTCCCAAATTATCACAAATAGAAGATGCTCAGCATTAAGCATTCAGCATGGGCATTCTTTCCTTCTCTTTCTTTAGTAAGAACTACCATGCCATGTCATGTGGAAAAAATGTTCAAGATCTTAATTGTGTTCTAACTGGCCCCTTTGAAGTGACTCAGGATAGCTTTCTTTTGGTGGAAAAAAAGTCAGCATAAGAATAATTCATTAACTTGCCTCCAACAAGTTCTTCTAGTCATACTATTACATACAGTGGAAAATATGAACACTTTTTCACTCAGATGCCAAATTTTCCTTGGAGAAAGGATTGGGAAATGATACAATAAGTTCATGGTAAAGAAAAAAATCCTATTCCTGATTCTATAAATTTCATAGGATTCCTATAAATTTGAACTAAACATTTAATTAATAAATTAATAAAATATAAGGAATAAATAGGGGAAGCTGAGCAAGGAGGATAAATACTATCTGTATTAGTCAGAGTCCAGTCAGGAAAATGGAAATCAGTTTAGGTATTTCAAGCAGAGAGGAATTAATGCAGGGAGTTAGTTGATAACTTGTTGGAAGGATGGAGGAAAAGGGAATGTTGCCCGGAGATCAGCTGCCACCCCTGTTATTGCCACTGCAGCCACTGCTTTTGGAACTGTGCTGATGCTGCTGGAATTGCCACCAACATTTCTGCTGCTGCTGCTTCCAGAGGTACCACCAAGAGGTAAGAAGAGGTGAGATGTTCTAGTCGAGCTACCGAAGATCCGTGGGTGAGACGTGTGCAGAGAGGGTTGGAAGAGTACTCTGATGATGAGTACTGGAGAATGATGAGTACTGGAGAAGTATTGAAGGAAGTTGACTCAACCAAGACATAATGAAATTTTACAGAAAATTGTTGAACTAAGGGCATTGTAGCCCACTTCCAGAATTTGAGAAATTAATTGATTTTGATACTATAATCAGGATGTTCATTTCACCAGCATGGGGTAATTATATTTCTCTTAGTTATGAAATGAAAGCCTTCTCACATGTGCCAAGTCTAACCTTTTCTTGAAGTTTTTCTCTTTACATAATTCAAAGTGTAACTTACTGGTTTATAAATAGTCCTTGTTATCAACTGCTGCAACTGTTCAGGAGAAAAGGAACTCCAGCTCATCCTTGGAGACCAACACACCCTTGCAGTCCACATAACCAGCTGGGCAGTTCTGCCTGGTGGTCCCTTCTGCCTCCTGTACCCTTTCCTATGGAAATCTCTCCTTCCTGGACTATTCCCTGGATTATCCTCTATATCGGTCCTGAAACACTCGGGTGGATACCACGCATCCCTGCTCACACTACAGTAGAAATGGACCTAATACACTGACATCAGAAATAAATGCTATGAAGTTGAATCCTTGCTTCTACTTTTTGGAGGTGGCTGAGTGGTGGCTTGATGTAAAACAAAGGAATCAACCATTTAAACTGGCTTGACTAATTAGTTAAACCAAATAACGACTTGTCTATTTTTCCCCTTCACTAAATTGACCAGATATTTGACAGAACCAAGAGATTCATTGAATAAAAATGGCCACTTCAGCGCATAACTTCATTCCACCCCTGTTTGTTATTTGAAAAATATTTTCACTTTAACCAATGAATTACTGAAAACTGGCTTGGAAACAATTTTCTTTTTGTGACAAGATAACCACCAGAGCTTAATACTTTTCCAAAGATTCATCCAAGATAGAGGGACTGGCTTGAAATGCAGGTCATTGGCGCTGACATTTTCTTTATACCCTTCACTTATCTGTCATCTCTTATCAACTCTTCCAAGTCCAATCTTTTCCCAGTATTTGTCCCCCATAATGTCTGTGTCTTCCGCCTACTTTTGCCTGGCTCCACAGTTCTATTGGGTGACTTCAGTCCCTATCTGTGAACACCTAGATCTGTTCTGCCTCACTTTGGTTGTGGGGAATTAGGACTATGAGTCCACCATTATAGAAAATAGGAGCTGTCACATTTTCACGACTCCCAATTAAGAGGCTCTTTGTTTTGTGCAATCAGCATGGTTGGTTGTAGCCTTGAAGGTCCACTGAAATTAAGGGAATAATAGAAAAATTCTGGGTGTGTTTAATTCCATTTTCTAAGCATACCACCATACAGTCAAATGATCCCAGCACTGCTGTTTCCCTAAGTCTCAGGAATTGTCAGAGTGTCTATATGATCTGAGGAAAATTTCCAACTGCATTTGGACTAGTACACAAGATGGAGTTTACTATACCTGATGAGTCTCACAGTTATTCCATGAAGTTTGTAACTTACTGTGAGACCCCCACAATCAAATGCATGGCCTTGATGCAGTGGAATTTATTGTTGAGATACAGTGTGACATAAGCAAAGAAGATAGGAAGTGGGGTACAAGGCTTGGCAGAAATCTATTTACTAGGGATGAACAGGCTCAGGGTAGGGTGGGAAGTGGGGTTGGTAATATCAGAGGCTCAATCAGGCAAGTCCAGGATGATCCTCCAAGAGCTTGGATTTCCAGCCGTGGTTTAGGTAAGCATTTGGCACCTTCTGTCCAAGCCAAAGAGGCAAGAGGAGCATGGTGATGGAGAATATATGTGCATTCCCTGGTTTTGTCTGTGAGTTTTACATGAATAATTCACACTGCAGGTAGTTCATTTTAGATAACTGAGACTTGGCTGTAGAGAGAAGAAGGTTAAGAAGGCATGCTACATAGACAGTATTTTGTGCTTTCTGAGTCTGTGCTTTGACCTGGTCTAAATTGTTATCATCAGAAATAAATTACCACTGACATTTCATTCTAAGTCACAACTCTGAAATCTTATTCTATGTTCTTGAAAAGTCTTTGGATTGGCAAATAAAAATTGGCTGCTACTATCTGTGAAATCCATTCGTTTGAGGTGAAGTTGACAGCACCACTTAATATAAGTCCAATTCTTCCACACAGGATAGTTGTGAAGATTAATGAAGACATTTAAAAAAAATCCTTCTATAGCATATGGTAGAAAAAACTTTTAGGAAAAATATTATCATATCTGGGTTTTGGTGATAGGGACATAAACTTTTCTTAAATAAATGAGATTATATTGTTATCCATCTACCTATTTAATCTAATCTACAAAAGAATGTCTTTCAGATGTATTTGATTTTGACCTTGAGTAAGAAATACACTTTATGTCACAGACTAGTGCATACCTGTGGGCACACCACAGACACGAACATATAGACACAATTCTGCTACGTTCTATTAATTAAGGGAAGAAAAGAGGAAAAACAGCTGCTTGAGAGTCATTAAAGTGGTTCCATGGCTCTTTGGTTGTGGCCTATAGCTTGAAAAATGCTATTAGTACATATCCTAAATAAGCAGAAAAACACGAAGAAATCTATATGTCAAAACCCTTTATAAAAATAATTCAAAGCAGAGCACAAGACTCAGAAAAGTGTTTAACTAGAGCAGAGTTCTTTTCTGTAGGGACCTAGAGGTGGTAGGGAGAGCCTGCACCACATGGCCTCTGAATTCACCCTAATTGAGTGCTTCCTCCCCCATGGGGTTTCTGACTGAACTTTCCTCTCTTTGTGGCTGAGTGATGGAGAAATCAGGCTAATTCCCATATCTGGTGTATATGCTATTTTTTGACAAACAAAGATTTTTTTGTTTTAAAATAGAGATTATTTTTTTAAATAAGTATTTAAAGAGATCGAAGTTATTTCTTATCTGTTTTTGTATCCAGATGCACATTTGTATTAGAAGACTACTGCACACTCAGTTCTGCCCCTCCTCCCATTGTTCTATAGGAATCTAGATGAAAGTCATTTTCTCAGTCACATTCTGGTGTTGGGCAACCTCAGAGCATTCAGACATTCGCCTGGGTTGGCATTGGGACATTTCCCCAAGTCAAAATAGAAAATATCTCTGCCCAGTTGCTTAGTTTTGTCAAAATGACAGGCCGGTTTTGTGGAAATAGCCTCACCTTATACATTAATGATCACCTACACAGAAATTAACTACTGTTCCTCTTTCTCCAAGTTAGGAGGTCTAAACACCAGTATAGCTCATACCACACTACACACTTTTTATAACTTCTGCCCTCATTTTTAAGAAGCACTCTGTATTCAAAATCTCACACTGTTTCATAAACCTTTCAACAAGAGTCTGTACAGAGCTGTGACATGCTGTTTTGATTATGTCTCAGCTCATCCATTTAAGAAGGCTGAAGAGTTGTTTCAGCAGATTTCCTGCAGGTGTGTCTGATTACCTGGGCTCTATTGTTTCAGTAAGATAAATGGAAAACTTAGATCCTCATGAAATAAGGCTGGAGAGAGAAATTCTGCAATGAATTGTCTTAGGAAGCAAAGAGTTCCCCATCCTTAGCAATGTTTATTCATAGACTTGGTGACTGCTTGTTGGAGACATTTTGGAAAGGATGGTGATGTAGGATCGTCAGGGTTATAGGCTTGCAAGGTCTCATCCGATTGGAAGATTCCATGAGTCTAGATTATGTGAAAAGACTGACATATTAGTCTTAGGATCTATTGAATTTTCTATGACATGCCCATGGGCTGGTACCCATGTGAGGTTGGCACCCAATATTTGGGTTCAGCATGACAGCAACTTCAGAAAGGCTTGTGCTCAACTTGTTCTTCAGTTCAAACACTTCAGTCACTATTCTCCAGCCTTATTCTTCCTTTTCGTGAGATGTCAAACTCTGGATTTGCAGAAACGCTGTTAAAGTTTAAAGATTGGGGAATCCAGATAGTGTTAGACATGAAAATTCTTTGAAGAACTTCTAATGGCTCTTAACCATTTTGGAATCACTGATCCTTTGAGACTCTACCCAGAGAAGTGCACATTGAATTTTATAGGCTTGGAGGATTCACCCCAGATTAAGAATCCTTTTTAAGGAAAAACACATCCTCTCCCAAGTCTCATATTTCCACTTCACAGGGGCTGCCAGAACACACCAATTAGTCCTCAAATTATTCTCGTGGGGTACTGAATCTCTTTGTGCAAATTTTACACATTAACAGAAGTAATAAACACCCCCCGACCCAATAATAGCTGTGAATTATGTTTACACTGAAAATCATCTCAGAATTGAAAAGGAGTTCATAAAGCATAAAAGCAATAGAAGGAATCATAAAGTAAAAAGGCCAATGGATCTGGCTACATGAAAATGAAAGACTTCATCACAGAACACCATAAACAAGATTAAAAGAAAATGAGAAGTGGGGGGAAAATAATTGCAATAAACATGCAGTATACTAATGGCTTTTAGAAATCAAAAAGAAAAACATTATAAATCAATATAAAAAATGGCCAAAATACATGAAATACCATTCCTTTTAGAGCAGTTATCGAGTGATTACAATATGGCAGACACAGAGGGTCTGGGGACAAACACCTCTGTCCTCAAGGAGCTTAATTCACAGTAAATGAAATACAAATGACCAATTAACATATGAAAAATGCTTAACTTCACTTCATAATCAAAGAAATGCACAAAATCATTGAGAAACAACTTTGGCCTGTCAAATTAGCAGAGATTAAAAATAATAATACTAAATATTATTAGGAGATGGGAAACAGATTTTCTTATCTATTGCAGGTAAGAGATTCCATGGTATCAACATTTTGGAAAGTATCTTGGCAACCTGTATTTGTATTGAATTTTAAGAAGTGAGTTCTCTTTGATCTATTTATTCCTCTTCTATGAATCTGTTCCAAAGAGTAGTTAAAAACTCACACAAACACTTACATACAAAATTCATTGCAGTGTTAATTAAAATGTCAAAAAACTGGGAGTAACATAAATTCTATTTAAAAAATATACTCTGGTCTAGATTGAATTAAAAAACACATATACTTAGAGAAAACTAACACAGAAAACACTGAAATTTTCATTTGATTTTTTGCTTTTGTATTTCTAAATTTTCTAGTTATATTATTTTTCTAATGAAATGTTATTATAATAAAATATCAGCAATAATTATCTTGGGCTGCTGAACTAGGGATGACTTTTATTTTCTTCTAAAGAAAATTGCTTGTTTTCCAAATTCTCTATATAGAGTGAGCATTTTTATATCTTTTATAAGTTCAGAGAAAAAATAAGCACTATTAAAAAACATGTCTTGATTACAGGAATATATTTAAATCATCTTTCAAATGCCCATCAAATTATAACAATTCTGTGGAAGCAACATAGAACTTATTCATGTAAAGACATGCAGTAGAACCAGCTGTGTTTAGAACCTGTAGTTATTTGCTTGATAACATTTATGGGATTTTGATTCATTGAAAAGGAAGACAGAACTGAGTATTTTCCACTTGTTACCTGATGTAATTATATAATTTCCAAAAGGTTATTCTTTGAACTTTCAAGTATTCTAAAAATGTACTAGGCATATTTGAAGTTTAGAGGTGGGTTTACAGAGGTGCAAGATTTAAGTTAAGCACTTGCATCATTTATTAAATATCTTTCTCATAGGTTTGCAGTAAGGCATTTGAAACCACATCAAATCTTTTTATTTCATTTATTTTCTGTTTTTTCACATGAAATCTTGAGGGATGCAAATCAGTCACCTTTTAGAAAACCCTAGCTAAAACCTAAATAAAGGCAATGCCTTCAAGTATTTTAGCACACAGATGATACACCACTGCCTTATTACTACATTCAGAATAAAGAAATGAAAAGAAGGGGTTTGAAGAGATTTGTACAGCATCTCAATTGCAAAAGTTTTTTCATAGTTTACGTACATGAGAAATCTTGCTATTTGTTATCATCTCAATATAGATCTTTCCACACCTGTATATGACTACGACTATGGATATAAATATGAATATATATACATAACACTCGAACACAGACACACACACACGCAAACACATACACACACTCCAGCATCTCTTGGAGTATTCTTTGTCTCCTTTCCTTTCTCATTAATTAATTTATCATTAATTGGATGTTTCCTGAATACCCATTATGTGATAGGCACCACTGATACCAGATGAATCAGATGCATTCTGGGTTTGAGGAACTTAACAATGTAGTGGGTAAGACAAGTATAAAATGTTATTACTGGTTATGCTATAATAGAGGGAGCCACACAGTAGTATGTATTAACAAGGAGGTGATTAATTTGGCTTGCTCGGGCAGTGGGAGTGGAAGGAAATAACGTTTAAATTGGGTCTAATGAGTAGGAGTTAGGTGGAGGAGAAAAGGGTATTCTAGGTAGCAGAAAGGGCACATTAAAAAGCATGGATTTGTGAATGTATGTCCCATGTGTAGGACTGACTAAACTGTAGGGTGAGTAGAAGGGATTGGCTGCTGGGGTTCAATGGTGAAAGGCTATGTACACCAGGCTATATCTAAGTCTCAATCACAGTAGCCCGGGACATGACCATTATTATCAAGCCCATGACCATAGCAAGCCCAAGGGTCGTCTTGTTATCTATCTGATCCAATTAACCCTTAACCAATATCCAAGTAAGCAATATTTGGGTATGCAAATAAGGCTCCTTCTGTGCAGAAGGCAGCTCTCCATTCTGGCTGAAGAAGTGCTTTGCCTAAGCCATTTGTGTCTTCAGGTGTACCTCTTTCAAAATCAAATAGTAAACAACACCCAGGGGGCTTTTACAAGACCTTCTCATTTGTGATGACCCTGGAAACCCAGGCTCTGTTAATAAGCAGCGAACACCTACTCAGGCTGGCTACTGGGTCAAAATGTTACTCTCCAATAGCCACAGTGTTTTTTCCTCTCTTCATGTGCTCTTTCACTTCTGCAGAGACTTCAATCGAGTTTGAATTTTCCTTACTGCTGAGACTACTGTGGTGTTAAAAATAAGTTAGCCCTTTGCCTGTCTCCCGGGCACCTATGAGGTCAGGCGTCATTGGCTTCTCTCCCTTTCCGAGTTAATTATATTCAGTGTGAGCTTGAATTTTCAAATCCATCTGTTTTCCCCATCTCTGTAGACAGTTTATTTATATCTACTCTTTTAAATAAAAAAGAGATGGAACAACAGCTTCATACTTCATACATTTTGAGTTCAAAGTAATAGCCACTTCTTTTAGAATAGAATCAGTGGGAGAGAATTTATTTCACAGCCGCTCTGTGTCTAAGCACTGACAAAAAACTGTCCAGCACAGCTAAAGGTATGTCTGTTATTCTCTCCTCTAGGCACCTATCATAATTTATAATTATATACTTATTTTTGTGTTAGCTTTTTTTTTTTTTTTGGTGAGGAAGATTGACCCTGAGCTGACATCTGTGCCCATCTTCCTTTGTATTATATATGGGATGCCACCACAGCATGGCTTGATGAGCAGTGCGTAGTTCCATACCCGGGATCTGAACCAGTGAATCCCAGGCTGCCGAAGCAGAGCATGAGAACCTAGTCAAGAACTTCACCACTATGCCACTGGGCCAGCCCCTATGTGTTAGTATTTTTTTTTTTTTTTTGGTGAGGAAGATTAGCCCTGAGCTAGCATCCATTGCCAATCCTCCTCTTTTTGCTGAGGAAGATTGGCCCTGGGCTAACATCTGTACCCATCTTGCTCTACTCTATATGTGGGATGCTGCCACAGCATGACTTGATAAGCGGTGTGTAGGTCTGTGCCCGGGATCTGAACCTGCAAACCCCAGGCTGCCCAAATGGGGTGCATGAACTTAACCACTGCGCCACTGGGCCACCCCCTGTGTTAGCAGTTTTAATGCTAACTTGACTCTAAACTCTGTAAGGGCAAGAAAATGTTTTGTTCATCAATCTGTATCTGAAATTTAGTATATTATTTGGAACGTGCTAGGTGGTCCATAAATATTTGTAGAATGAAGGAAGAAAGGAAGGAATCAACAATAACTGCAATACTTTAGAGGTTCACAGCTTTGTTTTTTATCACCAAGAACCATTTTATTAATTGTTACTTTCATGGATGCTATTTCAGTTACCTATTGCTGCAAAACAAATCACCCCATAGCTTATGGTTTAAAACAACAATTTATTATTTTTCAGTATTCTGCGGATTGGTTGGGTGGTTCCTCTGTTGCTTTTACCTGGGTCGCTCACATGACTGTAAATGCTGGACAGGCAGCTGGGTTGTGAGGTCCAGGATGGTCTTACTCACATGTGTGGCAATTAGTGTTGCCTACCAGCTGAGGTGCCTCAGTTCTCCTTCATGTGGCCTCTCATCCTCCAGTAGGCTGGACTGCCTTTCTCACACGATATCTCAGTGCAGGATTTCAAGAGGGCGAAGGCGGAAGCTGTCAGGCCTCTTGAAGGCTAGACTTTGGAATTCACACAAAGTCACTTCTGCCACAATCTATTGATCAAAGGAAGTCACGAAGTTGTAGCCTCGCTTCGAGGGATATAGACTCTACTTCTCAATAGGAGGGATTAGAAAATACTGTGCCTATGTTTTCCAATCTGTCAAGTATTTTTAAGTGGTGATGATAATGAAGATGATGAGGATGATGACGATACTGAAAGTACTAAGTATTTAACCTATTTAGGCATGTTTTGAGTGCTTTAAGTGTTTCTATCTCACAAAGTATGGAGTGGTTGATATCGTGTCAATTTTTAGGTGGGTAACTGAGGGTTGGAACAGTTAAAGAGCCTGCTCAAAGTCTTGCAGCTAGTAAGTAGAAATTTAGGGATGCAAACACAGGTTGACTAATTTGATAATTTCCCCTCCCTCCTTTCTCTGTACTCTTTATGTAGTAATGAATCCCTGCTGTCTGTAGTATGCTTTTCTGTCTCAACATCAATCCTGATTTAAGTGATGATACAAACCTATAAAGGGCTGATGATTTTATGAGACCAGAGATTATTATTGTGCCTGGACTGCTAATAAACAATAGAGTTGAATAAGTAAGTAGACGTGTTTGCGCTGTTAACTACTACTGGTAGCCTGATTTTGATAATTGCTAAGAGAGGGGGTTCAGCCTTTTTTCTTTTTAAAATTGATTTAAGAACAGACAGACAGAAACTCCATTTAATGAATACTGATTGCAGCTGATCCTCCTCCTTGGTTCCCATGTCAATCAGTAACATTCCCACAGGCTAGAAATTTCAAAGACATTTCCTCTTGTTCCCTCTTCCTCAATCTGAATAACCAACTTCAGTTTTGGAAGATTTCTCCTCTCCCTTCCTTTGCATTTCCATTGAATGTAACTCCTTGCAGCTCAAAGTGTGGTCTATGGACCAGCAGCATTGGCATCAACTGGGAGCTTGTTAGAAATGGTTAGAAATGCAGAATCTCAGACTGCGGTAGACCTACTATATCAGAATTTGCATTTTAAAAAAGAGAGAAGGCAAATAAAGAAAATCAGAAATGAAAGAGGAGACATTATAACTGATATCATAGAAATACAAAAGATCATAAGACACTGTTATGAATAATCATATGCCAAAAAATTGGATAACCTGGAAGAAATGGACAAATTCCTAGAAACATATGACCTACCAAGACCCATTCAAGAAGAAATAGAAAGCTGAACAATCCAATAATGAGTCAGGAGACTGAGTCAGTAATAAGAAACCTTCCAACAAAGAAAAGCTCAAAACCAGATGACTTCACTGGTGAATTCTACCAAATATTCAAAGAAGAATCGATATCAATCCTCCTTAAGCTCTTCCAAAACAATAGAAGAGGAGGGAATACTTCCAAACTTATTTTATGAGGCCAGTATCAGCCAGATACCAAACAGACACCACAAGAAAAGAAAACTACAGGCCAATATTTCTAATGAACTTGGATGCAAAAATCCTCAATAAAATACTAACAAACTGAAATTCAACAGCACATTAAAAGGATTATACACCATGATCAAGTGGAATTTATCCCTGGGATAAAAGGATAGTTCAACATACACAAGTAGATTGATGTGATATTGATGGAATGAAAGATAAAAACCACATGATCATGTCAACAGATGCAGAAAAAGCATTTGACAAAATTCAACATCCATTCAACATATAAACTCTCAACAAAATATGTATAGAAGGAACTTACCCAACACAATAAAGGACGTATATGGAAAGCCCATAGCTAACATCATACTCGGTGAAAACCTGAAAGCTTTTGCTGTAAGATTCAGTACAAGGCAAGGATGCCTACTCTTTCCACTTCTATTCAACATAATACTGAAAGTACTAGCCAGAGCAGTTAGGCAAGAAAAAGAAATAAAAGACAATCAAACTAGAAAGGAAGAAGCAAAATTATCAGTATTTGCAGATGACATGATCATATATGTAGAAACCCCTAAAGACTCAACAAAAAACTGTTAGAACTAATAAATGAATTTGGTAAAGTTGCAGGATACAAAATCAACATACAAAAATCAATGGCATTTCTATATACTAACAACAAACTATCCAAAAAGGAAATTAAGAAAATAATCCCATTTACAATATCAAGTGAAAGAATAAAATAGGAATAAACTTAACCAAGGAGGTGAAAGACTTGTACACTGAAAATTATAAAACATTGATGAAGGCTATTAAAGAAAACACAGATAAATAGAAACACATTCTGTGTACTCTGATTGGAAATATTAATACTATTAAAATGTCCATACTACCAAAGTGATCTATACATTCAATGCAATCCCTATCAAAATCTTGATGGCATTCTTCACAGAAACGGAAAAGCAATCCTAAAATTCATATGGAAATACAAAGGACTGCAAATAGCCAAGGCAATCTTGAACAAGAAGAACAAAGCTAGAGGCATCATACTTCCTGATTTCAAAATATATTAAAAAGCCACAGTAATCAAAACAGTATGGTACTTGCATAAAGATAGACATATAGACCAATGAAATGGAATAGAGAGCCCAGAAACAAATCCATGTATTTATGGTCAATTGATGTTTGACAGGGTTGCCAAAAACACACAATGGGGGAGAGGAGAATCTCTTCAATAAACAGTGTTGGAAAAACTGGATATCCACATGTAGAAGAATGAAATTGGACTCTGATCTCACACTGTATACAAAAATTAACTCAAAATGGATTAAAGACTTACATTTAAGACCTGAAACTGTAAAACTACCAGAAGGAAACATAGGGAAAAATCTTCTTGACATTGGTCTTGGCATTGATTTCATGGCTATGACACCAAAAGCACAGGCAACCAATGTAAAAATAGACAAGTGGGATTGCATCAAACTAAAATGATTCTGCACAACAAAGGAAACAATCAACAGAATGAAGAAACAACCTACTGAATGGGAGAAAATATTTTCAAACCGTGTATCTGATAAGGGGTTAACATCAAAAATATATAAGGAACTCAAACAACTCAATAACAAGAAAACAAATAGCCCAATTAAAAAATGGCCAAAGGACCTGAATAGACATTTCTCCAAAGAAGACATACGAATGGCTAACAGGTAGAGGAAAAGCTGCTCAACATCACTAGTCATCAAGGAAATGCAAATCAAAACCAAAATGAGGTATCCCCTCACACCTGTTAAAATAGCTTTTATTAAAAAGACGAAAGGTAAGTGTTGGTGAGGATGTGGAGAAAAGGGAACCCTTGTACGCTGTTGGTGGGAATGTAAATTGGTACAGCCATTATGGAAAACAGTATCTTTCCTCAAAAGATTAAAAATAGAACTGCCATATGATCCAGCAATCCCACTTCTGAGTATATATCGAAAAGAAATTTAATCACTATGTCGAAGAGATATCTGCACTTCCATGTTTATTGAAGCATTATTCACAATAGCCAAGATATGGAAACAACCTAAATGTCCATCAATGGATGAATGGATAAAGAAAATCTGATATATTGATATATATATATATATCAATACACACACCACAGTAGAATACTATTCAGCCTTTAAAAAGAAGGAAATCCTGCCATTTGTGACAACATGGATGAACCTGAAGCACATTATGCCAAGTGAAATAAGCCAGACACAGAAGGACAAATACTGCATGATCTCACTTATATGGTATCTAAAGTAGTCAAACCCACAGAAACAATGAGTAGAATGGTGGTCGCCAGGGTACAGCAGGAGGGGTAAATAGGGAGATGTTGGTCAAAGAGTACAAAGTTTCAGTTATGCATGGTGAGTAAGTTCTGGAGACCTAATTACAGCATTGTGATTATAGTTAACAATATTGTATTGTATACTTGAAGCTTGCTAAGAGGGTAAATCTTAAGAGTGCTTGTAACCATGGGCCCACTAGGACCAGTTCAACTAACTCCATCTTATCAACAGAGTAATTAAGAGTGGTTTTTCAGCAACTGAGAAACAACTCCTTGTCCAGTTCAGGCTGATTAAAACCACTGACTCATCAGCTAGGCCTGTGAGGATGACCGATAGGTGACTCTTTGATGTCAAGGAGCTAAAAACTCTACATTCAGATCATGGTAATGCTACCATTCTGTGAACATGAGTCCAATGAAAAGCCATGAAGCTGGACTACGCTTGCCCAGATCATCAATTACCTCTCTTCTCCTTACCTCCAATCATCTATCCCCACATGTCAGACCGCCCTGCCCTTCATCCCATAAATTTTGCCCTGAGCCCTGGATCAGGGAGACAGATTTGAGAGCATATGCTTCCTGTCTCCTTGAAGATTGATCTCGAGATAAAGCTGTTTCCTTTTTCCAAAAGCCGATGCTGTAGTAATTGGCTTTTTTAAATGCACATCAGGTGGGAGAACCACATATTTGTGCAGTAACCACAATAAACAAACAAATAAATAAATAAAGAAATGGTAACTATATAAGATGATGGATGAGTTAATTAGCTTGACTGTGGTGATCATTTCACAATGTGTACATATATCAAAACATCAAGTTGTTACACCTTAAATATATACAATCTTATTTATAAATTATACTTCAATATAGCTGAAAAAAAAATCCTTTTCTTTCAAAACGTCAAAAAAAAGAATCTGTGTTGTAACAATATCCCCAAGTAATATGCATGCATCGTGAAGTTTGAGAAACATTGGCATTGTGCCTAAGAGCATCAGACAGGGGTTTGAATCCCTAATCTGCCCCTTGCCAGCTCTATAATCTTAGGCAGGTTACTAAACTCCAAGCTCTCAATTCCTCATCTGTAAAATGGTGACAATAATAGTATGTAGCTCTGGGGCTTGGTGTAAGGATTATATGAGATTATGCTCAATGTCGGGCACATTGTATGCACTCAACAAATAGTGGCTACACATGTACAGCTTTATTGTCATCAAGCATTCTTTTCTCTCGTCTGGACCCTTGTGATAACTTCCTACCTGCTTTTCCAGTTTTAGGCCCCTTCCATTCATCTCATCATTTACTCCAGTGCCAGTTATTTACAATAGCAAAGATCTGACTGTGATACTGCTCTCCTCAAAAAACTTCAAGGCACCTCATTGCACTGACAAGTGTCTCACTGCATTTATAAGCCAAACTTCTTGGCATGAAATCCACAGCCTCCTACTCTGAATGCAGCCTGCTCGAGAGAGAATGATTCAGTGGAAACAGGGAAGGCCTGAGGCAGGAGCTTCAAATCTTGTCCTCGCTTTGACAATAAAAACTGGTTGACTTTACCCTCTTTGGGCTCCAATTTCCTAATCCATACAATTAAGCAGTTTGGTTAACAGTTTTACCTAGGTCTTTTACACCTAGTAATTGATGAGGCTGGAACTTAAACCAAGTCTACTGACACACCAGGAATTCCAGATCTTTCTATACAATATTGAAAACTGAGGAAGGGAACCTCGTTCCTTATTTCTTATTCCTGGAAATAATTTTGTCGATTGTTTGGGAAAAATCTACATATGATATTTTAGATAGCTGTTATTAAAAAGTTCCTATTATTACTTAAATCTATTAGCAAAAGATGGATATTTGCCTTTAATGTTTTCCAGAGAAACAGAAAATGTATTCAGTTCTGTAAATTAAGAAGGACAACATGTTTTGTTTAATATGCTACAGAAACAACTGTATTCTCGGTAAAAATCATGCAGTATATTAGAAATCTTGTTGCTTTTGACTAGGGGGCAACTTTATACTTTTAAATAAATATCTGATAGAAGAGAATACCTTTGAAACAGTATCCCAGAATTATGTTCCCAATACTGGTGAGATGAAGCCCAAGATAGATTTTCATCCTTCAGAAACTCAATGCTTTATCTTCAGGATGCAATGTTAAGTTTTTCATTTGTTAAGGTAGCAAGTACTTGTGCCTTTGTTGCTATAGAAATACAATTTATTTCAAAATTATTCACATATTTTCTCAATCCTTTGCCTGAAAAAAGTAAGACATTTTATGAGATGTTTAATCAATTTTGATCCTTTTATATGATTCATTTGTGTGTTTGGATTTAGGTGTTTATTAGTAGTGAGGAAATCATTGGGTGGAGAATTCTTTCTTTGACTGATAGAGATGAGTATATTTAATCATAGAAGAAAATGCATCAAGGAGTTGTCAATATTGTTTTTTTCCCCATTTCTGTGATGTGCATTTTCCCACATGTTAGTGTTTTTGAAATTAGGGTACATTTTACTATTAATGTGAATGTTTAATGTTCTTTTTTGTTTCCCAAAGGCAATTATTAAACTAACGGTGCATTTTACAATCACTTGTATTTTAGAATTGAAAAATCACTGTAGATTATTCTCTGGTTCACCCAGGTAGGTAGAGTTGATCTATAGGAAACACAGGAGACATTGGATTTTCAGTTCTTGAGATTGGGTAATGCCTTAGGTTTTTTTTTTAATTTTCAGTGGAGCCACATGTTAAATGATAAATTTACAAGCACCAGAAATCAAGATACCAATTTAGCCTAGTCTTTTGAATGGAGTATAGCTGTAGATGAGCTAATTGCTAGAAGGGCAAATGAAACAATTTGATGCTATCCCTCCTGGGGTGAAGTTATGTAGGAGTCATAGCTATAGTTACAGCTGTTCCTAACCTTAGGTGAGGGAGGAGGCTACCTGTAAAATGAACTAAAGTCTTGGTATAGAGGGGTATCAACCAAAAATGGGCATAGTAAAAGAAATATTGTTAATTTCTTTATTTTGCTTTTGGCTCATTCCATAGAACTTTGTGAAGTGAATGGAAAATTAATCTCTGCCATCCTGACGAGAAGCCCAAGCAAATGATGAAGAATCAGTTCTTTTTTTAAATTCTACAACTTAAAAAATATAATTATACAATCTTGATTTACTCACTAAACTCTCAAAAATTTGTTATAGCCATTAAGTGTCAAATTTAATTTTCATACTAGTTTTCCACTGTCCCACAAGGGAGGGAAGTTCGATGGAAAGAACTTACGTCTGTTTTCTACCTGTCCATTAGCTGTGGGTCTCTGGACACATGCTGGACTGTGTTAAAAATAATTTGCTCTATCTGAGGTTCATTTTTCTTATCTGTAGTATTTGATAATCTCTAAAGTATCTTTCAGATCTAAGATTCCATTATCCCTGTGATAGCATAACCCGTGAAAAGCAGTAATTCCTGGGATTTCAGGTGTAATATAAGGGCCTAGATTTCTGAGAATCTGGTGTGATGAGCGCCTTCAGACTATGAGCCATACTTAAGACACATTTTACTAATTCTGAAATCTTTATTCTTTGTTCAGGAGAAACTGTATTAAGGAAATATGAAGTCTTTTATTAAGAAAGCAACCCAAGTGTCCCTCGACTGATGATTGGTTAAAGAAGATGTGGTATATACATGCAATGGAATACTACTCAGCCATAAGAAAAGACACAATTGTCCCATTTGCAACAACATGGATGGATCTAGAGGGTATTATGTTAAGTGAAATAAGCCAGAGAGACAAGGACAGACACTGCATGAACTCACTCATATATGGAATATAAATGAACACACGGACAGAGAGAACTGATTGGTGGTTACCATGGGGAAGGGGGGTGGGGGGCAGGCATAAGGGGTGAAGGGTTACATCCACCTTGTGACAGACGAACAATAATGTACAACTAAAACCCCACCGTGTTATAAACTATTAAGACATCAATAAAAAAAAAAAAGAAAGCCTTAAGAATAGAAGCTACAAGCCAGAAGTCAATACACAAGCAATTTTTATTCATTGATTTCTATTAATCAATCAAAATTTAAATGAGGCACCTAAAATTGAATAAGCATGGAGGAGAGATACAGTTATGATTATGAAGATTTTATGATTTTATTTAATGACAAATAGTCAAATATTAATATGTGAAACTGATCATTAACTTCTCTTGTAGGTAAACATATATAATATCACAGGCAAAAATACAAAAGACACAGAGAATCTCTGTCAAACCATTTCTGTGAATCTGCATATGTATACGCTTATGCATAGAAAAGCTATATAAAGGCACAAAAATGAATTTACTAGTCACCCTTTTTATTTGTACTTTGATTAGATGCTGAAGTTCTTTACAACTATGAATAAATATAAATTAAAATAATTCATTGACCAATTTATATACTGTAAATAGTTGAGGCCTATTGGAAAGGCTATTAGAAAAATGTTGATTTAAAACCATTTAAATCTTTAAAATTACAATATTTTCTGTATTAGAAAAGACAATGGAAGTAAACTCTTCAATTGCTCTTCAATTATCAAATGATAACATATGTCTATGACCCATTTTGTTGGGTCTTCAGATGTTAGGGTTCTTTACTGAACTCTGACTGTTGCACCTTAGAGAAAGGAGAATGAAGGACCCTGGAATTGTAGCCACCACACAGCTTTTGATCGAAATTATAAAGGAGCATCCAGTCTCTGTGTGTAGCTCTCCAGACTTCAGTTACAGAACGAAAATGTCTCAGATGTGACCTGCCTCGGTTTGTAGCTAACACATTGTTTACATGACCTTTCATCCAGATCTGCATTTGGATACAACCAAAATGGTCTCTAAAAGATCTAGAACCAAATACACTGGGTTAAAAGTCGTGTGTCTTGACAATTGAGATATAAAAATGGAGACCAGGTTGTTAAAAAAGCTGGTCTTTGTGACTCTCATACAAAGGACTGATTAAAAATCAGTTTCAGATGTCCACGGAGCAAGTGGTTTTATGTATTTAGATAAAGGAGGTGGGTTTACAGATTTTATTCACAAACAAAATAGCAATATTTACCTTTTTTGAGAATACAGGCTTTAAAAACTTGTTTTTCTTTCCTTTCCTTACTGTATCAAAGTGTGTGTTTTATAAAAGTCAAAAGAGGAAAAGATTGATATAATGAACATCTCCAAATTTAAGGGCTAGTCAATCTTTGTACCCTTGAAAAAACATATACTATAACCTAAAGAGAATGTGTCCAGGTGTATGCTTAACATCCTGAAGAACACTATTATTAAAATGCAGATGTTGGTTTCTATAATTCGTAGGCACGAGGACAAAGCTAAATGAAAAAGAATATGATTAAACCGTCAACTCATTTCTTTCAGACTTTAGTTCTTTCCTTGTGGAGCTGTAGGAGAAACCAAAAAAACCCCCCAAATTATTGGCTTTCTCCAGTATGATAGGTACAGGTTGCCAATGTCTTGCAGTAAAAAGACAAACAGGCCGACGTGGATTTCAGCCCAGCTCTTATGTAGCTGTACAGCATTAGGCCTATCACTTAACCTTTCTGAGCCTTAGTAAACCGAAGTAATACTTACCTCACAGGTTTGTTACATGTAATCTTACGTGTTGCATGTGTTCAATACATGGTAACTGTTATGCTAACAGCTGGAGCTGATTATTGAAAGCGTTAGATGGGATCACATGAAATTGACATTTTTGTAGATAAAAAATGGCCAAATTTCAGATCTGAGTGTAAGTTGGTCCTCTCTTAGCAACCTCAAGGGCACAAGGCCACAGTGTGGACAGCAAGGTCAGATTCCTTGGTGAGTTTTCAGTCGATGACCATGGATGGCCATTTTTATCAGTGACTAGTTTATAACATGCTGAAATAACATCCACCACCGTGGAGTTTGAGTGTCTTAGACTATCCCACTCCCTTTCTCCGTTAACATAAGTATTTTATGTTTTCCTAAAGTTGGCATATTAAACTCATTGCATGAGAATGGTCACATTTCTGTTCCATGCCACTAGGACTCACAAGTAGACAAGAAGAATGGACACAAGCGCATTGTTTCACCCACCCTTTCTAATAATGCCATGTCTAGACTTTTGATGATCCATGTGCTCTCCTAGAAGCTCGATTTCAAGGTGTTTTCCATGTTGTTGATTTCCTTCTCCGTCACTCTTTTCTGCACTTGAGGCAGGCGTTTCCGGAAATTTCCACTCAGCAGGATGTAGAGAAAAGGGTTAATGCTGCTGCTGGCATAGCTGAGACAGATGGAGAGGTAATAGCCCACATAGAAAGCTAGCGTGGGCTGCTCCATCTGTAAGTTCACCAGTTGGATCACGTGATAGGGGGCAGCACTCAGGATAAAGACTGCCACCAGCACCAGCACCATCTTTGTCAGCTTCATCACTCTCTGCCTTGGAATTCTGGGACTGTAACTACAAAGGACACATGGGGATAGACAGAACGTAAATGACCAGACAAATCATGGGGTAATGATTTCCTAGAACTTTTTGGACAGTTCATAATGGCCATGCAGTGGAATATAAAACTCATTTTTATTTCTACTTATTCAGAGCATTGTGAAAAGATTCTTTTTCATTCCTGTTAAAAATTTCCCAAAGCTGGAACATCTTGAGAAACAAAATAATATAGTATTGAATTAAAATCCAAAGTATCAAATAAATATACGTGAGTCTATACTGACATAAATAAATGAGTGAATAAAATGAGAGAAGAGACAAACCTTCTTTACAGATGAATTCCAAATAATATATGTAGATACTCCCCTTTCCAGGAGATGGAACTTAAATCCCACCCTCCTTCCCCCTTGAGGGTGGGCTATTTTAGTGACTTGTTTCCAAAGAGTAGAGAAAGGGATGAATAGTAACTTTATAGTGGAGAAACCTGGCCAACACTGCTTTAACCAAGTGATCATGGTTAATATTAATGGAGACGTCGTGTAGCTCTCATGTGCCCCCTGATATGTTGTGATAGGAAGAGCTGATTTTTTCCAAAAACACATAACTACAGTCTAAACACAATACAATATCAGACAAACCCAGGTCAGGGGGCATTCTACAGGACACCTGACCAATACTCCTCAAGACTGTCAAGGTCATGAAAAACAAGGAAAGAGCGAGAAACTGTCTGAGACCAGGGAGACGTGACAACTAAATGCAACGTGGTCCCCTGGATTGAATCCTGGGACAGAAAGAGGACTTCAGGGGAAAAACTGGTGAAATCTTATAAAGGGTAGAGTTTAGTTAATAGTCATGTACCAATGCCATTTTCTTTGTTTTGGCAAATGCACCATGGTAAGGTAAGATGTTAATGGGGAAACTGGGTAAAGAGCATATGGGAGTGCTCCATACTATTTATGCAAACTTCCTGTAAATTTAAAATTATTCTAAAATAAAAAAATATTTTAAAATTCCCACATTTTAGCAGGTTATGTCATATTTAGACATTTAATAGAAATTCCCTGGGACCTGGTTGAAGCAGATAAATGAGCCTGGGGAATAAGATGAAGAAAGCATGGCAGCTGAAAATCGTTCTAAGATAAGGATTCCTCCGCAGTTTATCAGAGCAGGCACCATCATTCCTCTAACTTCTTGTACATTGAGGGATAACTGGACAGTATGAGCTTTGTTTCATAAGATGCTCTTAGTATTTCCGAGGAGAGTGTTGGGAGCAGTGAGATTATTTGGAGAACTGTTTTGAAAGGGCGCGAGCACCCTTTCCAGCTGTCAGTGTGGATATTCCACATGACATTTCAACCTTCTCACCAACTCAGCTCCCTGGGATATATTTAGAAGCTAAATTTTTTTCTATAACTGTGGCTGCTTCCCTTTCCCATTCTAAATAGACCACCCTTTAAGAATGTAATATTTCCAAAGAATTTCAAGAACCTAAGTGGGAAAATGTCGTGGGCCAATAAACCACCTAAACCTTTGGTACCAGGGTTTGCCACAGATTTTGACTAACGGTGGTTAAATTGTCCACATATTCTTTTTCTTTTTCTTATCTTCACAGTGTTACATATGATGTGTGAGAAAGACAGCAATCTTGTCTTTCCAAAAGAAGTACAATAATCTATTCTAAAGAAATTTTAATAATGATTTTTTAACCCGGCATGTTATATAATCACTGACTTACTCATTTGAACAACTTGGTACGTACAATCTCAAGTAGAAAATAATTTATATTTTTTGCAGTTTTAGAGACAAGTATCTTTTTTTATTTGGGGAAGATTGGCCCTGAGCTAACATCTGTTGCCAATCTTCCTCTTTTTTTTTCCCCAAAGCCCCAGTACATAGTTGTATATCCTAGTTGTGGGTCCTTCTAGTTCTTCTACGTGAGATGTCACCTCAGCATGGCTTGATGAGCGTTGAGTAGGTCCGCGCCCAGGATCCGAACGTGAACCCCGGGCTGCTAAAGCCGAATGCGTGAACCAACCGCTATGCCACCGGGCCAGCCCTTAGAGACAAGTATCTTTAAGACTCCTTTCCCAGTTTATGGTCTTTAGGTAAGTCTTCGTTTTTATTTAGTCCTAATTAACTTGTCTTAAGTATTCAAATATTAATGAGATCCTGCTCCTCTAAATTAAAAAAAATTAAAACACAAAAATTACAAGGTTATACACAACATATGGGATATTTACAAATGTGCATAACTACAAAGTGTACAAATAAAACATTTAAATAAGATTCTGTTATTGTTGATGACCAATATAAAATTATTCTGTAAATAGAATCTTGAGTTCTATTTACATTTTTATGAAATGATTACATCAGTGATTTCAACATTTATCACTGAAGATCCACAAATAGCTGCTTCAGAATGTCTTATTTTCAGAAAATGCCTTATATAGACATTACTGCCATAAGTCTAAGTGTGGTATGTTTCAAGTTATCGTTGCTTCAGTTTCTGTTGTAGATATCTTAGGATGTATGAATTGTTCTTTTAACAAATAAGGCAAAAGAAGGCAAACACTTACCATCTGGCATCCTTATTCTGTTGATACATCTCCCAAGTATAGCATAAAATTAAAATATAGCACAACAAAATCAGGGGCAAAGGGAAAAAAAAAGTTGTTATCGTCAAATAAAGTGTATACCTGTAAAATGAGAGAGAGAGAAGACATGACTGTTACGTTCACAACACTAGAAGCTGCCTTTTACAGTTTGTAAGGCATGATTCTCTGACATTTCAGGGCCCAGGATAAATGTCCTTGGGGAAAAGTTAAGGATCTTTGGGTGCTTTCAAGAAAAGTCTTGCTCTTCACGGTTCAACAATGATGCTTGTCTCTTCTCTAGCCAAGCCCAACGCTACTGAGTGTGGAACAGGTGAGGATACTTATTATTATCATCGTCTTTAGTGTTATTAAGAACAAGCAACAGCGGGTAACATTTATTATATAGTAGGCACTGTTCTGAGTGCTTTACATATTTTAACCCGTTGAATCTCTGCAGTCTCGTGAGTACAATGCCATCAGTATCCTCATGTTACAGAAGAAGAAACTAAGGCACAGAGGGGTTAAGAGCCTTTCTCAAGGTTACCCAGCTAGTAAGTGGCAGAGATGGGATTTGAACCCAGACAGACAGTTGAGCTGCACAGCCCACACTTGTAACCAAGACTCCAGATGGCCTCTCAAAGGGCCAGTTGTAAAATCAGCCTCAGTGCCCCTCCGGGGGAATTCTCAGGTGAGCCAAATCCATTTCTGCAGAGACGTCAGGTGTCCTCCTTCCTGGCAGAACCCTGGCGTCGGTGAAAGAGGGCAGCCCAGACTGGGTGGGTGTGGACAGGGTGGCAGAGAGAGCACCCAGGCCCAGAGGGACTCTGAATGCAGCACAGTAGCTCCAGTCCCAGTTTACAGTAAGGACTTAATTCTAGGAGGAACAGAGGCCAAAACCTCAGGATAGCCTTTATGATAACCAACCAAAACAGCAGAAGCAGCTGTCAGTGCAAAATAGTTAATGTTTATTTCTTTGATGCAGGCCAAAGTCATACAGTCCTATAGTGAGCCTCAGGCTGTGTTCTTTAGATGGGTTGGGGCCCATCAATCCCTCAGCCTCTGGTGATTAAGTACCATTTCACCTTCAGATTGGCTGATGGTTTCCATCTGTGGGTGCAGCCAATGCTGGTGGGATGAATAACAATAAACAACCAATCCTATCGACGCTGCTCTGGAGATTTTGTTACTAGATTCGCGGCCCTGCAGGGCCTCTACCTCCATCTCTCTTGGGTTGTGTCTATATGATGCAGAAATGACTCATCTATTTGACAAGTGGTAGATAGGAAAAAGGAATGTGCCAGATCAGCTTGTGATAATGTATGTAAAAATCACCTAGCACAGTACCTGGCCCTTAGTAGGCGATCGAAAAATTTTAGTCATAGACTCCAAAAGTATGTTCAAAATTTCGAATAGAAAAATTTTTTTTCTTTTGAGGAAGATTGGCCCTGAGCTAACATCTGTTGCCAACCTTCCTCTTTTTTTTCCCTGCCCCAAATCCCCAGTACATAGCTGTATATCCTAGTTGTAGGTCTCAAATAGAAAATTTTTGATGTTTCTTTTCAAATTAAAATATAAGAAATGCCTGTGTTGGCCACTGTATTAGTTTTCTAGAGCTGCTGTAACAAATTACCACAAACTGGATGGCTTAAAAAACCAGAAATTTATTTTCTCTCAGTTCTGGAAGCTAGAAGTCTGAAATCAGGCTGTTGGCAGTGTTGGTTCCTTTTGGGGGTTTTGAGGCAGAATGGGCCACACCTCTCTCCTAGCCCCTGGTGGTTTCTGGCAATTCTTGGTGTTCTTTGACTTATAGACACGTCACTCTAATCTCTGTCTCTGTCTTCACATGCCTTCTCCTCTGTGTCTCTTCAAATCTCCTCTCCTTATCAGGAGCCAATCATTGGATTTAGGGCCCACCTTAATCCAGTATGACTTCATCTTAACTCGATTACATCTGCAAAGACCCTATTTCTAAATAAGGTCACATTCACAAGTACTGAGGGTTAGGAGTTGAAAGGATCTTCTAGGGGACACAATACAACCAAACTCCAGTTGCATTTTGATAAGGTTTGAGTCTGGGTAACTCCTAGACCCTTCCGGAAATTCTGCCCCTCCCTTGATCCGCCTCCCTGCCACACTGGCTGCCATGGATCTTTACAATATGTATTTAAATATATTTGTGCCCACTGAGATTACATGATTAAACTCAGAATCCTTTTCTAAAGGTTACCCTTTCCTTAAAATCAAACTATCCACTGGATTGTGCAAAGCGGAAAACTAAGCAGGGAGACTGGCCCGAAGAGGATCCCCAAGGACACTGCACGGCTGCTCACGTGTTGACGAGGAGGATGAAGCACTTCACACCTTAATTCAACTCTATTTTTCTTAAGTTTTAACAACCTACCAGAGTACATCATCAGGGGATGTTAAATCAAAAGCACAACTCTCGACACCATCTTTAAATTTGATGACTTTCGAGTAGACCCAGACAGGCAACGCCAGAATAAAGGAAGCTGCCCAAAGGCCCAAATTGATGCGAATAGTCTTGCACCTCGTTCTCCAACTCGTCAGTCGAAATGGTTGGACGAGAGCCAAGTACCTGCAAAGCCAGTTAAGGAGGATTTGGGAACAATCAATAAAAGCACTGAGCTCCAAGGATGAAAGGTTCATGACAAGAGTAAATTATTAGTATTATTATCCTCCCCAAAGCACACCTCTATGAGGGCACAAGAAAGTTCTATTTTTTAAGAGCTGGCTGGTACCTGTGGAGAAAACAACTCTTGACCCTGCAAGTCTGAATAAACCACTCACTGAAATAGCTGTCATTCCACGAACACACTGATAATGGTACTATTCTGCCCGGCAGACTCGTTCTTTACAAAGGGGCTACCTGTGTAGACAAGGCTCCAGAAAACTTGGTCTCTCAACAGGGATTTCCTCCAGGAGGGAGAGTAAATCCCAGTAGGATTTACTGACGTGGAGGCAGGAAGGAGGAAAGTGTGCTGGCTGGTGGGAGAATCCCCCAGCAGGACGAGGTGAAGGCCCATGGGACAGACATTTTGCTCAGACGCCTTTAGTGAAGGGTCCCCGGGCTCTTGGGGGTTCAATTCGCAGAATCAGAGTGGAGATAGACAAAGGGGATTCTTACAGACAATGCAAATTCCTCAGGGAACTTAGGGTGGACGCCAGAGCGGGGAAATGGGCTAATTTCATGGGGAAGGGTTTTTCTTTTTTCCTTTCTTTTTTTCCATTTTAGATTCAGAAAAAAAAAGGATAATCATTAATCAAACTTGAAATCCTGACATACCAAATATATTTCATCCTCTAGCAAATCCAAGAAGAATTTTTCAGAGCCAACTGAAAGCTAAAGCATGAAAAAGAGCTCAAATTCAGAGGGAAGGGTATTCGAGCAAACAGTTTTGCTGGTGGTGGGGGTGGTGGAAAGTGGTATTCATAGAAATTAAATAAATGTGAAATATGGTTTCGATGGTCATTTAATTTTCTCCAAGTTTTTGTAGAGTTACTTAATGAAGAACTTATAAAACATTGAAAAGTTCCCTGTCTTCTTTTTCTTTCAATTTTGCAAGAGTCAGGACATTTTGCACTCAGTTAAGGGACACCTGGGCACTCAGGGAGAGGCTGTGGCCCAGGGTGTCTCAGCGCCCCCCCTTCTGCACACAGCACCTGCATTACCGGTGCTGAGCAGAGGAGCCCCCCCACCCCCTGCTGGGAAAGGGGATGAGGTAGAGATTGTACAGCGGCCCAGCCATCATTCTGTCTGGGATTAAAGTATGATGGAGTCACAGCATCAATTGATTAGGAAGTCTTCTCTGATCATATTCTCCCCAGCTGAAAATGCTTCAATGGCTTTCTATCATCTTTCAGGTAAAATTCAGAATTTTTACCATGACCCACAAGGTCTTTCTCCACCTAGCCCTGCCACTTGGGCTGAAACTTGTGCCAGTCTCCCTGGCCTTCCTTCAAGCTCTTTCCCCTTTCAGGGCCAGACAACGTGCTGTTCTACCTGCCTGGCCGGATCTGCCTCTGCTTCCTCCTGCTCTTCCTTTGAGTCCCCATTAAACTGTCTCCTGCTCAGAGAAGCCTCCCCTGACCACCTGCTCTGTACAAGGGCCCACGACTCAATGTGGATCATAGGGGAACTCTACTTTTCCTTCCTAGTATGTATCACTGTGTGGAAATACACATTTACTCGTGTGACTCTTCACTTAATGTCTGTCTATACCTCTGGAATGGAAGCCCCAGGAGGGCAGGCGCCTTGCCTATTAGTTTAATGCTGCTGTATCTCCTCTGTCTGGCACAGTCCCTGCTCCATAAATATTTGTTGAGTGGATGAGTGAATGAATAGGGAATTTTGGATCCTACTTATTGACTTTTGATGTTCTAGAGAATTTATTTACAAAAGTAACCGCTAATGAAAGTCTAGGTAGCTTTCATCTGGAGGCAAATATTTTTAATATTTTGAATGTTTACAAAATTTTTTTGAATTGCTTTGGAGGTCAGAACCCACTGTTAAAATATTCCAGACACTTGCAGCTGTTATTAATCAGAGAAAGAAAAATGAAAGAGTTATGGGAAACACTTGAAATTTATGATCCATTAAATTGACAACTAAAATGACTTAAATGTATAAACAATCAGGCACACTGATGGCACTGACATTTGTTTATGGCCTTACAAAGAAAACTCCATTTCTGTTTTATAAAATTGGAGATTTTGTTGAATTTTTATGAATTTAGTCGAGTTAGAATTGTAAGAAATGCCGGGGAAGAAAAGGTTCAGTTTCATAGACTTCATTTGTCTCTGGCCACGTGATCCTCCAGAGGGAGGACAGGGAGAAGGAAAGGCCCCGAGTGTCTTAACTCCAAAGTAAAAGCTTAGCATACTGCGTCCATCAGATTAAAACAAATGCATGCTCTTCAGGTGTATAAGACACACACGCACTCACATACACACTCAGAAAAAAACCTGTGATTGTTAGAAAATATACACAGTTGGTCTGTTCCAAGGCAGACAATGTCCAGTCACTGCATTTACAGTTAGAAGTTTACAGAAGAGGTACAACTTCCTCTCTTTAAATAAAAGCCAATACTCTCCTGCTTTTAGGGTATAAGGTATGAAGAAGCTTTTATTATCTCTGAGAATGGGATTGTGATTTTTGGTAAATCCTGTACTTTGGGTTGCTTTTCTGCAGTGGGCCTGTCCTGTGCACTGTCCTCTCCCCATGTGGAACCCTGGCAAGCACACCAGACTTTATTCAAGACACTGTCAGTGTTGGCTGGCACCGTTGGACTGACCAGACCTACACAGTACATTGATTAAAAAATGTGATGTTAATTATAAATTGAGACATACACTCTATATTTTGAGAACTCTTTTGCAGAAAAGCAGCAGGATATAAAAAATGCATTAAACATTACCATCATTATTCACATCTGAATAATAATGGTCCAGTGAGTGATTTATATGAACCTTGCTATTCCTTTGTTTATCCATCTGAAGAACTGCTCATCACCTTCCCCCTCTAAAGGCTCACTTGGAAGGGTAAAAGAGGCAGAGCTCAGGAAGAAGTCCTGGATAGACCCTGGGGAAATTTAACAGAGCGCTCAAGACTGACATTCATTCATTCATTCATAAATATTTTTTGAGCACCCATGTGCCAGGCACTGTTACACAGACACTTGGGATATATCGGTGACCGAAGACTTTGCCTTTGTGTAATTTACATTTGAGCGGTAGGGGAAGCTAGACAATAAACAACACATACATCCACCACACAAAGTGAATTAAACTATGTAATATATTCAAAGCAAGGGAGAAAGAAAAAGTAGATCAGAGCAAGGGAGACCTAGTGTGCCGGTTGGGGTGGGAAGAAGAAGGTGAATGAAGATCTGAAGTGAGTTGTTCTCTGAGACAACATATTACTGTTGTGCATATTATTACCACCTTTAGGGCTTGTTCCTGTTTGGGGAATGCTGCTAAGACCTGTTGTGGAGGTCCTGGCATCTGGGTGGTGCAGGGCACATACCAGCTCACGTGCTTCTAAAAGAGGCCAGACGGTGAGGTAGTTGCCACTTACCTGCCATCTCTCAAGTTGGACAGCCTGGGTCTGAACTGGGCTCCCTCACTCACTGGCTCATAAGGACTCACCCTCACCATCGTCTCCTCGAATAACATTTGCTCTCATGGTTGGTGAAGGTGGCTATGGCACATTCCAGGACTCAGTCTAATAAATTTCTAATGATGTAAAATGCCAGCATTTGCATCAACCAATCATAACAATGAGTGCAAAAGATGGTCTTCCTGGTACTGGGACATCTCTTCATATCTGTATAGGAGCCCATATCTACTCCACTGATTCTTTAGGGCTGCTAGGTTATAACAAGAGTGTGTGAGACAGTGAACATACCAGACATAGCCCTGGGCAGGAAGTGAGGAGACCTACTTCAGTTCTCAGCTCTGCTACTGGCTCTCTATGTGCCTTCAGAACATTCCCTCACTTCTCGGGACCTTATTGCAAGAATGATGGGGGGCATTCATTCTGGTTTCCAACATTTCATGATTTTATGAAATTTTATTCTTGTAGCAAATTGTAAATAAAACTGAGGTCAAAAAGAATGATTAGAAAAAAGGAGAATTTAGTGTTTTAAGTTTCTGTGAAAGTTGGAAGAATATTAAGTAATCAGTCCTACAATGAAACAAGCAAAGGAAGAGAAGCTTTGCTATTACAAACCAGTACTGATGTTGCTTAAATTGGGGTGACCTCAGAGAACCTCTGAATTATGTTAAGATATTTCATTGTCTCTTCACTTACCTGTCCACACTCATTACAGTCATGATGGCGCTACAGGCAAACTGGTTGCAGGTGTCCAGGGATGTGATGATGGTGCAGAGGGGTCCCCCAAACACCCATTCTCCTCCTTGGGCCCACTGGTGGATAAGAAAAGGCATTCCAATGATGTGGACCAGATCAGCCACAGCCAAGTTGCAAATATAAATGTCAGGAATAGTTTTTTTCCTGGACCTGAAAGAAATGGAGGGAAACTGAGGATTGACATTGAAAGTACGCACCTTCTTCAATTTATGCCACCTGTTACACATTTTCAGTTGCCAAAATTAATTTTAAAAGTTAAAGGAAAACCTACACAAATGCACATACAAATGCCTAGTCTTGTGCATATTTAAACATTTTGAACAATTTATCTGATAACTGTGGTAGTTTAGAAATATGTCTGCAAATTCTTGGATATTGCTTTCAAACGGTGGAACCTCATTCTCTCCCTTTCAGTGTGGGTTGAACTTAGTAACTCACTTTTAATGAAGACAATATGGTGGAATTGACAGTGTGGCATTCGAAATTAGGACATAAAGGCATGGTGGATCCTTGCTCTCTTTTGGATCACTTTGTCTGGGGGAAGCCAGCTGCCATCTTGTGAGGATGCCCAAGCAACACTATGGAGAGATCCATGTGGGGAGGACTTGAGGACGCTGCCAACAACCAGCACCAACATGCCAGATGTGTGAGTGAGTGATCTTGGAGTCGATGCTCCAGCCCCAGCCAAGCCTTTAGATAGTCATCTAAAGATGGATAGCTTGACTGCAATGTTGTGAGAGACCCTGAGCCAGAACCAGCCAGCTAAGCTGCTCCTGGATTCTTGACCCTCAAAACTGTGAAATAACAAATGTTTATTGTGTTAAGCCCCTAAATTCTGGGGTAATTTCTACATAGCAACAAATTATACCAAGCCTAAACTCACTCAGGCAAAAGGCTTAGTCTTTACTTATCCCTAGCACCAAAAACAGCTAACAGGAGAAATAAATGGTTTTCACTGTGCAATGCAGCTTTTTCCTACTGAAGCTGTAAGTTCAAATCCTAACTGAGGCCATTGTTAAAAAATTCCAATTTCAACCATTACTTAGAATCATTCCAATAAAATCTAACCCACTAGCAAAGACTATTAATTAAGACCCTGAACTCCAGAGAGTATGGAGAAGAAATCTGAAATGAGTGAACTGATAGAGGGCACTGAGAAGGATCTCACATCCCCTGCCAGGGGGAGTGAATGCGATACTACTATCTGTGTGTGTCACTCTTCTCTGCAGGCAAAAGAATTTTCTGAGAGTAGAAATTTAAATTTAAAATTCAGTTGGTCCCTATCGTCAAGGAGTTGGGACATTCGATAATAAACAGGTATCGTCTTTATCTGGGAGACACTATTCATTAATTCAATAAACATTTTATTGAGCATCAATTATATGTCAGGCATTATATTGTGCTTTGGGGCTGCAGAGCTAAATAACCCAAAAATTCTAACATCAAGAAGACACGTATAAATAAATGATCACATTACAATGTGATGAGAGAAAACTAGAGCAAGCACGGGGAACACATAAAAGGGGCTTCTACTTCTCCCCTGGGGACAGTCAAGGAAGATTTCTTGCCAGAAGTGGCATCTGAACTGAGGACAAATAAGAATTTAAAGAGCATATAAGAATTAGCCCTAAGATTATACATAATTGCTAGTTCACCCTGGATCCAGGGCTATTGCTCTCTTGTTTGGAAGCCTGTATGTGTCTCTATAATTCATGGGCTGGTAATTCTACAGCCTGTGAACTTTATATCTAAGTTATCAAATCCTCGAGTGAGACATCAGTCTGGGCGAGGATATTTTAGCCAGGCCCTGCCAACACACGCCCGTGTGGGGAAGTTACTGCCATTGAATCCTTACTCAGCGACCACACTCTGGGCATTGTTGATGCCACTGATAAAGCAGGTTGGTTTCTTGCCCTCAGGAGGTTGATGACTCATATTAGAAAGATCAAGGAGAAGAGACTTGAAAAGATCATGTCAACCAAAAGAGCCACCAAGTGACTGTCCTTAGTCTCTCATCCTCTGTCCTCTCCAGGCCAGTGGGAGTGGGAGATGGAGAGGGGACAGGATTTCTAGGGAAACAGCCACTAGAGGTCAGATAGGAGTTCCACCTAAAAAAGCAAAAACATAACACCCCCTCCATAAATCTTAGTCTATAAATAGACATTATTTCCATTTGAGTTGGAATATAAACCATAAGTGGTCACTTAGGTCCTTATTACAGCAGTTAGATCCATGACCCTGACACGCCTAGACAGGCATCCATCGGTTACTGATAATGCATTATGGTAATTCCATTGTTGAGGACAGTGCAGGCCATTAACTGGCAATTAAAAAGAATTAAATAAAAGTGTTTCTAGATGATATTCTGTATAGCAAAAGAGAATTCTGAAGCAAATGATGCATTTATCTGGGCATAAGGTACTAGGGCAATAAAAATAATTCAATATTTATTATTGTTTTCTTTACTGAAAGTGACAGCATAGAAATTAAAAATAGTTAAACAGAAACTGTAAAATTTCTAACTATACAACTTGCATTCTTTTTTAGATCTAATTTATCTTCAGATTTCCTGTTGCCAGACTTCGTTAGATTTCTGTGTCTCATAACTCAAACATTTAAAATAAAAAATGTAGACTAGTGATCATTTCAGCTAACATGTTTTCCAAATGGTTAACATGGCCATACTGAATGCTCACTAAATCGAAGAATGATAAGGTAAATTATGTTATTACACAATACTATACAAGAAGTGATATAGTTGTTACAAATCACAGTTTGGAGGAATATTTAATAAAATGGGAAAAATATTTATTAAGTAAAAAAGTCCCAACTATGTATGTAGCATGATCTCAAATTTATTTAAACATTTGTTTAAAAATATGCTAAAAAAACATGTCAAGAGATCACAATGATTATCTATTTGGTAATAGTTGTATGATTGATTTCGACTTTATACTTTTTTGTTTTAAAAAAAAATTTCTATTAAAAACATGTTTACATTTTTCAATCAGAAATAACAATATATGCTATGGATTAAATAAAGCTAACAAAACATATAACACCACACACGCAGGAGGGTGCTTTGCCGATCAGCTCACTCTCAAATCCATCTCCCACCTTTCCCCAGCTGTGTTCCTAGGTCTCCTTGTCAACTGGCTTTTGGTTAGTTTGGGCCAATGGGAAGCACCATTGGAGGGAAATTGGAGGATAGGAGATGAGAGGACAGCGTATTTCCTTCCCTTCTCTGCTGTTGGCATCTCTGGCAGCAGCTGTATCCCTTCCATGGCTCCACCTTCCTCCTGCAGCCCCCAACTCCGTGGTCTCAGAGCCCACTGTGGCTACAGCTTCTACCAGGCAGCCCAGACTGCTGGGGTCAGTAAAACCCCCCTCCTTTTCTCCATCCAGCTTGGGGCCTGGACAGTGATGGTTGTGTTGGGGTGGGGAATGGTGGTAGGATGCTGTACTAGCTTCTTGCTTTTGTTTATTTCTGGGTTGCCGCACCAGTTTCTGTTTGGCATTTAACTCTAGTTGAATTAAATTCCTATTGCCAGCCAACCCCAATGGATTAGTAGTGACTTTGTGAAGCGCTGTGCTGAGAAGAATTCTGAGTCCTCACACAGGTAGTGCTACAGGACAGACCTGTGTGATTAGAGATGACTTCCAAGGATGGGAGAGTTAGAGTAGAGTGACATATTTGCCAGCCCTGCTCTAGACACATAGTGTAATAAAGTGGAAAGAGAACCCAACTGGGAATTTTATTTTCATTTCTATGCCCTCATTTACTGTGTCTTTGGGTTAGACATTCAACCCCTTTAGATTCCAGAGTTGTCTTCGTGCATTAGACCATAGCAATGAGAGTCTCCCACCAACTTTACAGTTCATCTGAATAGATGTGGCTGTGAGGTTCTGCAGCATCTAAAATGTAGGGTATGTGTGCAGCAAGGATACTTTTCTTCTCCAAAAAAGAGCTTACATATGGCTGAATTCTGGGAACTCAGGGAACGGTAGAGGGCTGGGTTAGAAGGATACACTAGTTATGATTTAAGCTGGATGGGAAAAAGGAAGAGAACTTATTCTAAGCATTTTCCCTCCCTGTCTGTCTTAGCAACTGGTATTCCACCATTAGGTCATTAGCTTTCCTTTAGGTTAACACACTGTCCCTCTTGCAATCTCTCTAAAAATGTAGACACCATTGGGAGGGTTAAAAAGTAAGATGTTTCAGTAATTTATGATTTAGTGTGAACTAGTTGACTTGACAGAGAGTTGAGGGCAGGGAATGACAGAATGGAAACTTTTTATTTATTGGGAGACAGGGCATTCCTTAGAGGGTCTCTGCCCACTCAAAGCAGTCTGTCAGTAGACAGGAGAAAGATGTGTCCAGGAGGTGGAGGTGGGGGACTGATGGAGAAAAATATCATTTCCTTTATTGAAGTAGTTTCCCAGGGCCCACTGTGGCTGTGGAGAATAGTTGAGTAATGGGGTTGAATTCATCAGTCTCTCTCTGAAGGGGAGAGGGAGAAAATGTTATAATTGGCCCAATTTTTCTCCTACATTTTCTATTCTGGCTTCCTTTTGACCTGCTATGAATTTGAAGTAGCAATGATCTGGCCTCACTTCTTTATACTCACCCTCCTAATGCACAAATCACTTCTTACTTTTTAAAAAAGCCACATAGAACATCTATTCTGGAAGCTCTATCTTCCCTAAATCTATTTTTTCATATACGTTTTTAGTCTTCCTTTGGCAAAGTCAGAACACTTCTTGCTTCCCAGCATCATTAATGATCCTACTAACTTGTAGTTCTATTCATTCTCTTCTGATACAACTATTTATCGTAAATCTTCTTTAAATGTATCTATTTCTCCTTATTTTTAGTGTAGTCTTAATATTTTAATTGAGCCACCTATCTGTTAGGAAGGTAACAAATAAAAGATTATGGCAAGGGATGATGAAAATATTAATATAAACTGCCTTAAAATTTTTGGAGGGCGATTAAAAAAAGTATTAGATAAATTCCAAGCCAAAAAATATTAAAATTAACTTGCTTTCAAATAACTTTTGAAAGATTAAATTTTTGGAGAGCAATTTACAAAGAAAAATATTAAAGTCCTAGCAATAAAAATTAAAATTAAGTTGCTCCCAAATGTTTTTTGAAAGATTAAAAGATTCATCTTAAAAGTTCCATTACCATATATCCACTCACACATTTTCTATAAAATGGTAATGATATGAAGAAATGACAGATTTTTCACAGGTAGTGCATATAAATTGGTCAACACGATGGCCCAGGTTTTCTTTTTTTCCAGTTAAATTGATTATTTGCTTTATGTTGAGAATCTGTTTCTAGGAATTATAGCTCAGTATTGACTTTCAGAAGACTTCATATTCCACATTTCTTCTTTTTTCCAGCTTTGTCTCCACATAAGATGGGATCAGGCCATTGTCTATTGGTGTAATTTGAGGGGGACCAAGAAATTTCTTGGGCTCCAAATATATCTTAAATAGCTTGTCACAGGGTCTGAAATCCAACACTGAAGAGTCTTTACATATAAAAATTGTCTGTAAAAATGCAACCATTTCTGAAGGGCTAACACCTTATGAGGACTCGGTTTCTCAGCAGTGGGACCAAGGCTCTACGGGTGTGAAACACACTATATGTATCTTTAGGAGAGAACAGCAAAATACTGAGGGGCATGAGGAAAGATGGAAGGAGAAGTGGGCATGCGCAATGGACAAACAAGAGTGAGCTAGAAACATTCCCATGTTTCTATCAACTTTCTACTTGGCACTGTTACCTCTTTGAGGCTTCCTGAGAATATTTAATTATTTCCATTTCCCTTCCTGGAACTTATTATTTGAATGATCTTTCTCTTTTTTTTCACTTGATAGTTTTTAATGTCATATTATTTTTCAAATCATTTCATGTGTTTAAGTCATCTTCTCCACTAGACTATTAACTTCTTAGAGTTGGATGCTGCTGTATTTCTTTGGCTTTTACATAACCCTTAGGACAGTGCTGGGCACGCAATAAGTATTTAGTAATACATATTGAATTGAACTGCTTCCAGCACTTAAAAAAATTAATTTAAAATGCTTGATATTCACAAATGGCTTTACAGGACACAAGAAAGAATGCCTGAATTCATTAAGAGAAGAGTTCCAATGTACTAAATAAATCTTCAATTATGGATGGTGTAAAAAAATGCCATTGATATGTTACCCTTAACTGCAGAGATAATGACAATAAAAATTTGAAAGTGGGCTGGCTGATGAGAAGCCACCTGGAGAAAGTGACCAGTTATGAGCTTTCTCAGGGATGGTGAGTGTCATACCCATCACCAACCTGAGAGCTGCTCTTGCTCTTAATTGATCCTGGGAGAATTCTTCTATCCACATGGTAAATTCAACCATCTTTCTAGTTTTGATGATTTTTTTTATTAATGCGGAAGAAATAGCCTGGAATTGGAAATCATAGGATCTGAGTCAAGTGCCAGGACTGTCACTTACTAGCTGTGTGATGCTGGACAAGTTATTTTCTCTCCTGAGCCTCTTTCCTCAAACAGGTATAATAACAGTACTGTTGTTTTGAGGATTAAATGAGTTTACAATGGTGCTTTGTAAGTGTAATATGCTACACAAAAGTTTGTTGTAGTTATATATTAACAGAAGGTTGAAAACACCTATTAGGTAGTACTCTAGAATGTGTTTTATAATATATACATATGGACAAAAATTTTTTAAATGGTGGTTATAAGTATGCTCAGAGGCTAGGACAGAAAAAATTTAGCATCTTGCATTGATTAAAACAAGTAAAACTTAAATGCCACAAGTAGTGATGGGGTACATATAGGCTAACTCTATATCCATTTTGTCAGGCCCACAGAAAACAAGCAATCTCTTCTTATTCTCCAGGTTAAACCTTATGCTCTAGGTTTGTGAAGAAGGAGGAAGTCACCTGAATGAGGTGACAGAGGTGAAGCAAATGCAGGAGGTACTAGGGAGCAGATGTCGATGTCCCTCAGTTAGGCCTATTTGGGGGTGGTCTGTATTGAAGGGAAGAACCCATAATTTATGACTGCCTGAATCTTTGGGTGATCAAGTAGACTCTCTCTCTTGCCCAACTGAGTGAAAAAAGAGTCTCTTTCACCAGCCAAACCAGGTCAACTTCTTAGAATATCTCTTATTGCCAGAAAATAACATGGTTGTATTGTAGTTTCAATCCTTGCCTGGGCTCCACCTCCAGAGATTCAGAGTTCATTGTTCTGGGGTGAAACTGTGCATTAGGAGTTTTAAAATCTCCCTAGATGATTCTAATATGTAGCTAAGGTTAAGAACTGCTGCTCTAAAAATTTACTAACCCAGCAATAAGCATTGGCCTGTCTTTTCATTTGGAGATCTGCAAATGATGAAAATATCTATAGAATCTTCTTTAATTATCTTAAGCAAATATTTCCAAAACCTGATTTCATTAAGAAAAATCCTACAGGGGGAAAAGGATTCATTCAGGGAGTACAGGATGTCCCTAAATTATGGAAAAGAATAAGAAGCCTTTACCTTATTATAGTGAATACAATGAGGATGTTGCCAACCAGCCCCGTTGAACAGATAATCCCAATCATGGAAGGGAGGATGACTGTATCCACAATGCTGAGGGCTTGATAAGCAAACTCTTTATTCCAGGACTTGTTCAAAAGTTCAGCAGAGGTGTTCCAACAGGATGAGTGAAGTGAATTCATTGTTCACGAACTTCCAGTGGTTCAAGCTGTGAAGGAACAGGAAGTGATCTATTAACATATTTTTGAGGCAGTTCTCTCCATATAGATTTTCTTTAACTTAATTCAAAAAATATTTATAGGGGTCTTCTTTGCACCAAGAATCCATGCAACATAAAATTCCAGGGTGAGTATGATTGCTCCCTGTCCATAATGATCTCACAGATTACCAGAGGAAACATGTAAATAGCAAATTACAGAACAGTGTACTATGGAAGTGTGCATATGTTTTCACACCTTATTGTGGTACATGCTTTGAGCATGGCTGATACTGACTCAGTACACACTGGTACTGGTTGTTGACAGCTGGCACTTGTTCTTATTGGCCTGTGTGTCTAGTCATATTGACTACTACCCCTGCAATACTTATGTTGTTAACATATCTCCTCTGTCTGTTATAAAGTTCATGAGGGACATTAACTCTGATTATTTAGGAATGGAATGGGATAAGACTTCCTGAGATGATTCCTGGACTATCTTAAAGGATGAGGAAGAGTTAGCTTAGTAAAGGACAGTGTGGGAAGGGAAAAGTGTTGTGGCCACTGGGAGTACCATGTACAAAGAAGAATTATGGTACAGGAAAAAATGCCCACCAATCAACCTACAAATAAACAAGTAGACAAACAAAATCAAATAGAACTGGAAAATTATTTGCTTGACGAATCATCTTGATAAAAGACATTTTAGAAATGCCGTCTAAGTCTTGTTTCTGGTAGTGGCAAGTTGGGTAACTCAGATTAACCATCTCATTGAAAACAAAAAAATATGCTGGACAAAAGGTATATATATGAATAGGATTACACTTATGTGAGATATCCTATGTTGTCAAACTCATCTAGAGTAGAATGGTGGTTGTTAAGGGTAAGGGGAAAGGGGGATTGAAGAAACATGGAAATTGAAGAAAAAAAGAGATATCATTAATACAGAGAAAAGGCAAGCCCCACAGGATATTTCTAAGACATATAACCAACAAAAGGCCCTTGTTCAGAATATACAAAATATATATACAAACCAATTAGAAAAATATAGACAACTCAACAGAAAAATGGCCAGAGACTTCAATAGGCATTTTAAAAACAGGTAACCAATGGTCAATAAACATTTCATAAGGTATTCAATATCACTTGTGATAAGAAAAAGGCAAATTAAAACCATAATGGGATACCTCTATATACCTATCAGATTGGTAAAAATTTTCGAGTATGAGAGTTCCAAGTGTTGGTGAGCATATGGAACCACAGAAAGTCCCACTGCTGGTGGGAGTATAAATTGATATGCCACTGTGGAAAATAGGGAGGCATCACTTATTAAAGTTGAATAAATATATATTATCCTATGACCCAGAAACTTCCTGCGTAGGTGGAATATACCTAGAGATACATATATGTTTAATGTACCAGGATAAGTGCTCCAGAATATTCACAGACATATTTATTTTAAATGTTTTAAACTGAGACTAGTCAAAATGCCCATTAACAATGGGATGGATAAATTGTGATATATTCACACAATGAAATACTGCATAGCACTAGAAGGGAACAGACTATAGTATACACAATAATATGGATGAATCCAGTAATTTAAGCTTGGGCAAAAAGCAAAAATTTATACAGCATGATTCCATTTATGTAGTATTTAAAAACAGGCAAAACTAATCTATATTATTAGGGATACATATAATAATGGTAAAAATATAAAGAAAGGCAAAGAAGTGATAACTGGAAAACTCTGATTGACGGTCCCCTCTAAAGAGGATTTTCTGCATGGCTTTGCAGGTTAAATTAACAGTAAAAATAGTTTTTAAAAAGCAGTCTACCATCTGACCATATGATTTCAAAGCAATAATCTAAATCTCTGTTCTTTCTTCTTTATTAATATTCATCCTACTCATTTTCCTACTCTGCCTCTGTTCTCTTTCACTTTCCTGTTCAGTTATTTCAAACTCTAAAAATCAGCTAATGTAAGTGTTGACTTTGATTGTCTTTCTGTTATGCTGAAATTTGATGCTAAAATGTTTGGCAAAAATTTAGCAGAAGACCCATTTTCAGGCACAACAGCTATATATGACTGACTGAATTCACTGAAGAATTTCATACAGAGAGACCTGTTCACAGTCCGTCACCTCATGTTGTTTTAAAATCAACAAATGTGGCTGTTTGAAAAAGTCAAGATGATTAATTTATTTCAGTTTTCATTCTGTTATTTAGATCATGAAAAACCAATGTTTAAAAGAGATTTTGGGGCGGGGCCCAAAAATCTAGTGTTTAAGATAAGAGGCAAAAATTAACTTTTATGACAACTGTTTTTTAAGCATTTCCACAAGTTTAAAAAAGAAAATATGGACTATATATTCAAATTAATAGGTTTAGGAGACGTGCATTTTTGGAAATGATGGTTTAGGTTTAAGACATAGGCAAACTTTCCCCAGTGAATTATGTATAGCAATATCCGTTATCCCCCAAATCATTTATGTACTTCAATATCTCTTCTCCAAATACAATCTATAGAAATATGACTCCCCAAGTTTTAGCCAACAGTCATGCTAATAAGTGTGTTTCTAAGACTAACGGCCTCACGTCCAAGATTTGGGAGTATTATCTATATGGCTACATGTTATTTTTTTTAAGTTTCAATAAAAATAATTTGCTGAGCCAGAGGGCTCACCTGTTATTGACAGCTCCTAACTATTGAAATCTCAACCCAAATCTCGTCAGCCTCACCCTTCCACCTCTCTGTACCTCCTGCTCTATTTCTCTCTGGCTCTCAAGTTCTCTGAGGAAGATGGGAACTTCTGAGAGTGGGAAAGGTAGTTATCCGTAAAATAATACTGTATGTGGAAAGAACTCTGAAAGTAAACTGTAACCTTTAATCTAAAATCTTTACTCACATCACTAACAACCTGACAAAGTAAGGACCTTGTTACCTTGGCAGACACTGTTCTTCCCCAGTGTCAATTAAAACCTCCTGGTCAGCATTTCCTGTACATGTTGGAATTTGAAGTAAAGACAAATTGGTGTATCTGTGAAAACTCGATATAATTAAAATTGTGTGAATCCTTCTGTCATATTTACAAGAAATTTCTTACTTGCCAATGCACTTAGTTTGAAATTTGAGAAATTCATCAATCGAATAACAAATCCATGTCAAGGAAAATAACCTCCTTGTTCTTCATCTTCTCTTGTTAGCTGTGGCAAGTAGTGGCCTGCTTTCCCTCTAGGTCTATGACTGCTAAACATGAAAGCTAGTGTCCAACAATATTTGGTGCTTCATAAGGCTCAGCAGGAACTATAGTCTTAGCTTTCTGTTCTTAATAGACACTGTTCATTAGTTAGATATACAGAAACAAAATATTAATTCACTGATGGTTGTTAAATATTAGCTGTTGAAAAAGTTTTAAGCATTATTATTTAAATTATATTCACTTTTTAAATATTGTTAATATTTACTCTGAAGGTTATGTTTTAGAGTCTTTTATACAAAGAATCTCTTAATTCTTAAGTATAATTTCATTATATCTAAGGGCCATTTTCATCCATGACAACTCCCTCTAATTTTTTAATGAAGGCCAGTGCTTAGATAGGATTAACTTAATAAATACTCCTTTGCAGAAAATCCCCTGCACTGTCTGTCTGTCCTCATGTGGCACCTCTGGGGTGAACACATCCACCCAGGTATTAAAGTGAAGTACTTTCCCTTTGAAACTTTTCTAAGTATAAAACTCTTTCTCATTTACTAAATTGCAAATTTTGATACTTACTTGGAATATAATCCCAGAAAACTGGTCTTAAATAGTAGAGGATGACTTTTTTGTATGAAGACTTTTTCTTTAAAAAAAAAAAAAAAGAAATTTATGCTTGTGAGGTTGTTGTTGATAGAAGACTGACAGTGTCAGTTTAATGTATTCTGATTCACATCGTTCGTCTATACACACTGACATCTTCATACATACACAATTTATTCATGACGACTAGGACAAGCAAAGGAGGAATGAATTTAAAGGAAGTTAGATTTTTTTAGGAAAAAAAGAGTGTTAAGAAGTCTGAAAAGTGATAACAAAATGTATTTGACAAAGAAGAGCATGATGTGGAGAATAAATCAAAAGAACTAACAGATGATGAGTTTACTTTCATTGCAGTGGTAATTTCACATAATTTTGATTATTTAAAAAAATAAATCCTATAATAATAATCCTCAACTATTTTTTAGGAAACATAGTCATGATGACGGGATTAAGTGAATCTAATGAGCCAGCTTTATGGCTGTTTTCTTGGTAACTCTTTTCAAGTTAAATATCAGAAAAAAAATCATATGGGAAAAATGCCTGCTGCTAATAACTAGCAAAATCAATAAGGATGTTTCAATAGCCACAAAGCACAAAATATAACAATTACATTTATCTGCTACACGCCTGTCCCCACACATACCTATGGGTGCATGTTGTATACATTTCTTCTCCAAGTTATGGTCCAACTAACGGGGGGCTCATTATTTTTCACTTGATCCAGCCATCTCCTTCCATTCCATTGAACCTCTCTTTGGGGAATCTCTACTTTAATTATCTCCAGGCATGCTCTGTTTTATGTCACTCATTCATTCAACAAACATTACCATGTCTAGAGCAAATAACAAGATCAACAAGATTTCCACCTCATGGAGTCACATTGTAATATATAAGGGTTTATAGTTGTATATGTGATTATAAGGGTTTATGGTTTATGTAAATGTCCTGTGTTCTGCTACTTGCAATCTGTAACTTTGGTTAAGTAATCTAAGTCTTAGTTTCCCCATTATAAAACAGTAACAATAATAGTACCTATCTCAAAGTATGGTTGTGATAATTAATGTGATAATATGAAAGTGCTGAGCATAATGTATTCTAGTAAGTGTTCACTTAATATCAGTCATTATCATCGTCATCATCATCATTATGCCACAGAGTTTGCTTACTGGGGTGTAGAACCTGGGGATGGGGATGGAGTGGTAAGAGTTGTAGGAACAAGAGTTGTGAACCAAGACAGGGCTGAGGTTAAGGCTGCCACTTTTTAATCCTTAATCTACAGTGAGTGGGTTTAGAAACTTTTAAAAGGTAAACTGAGGCACATTAAAATTTTCAAGAGTTTATTTAAGCAAATATTGATTCGAATTAGGCAGCACCAAACTGAAAGTGATTAGGAGTGTTCCACTGACAGGAACCTTGGGGAAAGGTTTTTAGAGAGAAGACAGAGAAATCAAAGCAAGGAAAACACTGTAATCAATGTAGCCTAAACAACTGAACTTTATGCTTACACTTAATTGATACAAAGGCATTTCACTTTTTATCCCAAAGATTTATAGCATCCTTCATTTGAATTCTTTTTCTAACTAACCAGGGCAAAGTCTCTCTCCACTGCAATAATGAAGGAATTGGATCTCACATCTAGTTGTGGGTATGCAGACAGTCAGGAACAGATGCAGGAGATTTGTGGGTCCTTTAGCTAATACAACGGGGAGGGATGCTCTTTAAGAAAAAACAAAGTGACAAATACAAATTTAAGTGCAAATGTTTTTTTAGAATGAGAAAAGACATAACAGCACATTACAAATTTTAAGAAGCTAAAAACACCAGAAACACAAAATCCAGGAAAATAACATAATATTTTTGTTAATTGCCTAACAAACCTCTATAATACTTTTCTCCTGTATGTTTTGGTTGCATAATCTATCTCTGCAAATGACAGTGATTATAAAATATCATCCATCTCACAGTTCAGAATCTACAGCCTTAGGAAACCATGTGATTTTGTACAAGTCTCAACCGTTTTATGTCTGAGTTTTTTCAGTCTATAAAAACCAGTTATAATCTGGTAGGCATCAACTCTGCTCAGATTTGGGGCATCTCAGGTTGGCATTAGTGCCCTTAGAGATGAAGCCACTGATGGTGACCGACGGTGTGAAGGAGCAGGGCTGCTGTAGGTTCTACTTGTGTAGCCACAGCTGCTCCACAGCTCAATCCTTCAAACCACTGCCTACCCACGCCCTTGTGCAAAACACGCTACCCCGGGTGTGGCTGCTGCAAGCTAGCTAAGTCTTTCAAGTTTCACGAGGCATGACCTGTGGCTTTTTGACAGTGCTCCAAGCTCCCTCACGTCTGCTGATGCACCCACCTGACCTCCAGGTGTCTTCAAGCCCCTGTGTCCTACTTCAGTTCACGTTCTGGCAGCTTCTTTTGTACCAGCACTTTCCAGTCTCTGAGTATGGACTGTTCAAGCCTTGCTAAGGTAAAGGGTGCTGGCTAGGATCCAGGGCCTGCTGCTCGAATTTGTTTTGCTTTTAATTTAAGGGATTTGCATCCTTTGCTGGTGTTCTTGCCTCTCACACTTGCTGGCCCCTTGCCACACACATTTCTTTGTCAGCAACTCACACATTCCACAACATCAAAAGTGATCTTAGGCTTAAAGAGGCCATAATACTAATACTCACCTGACTTATTGATTTTCTTTTAACTTTAACTTCTCTTTTATTATGAAGTCATATTTAGTGAATTTGGTTTGATGTAAGTAAATGCTTAACTTTTGAGAAGCGATTAAGGTCTGGGATACAGTCTGACATGTTATCCCACTCATTCATGAATCACACTCAAAATGTGTGAATAAAAATTAGTTTTCCTCTGCTCAAGCAATATCTAACATTTTAATTTAGCACGTTCAAAATCTCCTTTGACCTTGAACTGTATTAACTGGAAGGGAATATTCTTTGCAGGTTTGAAAACAGGTTAGAGAATCCAGACTTTCACATTCTAGGCCTCATTTCTCTAAACTCTTTAGATTCTCAGGAAAACTCCAGTTCGTCATTTTGCCAGAGGGTTTCTTTTTTACAATAGTTGGAAAGAAATTTTGAAGGAGATATACTCTTAGCTTAGGAGGGACAGAATATCTATGAGACTGTTCCCGGGAGTTGTGGTGTCAACCAGAGCAGATATGCATCATTACTTCCATTGGCCCTAGACCCTAGACACTTTTGCTGTCATGAGCCCCTTCCTCCATGAAAAATATTAAAAAGTGTATTTTTTTTTTTTTTTGCTGAGGAAGATTCACCCTGAGCTAACGTCTGTGCCAGTCTCCTCTACTTTGTATGTGGGTCATTGCCACAGCATGGCTGACGAGTAGTGTATGTTCATGCCCAGGATCCAAACCTGTGAACCTGGGCTGCCCAAGTGAAGCACACTGAACTGAACTGCTACACTACGGGGCTGGCCCCTAAAAATTGTATTTTATAATTGCATTGATATAAAGACGAGTATAATCCAGGTTGGATTCTGTTTATTTTTTCCTTTTGGATTTAAAACATTTTCATTGGCCTCTATAAGTATCATGGGCCCTGGGCACTGTGGTTTCTGCGCCTATTGAATAAGTCATTTCCACTTATCCTTACATTAAAAAAAATAAAGCAAAGTATTGAATTAGAAACGCAAAATGTCATACTATTCCCTCAGCTTTGAATGAAGAAGACACACTTTCTTAAAACAAGGCTATTACTAGTTAATTCAACCACAATGAAGTTTACTAAATGATAAGTATAATTTATCATGCTAACATTCAATCTTGGGCCATATCATTACTTTTCTGGAAATAAATATAAACTGAATGTAAACACTTCTAATATATGGTAAACTCAGTAATTATACCCACAAATTGAGTAGGCAGGAAAAAAAAAACACTTTAAGAATCGACTTAAGCAGAGATTCCAATGTTATGTTGCAAAGGTATGGAGAATTGTGAAGGAAGAAAGTACAACTGGTGGGCCTGTCTGGGCAGAGCCACAATCAAAGGCAAAGTAGGTTTCCACTTAATTAGCAACATTTCAGCAGCTCCAGGAAGATGCCCTTCTCACTTGTTTGAAGATGCTTGAAATTAATTTAACTGAGAATGTAGATTTCATCCTCACAGTGCAAATGGTGCTTATAATGTGAAAACCCCTGAAAATGAAGTATTGTATTAAATGCAAGGTGCAGAATTAAGGACTGCCATCTGAACCTTCTCTGAAAGCAGGTTGTGTTAAGGGAGGATGTCCTGGTTTTGTTTAGCTTTTAGAATCTGGAAGAGGCTGTGGGAGGTTAAGACAGTTCTTTAGAAATACAAGTCATCCATTGGCCTTCCTTAAAGGAGGAATATAGCATGTTGGGGGAAAGGGGGCTACAGATAAAGGAGGCTGGGATACCAAAAAAAGTACCCTTGTTCACAATCAGGGCGAGGGGGCAGTGGACTTTCTAAAGCAGTACTGGAGAGTCCTGTTCTTCTGAGGTGGGTTGGGATGTGGGCAGGGATGGAATTGGGGAGAGGAGAAGGTGCCATGGCCAGAATTAGGCCAAGGGAACCAGGAGGGCATTTGATACAATTGTGCAGGTTGTACACTGCTCAAGTTGCCACAACTAAGGGAGGGTGGTTCATTTACTTTGTAGATAGCATAGGTTTTTATAGTTATTAAAACAGTTTTCTGGCTGATGGTAGTAGAGTATCTTGTTTTAATAAAGCTGGTATATTATGTCCATTTTCTGATAGATGGGAGTCAAGTGACTTGGGGAAGGAGAGAGTCTCTAGTTTGCAAAAAGGTACATTTAGGCTAGTAGCCTTGTACCCCCCAGGAAGGTTCCCAGCTTGGAAGAATTCCTGCACTTTGCCCTCATTGAGGGCAGGACCATGTTTTATTCCTCATTTTTCCCTATCACCTAATAAAGCAGCACAGTATGCATGTGAAATTGAACTTTCCCCAGAACCATGGTAGCCACTAGCCACCTGTGGCTACTGAGCACTTGAAATATGGCTTGTCTGGACTGAGATGCTGTGAGTATAAAATACACACCGGATGTTGAAGACTGAGTATAAAAAAAATATATAACAGCTCCTTAATAATTGGTTTATATTGATTATATATGGAAATGCTAATTTTTATATAATGGGTTAAAATGTATTTATTACAATTAATTTCACCTGTTCCTTCTTTTTAAATGTGGCTACTAGAAAACTTAAAATTATATATGTGGCTTGCATTGGTAGCTCATATTTCCGTTGGACAGAACTGCCTTAGAAGGCTGACTAGAGAAAATATCCTTGATAACAATTTATACAATAATTATTTACATTGTTGCTAATTTAATACCCTTTAATTAATATAATTCTGATTCACCTCATATCCTTTTTAAGGTATTACATGAGGTATAATCCTAAATAGGGTTAAAGAAGAAAATTTCTGAAAAATTTATGTTCCTTCTTGGCAAAGGCAGTGAAGTTAAAAAGAAAAAATAATTTTTTATTGGCTTGGTACTTTGCCCAGCTGATCTACAAGCTTTTATTTGGAGAAGAAAGTTGTTTGTTGCAGACAATCAGCTAGCATTATTTAAGTAGTCTCATATGAACATAGTGATTCATGTTTGGTACAGATTTTTGTTTAATTTGATCATTTCAATCTGTATAGTGGTTATTCTGTTCTGTAGTTTATCTGTAAATTAATGAGAAAGTAAGCTTTCTAAAAGCACACTAGCAGGCTTTACTCATCCAACTATGGACCTTTGTTAAATACTAGTTTCCAAGTGTATGACTTTTCCTCAGCACCACAGACTCTTCTATGGGGACAAGTGAGATGGGTCAAAGGAAGGTCAATACACTCCATCTGGACTGTTCTCATGCTCAGTAGAGATAACCTTTCCTGCGAGCATCTGGTTGCCAGGTTAGGTCAGGGCAGGCTGAGACTGAAGCTGCTTTTGTATGGAAGTGTGTGTGTGTGTGTGTGTGTGTGTGTGTGTGTGTGTGTGTGTGTTTGTGAGAGAGAGAGAAAGAGAATTTTCTAATATAACCTTTCCAAGGACTAAACACTACCACCAATAAAATATCAACTATTTTGGGATTTTCAGTGTTGAATCAAACCCTGGCTGTCTTGAAAATTGGGAGTGAGGTATATAAGAGCAGTGAGAATGTGGGAGAATTCTTCATTCTGTCAATATTCAGTGTTCCACTGACAGGTACTGATTACATAAAACTAATTTCCAAAACATCAAAGAAAAAATATATTCATTCAGACGGTACAGTCCCAGAAGGAATGCATGAAATATTTAGTATTCATTTCTGCTGCAGGCTTTACGATAAAAAGTTATTACGTATTGGAGTGGATGTCAAGATAGGGTTGTGAATTTAACAAAGGAAACCCTTAGATAATTTACACTTCTTTCAAATAGGTCAAATGCTCATAAAATAAGAGATATTTTAGTTTGACAATCAGAAATCTACTACAGTAAAAACAAGGGTTTTCCTAGCTGCTAATCCTTAACTTGGTCATAAAAGGTAACACTTCATTTGCTTGTTTATTATTATTATCATTATTATTTTTTGGCGAGGAAGATTGTCCCTCAGCTAACGTCTGTGCCAATCTTCCTCTATTTTGTATGTGGGACGCCGCCACAGCATGGCTTGATGAGTGGTGTGTAGGTCTGTGCCCAGGATCCAAACCCATGAACCCCAGGCTGCCAAAGTGGAGCATGTGATCTTAACCACTGCGCCACTGGGCCAGCCTCCCATTATTTTTAATTTTAAAAGTACAGATTGTCCTAAGCTGTGGTCCAAATAATAACTTAGCAGTTCATATATCTATCCCTACTATTCTATACTGAAGACAGAAACCAAAGATGTTTTATTTAATAAAAAAAAAATCACAGGCACCTGAGCCTCCATCCCAGAAAGAAAAAACATTGTTGCTAAAAATCTGCTAGCATTATTTAAATAGTCTCATATGAACATAATGACTCATGTTGGTTTTTTTAAGCACACACTTGGTTTTCATCCCAGGCTTTTTAGGACTTGACCCTCTCTCTCTGGAGTGAATTGAGTGGTGCCCCCTGATAAGGAATGTTTGTGGGAAAGAATGCTTGATGCAAACCCAGACGTAGCCCAGGAAATATTCCTGAAAGCACTCACATATTAAAATAATCTCACAAAGGAACTAAGAGGACTTAGAGGTTTGTGTCATGACAAATAGTGTAGGCTCTGGAGCCTGAGTGCCTAAGACTGAATCCTGGCTCTGACACCACCTGTGACCTTGGGCAGGTCACCTCACTTTTCTATGCCTTAGAATCTTCATCTGTAAAATGGGCGATAATAACAGTACCTACCTCAGAAGTGTTGTTTTGAAGATTGAATGAAATAATGCATGTAGGCACTATGCCAGACATACAGTAAGTGCTCATAAATATTTGTTATTATTTAATTCTCCTACAATGCCTCACAGTTCTATGCCCACAGTCTTTAAAGTATTTGTGGAGCAACTGAAATTAACAACTACTAGTTTATTTCCATAACATGCCCTTAGCCTACCGAATTTCCAATGATATGAGAATATCTGTTGTTACAATGACCTAGCTCTTTCCCCCCAAATTTGTGGTTCTGCCTTCCTTTTCTAAAACCTATTTGCTGGCCCCATCTCTGCCTCCTCTCCCACTCAGCCAGACTTGCCCCTACACAAGTACCCTGTGTTGCTTTAAGATTTCAGAGGGTAAAAACAGAGTAGTCAATCAAAGAAGTGTTTGCAGATGGAAGGGGGCACTTCCTCTGCCCCACCACCATATTCCACAATTCCTTCTTCTCCTTTGCATTTAGAAGATTTCTGTGGAATAGAGAGCCCACCACCTATAGGAAGTTTTATAGATGTTTTCCTTAATAGAGTTGAGATAAAATTCACTGGTACTTTTCTGCTAAACACTTCCTTGCAAGGGTAAGAGTTTCAAGGACAAAGAAGAGAGTGGCCATAAAGAAAAAAAGTTCTGCTGAGCATCAGCTTGTGGCTGGAGCTGTTCTCCTCAAAACTGGGGCCTAGCTTCTGGGAAAATCTGCATCCTCTCTGAGGACCTGGCCTATCATGTGTGTGGTTCAGCCTGGGGATTCGGGGACTGAATTCAGGTTCAACCCTCCCAGGAGTGAGAGCGTGGGCAAATTACTTAACTTCTTCTAACTTCAGTGTCCTATCTGTTTAATGAGAATAATACAACCCATCTCATAAGGTCGTTGTGAGGAAATGAGATGGTGCAGGTAGAGCTCCTGGCACACAGTAACCATGAAATAAGTGTTAGTTATTGCTTTTGTTCCTATTAATTTCATATCTGTGCATTTGCGCATGTTCTCTCTGCATGAAAGTCTCTACTTCCTTGTTGATATGGAGAATTCCTCTTATTTTCAGGGATGGTTCATGTTCTTGGAGAAATATCCCCTGGTTTTTCCAGCGCTGTGAGTCTCACCTGACGCCATACTGTCAGGTTTTGTACGTCTTGTGATTTTTAGTTCTGTGTTCACATTCCCCTTTCCCCAAACTGTAAGCTACTGTCAACACACGACACAAGTTCAACACATGCTTGTTAACTGGTTAACAGTTTCTCTCTCCAACCCTTATACCTCGTGATGATTCCTCATATATCTTGCATCTGATTCCATCTAGACTCTGATTTCATGGCCCCCGGGACCCCTTGCTCCCCACCCATGTTTATGTTCGATTCAGATGAGCCTCTTTGGGTTCTCCTCCTCATAGCTCCCCTGCTTCCTTCAGTTATGGCAGCCTCGTCTCCCACCTCAACAAAATTCCTTCTCGGTCTTTCATAGTCCATTACAAAGCTGCCTCCTAAATTAAGCCTCACTGAATGACTCACATCAACCCATCTTTTCCCAACTCCACTCAGGATGACTGTTCAGAAATGTAACACCTATGGCATAAAAACAGTCTCAATTGGGGCACTTTTATGGGTGCCATCTGAATCGATGGATGAACTGTTGATTGAGAAGTAACTTTTTCCACTCCTCCCTAAATCCCCACTCTGGGTTAACAACACCCAAACACCCTAACACCCAAACACTAGATGTTAGGGAAGGAAGCCTACCTATTAGATACTGAGACAAGAAGAAAGGGGCACTAGATGCTCTCATCACCTCATTGTCTCCCTTCTGGACTCAAGACAGGGCACTCTTGTGGTGAGAGTGGTCTTCCTCAAAGTGTGTGTGGTTGGTGCCAGCCATGATGTTAGTGACCCCTCCTGGAAAAAGAATTTTCTTGCTCCTGAGTTCTCACGCTTAGAAGTTTGCTCATAGAGGATGTCATGAGTAGAATTAGGTCTCAAAGTGCCATCTGAACCAGTGGAATATGCATGGCAGCCAGCCTTCCTGTGACTAGGGCCTTATTCTATTTTATTATAGCCCTGTCCCCTACTCTGAACTATAAGAAGCAAGCCTTCTCCAAAAAAAGAACCTGAGATCATCATAGTCTAGCTTTTGCCTCACCACTCCAATGAAACCATTCTTGTCAAGCTTACACAATCTTCTGGTTGGCTAAATCCAGTGAATTCTTCTCTGTCCTTGTTTTAGTTGGTTTCCTGGAAACATCTAACATCACTGCATATTTCCTTCTTATAACACTCTTTTCCCTTGACTTCCTTGACATCACACTCCCCTAGTTTTCTTCTTACTCTCTGGCTGTCCTGCTCAGTCTCTTTTGCTCAGTTTCTCTTCCCTTGCCGGTCCTTAAGTGTTAACACTCCTTAATGTTTGGTCCTAAGCCACTACTTCTTACTCCTTCCCCATCCTCTGCAAGGTCTCTTCCATGCCTGATTTCAATGACTGTGTGTGTGTGTGTGTATTACTGCTAAAATGATAATCATGTTGTTGATGAAGATGATAGCTACTAAGCTCTTATGATATGCCAAGCACTTTAAGAATTTTATTTGTGTTGACTCATTTAATCTTCACAGTAAGCCTGTGAGGTAGAACTATTATTAATCCTATTTTACAGATAAGTGCAGAGCCAGGACCTCACCAAACAGTCTAGCGCTGGATCAGTACCCTGCACTGCCTCTTTCAAATCTACAATTCTATCCTCATTCCTGAATATTACCCTTGAAATATATATTTCTTAATATATTTCAAATAATATATTAAGAACTAAACTTATCATCCTCCACATACTGCCCTTTCTCCTGTGTTCCCTATCTCAAGGATGGCACCACTTCCACACAGTGGGACAAACTGCATGCTTGGCATTATCTTTCCCTTCATTCTCATTCTTTATATAATCAGGTACCAGATCCTGTCCATTGTCTCCTTTCTCCCAGATCCAACCACTTTCTCTAACCTCACTGCCACTACCCTGTGGACACTGTAAGTACCCCTCAGTCTCTGTTACGGTAATAACTTCATAACTGGTTTCCCTGCTTCTTGTCTTCCTCCCCTCTGCAGCCAATACTAAACAGATGATATCATTTCTCTGCTTAACTGCCTTCTCCCTTTAATGTCTCCATATTGCCCCCAGGCTAAAGTCTAACCTCCTCAGTGTGGCTAGATGACCAAACTTCTGCTTCTCTCTTCTGCCTCAACTTGCATAGGTGCTCCTTACGCACTATGTCCCAGAGCACTAGGCTTCTTTAAGTTTCTGGAACTTGCCACAAATTCTTCATCTTTGACTTTTCACATTTGCCGTTGTCTTTGCCTTTAAGCAACTGGCCTCTCCTCTTTAACTGAATAATTCTGATCTCAGCTTAGTTATCACTTCATTCCACAACCCATCCCTGACCCGCTGAGACTAGATGATTCTACTATGCACCCCATGGCACCCTGAACTGCCCATCACAGTAGTTATCATTCCACATTGAGCCTGCCTGTTTTGTGCCTAAATCAGTTTCTCAATCTTGGGACTATTGACATTTGGGGCCAGATAATTCTTTGTTTGGGGGCATGTCCTGTGTATTGCAGAATGTTTAGCAGCATCCCTGACTTCTACCCACTAGACACCAGTAGTACCTCCCCATTGGAGACAACCAAAAACATCTTCAGACATTGCCGTATACCCCAGCGTAGGAGGTGGGGGCAAAAATCACCTGTTGTTGAGAACCGCTGGTCTAAATGATAGGTCTGTTTTATTCTTTCTTGTCTTCTCACCACCCAGCATGTTGGCTGGCACCTAGAGAGTGCTCAGTTAATATCTGTTGAATTCATTATAGAAATGCATATCTTACAAGAGTAAATATAACAAATTAGGAAAATGAGTAGATGGTTCCTATTCTTTTTCTATTAAAAAAGAATTTTATTTTTGAAGGATTCAACAATCAAAAGTGATTTAAAAAGTGTGCATTGAAAGGTCATTTTATAATTCCTTTATGATTCAAGAGTTGTGTATGTTTTTTCCCCTTTATTAAAAAAATTCTAGGTGGTAGGTCTTTTTATTTTCTAGTTTTGTCATTAATTTCTAGTTTTGTTGCATATTGTCTGTACTATTTCTATTTTTTAGAATTTACTGAAATTTTCTTTATGGCCCATTTATAGTCATTTTCTTTACTATTTAAAAAATATTTCATGCAGAGAAGATTACTTACTGTTTTTAAGTTCAGAGTTAGATATATATATCAATTATATCTACTTCATAATTATGTTATTGAGGTCTTCCATAGTCCACTTTATGTTTTGTTCCCTTGTTATACTATGAAATGAAAGAGATAAATTAGTCTTCTACAATATGTATGTTTCTGTTTTTCCCTGGCTGTCCTGTAGTTTTTATTTTTAGTGTTGATGCTACATTGTTTGGTGCACAGATATTCATAACTCTATTAGAAATTGCACTTTTTACCATTATAAAGTATTTTTTGTCTTGTTTAACAATTTTGGCCTGAATTTCACCTAATTAATATAAGATCTTTGTCTGTGCTTTGTTTTCATTTGCATTTCTCTGATATACTTTTGCCCATACTTTTATTTTCCAACCTTTCTGAACCACTTTGTTTAAGGTATGTCTCTTGTCTATAGCACAGAGTTGGATATTGTTTTATAAGCCAATCTGAAATTCTTTTCTTGTAATAGAGGTGGAGTTTAACTCTTTTACATTTGTTGGTATGACAGATATGTTTGTTTTTTTCTCTGGAAGAAAGATTTGGGTTTCTTGCAAGGGGCTTCTGGTTAGGTATCCTTTAGCTGGTAGGTGAATCATTTGGGATGCCTTTGACAGCCAGTTTCAAAAGACCCATCACAATGTATTAAACATGAAGGGGATTTATTATCTACCATAATAAAAAAGTCTAGAAGTCTTTCATATTTTGTCTTCTGTTACACACACACATGCACGTGTGTGTATATATATGTATACGAAACATATCTATCTACTTATCTAAGCTTTTTACTTTTTATCTTCTTATTTGTTTCGGTTTTCTAATGCATTTAGGAAGATGTGTATTTTTGTTCTATATGCTACCTTTGTTTAATTTTATATACTACTTTAGATTTTAATTCTTTAGACATTATCTCTTAGTTCTTTAATATTAGCATATTTCTCTTCTTTGCTCCTTTCCTTCTGGCCCTCCCCTACTCAATTTTGGTCAACATATTATACTTTTAGTTTTTAGCTTTGTACATTTTAATGTTCTTATATTTTAAATACTTGTTTTGTCAGCTTGAATAATATATCCTTTGACTCATTCATTACACATGAGACCATAGTGAATTTACCTCCCACCCTCTTTCCCTCTTCCTATTCCAATTTTTGATAGGTATATAATTAAAATTTTTCAGGGCATATAGAATGCCATTTAATCCCTACACTTGCTTCATGATTGGTTCTACAATTAAATATATTCCATGCTCACTACCATTCCTTTTGCTTTAGGTTAAGTAATTTGCCAAAAGCTACACAGAAAGTAGGTGGCAGAGCCAGTATTTAAAACGAAGTTTGACACAAAAACTTTGTGTTTTTTCTACTACATCATGCCTCTTTTGAAAGTAGAAATACACATACACACACATATAGAAGATAAACTATACTGAAAACAAAAGAGATCAAGTCAGTATATGGAAAAAGTAAACAAAATATAAAGAGGTAAAAAGGAAACATAATAAAATAGAAATAAGTGGATAAATATATGAAAGAGACTAAAAGTTAATTCAGTGGCATAAAACATGCAAAACTAAGTATGATTTAAAAATTTTTATATGGGTGCAAATGATTATGTATTTCTTGATAAGATATTTGCAAGCCAATAATAAAGTAAAATAAAAGGCAACAAGAGATTAACAAGCCCTTGGAGAGTTAACCATTTTTTAAGGCATTAAAATAGATGGCAGGTTAGCTTAAAAATCATTAGAGGTAATCTGCATTCCTTGAACACAGGCAGCTATAGACTCTAGCAGAATATTTAACCCACTTGATCTCCCAAGGGATAGGTTTCTTATAAGAGATTTTTGGTTTGGTTTTCTTTGGTTGGTATGTAAATCATTTGGGATGCCTTCAAATGCCAGTTTCAGAAGATCCAACCCTAAGTAGCTTAAACATAACAGGGACGTCCAAAGATAGGGTGGTAGATCCAAGATTGTTTATTTCAGTGGCCTAATAGGGACATCAAATTTCCACATCCTTTCCATCTTCTCTACTGCAGCCACCCTCATGAGGTTAGCTTTTTTCCAAGGCTGGTCCCCTCAGAGATACAAGATGGGTGAAGCAGCTCCAAACACCACATCCTCATATAACTACAACAAAACCCAGAAAAGAAACCATCCCTTCTTTGTGGACATTTTAAAGAATGTGCACTCCTTTCCGAGCGGCCCCTCTTGCAGACTTCCCCCACAAGTGTCAATGGTTGGAATTGTGCTGCGTGCTCATTGCTAAACTGATCAATGGTAGGAGGAGTGCACCTACAGTGATTGGTCTAACATCATCTAGATTCCCTCCCATCCACCCCAGAGCTAGGGAGGGACACAGACTTGCCTAAAGAGCACAGCCAGCCAAACCCAGTGCAAAGAGGAGGGAATAATCAACCCACAGCATTTGTCATAGGTGGAGACAGGATAGAAAGACTTCAGTCTTTACCCTCCACCAGTCTGCCTCTCACTTTTGACTCTCACATACCAGTGAGGGGCAGCATGTATTGGGTGAAGACACACAACTCCATCTTTTTGGCATATATCTTGTAACAGCTGATTGTTATTGGGTACAAGTTGCTACCATTAAGTACATGACTTTTTTCAAATAATGAATAACACACTGGATTTATCTTCAAGAATCGCCATAATGAAATATTTACCCATGACTAATGTTAAATTCTTAAAGTATTTATGAGTCAAAGAAGAGACCAGCCTTAATGTCTCTACGAGCTAGGTGGATATTTACACATACACACATGCACAGTCACACTCACAAACACACCTTTGATTCCAATGAGAAAAATAATATAAAGCGCATTAAAAACAAGCATTTCCAATGGTTGAAGAGGGTCTAAGATCATATGTACAGAAATACACCCCAAATTTAAAATTACTGCCCAGATTTTCATGAAAAAAGGGAAGACAAAAACCAACACAGAGAAGTAAAGTGTCAATTATAATAACAAGCAAATTTATAGAATGCTTGTAATGTGCCAGATACTGTTCTCAGCTCCTTATGTACATTATCTCATTTAATTTTCACAATAAAATTCACAGGCAGAACTACTATTGTCTTCATTTTGCAAATGGGGATACTGAGGCTAAGAGGACAAGGACATTGCTCAGGTCACCCTGTTTGTGAGTGGTTACACCAAAAATCAAACCCAGTTCTGCCTGCCTCCAAGGCTGTGTGGTTGACCTTTGACCTCTACCCTGAAAAGATGGTAGAAACAATCATACCTGGTCCCCCCCTAAAATATTCTTCTCTTTTTAGGGGCCTAAACTGCTCCCCAAAGCTGCTTGGACATTGCATTAATAGATTATCATTGCTGCTTGAAAAGAATCGAGAAACATTTTGAGAAAATCACGTGTCTCAGATATAGTAGCTCTCTACATAGAACAAACTGCATAAATTCCATCTAAAATTATATTTTCAAAATCTGGATTTGAAAATATATTTTGGGTGGAATTTATGCAAAAAAATGCTTTAACAGTATACAGTTTTGTACCATTTCTAATTGAAAAAATGTTTTTATATGGGTTCTGTGAAATAACCTCCTTCAAAGAAAGTAACTTCTTTTTTAAATTTCTGAAGAATTTTAGTTGGAGGAAAAATTCACCTAGACTATTAAAAAGAGTGGCAATACATGATTTTTTTTCACATTTGCAAGATTAAAAGGCATTTTTCGTGCACGTATATTTGCAAGTTCACAGGCTTTAAAAACAAAAACTAAGTTCCATCTTAATGAAATTGATCAGATCACTGTCCAACGAGTAGCCTGGTTATCTAGAAGGTTGGGACATCACATATGTTCAGGGCAGGGTGGGTCCCAGCTGCTGAGACTTCAATGCAGTCAATGCTCCGCAATCCAATGGTTCTTAGCTTATATACCTAAAAATTGGGGTAATGAGCCGCAAAATGTATGAGACTTGAGTTCACTGTGGCAAAAGCTTTGCCAGTGTTTTATGTGCTTAATATAAACCCCCAAGGATAAAACTCCTTCTCATGAAGCATGCTTTCCATCTAGGTCTCTCAGAATGTTAGAGTCACAGGATAAACACACTATTTACCTGTGTGTGTGTGTGTGTGTGTTGCAATGGATGATCTGATAATCATGCCAAATACTGGGATCCATGAGCAATTCTACTAGGCTCAACTATATAGAATAAGTTAAGAATGTTATTATTTTAATTAACTAAAATGTAACACAAAGTTATTCTGACTTGTGTTTAATGAAATACACCATTGTTACTATGCTGCATGGTAATTAGCTGTAAGTCATAAGAAATTTACAAAAGACTGTCATTTTGTCAGCATTAATGTTACACAGTCAAATCTAATTTTTAAAAACATCACTAAACTATAAAATTTTCCCTGGATAAGAACCGTTCTCTCTCCCTCTCTCCCTCTCCCTGTCTCTTTCTCTGTCTCCATCTCCTCCCTTTCCTTTTCCTCCTGCCCTTACCCAAGATAGAGGGACCCCAATTCTGCCCAAGCATTCCCACTCATCTACCCTCTCTCCCTTCTCACCCTCATCAGGGGATCCAGCTGCTTGGAAGCACCAGGCCCTGGATTCTGCAGACCTTGAAGCCATCCCTCGTTTGGACCCTTAGATGTACATCTCCTGTTTTATCGGGAGGGGTCTTTATAACATCCCCAATTGTTGGCGTGGGATTGAAAGAAGAAAGCAGGCATGAGGTAAAAGAGTGGTACCCCGGGGAGGGAAAGGACACAGGCCAATGGATCTTGAACCCTAGCACTTGACAGTTTGGAGTCAGAGGAATGAGAGTGTGCAGGGCTGGAGGTAAAGGATAGGGAAAGGAGGTGAGCAGAGCAGCCTATGGGGTAGGCACCTCTGGGGCATAGCTTTTGGCAGTTTTATCCCAAGCTCCTCCTCCTCAGGAAAGCTAGGAGTTAGAGAGGGAGAATAGAGCCACTTGGGCTTTTCTCACCAGCCCTCACAAGTACAGCATGCTCACCTTCCTGGAGGAATCAGGAGATTCAGACAGGACAGGCCTAATCTTAGCCTTATCACTTTCCAGCTGTGTGACTTCAGCTAGTCATCAACCTCTCTGAGCCTCATTTCTCCCACTGATGGTTTCTTTATTGGTGAAGCGGGAATGATACTCTCTACTTTACATAGTTCTTGTGAGGATTTAATGAAATGAAGCACCTGCACGTTGCTTAAAACAGAGAAGACTCTTGACAAAATTCTTTCTTTTCTTCAGCCCTGAGGCATGAACAAGGCTTCCCCTTGCTTTCCCCATCTCCAACTTTCTTCGATTCCCCCACCTATATTTATTTCATTGCACTTCTGAGGATCAGAAGGTTAAAAATAAATGCACCAGGGATTGGGGTGAGTAAGTTTGAGACAGAAGGTAAGTGACAGCCTTTGGTTCCTTCCAGGTGGGTAGCAGGAGGGAAAGTCATGGTGGGGGAGGGGGTGTCATGGTGAAAGGCAGAGGCATCCTGGTGTCTTCAGGGCACAGGGGCATTCCCCATCCTTTGTCCTCTGTGGAGTGGGAGCTATGACTGTCCTTCCCAGGGTACCTAGGGCCTCTGACCATACACTGCCCCAGCCATCAGGTCTAATGGGCTCCAAAGGTCCTCTGCAGGTAAAGCCCTGCACCCTACCTTGCGACTAATCTAGCAAGCTGGGGACTTTGGGGTGTCTGGTAGGACAATTGCTGCACCTTATACATTTAGCCCATCACTTGTGTTAAGTGCTACAGGCTCACTTCTCAAAATAGGTCCTGGACATATCACTGTAGTGCAATAGACCTTCCCCCCAAATCCATTTCTGGTGTTTAAGGAAAACCAGGCTGATACTAAAAATGAAACTGGTTCTCTCACAGCAACTTGGACCCACAGGACTATTCCTGGCTCCTCTTTAAAGTCCCTGGTGGTTTTCCTTCCCTACTCAATCTCTGTTTAACCACCTACATTAATATTTCAGAACCATTAGGTGGCCTGTGCATTGACGGTACTTTATTCCCCAGGCTAGAAAAACTCCTTTCTTGGAATTGGATTGCTTTGTGCAGTTTAACCACCGTGCAAGGCTAAGAGTCAAACAGTATTGCCCTCGTAATTATCTTGTCATAGCCACAAGACGATAGATGAGGGCATGTCTGCTCTGCAAAAGGCCAATTCAACTGTGATATTCAACAGATGTCATGATCCAAAGGCAATACAGAGCTCCCAACCCAATCCAGTCATATCCAAGCAGTCAGCACCCCCTCTCTATATCTGTACCCACTAAGTTATACTAACAGGTGATTTAAGTCAAAAATTCAATATTAAAAAGTTATAAAACATTCACTGAAAACCCCCAAATTTGCACTGAGCTAAGTTCAGTGAAATTTCTGTGTGAGCATCAAATGGAAATAATTTCATGTTTATGCCTATTTCTTTAGTAGTGGCTTCAGGGGCATTTTAATAATAAAATTCCACTGCACATAAAGACATTAGACTTGGGGGCAAAACCTTATTAAGAAGTATAAGAAAGTACATTTCTCTCTCATAGCTCGAGAAAGAACTAGTAGACGGAATTTCTCAAAGGCTCTAAGAAGCCCCAGGCTGATGTGCTAAAGCCCACACTTCTTCCCTCCCTCCCTAGAGCCCTGACAGCTGCTAACTTCCTAAGGGCATCGGAGGAGTTCAGATGACCTTGCAAGCTTCATGTGACATACGAGTAATGCAAAGTTAACCAAGTGGGGGAGGAGGCCTTACAGAAGGCCACCCAAAGACGGGAACATGGGACATGGGGATTTACTTGGGTGAGGAACTGTATTTGGCTCTTCTGGTTCAGAAAAGTCATCCTGAACTCTTGGTTAGGAAAACAACGCAGCGATCAATGCCTCGCCTTCGCCACTCTATTTCAGCCTATTTACTCCTAGAAAGACCGGGGATGCATGAGCTCCGCGCGCTCCAGCAATCTGAGCTGAGGCTGCTGTTTCCCTGAAAGCCATTCTGCCTTTCTCCTCCCACCTGTGTTTCCATTTCCTTTACTGGGTATGAAACCAGTCGACCCCCGCCCGCTCCGTGCCGCCGGTGCCTCCACGGAAGCGCACGCGGCACCTTGCGGGGCTGGCGAGAAGACGCTCTCAGACCGGACACCTGCAGGTGAGCCCGGCCCCTGGGAAGAGCGGCGGGTGGAGCCCGCGCCGGACGGTCCTCACCCCGCGGCCCGCCGCCCCGCAGGCGCGCCCACTCTCGGCGCCCCCGGCCCTCCAGCTCCGGCCCGCGGAAACGTCACCTGAGTGCTTACTGTCCTCCCCCCGTGGAGTGACACGGCGGCAAACGGCCCGAACGCCCCACTTCTCTTCGGGACTGCAGACCTAGCAGACGAGGCCCCGTCGCAAAGCAGCGCGCAGCTGGTCCCAGCTGCGGGAAGGTGGGAGGGTCTGGATGGGGGACCGCAGTCTAAGACAGGTCCGGGGCTAACCCTATCTGCATTTCCAGAGGGAGGGGCAGCAGAAAGAAACGGCCGCAGCCCCAAATAGCGAGCTTACCCTTCCCACTTAAAGCGCTCTTCGTCCAATCAGCACATCTTTATTGAGCGCCTGCTGTGTGCCCCGGGCGCTCTTCTAGGAGCTCAGGAGGCCGGTAGCGAATAAAATATTAAAACATCTCTGCTTTCGCTTTTTTTTCAAGTGACTCCCGTAGTCATATAGGTTCCTGTGAACATTTGTAGGTGTTTTCAGCTAAGGAGTGAAGGAATAGAAATCCGACCTTTTTATTTCAACAAATGTTTATTGATATTCCAAAGGAGGGGTGGGAGGGAAGAAGAAACCTGTAATACCACCAAGGAACTGGTTTCTTTTTAGGAACTTTGGCTTAGCCTGATGAAATCTCTTAGGTATCCCCCAAACTATTACCCCAGCAAAACTGCTGGATAATAACCTCGAGCTTCATGTTTTCCCCTTGGTTAAATCTGCTGGCCCCAGTTGCTGCTTAGCAAATAAGGTGACATTTATAAAGGTGGAGCTGGATCATTTCTTCTTCCCCAAGGGAGACTCATAGGGTTTTGAAGACAGCCCCGATTCTGTCTCAATATCATCATTTACTATTAGGCATATGACCTTGGGTAGATTCTTAATGTCTCTAATCCTCAGTTGCTCCTTCTGTAACATGAGGATGGTGATATTTCCCTCCTAAGGATGCTGGGAGGCTTCACTGGGATGACATGCAAAAGCACTTAAACCAGGCTGGCATGTAGAAAGTGCTCCCTCCATATAAGGACCTTATGATAATTAATGGTGATTACAGCACCTTTCAGAATCCTTCCTCCTTCTATATAATCTGAGTGGTCAGACCGGCATGGTGAAATGTCATGTGTTTACACATTAAATTAGAAAAATCAGAAAAACTTCAAAGATTGAAGAAATTGGCTCCAAAATCCAACAGATCAGAATTTTTAAAAGCAAGTGTAGTGCCAGTGATGATACATTTTCGAACTGGAAGTTACCTTAGAGTTAGTGTTTTATGCAAAAAGATACTGCCTCTAAATGAGTACGTGCTCTAAAATCACCAAAGAAAAACCAAGGGAAGGAATATGGGAAATGGAATTTAAGGAGTTCAAAGTGGGATACTCAGTGGCCAAGATCCTAGAAGGGTGTGGGGATGGTTAGTAAGTGGGACAAGTGAGATTTCATCACAGCACCTGATGAAGGAAAAAAAAAACCACCCGATTCATCTCTTAGGCTGACTCTTACCTGTTATTGAAACTTCCGCTACAATATCCTTGTTGAAAAGCATTTTCTATTTCTCTGATAATATAGAAATGCTGTCCACTATGAGTTCAGACACTTTACATTTTCTCCAAGTTAAATTCTTGAAGTTTATTCCCCTGCTCAACTTTTCTATCTCTGACCAGATTTTTGAGTCTTTTCCAAGGAAATTCAAGGGTGGCTTTGTAGTTCCCCACTGGAAGCATCTACCTTAAAAAGGCAGTCTCTGCAATAATAATTTTTGCCACTTCAATCCTTTGTTTCAGTGATTGATAATGATGATGACAATCAAATTCTGTCTAATTGTGTACTCTGAATAAAGGATAAGTAAATCTCTTGTTGTTGTTGTTGCCATATGGTAAAAGTGAAGAAACCAATTTTTTTTTTCTAGCCCAATATGTTGCAGTGTGTGTTACTAGGCACTGATAGCTAAAAGGTCTGTGCTAGAGGCCACTATTCAGGAAAATATCATCATATGAAATTTAATTGCATCCTTGCTTATGTTTGACAATTTCCATAGATGTTGATGGAGGAAATGTGGCCTCATCTTTTATTGCGGTGGCACTTGTACATATAATTTAAAAGTGTCATTACATATATCATTCATTTTTATAACAAATCTGGAAAGTACACAGGATGGTCATCTCATTTTACTAAAAAAGAAACTGAGGTAAAAGTTAAAAATAAACAATAGACAGTCAAGTAGAGACTGAACCAGGAAGAGAATCCCATCCAGTTCTTACCCTAAACTGTGAGTTCTTTCGATGATGTCACCTGCTTTAGAGAGCACTAGGGGAGCCAGAATTCAGAGTTAAAACCCTCCTTTGAAACATCTGTGCCTTTTTTTCCTGGCTGGAAACTAGACTGGGAAATTGAGACAAACCACTTCGGTGTTAGTGGTGATGTGGGTGGGGGAGCTGCTACTGACCTGGTTTTGTCTTAATCTGGACACAGACTTCTGACCACGCTTATCTGATAAACTTTCATCTGGTTCAAGAATTTTTGGTGGGATTCATTGATTCTGGTCTTATAAAAGTAACAAAGGAGTGAAGGAGGTGAGTGACCACACATGCTGATGCAAATGAGGTTCATTGTGCTCCACACATGTATATACATGAAGAAACCTGAGATGAACTCTTAGAACAATTGACAATGATTTTCAAGTCTTGCCAGTCAGATTTTCTAAAACTTTGCTTATTAGTCAGTCCCCATTTACCTTCTCATGGCTGCTGAATCTCATCAATGACTTGTATTGTATGGCACCTAATTTCTAAATGACTAAAATTTATTTTCCGCTGCTGATGCCAGCCGTATTTCAGAGTGATTTTGTAATCAGTCTAAGAACATTTATTTTTAAATAAATGACCAGTAAATTAGATTGATCAATTTTAATTACTTTCACTGGTTTTTTTCAAAAATCACATATCTAATATTTACTCTTAAAGTTACTCAGAAGCCTTGACGGTGTCAAAAATGAGACTGGATAGCCTGAAATACTGGTTAATCCCTTTTTCTCCTCATATTTGAGAAATGTGGAGCACATATAGGAGAGCTCTTTTTCAAGCTTAGTCACAATACCAAGCACCAAAGAAAACAAGTCGTTTCAGGAAACGACTCCCTTTTTATTTGTTTTGGGTAACTCTGAGTCATTGTTGATATCTGTTTGTATGTTCTTTAAGGGGCCTTGGCATATGCATTCATTTCAAACACTCACAGGTGCTTGTGTTCAAAACTCACCATTAGCAACGAGGTCTGTGCAACAATTTATACTTTATTTTTTCCAACTTTTTGAAGTATTGTCATAAATTTTCATGTATGCTATCTTAGCAACCATAAACCAATATGACCTAAAATGTCTTAAAATCAAGTGAAAAATTAGTTGAGCTTTTATGCCTTTTTCTTTTCTTAGATGAACTTCTTTCTTTACATATATTTGCCCATAGCTGGTTGGTCTATGGCAAGGTGTTATCTGTTAACTAAGCTGACTAGTAAAGCTTCATTATTCTTTTTAAGTGGTACTTATTAAGGGCATGCTTAAAGACATCCATTTTCAATGACAAGACGCTCAGAGACTTGAAGAAAGTAGTCTAAAGGGTAGAAAGACAAGTGATGAACTTGACAATATTCTGCTCACTAATCTCTCCATCATATCTCATGTGCAGTTGGCAAACTCTGATAAATACTCTTAGGGATAAGGCCTATGCTAAAATTGGGATTTCACAGTTTACAGATGTTATAATTTGCTGCTTAAGGGGGTTATAGTTAGCTACTTAACCTTAATTTGCTTGGGATTTTGTGGTATAATAAAGCTGTGCCAATATAAAGTTTTGGAAATGTTTAGAATGGACAATTGCAAAAGTTAGTTTCAACTATTTAGAAATTTGACAAATTTTATTAAAGTGTTTTAATTTGAAATTCTATCAATAACATAAAAATCATTCACTAGAATAATTTATTCAGAGGCCAATGGATTGAATGTTTTCAGTTTACCTTGAAGACTTTAGCTGTCCGAACTAACTCACTCTTTCATTTGATCAAACAACCAGTCAGCCAACTAGACATCAACCAACATACCATTTAGCCACCCAGCCAACCAACCTATCCACCAATCAGTTAGCCAATCAAGCAATCAACTAACCCACTAATCAGGCAATCAGCCAACCAGTCAACCAACTAACTGGAAACCAACCAACCAACCAGCCAACCAACTAACTAGAAAACAAACTAACCAGCCAATCAGCCAGTCAACCAACATGCCAATCCACCTACCTACCACACACCAGTAATTATTCCAGGCACTGTAGGGTACAAAGATCAACAAGATATTATCCCTGCCAATGAGAAAAGATGTTTGTGATCTTGTGGGGGAAATAAACACAAATAATTACAGTACAGCATGAAATAGAGATATGATATGCATTTCCAGACAGAAGTAAAACATTTCAATATTCTTGACAGAGGTCTACTTTAATGGGTTTGCTCTTTTTGGGGACCAGAATTTTGACTGGTTAGTGAGGTGAAGAACACTCAGCCTAGCTTTCATTCTTTGAAAAAACATGAGAGGTGCTTTCAGTTTTAAGAAAGACAACCAAGTAAACTCAAGTGAACTAACTCTTGTTTAATCCAGTTGATATTTTTCCTGTTGCATCAGGTTCAATAACCCTCTACTATGTCTCCCTTGCTTCCTGGGCTGAGATAGAAATGCCAGGACCTCGTTTTCAGTCTCAGCTAATTCACTTGCACAGGTTTCACACTGAGTTCAGAATTTGTAAGGATAATTGCCTTCCAAAGTGCTCTGAGAAGTGCATGCTACTTACTACTCAGGTTACAATATGTCTCAGTCTGCCTGGGACGATTCCAGTTAATGCCTTTGTCCCAGTGTGATTATTTAATAGTGTCTAATGCCAGTGTTGTGAGCCCCTGGGGCAGCCACCTATATGTCCTACTCACCCTATGTGGGGGGGATAGGAATTAATCTACTCCCTTTGCCTTCAAGATTAGGTATGAACTGGAAACAGAGCAGAAATGTGGGTGCCATGATACTTCCTGCGGGGTACCATTAATATCTCCCTTGGGGGCATTAGCTCAGAATTCTAAGGTTTTACCATTTCATTTCCCCATTGAATGAGCTTCATGAACATACAGACATTCTCTGAGAGCACAGAAGAAGGCATGACTGTGTGGGAGGGCTCTGATACGACTTGGCAGTGGTGGTTTGAGCTGGGTTTTGGAGGATGGGCAGAGAAGAATGTAGAAAAAAATGTCATCCCATGGTATGAATGTATGCAAGGCGACCATTTGGTTGTGTCTCCTGAGCACAAGTCTTCACATATATGTTACTGCTTATGAATTGTAAATGTGCGAACTTACAACTGGTTATATAGAAATGTGCTGCAGACATGCACTCAGTGGTAAAGTTGGCAGTCTGGATACCCAAAAGGATCTTCTGCAAAGGGATCCACCCCAGTAAGTCCATCGTCAGCAGGAACAGCCTCACTCTGTCCAGGCTTTGGGTGGACAATTGGAGAATACATGTGCTCCATTGAGCAATACCTCTCCAATCTTAGGTTTTTCATGATTCTCTTCTTAGAAAAGTCCAATTCTCAACTCTACTGCAGTAAGCTATACAAGCTCATTTTTAAGAGAAAGTATGAAATGTTTTTAAAAGCTCACAGTTTTATATTTACAGCATTTACATTTTCAAATTATTGTTTTACTAATTTATAAATGCTCTTCATTTTATTGACACAGATACTCAGAAAATGACTTCGTTTATCTCAGTTTTAGTAAAGAGTCACCATAAAGTCAAGGGAGAGATTGAAGAGAACTCACTGATTTGCTATTTGTTTCTCAATCCTGGCCAATTTCATCTCTTTTTATTTCGAAGGTACACTGTGTCCTTGTGTATTGAGCAAAAATTACTATACAGTAAAAAAGGCATAAGGTATTTGACATATTCCAGATTACAAAACATGTTTATAGCAGAATTGATATTAAAATTTAGAGAAGCATTTAAAACCAGTCTTAATAGATATAATCTTAAAAAATGTACAGGGGCAGCATGATAAGAGGACAGATCTAGGTATGAGTCTAGGCACAAATTGGAATCAAGTCCAAGGACCCCTTTTGTAAGTTGTATGCTTTGTGGAAAGTCATTTAACGTTTTTGAGTCTCAACTTCATCATGGATAAAATGGGGAAAATAAAACTTGTCCTACCCACTTTACAAGATAAATAAATGTGATTAAATATAGGAAAGTACTTTATCAAGCGTTAGTAGAGGGCTTTGACCTATTAACACCTATTTTGAGGTATTATACTCATGGAAGAAATAAAATATATCCACTCGCAAGGCTGAGATTCTTGTCTGTCTCTCCTTTGCCAACTCCCGTCTCTCTTTGCAGACTCAAGTCAAACAAGTTCAGGTCAAGAAGAATATATGGAGAATCTGTCAGGATGTAGCAGTGGGGTGAGTGGGCAGAGGGTGCTAGTAAAGGGGCACTTCAAAGATACTAGTCTTTGTAAATCCTGCACCACTGGTTCCTGCGCTTGTCAGTGCCTGAGCGTGTTGTTGGGCACAAAGAGAAGTAAGACGTAGTTCCTTTCCTGAGGAGCTCACAATCCAGTAAAGGGGGCAGACACATACATAGAATTAGTTTCAATATAATGCAGTAAATAGTATAATAAAAAGACAGTCACAGAGGAATGAGGAGGCACTTAGCTAAGTCTGACTCTCATCAGGTAAGTTTTAAGAGATACTTTAGGTGCCAAGGGTATTGTATGTGTCACAAAGACCATTATGGCAGAATTTACAAATGGTACAGAGGTTACACCTCCTTGCTTGTAGTATACAAGTAACAAGCACAGGATTTGTTATAGGACAGACCTGTGCCTAAAACCTCATTATGTCAATTAACTTGCTATATTTCTGAGTTTCAGCTTCTTTAACTGGGACACAGGGGTAATAATATCTACCTCAGTCCACTAGAATGTAAGCTCTATGAGGGCAGGGATTTGGGCCTCTCTTGTTCATTACTGTATCTCCATCACTCAGAATGTGATAAGCACTTACCTGGCCCATAGTAAGTGCTCAACAAATAATTACTGAATTTGTTGAATAAAACAAGGTAGCTATTCAGCTTTCAATCTTTACTTTTCACCTAGTTTTAGTGGAAAAGCCACAATAAAGTCAAGGAGAGATTAGAGAGGGCCCACTGGTTTACTACGTGCTACTCAGTTCTGACCAATTTCACCTCTTTGTCTTCCAAATGGGTATTTCAAAGGTACACAATGTCCTTTCGTATTGAGTAAAAATAATTCCATTATACACGAAAAAGGTGAAAGGTATATAAGCAGGCTATGCTCATGATGCTTCCCCTGTGTATATCCGCCTCATTCACCATGTTGAAATGTCCATCCACTTGGAGAAGTTTTCGAGGATCTGAAAACTCAGGTCCGTCTATAAAGATGGCATCACCAAACATTCTTACTTTTTCTGTTCTTCATTGTTTTGGAGTTTCATTTTTTTATAAGTGTACAATTCTTCTGAAAAAAACCTTTTCCCAAATTGCCAAAGAGAAAATTGTGAATGTCCTAGATTAGATCACCTATCAGGTTATACATTTTATGTAATTTCTCGTTTAGTGGATTGACACACTGCACATTTCACTGGGAAACTGTCACACAAATATTACCCTAGAGAGTTGGTAGACTTCCACAGCTTGAAAGTTGGGTCTTGAAAAGGCAGAGGCCTCATTGACAATTGAGTCTAGCACCAAATGCAGTTCTCACCACTGGCCACTTGGTGGCAGTACCAACTAAATTCCAACTCAAGCGGTCAGGTCCACACAAAAGTATGATCCATAATTTCTCTTTATCCATTCAAATTTTAGGACCTACAAGAGGTGTTTGGTCAATCCCATGGGTTAGGGTAAACTTTTATAGTTGAAAAAGAGGCTATAATAAAATTTTTAGTATGTTTCTTACTCTAGTTTATGACATTAGGACGGGCCCATAGTTGGTGAACCTGGCAAGGTGAATAATGAAAATTTCTGCAGTGTCCTTTGAAAGTCTTTACCTCCACTCCATATCACTCAGACACTTTCTGGGCTATATCACAGAACTAGTTATCACCCTGAACTTCTCCACCTTTGAAATCTGAAACTCTGTCCTCTGACTGTGAACACCTACTGTCCCCTTTTCACTGTAACTGCAAAGGTTGTGTTCTCTCAGGGCCAGTCTGTTGAGTTCTTCTCTTTACTCCTTGCTTCAGTCCAGGCTGTAAGGTCCATCCTGCAACCCCTCCCTCCCTTAACCTCTTTGTCCTTCTTAGATGCCCCCGTAAGGTCGCAGATCCCCCATGCTAATCCTTCTCCTCCTCTATATTTTCCAGCATCCCTTAGCTGGGGGTGGCCATAGGACTAAGTTATCACCAATGAATGTGAGTGGAAGGGATGTCTGCAAATTCTACATTTCTTTTTAAAAAGAAAATTTCTTGCTCTAGACTTCCTCTTTTCTCTTCCCTATGAGCTAGAACACAGATGAACCAGCTAACCACATTTGACTGCACAGATGAGGATGGGAGGAACCTAGGTCCCTGAGTAAACTCGTGAGTCCATGCCTCCTGGCCAACCTGGACTTTTCATCTTGTGACTATTACATGAGAGAGAAATAAGCTGCTATTTTATGGAAGCCACCATGGGTGGGGGTCTTTTTGTCATGTCTGCTTAACCTTTAGTCTAACCTCTACAGGGCCCACCTGGAGAAACCCCATGTCTAGGTCAACCCAACTCTCTACCTCCTCCCCCATGTTTCCAGGCTGAGAGTTTCCTGAGATAACAGTATACATTGATTGTCTCCATTACATACAAACACTGGATTTCCGCTCCAGCTGGGCCCTCCCACTGCCCAGTTGTCTTTTTTTACTTCCGTAGTTGGCTCTTCTATTCTCCCTGGTAGCTTTTTCAACTCTTTCCTAAAACCATCTCCTGTTTTACAGAGAAAACAGAAAAGATCAGGAAGTAACCCCTTCAGCTTCCTGCCCCAATCGACATAATTACTTGCCTAACATTTTTACCTCCTGTCATAATGGAATTGCTTCCCTTCCCTTCCCTCACCTCATCCTTCCACCTACCCTGGGCCTCAAGCCCTTCTACCTCCATGGGGACTTGACTCCGTCAGTTTTCCTTTGGCTTTCTTGCACCATCAAATACTCCCTCCCTATTTACTCTTTCTAATCAAAATTTAAATATACTTATTTCCCATTTCCTATTTTAAAATGACAACTCAAAACTTTGCTTTGGTCCCTTCAAGCTAATGCTCTATCTTCTTCCTTTCACAGTCATGCTCCTGAAAAGTCTTGTCTACACTGGCTATGTATATTTTCTACATATACTGATTTTCTGGAGAATATTATTTAGAAACCAAAACCTGGGAGCTGGGTGCAGGCTTTCTTTTAAATAATTGCAACTCAATAAATTCTTCCAAAGCTGACTTTTTTGGCACTACATTAAAAAATAGTTTGATGTTAGATTTACAGCTGATTGTATATACACACACAAATATATAGATATCTTTGAGAATAAACAAATGGGGGAAAAGAGACAAAATCCTTCTTATGGAAGAATTCCAAATAATGTATGTAAATACCAGGTCCCCTGTCTAGGAATTGGAGCTAAATTCCCTCCTCCTTGAGTGTGGGCTGGACTCACTTCCAAAGAATAAAGTATGGAAAGGTATAGTATAGTATAGTATAGTAGGTATAGTAAAGTATAGTAACTTTATAGTGGAGAAATCTGGCAAACACTCTCTTAGGTGACTGATCAGTGTTAACATCACTACTGATAAGTCATGTTGCTATCACGTGCCCTTTGTACTATGTGTTGAGAAGGGCACTTCACGTGTGTGATACTCTTCCCTAAAACCCATAACCCCAGTGTAATCACAGCAAAAACATCAGGTGAACCCAAATCGAGGGACATTTTATAAAACATCTTACCAGTACTCCTCAAAACTGTCGAAGTCATCAAAAACAAAGGCAGACTGAGAAACTCATGGACCGGAAGTAACCAAGGAGACATGACGACTAAATGTAATGTGGTAATCTAGTGAGATCCTGGAACAGAAAAAGGACATTAGGGAAAAACTAATGAGACATGAATAATGGATGGAGTTTAGTTAATAGTAATGGTTATGGACTAAATGTTTGTGTCCCCCCCAAATTCATACGTTGAAACCCTAACCCCCAATGTGATGGTATGTGGAGGTGGGGTTTTGGGAGGTGATCAGGTCATGAGAGTAGAGCCCTCATGAATGGGATGAGTGCCCTTATTAGAAGAGGACAGAGAGCTAGCTGGCTTTCTTTTGGTCGTGTGAGGACACAAGAAGTCAGTGTCTCCAACCAGGAAGAGGGCTTTCGCCAGGACCCAACCATGCTGGCACCTGATCTTGGACTTCCAGCCTCCAGAACTGTGGTAAATAGATGGTTGATGTTTAAGTTACGCAGTCTACAGTCATTTGTTATAGCAGCCCAAAGGAACTAAGACAGTCATGTACCAATGTCAGTTTCTTAGTTGTGACAAGCATCCCTTGATTATGCAAGATGTTAACAATAGGGGGGAACTGAGTGAAGGGTGTACAGGAACTATCTGTACTACCTTTACAATTTTCTGTAAATCTAAAACTATTCTAAAAGAAAAAGTTCATTTAATAAAGATTCTGTAACATGGAAGACATTGAAATTCATTCCTACAAAAGCACAGAGGAACTGAAGAAATTGTGGAGAAACAAATAGTACATACAGGTATAAATTTTGAAATTTTTGGTGGAAGTTTCAAATAGCTTGACTTGTGAAAATAATATTTGGAGAGAGTTCCTATTTTTAAGTGGATAAATTTATATTGTCAACTGGAACTGAAAGATATTGAGAAAGCTTAGGGTTCACAGTATTTAGATATTTGGCAAAATATTCAAAAGAATAATAAATAGAGGCTACTTTTTTCACAATTTTTTTCTTGCAAAAGTCATGTGTCAAAGGGATGTACTCTGAATGGAGGCAAAAAGCAGTGCCTGTGACAATATTCAGGGTGAATATTTACACATTTCAAGTAGAAAAATTGGAATTGAGAATATTCTTGGTCATTGGCTCTGAGTTTACCAGGTCCCTCAGCACCAGTGGAGAAAGCATTTTATCACATAAAAGTATTGAGAAGTGTCAATTTCAGGTGTCAGCAATTTCAAATGTATTAACAACCAAAGTAAAATTTTGAAGATTACAATGATAAATAAATTAAAAATAATATCATATTGAAAAAATACATTCTTCCAGAAATACTAGTGACATATTAAGACAGATGCAGCCAAGCAACTGATAGAAACACATGAATATGTACTCCAAATAACTGTTCTATTTCACTTTTAAAGCATTCATAAATATAACAAAATCTTTTTAAGAAATTCTTTAAAATGCAGTGATGTATGTTACTTTCAATTTTTAGAAGTAATTTTATTTTAAAAAAGTTTTGAATAGAACTACTAATGTAATAAAGTAGAACTACTAATACAGCAAAAACAATTTGTTGCTCAATAAATATTTTTAAAATGGTAAAATTTTAATTGTTGTTAGCATACTCCTTTTCACTCTCAGACATGCTTATGTGGATAAAGTCTACGGTCACTCAAAATGTAGATCTCCCTGAGCAGCCTGCAGGCAGGCATTGGTTCCTTATTCATTATTGCATCTCCAGCATCTAGCATGAGGATATTTAGTACATATTTGTTGAAGGGATAAATGAATGAATGTACATTTTTGGCCTGTGGAATATTCAGTGGTGTTGCCATTAATGAAAGGTAAGCAGTAGCAAAGCTTGACATCAATGCTTTTCCTGTTTGCGGTATATGGACATTTAACACCTGGGTAAACCTTATCCAGGTGCTCATGGTGGAGACCCATGCACAGGGTGGAGTGCCTCCACTCTCACACTTACTCCCTCCTTCTTGGGTTCCTATCTCCCCAATTTTTTATTTTGAAATTTTTTAAATTTACAAAAAAAGTTGAGGGCCAGCCCCAGTGGCCTAGTGGTTAAGTTTGGCATGCTCTGCTTCAGCAGCCCGGGTTTAGTTCCCAGGCATGGACCTACACCACTTGTCTATCAGTGGCCATGCTGTGGTGGTGGCTCACATGCAAAAAGAGGAAGATTGGCAGATGTTAGCTTAGGGTGAATCTTCCTCAGCAAAAAAAAAAAAAAAGTTGAGAGAATAATATAATTAACACCCACATTTCTTTTATCTAAGAAAATCAATTATTCTATATCATCAAAAATGAACTTAAATATTCCCAATTATCCCCAAAACTTTTTTCCCAATCCTGTATCTAATGAAGCTTCACATATTTTGTCTGTGTTGATTTTACCTCTTTTATTCTAGAAGAGTCCACCGCCTCCTTTTGTTCATTTTTCACATCATTGATTTTTTTGAAGAGCCTTACAGGATGTTCTACATTCTGGATTCATCTACTCTTCAGTTTTTACAATGTTATAAAGTGGATTAAGAATACGTGGCCAAGGTCCCTTTTATTACACAAGATGCTTTAGGGAACTGGACTTTTAGGCATAAATGCAAGTCATAACGTGGAGGGATTTCATGTAACACACAGTCAAGGAAAAGAACCAGTTCCAGTCATGCGCTACATAAGGATGTTTCTGTCAACGATGGACCACATACATGAGGTGGTCCCGTAAGGTCAGTATGTATAGCCTAGGTATGTAGTAGGCTGTACCATCTAGGTTTGTGTAAGTACACTCTATGATCACACCATGACGAAATCGCCTAACGATACATTTCTCAGAACGTATACTCTTCGTTAAGTGATGCCTGACTGTATTTCAGTGAAGAAGTAATCATTTAGAATTCGTTGATAATTTCTTCTTTCCAAAAACGTTAGGTAAAATTCCCATTAAGTAATTTCGGAAGCACAATAACTAGACTTGAAAACAAGTATTTTATACGTTTAAAGCACGTTGCTCTTACTTTACATTTTCAAACATTACATGTGAGCACATTTGGAATAAAATGACCTGTCACCATGTGCTAATTATAATTTGTGCTAATAGATAGTCAAAGAGGGTGATAAAGAGGTATTTTAATTTTATTCCATTTTCCTACACAATGTCATCTTTTTTGTTACTCTTGGTAGGGAATTAACTGCATTTCTTTTTTTTTGGCAGGGAATAAACCAAGAATAGGCATCGACCCAAATCAATTCTCCTTTCATTTAAACAGACTGACTTGTACTGAATCAGTGAATAGCATTTATTTGGTTTTACTGCATTAGGTGATGAGAAAAGATAAAGAGAATATAGCAGGCACGGTTCCTGCTTTGGAATTTTATTTTCTAATGGTATAAATAAAAGAAACACACTACGTTTTTCCACTTTCCACTTTTTGTAGTGTATATATATATATATTAACTTTTGGGGATATTAAATTTTATTTTAAACGATCCATTATCCATGGCCTTAAATAACTATCTTTCAACGTCTTGTGCAGAAGACGGTAGGCACTCAATAAATGCCTTTTGCACTAATGAACTCAAATTTGCTCTGTGCATACTGCTATTTTCAAATTGCTGTCACACATGGTCTGAGTGAATTTCATCAGCATTAAGATTTGGAGGAAGCTCTTGACAGATGACAGTGTGGGGCCCTGCAGGGTGAGAAGAGAAGCGGTACCAGCCTGGTGGAGAATAACATGACCTTAAAGCTGCCCTTGAAAGACAGAGGGGGTGTGCCGCTCACACAGCCTCCCCAGCACCTCCACACGGGCCGGTGGGTCCCAGGATGTACACGGGAGAGAACAATAACTACATTAGCATTCAGAGCCACCCACATCCAAGTGCTGCCTCCTCCAGTGTCATCTGCAGATGGGAAATCTGGGGATTTTTAGAGGGTTTTTATGATAATTACAATGCCACTTATATGCTCATCCTTCTCTACAACATTGCTTATGAAGTAACCACCTAACACATTATGCTGTTGTTAGAGGATGAAAAAAATTAAAATTATCCAATTTCTTTGTTTACCTGGAATTCTCACCCAGCAGCATACATTTACATACATTTAGATAAAATGTGTCCCTTCTGGCACCAAACAGTATTGGATCAGTCCCTTCACCTCTCTGAGATTTAGTTTCTTCATAAGTAGAGAGGGAATAAAAATATCCACTCTGTTTATCTCTGAGTGTTGCAAAAAATCAAATGAGAGAATGAATGTGTGTGAAAGTGCTACAACGTGTATTATCACTACTATTACTCCCCCCCCCCATATGTATATGACCTACATACATGCATGGAGTATGGTCATCAAGAGCATCCACATTCAAGCAAAGACTGCCATGGAGAGTTGGGGTGAGTGGAACAGACTAGTGGGGGTGATGAAGGTTTATTCATTGGGGTCAGAATGTCTCCTAAGAAAGGCCTGGGATTCTTCTTTAAAGTCAGGAAAGAAGACTGTGCTGATGGCTTCCTAGAGACCCTTTCTCACTCTCTATCCATCAAAGCTCAGCTTAGCATTTCCTCATCCGAGTCTGTGGTGGGTATCCCTTCCCAGAAAGACATTATGGTGTGGTGGAAAGACTGTGAATCCAGAAAACAAAAGTAGTTTCCTTCACTCCAGATCTCCAGCCCACACAACCTGAATGTCTTCATCTTTGGAATGGGGACTGTGCTTATCTTAAAGAGGCCTATTCAAATTAATGAGGCAATATGTGTAAGCCCTAGCACATGGATGATAATTAATTCATTCAGACTCCACCCTTAGGATGGTAATACGGTAAGAAGGGTTGAGAGGAAAATAGGAGGGGTTTGTACCTCAGACAGAGTCCCAGCTCATGAGGAAAATAATCTGAGTTGTATGTAAGAGAGTTAAATTGAGGCTGCATGATCAACAACTTCTGGGTACAACACATACATTTGGTTTCTCCTTTGGTTTAAAAATGTCTAGTGCCAAGTAAGTATTTTCACTTTTGACTTGCCTGGTGACATTGCTGCTTAGAAGAGACTTGCATTGAAAAGCAGCGGGTCCTGTTCTCAGGAGTAAGTTAGCTGGGAGCTGAGCCTGCCATTCAGTGCTTTCCTGATCTTATTTTGCCTGGCGGAGAACTAGGAGAAGTGGTAGGGACTCAGTGTTTTTTATACTTAAAAATTTAACACATACCCCGAGTCCCAAGCAAGCTATAAGTTCTCTTGACTCTACCTTCAAAATACACTGATTTTATCCACTGCTTTCCACCTCCCCTGCCCCCATCCCAGGCCTAGCCACTCATCTTTTAATTGGACAATGGTGTCAGAAGTATTCTATCTGGTTCTGCTCTTTTCTCTCTTCTTCCCCATAGTAGACATGGTGATTGTCTTGATAACCTGTAGTCACCTCTCTCTACCTTGGCAGCTGTGTGGTTTGTGTGGCATTGGCCCCACCCCTAACTCCAGGGCGAGCCCTGATGATTTAAAGCCTATCAGAAAAATCCAAGCCCTGATGTAACGGTAACTGGTTGGCCAACCCAGGAGTAACCCAATCAGCCCCTGACATCCATCTGGCTAAAGGACTGGTTCAAGGTAGTCAAGCTAGTGCAAAGCTTAGGGCATTTGTCAAATGGTTGACGGAAGCCATCCTGTTCTCCCCTCCTGGATATGAAGGAGAAAGCATGAGGTGGTATGCAGACTGGTGGCCATCTCGCACAGCCAGCCTGAGGACTGTGCACAGCCACACCACAGTAGGAGGCAAAGCCAGCAGAATCTCAGAGAAATGGAGTAAAATCCCCAATCAAATCATACCTAAAGTACATCTTCCTCTGAACGTTTCAGTAACATGAACTAGTCAATCCCCACTAAGCCATTTTTGAGTCTCTTACAAACTTTCCTAATGTCTACATTCTCCACACTATAGACAGACTGGTCTTTTCAAACACAGATCAGACCAGGTCATGCCCTTCTATGCTGCCAGTTCCTTGACCTTTTTTTCCTCATTAGGTTCAACTCAGTTTGGCTGTTGTGAGCTCAGTTACATAGATTATAATCTGAATGGCACCCCTGGAGTTTTTCAAGGCCCAGACCCAAGTCTGATCCTGCCTACTGCTTGGTTGGTTCTCAGCTCTGGGCTGGAAATGTTTTCTTCACCACAGCCACTGGCTGGAACATGGATCCAAACTGCCAAATTGCTGGACCATCATGAGTTGTAAGGCTGCCACCAGCTTGTCCTTAGCACAGCCACTGCCCTGGGGATCTTAGCACAGCCACCGCCTCACTGCTTTGCTCAACCCACTAGATGGGCACCCCTTGGACTCTGTCATCTGCCTAGAGAAAGTCAGAATGTGCCACCCATTCAGGCCACCACACCCCGAATATACAAGAGCTTCTTAAACTCACCACTCCTTCCATCTTTTTGGGTAGTTTCTCTTTTCCTCTAACCCGTTGTGGAGGAGACAGAATGGCTTGTAGCTGATCCCACTTCAGCCCTGGGGAGTTCTTGCCCACTCTCTTCTGGGATGTGTTGTCAAAGAGGACAGAAAAATAAAGAACCAGTCATCTAGGAAAGTGGGTTATGGAGTAAAGGAACACTTCAGTTGTGAAAAGAGGCAAATCCAAGAGGTAGGACAGCCACATTTTCTGCTAACCAGGGACATAAAGGAAAGACAAATAACACAACTATTCAGCTGTACTCCCCTTTCAGCCCCCAGGCCTGCCTTTCTTTTTGTTGCTACACATGGAATTGAGGCAGAACAGAGATTAATGGGAGCAGATGTGGCGGAGAAGCCCTCAATTCAGAATGTACTGTTCCTATACCACAGAGGATTTATATTGCAACGTGTAATTGAGAAATCAGGGGGAGGGGGGCTTACAATCATCAGATGAAATGTCATTTAGGAAAAGGAGTAATCCTATGAAGGGAAAGTGGGTTGGCTTGTAATCTAGAATTTCAAACACTCAGATCTTTCCTTTGATAATAGAACTGCGAAATGTCTTCTAGTCTGGATCCTCCTTTTAAATATCCCTGCCATTTATTTTGATTTCTAAAATAACAGAAATGAAATCCTTTACATGCAAGACTTAGCACTACGATGTAGATTAATCAAAGGTTTGGGCAAGAAGCTAGCAAAAAGTACTATCATCTTAAATCTCCTGGCTCTCTGCATCACTCTTACGTGATTAGAAAAGGGCGTCATCACGTGTAGGAGGCCTGGGCTGGGCGTCCCACCACCCACTTCCTGGGAGACTCTGGCACTAGGACCTTGTTTCTCTGAGCCTCAGTTTATACATCTGTGAAAGAAAAGATGGCCAAGAACACTCAACTCTTTCTGTGATTCCAACTTTATTTGGGGCTGTGTTTGGGAGTAAATTCAGAAAAAAGATGGTAGTGTCAATGCTTCTACTCTACTAAAAAGGCCAAGTGTGAATGGACATTTACTCTGGACATTTAGTGACACACTAAATCACTATTGGAGCTTTAAAAGTCAGATTAGTCCTTAGAATACTGCAGATTGGGTTTCTCTGATGAACTCGGGGTTTGGTGACAGCAGTAGGCAAGATAAAATGCTTTATCTTTATGAAGGAATCTGCTAGACCAAAAACTCCTAATTTATGAACTTTCACAGTATGAAGTTGCCTGCCAGAGCAGAAGTGTGTCAGCTCTGCCCAACAGGTGGGGTTAGTGGATACTTGCACACTTTTAAACAAAAGACTTAGGAGTGACCTTTGAGACTTTAATCTGTTCATAAATATCTGGTTCCAGTTTAATCTTGTCTCGGATTCACATTGCACAAATACATCTAAATTGGACCTAGATACCACAAGATGATGTGGGGATGTCTAAGGGCTTGCCAATGGGATTTTTATTATTATGATAATATCATCCTTTTAACCTTTTAATTAGTTTCCAAGAAGAGTAGATTCTCACCCCACTTTGGTATGGGGGAAAACATTAATAATATATCATTAAAAGGTGATTAAAAATGTCCTGGGTACTTATTTTTACAACAGAAGAACATTCAACCAAGAGAATTTGTGAAATACTCACCCTTCTAATGAGGATTCTGAAATTTAGAAGAAGTTTAAAAAAATCCACAATTATTTTTCAGTCAAGCAAAGAGGTCCCAAGGCTTTCCTGCGAAGGGCTGGGAGTGTCCTAATGCACTCTCAAGGATCTTCCGCGTCTACTCACCTATTATTCTGTTAGGGGGCACCTTTGAATAAAGAGTAGAAACCCAAGACAGCATTCAGCAATGTGTAAAACATCAAGAAATGGTCACACTGTTTTTTATGATGGCAAATAAATGTTTGAAAATTTCCCATCGTTGATGTCCTAACTCAGGTCTGGGGCACAATGAATAGTGATTTCTCTGGGAAAACATGAGGTGAGTGAAGAAGGAGGAAGAGCAGGTGAGACCTGAGATGAGGGGGTTGGGGAGAGGGATGAAGGAGAGAGATCTCCTTAGGTTCTACTGTGCTGCGGAAAGGAGTTCTTCCGTGCTGAGCTGAAATATGAACTGGGCAGAGAGTGGCCCCCAAAGAGCGTCACTGCTCTAGATAATCTGAATTTATTATGTTAGTAAGTGTTTCTTAAGATCTATTTGTATTAGAAATACGCATGTTGACTCCAATATCCCATACGCCTAGGAAGGGTGTCCTGGTAACACCAGTGGCTGGTGACAGAGAAAGAGCCACTGTGGGAATGGAGAAGCTAAGGAGATGGACAGGAGTCAGAGGACAAACCCTGAATAAGGATAAAGGCCCAGAGGAGGAGAAAGAATCTCAGATGTCAATGATGGAGATTGGAGGGTTGTCCCCGAGGCCTGCAATCTGCTGGTCACACTGCCTGCCTGTGTGGGGCTGTGCTGAAGTTACAGGCCACCTATTCTCTAGGAAGTGTGAGCAGTTTCACCAGTATAACCCGTAATAGTCAGATCTGTGGTTTTAACTTTAATAATACAGGTTATTTATGGCAGAGACTATTATATCAATCACAATGTCAACGTTATTTTTACTAAAGACTTTTGAGACCTAAAACACCTATAATATAGAAATCATTGAAGCGGAACAAGATGTATATAAAAAATGGTATATAAACCGTTTGAGCAAGTTGGGTACATTTGAAAACTTTCATATAAGCAAAGAGCATAAACTTTTATGTTCACAGAATAATGCTTTATAGATGAATCAAAGTTTAAGGAAAACACATAGTAAAAAGCTCAATATTGATTAACTTACCTTTTCACATTTTTTTTTCTAGAAAGTGTCTTGAATTTAAATATCATTATAATAGAAATTATATTCTCAAGGATACTCACTCCCCTTTCTTAAGTATTAAGGCAGTATTTTCTAGTATCCTAGAAAACAAGCACATTGTACATAATACACATTTTTACATATTTAACTTTGATAAATTTCTCCATGTTACCTAGTTCTGCATATTGTTTTATGAGGGAAACTTTTGTATCTCCTTTCAGTTCAGTCAGCAGCCATTAATTGAACGTGTAGAAAACGCAAGGCAGTGTATCTACCACAGAGGGAGCACGTGGGCAGAGAAACTCTAAGTCCCGGCTGAACTAAAACAATCTTAGCTCCACTTATGAACCATTTATAACCTGAGAGGCAAATCAGGCTGGAGTCAGGTGTGTGCTATGCCACAGGTGTTATTGCAATTTTTATGAAAAGTTTAATGGGAAATTAATGGGTACCATAATATATAAAAGCCAGATAGGATCAGTTTAAAATTGGAATTGTTACCTTGGCTAGATTAAAGAAGCAGAACATTAATTCTGATGACTGTGAAAAATATGCTACTGGAAGAAACAAAAGGAATATATGATACTACAGAGAGTCTAACTAATAATTTGTTGAATATGATCACAAGAGCCTGGAAATGCCAGGTAAAAGCCAAAGAGTTCAGGTAGATGAGATTAATTTCTTTAAAAAATATGTTCTCCATGTTACTTGAAAAAAGCCATACTTAATAACTACAACTTAGTCTTTGGCTTAATTACAGACAACCATACACAGAGTTGTTCTCGTCGTTTCCTACGATGCATAGCTGTCTTTGGAGACTTTGAAACTTATCAAGCTTTAATTAGCTAAAGCTATTTTAGGTGTTCTATTTCAACTAGAATTTTATAAAATATCTTCATTACATCAATCTAATTCAGTGTCTACATGACACCAATGACCACAAGAAAGTAAAAAATTAAATTATTAGCATTAATTGCGTAATTCAGCAGATATTGAGCACCGACTTCTGTCCTTAAGAGGCCTGCGGTTTGATGAACTGTGAGTTGCATAAATCAGTGCTTCACCAACACTTGAGTTCTGGTCTCACTTGTATGCTTCTCAATTTATGGCAACTGTGGTGGGGGAGTTTGGGTGAGAATCCTTTCTGAAGGGAAAATCTGCATATGTCATGGAAACTGAACAACGAGAAGCCTTCTGGAGGGATTAACTGCTCATGTGTAATAACTGACTCCAGTAGTGGTCGATGCACTTGTGGAGAGCTTAGTGGGTGAGATGTTGGACTAGGATTTTGAAAATCCTGTATTTGACTGTTGTATTGAAGAGAGGGAAGAGGGAGGATGGGAAGAAGACAGTCTAGGGGCACTAGCCCATTCAGCCGGGAGGAGGGGTGGGGCTGGTCAGCTCACACGTCTTAAGACCAGGAAGCCCCTGGGGAGGGTCTGAGAGCAGAGAGAAACAGGGAATGTGGGGCAGAACACATCATGTGTCAGGAGGGCCTGGTCCACACCAGTGGGAAGGAACCTCTGGTAGGAATTTACCAGATAAGATGCCCTTGTTAATAGATTCCAATACCATTTTTTTTCCAGAAAAATGATTCATTTCTCCATATGCTTTATTTAAAAGCATTCAGCAAACATTACTTATTTGAATTCAAAACACACATCATTAATTGTCATCTTGCCTCTTTGTTTCTTATTTTGTGAGCTAGTAATCCACTCCACCCAAAGGTAAAATACAGACTTTATTATACACGCAAAATTAAGTCTAAAGTGTAAGCTGATAAGGAAATTAAGCAGACCCCATTTTAAGGAATCAGATAACTTGAATTTTGTTGTTCATTCTTGCAATAGTTACTGAGGAAGAGATCCAGCCACTCATTAGCTGGTGTTTATTGCAAAACTGAATATTGTTTCAGTGTCTGTGAGTCCACCAATATAGAAAGCAGAAATTTAGTAGAATGAGAATAAAATATATACATAATCTATGATGTTCTATTTGTAATCACCTTCAATAGTTTAATCCTAATGCTATTCATTGGCTAATAAATGGATTTTCCTACCAAAGTCCTGATTACCTCAAGTAAGATGTGAAGTCCTTAAGATCACAATAGATACAACTAAAGAATTTCGGTTATGCACACAGTTCTGATGTTCATGCAGCACATCCTCTGTTTATTGAAAAGAGCAGGTAATTAAGCATAATTAAGAACCAGTGTTTGCATAAGGCTTTCTTATTCTTCAATATCATGTTATCATTAAACACATCTGCATTTTCCAGGGACAAGAACACATATGTATTTTCTAAGTCCAGCACACACTGGAATCTTAGGGAAGAGGAGATACACAGAATGTCTGAGTTGTTGACGAATGCATAATGCTGTTAGTTGGCATTGCTTTGAAGCTGTCCTTTGCTTACAGTTATTGCTAGTTCAATCTAACAGCTTTGAAAAGACACACATCCAGAACCAAACAACAACTTACCTCTGGGATAAATGAAAGTGGTATTGCTATGGTGAGGCTGCGGTCAAGGCACAAGGACCAAAGACACTTGTTTCAAAATTCCGACACTCCCCCCCTTGTTATCTCCATTCGGTTTCGAAATACTATGTGAATGGGATATTTTAAAATATTGGGAATGGAATAAGCATAATTTTCCTGTACTTATCAGAATGAAAGTTAACATCCTTGGATTGACATTCATATAAAAATAATTTGAAATTCAATTAAATGATGGTTACTGGTACTTATTTTCTGTATTTCTTAATACAAATGGGAAAAGGAATTGTATTGTATTTTAAAGATATTAAATCTAAAATAATGTTGATAATTATTTTTTAAAAAAACTTTTTAACCAAAAATAAAACTGCTTCGAATGGAGTTTTAATAGTAGCAAGGACTTCCACCTCTGATCAACATGTAGTAACAGGGACTGGATTTACCCTCACCTAAAACAGCTGAAAAACTGGGCAAAATATGAAATGGTTTTCAAGACATTGGATGTCAGATAATGAAGAACAGGAATCACAAAAGACAAGAAACAAACGAGTCATGGTTGCCCCAGCTTACTTCCAGGAGAGAGTTTCCAGGCCGTGGTGCAGGGAGGGGAAGGCCAGGTGGGGTCTGGCTGTATCTCTGAGACAAGGAGATGGAGCTGGGGGCCAGGGAGGCCAAGGTGGTTAGCGTTTGCAGGTACTGGAGAAGAGAGAGCAGCACAGACAGAGCGCTCTGGAGAGCTGCAGAGGGTCCTTTTTAAATCTTCAGCTGAGTGCTGATCAGCACATGCTTGTGAGGAAACCACTCAAGGCTGGAGAGAGAACCACCTGAAAGGAATCAAGGGAATAATTCTTGGAGATTACATAGGGCCAAGAGTAATTCCTTTTCCACTCGCCAGAGTGGAAAAGCTCATAAATCAGAGAACACTGTGGAAAGTACTCAGAAGGGTTTTTCCTCACTAGTTGGGCAAAATTAGAGCTAAATTAAAGGCTGCTCTGGTCCCACCTAACAAAGCTGAATAGCAAAATCTGAAAGATCAAACTGTTTCCAAGTAAATGAATCACATCCTAGAACAAAGCTCAAGAATATTTATAGGAATACAGGAATATCCAGCACCCAAAAAGGTAAAATCCACAATTTCTGGCATCCAATAAAAAATTATAAGCATGCAAAGAAGTTGTGATATATATTTTTGATTATATAACATATTGAGGAGAAAAATCAATCAATTTGATATCAAACCAAACTTGACACAGATGTTAGAATTAGCCAACAAGCACATTAAAACCATTATTATATGTGTATTTCGTGTGTTTCAAAGCTAAGTAGAGACATAGAGGATATAAAGAGACCCCAATCAAACATCTAGAGATGAAAACTACAATGTCTCAGATGAAAATCGACTATAGGCTGAAAATATAAAAATCTTGTTGCTGGCCTATTCGTCAAAACAGAATTACGGATCACAAACATTTATAAGAAATGTTCACTTCACCGCATCAAAGGTGTCAAAGCAATTCACACTGGGAAGGTCATCCAATTATTTTTAGATCGGCCCAACCAGAAGTGGATCTTGGCAGATGTGAACCCCAGGCAGAATGATAATTGGCATCCTTTCTAACCAATAGTCTTAGATATTGGTTTCACATTGGTGTACTGGTGGGAGGAAAAATTGATTTTCAGTTAATAAAAGTTACATATTTATCTATGCTGAAAATTCAAGATTTATTATAGTCACCGAATGTAAAAAATATATTTTATATATTATATATATTTTTATATGTTTATAAAATATATTTTATAAATATACTTTAAAATATATATTTAGAATAGTCTTTCTTCTCAGTATTACTTTTACTTGTAACTGCATAGTGTTAATCACATACAGTCACTAAAGATAGAGGCAACTCTGCTGGATATTCTGCATTTGCTCCTCCAGATCCACTCACTACTCTTCACCTCGCTCTTTGCTACCGGAGGCTGTAAGGGCTGCATCCATGGGCTCCCTTGTCCCCTGGCTTCCAATTGGATTCGACACTGAAAGTATCAGCGGGTGATGGGAGGCCAGGAGGAAAGATTGGAGTATATATTCCCCTAGCTCCCTCCTTGCTGGATTGCTGCAGATTGGCCTCATCCTCCCACTAGGTTCTGGAAACCACTCTCTTCCATTGCTGCTGCAGGTCTAGGAGAGGTGAGGGCCCACTGAATGGCTTGTTAGCCTCCCTAAACCCTGCTCACCACTTTGTAGATATTCCCTCTATTAAATTCTACCAGTTTAAGTGTGCCACCTCTTTCTTGCTGGACTCCACCTGACATAGTGTGTTTCACGACCTTAGTTATGAAGTCGTTTTCAAATCACATTCATGGTGAAAAGTTATTTTCTCTGGCTTCCATGTGTACAAACATTTTCTATATTTCTGTAGCTCTTGATCTATTCAGTTTCTTTTGTGAAAATCAGAAAACTTCTAAGGAAGGGTACTAAGGTTTTAAAATTTAGTTTATACAACAAATTACAATAAATCACCAGTAAATAGCTTTATGTAACATATTATTTGGCTTCGAAATTTTAAATAACTGCAGCTGTTGACTTCAGCCAATGTCAGGCTGAATATTGAGAGTCTCAATATTGATGTCATAGCTTGCAATTGCATCCTGTGATGTGCCCATTTTCAAAAGAGGTTGTTTAATGCCACCAACCTCCTCCCCCTTAACTCCAGGTGCCAGTGCCACACACTTCAGTAGGAAAGGGGCCAATTTACAATTTGTCTGTTTTATATAAGTAGGTGTGTGAAGAAACTAAGTTATGTAGTACCCCCTTTTTAATTTATCCCAGTGATGTTTTAGTTTCCCTTAAAGACCCATCCCTTAATCCAGCTCTGGCACAGCATTTTTCCTCTAGTTCAAAACAACTTGAGATCAAGTTGGAAACAAGGCAAAGTATGGCAAAATTTAAGACTGTCTTTGGAAAGAGTTTGGGAAAGGAATAAAAAATGAATGATGATAGCAAGTGGAGAAATGTCTTAATCATAAATACAGCCATAAGGATTGCATTGGGAATTCTCTCATGTCACAAAAGGGAGACATTCGAATTTTATTGGCTTCATCTTACCCTTCATCTTGACTATTGAACCAGATTAACAAGGTGAGAATTCTGGCACTGATTCCTCAGTAATCTTGACATCTGACAGCCATAAGAATGTTTTTTTGGCTGCTCAGTTTCAGCAAACTCATTCACAGATCTGAAATAGCAACTGTGGTGAGATAAATGTGGGACAATGTTGAGGTCATTTCAATTAAAGTTAATTATAAAATTCCATAAATTGAAAGAATTGTCAGCCATCTTGTGAGAGATTTGGTTAATAGGCAAACCCACTGAATAGACACGTTTATGATAATGTCATTTAAAATATAAGACTAACAACTTCACACCCATTAGGATGGCTATTGAAAACAAAACATAAGATAAAAAGTGTTGGCAAAGATTTAGAGAAATTGGAACACTTTCGAATTGTTGATGGGAATTTAAAACAGTGCAGCTGCTGTGGAAGACAGTATGGTTATTCCTCAAAGAATAAACATAGAATTACCATACGATCCAGTAATCCCACTTCTGAAATACTGAAGGATAAATCTGAGAAAAGTTGTGCAATACCTGTTCATAGAAAGCTAGAAAACATTGCTCGGAGACATTAAAGTGGGATTGCTGGATCATATGGTAATTCTATGTTTATTCTTTGAGGAGTAGCCATACTGTTTTCCACAGCAGCTGCACCAATTCCATTCTCATTAACAATTTAGAAGCGTTCCAATTTCTCTAAATCTTTGCCGACACTTGTCATCTTATGGGTATATAGCCAAAAGGAGTGAAAGCATGAACTTGAACAGTTATTTGTACATGCATGTTCATAGAAGCATTATTTACAATAGCCAAAAGGTGAAAATTACCCAAGCGTCCATCAATGTATGAATGGATAAAAAATATGTGGTACATCCATACAATGGAATATTATTAGCCTTAAAAAGGAAGGAAATTCTGATATATGCTACAACATGGATGAGCCTTGAAGACATAATACTAACTGAATAAGCCAGTCACAAAAGGACAAATACTGTATGATTCCACCCACACGAGGTATGTAGGGTAGTCAAATTCATAAAGACAGAAAGCAGAATTGTGGTTGTCAGATGCCAGGGGGAGGAAGAATGGGGAGTTAGGGTTTAATGGGTACAGAGTTTCAGTTGGGGAAGATGAAAAATTTCTAGAGATGGATGGTGGTGATGGTTGCAGAACAAAGTGAATGGACTTAATTCCACTAAACCGTACACTTAAAAATGGTTAAAATGGTATATTTTATGTTATATATATTTTACCACAATAAAAAATAAAACTAACCATAGTTTACCAGTGAGGGCTATGCATTTTTATAGGCAATAGTTCAGAATTTGTCAATACCAGGAAAAGAAAATCTGATAAATGCAGCAACAAACCTAAAGCACCTCAAAATGCAAGGAATTTCAATATTTCTTTTAAAACTATTATCTCACTGGATAAAAAAAGACCATCACAAATTAGATATTATATCCAGCAATGTCTTTGGGTTTTTAAAAAACAGTTTAAAAAATTATGTGTCATAAATTTTATTAAATAAGGAATTAGAGGATTTTCCACCTAGTTCATTATGCTGATTTTTACTTTCTGAAACACATGTGATCTTCCTAAAATTTTTTACAAATATCAGATGTGATAAAACCAATTATGCTAAGCAGGCACATTGGAAAGTAAATGTTAGTTTAGAGGAAAAAATAAGCATTTCCTTCTTTCTTGCAATGATAGGGACATCCATTTCCTCAGCAATTGCTCTTCCAAGATGCTGTCTCATTTTAGAGTCTATTTGCCTCATGGGCTGCTCCTGTCTAGGAGCAGTCAATGCTTATTCCCAACAGTTTTTTGTGACTGATCTTTTCTGTGGGTGAATTTTGTGACATCATCCTTAAATGTTCTGAAGTGGAAAATTGTGTCTGTGTTTCTGGTTTTTTTTTTTGGTGAGGAAGATCAGCCCTGGGCTAACATCCGGGCCCGTCTTCCTCTACTTTATATGTGGGATGCCTGCCACAGCATGGCTTGATAAGCGGTGTGTATGTTTGTGCCTGGGATTCAAACCCGCGAACCCTGGGCCACTGAATCGGAGCGCCAACTTAACCACTATGCCACCAGGCCAGCCCCACTGTGTTTCTGTTTTATAAAAGCCAAAACTCAAGCAAAAACATCAAAGAACATATTAATGTTTCCATTAAACATACCCCTTTGGACATATAAATTTGTATATTCTACGACTACCTTAGGTGTTGAATTTGGTTAGCCTTTAACTTAAGAAATGTATTAAAATGAAGAATCAAGAAAATATAAGTCACCTACTTTCATTTGATGCCCAGATTTCTGTCTTTTTGTGCAATATCTGCATTTTCTTGTCCCATCCAACATCTTTGATAGAGCCCTTAGTCTAGGATACTGCTTCTTACCTGGGATCAGGGCCTGGACCCCAGCTTATCTAGGCATTGGGGTCTGACCATGAAAGCAGGGTCTTGGAAAGTTACCCAAACCATGGTATGCAGGGTGCCCTGGAAGCAGGAAAGAGACTAGAAGCAGGGACAGCAACATATTGCAGTAATCTGGAGATTGAGCAATGAGTTACTGCACTCTTTTAGAAACATATCTGATAAAAAAACAAATTGGATTTAAAAACAAATTGGATAGTAAGTGAAGTAAAACTAAAAATTGATTTTAAAAATGGATTTGCTCCAGTGTGGTTCCCATAAGGTGGTCGGGTGGACTAGACTTTTACTAAAGTTCTTGAGGCAACAAAAGGATCCCCCACAGCACAAAACCCCTATTATATTTCCTTTTTTTATTGTATAACAAATATCCAGGAAAGATGCATAAATCATGATTGTAAAGCTCAACGAATTTTCACACAGTGATCATAGTTGTGAGTGACACCGAGGTCAGGACACAGCACGTTACTAGTATCTTGAAATTCCCTCCCCGTGTCCCCTTCTAGTCAAAATCCTCCCAAGGATAATCACTATCCTGACTTTTAACACCAAAATTAGTTTTACTTATTTTGAACTGTACATAAAAGGAATCATACAGTAAGCATTCTTTTGTATCTGGTTTCTTTTGCTCAAAATTATACTTGCGACATTCATCCATATTTTGTATATTTTTATAGCATTCCATCATGTGAATATAACACATTTTATGTATCTGTTCTATTGCTGATGGGCATATGGGTAGTTTCCGGTTTGAGCTATTATGGATAAAGCATTATAGACATTCTTGTTCATGCTTTTTGATAAACACATGTGCTCATTTTGGGGGAGTACAAAAAGACTCCAAGTATTAAATATCCTGGGGATCTGTCATTAGTTGACTTTTTCTGGTACCAAGTCTCCCTGGGCCCTCAATTCAGCCTCACTTTACATCATTCTCTCCATTCCATTCTTTACTTCTCCCACTCAGGATGCCCCAGAAACTCAATCACATTAACTAATGTGCCGAACAATTTAGCTATTGCCATTGCTGAGTATGAACATATCTTTATGCAGACAAGGCAATGGTTCTCATCCATGGGCAATGGACTTATTATTAGGAATATATAATTTTCAAAGAAAGCTGTCATTTAAGGTATAAGTGGCTTTCAGGTAAAATTTGAAAGATATAATTAAACATTTCATATATCTTAAAAAATGGAAAATGAAGAAACATACAACTGATTCAGTTTTTTTCCACATATTTGAAATATTTTATTTAAAAATATAGTAATGCATGTATCTAAATATGGGGCTATTCTCAATAATTTTAAAGGAATAAAATTAATCATTTCAACTGGCATATTTAGCTAATTTTGTCAGTTTTAGGAATTCTTTCTTCAATTATGTCTTTTATTGTTATGTTGCTTACAACCACCCTAAATTCTCCCTCAGGAACATCTATCACTTGAGGACTGGTCTGCTGTCTGCTCTTCTTAGTGTCATCTTCTTTCTCATTTTGCATTTTTAATTCCTTTCAATCTTTCTTTATCTCACTGAGATTCCTTTTCATCTCAGCATATTGTCTTTATAAGTTACTGTTTTGTCATTGTATCTACATGTTCTTTCTTCATGACTTTCTTCTCCTGTTTCAGAGAAATCATAAAATCTTGTACCTATTGATAATTGATAATTGGTACTCTTTAAAAAAAAAATCTCTGATTACTGTAGTAATTAACTACATGCTTTTACTCCAAGCTTTCAGGATGATCTTCCATTTCTTCTGCTGCTCTACGTTTTTCAGGATTCCATGTTATTTTCTTTCCATTTACCCACTCTGGAGTGATGAGGGTTCTCGCTAATCTTGATATTTGCCAATAGGCAGGGTAAGTGTTTTCCACTTCCCCTGGCTCCCTGACTACTTAGGCATTGGTAAAAGTCCCTTCTCAGATCTTCAACGGGAAGACAGGTCGATGTTTTGCAGCGTCTCTTCACAGTCCCACCCTCTAGCGGGCTTCTCTTTAGGGTGGGTCTCTGGAGTTAGTGGTGTTTTCCCCAGAGAGGCACTATAACTTTCCATCTCAGTATATGCCTTTTCCAGGCTCTTCCTGTTTCTGTAGTTTGTTGTTGTTGTATGACTCTAACAAGTAAAATGCTGGACCTCTCACGTGGTGGTGCATCATGACTCTCTTCATCTCTTATTTCCTGTTGTGCTGCTTTCCAGAAATTTCAGTCTCTGAAGAGAAGTAGAAAAATAGGCACTGGAGAGGGGGTTGTTTCCAAAAGTATCATGCTGTGAAGGATAGCTGCTGAGGTTCCTGTTGCTGTGGCCTCTAGGTCTCTGTGAGGGAGTTTGTGGAAGTTATGAGGGTACAACCTTTCCCTCTATTTGTTTTAAACCTCTATTTGTTTTCATTCTGGTAGGTATGCTCCTTTTATGGCAGTAAAATATACATGAGCCACCATGTGGGATTCTGAAGTCAGCACCCCTGATCATGCAGATAGTAGAAAATCTTCGATTTCCTGGCAATAAGATGGCTTTGAGTCATGATTTTCTGTTATGACTTGCAATCCTTTTCTGCTTTTTTATGGGTTTATTAGTGAAAAGTTGAAAGAGACCAAATCTGAAATAGAAAACTATGTCCTATAGTTTTGAGTTATGAAATTGCCGTGAATATTTTCATTGACCTATCTGAATAGATGGAGAATCTGTAACTTGGAAGTACTCAATGACTTACTTGGTCACAAAGTCAGAAATAAGACTTGTACAATATTCAACCCCAACTCATGGGATAATTTGTAAAAGAAGTAACTAAAATCAACTCAATTATGAAGAAGAGTTGACTGTTGTATAGGTCAGGCAGGCCCTTACTTTTCTTTTCCTAATGTCCTGTCAGCCCCTTGTCATATTCATTTCCATTAACACTTATATCAGAGGGCAGAAAGAGGTGACATTTCAATCTGTCAACTTCACTGCTCATTAGCAACTCATGTAAAGGGCAGTAAAGGGGAGGATCAAAGGGTAAATTGAGGTTACAAGTTTTCTGTGGCTCTCACTTATGCTGGTGTGCCATTAGCACAGATAATAGAGAGGGAGTTCTATTAAAGTATTTAGAGTTCCAGGGAAGGAATGCGTGGTGAAAATCTGAAGAAGGTTGAGAACCAAGATGTGGTAATTCTATCTCAGAGTGATGGGAGCTACAGGCGTGCATAGGAGCTAATATGACTCTGTGCAATGTTGCATACAGATGAGCATGATTCATGGTCTTTGTGTGGTTGAGAAAAAAAGGACATACTAGTAGATGACATTTAAAAACCACATCAAAAGGCGAGGTGTTGAAAGAAGGCAGAGAGGTCAGCTTTAAGGATGTGCTTAATTCACCTGTGAGAAGGACTGTGTGTGGATCTGTGGAAAGTAGGAGCATTTACCATAAAACTAACACTACTTTCAGGTAGCAAAATGTACTCAATTATTTTTTCTGCTTTTAACTAGTTCTTATAAAATAGAAATCCTAAAGGTACAGTGTACAGAATTTATTTATTTGTTTATTTTTATTGCAGTAACATTGGTTTAAAACATTATATAAATTTCAGGTGTACATCATTATACTTCTATTTTTGCATAGATCACATCATGCTCACCACCCAAAGGCTAATTACCATCCATCACCACACACGTGCCTAATCATCCCTTTCACTCTCCTCCCTCCGCCCTTCCCCTCTGGTAACCACCAACCCAATCTCCGTCTCTATGTGTTTGTTTGTTGTTGTTTTTATCTTCTACTTATGAGTGAGCTCATATGGTTTTGACCTTCTCCCTCTGATTGATTTCACTTAGCATTTAAATTTACCTTTGGATTGATTTTTTCCCCTGATACATTGTGCATCTTTCATCAAACATTATTTGATAATTTTGGGGTTTTCAAAAAGTATCAACATGAGAATAAAATCATGGGCACTATAATGATCCAATTCAATTGTCTGAGTGAAAGGACCGGGTAAACAGTCATATGCTATATAAATATGAGGAATTTTGCTTTCACAATAAACTCCTTATCTAAGTATCAAGGTTAATATAAATAGCACAGGCTTTTTATCTTCTTTCCCTTCCATATCAGAATTCTAAAATAACTTTACATTTGCATTATTTGCAGACCACTTTCAAAGTGGAATGCCAATGAAAATCAATCAATCAATCAATTTTTTAAAATATCAATGCCTCTATTTTATTCCAGGCAACGTTGGGGATACAGATGCGATTCTGTTTTCTGCTCTCAAGGATTCACAGTACAGTCGAGGAGTCATAAAAACCTACACAAAGATATGAGAGAAACCATGTGGCATCAAATAAGTGTAATAGGATTTCGAATAAGAGCCAGAGTAGTTTTGGGGACTCGATATGGACTTAGAAGGATGGGCAGGACTTGAAATTTGGCTATCAAGGCAGTTTTCCTTTTAAGAATTTGAACCCTCACTTCATGAAAGGATCTGCCATTTTTAAGGTGCAGTTCATACTGACTTCGTTAGATACTTTTTGAGCTTAAGGGGGTCTCAGTGAGAGGCATCAGACACAGTGGTTAAGAGCTCAACTTCTAGAGGCAGCCTGGAGGACGTCACTTCCGCTTTCTAAGGCTCCGTTTCTCCGTCCGGTAAAGCCTCCCCTACTGTCCATTGCTGCTGCACCCTCATCTCTTCCTGGATTTGTTGTAAGTTCCTCACTGATCACCCTCCTCCTATCCTTGTACCCTCATGATCTACTCCCAATACTGCAGCTGGAGCGATCTTTTTAAATCCTAAGACAGATCCTAGTTTTGTTGAAAATCTTCCAAGATTGCCTATTTCACTTAGAGTCAAAGTCAAAATCCTTACACTGGCCTACAAGCCCCCCCTTACCCTCTGACCTTATCTACACTCTCCACATTTGCTTTTTCTACAGCAGACACTTCAGCCTTCTTGTTCTTCTAGTTCATGACAGGCATGCTGTTCCCTTAGAATATTTTTATGTGCTGTTCCCACTTCCTTACATGCTCTTCCCCAGATATCAACAAAGTTAACTTCATCATCTTGATGTCTTTGCTTAAAAGTTACCTTTCCAATGAGAATTACCCTGATCATCATATTTAAAATTGCAAAGGCTCCTGTTCTAGCTTATCTTGTTTTACTCTTTTTTGTCCCCATAGCGGTCACCTTCTAACATATTCTATAATTCGCTGATTTGTTTTGGTCATTATTTAGTGTCTCTCTCTCCAATAGATGTTTTGTTCACTATTATATTCGAAGCACTTACAATATTCTGGAATATTAGTCTAAGCACTTGACCAATATTTGTTGAATTGAATTCAAAATGATTAGCACAGTGCCTGACACATAACCACATATTCCATAAATGTTAGCTATTACATGGCTTGTGAGCTGTGCAGAGCAAAGGCTGTCTTAGTAGACCGGAGGGTTACTACTGAGTAGTGCATAAAATCTGGTGGAAGGGTTTTCTCTGAGGGCAGAGGGAAAGTGATGAGTCAAGGAGGGATCCATAGGATGTCAAACATTTTCTGGAAGAGGATCAGCTTAGAAGAGGGTACCTAAATGGAAGGGTTTTATATGCATCTGGTAACAGGAGAATAAAATTTGGATAGGATATAAGGGAGGAAGAAAAGAATCAGACGTAGGTTTCTTAGAGACAAAATTTAATTTAGGAAAGAACAAGGAATGGAAAGAAGTGAGAAAATGAATCACTAAAAAATTTCTTGGGATTTGAACATGGTTGATGATTCAACAATTGAATACGCCCCTACATATGGGCAGGACATAAAATAAAACCTAATTAATTTTAATTCTTAGAACAGTGACTTGCACACAGTAAGCTCAAAAAATATATATTAAATCAATATGAATATCTGGAGAAAACAAGATTCTGTATAAAGATGTGAAAAGCATAATTATAAACTATTTAAAAGCAGAGTGATTTCAAGTAGTAAAAGTGTATGTTAAAACTAAGCTAAAATTCAATATCAAGTGAGTTCACGATAACGTGAAAAATAACATACAAAAATATGAACCAAATGAAGACATTCTTTCAAAAATTCTATTATATTGTATCTGGATCTAAATTAATTAAGTACTTATGCTTTGTATGTTTGCGTTTTTTTAATGTATGGTTTCTACATCAGGAAATTGCAGATCTTCTGAAGACAAAGACCTTATCTTTTGTTTAATTTACATTTTCTCAGAGGGCCTAGAGTTAAGACCAACTAGAATAGTGTGTTGGCAGGAGAAAAAGAGATTTGCCTCAAAATGCTCTTCATGAGTATAGAAAGTGTCATTTTTATACATTCAGTTTACTTGACATTTATACATTAACATTTCATAAATTGATATATTTAACCCAAAATATGTGCTTTTAATTGTGCTTATTTCAATTTATTGTTGGTTATAAAAATGCTGATAATTGCCTGTTGTACAAGAGATAGACAGTTTTTGTGGCCACCCCATTCCTTTCTGATTTAATTCTGCTTCAGTAGGTGCCTTCCAAACCTATTTTGAGCTTTATGTATAATTGATTCAAGAAGGTGATATTTAAAACTCTGATCACAGGTGGCCTAGACCTTTGAGATGTCAATCACCATCAGAGTGTGGCTGGAGAAAAGAGCAGTTGATAAGGGACTAAAACCAAGGTTGAAATACAATTTTTTAAAGCCTTTAAAATAAGGGCAACCCCATGCTTATTTTACATTAAACATATTAAGCATATAAATTTATGTTGAGATTCTAGAATCTCAATATAAGTTAAAGCAGAAGTCTCCCAAGTTTTAACAGATCTAAACCAAAGAGTCTGGGTTTTCAAATACCATGATTAGTTATAGTAAATGTCTGTCTGTCAGATTTTGAACATAGATTATCCAATATGTAAGAACTTATTTTTTAAAAATATGTCAATCATTCACTTGGAATCTACATATAAAATCATAAAGCTAAGAAAAACTTTGCCAAGTCGTGTCCTCTCCCCAATTAGTCCCATACTCCCCTCCCAATCCTTTCTATCATGATGAATGTCTGTGCTATGTTTAAACATCTCTCAAGAATGGCCTTTTATAGGTTCTCTGAGAAATTCCATTTTGATGTTTAACTATTGTCATTGTCAAGTAATTCTTCTGTACCCAGTGTAAGATCGCCTTCCAGTACATACACAAACACGTGCACATAATCCCAAAACAAAATCTGAAGGGATATGTTTTTGTTCAATGACCACCTTGCAGCATTTGGGATATAAGGACTTGAAAGTCTAGGAACTATCTGGCTTTGAGGGACCACATGAAATATCCAGTTGATCTTAGATTTCAATTGTCACAGGAAGGCCATCTCGACTTGGAAGTGAAATAACTGGTCCCACTCTGCAGGGACCAGTAGTTGCCTCCTAGTATCCAATTGCCCCTTTTCCTTTGTAACATGACCTTGAAGAATGTGGCCAGCTAAAAGGCTATATTTCGCAAACTTTCTTTCAGCCTTATGTAGCTATGTGATTAAATAGATGTAAGTGGAAGAACGTAGAACTTTCAGGAAAGATCTTTGAAGGGTAGGTACTGGCCTGCAATATAGACAGAAAGGCTGGAGCTCTAGCAACTATCTTGGTCCTGGAAGTGCCCTTGATTACGGAAGCCATACACAGAAGACAGTAGAGCATAAAGATTGGAGCCTGGGCTTCCAGTGACACAGTGGAGCTGCTACACCAGCCCTGGACTTTCTATCTCGGGACTTCATTAAGAAGAAAATGAAATAAACTTCCCTCTTGTTTAAGCTATTGTTATGTTTTCTTTGCAACTGAATCTGATTTTAACTGATATATTGTGCAACGGCTACGATTTGACTGGTTGGAAAGGTGGACGATTCTGAAACTTTCTCCTCTAACAACTTACCCTTATACCTAAAATTCTCAACATTAAAATTAAGTTCTCCTGGGGGTTAAAGCATTATTCCTAGATGCTTTTATTAAGATACATACATTCCATGAGGGATGAACTAAGTAAGTTTTGCTTTATGAGAGCCTCGGAATAGAGCGCTGAGAGTGGTGGAGATGGTGAGCGGGGATGATGATGTACCCTGGGCAACTGAGGCTGTTTGGAGCAAAACAGGAAAGAGGCTGGGTTTTGCAGATGTGTTCACTTACTTCACACTATTGCCAGTGAGGAAACATCAGCTCATGGAAAATATTTTCCTTAAAGTAAGTTTTGCCTTAGAAATTACGTGAAATCCAATCATCTTCAAAATTAGATTGGATTAAGAAACTACTAAAGTAGCTCAATGTCTTAAAATTTAATTAATTAAATAACTAGATATAAATGCCTAGTATTCCTTGATATTTTAAATTTAAAATTCAAGTTCCTAATATTTCTATTCTACTCATGTCGTTGATGTCTCATAGCACCTGGAGCATCATACTTTTCTTATCACTAAATTCCTCTAATTGTAATCGAAAACCATGGTCTAAGGCTTCAATGGGCTTCCACAGACTGTAGGACTGAAACATGGGCTTTGGATTCCATTACAGATTCTGCTACCCCTCAGGTGTGTGATCTTGATCTGCTTAAATTCTCTGAGACTCAACTTCCTTACTTGGAATTAGGGATGATAAAGCTAACCTCACAGGGTTGTCATGATGAGGAAATAGTGTTGCCAGATGAAATACAGGGTGTCCAGTTAAATTTAGTTTTCAGATAAACAATGAATAATTTTTTAGTATGGGTACATCCCATGAAATGTTTGAGATATACTAAAAAAATTCAAAATTGTAATTAAAATTTAACTGGATATCCTATCTTTTTTTTGCCCTAAATTTGGCAACTGTATGAATAAATGAGTTAGTTGTTAGTCTTCTCGTTTTTCATAAGAGAATATCAATCCTATAAACATGTAGAATTTTCTGTTGAAATCATAACCCTTCTATGATTTTTTGGTGCAGATTAGGAAAGCATTTACTGTAGTTACTTGCATAAATTTCCCAATTTCCTGATATTTTCTTTTCAAATAGAAGTATTTTACCATCACCTGGATTCAGCCTACCAATATCCTTTGTGGATTTCATTATCTTTCTTTGCTATCTAGAAAATGATTGTGACTTTATGGATTGTAGAGCACTCAGGGAAATTCATTTGGATCTAGTTATCTCAATGGATAATTACACCTCCACCAATAATTTGGTGCTAAAAACAAAAATGACTGGTTAGGCAAAGCTATTTGTGTTTTGAAAGGATGATTTGCACTGTTCCTCATACCTACAGAAGGTAGAAGTAAAAAAATGAGGAGACTTTGAAAAGTAAATCTGGACAATCTTTACCATCCAGCAAACACAACCAATGACAAGCAGTAAGCTATTCTTAAATCTGACTTCTTATATTGCTGGATAAAGACAATTTATTCTCTCTAAAACGACGACTTTTTTTTTCTTTTGTTCTTAGTAGTTGCTATTCTAAAGCATAAAGACGTACAAGAGAGGATGTGAATACTATAGGGTGAATACATTTTCCTCGATTTCTTTTCTCAAAACTTTCAGAAGTTGAAGATTATATGAGAACGAAAAACATATATGTAGAATTTTTTAAGCATTAAGAAATATGTTTTTCTTGTAGGAATTTTCTAGACATTTATTTCATGAATACAAACAGGAATATTAAGATTTAATCACATGGTGTATTTACCTACCAGTGTGAAATGGGCAAACATACTAAAAATAATATGCCAATATTTTATCTTTTGCTCAATTGTCTGAAAACATTTCTTAGTGGTTAGTGGCTTAGAAAAAATCCTGGTGAAAATAGTAGAGCATTTTAAATAAATGCTCATCATCAATGCTTTTCATAGCACAGATGATACTCAGTGGAAAACAGCACATCTCTGACTCTGGGTAGAAAGGTGGGTCAGAAGCAAGATTACCCTTTCTCCCACACTCTGCTCTACATCCTGCCCTTCAGAGGGTTTCATAGTTTGCACACCTTGCACCACAAACATGTCTTATTTCTTTTACATTTTTGGGAACGACGGCAACTGATTGAGCAGTTAGGAATTATGGCTGGTGCCCCCAAACTTCATGGAAGAAATGGGTTGGGGTGGTCAAAGAGGATTATGGACTCTGCTCTAGGAAACCAGAGAAAAAGTGGCTGCTTGGGTTCAAATTGGCCCCTCTGCACCATGGTAGAGTAGGGTCCCAGAATAAGTATGCCCTTCCTTCCCTCTGCTGTGTGGTATGGTTTTGGAAGGTGTTCAGATCACCTGGATTTCTAAGTCAGAAAAGTAAGACTGGGGAAGGAGAACTTGTTCTTCCCAATTTCTGGGGACCTGACTTGGTTCTGACAGGTCCAGTCACCACCCAGAACTCTGGGCCCAGTTTCTGTACTGCCCCAGCTTAGCAAACCCTCTGGTTTGTGGGAGGCAACCCTAGTCTGGGACAGAAAGTGCTCCCTAAGCCTCTGTATGATGAGCATAGGTGGAAGCAGAAGGTGGGAACAGGGCCTGGGCTGTGGGAAGTTAATTTATAACTTCTAACTATTTAGAAATAGGGCATGTGGGCCTTCATTTTCCAGGGCCCTACCAATGTTAGAGATGAGTCTGTTCAGATGAATTGAACTCTGAATATGAAAATATTTTAGGAGGACCTTAATCAAATTATTTTTCTTATTGTTTTTATGTATGCACAAGAACAATGACTAATTGTAAAAATCTGTGTCTGGAGAAATGCATAAGAAGTCTTATAGTAAGTATAAAATTCTAAGTCTCAAGAAAGCATTGTATCGTAGTTTAATAGCTAGATTTTTCTTTCTTAGTGGAACATAAAGCATTAGTGTGTCTTACGATTGACAGCATCTTGAGTTCAATGATATATGGTGGACCATTGTCTCAAGTTGTCCATGTCCAGCACGATGCCATAGATGGAGGCCATGGGGGCCTTGTGGCTGCAGAGTCCCCACAACTGACATCAAGAGGTGGACACTGCTGAGGCATCCTTTGGTGGAGAACAGCCCTTCCCTGATGTTATGTCATGAGGAGAACAAAGTGGGAAAATGACTTTTCAGCATACCAGCAGGTCTTGGTTAGTGGATGAACCATTCAAGTGTGACTGGGAAAGGATGAGTATTTGAACACCTCTTGTAGAGGAAGAAAAAGTCCCATGCTGGTCAGTGCCTACCCTGAAAGAAGCCATAAGTTAATTATAAACTTACTTCATAAGGGAGAGCATACATCGCCAAGTGTCAATTTATTGTTCACAAGATAATTCACACACATCTCAGTTCATTTATAACCTGTATCCAGTGAGCACTGAAAGTTGGAACAGCCAACAAGCAATTCAACAGGTGTGCATGAGGGGGCTTGGGGCTGGATTTGGTGCTCTTTGTCCTCCCACCTCTGAGAGGGGATGAGGGAGGTAACGGAGCACTTATCCCTTATGCCAGAGGACAAGTGCAGCAGCATCCACGGGCGTAGGTTCACCTTGGGGATGAGGAAGTGGTTCCTTACCTGGAAAGCAATTTTCCTCTGGCTGCTCTCTAATTCCAAGTTCGCAGTTCAAAATACTTTCTAGAGGTCTGCATGAACTGCAACAGGAAACAAGCTAATTCTGAAGCAAACCATCTTTCACGAGTTACTCCAGAACCGAAATCCAGGAGGATGAGAAATTCATTTCTGGGACTCCTCATGAGAAGAATGAGCTAGAGTCTACGTAATTATTTCAAGAGGGAGATTTAGTCTTTGGAGATCTTTTGGTTATAAAATGACCAGGCAGTAGCTCTTTAGGAGCCATATTAAGGCTTGTAATGCTATGACTAAGGAAGGTAATCATATTACTAAATGGTTGAACCTCTCTAGACCTTAAAAAGTACAAAATTCTGAATTAATTTACCTCCATTTTATTTCCACCCCTTTTTAGGAATGAGTGATAGATTTGAGTAAAGCCAAATTTGAGGGTTTTTTTTTTAACCTTCTCTGCCACAAAACCAACTGGATAAATTGCCTCTTTAGTAGATTTATATGAGGGTTGCCAGATAAAACACAGGACACCCAAATATTGCCTGGAACATAATTATACTAGAAATTATTTGTTGTTTCTTTGAAATTTAACTAGGTATCCTGTATTTTTATTTGCCAAATTTGGCAATCCTAATTTATATGTACCTTGTAAAGATATTCTTATTTACCATACATATGTCTTTTAAGAGGAATAGTATTTCTGGATCTGTAGACTGTTACCAAACTAACATTTAATAATATTAAATGTTGATAATCGTCACAATTTCTGAATTTATAAGGTTGATTCCTGGTGCTTTGGGGCCCAAATATTCTGTAATTATGGCGTGTAAAAAGCACATCATCTTTTTTTCTGAAGAGTCAGAGTTGTTTATTTAATTATAGAAAATGTTACCCTCAGTAGTTACTAAATACCTGGCAAAATAGGGTTCAGGTGGCTCTTTTTTCCAAGTCAGAAGACATCTATTTCCTAATTTTTTAATTATGATTTTGTTTTATTATTACTAACTTTTCTCCTTTTCTGGAAGTCAAATCTAGAATGACAGAAATCTGAAATTTTGAATCCTGTATGATTGCTATGCTTTATTGAGCCTAAAATCAGATCATTGCTCTATTGTATGTGTTGATGGCCTTAGTAATTGGATATACATTAACATCTGAGAAGCATTACCAGAGACACAGTGCTTGAATAAACCATTAGATTTTTTAAAAAACGTGAGCAGAGTGCTGTTGGGAGACTCTTGCTTGGCTCATTTTACTTTCATTTCTACGTGACGAGTGACTACAGAACTGAATATGGATATAACAATGTGATGAGGAATGTGCGTGTGTGTGTGTGTGTGTATTGGAGGAACTGTATATAGAAGGAGAAAGAGAAATAAGAAAATCCTGCAGGCATCCAGTCTTGATTCTTAGAAAGAAAGGTTGAAGTAGTACACTGATAAATAACTCATGGGTTCCCCTAACAGACATCAAAGTGGATAATTAAGTTATGCATTATAGAGGGCAGAATATAGAGACAGGTGGTTTATCTGATACTCTGTCAACCAGAGATTTGCATTAACTGGCATGTCGGCACATATTCCACACAGCTACAATTGACATTTGTCATGATGACCCTGAGGCTTGGCACATGCTGTGTGAATTATCAAAGAAAAATGAAATCATGTTAACGAAATTCAGGTATTAAGTGCATTTTATTGTGTACTCTTTTATTAAAATTGGCTATTTATATAGAATAGATATATTTTTTCCTATTAATCAGAATAGTTAACTATACTTTCTGACCAAATCAGATGACACAAAGGTCATTGTAGAAATTTAACTTATATTAGCTGACTTCCTGCTGTGTGATAGGCTCTGGGAAAGCAATGATGAATAAAATTTTGTCTCCTCAAGAAATTCACAAGTATAGGAGATATTGATTCATATAGTTATTGTAAAAATATAACAAGACCCTAACAGACGTCCACATACAATGGCAATCATACTTTTAAAGGTGATTGATAAGTCAAGGAATTGGCACTGAGGAGGTTACAGCTGAATTCCACATTGAAGGATTAGTAAGATTTCTTCAGCTAAGTAGAAATTTTACTGTCATTTCCCAGGAAGAGGATTTTTATGTACTTCTCTCTCCTCTACTCATTTCTGGGACTTACAGTAGACACATTAGAAAGTAGAGGATGGAGTCTGACGCCAGTTAAGACACACTGCTCTGAGTATGCTGGTGCCTGCCTTCACCTGTCATTTGTGTATTGGAGTGGTCGCTGCAGTAATGTGAACATCTGTTACCTCAGGTCGAGGAGAGAGACCCAGGAATTAAAGAAGGGACCCTGAAGACATCACGATGGCCTGTAGGATTATTGGCATCGTTAAATAATCTATTTTCACTGTTTTAAAGTAAAGTTACTGTGGATTCCTCTTTACTACCAAATCTTACATTATGGACAGAACATCTGGTAGAGCAGCGCCGCCCTCAACAATGAGAAGGGTCATAAACGGCTCAAGCTTTAGTTCTCTTCAAGTCATCATCCATACAGACTGTTGGTTAATAAGAGTTATTTATTGTCTGGACAGCTGCTAATTCTGCTTGACCCAGCCAATGGTTACGAGCCATTGGCATTTTCCAGCTGCATTTCGGCCTGGGCGGGGGTGCCCACCCAGAGTGCAGGGCAGGTAGGGCACTTCTTCAGTCAGTTACAAATCAGGATAATTCAGGTCCCACACCAGAGTCTGAGTCTCTCATCATGAATCACACAAGCTAAAGATTTACCGACTTCCCTTACACATCTGACTCCATGGGTACAAAGAAACTAACAATGCTTATTTGATTTATTTCTATCGATTCTACAGTTAATTAAGATATTGGATTGGGTATATGTTGTCTCTGCTACTCACTGGCTATGTAACCTTGGGGAAGCCACTTAGCCTTTCTGGACCTCATTTCCCCAGTAATAAATGGACGAAAAGACCTGCACAGTTTCTTCCAGTTCTAATGTGCAAGGATTCTTAGAAGGCACTTTGACAGACATCGATGTACATAAGCAAATTTGTTCATGCTGTTTCATTTCAGAAAGAACATTAATTCCATTCTACTAAAAAACTGAGTATCTTACAGTATGAGCCTAAAACATTATTGCATTAATGTGCTTTTTTTGAGAAACATAATTCTGAAAAATAAATTTTGGGTCACTAGGAGAGAAACATCAAAATCTGTGTCTATTTTCTGTTCCACCTAAGACATGAATGAAACAGCACCAATCAGTTCTTTGGCTACCCTGGGAGTAACTGAGGCTGAAGAATTTGATATGTATCACTGACGACTCTCAAATATGGTCCTTAGTCTATAGCCACAGCTCTACATGGTTCATTCTTGATAATTCCCGTGTGGAAATTTATTTTCATACTTAGATGTACACATGTTGAGAGCTCCCTTGCTTGACCCTTAATCACATTTCTAAATGTCTGCCGTACAGTTAGTTAAGTCTATGAAACAATTAAGTTTATTAAATGGAGCTAAAACAAAAGAACTTAGTCCTAATAATAGCACCAAAGAAAAACTGCCAAAATTATACCTGATAAAAATAATAAGAATAATAATGTTTTCACATATTAAGTTATATGGGGAAGACATTCTGGTTTAAATCTGTTTCGGCCTAAAACTTGTTTTTCCCAGAGCAGCCTGACTTACACCCATCAAACAGGAATTGTACGTCTGCTTCAAATATTTTCCCAAAGCAAAGAATACACTTTTTAAAGATAGGGATGAATGTCTCCCTCTGTCTGACTCCAATACCAGCACTTCTTTGAAGATAAGCTTTTCTTCCCAGAGAACCAAGGTCAAGTTGACCTGCTGTGTGCATGCTAAACTGCAGCAAAACATCTCCTTATGACTTTGGGGAAAAAAAATTGTACTCCTGTCATGCTTGATATATGTTCCTTGTTCTGAAACGGTGTATAACCGTGCTGTAAACCATGCTTCCCTGGAGTACTTTCTTCCCTGGGGAAGAGAACGCTTCTGGGCTAGTCCTCAATTAGTTCATCAATAAATATCACTTTATCTTTCTTATCTATAGATTGGATATTGATTATTTGCATCAATATACTTTATAATTTATTTTTCTTTTAGTGATATAATTCAAAATTCCATGTATACACACGATTGTTTATCACAGCAGTATTTAAAATACCCCAAATTGGAGACAATCTAAAAGTTCATCAAGAGGTTAAAAAATACTGGGTACATGATTGGTATATATATATATACTATAATCCACTTATGGTACAGATTATGAAATATTATATAACTGTTAAAAAGAATGTGATGTACTCAGACAGAAGGGAAAAAATCAAGTAGAAAAAAAGCTAGTTGCAGAAGTATAATTCATGGTATTGAGAGACACTTATCAAAGAATTAACAGTGGTTACCTCTTGAGGCTAAGCATGTGGGTCCTGTGAGGTAGTACAGAGGCTATTTTCACTTTTTTACATTATATATTTTCATATTGCTTAAATTTCTTACAATAAATATACATTACTTAAAAAATTAAAACAAAAAGCTCTTGCAAGATTTGGTATTACCTTTTAAATATCTGAAATTCAAAGGCATTGCTAATATTAATTCTTTAAACATGTAGCTATTATTAATTCTTATAACACTGGTGAAACTGCATCCTCTATTCAGGAGCTGAACAGAAAACTGATAGAAATTAATTTTTCCCAGAGCCATAGAATAGCCTATGTTAAAAAATTTCAGACCCCAAATGCTCTCTCTTTATATCACCATTCTTTCTTTTTATCAAGGTCTCTGAAGGCTGAATTCGCATGTTACTTTCCCCCAGTAAATGCCATATTACTATATACTGGCTTCAAAAGTGAATAAAGTCCTTCATTTATTCTTTGCCTTATACCTCCAATAATTCAGGGGATCACTAACATGAGTTAGTCATCCCCTCACATAGCCTTAGTACTTCCGTTTGTCCATCCTATGCCAACATCATCTTTTTCGTTCTCTATTATCCTAAATCTGAACTTTTTTCCTCAGAAAATCTTTTCGTTAACCACAACCCATATGGGAGGGACTGTTTATTATTTTATGCAGCCCAACAATGTTGGAATCAGAGTTATTTATGCAAAAGTCTCTGCTAAAGCTATGAAATGTTTAGGTTAGGATCAAACACCTGCACTTATCAAACACTCTTTCTACAGTAAGTGATCTTTTCTGAAAGTCTTCTCTGTCAGTCCTATTTTCACACTTCACTGAATATTAGCTCTACCAGTGAAATCTCATGCAACTTGTGTTCATTGTCTAAAAATATCCTCTTAATAGTGGATCTAGTATGCAGCAAAATATTTGAATGAGTCATTTCTATATTGTGATTGTTTTTCTTTGAATATTTTTACTAATCCAACTACAGACGATCTTTCACCCAATATTCCTGTTTGGTAAGATTAATTTTCTTCTAATTTGGGTAGGGGTTAGGGATATCTGAGAGTAGAGAGGTATGTAATTGCCAGAAAGTACAAGGGGAATTGAACAAGTGTTTGGGAGGTACTAATTTTGCAATGAGTAGTAGCCACGTCTGGAATTTCATATTTCCAGAGGTGGTTTTCACTAATGTTATGGAGTCATACAGGCCTGGAATCCAGGCTCTGCCTTTTACTGGCTGTGTAACCATTCAACAACTTACCTAACTGCCTGAGTCTTTGTTTCCTCATTTACAAAGTGAAGAAAATAATATACACTTCAGTAGTTTGTTGAGAGAATTAAATAGTAAGACTTGTGAAAACACCTAGCACAAGTCTAACATATAGTAGATAGCCAATATGTTCATTCCTTCCTTTTTTTTCCTGCCAAAAGAAAAATTGAAGCAAATAGGACTTTTAACCATTATATGAGGCATAAGGATGGAAATATTCAACACAACTGGGCCTTCCATCCAGTTAAGGAATCTCTTACAAGAATGAAAGTAGATACTTAGTGTTATTATTCAAAGGAACTGTAGATCATAATAAGATTGTACCAGCTTCACTCAGTAAAACTCAGGTGTCATGAGGAAAAATTATCATTTGTGCCTTAGTGAAACATTTGAGGGGGTTTTATGAGGTGGAAATTGAGTTGTTCTGGGTATTTATAATGGATCAAATAAAAGGAAATGGGATTAATATAGGGAAGATTTTGATTGGAAATAACAAAAAAATCAGTGAATGAACAGCAAAGAATAATTGTGTTATGTCTAACCCTTAGAAGTTTAAGAGGGCAGAGAGCTGCAAGTACTTCAGTAGTTTTATGATAAACTTCTAGATTTACAAGTCTTTGCATTTTTTTATCACTATTTAATAGCCATTTATGTCCATGATCACAATATTTAAAGGTTAATTAATTTCTTAGTATGTTCAGATCCAGCAGTTCTTCCATTATTATGCCTTCTTCATTAAGCAACTGTGATATATAGATGCAGAGTGTTTCTTACTTGAATTAGACATTTTAAACAGGATTAATGAAAGGAAAAATTCTTATCTGCTTCTTCCACACCACAGGTGCTGAAATGATAACTTCACGCATCATACTACACGATGCCATGCACAAAGCGTGGAGTGTAACATGGAGGGGACTTTGTGCTTAATTTCTAAATACAAATCAATTTCTAAATACAAATCAATTTCTAAATACAAATCAAGGTCCTTCCAACTGACCAGTTTTCATCATTCCAGGTAACCGTCTCCTCTATTCAACAACTCAGAAGTGGGGAAACTATAAATGCTATTATTTAAAATCAAGATCTAATCATGAGGAAATAAATGTTCTCAAGAATATTTTAGTTCTGGAATTCTATATTTAGCAGTGTGCTTGAACTTTGATATCAGTGTCTGGATTAGTTTGGTCTGTAACATGGATTAAATACACATTTTTTACCACAACATGATTTCAACAAAAAGAATTTTCAAATAACTCAGATTTGGAGTACAATTTACAACTATAAATATATCTCAGATTAGAGAATCACATTAATTAAAAATGTTATATATACATATATGCACACACACCACACAAACATAGATACCTTTCAATCATTCTGGGATATTAAAAAATAATGTCCTAGTAACAGAACTGAATTCTTTCTTTTTTTAAACCAATAATATCAGAATTGATTCTCATTATAAAGTATTCAAACAATATAGAATTTTTAGAAACATGAGAATGCTCCCCTTCACTTACTTGTCTTCCCAGTTTCTCTCCCTTCCCAAGAGGTAATTACTGTCAAATATTTGGTATACCTTTCCCCACTTCCTCCTCTAAGCATTTACACACGTACACTAACACATTTATTTTTAAAGAAATGATATCATACTATGCATGTTATCCTTTACCTTGTTTATGTTGACCTAACAATGTATCTTGGAGAGCTTCTCATACCAGTACAAAAAAACTTACCTTACCCTTTTTAATGGCTCCATAATAACACTGATTTACTTAATTACTCCTTTATTGATAGAGGTTTAGCTTTTCCTCTTCCTAGCTTTTCACTATTACAAACAATGCTACAATGAATGTCCCTGTACATGTATCTTAATATATATGGGTAAGTATTACTGTGGGATAATTTCCTAGACCTGAGCTGCTGGGTCAAAGGACATGTGCATATTTAAGACTGAAGGATTCTGAGAAATTAGCTGAAACCAATTTACTAAAAATTCACTGAAACTTCCTGATTCGGTTCTTGAGAGCAGACTGTTGACATTTCCCACTGCTATCAGCCTGCGTTAGTTTCCCTAATGGAGATGGATTGTATGTGTCTGTGATGAAAGTTCAGCACGCTTAGTATCTTTAGAACTCAGGGATTTGTAACCCGAATCCACTACCACTCAACTATTAGGACAAGTGGACAACCAAATGGAAAGAGTAGTGGTGTTAAGACTACATGACAAATAGTACTGTTCACTGCCTCTAACTCTATATCTTTCTGAGATTCCCCGTCAGTTGTTAGTTTAAATTTGTAGCCATTTTTAAATATTTACTCGTCCCATAACACTCAGGCCTATTATTATCATCATTAGTATTATTTTACTTTTAATAAGATATGTCTATAGTAAACACATTTTATTTATTTGTGATTCTTATTCAGTAATCATTTGGAGCTTCAAACTAGCCAAGGATGAGTTGGCAAATATATGTGAACAAAAATTAGGTTATGTATTGGCAGAAAATGTCATATTCTTGGTTAACTTCAGGAAATTCTATGTGAAAAGAGTTTTGGTTAGGGAGACATTAATTATTTATTGTGTTCCCACCTAACTTTTCTCTGTATATATGAAGTGCCGATCGTAAACACTATCCGTACAAGATCAGCAAAGTGTACAGCTTGGATGGACAGTTTAGTTCAATGATAAATGGTCATAAGTGCTTTAGATATTTAAGATATCTGTAGAAACCTGAGTTAATGGTTCCATATCAAATTCACCCTGTATTTAGGGATGTCTTTGACAAGTTAGTCCAACTACTTAGCTCATGATATTAATGAAGGAAAAGATTTTAGAATTCACCCTGAGACTCAATGGCTGGCTTTGCTCTAAACCACTGCCAAGAACTAACCCTATCCTGGACCGACCAGTTCACAAATGGTGGCTGGAACAAATGGATCCTCACCTGAAATACTTCATCGCATAGAGAAAAAGGGCAGCGTTTCATGTAGACATCCTTGAGTTTAAATCTTAGCTCTGCCCCTACAAGCTGTGCGATCGTAGCTAAGTTACTTAACCTCTCTCAGACTCAGTTTTTACATTTGTTGAACTAGAATAATGCTGTCTACCTCAGTAATATTATAAAGATTAAATTATATGAGACACAATATGTAGAGCATCTGATGTATCCCTGACACTTAACAGTCTCAATAAATGGTAACTATTATTACTACTAAATGTGGCTCCATATTTAATTCAAAGATCAGATATTATTATTATCTTGGATTCAGCCAGAGGTTCTCTTTATTGAAAGGAATGAATATTTTTGATTGGTTGGCTAATTAGTTTAATTACATAGGCTTTCCAATGATGAGTTCATATCCCCACATCACAGATCTGATTAAATTATAGAGTCTCTAAATTTAGGGCCAAAATATTCACTTTGATGATTGACTAGAATAGTCAGGAAAGACACTATACTTTTTTTTCACACTGTTCCACCATCTTTTTGATGTGAGAGCTAATAGAAATACCTAAATACATAATGACTAATATGAAAAATGTAATGGAAATTTCTGTATATGATGCAGTATTCTGTCAGCAATTTGTGTGTATATGTGTGATGAACAAAGAAAAAAGGTATTCAAATTAAACACAAGTTATGCCAAGTGCAGCTTACATTTTGTATTTTTGGTTAAGTATTAGAACCTAATCAGTGAACACAAGTCAAATGGCTATTATAACTTCTCTCAGGAAAGTTGTAAAATTTATTTTTAGAAAAGCTTATTTTTGGAGGCTCATTTGCATTTATAAATAACATTCTGCTCAAGCTTGATTTTTCATTACTGAAATCACTAAGTTGTAACAGACTGGAAGGGCCCATATGAAGAAGCCATATTTATGAAACTTCCTTTGATGTTGGTATCTGATATCACCTTAATGAGAGCAGAGCTGTTTTGGTGTGTGGGTACCACTTTGGCATCTCATTATTTTAAAAATTGGCAAAACCTCATTAAACAGCTGCTTTTCAATTTTTTGTTGACTTGTGTGAGATGCCAAACAACTCCACTCTTTGTCCAGCGATTAAAAATTTTCAATCCGATTTATATTGCAGGCTTAATTTTAATGTATAATCATCCATGTAAATAGATCCTAGAGATTGGTGGTATTAAAAAAAATTTAAAATACGGAGAAGAAAATATATTCCCACTTAGTACTAGTAATAAAACAGGAAGCCTAAGGTATTTTGTGTTTTTCTGCAACCTATGTTAATTTCACTCTGTATATAGTCCATTTTTTGTGGACTAATTTTAAACACTTGGCAGTAATAGTCAAATAGATTTTTACATATGTAAATATTTTAGGATAAATGTAAAAGTAATGAAAATAGACATATTTCTCATACTTCCAAATGTACTTATAGCTAAATCTTCCTCAGAGTAACCATATAGCCTTTGTACTGAGCTTTTATGAGTGACATTGTTGTTGGGAGTTTAAAGGGACCCAGTAAATGGTACCCTCTTTTCCACCTGAATTTGAAACTATTTAAAAGATAGACAAGGAGTAGAGCATATGGGAGATCAGACCATCACCTCTACTACTGATAAAGTTGGTCTTGAAGTAGGTTGCCTCTATCCATGGGATACTGGGTTTTCCAAATGTGAATCCTAGAATTTGGCAGATTTGTCCTCCTAATCACAGGCAGCACTAAACCACCAGAGGGCAGGAACTTTATTTGTAATCTGACCACATGTCCTAGAACCACCTAGATTACATGGGCTCTGCTGGCAGCCTGGCTTGTTGGGGAAATGAAACGGGGAGAAATTGGACTTTGCATACCCAATTTTTTCCTACAAACTCACCAATCAGATAAGGCATTCCATCCCTCTATGGGAGGAGTGGGCGAGGGAATAGAGAGGAGTCAGGAGTATGATGTCCTTCTACGTGGAAGGAATTGTCAGGAAAGGGGAATATAAATATACCCTCCACCAACAACGTTTCCCAGATTCTTTCCTCTTAACACTTTGGGCTTAACCAATAAGCCCATGGTTAACCTAGATCCATTTCCCTGGAGGAGAAGATCAACAATTGATCAGGGTACTCCAGCTTTCTGTTAGTGAGGCCGCTTCACAGACAGAACTTTCCGTATCCTCATAGGACCAACAGGGCACAGTGCAGATTCTGCTCACAGAAGGCACTGGGATAAGTTTAATTAATAAACTCTTTCCAAAATTTAAGTATATCTTTACAGGAAGATTACAATCCAAAGATTAAAAATGGCTCCTTACTTGCGGAAAAGCCACCTTGAACTTCGGTGAGCTCCCATGGTAAAAAAAAATCCCTTATTTCAAGTCTTGCTAAAGCCAAGTCCTAAAGCCACCTGCCCCAGATGCACCAGAAACCTCAATCACCGTGAGTATCCTGCTCTGCAAGGTCCATTCCTTGTCTTATCTTGAGATTCCTGGTCAATACATCAGATGTCAGTGTTTGAGAGTGTCACAACTGACACCTTGGTCTGAGTTCAGAACAACTGAGGAATTATACTGGGCATATAATTATCTGAGGTGCATCTGTGCCCAAACACTTGGCCTCTCTGCTGTTACTGTGGATGTCCTGCCCTACGCCATCCTCCTATCCAAGGTCAGTTCCTCCATTTGAGCACTGGATTCTATCCTTCCTCACCAACTCCAACAGCTCTCTTTTGTAAAATCAATTTACTACTATTCTGTTATCTTAAAAAAAAGTCCAACTCTTTCTTGGTCCTTCCAGCCACCAGTTCATTTCTCTCCTTCCCTTTTTAACAAAATTCCTTGAAACAGTTGTTTGTCCTTACTATCTCCGATTCCTTTTCTCCCATAATCTCTGGAACATCTGAAGGGTTTTGCCCTCTCTACCCCACTAAGCTTGTACTTGTTGAGGTCCTACTGACTGACATATTGCTAAGTCTAATTGTCAAATCAGCACTCATCTTTTTTGATCTTCTACCAGCAGCATTTGATCCATTTGATCACCACTTTTCCTTAAAACCCTTATTTCAGTTTTCTTCTAGGATACCTGATTTTTTCATTTCTCTCTTGATGCTTCTTTTCAGCCTCTTTTGCTTGTTTCTCCCCTCTCCCTAACCTCTTAATGTTGGAGTAGCTCAAGGCACAGACCTTGGACCTCTCCTCTTCCCTATCTACGTTCTTCTTGTGTGTTGCATCTAGTTTCAAGGCTTTAATTATCATGTATAAACTGATCATTTTTATTTCCAGCCCAGACCTCCCCTCTGAACTCCAGTCTCATATTCAACTTCTTATGCATCAATTCCATTTGGCTGTCTAATAAGCATATAGAAGTTAACTGTCTCAAAACAAACTCAAGCACCTCTGCAGTCTTCTCTGTCTTGGCTGATCACATCTTCATTCTTCTAGTGTCTCAGTCTGAAAACAGTGGAGTCATCCTGAATCTTTCCTTTTTGCCATGCTCCATATCCTCCATATCCATGAGAGGAAATCTTGCAGATCATATCTTCAAAATATATTGGGGATCTAGACCCCTCTCACTACCTTCCCTGCCTCCACCCTGCTTGAAGCTCCCATTATCTCTCTACCAAATTCCTGCAGGAACTTACCAATGGGCCTCTCTGCTTTATAACTTGTCCCGTGGTTCTATTTTCAACACAGCAACCAAAATGATCCGCAAAAACAGAACCAGCCATGGAAAGGTGTAGGGGAAGAGTATTCTGTGCAGAGGAAACTGCAAGGTCCCTGAGACAGATTTGAAGTATTTGAGAAACAGCAAAAAGAGAGCATGGCTAGAGTGGAGTGATTGAGGAGATGAGTGGTAGAAAATGAAGGGGAGAGATCTATGAGAATGAGACTGGGCAAGACCTTGAGGCGAGCTAGGACCCTGGATTTTATTCCAAGTATAATGAGAAGTTCTTGCAGGGCTTTGAGCAGGGGAGGCACATGATCTGATGTAGTTTTTAAAAAGATCATTCTGGCTTTCCTGTGTAAAACATGGAGGCAAGAATGAGGGTAGGGAGACAATTCAAGAGGTTATTATTGTTCTCCAGGCAAGAGATGACAGTGGCTTGGACCAGGGTGGAGGTGGTAGGAGTGGTAAGAGGCGACAGACTCAGGGCAAATTGAGTCTACAGGACATTCTAAAGTATTGGATACAGTCTACAGGACATGCTAAAAGATTGAATATGAAGTAAAGGAAAAAAGAGAAATAGAGGATGAATCTTAAATTTTGGTCTGACCAATTGGGCGAATGAAGGTACCATTTCACTGACATGAGGAAGCCTGGAGGAGAAGCACATTTGAGGACATGTTTAATTGAGGAAACCTGTTGTGATGGTTAATTCTATGTGTCAGCTTGGCTGGGCCACAGTGCCCAGATATGTGGTCAAACATTATTCTGGATATTTCTGTGAGAGTATTTTTGGATGAGCTTAACATTTAAATCAGTGGACTTCAAGTAAAGTAGTTTGCCCTCTATAATGTGGGTGGGCTTCATCCAGTCAGTTGAAGGCCTGAGCAGAACAAAAGACTGACTTCCCCCAAACATGAGGGAATTCTGCAGCAGATGGCCTTTGGACTTGAACTGCAACATCAGCTCTTTTCTGGATCTCTAGCCTGTCAGCCCACCCTTCAGATTTTGGATTTGCCAGCCTTTATAAATGCATGGGCCAATTCCTTAAACTAAATATCTTTCTCTCTATATACACATCCTATTAGCTCTGTTTTTCTGGAGAACCTGACAAATACACCTATGAAGCATTCAAGTGAAGTAGGTAGGCAGCTGGATATAGGAGTCTGGAACTCAGGGAAGAGGTCAGGATGGAGATCTAAATATGAGAGTCATCAGAGTATATGTGGTGTTTAAAGGTATGGAGCTAGATGAGATACTTAGGTGGCAAGACATGGAAACGAGAATCATGGCTAGAACTAAGCCAAGAGGCTTGCAAAGAAAACGAGAAGGAGCAATAGTTAGTCAGTATGAACACAGGGAGAGTACGGCATCCTTAGAGCCAAGCGAGGGAAGCTAAGAAGGAGGTAAACCAAGAAGTGGAGGAATATGAAGATCGAAAACTAACCACTAAATCCAGCAAGATAATCCTTGGCGGCCTTGACATAAACCCTTCTAGTGAAGTGATTTGGATTAAATATGGAGAGAATAAGTGTTAAGGAAGAACGATAGCTAGTAAGAAAACCCTCACGAGGAGTTTTGCTGAAAAACAGACTAGAAATATGGAGCTTGGAGGAGGATTTGGAGTCGATAAGTGTTGATGTTGTTTTTAATGTGAAAATTAGTGCATTTTTATACTGCTAGAAAGAGCATCAGGTAATTATAGGAGCAAAAAGGTAATCACAGGAGCAAAGTTCTTGAACAGGCAATAAAGGATTGCAAAAAAGTATGCAATTAAATACATAAGTGGAGGTAGTGGCCATCTCTAACAATAGGAGGGAGGCAGTGTTTGTGGCAACGTAAACGGGTAGGTTAGTATGTTTGCTGGTGGGAAAACGAGGTGGTTTTCTTCCGATTGCTTCTAATTTGCCAGCAAAATGAAAAGCCAGGTCATCAGCTGAAATGAAAAAAGAGGAGGGGATACTGGAGATTTGAAACAGAGGAGAAAGTGTGAAGTTGTCATCTTGGACTGACAGTGAATTTTCTAGGATTGCTGAGCAATAGTCTGCTTTAGAGTTTTAGTCATACATTTAAAGTATGACCAGTCAGCCAGTCGTGGTAAGTCATGGAGTAGGGGAACAACTGGATGAATCTTGGCTCTGTGTTTTGCCAGTTGAGTGCACGTAGAAAGAGAATAAGGAAATGGAGCATATTCGCAAAGGAGCAATTCTGGGGATGGACTACTGACTCTAAGCCAGGAAGCTGAGATGTGAGAACAAGTGTGTGGCAGGGTGTGATGGGCAGTGTAAGTTGGTAAGATCAATGGACTCCAAGTGCTGCCAGAGTCAAATAATTGTATGTGCGCGCTAGAGTAAGGAGGCTGGATTGAGAGGAAAGAGGGGCATAGCTGGGATCTATGTCTGGGTTTCTCTGAATGAAGAAAAGATCACTTGCTACTAAGTTTAATAATTTTAATTTTTAAATTAATAATTTATAAATATCTTAAATTTTAAAAATTTAAACGCTACTTACCAACTAATAAGTTATCAGTAAATCAAAATGTATTAATTTTATAAATAGATTTCTCTTAAACATTTAGAGGTTTATTTCAAACTAGCACAAATCTCCTAAATATTAGAAAAAAATAACATTATTTAATACACCAGAGTTTCTTAAGTGCTTCTTCTATCTTAAACATACACACAAATTATTATAATGATAAACATTTATTTCATTTATGCTGTTTCAAAGTAGCAAAATTATAGGTTTGCTTCTTTTCTTTATTTGTAATTCTGTTTCTTCAAGGGGTCATTAATCATGTCAGATACAAAACAAACAGGATAATGTTTCAGACCAGCTGAGATGTTTGTTTCTGAGCTACTGGACAACTGATTCTTGATTGGGCCGGTCGAGCATTCCCACAGCAGCAGCACTGTGGCTAACAGGGCCACCAGTTTCACTAATGCACCTGCTGGCTTGGCCCGCCACACACCTCCATAGCTTCAGCTGCTAAGAACACAATGAACCCAAATGGATTCAGACAGCAAAAGCAAGCAGCATGGTGTTAGCTCCCTGTGTCCCTAGTAGCACAAGATTTCACCAAATCAGAGTCCAGATGACACACAATATGAGTAGTGGGCTGCTCTGTTGTAGAGAAGCCAACTCTAAACTGCAGCCAGGAGTTTTATATTCCTGTACAGAAGCCTGCAGCTGTACCCTAAGGGAGGGTCAAGATCAAAGTCTAGTGCTCAACTGGAAGTAGGGAGATGGATGAGAAACAGCCTTGTGGCAGTCTCCCACAAGATGGGGATAAGCCACTGTCTCCTGGCAGCTCCTCACCGGCTCATTTCCCCTTGCTCTCTGAGAAATTATAGGACATTCCACCAATACTGGTCAGATTGCAGTGAGGCCATGCCTGCGTGAGAGATGCAAGGTCACCAAAACATTACAGCAAAATCATTCTCCTATGAGAACTTGGTTGTCACCTCAAAGCAAAGCCTTTTATAGTCAATCTTTAGTTGCTACTTGTATGGGACATTCTAAACCAAATTTTTCCTTGACATCTGATGATGTTTCTTTCTTCACTCCCACCACAATTTGTTGCAGGTATTTTTCCTCTGTTCACTGTTTACTTTGTTGGGCATTCTTGCTATTTAATTATAAATAGCAAGGCCATCCAAAGGCTGAGGAGGTAATTTTGTGTAGTGAGTTCTCCTTTCAGGACATTGGGCTAATCCATTATTTGACCTCTCACTGTTTCTCCTTCTTTCTAACTGGTTAATTAATTAATTTTTTGCTGAGGACGATTCACCCTGAGCTAACATCCGCTGCCAATCTTCCTCTTTGTGTAAGTGAGCTGCCGCCACAGCATGGCCACTGACAGACAAGTGGTGTATGTCCGCACCTGGGAACCGAAGTGGGGCTGCCAAAGCAGAGCATGCTGAACTTAACAACTGGGCACCAGGGCTGGCCCTATAACTGGTTATTTTAGGTGATCCCTAGAACAAATCATCTTTTACCATTCTTCGTGCAGTTTCTGATATTTGTGGCTTTTACAGTTATCTGTTTACACTATTTGTTTCTTACACAGATAGATACAAATGTTTATGCATTGACCGAACCATATGAAATTGCCACTTTTGTAAATCAAAATGGCCAAATGTTGGCAATTTCAGGTTTTAATAATGTATTTCATGAATTGGCATATAAGTATAGAAAAAAGCAATATCCATATATACAATGCTTTAAATTAATTAAAATTAAGTTTAAAAAGTGACCGTGTCCTATTCTTGCCACCTTTCTTTTTATTATAACTACTTTAAAAAAGAATAAGTCATATTAACTTCTCCCTTCATGAATTTCATTATAGACTAATGGCTTTTCACAGATTCAATTTGCTCCAAACATGTATATCATATTTTGGTATTAAATCGTGCCAATAGTCTTCAAGAGCAACTTTAAATACTCCTCCTTTAAACTCCTTTGTAGTTTAAGCAATTTTTAAAAGGTATTATTAACTTCTGGAAACAACAGTTTACTGTAGACCCATCTGGATATATTCCTGACCCAAGACATGGATTCAGCACTTCCTACTCGTCTGATTCCTTTGGATGAGGAATGGTGTTGGAGAGTAAAATCTGGAAGCCAGGATGCATATCAGATTGTGGTAAATGAAAACCATTTGTAGGCAAAATACTGCTGCTGTGAGGTCATTGCTTAAGTTTTAAAACCCTTCCTTCTATAATCCTTATACATCTAATTGACCACTTCTTTAGTGACAGTGGGATGCTTGAAATCAAGATTTCTGATGTGGCACAGTGCCCAGTGCACGGTGCAGGGTGTGAGCATGAGAAGGAGTGGCTGAGGGGAGGTGGAGGGCAAGATCCCTGAGAGTGAGGATTTCTATGAGCTGAGAGTCCGAGGTGTTGAATAGGTAATTTGTGAGACATCAAGAATGATGATGGAATTAGTGGTAGAGAAGATGGTAAGCCAGGAGCTAAAATCTTCAGTGAGTTAAAAGGAGTTATTGGAGCACTGTAGAAGACTACAACAATACAGTAAGTGAGTTATATTTATTTATGCAATGGAAGTCATAGGATTTGGGATTATTGAGGGTGGAGGGAATAGAATGGAGCTCTACATGTCATCATTGACAATATGATGGGTGAAAAATGATGTCTAATTTTTGTACTTATATTCATTTCTTTGATTAATAATGAAGCTTAAAATATTACTTTGAATTTTTCATTCTTCTGTGGATGGTTGGTTTATTATGTCCTTGGTCTTCTATTATTGATTCTTCAGAGCATTTTTATATTTATTAGAGTTGTTCAACTTTGTCTGCCATAATTAGTTCAAATATTTTCCTGGATTCTGTGTGTGTGTGTGTGTGTGTGAAGGAATTTGTTATAGGGATTTGACTTATGCAATTGTGGGAACTAAACTGTCACTGTAAAGCTATTGTCTTTGTGTCTGATGCTGGCACATGAATATACGATGGGATACAGCAAGAACAAACTGGAACCCACAAACAAAATCAGGAGCCCACAGAGTCTAACCCAAACCTGGGCCAGTTCTTGTTGCATTGCACTGTGCTAGAACTAGGGTGAGTAAGTGAGGCTCCTAGAGTGCAGATTTAAGTAGGCGTGCACTCTTGGGTTTGTGCCATTATGCGGTGGTATTTGCACGAATCTGAGAGTGAGTGCCCCTTTAATTTTAGTGCCTTAGGTGTCTTGCTTTCCACACCCTAGTCCTGTCCATCTCAAGTCTTGATGGTGTGGTATCCTGCAGAAGCTAGAGACCTTGGTCATGGCCCAGGAGTCACACACACCTCGCCCAGGAGTCAGAGAAGCTGAAGAAGGATCCAGGAGAAGGTGAAACAGTTGCAGGTCCAGCTGCTGCCTCACACCAACAAAATAAATCAGCAGATTAGTAATAGTGTGTGAGTTACAATATGGTGGCTCCCTCACCTCCACCCTACAAATCTCATCCAAGAAGCTCTCTCATGACCCACTCTAACAGGAAACATACAGGAAAGGGAATTCTGGGAAAGGTAGTTTGGCCTACCCAAGATGACACAACACAAACCATTACAGGGGCAAAAGCTAATTCTACTTAAATTCATCTATTCATTCAATTAAAGTCCAGGAAATTTTTTGGAACTTGCCTAGATTTTTCTGCAGTTCGTCTGGAAGAATACATTAGAAGAAGAACTAGAAATGTTCTGTAAATATAATAAAGGGTTCTTTCTTGACTAGACATCAAAACATATCATAAAGCTACAGTCACTAAAGTAGTGTTACTGACGTAGGAAGAGGGAGGCCAATTGAACTGTACAGAGATCGCAAGAAGAGGGCCATGTATATATGAAAATTTTGTATATAATAAGAGAATGTTTTAGATAACTGAGCAAAAGAAGGATGGTTTTTTCACTAGGATATTAGGACAGTTGTTTAGCCATTTAAATTAAAAAATAAAAAACCCAGAAAACCTCTTGATTCCTTTCTCCTCCTCATACAAAAATCAGTCTCTTAGGATCACAAAATTTCAATGCAAAAAGTAAAATCATAAAATTATTAGGGCTGAGTACTTTTCTAAGCATGTCACGACAGGAAAACCAGAAGTGTAAAACTGACTACATAAAATTTTGAGTATGTCAATTACAAATTTTGTACAATTAAAAAAATACTATATACAAAGTCAAAAGACAAATAAAAATTCAGGAAAATATTTGAACTAAACATGACAGACAAAATTGACCATCCCTAAGATATATTTAAAAACTATGCTCTTTAAAATCAATAATAGAAAAATAGATGACTGAGGACACAATAAACTGACAGTTGATGAAAGAATTAAAAATTCAAGTTAATATGTTAAGCTCTACTATTAATCAAAGAAACTAATATAAACAGCAACCAAATATCATTTTTCTCATCAACTTAACAAAAGTGAAAAAGTCGATGGAACTTGCTGTTTACAACAGTAAACTTAGTGTTATAAAAGTAAATGAATTTCATCATGCATTGTTTTCAGTCTTCTGGACTTTTGATAATATATATCAAAAATTTAAATAGACAGTCCTTTTGTCCTAGACACTCCACATGTAATAGTTTTTCTTAAAGACATAATTGCACAAATCTGCCAATACATATGTTGGAGGTTGCTTATTTGCCTTTACAATAGCAAAAAATTGAAGACATCTATCAACCTAAATGTATAACCATCCAATAGAATTCTATGAAGCCATTTAAAAATCTATTTAATAACATGAAAATATTCATACTAGATTATGGAATGAAAATTTATTGCACACAGTATGATCCTATATATGTAAACTTGGATACACAATTTAACATTGCTTACGTATGCCCAGAGATGGAAGGATGCTTACAAACAAGGTAGAAGTAGTTATCTGAATGAAAGGCTGTCAGTGATTTTTACTTTATTTTTTGTGATTTTCTTCATTTCCTTAGTCTTTTTATTAAACGGTAAGTATCTGTGATGTTTATAATGAGTCAAACAACACATTATACTCATTTCAAGTGAAAATACAGCTGCATTGAAGGATTACTATTATTGTTATTGTTATTTTACTTCCTTTGGCAGATTTTCAAAGCTATAGATACCATTTGGGGACTGGTAACATCTCTATTGGGTCATTTATGCCACTTCCTGGGTTAGTATATATTCAATCCCCATGGCTTTTAAAGAAATTATGACCTGTCATAAACACCAAATGTACAAAGCAGGACAGATTCTCCAGTGTCTGCCATGAAAGAGCATCAAAAATAGATTCTGATTTGCCTGTCACTATCATGAAAAGTAAAATGGAAAGATTACTTGGTGTTTAACTTTGGACATCTGATATCAATTGGGCACAATCCATCGCTCAGTTTAGAGTAGTTATCCCTCAGCCTGCTTTCAGGCCTAATCCCTTAAAAAAAATTCTTAACAGTTTCCAGAGTTTGGTCTTTTTCCAATTTTCAGGGCATAAGCCTTTGGGAAAACTTTAGATCTAATCTTCCCTAGTGCCTTTCCTTTTCCAAAAAGAACAGAGTATTTCTTCACATGTGAGATTTGTGGTTATCATTTATCACTTGAGGCTTTCAACCACAAATTCATCCACTATTTTGTAAACTTCTTAGTCCTTGCTATAATCTATAGGAGCATTCTTAAAATAGTTTTCCAGATTGCTGGAACCTAAAAAGTCATAGAAAAAGGCTCTTGAATTATTAAAAATGATCCAATGATCCACTTCAATGATGTAAATAAACACAAAACATTAGATGTGAGGGACATGGTTCTTTGGGCTGTGAGTCATGTTATAAAGTATTGCATTCGTGCTATATGAGAGGTGAGCTGCATTTAGACCAAGGAGAAGTAATAGGCATACCCTGACTGATTTTCATAGGGTTTTAGATTTTTCCCTCACCACCACCACTTACTCGCCTCCTGACAGTCTTGTCTACAAGCTGAAAAGATTAAATCTAGACCAAACCACTGTTAGTGGGTACAGTAACAAGCTGAAAGATAACCCATTAGGAATTGCTCCTCAGGAGCCCCTCAAAGGACTGATTTTATTGGATGACTCTGACCTGGATGAAGAAATTGAGATTTCATCACGTCTGCTCATGACACTAAATTAGCCGGGGCACATAACACCTCCTAGAGTTTCCTTGATATATTTGAGAATGGTTTATAAACCTCATTGCAAAACAGTTCACTCAGGGACTAAAACTAAGTCGGAAAGCTCTGGGATGGAGAAAATCCACACAAATGCAGCCACGTTCCAAGGGTCTTATTAATCACAGTGAACACAAGGCAAGAATGTAGCTTTTATGCAAAATACAAGATAATATTTTAATGTATCCAGAAAGTCATTCATCGTTGATTCTTGGCACTGGTTTCTATATCTTCTTTTCAGTGCAGAAATGAGAATGATTCTTGAGAGAGGATTCAAGTTGATTTAAAGATGAGAAAAATAGATATTTTGAGAAGAAGCAAATAATCTTGCTTTACTTGGATTAAAGACTGAAAAGATAATATCTTTGGGAGATATTCACTGTATCAAGAGAATTTGGCTAGACTTGAGGAAAAGCATTAAGCTAAATAAACATTGGAATAGGCCAAAAGGAGTGATTGAAGTATTTTTGTCCTTTGAGATCAATTAAATGTAGAGAAGTAGTCATTTGTTCTGAATAGTTTAGATACCTCTAAACCTGAAGTCAGAGAGTGAATTGCAATCCTTTTGAATTTCATTGCCTGCTCTGAGATTCTAGCAAATAATTTGCTTCTTACTGTAAGATGGAAAAAGGCAAGAAATTTTGAAAATGTAATACTGATTAAATTATGTCTATGGAGAGCATTCTTTTGTCAAAACATTGGGTTCAATAGAAATCTATTGATTACTTACAATGTTCAAGGCACTATATTATTGATTTTGTGAGATAAAAATGCATTAAATTCATGGTCACTTCCCTCTAGGAACTTAAAATTTAGAAAAGAATGCAGGGAATATATACAAATACTAATATATCAAGGCAGTGTGTGATAAGTGTCTTATCACAAAGTAATACCTAATGGTATTAGAGTATAATGAAAAACAATAACTTCATAAATGATAATGATGATACTAATAGCAAATACTTTTATAGCTCTTACTATGTGCCAGTTGTTGTTCTAAGATCTTTACACAGAATAACTCATGTAATCTTCATAACAACCCCATGAGGTGTTATTCTTCCCATTTTATAGATGATGAATCAGAGGCACAAGAAAGTTAAGTAACTTGTCCAATCTCATACAGCTGGTAAGTGGAAGAACCAAAACTAAAACTTAGACAGCAATTGGTCAGCCTAAAAAACTGGCAGGGATTTTGATGAATAAAGCTGGAGTAAGACAAGGCAGGAAAGAAGGCATTTCTGATAGAGCTCATCAAGAGAAGAGTGTGGTGTTAAGAAGAATGTGCATTAGGAAATTAGTGGTCTCCGTTGTCCGGGAGTGGTGTTCATGTTGGAGAATAGTGGCGGGTGAGGCTAGAAAGAGAGGTTGGGCCAGATGGTGTTGGGTCTTATATGCTAGAGCAAGAAGTTTGGACTTAAGTAGTCATTGGAGAAGCAATGAGGACTTTTAAACAATGAGGTTCCGTAATGAAAACAGGACTTTGGGAAGACAACCTTGTGGTGGAATGAAAGGAGAGGAAAAATCCAAAGGCTGAGTACTAATCATCTATGATTAAAATTATAGAGAATTTATTCATTCCAGATGCACATAAGTATTTTTTTCATGATTTTGTGAGTTAAGAATTAGGAGAATGGAACATGACAGAACATTATGTCTGGGATGAAAAAAATAGGTTTTCTAATAGGCGTTCCAAATCCAATTAATTTATAGTGAATGCATGAAGGGTTGTGTTGTGAAGGATTCTGAGGCCACATCCAGGAATAGCAGGAAAGAATGCAGTGTCAGAGTGGGGAGAGTCAGCATTAACGTCAGCTATTTGTCATTCATGCTCTTTGACTTAATGCCTAGAGTTGTGATGGGCATGGAAGATTTATGGGGCATTTCACTCAAAGCTGTGCTCAGGTCAAAGCTAACCCTAGGAAAACAAAGTACATAGTAAGACAACCAACTGTACTGAAAATATTATCAAATATAACCTCAAAAGACCTGGATTTTCATTGAATCTTGCTGCTTATTACCTGAGTGTCTCAGGGTAGGGCAGTTAACCTTCCTGAGCTACAGAGTTGTTTTGGGAATTATCTCAAATGAGAACTACATAAAGTTCTTTGTAAACTGTAAAACACTATTTAAGCAAAAGCTTTAGATACTAATTCACCATATTAGTTTTAATATTTTCATAACATGTAAATTTGGGTGTTTTTGAGAATTTAGCTAATCAATAGCATGTTAAGCTTCAGCACACAAGGTTCCTCAGCTTTAGACCTCTTTTTGCAGAATTAGATGATATGAAAGAAAACTCTATCCTTTCCTCACAGGTAAGTCCTACATTCCTGTAATTAAATATTCTACACTCTTCATAAATTCAATGCCTTGACTTAGATTAGATGGCAATCTCCAGCTAAAACTTGGACATAGGCAGCATATTATCATTTCTCCCATAGAAATGGTCTTTTTTAGGTCCAAAAGATCCTTTGTTAATAAAACACTTGAGATTATGCCTACATACTACCAATAGCATTGGCAGTTCTGCTCAGATTTAAAAAAAATCAATTTAGCAGGGGGAAAACACTAAATTGACTTGCCGATTGAACAAACATTTGGACTGGTAGCCCCAATTAGGCAAATCCAGAGCTTATCAAATTGTCTTATTCCCAATATAAACAGAGCTGTAGTTGCCTCACTTAGTCCCTTAGCACTTGGGTAGTGATGAAAGGGTCACTTAATATCAGCAGTGACCTAGGACAGCAGAGGGAATTAGCTGTTCCCCTGATGCCATATTTGGCTTACCTGGTGAAATATAAAGACTTGGTCTGAGTTCTAGGGGCAAATAAGATATTTCACCTGCCAAGCATGACTCATAGCTTCTGCATCTTTAAAGTTTATTTGAGACATTGATAGTAATACTCTATTTTTAGAGTCTAACAAATGCTAAATAATTATGGTTTGCATTATTTTCTAGAGGAAAATGCTTTGAAATATGCCGTCTAATTCTAGTATATATATATTTCTAAATTAATTAATAACTTTAGGGGGCCGCCCGGTGGCGCAGCGGTTTAGTCCGCACTTGGCAGCCCGGGGTTTGCGAGTTCGGATCCCGGGCGCCCGCCGACGCACTGCCTGTCAGCCATGCCGTGGCGGCGTCCCATATAAAGTGGAGGAAGATGGGCATGATGTTAGCCCAGGGCCAGTCTTCCTCAGCAAAAAGGGGAGGATTGGCAACAGATATTAGCTCAGGGCTGGTCTTCCCCACAAAAAAAAATAAAATAACTTTATTGAGGTCACATTGGTTTATAACATTATATAAATTTCAGGTGTACATCATTATATTTTGACTTCTGTATAGACTACATTGTGTTCACCACCAAAAGTCTAGTTGCCATCCGTCACCATACACATGTGCCCTTTTACCCCTTTCACCCTCCCCCCAGCTGCCTTTCCCACTGGTAAGCACCAATCTGTTCTCAGTATCTATGTGTTTGTTTATTTATCTTTCACATATTATAAGGGAATTGCAAATCAAAACTACAATGAGATATCACCTCACACTTGTCAGAATGGCTAGTATATTCTATCTGTCTGCACATAACAGGCTTGATAGAATTTAGCCAAGGAGCAGAAGCAGAATAGAACAGGGGCAGTGAGACTCCATCTGTAAGCTTTTTATCTCTAAGATCCCAACAGCTGAGGGGAGTGTCTGACTTCTTCCCCTGAACTTACTGGATTCGTTTAGATTTAGTGTGGTATAGTGCAGCCTAAAAAATATAGAAATTATACATTATTATTATTTGCAACAGGATATAGATACATTGCTTTTCATAAAAAATGAGTTCATTTCATATAGTTTTCTCTGTAACCTCTTCTTCACACAATGATATTCTTCACTTAATAATCTTTCCTTTTGGTAAATAGAGATCTGATCATCATGTTTAGCGACTGAATAATGTTCCGTTTTATGTAAATTCCATTTTATTATTTGATGCCTTATTGCTGATTGTTTAGGTCCAACTTTTTGAGTTGGTAACAGTCCTGTACCCACAGCTTCACATCAATTTCTGGGCCCATTTATGCTCCCACTGGTAGAGTATGACCTTCCCCACATGTATAAATCCCAACATTACACATAATCATTCTTGTTAATCCTTGCTCTTCTAATAGATCAAAAATAGTATCTTATTATTTAAATTTCATTTCTTTCATTATTAATAGGAGTGTGAGCATATTTTCCTGAGAATTCATTTCATTCTTGCTTGTTTGCATCTTTATTCCTTTTTACATTGGGTTGCTGTTCATTTTTTCTTTAACAATTTGCAAAGATATTAGCCCTACCTTTAGAATGTAAACTCCATAAAGGTAGGAACATATCTGTTCCTTCTCTAAATATTCAGTGCCTAAAACAGTGTCCAGCGCATAGTAGGCATTCAATAAATCCTTATTAAACATGTTACAAATAATTTTTCATAATTTTATGTTACATTTTAATATTGTTAATTGGTACTTTTTGAATTTACAGAAGTTTTAAGTCACTATTTCTCAACATCTTCAAATATCTGCTTCTGAAAATCATGAAAATCTCATGTCAACTTTTTAGATTATTTGAGAATTTCAACACATTTTAAACAACGTAACTAATGCTTCTGAGCTTCTGGGGGAGGGGTGCGTGAAGGCAGACGAGGCTGCCACTGACAAGCCCCGCAAATTATTTAACGTCTTTGAGCCTGAGATTTCTTATCTGAATATTAGAATAGCAATAATTCCTACCTCCTAGAATTATTGTGAGAATTAAATGAGAATCCTTGTAAGGAACGTAGCACAATATTCAGAATATGCAAGATGCTAATAACGTTACCGTGGTACTGATCGTAATGGTGATAGTAACTTCTCTAAATTTGAGTCTTCATCTGTAAAACGAAAATAATGATGCCTACCTAATATGGTCATTGCCTGGCACATACTAAACACTTAACGAATGGTGATTAAAAGGAATTAAAATTACACAAAGTGAGAGTGATTTTAGAATTCACACACGTGAAGATTCTGATGCGTTTCTGTCCGTGGGAAAGAGAGGGCTCCCTTGTGATCACTTCCTCCTGTCCATAAAATGACAGATGACGGTTTCAAGTTTTTATGATAAGACTACCGTTTTTTTCTTTGGAGGAATCTGCCTTTGAAGTCAAGCTTACAAACCCGTACTCACACTGGAGTTAAAAATACTCATCCATTCTTCATTCTAGTTTTGTAATCTTATTTTTTATGGTTAACCTTTAATTCAGTTGAAATACATTATGGTGTAAATTGTGACGTAGGGATCTTCTGAATGTTTCCAGTTGATTAGCAAGGTGTCCCAAATGTCTCTTTTTGCCAATACTACTTCAGCTTTTCTTAATGATTTTCAAAAAGCATTGTAGTTTTTATTCATGTATTTTCCACATTTATTAAGTATATTTTCGGTATTTATTTTTGTGCTGTTATTATGAATAAGCCTTTTATCTATTATATTTTGGCTGATTATTGATATTTAAAATATTATCGTGTATTTATTTTTTAATCTACTGTCTTACTCCTAACCTTTTTATAAAATAGTTTTAGTATTTTTTCAATTGGTTATTTGATATCTTTCAGGTATGTAATCATATGACTTGCAAATTACAATCATGTTTACAACTTTTTGTCTAAAATCACTTTGACTTGAACTTCCAGTACTTGGTTAAATAATGTGGTGATAATAAATATTCCTGATTCTCTCCCTACTGTCTTACCAGTAAGTGTGACATTGGCTGTCGGTTGCAAATAGATTTCTATCCCTCCCCTACATTGAGGAAATATGTTATATCTCTATTTCATTGAGAACTTTAATTAGAAATAAATGTTAAATGTCATCAAACATCTTTTTAGAGGTCTATCAAGATCTGGTTTTTCTTTTTTGGCCTGTTTGTATAATAAAATGTATTTTCATCTTGCTAACCAATGCTAATAGGAAACAATGCTCATAGTACTATAAATACCTTCTGTGGTGACGCAGTTTTATTCTCTTGTTATACTGCAGGATTCTTTGCTAATATTTTAGGATTTTTACATCTATTTTAAAATATATATATTTTGCCAGTTTTTTTGGATTATACATTCTGTTCAAAAGTGAGATTGGTCTATATTCTATCTGTGTTCTCTGTAAGGTTTTGGAATCAAGGTTATAATACTTATTTTAAAAAAACAAAAAAAAAATGAGAAGTTTCCTCTTCTTCTCTGCTCTGGAAGTGTATAAATAATATGAGAGTAGTTGTTCCTTATGAGTTTTAATAATTTGGACAAAAGACAATCTGAGCCTAATGCTATGTTTTCAAGGTTATTCTTTCAAAATGGTCATTTTGTTCCATTATTTGTTTGTACAAGTTGTTTTCCTCTTTTTATGAACAGATTTTTATAATTTATATTGTTCTTGGAAAATTATCCTTTTCATTTAGATTTTCAAATGTAGTTGGAAAACAGAATGTTAGTAGTGTGTGTGGTTGTAATAGGTTTCGTTTAGCAAGGTTATACAAGAAAGAGAAAACCATAGGAAGAAATAGCAGGGTTGCAAGAAAAAGGATAGGGAATAGAGTCAGTCCAGAAATTTGGGCTTTAGAGGGATGGGAAATGCCAACTGCCTATAGGCCCCTCTTATGGATTGAATATTTGTGCCCACCTACCCAATTCATATGTTGAAATCTAATACTCAAAGTGATAGTATTTGAAAGGGGTGACTTCAGGAGGTAATTAGGTCGTGAGGGTGGAGCCATCGTAAATGGGATCGGTGCCCATATATGAAGAGACAGGAGAGGGCTCCCTCCCTGCCTCTGTTCTCTGTCGTGTGAGGATACAATAAGACAGCCATCTGCAGACCAGGAAGCAGGCTCTCGCGAGAACCCGATCGTGCTGGCACTGTCATCTCTGGACTTCCAGCCTCCAGAACTGTGAGAAATAAATTTCTGTCATTGATAAGCCACCTGGTCTATGGAACTTTGTTATAGCAGCCTGAACTGACTAAGACAGCCCCAAAGGGGAGAAGTAAAATTTTAAAAGCCTTTAAGTAACAAAAGCCCATTAATACTTAGCCTTGTGGAAACTGTCATATTAAGGTTGTGGCCTTTTCCCCAAGTCTGGTGGTCTCAAGGAAGATACTTTAAGTTAATGGAAAAAAGTATGAGAGTTAGGAAGAAAGAAAGAAATTGGGCTTGAGAATTATGTCTAGCAATTATATTGGAATTATTTTAGCTTTCTATTGCTGCATAACAAGTTACCACAAACCTAGCAGCTTGAAACATTTATTATGTCACAGTTCCACAGCTGAGAAGTCTGGGCATGACATAGCTGAATCCTCTGCTCAGGTCTCACACGGCTGAAATTAAGGTATTGGCTGGGGCTGTGGTCTCATCTGAGGTTCAAAGTCTACTTCCAAAATCACTGGTTGTTGGCAGAATTCAATTTCCTGAGGTTGTAGGGCTAAGGTGCCCATCTCCTAACTGAGTGTCAGCTGGGGATTGCTTAGTTCCTAGAGGCTGCTTTGAGGTCCTTGTCAGGTAGCCCCCTCCATCTTCAAAGCCAGCAATGGAGAATTTCCCTCATGTGGAATCTCTCTGACTTCAAGAAGGGCTCAGTTCCTTTTAAGGGTTCACTTAATTAGGTCAGACGCACCCGGACAATCTCCCTTTTGATTAACTCAAAGTCAGTCAGATTAGAAATCTAATCATGGAAGTGATATCCCATCGTTCACAGGTCTGCCCAAACTCAAGGTGGCAGTAATGCATTATACAGGTGGGCACACCATGCAGTGGGAATCTTAGAATTCTGCCGACCACAGCAACTGATGAGAATAAATAGGTTAGACGTCTACTAAGGTTTTGAGGGAATTTTATTGTCAGAGAAACCACGAAACAACAAAAATAAAATAAAATTTTAAAAATAACTTTTGAGCCTCCTAACTTGCATAAGCAACCAATGCTGGATGTCTATGCCCAGGATCATGCTGCTGAAGACAGCAGAGCCTCAGTCAACCTAGGTCTCCAAATTTCTGCAAGGAGCAGATGTCCAGTCCTCCTCTGCCACCCCTCCACTCACCCTCCAGACTTTATGTGAGTGAGAAATGATTGTGTTGAGCCACCGAGATGCTTGTTTTATCTATTCTAGATGCTAGCATCACCTTAAATAATACAATACCCTGGGGGGCAATGAAGCAACTAATTAGAAGGGGATTTGGTGTCCCCAGATGACCCAGTGGAACCAAGTTGTATACCTTCCCAGGACTACCTTTCCTCCAAATATCTGTGTTGTTTGAGCCTCTGAATTTTTAGGTGTCTCTCTTTCTTTTACAGTAGCTTAGCCTATACCCCAAGTGATAAATATATTCTCCTCTAAACAACTTTTATACTCTTGTATTTGTACCATTCTCGGGAATCTTAGGTACTACCTTTAACTTACCTATCTCTGCCTTGAACTGTTATTTACGTTTTTTATAGTTAATGTTCTGAGTGTTTATAAATTATAAAGCTTTTAAAATTATAAGCTCCTTAAAGGGCTGGGACTCAAGTATTTTTATGTCACATGATCCTTAATACCATTCCTTAGAAATGGAAGAATTCAGTATGTATTTGTGATTTGTGGCTACTCTAGAGCTCTTATATTCTTTTCTAGTTTCTTATAATTCGAGTTTCTATCTCCAAAGGTATAATATTTTCGTTTCTTAAAACAACAAAACAAAACAACATGTTATTAGTCCAAATTTTAAAAACTTCATTCTTAGTTCTTTTGGCCTCTTTATTTTATGATAATGATATTCCTGCCTTAGATAAGCTTCTCCAGCCACAATAGTAACATTTGTGAGTAAAGACAATTCTAGAAAAATCCCTAACAGATCCTACCTAATTACTTTGAGAATATCTCTTCCTAATCACTTAAGAGGGCTGTAATCCCTAAGAGAGAATGGGGCTTGGCAGAGAACGTTTAGGGAGGATAAATTGACCCATCAAAGAGAGAGCACGGTTTTTCCTCTCAGATGGAACAAAAACAAGCTTACATTTACTCTGCAAAGTCTTTCGTCACATGAAATCAAATATTAAGGTGAAGTTTTTAAAAATCAATTTTATTTCACGGTTAGGCTTTACTTTCTGGCTTTGGGAGGGAGTTCTCCAAGGCCTGGTGCTTCATATCCTATAAGTAGAAGCTCTGAAGACCAGAAGGCAGGAGCATGGAAACTAAGAGCTCTCTCGATGGCTCAGGGTCCCCCACAAGGTGGAGCCCAACTCACTCAGGGGACCAATACCACCCATGTGCTCTCTCAGGGTTTTTAATTTGAAACCAGCTAACAAAGACTATGCACAATCAATAAAATGCTGCATTTTTATATATAAAACTCACTTCAGCCAAAGGTCCTAAATTTATAAGATGTATAATTTACTGAGCTTATTGAATATAAACTACCTGTCTGTGACCTAAATAGAAAATAAACCATATATTTAACTTCGTATGTAGCTTATTTTTTCATTAACGGATGGCAGTAGATATTTTGTTTTTGTTTTCCGAGAAAAAATTATTTAGTTGTAAAATTTGGTGGACAAGCTGAAACCTAAACAGACTTCATCTGGAAGAATAAAATGCTTTTTGGGGGGCCGCCCGGTGGCGCAGCGGTTTAGTCCGCGCTTGGCAGCCCGGGGTTCGCGGGTTCCGATCCCGGGCGCCCGCCGACACACTGCCTGTCAGCCACACCGTGGCGGCGTCCCATATAAAGTGGAGGAAGATGGGCACGATGTTAGCCCAGGGCCAGTCTTCCTCAGCAAAAAGAGGAGGATTGGCAATGGATGTTAGCTCAGGGCTGGTCTTCCTCACCAAAAAAAAAAAAAAATGATTTTTGAATAATGATGACTGGTTTAATCAGTTGCTGCCTCCAGTGAGTACTGGTCTCCTTTCAACTGGGGAAAAAAACCTTATCTTTTTGATTAGACAGGTTATATAAGTTAAATTATTGAGTTAATTCATTAACTGCAGAACGTTAATTCATTTTCTCTAATGAGCACTAAAAGACTTCAGTACTTAATCTTTTCTTAACTATGGATTTATTATACTCTTTTGATTTTCTTTTTTACCATCTTTCATGTTGTAGCTTTTATCTGAAAGTTATTTCAAGCTCTAGTGCCACCTAGTGTTCATACAATTTCTCTGGCCCATCCTTTCTAAGAAATAAAGAGATCAAGTCATTGTTACGGGGGGTGAATATTTTAAAGTAGAAAAGCAATATCCTTTATTAAATTTCTCATACCAATGGGCTCTAAGTAAACTAAAACTTATGTGTTAAATTAAACTAAACTTCTAACGTTAACTAAAGAAGTCAAGTGGTTATTTTTAGTAAGCTCCCCCTCGGTGGTGGCTTAGATGCTTAGTATTCTACAGACGTTGCTGAAATGTTTGGAATTCATGGAGCCTCACACAGTGTCAAAGCTGCTTAACAGATACTTAAAATCACAGACTTCTAGAGCTGGGATGTCCTATCCGAGTGACTGGAGATAAAAGCAATAGCAAATAACAGGGATCATTGTAAGTATGCTGTGGTTTGTTTTCTTTTCACCAGTTTCCTGACTGGGTCACATGATTTAAAACTCCAGAACCATATTCAACTATTTCAAATGTTAAGGGGGAATTTAAATAACACAGTTACCTGAAGATAAGATGGTATCTAAGAATAATTGATTCTAAAGTTAACTCCTTACAGATATCATCCCTTTAGAAGAAATGCTAGAATATTTGATCCTGCTTTTTTAGAAGAAAATTCATGACTTAGAACTGATGACAACCTTCAGCTCAATTTTAGATGTCATCTAAAGCAATAAGATTATTTTGGAAACTTCCGACAATGGTTTTGGCAACTTCCCATGTTCCTTGAGGTTGATACTTATTGTTTTAGTTGGAATGCTTTTGTAGCAAGTGATAAAAAGCTTATATAATCTGTTGCCCATACGATAAAACCCCACCAGATTGGTTTGATCATAGCTCTGGTTCTCCTTCTCTAAGTTCTCTCAGCTCTGTTGTAGGTTTTGTCCTCCAGCTGGCTTCCTTCATAGCAATAGTACAGTCAATCTATCACACCAGCCATCACTGCCTACCCAGAAATTAGAAAGCTTCTCTTTCCCTCCCCCTGAACAAAACTCCAGGCAGGGCTTCCTTTTGATTGGATCAAATTAGATTATGCCTTTTATCCTGGAACTAGGTCAAGAGAATGGGATTATGCTGAGTGGTCTAAGCCAATCAGAGGCTGCTTTTGGAGTAGAATTGGGATCAATTACAACCAAAATTCATGCCCGAGAGACCCAAGTTTCTTTTAGGAAGAGGGATATGTACACTCCACTCCTTTCTCAATCTCTGGCAATCCTACTGAATTATAGATAGTTCATTAGTCAGTCATGGCTCACTCAGTTTGGTAGTCCCAACACAGTGCATCATATAATGTAGGTGTTCAATAAATGTATATTTTAAGGTAAATTAATGAGAAGTTACAGAATGATTTCAATAATGGCTTATTTCTATGACTTTAAATAAAATATAACTATGTTGGTTTGAAAACATCTTCCTAAATCAATGGTTTGAGAAAGTGGTCATGTTAAAAAAATTGAGCATCTTTTGGTTATTTTTGCTATTGATTGGGATAATAGCTACCATATGTCATTATTACCCTACATAGCCAAACAGGAAGTTAGCAGGCTGATTCATGGAAGAAACTGTACCCTCAATATGGAGATTAAAGTATAGGAAGTGGAGAACAGCATAAAATCTTCATGTCATTACTTTTCAAAATTTGTTTCAGATGTCATCAGAAGAAATCAAAACAGTAAATCTGGATGTATTCATTGAAAGTGTGGGCCTGAAAACATGTTGTTGATGTCATTTAACTGGGTCAATGTCAACAAGTACAGATGGGAACCCAGGACTTCCCAGGGTTTTGCTGTATAGCATTGCCTTATTGGCAAGCCACGATAAATAAAACCAACCACATCTTTCATTCCAGTCCAATGATATGGCCACATGGAGGAGGCTTTATGTTAACCCTCAAACTACAATGTCACACAGGCCATGTCCTTGGAGACAAGACATTCTCTTCGTCAACTGTCCTCATTTTTACCGCCAGCAGACACTTTCCCAACTGAAGTGTCATCTGTCTGTTGACCACTTTAAATGTGAGGGAAGTACACTCTTGGGTAAAGCCCAGAGTTAGGTTTCCTCCAGAGAGGAGATAGCCATCTGTGGAGGCGAAACCCCTGATGTGGTGTCCAAATTTGTTCTTCAGGGACCAGGGTTTTGCATAGCCTCAAGGACTGATGTGATGAGGGGGTTACTAGTGGATGTGTTTCCAATTCCACCTCTCTTTTATCTGTTATATGAATTAGGATTTTATATATTGAGATTCTGCATCTAGTTTTATTTGAAAAAAGAGGTTTGTGGCTAGTTTGGTGAGCCTTTGCCATGCATTAAGGAGTATCCAGGCCTGGAGGGTATAGTCACAAACACTGTGATAAGACAGTGAGGTGTCAGTGACATATGCCATGATCTTGCCTGCTGTCTAAAAGAGCAATTTCAATTCATCATCTAGATGGATTATTTACCATTCAGATATTTAACTGTATATCACTCTAAATTCTCAAATAAATGAGTGGAATATTAAGTGATTTCTAAAATGCAAAGCCATATGGTGTCATATATTATTACAGATCTGCCAGTGATTTCGATGGGGGACAACAGAACTTCTCCAAAGGGCTGAGTGTATGGGTAGGTTACTCTCTGTGGCATTGTGATTTCGGAGACTAGATTCCCCTTTAAAAAATGTCTCTCCTAGTGACTGTTATCAGAAATTCTTCTGTTAAAAGTTCACTTTTCTAGATTAGGACATTGTCTTCTGTTAAAATGTAGATAATTCTGTATAAGAGATGTAATGTTTTACAAAGGTTTTAAACTCAGCCTTTTTGGGGATTTACTATTCAGCCATTCAGGATTTTTCACCCCCTTCTTCTTCCTTTCTCCTCAGAAGAATCTGGGTTTATGGAGGCTTTTATAAGGGAATGGTGGTGCATTTGAAGGGTGTGTGTCTGGTCCGTGCTGGTCTCCCACCCTCACAGACCTTCACTGAGGTGTAACTCATCCCGCCAGGTCTTGGGTATTGACGTCTATCTCCACTCCATCTGCCACCGATGCCTGAAGTCCTGCCGTGGTCTCCAGTGCTCTCTGTGTCCTTTTTGACCCAATCACAAGGATTCTTTCGTCTGTCAGTCACCTCAGACACTTCTCTGCCCTCCTAAGGGCCAGGAATCCCTGACTGGTTTCTCTACTTCAAACGGAGGCGAGTAGGACTCTGGATTACTCCCCTCAGGCTTAGGGCTTGGGCCAATTCTATAAACAGTGTGGTGTGCGGACATTGTACTAGTACATTAATCATTTAAATTATCTGTTACAAGTTCTTAATGAGATAGCTACAGAAATTGAGAGTAAGAGTTTGGAAATTTGTAGCAATTTGAATTTAAGAGTTAAAACTTGGGGCTTGTATTTCTTATGTCTTTGGATTTTTCATTTCATATATCTAGTAATTCATTTTTGTTATTTTACTTATAATATTTGTTTTTTATTACCAAAGTGACTGCTCCTTCACCACAGCAAGTAGCCTAGACCATCACTTTTTCCTGCTCAGGTGCCATGTTGGACCTGATATGGGGCTTCTCTGTGGGACCTGAGGAGCTGCGACCCCCCCACCCCCCCTGAAGCAGCGAGTACCACTGACTTACTGAGGGGAAACCACAGGAAAACCAAAAAATACACAAATGGAACCTCACTTAATATCTTAAAGTATTATCTACCTCACCATCTGGATTTCCCTTGACAAAAAATACAGGAGAGTAGAAAGAGCTACATAAACTTGACATGCCATTTTACCTCTAGGGAGCCTTATTTTTCTCAATAATAGAAAGAAAAATAAACCCTACCTCATTGATTGTTGTAAGACTTAAACAAGAAAACATGCATAAAATTCTTGACATAGGGCCTGGCACAGAAATCTCAACTCCCTGTAGAGTAAGTAGAATTTCTAAAATATTTTGCATTTCAGCAGTTAAGTTCTTTATTTATAAAACACAGATATCCATTCTTATTCATCTTTATGTTATTGAGAACATTCAAAGTTGATAGATTAATTACATAGGGCTATAATTGTAAGAATCATAATATTTACTAGAATTATAAGAATTAAATAAAGAACAAATGTACAATAGTTAAGCCAAGTGCCTGCATGTAGTAGGTATTTAATTAATGATAGTGTCCCCATATACACACTCATTCACCCATACACATATACACGTATATACACATTAATACACACCAAGCATACTTGGATACAAGATTCAGAAGCTGTTTTCTTTCGGCGAAATAAAAAGGCAGTAGATCTGGGCATCTACTGTGGGTGATTTTTTTGTTTATGTATTTAGAATATGAGTTTATTAAGCGGAAACATGATGAAAAAATGACTGCCGCTTCCTGACAATTTTGTTTTTCAGCTTTCAGAGAGTGACTCCACAATTGTATCTGTTTTGGTTTTTTCCTATCTTGCCACAGTATGATTTTTGTAAAGTAATTATACTAGCTAGGGATGGTTTAGACCTCAGAAGTGAAATATTTCTCTTAACTACTGCTGTTTCAATTAAATGTAACCCTAGGAGAACAGTGTTTAGTTGCACAAATGAAATGGGCTGAGCCTTGGGGCACTCCGAGTACAATAGAGGAAATTGAACAGCAGAGTCAATTGGGCACAAGCTATGAGGAGAGGGAAACAATTTATCAGGCAGACTGGAAGTTAATTATTTAGTCAAAATACAAGACGTCATAATATGCCAAACACGTCAAGCCATGTGGGGCAAATACGTAAATGTGATGACTATTGATTACCTCTAAATTAATTCCTTGGTTATTTCATCGGTTCTGTATTTGTTTTTAGCACTTTAAAAATCAGTTAAAAGCCAGTGCAACAAAACAAAGGTTGGAACTAATACAGAGACCAGAGCTACAATCAAATTTCAAAGTAAGAAATTAAATTTCGGTCATAAAGTCCCAGAAAGCATGGTTACAGAATTACTATTTGGGCTGAGTTTTATGGGAAAAGTTTCTCAATGGTATAAATAAGACTCACAAACAAAGTAACAAAGATAGTAATCATCTTCCCTTTATAAATCTCTGGGCCTCAAGTCCACACACAGTCCTTTCACATAATTCACATTTTCAAAACATACTTTCACATAATTCTGGGAATAAAGTGGTACCAGGAAATAAAAATGATGGAGATGAGAGAGCCATACATTACTAGGAACCTGTTTTAAAAGGTACCCAGGAGGGAGTATCCATGCAGACATGGAAATGACTATCATGAAAGAAGGAGTTTATTTATTTTTATTTATTTATTTTTTCTTGCGAGGAAGACCAGCCCTGAGCTAACATCCGTTGCTAATCCTCCTCTTTTTGCTGAGGAAGACTGGCCCTGGGCTGACATCCATGCCCATCTTCCTCCACTTTATATGGGACGCCGCCACAGCATGGCTGACAAGCAGTGCGTCGGCCGGCGCCCGGGATCCGAACTCGTGAACCCCGGGCTGCCAAGCAGGAACTAAACTGCTGCGCCACTGGGCGGCCCCCAGAAAGAAGGAGTTTATATACTCATAGATCCTTAGAGGCAGGAGGCCAGGCATGCCATGCAGGGCCAAAGGGGGAAGCACTGGGGTCGGTCAGGCAGGAGAGGGAAAGCAAGGAGAAAGTGTGGGCAAAAGTTTTTATTGTGGTTTCTGTGGGAAGGAATACACAGGCTTAGAACTGGCTAGTCTGAACAATTTCAGTGGGCTCTGGGGTCTATGGGCTGTCCAGAGCTGTTTGCTACCTGGTCCTGGGGTAATTAGGGCAGGGGGATAGTGGCTTGATGTGTGAGAGTTTGATAAAGGAGGTAGTCGGGGAGTATGGGCTCTGGATTGGTTGGTTTGCATATGAAAGCTGTGCTTGCAGGGAAATCTTTCAGGATCTCTAGGAATTGGCTAGCCCTGGGAGGGGCAGTCTCTCCATGGCAAGTCAGGCCCCAGAGCACCCAAAAAATGGAGAAAATATGAAAATGTGGTTAATACAGGACCTTTCATTCTCTGTGTTCTGGAATATGCAGAATATTAAAGTATTGAAAACACCACTGTTGGCATTACTCTGTATGTCACTCAGCTGTGCTCAGGGCTGTCTTTGCTTTTATGCTCTGTTAACCATTCAGAGATGCTATCTGAGCTTTGCTGATCCTGATCATGCATTCTTCTTAACTACAGATTATTTTGCAGCTCTGCTGCTAATCATGTTTTCTTCAATAGCAAGAAGGCTTAAAAAGTTAACTAATGAGAAAATGACTCTTTAGACACCAGTGACTCTGATGAAGTTCTCTTGAAAATGCTTCACTTATGGAGAAATGCCTAGGAAGGCTGTCCACTGAGGGTGTCAGTGAAGGTATTAAGAGATCAAGCATTGTTAAGGAAAGAGGAACATCGCATTGTGACACAGAATACGTTCTATAAATTAAGGTCTTCATACTTCAAAGAACTGAAGAAGTAATATTCTAGGTGGAAATGGTTTTCAGATCACTGTTTTATACTTCATACACAGCATAAATTATGAGCCAAACTGTAGCTAAATTCATAATATCAGGGGTGTATTTTGCTTTCATTTCTTTAATGTGGTCACCACAATGCCTATAGTTACATTTGTGCTAAATTTTCAGTCATAAAATTTGATTTTCAGCAGATTAAATTTAGCAGTAAAATGTTCTCTGTGCCAAAGAATAAAAGAAAAGTCCTCAGGCAATAGTTTTTTTTCAATCATTGTTTTTTTGAAATGCATTTGGTTATAATAAACACAACCACACATGGTAACATATGACAACTATTGTTTCATTGTTAGCATTTTCATCTGCAAATAAGTTTGAAATCTAGCCAGCAATTGTCCTTGTCAAGAGGTCTAGAAGTGAAAACATCATAAAAATGAGTTCTTTCTCACAGAAAACACCACCACATTGATCACATCTAAATTTCGCTGGAAAAGTTAACAAAGAACCAGTTCTTGTCTCCAAGGGAACAAATGTAGGTGCTTCCCTCAAATGGTGGCTGTTCCCTCTCCCACCACTGTGTGGTGCTACCTACTTTTAAATTGTGTGTGTGTGTGTGTGTGTCTTTGCTTTTTACATTTAAGATGCCTGATGTTAAAAGTATACCATACATTCTGGTTTGGAATCAAGTGCTGGGATTTTATTTACTGAATCTGAGCTCTCTGACTAGGACTATGGAGATTCAGCTTTGCCAAATGGTGAATAGTTATCTCAGTTCTGAAATTACACGTGTTTATTTCCTGCTCAACAAATGACCAGTGTGATGGTAGCAGAACTGAAACTAACCATATTGCTAACTCATCTGATTTCACACAGGCATAGATTTGTCTTAGAAACATGATAAATAAAGACCTTTCAAAATCTGGAAGCGTTTAACTCTGTCCCTTCCCAGTTGAGACTCTTTTGTTTCACCATTTTACTGAAAGAATGATTAAACGAACAACTAAGACTATTCTACATAGGTGATAATGTTGACTTGCAAGTTAGAGTTTGGTTAAAAACAAAATACCCCACAAGCCTACTGAACTGGCTTAAGCAAAAAAGGAGTAATTTAAAGGCTACAAGAATAGCTTAAGAAACTCAAAGGAAGAAAATGTAACCTCTAAGATGGGGGCTGGAAATCAACGGTCCTCCGGGAAACAATGGAACTGCTATCTCTATTCTTCTAAAGCCACATAATCTCCTATCTGTTTTTCTCTCTGACTCCTCATTTGCTCAGTTTGGGTTTTTCCGTAACATTTAGCTTGCTTGTGGCTTTCACTCGCTGTGTCACTAAATCTGGTTCTGCTTCTATCTGACCTTTCAGCTCAGCCCCCACCCCCCAAATTATTGTAGTGTACCTGTCTCTGTGGTCAGTTTCTTGGGAGGTAGAATCTGTCCAATCGGCAGATTGATAGGCCTTGGGAGATATATCCAAGAGCCATGGTGGCCGGAGAAGCAGCGGGGCTGCCTTTCTATTACACAGTCATCCTGAGACTCTTAAAAATGATAATCAATTCAGCAAAGTTCAACAAAAAGTATTAAGCCATCAAGCTGAAATGAAGAAAAAGACATGAGGAGTATTAGAATACTCTTGATAAAATAGTTCATCCCCTTTGGCTGGAATAAGATCAATCCCAATATATATAAATCCAGAGAGTCTATTCCGAGTGCAGCATCACTTTATGTAAAGAAATGTATTAGAGAAACTCTCCAATTTTTACCTCATGAGATTTTACTGTGTTTAAATACAAAAAGGAAAGGAGGGAAGCATTTTTCCACAGGCAAATAATCTGGAAAGGATTTCATGACAGGCGAGTATTCTTTGGCATCAGAAGTTTTATTGCCTTTCTTTGGGAAGAGGGGGTCAAATGATTGAATGATAAGGTGATTTGCCTATTTCCCTAGGAGTCTGAGACTAAGGATTTGGGGATAGTGGGAGTATTTGTTAAAAATCCTTCCTCTCCTGATTCAGCTCCAGGAAGTTTGGATAATTTAAAGGGCCTGGTAAAATACTCTACTTTAAAAGAATTTCTAAGGGAAATTCACTATGAATATGGCTGGGTTCAGTGATACAACTATCACCTCACAGATGGTGAATCTGACTCTGCTTTCTTCAGCATATCCTCCCCACTCCAGTTTCTGCCATGGGCTCTCTGGCCCAGAAGTGGGGTGGAGGAACCGCTTCCTCAGTGTTGGGATGGCAGAAGAGGTGCAGAGGCTACGGCTGTTGGATCCTTGTTGACATTTTCTTTTCCCTTGGACATTGATGGTAGAAAGAAAGGAAAATATATACAGTGTTATTAAAAATATAAGCCCATTGACAGAAGCAGTATTTCAGATAATTTCACTTCTGCCAGATAAGAGGCATCATCCATTTCTAGAAAGAATTCTAAAAGAGAAATGAATGATTCTAATTCTGTTCTATCTCTTACAAACTTTGTGAACTCAGGTCCCCTCTTCTCCCTGAGCCTCAGTTTTCTTTTCTATAAAAACAATATCAAGTCCCTCCCTGCTCCAATCATCCATGTTTTTATATTTCTTGTTATTCACATGGCACCCTCTTAAAATGGCTGTACTCATCCCACAGCAGATTAAAATCTTCTTTTTCCAGCCCAAATCAGGATGGATAATTTTGGAGGAGAATATGTTGACTTTAGATTTATAGGAACCAATAAATTAAACAAACAGCTTCCTTCTCTCAGATAAGATGTGGTTTTGCCAAGCATTTGTTTTGGAAAAGGGGAAAGAGAATCCAGGTGATTACTTGCTCTTCAATGGAATTAAACCATTTCATCCCCCACCCACCCTAGGCACACACACATTCCAACCAAACTGTTGTATATCTGAAGCCCATATAGAGAGGCAGGAGAGTGCAAAGAGTTTGAGGGTGGAGACCTCGGAGCCAGGTTGCCTAATTTCAAAGCTGAGCTCTGCTATTTGCTACACTATGACCTTGGACAAATTACTCAACCTCTCTGAGCCACATTTCCCCATGTGTGAAATGGGGATAATAATGATACTTTCCTCACAGGATGGTTGTGACAGTGAATAAAAGAACCCAGGATAGCACCTGCCACATAGTAAGTGCCTAAAAGCGTTGTTTATTAACTAAATGTACTGGTAAGGAGGGGGTTAAGAGTCAGTGGGCTTTGATATGGTCGGGGAATGCTTTAAATGAAGAAAAATGAATTCTAGACAAACTTTCTTTGGCTTCCTAGAGGCATCTTTTTTCCCATGGTGGCATGCCCTCAAAGTTGGTCCTTTCCACCAGACCATCCTCTGAGTGGTAAGTACCTCTCCTCTTCAGTAAGTCCCAAGAACCAAGGATGGAAGAATCTTTGTAGGCAGCCCCAGATGATTGCCTATGCAAGTGAGCTGGTCAGAGTTTTATGGATCACCGAGGTTAGCCCCTCGCTTTATAGATGATTGTCCACCCATATTGGAGAAAAGGATAAGAAGAGAGTAGAAGCAGCCACTGGGCAGGGCAGGGCAGTGCAGAGCATGGAGAAAGCTGTCTCAGAAACTCAGAGTCTGGGAAAGGGAGAATGTAGGAGAGAGCACCATACAAGCAGGGTAGAAGAAAGAGGTAAAGAAACAAAGAAGTTATAAGAATCTTCCACAGATAGCTCTATTGACAGTCATGCAGGTTGGGAACTGAGAAATGTCTGTGGAGTTAAGGTCTATTGTGTCCTCAGCATTCACAGCAGCTCAAATGACAGTGTCCTAAAGACCAGCCTGCTGCACAACCCATGAAGGCCCCATGAAGAAGATGCCCAAGAAGACAGAAGAAACAGGTGAAGATGAGTTGATCTGTTAACAGGAAGGGATGTGTAAAAAAAAAAAATGTAGCTGTCAGCTGCTGACTCACTTACAGATAATGTAATTTATTCAATGTCTTATTCAGTATCTAACAAAGCTGATTATCATTTTGTCCATATTGCTTTGGAGTTATTCTCAGACATCTTTTTGTTAAAAGTCCTGATGTAAGTGCTCTAATTAGTTTTTGAAGGAGAACTACCTGGATGTGGAGGAGCTCTAATGATCAGCAGCTGGTTGCTCTGCTGGTGCCCAGAGAGAAAGCCTGCCCCTAATTGGATTTACCTGCATGATTTAGTTATGAGAAAAGAAGTCAAGGAGAAGAGTGGTTATAGAATAAATATGTGAATAAGGACAGGTACGTGTGCACAAGAGACAGTCAAATATCAAAGCTTGTGCCGTCTGTCATATTTATGAAGTTATGATATTAGTATATAAGACTGGACAGAGTTTTAGGGATCACTTAGTATAATTCCTTATTTCTTTGATGCAGAAGCCGAGGCCCAGAGTAGTTTAATGCTTACTCAAGGTGACCCAGCCCAAAAGGCTGTCTGGGTCCTACTCAGGGGCTCTTTCTACCTGAGCCCACTGCCTCTCATGGATGTCCTTTAATTTGTGTTTTTGGTGGGGAGAGAGTTGTTTCTTTCTTCGTTTTTATTGCGAAAGCTGGAAAACTTCTTTTTAGTAAATCACAGTAATAAAAGTGTTAAACAAAATTCAACCGAGTAAATTTGAAGATCTAATTGGCTTTCTTAGGCAATTCATGAATTGGGCAACATCCCATCTAGCAAGCAGAAGGGTGCTCAGAGGAGTTGTACAAAATGGAAAAATTTTATATGAAGAAAGTTGGGGCAAGGGAGCTATTAGCACAAAGAAGAGAAAGGGTTATTTTTAGGTCAGGACATCTTTCTGGGGGCTGGGGTGGAGGGAAGGGAGCAGCAAGGGTTTTATCATGCAGATTACCTCTTCCTCCTCTGTGAGTTGGAGAGGGCCTATGTGACATATTACCTCATTTGTGCTGACCAGAAAATCCCAGACTGGTTGGTTAGGATGACATTTCTGGGATAGATTGAAACTGTAATGAGATCAGGCATCAACTCTAGGTTTGGTATCATGGGCTTTTGGCATGAGTGACCCCATTTTGGGCCTATGGTTTCTTTTTGTGTGTGTGTGAGGAAGATTAGCCCTGAGCTAACATCCATTGCCAATCCTCCTCTTTTTGCTGAGGAAGACTGGCCCTGGGCTAACATCCGTGCCCATCCTCCTCTACTTTATATGGGACGCCGCCATGGCATAGCTTGACAAGCGGCGAGTAGTCTGCGCCTGGAATCCGAACCTGCGAACCCCGGGCCGCCGAAGCGGAGCGTGGGAACTTAACTGCTACACCACTGGGCCGGCCCCTGTGGTTTCTTTTTTAACAAGTTCCCGTTGGCTATTTCCTAAAAAACGACTGTTTTAGAATGAAGATTTCAAAGATAATTTCAAGTTTGTAGAATTCTTCATAATAACGTGTGAGACAGACATCCACTTTGAACATCCCAGGAATCCTTTCTTACAGAGAATGTAGGCCACAGGTAAAGAAGCTGGAGCAAATGTGATGGCATTTTGTCAGGAAAGAAAACGCGTTGATGAATGAGCGAGTGCAAACGTGAGAAAATGCACCCTTACGAGCTAGCAGAAGGGAAGGTGAGTTTGCTTGTCTAAAAATGGCCAAGTTAAGTGTATGAACAGGGGAAGTTACTTAGTTAAGAGTGTGAATAGGCCAGGTTACTTGGTTAAGTGCGTGAAGAGGCCAAGTTACTTAGTTAAGTGTATGAATAGGTCAAGTTACTTAGTTGAGTGTATGGATAGGTCAAGTTAGTTAAGTGTACAAATAGGTCAAGTTAGGTGTATAAACAGGCCAAGTTACTTAGTTAAGTGTATGAACAGGCCAAGTTACTTATACTTGTCTGAGAGAAGAAGTGGCTGATCCAACTACCTTTCAGGGAAGGAGTGACTCAGTGCTCTGTGACTCTTCAAGTTTGCTCTGGTTTCTAAATTAGGATCACCACTGAGTCTGACAGCAACGGGAATAACGAAGGCCCCAGAACAAGCAGCAAGGTGGCTCATGTCACGCCATGTGCATCATAGATAAGAGGTGATTTATCCCTTTCGTCAGGCCAAGCTCTTCACAGGCAAGGAATCTTATTCAAACTGTGGCCACGTCCTAGGCCATAAACAAAATCCCAAGCAACAAAAAGCACCCTTGACCAAATATAATTTAAAATTAGACTGCATTCATCTGATTTTAAAGGTAGGAAAATGTTTCAGAAACATTTTATAGATAGTCTATAAATAATATCATTATCTTCACAAATTTGATATTTAAAATTCCAGTTGGTGAAAATGTTGACAAATTCTCCCAGGGTTTTAGGGGAACATGAAAAGTATTGCAAGCCACTTGAAGCCAGCGAAGCTTGAGAAAGTGTGGGAGAGTTGATGTTTCTCCAGGTTCTAGGGGAAATGTAGGAATGGAGTCACTGTACAATGGAAACAAAGAAATGTGTGTTTTAAAAAGGAAAACAATGTGAGCATTCTGCATTTAAAGATCATCTTACTTTTGAAGAGCACCAAGATCTTTTTATTTTTTCCTGACGCAAAATATGCTTGTGTATGAAGAGTCCCTGCAAACCTTCCCTTTACTACCTATGGGGGTGAGTAAGAAGCGTTAAACGGATCATTTTGAGGTGATATAAACCTCATAAATTTGTCCTTTACTATACCATCACAAAATTTCTAAGAGGTTTTATTTATTATTTATTTTAGTTACAGAAAAACTAAAAGATATTGTCCGCCTATATTTACCAAGCAAAGCTTTTAGTAAGGTCATTAAAGTGACTTCCTAATTTCACTGTGAGTATTTTTTTTAATAAAATTAAGGGAAAGGCTCTCATCGCAACCTCTGCCCTCTGTTGTAAATTGACATTGTACGCGCCTGTTTGGTATGTGAACCGTGAAAAATTTGGGGAGAACTCTTTCAACCCTATCTCTTTACTTGTTGTGGTAGTTAACATCTACAGTGACTGATAAATCTGTAAAAAGCACATTGTAACACTGCTCATTAATTGAACACATGTTACAAATTCGTAGGTAGATTGAGGCTGTGGTGACCCACATGGGTTAGTCGAGGACATTGGGTTTATGTAGTTCCCTTTGTTCTTCATATGAGGAAGTGATAAGGGATATTCTACCATTATCAATAGGATAATGTTCTAGGGATCTGTTTTCCTAGCTGAAGGATCAGTTCTAAAGCCAGACGACTGTTAGCTGTTGCCAATATTATAAAACTACAAAAAAGCTTACTAGTTTCTTCCCTAAGCTTTCTTTTTTGGTAAACTTTTCAATGGAGTGACAGAATGAATGCATTGTTCAACTGCTCGTTCTTTCACTGTCTTCCTCTTTTACATCTGAAAACTCTACTGCCAACTTGGTTCATCTAAAATAAAGTTCTTTGACATTTTAGAGATTAAGTTGTTTAAATGACTCAGTTTCCTCATTCACTATGACTTAGAAAAACAAAAATAAAATTGAGAAGATTCTTTTAGAACTTTTGTATAATGAATTTAGATGCTGTAGATACCCAACGTCACTACTCGAAGGACAACAAGAGCTAAGGTTAATCGTTACTGTAAATAAGACCCATGAAATGGAAATAGAAGAAATGAATTATTATAACAGGATGATCTTGACTGCAGTTGCTCACTTGACTGCAGTTCCTCATAGGGCTGGGAAGACTAAATGAGATGATGGATCTAAAGCTTCTAACACAGTACCTGGCTTACAGTTACCATTATTGTGTTATAATTATCCCAGGTTAGTGATATAAATTCATATGATTAAGTTAGCTGCTTATCTTGAAATTCTCATAATTCTAGCTATCTGTATCAGTAGTTACATTGTAAGTCACATTTTATATCTGTTTCCAGACAAAAAAGAGAGATATGATGAGTAACATGTAATTAATTAATTTTGTCATTGCATTAAATATTAAGATATTTTTTTAAGTGCTTCTAATATTTGGACATGATAACCCAATTTAGAATATGAATCACAATATCCATTATGTCTTGTGACTTAATCTGTCAAGAAGTTGCATTTTCCTCCTTCCTTCATTTTTAGCTTTGCAGAATAAGTTGAACACTTTTCTTTTTAAATTTTGTTTGAAAGAAAAATGTCTATACTGCACTTTTTGCAAAGATTTGCCCCCTCTCTCTCTTATGTGGTAAGACCTATTCAATTCAGCCAAACACTTTATGGCCAAACCATTTCTCTGTACTGCAAAATTAATGTTGAGTCAGATATTTATTCTGATAGTAATAGCTAAGCTAAGTTACAAGTGCTAATAGCTAAGAATAGCTAAGTTACAAGGGCTTGGCTCAGGAAGAATAAACCTAGCTGAAAGAGGAATGCCGGATGAAATGGGGGCTTATTCCAGTTGATTTTGCATTCATTTCACCATTATTTTTGCATTCCACACATATAGAAATGGAAATGGTTAATTCTGGGAAATATCACCCTGTGGAAGGGCTAAAGATGTGCAACCACTGTTTGGCCCCTCCTCTGTGCTTAGGGCTCTCTGAGTAATGTAAGGGTTAATTGTTGGTAGCGATCAACCACTCTCCAGCAAGTTCCTCTCTTTCTTTTCTCCTGTTTCTCTCTCATTCTTCTAACATCCCTTAATCAATAAATACATGTTACCTAAATGCGAGAGACTAGCTCCTTCCCTCAAAATCTTATTATTGAATGGGTGTGCCCCGTGGTGATCTTCATGGACTCTTCCACATGGCTGTCAATGTCCAATCAGGATGATTTTGGACCCCTCAAACTACATTTTATGGATGTAGTAGGTGACCACTGAATAGCACCTTTGTAGTATAAGAATATGCAGAAAGAGAAAGCTTATTGTGCCACGATTACATTTTCTAAGGGAAAACATAAAACATGCCATTTTATTTTCCTGTATATAAAAGTATTTCTGATGGAAGTGGATTCCATGAACTGAGAGGGCTTTTGTAAGTGCCAACAGAGTTCCAGGTTGCTTGGCAATGCACATAAAGACCAAAAAAACACATATGGCTGTCATTCCGGAGCTGCTCAGTTGAGAGCAGCCCAGAATAAAGCTTTGAATGAGGGGCGAAAAATGTGAGGGCGCCACTGTGTTTCATTTTTTTAAACAAAAACAAAATAAACAAAAACCAAGCCGCAAATGTATTATTTCCCCTCAGAAGGCGAAACACCAATAATGGGGTATAGGGTTGTGGTGCCAAATTCTCTCAAGTTATAAACTAGACTGATGCAAAGCAGATGAAATTTCATCTGTGGCTTGCAAATGAAAGCTTTTAGTGGGGAAATGGAACCATTTCTGCCCCATAGCAATGCTGAGGCCTCAGGTTCAATAGAAGTTCAAGTCTTCTTTTTCTCAGCATGCCCAAAGCAGGCATCTTGGTTAACACTATGTTGAAGAATTCCTGGGGAGCATACTAAAGGGTTAATGAGAAGGGTTTCAGAAGGCCAAGAAATACCCCAAATCCCCCAAATTAACGGTTCACTGTTTATTTTTTTAAAAATATGTCAATCTAGGGGCTGGCCCGGTGGTTTAGTGGTTAAGTTCGCACGCTCTGCTTTGGTAGCCCGGGGTGTGTGGGTTCAGATCCCAGTTGTGAACCTGCACACCGCTCATAGGACCATGCTGTGGTGGCATCCCATATACAAAATGGAGGAAGACTGGCAACAGATGTTAGATCAGGGCCAATCTTCCTCACCAAAAAAAAAAAAAAACCAAAAAAGAAAGAAAAGAAAAAAAATATTAATCTAATGTACTTAGAATCAAAGCTCATCAAAAGGGGACCAGTCAATAAAGAATACCTTTGGTAACACATCTCATTGTCTTTTCATTTGTAAATGGTAATGAATTTGGCAACCATCCTGCCCTTGTTATAAATTTAGGAATGGGAATCCACTCATCCCATTTTCTGAGCGGGGGAGTTTTTAGAGCCCTTTTGTCCTAGTTACAGCGTTAATGCTGAAAGACTTGATAGCATTTGGGAGAGCTGGAGAGGTTAGGGTTTTGTCATACTTTTTCTGTGATTATATCTGTATTTTAAGTTATTTATTCATTTCCTGTCAATTTCAACCTCAAGGAAATAGAATCCTAGCTTTTTCCTCCAATCATTTTATATTGCTCGTGGGAAGTGGAGGGGGGGAAAGAAGAGGGAATTTATGATGAGGTTCCTGTGAGTCCAAGCAGTCACCCGAGAGGAAAATTTGCAAGACTGCCTCAGACTGGAGCCTGTGGCACCTGATGCTGAAACTTACAGGTGAAGAGTGTAAAATGCCATTAGCCGTCAAGATGCCTGTCTCCTTATTCTGTAATATCCCAATCTGGAGAACTATAAATTAGTTCAGTTTCTTTATAGAATAAAATGGTACCACCACTAGTCTCCTCTTGCTTGGTCAAGATAAATCTCCAAATGGACAGGAAGAATCCTCAAGGTGGCAGCACCTTCCTAGCTTTCAAATCCTCTCCTAGTGAGGTTTTTAATCAGGAGTAAAGATACAGTAACTACATAAAAACAACCGATCCAGGAATAGACACCTGTGTGGCACCACCAAGCTGGAACTATGCAAGAAGTATTAAATTATTGATGATCTCTTTTAGTCTCAGACTAAATATTGCTTGTTTTGACTTTCATACAAAATACTCCCTTGCAAGGAAATATTGCAAGTTTATAGACTTGAAAATAAAACAGAGCAGAGTTTCAAGAGTGAGGCTGTGGCCTGTGACTTCGCACTAATATAATACTATGTGTCTGTTCATTTCTCATCCCCACTTGGCACATCCTGTCCTTCACACCAGCCATGCTGTTCTGCTGTAACCGTGGCTCTGACTTCCATGTCCCTGTGCTTAAGGAAGAAGCTATTATGGGAGCTCTGAGTCAAGGTAATCACAATAAACAAATGATTTAAAACCAGGAGTAGGAAAAGAGAGGGAGTGACAGCTATTCAGAAAGCAAGTGAAAGGTGAGCCGGCCCGCCTGGCAGAACCAGCTTATTATGTTTAGAAGAAACCGCATGCTGTTCAGTGAAAAGTCCTCTTTGTTTTTGGCCTTTGCAAACAATCCAAAGGAAAATATTTACTCCTTGAAAGTATAGTCAGCTTATTCAACAATCTTTTCTATAAAAGAAGAAAATGTAGGAAAGGTTAGTACCTCCCACAATCCCTAATGTGGCTCCATCTTCCTGCACTCCTGAATCTAGGTCTCCACAGCACCAACAACAACTGGGCAAGAAGGGAAATATTCAAAAGCTAGCTGTCTCTCCCACATACCGCTAAACTGGCCAGTCTGATTTTTTTTAAACTGGATTTACTGAATTAAATGAACTGAATTTGAATGACAAAATTTCAATTTTATGTTTCAAACAGCTAAGCCAGTTTGAGGGTGTTCATGATGCTACAGTCTGTCATTTATTGTCTATCAACATCTCAGTCACCTGGGCTCAGAAGCTGAGATTTATTTATTAGCCCCCATTCAAGCACCATCCACTGAGGAACCACTGTCTAACTCTGTCAGACACTGTCCTAGGGACTGATCTTCAGTGGTTTATTTTCCCTCGAACTCTATACAAGTCATTCCTTCCCTCATGTTCTCAGTCTTCTTTTTTCTTTCTAGTCCCGTGGACTCCACCATAGACTCTAATCACTTACTGGGTGTATTAATCCAAAAACCCTGCTCTAAATTTTTGTGTTTGCAGATGCTTAATCTTTGAGTCTATCCTACGTGCTACCGCCACCCATTTACATGATTCATTTCCATTACTGTGACTTCATTGTTTATGAGATCAATTGAAAAATCTCTTTTTCTGGGATTGAAACATTCTTATCATCTGACCCGTCCTCATGGGAATAACCTTATTTCCCAAGGCTTTTCACTGTGTCCTATATCTGCCATGCTCTTTTGCCCTCTGGCATTTTGCTCAGGGTGGTTTCCCTGCCCTCTTGTCAAACTCCAGGCCTCCCTGATGTCCCTTCTCTCTTCGTTGCAATCTCTCCCATGGCGTTTGTTATTTCTGCTCTATGTCCTACCTTGTCTGACTTTCTAATTTTTTGGGGGGGTGAGTGAGGAAGATTGGCCCTGAGCTAACATCTATGCCAATCTTCCTCTATTTTATATGTGGGATGCCGCCACAGTGTGGCTTGATGAGCGGGGTATAGGCATGTACCCGGGGTTCGAACCCATGAACCCTGGGCTGCTGAAGCAGAGCACTCAGACTTAACCACTATGCCATCAGGGCCCCTCTAATTTTTTTTTTTTATATTTGTTGCTTTCCCAACAAGATTATATTCTTCTAAAAGGCATATTCTAGATCTTTTACTCATTTTTTTCTCACTCATTGTGTTCACCACATAGTAGGTGGTCAGGAAATACTTATCAAGAAATGCTTAGCAAATTGAATGTTTTTTCTATGCCAGTTGGTTAACCAATGCGTGCCCATCCTGGTCATTAGTCCCTGAGGGAGCACCTTTCAGAAAGACTAGATGTCATTCTACTCATAAAAAGGAAAGATTCAATTTAAGAATGTTCCTAATATGTACTAGAAAATGTTGACTCCTTCATGTTGTAAAAGCCACCTTTAGAGGATTATATGATTATTAATGTAACAGAAAAAGCTTACACTTGATTTTCATTTGTAACAGGAGGGTCAGCTTACTGCAACATCTTCTGTGTTGTTATGACATGTTTAATACCAGATAGCCTGACCCCTTATTCTATCTTAATAATTTTATTTTCTCTAATAATGCAGTCTCTATAATGGTGAATTATGATATTTAGAAATGTTTTAAAAACTGCCTTGTAAAAAGTGAGTAATTCTGACACCGAGGACATTTCTCTGCACCAAAATGAGGGATCAGAAGACAGTTGCCCTTTGCCATCATCCCAGTTGACTTTGAAGAGCATAGTGACACAGCAAACAAGCGTTCCTTCATGGGACTTATTAAATGTGTATCTTGCCCATATCTGAGTGTCTCCATTACCGATATTGCCTCAGCCTCTTGGGACTCTGGAGAAAGGGGAGAGAGATGATTTGGTTAGTATTTCCAGCTCCACTTACAGTAGTTGTTTTAAAGATACATTTATTTCTGAAGCTGTCTTCTGAAGAAAAATAGGTAGCACAATTATATATCTTAGGGAAAACATGGGATATTTAGGAACTAACATTTTATAGGGTGTCTGTTCTATTACTATTTGTGCTTGTTTATATATTTCATACTTGGTATAACTTCCCTCAATCATAAGCAGCCTTCAAACCTACAAAGATTACCTTCCACAGATAAGAAAGTTAACATGTACTGAGCACTTGCTACTGCACAGGAATTTACAAAAATGGGCCACAGTGAAAGGCAGGAAAACTCTGAGCAGAAACGGCTGAAACCATGGGAAATGGGAGTTGTCTGAGACTTTCGTCATTGGCTGTCAGCACTCTCGGTCATTCCTCCAATTCAGTTTTTCTGCCATCTTGACTAGATGATCTGTTTTGTATAAGTAGTGTATTCTATGTTTTCTTCGCATTGGCAACCAGGAAAAACTTTGCAACCTGCATTTTCTAGCTTTTGTGAGAATTATTCCTTGTTGGGTGAGCTTTAATGAAGCACTTGTGCTGCACATCAAAGGGTGCTCAAGACAAAGGGCTCTCCTCCTCCCCGTGCACCCTCTTCATGGGGGCGGCGTGAGAAGCCGCCTACCTCTCTCCCTGAGTGCTGCCCAAGCCAAACTAGAGCAATGAAGTAGATATTTGACACAGTGAAGAAAAGGAACCCTGAGATAACAATGCCCTGGCATGCGCTGCTTTATGTGGTCATAGTATAAGAGATAGGGGTGTGTTTACCTTATAAATATTTTACTGCAAAGTACCTGAAGAACTTAAAGCCCTCCCACCTGCCTTCAGTCTCCTCGGCTCTGTAAGGAGATGGAGAATCTGGATGAAACACCATAACTGAAATGCAATACCCTGGGGTGGGGGTAGAGTGGTGAAAAGGTAGTCTGGACTATTAGGGAGGTGAACAAAAGAGAAGAAGACAGAAAAGGTTAAAATCCTTGACCCAGAGCTGAGATGGCATTAGTATGGAATGATGGGCAGTTTAAGAGGAAAAATTAAAAGTTGTTTTGCTCCATCCTCTGGCTAGATGTCATCTTGATTACCTAATAATATTATTTCCTTTCTGACAATGTATTCTGGATCTCTTCCAAACATTAGGGTATTGGAAAGATGCACAAAGAAGAGACAAAGAATTCCTAGAGAGGTCATTCACTAGAAGACACAATGCATGAATGAAACGTGTATATTTTCCATAGATGCACCTGGGCGGCGTTTCACTCACAGCGCTACCTCATCCTTCCTTTCCTGATGCCATCACTCAGAGCCTACTCCCCGCCAGGGCCCCTTTCAGAAGCTCTATGCTCTACCTTGCACACTTCCATAATGGCTGTAGATGTAAGCTGAGGGGTCCCAGAGGAGCTGTGTGTGGAGGAGAGTGGAGAAGAGGCTGCTATTCTCTCCTGGTTGCCTCGGCCTTGCTGTTCCTCTGTACCCCCAAAGCCTACAGGTTTTGCAAAGTCTTTTAGAGGTAAAGTCATGTATTCTTTCCTATTAAAAAAGAGTTTATTTAGGAAATATATTTTAAAAATTCTCTTATATGCTCTGTAAGCTGCTTGGGGAGAGGGAAAATAAAAACGTGGAAAACATACCGGAAAAACTAACAGGCAGTGGAACACCAGCAATAGCCTTCTGCAGGAGGAGCTGCTGGTTCTGAAGTCTTTCCCGGCTTTCTCTCGGACTGGGGGCCTGAAGTGGTTTCTGATGTCTGTCTAAATTAACCCCTTGTTATTGAAAGTCAAGACCCATTTGTATGAGTCAAGAAAAGAAGTTGTTCTCCTGAAATCTTGGTGGCCTGCTGTTGTGCAGGAACAGCCCAGAGTTTCTGGTGAGGTGAGAACATTGATTTCCCTGCTGCTTGCACAATTCATCTTTTCACACTCCACAAAAACTGGCAAAAACATGTTGGTGCTCAGGATCAAGTGGCTGAATTAAGGTTGCCATGACTCCCTACCTACTTTTGAGGCCATTTTCTATCATTGGTGTAAATGTAGAAAAGGCTAAGAGGAGAGGAAGTTGTGTGGCTAGGAGAGCATTCTAGCTTGACCACAATGTGTGAAGAATGACCAAGGATTACATTCAACTCTGCTCTATAAATCCCATATTGATTTAAAAAAATGCATATTCTACCCCAATGACAGTACTTGAAGAATAAAATTTGCACTCTAAACCATTTTTGGCAGATATTTCCTTCTGATATTGAATGTCTGAAGACAGAATAGAGTAGTGGATGGTACCCACTTACCTCTGGGCTGGTACCCACTTACCTCTGTGTGACTATGGGCAAGCTATTTAACCTTCTTGTGCTTCAGTTTTATCATCCATAATATGAAGATAATAAAATCTATCTTTTAAGGTTGGTGTGAGGATTAAACGAATTAATCCATATAATCCAATAAGCACAGTGCCTAAGACATATAAACCCTCAAAAAATATTAATTGTTGCTGTTGCTGATATTGATGGGTTTTCTGTAATTTCTCTTATGCTAAAGATCAACAAAAAATTTATTTAAAAACTCATTATTGGGGGTAATTTATGATTTGTGGATTGTGAATCAACTATAAATTACTATGGATTCATTTTATAATTTTTTCCAAGGCAATAACTGCTCCTGTAATAAACCTAAATATTATAAAAATGTTTGTATGTTTCCAAGTTAAAGGAATTTTCTGATATAACTCATAAGGATTTGGGGGAAAAAAATCTACACTTAAACTATGAGTTTATTTAGAGGAAATCTGAAATGATTGGGGCAGAAGTGGCAACAAAATTTTTGGATCTTCCAAATACCACATAAAAAGAAATAGACAACTAAATAGCAAAATCAAAAATCCATTAACAACACAAAAAGATGACAAAATATCCCTATTAACTCCAAAATACAAGCAGGTTGAAACAGATTACCAAGAGCCACAAGACCTACAAGTTATCAGCTTCCACATAGGAGGAAGCATAGGGAAGTACCAGACATCTGTCAGACCTGAGAACAGGAAAATCCTCAAATAGCCAACAGATATTCACTAAAAGTGCAGCATGTCAATTTGGGAAACTGGAGGAGATTCTGGCCAATCCAGCTGTAGTATAAACAGTCTGGGGATAAGGACTGGAGGGACGGGAGTAGGCAAGCCCTTGTGAACTCTCAAAATGCACTAATCCTAATTCCATTCATGACAGAACCCCACATTGAGGAGAAACAATTAGATTTGAATAAAAATCGAGGACAGAGACAATAGAGATGAAGGAAAGAGAAGGTCCAGACAAAAACAGAACCAGAAAATCTCAAAAAAATCTGCCAAATTTTTTAACACTGCACAAGAACATGTAAAGAAACTCTGTGAAGTTATTAAATCTATCTTGAAAATTGCTTCTTTCTAAAAGTTCAGGAAAACTAAATTCACATTAAAATGAGCAACAGTAAATTATTAAAGTTAAATATTACATACACATTTAAAAACAGAAAAAAACTATAATATACTGTTTCAAAAAATCTTTAAAAATTGAAAATATATTACAAGAACTGAAAGAACAACATAAGTCAAAAGGGGAAAAATTTAGAAATGTAGTAACAGAACTCAAAAAAATAATTAGAAATAAAAAAAGATAATTATAAAAACAAAAACTAAACTAGAAAGAACACAAGAGCAATTAACAAAAAGATGAAACTGTAAGAGAAACAGAAGGTAAAAAAAAGAAAATTTTAAAAATAAGAAAAAAAATAGATTTTAAAAATATTCAAGGGAAAATAACAAATATTGACAATAGTCAAGGAAGATCCACAATATGGATAATGGGAGCTCCTAAAGAAGAAAACCAACGCAAGAGAACAAAATAAATATTAAAACATAATTCAAGAAAGCTTTCTGTAACAAAATAAAGATTGGAAATACATGTTAAAGGAGCACACAGTAATACATGAGAATGTTCATGCAGAAAGACCAACATCAAGACATATTCTAGTAAAATTACTTGACTTTGAAAAAGAGTAAAAAATTCTTTGAGCATTTGGAAGCAAGAGCATATAACTCATAAGGAAAATAAAAATAGGGGCCGGCCTGGTGGCATAGTGACTAAGTTCACACGCTCCACTTCGGTGGCCTGGGGCTTGCAGGTTAGGATCCTAGGGTGGGGGACCTATACCACTTATCAAGCCATGCTGTGGTGGTGTCCCACCTACAAAATAGAGGAAGATTGGCACAGATGTTAGCTCAGGGCCAATCTTCCTCACCAAATAAATAAATAAAAAGTTGGTGATTTAGAGATTAAAAGAAAGAATTATCAGAATTTTCAACAGCAACATTTTATATCTGAAGAAAATAGAGTAATATATTTACAATTCTTGAGGAAAGAAAATGAGGCAAAGATTTTATATCTAGCAAAACTGACCTTCAATATAAAGAATACAGACAAATTATTATTAGTAAACTTGGTCTCTAATTAGATCAGCCAGCCCCGGTGGTCTAGTGTTTAGCATTTGGTGCTCTCACTGCTAGGGTCCAAATTCATTTCTTGGTCAAGGACTCACACCACCCATCCGTCAGTTGTCATACTGTGCTTCTGCATGTTGCTGTGATGCTGAAAGCTATGCCAGCAGTATTTCAAATACCAGCAGGGTCACCCATGGTGGACAGGCTTCAGTGGAGCTTCCAGACTAAGACAGACTAAGAAACTGACCACCCACTTGCAAAAAAATTGGCCATGAAAACCCTATAAATAGCAGCAAAGCATTGTTTGATATAGAGCTGGAAGATGAGAGGATGGTGCAGAAAGACCTGGGCAGGGTTCTGCTCTGCTGTACACAGGGTTGCTAGGAGTTGGAATTGTCTCAACAGTAATAAAAACTGATTGCATCAAGGTGATCTGCCTCTTTGCTACCTACGATAGAATGGAGCACTCTGCCTGGAGGAAGATAACATTAAGAAACTCCAATTTTTTTTTATACATAGTCAAGTATTAAATAACAAATTATGAGGCACATTAAAAAACAGAACCAAGAAAATAAATAGACAATAGAAACATACCAAGAGATATACCAGACATTGGAGTTATTGGACATATACTTTAAAGTGCATGAAATCTATAAAATACTCAGAGAATATCACCCGATAAATAGAATTGACAACTGATTCTACTGATTTAACTTGAAATCATAATAATGAAATTAAGAAATCAATACATGGATTTATCAGCAGTTTGGACACAGTCAAAGGTATGATTAGTGAGCTAGAAGATAATATCCAGCTGTAAGCAGATATGCAGAGTGAAATATGAGCACAAGAAAGATGAAAAAGCACATGTAGGACAGGGTAGAAAGATCAAACGTATGAGTAATCAGAGTTCTGGAAGGAGAGGAGTGAGAGTGGAAGAAAATGTGAGGAATAGTGACCAAAAAACTTTCAATTCTGATCAAAGAAGAAAAGCCATACACTCAAAGAATTCTGCAAACTCTAAACAGGATAAATACAAAAAACAACAACAAAAAACATATATCATAGGAAAATGATTGAAAACCAAAGACCAAACAGCCTGGGTTTGGAGGGGTGCCAATATTTTCAAAGGTTCAATAATAAGACTTATTTCTCATCAGAAAGGATGGATGCCAAGAGATAATGGAATGACATCTTTAAAATACAGTGAGAAAATAACTTTGAATTCTATGTCAAGTACAAATAAGTTTCAAAAGTGAATGTGAAATAAAGATACCTCTAGATGAGAGAGGGAGAGAGAGAGAATGGGTCACCAGTAGACTAAAATAACAAAAATATTGTAGGGAGTTCTTCAAGCAGAGGAAAATTTATCCCAGAGGCAAACACAAACTTCACAAAAAGAAGGAAGCTCAACTAAAACGGTAAATATGTGGGTAAATAATACAATAAAACGAAGAAATGTTGATTGGATTAAGCAACAATAATGATATCTTTGGGGAATTTACTATATGTGGAAATAAAATGCATTACAATAATAACAGAAAAGAGAATAAAGTGTTAAGTTTTTCTAAGGTTCTACTGTTACCACGCCAGGTCTGTTTTTGCCCGCCTCCCAGAAAGCCAAACACTGAGACGGTGAGATTGCAGCAGAGAGAGAGTTTAATCACAAGGCAGCCAAGTGAGGAAATGGGAGAATGAATCTCAAATCCACTTCCCCAAAAACAGGGACTCAGGGATATTTATGGGGTAGGGGGCAAGGTGGTCTGAAATGATTGGAGGTGAGGAGAGATGAGGTAATTGATGATCTGTGCAAGCGTTGTCAGGCTTCAGGCCTCTTCTTAGGAGGCATGGCCACAGAATAGTGGCTCCTGAAAAAATAGCTCAAAAATCCATTACCATAGTGACCCAGGCCCCAGGGAGATGTTGTCTATAGGAACCTAGTGGGAGTCAGCATATTGCCCAAACAGCACAATTAACAATGGGTAAGTTTATCATGCAAATTTAAATCCTTGCCTTCCATTCTGACAAGATTCTAGGTTAGGCCTTCGCTCCCCTTCTTCCTGGTACAGGGAAGAAGATACCTTTACGAATGGAGATTTCCTTTGCAAATGTAAATGTCTCTTACAAAGGGTAATCAGAACTAAGAATGGGCTTAGCAAGGAACCCCTGATATCCAGAGATGTCTATGGTGATGGCCTGTTCTGGGGGGCAGGCCTCCCATCCCAAACTCTTTTGGTCAGTTAGTGGGGGTTGGGGGCTACAGCGTCTCTCCAGCAGGCAGAGACATATTTTGGGGTGGCCAATTCTAATCCCCCTCATTCTTAGCTGTTTAATCATCAAATGACTATTTGCCGGTTTCAACAGCACTGTTTGGAAGAACATTGTTGGTAAGAACATCCAATTATATTGGACTAATAAGTCAAGAATGACTATTGAAATCTCTAGAAAAATCAGTAACAAACAGTAAATGAGTATATAACTATCAAGCCAATAGAGGGGAAAAGATAGGAAAAAAAAGCCCATTATTTGTTTAATCCAAAAGAAAGCAAAAAAGAATAAAAAAGTAATATAAAATGAGTGAGCAAAAATGAAAATGAATAGCAAAGTGGTAGGTAGAAATCCACATATGTCAGCAACTATATTAAATGTAAATGGTCTAAATATTCTAATTAACAGTCAAACTGGATAAAAAAAGCAAAAGTCAACTATATATTACTTACAAGAGACGTACTTTAACTGTGATAATAGAATGGTTGAAAGTAAGAGCATGGACAAAGATATATTATGCAAACACAAATCAAAAGAAGTCTAATATAATGATATTGATCAGAAAGGTAGAATTAGGATAAGAAGTGTTAAAGATAAAAAGATATTTCATGAAGATAAAAGGTCATCCACTAGGAAGATATAACAATTCTAAATTTTTAAGCATCTAATAACATAACTTCAAAATGTATGAAGAAAAAATTGATAGAACTACAAGAAGAAATAATGAAATTCACTATCATAGTGGAAGATTGTAACACATTTCTCTCAGTACTGACAAAACAAGCCAAAAATTAAATATATCAGTAAATATATAGAACACCTGAAAGCATGATTAACAAATTGCATCTAATTAACATATACAGAACACTACACCCCAAAACAACAATATACTCAAGGAACTTGGACAAAAATTGACCATCAGCTGGGCCATAAAACAAGTCTTATTAAATTTCAAAGTTCTGAGTTTAGAGTGTGTTCTCTCACCATAGAAGTTATTAACAAGGATTAAGCTAGAAATCAAGATCAGAAAGATGAATAGAAAATCCACCAAATGTTTCAAAATTAAGCAATACACTTGTCAAAAGCAACCAGGGGTCAAAGAAATTACGACAGAATTTGGGAATAATTTTGAACTGAGTGACAATTAAAATATAATATATTCAAACTGGGGTGGTGCAGCTAAAGCTATGCCTCAATGGAAATGTACTGCCTTAAATGTATATATTAGAAATGAAGAAAGGCTGAGAAGCAATGCTTTAAGTAACTATCTCAAAAAGCTAGGAAAAGAATAAAAAATTAAAACCAAAGAAACCAGGGAAAATAAATAAAATGAGTGGATTAACAAGGAAACAATTGTAAGATAGTAGATATAAACCCACACATATCAGTAATTACATTAAATCTGATGGTCTAATTGCTTTCATTTAAAAAGTTCATCAGAAAACAATAAGAAGAAATAAGTCAAGATAAGAACAAAAATTCATGATATAGGAAACAAACGTATACTAATGAAAAACAACCAAGCAAAAAGTTGATCATTTGAAAAAAAACGGATACAATTGTTAGGCATGTAGTAAAACTGACCAAGTAAAAAATGACAAGAAACAATTTATGTATATCAAGAATTAAAGAGGGGACACTACAGATCCTACATATACAAAATATGTATAGATATAGATATTATGAAAAATTTTGTCAATTTATTTTGAAAATTCAGATAAAAAATAAAATCTTCCACAAAAAATTAGTAATACTGACACTAAAAAATTAGAAAATCTGAATATCTATATTTATTAAATAAATTGACTATATAATTAAACATCTTCCTACTAAATAAAGAAATAGTTCAGATAGCTTCAACAATTAATTCTTCCAAATATTTAAAGAAGAAATAATAACAATTTTACACAAACTCACCCAGAGAAAGAATAAAGGGAACACTTCCCTATTCCTACTCGTTTATGAGGACTGCAAACCTTGATACTAAAACTGAAAAAAGTATATTACAACAGAAAAACATTATAGACCTCATGAGAGATTCATTAGCATGTCTGCAAAAATTCCAACAAAATATTTGCAAATTGAATCCATAATATATAGAGATAATTATATCAAGACTAAGTTGAGTTTATTTTAGGAAAGTAAGTTTGTTTTAATACTAAAAATAATCAACCTATGTAATTCATCACATTAACAGAATAAAACAGAAAAATTATGTTACAATTTCAATAGATGCAGGAAAAGCACCTCATAAAATCCAACAACCATTTGTGGTCAAAAGACAAAACAAAACAAAAAATAAAAACTTACCAAACTAAGAACAATAGAGAACTTTAATTTGATAAAAGATTATCTATATAAAGCTACAGCAAACATCATACTTAATGCTGAAATATTGAAAGTTTCTCCTCCAAGACTGGAAGCACAAGGATATCTGCTATTACTACTTGAACATTGAACTGGAGGTTCTTGCTAGTGCAATGGAGCAAGAAAAAAATTAAAGCTATAAGGATAGTAAAAGAAGAAACTAGTTGTCCTTGTTTGCAGATAACGTGGTGTGTACATAGAAAGTTCAAAATGGTCTACAATTAAATGAATAAATCTGATAAATGAATTTATCAAGGTACCTGGATATAAGCTTATAAAAAATTATATTCCTATATATCAACCATAAGTAATTAGAATATAAAATTAAAGTTAATATAATTGAGCTAAAATGAGGAAGGAAGAGACAGTTATGAGTTTCAGTGTGATGCAATATAAAATGAGCCTTTGACATATGTCACTCACCTCCTCAGCCATTGTATTCCAGTGTCCCTGTGTGGCCCCATAGAGGCATTTTCTGACCAGTGGTGGCTGAGACTTTGACCTTCTTTCATTTATTCCATCCCACAATCACTGTCAAAACACATAGGCCCTGGGGCCGGCCCAGTGGTGTAGTGGTTAAGTTCGCACACACTGCTTCTGTGGCCTGGGGTTCACGGGTTCAGATCCTGGGTGCAGACCTTCATTAAGCCATGCTGTGGTGGCATCCCATATACAAAATAGAGGATGATGGGCACAGGTGATAGCTCAGGGCCAATCTTCCTCAGCAAAAAAAGGAAGATTGGCAACAGGTGTTAGCTCATGGTCATTCTTCCTCAGGAAAAAACAAAAACAAACAAACACAAAAACACAAGCCCATTCTACAAGCCCCATCCCATAATTTCTATCTTATCCCTAACTTTGTCCCATTTTTTTCTCTTCATAGAATATATTAAACTTTATTTTTTTATTGCAGCACTTGCTACAACATATCTTCGGCTAAAAGTACAAAAACAATGACATTGCTCACTAAGGCTTCAGGGAGTTCAGTTGGCTTGTCAGGAATGTGAATTCTCATTTACATTCACATGAGTGTGAGGCATGAAGAGGGATTGCCTGTTGAGGTACGGTCAAGTCTGCATTACACCTGTTATATATGAATAACTTAAAAGATGCTTTTTCTTTGCAAGATCGCCATACCATTTAAATAATACAACAAAACTTCCAGGTGAAGAATGGCATGTAGAACTCATATACTACTTTCTCTCTCTCTTTCAAAAATTTGACTGAAATAATAACAACCAAATTATTTTCAAATGCATAAACCATAAAGCCTAAGGAAATGGAAGATGGGAAACAGCAACAAGATACTAGAAAATGGAAAGCAGTTGGAAGACTATGCTGAATCCTAAGAGAGCCACAACCTAAACCAGCAATGGGGAGAGCTGAGGATGAGCCAGAGTTACAGACTCCCTTCAAAGGCTCAGGCATGAGAGGTTTTGGTACAACTAACAACAGGAGGATTGGCTGAAGTTCAGTTGAAGAAGTAGTTTGCTCACCCAGATTCCTCTGCTTCTGCACTTTGCCTGGATTTTAGCTCCTTTTCCACACAAGCAGGGGGATTGGAAGTTTTTCTAAAGAGAGAGTAAAGCACCAGGCGGGGTTCACGGCAGGGGTACGGTATCCATGGCAGGGGGATTGAATGATCGCTTATACCCCCAGCTCTTTCCCCCCACTCAGCTCCCACAGGCTCAGCCCTGCAGACACCTCCCTGTTGGTGCTTAGAAATTCATCCTTTCTGGGGAGGTGACAGCGTAAGGGAAGAGATGGGAAGATCCTGACATTGGGTGTTCTACAGCCAATCTCACTGCAGTGAGGTCTGCCCTTGACAAGCTCTGCCCAAGCACCCCGGGCCTCCACCTTAAACGTGAGCAAATAACTCCGGAGCCTCAGAACTTGGGGAAAAGCCTTCAACATAAAGGATGGCAATCACAACAAACAATTGTGAAAGGGTAAATTTAGTGAAAATAAAACTTGGAGGAAAGGGAAAATTCAGAGGCAAATAAAATTTCCCCCCAAATCTACAATTAATATCCTCAAAAAATGAGATATTTATTCATTCAGAGTATGAATAGAATGCTATAAAAAGCACATTCAAAGAACAAAAAAGAATTCTTAGAAATTAAAATTGTGATGGTAGAAATGAAAAGCCCGGAAGAAGACTGAAGAGATAAAGTCCAGGTGGCCCCCCCAGAAAGTAAAACAAAAAGATAGTTGATAGGAAAGAAAATACAATAAAATTAGAGAAGCATGCAGGAGATCCCCAAATCTTTAAAATATGTTCTATAGAGAGAGAACAAAGAAAATAGGGAAAACTCATTTTAAAAAGATGTCTCAGAACTAAAGTTCAGGAATTCTGTTATGGAAAGGGCTCCCTTGAGTGCCCTGCCCCAGGGATGAACACAGACCCTCCCTGAGGTACCTTTTGGAGGACCCACCCTCTAACACAAACTGGAATATACTAGATCCAGATACAGAGGAATGTGTGCATTAGCAGCACCTACCACAGTGTGCCTAGCATTATTATAGATGCTGCTGGATCCTAAAAACAAGTATGAAATGTCACTCTACTCTCAAAGAAGTTTCTCTTCTAGAAGAGGTGTTAGCAGAGAGCAGGAAGGAAACCAGGAGTGACTGGTAATAAGGAGGTGGGGAAGGTTGGTGACAGGAGGAAGTGTTTTATTTCAGTTGCAGTAGAACCCCAGCTCCAAATAGAGCAAGCCGAAAGGGATGTTCTGTCCCATGTAATTGGAAGTTCAAGGATGGTGCTGCCATGAGCACAGTATGAGGCAGGAACTCAGACGCTATCAGGATCTGTCTCTCTTCCCATGTCTCAACTCTGCCTTCTCCATGTATGGTTTCATTCCATAGGCAGGGTCTCTTCATGTGGTGGGGAAGATGGCTGATGGCATCTATAAGCCTACATTCTTACAACTTGTGATTCCCAAGGAGGAGAGACCCTCTAGGTCCTGATTTCCTTACAGTAAATTTCATGGAAGAATGTAATTGGTCCTGCTTCATGCCACTAACTTACTTGCTGGAGCAGTGGCTGGTCTGATTGATGATCATAGGTCAAGGGCACCTTCCTGAAATGAAGAGATGTCATTGACTGCCCCTTGGACCATCTGGAGAGGGAAAGTGAGGTTCCACAAAGAAAAGGATGCTGCTGAGTAAACAATGGCTGTCTGATAGGGAAGAAGAGAAGAGTCTGCAGACAACACATAGGGTAAAAATAAAAGTAATGACAATGTAAGAGAGAGGTTTTTTTTTTCTAACAATTCCCTACGACTTCTGCCAAAGCATCTCCTTGATATTTCAGTGTAGCAACACAGGGACTCTAACCTGTTCCCTCCTCCAAAATTTTAGAAATTTCACTCTCTCTAAATGTCTCTCTCTACCTGCAACTGCTCCAACCAGCAGAGTGCAGACGAGTGCAGAAAGGATGAAGAGTTGCCGTGTGGTGAGTTGATGTTGCATAACTAAAAATAATCTTTTTTAGATTATTCTCCCCAAACATTTAGTTGATTAGAAAAGTATTTAATAAGTACCCACCCTGTGCCCAGGATGGCCATAGGCACTGAGGATACCAGAGAGAGCAAAGGAATGGTTTCTTTCTTTGAAGGTCTTAAAATTTAGTTGAGGGTTGCTATGGACTGACTTTTGTGTCCCTCTCAAATTCATATGTTGAAACCTCATCCTCAGTGCGATGGTATGTGGAGGTGGGGGTTTGGGGACGTGATTAGGTCATGAAAGTGGAGCCCTCGTGGATGGGATTCATTCATGAGTAAGAAGAGATACAAGAGAGATTCTCCCTCTGAGGGGTCGTATCTGCTCCATGTGAGGATAAAAGGTGGCCATCTGCAAACAAGGAGGAGGGCTCTCACCAGACACTGAATCTGCCGGCACCTTGATCTTGGACTTAGCCTCCAGAACTCTGAGAAATAGATGTTTGCTGTTTAAGTCACCCAGCCTATGGTAGTTTGTTCTTGCAGCCCGGACAGACTAAGACAGGGATGAAAAGTGTATAAACACAACTAGAGATCAATTCAAAGAATTCATAGAACTGTAGCCAGCGAAGTGTGTTCCCTAGCCTATAACCAAATAAGGGCTCTAGCCATTGGGAGGGTGGAGAGATGTGCTCTGTGGTGAGCTGGTGTGCCTGCTGCTGCCTTTCACCAGCATCCAGCTCTGGGGCACCAGTTAAAGATATGCAGTATTTGAATATGCTCCAGAATAGTTTGCTTTTATTACAGACATACTGTATTTGCATATCTACAATTCACCTATATATCTTGCCCCTTTTAATAAAATCTGCCCCCTTTCTAAATTTCTACATTGGGAGCCAAAAGAGAAAGAGACCTTCTCCGCCGTAGTCTTCAGGTATCAAGTCTCTTGCATGAGGTTAAGATGGAGCCTCTGCAGCCGGACTGCCTGGTTCTAATCCTGGCTTTACCACTCAGCAGCCTTGTGAATCTGGGCAAGACAATTTCCCTGTGTCTCAGTTCCCTCACCTGAGAAATGGGGATAATAATAGTATCTACCCTTAGGGGTTTTTATGAATATTAATTGAGTTAAAGTATGTAAAAGCACTTAGAACCACACCTGGCTAATAGCTGACCACTGTATGTTAGCTAGCATTATTTTTCCAATTCTTTCAACAGCAAGATGATTCTCTCAGTCTTTTTGAATGACTATATATATATATAGTCTATATGTATAGTCTATACACACACAGAGAGAGAGAGTTGTATCATATCTTTCTTCACAATATCTCCATCTTTCATTTAATAAACTTTTATTTAATATATACCATGTTCTAGCCAAGCCATGGAGATTCAAAAACAGGACCCTCCTATGGCACACTTCCTCTGTGTTCCTGTAACCACAGCTATCAAATCTGGACTGCTCTAATCAGATCGGCTTCTCTAAAATCCACCTTTAATAAAGCCATGCTGCTCAAGCCTCTATACTGTTGCTCAGCGGTCACTAGCTTGAGCTGAACCCTGGCCCAGTATTCTCCTTACAGATCCCGTCTCTCTTCCTCCGCTCCAATCCAGCCTCCTGGCTGTCAATAAACACGCCATACTTCTTTTGTGTGTGTGTGTGCCTTTCTTCTCAATTAGATTCTAAAATTCCTTAAGAGTAGACAATACTGTTATGGAAAGAACATGGGCTTTGCACTTGGACTTGGCATTGACACCATAGAGCGTGGTAATTAGATAACTTGTCTGAGTCCAGTTACCCTATCTGTAAATGGGAAGTGTCTAGCATAGTGCTGGGCATAGTGCTGTAACAAATGTTAGTTTCCTTCCTTCCTCTGTGTCCTCTCCAGCACCCACTAGAACGCGGAATGATGAGAGGGTGTCTTGGCCAAACACACAAGAAGAGTGCAGTCACATAACCAAAGTAATTCATTTAAAAGTTGCTTCCTTAACTACAGCTTCTCACTAAGACCATGGGAGATGAAGAAACCTTTCCTCTGTTGTTAGAAACAAAGCCCCTGCTTAACACTTTAGTGATTTTCTCTACGCTTACCAGGGCAAGCACTAGGGCTGGATTTTTCCAGCCATCCATTCTGTAATTTTTGTTTCTGTTGTCTCAGACTCATCTCCCATGCAGCTCGAACTTCAATAGCATCTCCTGAGGATACCCAAAAGAATTTTTATTTTTTTGGTAAAGAGGACTCCATGCTGCTGTGCAAATTGCCTAGCAGAAGGGATATGGTGCGTGAGGGTCCAAATCTTCCTGTTGGAGAATGAGGAGCTGCCCAGCATCCTCCAGGCTTCCAGAGTGGAGCTCTGTGGCCAGACTGGATTTGATGCTGTGCCTCAGTGGTGACTTGGGCAACCTCTGAGTGAAAGGATCAGCTTAGATTATCAGTGGCCAAGTCTCAGAAGATTCAAAGACTTGGTTCCCATGAGCAGCCCCAAAAGAGTCTAGGGAGTTTCATTCTGAGTTATTAGAGGGTTGAGCCTAGAAAACTTATCTAGAAAATTTTGAGGGATGTTTGCTATTGCTTGAGCCAGAAATGTCAAAAGAAGTACCTTTCTGAGATACATTTTCATGAGCTGGAAGGATCAGATATGAGGCTAAAGGGAGGAATTCTTTGAAACAAATTATTGAGCATCATATTAAAAAATATACACAGTATGTGTAAATTATAATATTGTTGTAAAAATAATTTCTGTCTCCTACCTTGTGTAACAAACTTGATAGAAAGCATTACAGAATAACATCATTACACATAGATGAACATTAATGGGTCGGTTATTCTTGCAGCCTTACTTGGAGTTACTGAGAATAAATGAGACAACTTCTGATGTTTTATTCTGGGCATTACTCTACAGAAGTGGTCCTCTGATTTAACCTAAAGTCAGGGTCCTACCATTCACAGTGGGAGAGTATATGAGCATTTTAGGTGGTTTGGGTGCTTTTTGCATTTAAAGATAAATCTTCTATTTTGTAAAAAGAGCTTCATGAGTGAATAGTGGGAAGGTAGTGCTGAGGGACAAAGACAAGGGCTAGAGGACCTCAGACAATAGGATATCCTTTCCAGAAAGTTCAAAAAGCAACTAAACTAAACAATTAATCATTTAAGCATATATGTGATGAAAACCATATTTTCAAAAGCCTGGGGATGACAGATAAAGACAAACTGCAGAATAGTGGCTACTGTGCACTGAAGGCAGGAACTGGAGCTCATGGGCGGATCTAAGCTATTGGCAATGTTCCAGGGTGTGTGTCGGGCAGTGTGTTCACGAGGGTTCACTGTTATTAAGTAAATAAACAAAAGGTTTTAAAATGAGACTATGCATGAGCCAATAGCGACAACGTGTCTTATACTTAGAGTTTGGACCAATCTAATTTGGTACACCTGAGGTTCATTTATAAAAACCTTAATTTTTTAATAAAATAATTCAGGAGGAAGGCACAGAAATTACACTTTTTAAAAGTTTGTGAAAAATGTTTCCAAAGTTAGCTACATACATCTTCATCACTAGCTCTAGAGTCATACCAATGAGGTAGAAGACTTTTGCCCCCAAAGCAGCCAGATCTAGAGCTATACACTGTGGGAGGGGGTGGGGATAGGGAGGAGACTGGAAGGGAGGATAAATTAAGAGAGAAATGAAGCCCATCTGCGTAGATAGGGCAGTGTTCAGAACATAAAGGCAGGCATTGAAAAATCCGTTGGTTGACAGCGGCCTCATTGGCAAGGCCATCGCATAAGACAACATCTAATATGAATACGCAATTATCTACTGAACACCTATTATGCTAGAAAGAAGGTACAGTTACCCTCTCAAAGAGGCTTACAGCCTGAGGGTAAAAGGTCTAACAGATTTTCAGGTTCAAAGAGATCATTACCTTCCCCCACCTGAGAAAGCAAATTAGGGAATACATGGTGAAAAGATCAGACTCCCAGCAAGGGATACTTGTTTTGCGTCAGGACAGGGGACAGAAGTTTGGAAAACCTGATTCAATTTCCCACAGAAAAACAAACGCCTTTCCCCGCCGCTGGTCACAGGTCTTACTCCGCGGTAGTCGGAGGCAGAGAGCTCTGAGCAACAAGGCTGATAGAAAGCTCTTTGGAATGTGCACTTTCCTCTTCATAGCTACAGGATTCATTTAGCTCACATCCCTGTTCCCTGCTCTACTCAAGGCGTAGAGCTATAGACGAAGACTTTCAAACAGGCATCGAATTAAAAATGGAGCCCATTTTTTTTTTTTCCCTGGAGAAAATGGTCAGCTAGAGCAGTTTTAAAAATCGAGTCTGTCTGATTTCATTCCACTCAGTCACGACATACCCCTTGTGAACATTTAGGTTTGATTTTGATTTGTGACGCCTCACTAGGAGCATCTGTCCTTGCCGCTTGTGGGCACCCTCCCCCTTTGTTCTGTAATATATACTACTTAGGATTGGGGCTGATGGACATCTGTAACCAACACATCGCTGTTCATATATAGCATCTTTACTGGAACTGCAATCTGTTTTGCAATAAAACTTACTTTCTGGTATTTACTGAGTTCTTTAGCCTGAACACCAATTCCAGTAATTAGGCTGAAACCATGGCATGATTGATTTAGAGAGCCTGACGTTAACTGCTTAGATCAGCACGTTCTAGGGACCTTCCATGAAATGATTTTCCCACAAATTGCCATCACTTTATGATAGGTAAAAAGATGTGTCCATAGAAGCCCTCTGACATACGTCCAACGTTCGATTATTCATGGTAGTGAGGACCAGGTAGGCAGCTCTGCAGTTCCCAGTGGAGCATCGAGTTAAATCCTGATGGCCTAGAAATAATGGCAGTCACTGTACCCAGAGGCCAGTTAGGCATTTGTCAGTGGTGCTTTCTGCATTTTTCCAGGGAAGTGGGCTGGAGTTTAGAGAAGTAGCCACCTGTTGAACAACCCATCCATCCCCATTGGCCTCCAATGATGTCAAGATTCTGAAGAGCACTCCAAGAACCATCTAGAGTTCCAGCATCAAGGCAACCCAGCTTGTCTGCCCTGCAGAGACACACTGGCAGCCTGGGCACCCAGACCTGTGGGTGGCATTCCTCCATCCCCTTCCACAGCCTTCCTCTGGGTGTAGAGCAGACCCACTGATGATGGAAGTTTTTCCAGAGTGGAGGGAGCAGCTGGCAGGGGTGGAGAACCTGCCGTGTGAGGTGAGGGCTCAGAGTGGCAGGGATACAGGGGATGAGGGAGGCAGGGAGGCCATCCCGAAGGTGCGAGGCTGCTGGCTGTGTCCCTGTGGGAAGATGTGGAGAAAGTACGTTCTTTTCATTTGCTCTTGCTTCTTACCTTGTAGTGCCTCGAAGCACTGTCATGGTCCAGGGCATGGAGCTACCACACTTATTTAAGGATTCTTATTTTTACTTTCTTTTCAAAAACTCTTAAGAAGGGACTGTGTTCCACAACAGGTTGGATGTTAGGACAGATGTGTAAAAACCACTCAGTGGATTCAGGAAAGAGACTAAATCTGGGAGTGAATCACATGCCAAGAGGTGATCTTAGATTTCAAATAAAAATTGAGGAAAGTGCTTTTTCAAATGAAAGCTGATGGGAAACATCATATTAACTAGTGCAGATGAACAATGTGGTTTGGGTCACTTATAATGAATTAGAAATGCCATCTAAATTTGCACAGGCATGTTTTCCATTTATAATTTGATCCTAAAATGGTCCTTGTCAGGTATGATTGACAAAGTAACAGAGAGGTTGTATGACTTGCCTAGGTGACACAACTAAGGAGAGTAGTGAGGGGAGGCAACCCCATATGGTGAAAGTGCTCTGGTTAAGAATCAGAAGCTCTGTTTTCTAATTTAAATGAACTAATTAATTTTGCAACAGTAAGCAAGTGAGTCTCATAACTGCTGAAGAGATTCCTCACTCATCAAATGAGGAACTTGGAGAAGATTAATTGTTCTCAACCCTAACTGCACTTTAGATCCCCCTTCCTACCTGGAGATTTAAAAAAATATATTACATCCCAGACTTCAGACTCCACCCTCAATCAATTCAATCCAAATCTTTGTTTGCTGAGCCTTAAGCATTGCTATTTGTTTGTTTGCTGGTTTGTTTGTTTCCAAGCTGCCCAGATGATTCTGTCCCACAGGCAGCAAGGAGAGCCCCTGACCTGGATGATTTCTAGGTGGCTTCCAACTTTCATATTCGACATAATTTATTTCCCAAGCCCTCTATCTAGGGCCAGGTATTTCAGAGTCCATTTGCTTCTCCCTCTCTCGCATCGTGAAAACTTGGCTTTCTCACAAGAGCACGGATGGTACAGGAATGCGTGGATGCTGATGCCTGTCCCAGGCTGTTTCTCTAACATCCCAAAGGCTCCTGAAAACATCAGTCCCGAGTGAAGTAAGAACTCACTTGTGTAAGAGGAAAGCAGTAAATTTTTGTTGAAACATATCAGTTTAAGGAAAAGTCAAAACAGAGAATGGGGCAACTGCCAGGTTGGTTTTTTTTTTTTTTTCTGGTTGTAAGTATTGAAAATTTGCTGGCAAGAAAGACAATCTTTAAGAAGAAATAGAACTTAAAATAGTTCATCTCATTGAGGGAAGAGATATTAATCCTCACATCCCTATGAACATTTGTCTTTTTGACAAGAAACTAATAGCAATTTTAAGAGTGTATAAATTTGATTTATAATTTATTGAAAATGCTAAAAGCCCAGGGAATAGTTCATTGTTGTACTTTTCCTCAGCTCCCTAATTTTAACCGTCTGGCATTATTTGTTACATATCATGTAGCCAATTTTCTGAATGGAAGCCCTTTAATGGGGAATCTACATTGTATTTTAAAGCCAGCACATAATTTGCTGGTCAGAAGGCAGCCTTTTTTATGCTATAGTTTTAACATATAGTGATGATGCTGATACTAGTAAATATGCTTTTAGCATGAAAAACAAAAAAGCAGTATTTCTTGGAATACTATTTCCACGGGGAAGGAAAAAGTTCTCTGAATAACTGTGGGAAACACTTGAAAAAAGTTATACAGGTTACTTTACAGCAAGTCTACTCAGTCTAAAACATGCTATTGGGTCTTGGACATCTCCAAAGGTGAGAATGAAGTATAATATTTTCCAAAATCATCTGACCTCAGTACCATTTTTTGTGGAGCATCCTAGGGCTAGGGATGCTTCGAACAACTTTGGAAAACAATGGACTACAAATAGAAAGATGTATCACTCATAATACTTATATTGAATTTTGCCATTGTAAAGAATCTATATTGAATTTCCATATGAAATTTTTGCATAAGCTAACAAAGATTAGAGCAGAAGTCATTTTCTCTCTACTTCCAATGCGTTGAATGTCTTCAACAGAAACTCTCAGAGGTGATAACTCTAAACACCTATTAACCACCAAGATATCATGAAGATAGTACAAATCAAGAAAAAAAAGAGCATAGTTTCAGAAAGAAAAATGGATGCAATTAAAGTTGTCAGTAAGTCACTTACCAAGAGGCAGATAAGTCAGCCCCTTATCAAAGTCAGAAATAATGTGCCATCAGAAGCTTGAAGGGACACTCAAACACTTGTTTAATTTAGGTAATGATGATTATCTATTCAAAGAATGCTCTGTATTTATACTTAGCTATAAAACTCTTTGGGGTGGTGAAAAATATATTTGCAAAACTAAATTGAAACACAGTTTTGTTTTGATAACATTACCAGTTTAATTAACAAATACATAAGTGATGAAATTATGGGCAGCATATTTTAAATTAAAATTGTAACCTAAATATTGGAGAAATAAACACAATTTATGCTTGTTCAGAATTGGCAGGTAGCATTTGGAAATGGGCTGTGTTCTTGCATGACACTTTTCCCCACTCACCATGAACGTATATTTTTTTCCGCTGGGGTTAGGAATAACAAGGATGAGTGAAATCTTCAGATAATTCAAAAGTTTAATTTTAGTTCACAGTTCCAATTTCCTCCTAGGTAAATCATATTGCCACTGCTAAAAAGTAGGAAAGATGACTAATTTTAGTTTCGTTATTTTTCCTACTCCTGCCCACACATTAATTTAATGGGTAATGAAAGTCTATAAAGCAGGCACAGGAGAGATAAGTTAAAAAAAAAAAAGAAAAGAAAATCAGGGAAAAAAAGTCTACTGTCTGGGTAATGGTTCCCTGAATTAACCAAGAGAGTGCCGGCAAGATTAGAAACCAAAACAATGCTGACAGATTGAAATGTCCTTTTTAACGTTGAAATACCTACTGAAAGCATGCCCACACTTTATTCACAGACTCAGGCTGTTTGGAAGGCAAACACATGCACACTACTTAAAGTAAGCAAATCAACCAGTTTATGTGTTGTTAGTAACAATATTCTGTGGTGGAGCCTGTGGACCATTCTTTACCTTAAGCAAAAGGAATTGGAAGATTCCAGAAGAGCACTCTGGACCCAGAATCATATTGCCAAGCACTAACTAGATCTACTTGCATAGGCAGGCTCAGAAACTCCAGGGCTATGTGTCATATTCTTCACATCAAATTGGCTTCCCAACACCAGCTGTGATTCATCTGACTGAAGCAGCTTGAATTGCAGAGATGTAGTTTCTATTATTTATGACTTCAGATATTGTTACATCTGAGACTTTCCAAAAACTTTTTAAAAAGAATCTCTCTTTGAATGTAAAATAGTGCAAATGCTGTGGAAAACAGTATGGCAGTCCCTCAAAAAGTTAAAAATAGAATTACTATATGATCCAGCAATTCCACTTCTGCGTATACACACAAAAGAATTGAAAGCAGGATCTTAAAGAGATATTTGTCCACCCATGTTCGTAGCAGCACTATTCACAATAGCTAAAAGATGGAAGCAACCCAAGTGTCCATCGATGGATGAATGGATAAATAAAATGTGGCATATAAATATAATAAAACATTATTCAGCCTTAAAAAGGAAAGAATTCTGACATATGCTACAATATTGATGAACCTTGAGGACGTTATGCTAACTGAAATTAGCCAGTCACAAAAAGACAAATACCGTGTGATTCCATTCCTATGAGGTACCTAGAGTAGTCAAATTCACAGAGACAGAAAGTGGTATGGTGGTTTTCCAGGGCCTGAAGAAAGAGTCATAGGGGGTTATTGTTTAATGGGTATAGAGTTTCAGTTTTGCAAAAGAAAAGAGGTCTGGAGATGAATGGTGATGATGGATATACAACAACATGAATGTACTTAATACTACTGAAGTGTACACTTAAAATGGTTAAGATGGTACATTTTATGTTATGGGTTATTTATTGCAATTAAAAAAAATTTTTTTAAGATACTGCTTGCCCAAAAATTTTAAAAAATAAGAGAGAAAGAAAAGAAGAATCCCACTTTCTTAGGCTTTGGTTCCTAATTCCAAGATGTTGCCTTGCTATATGTATAGATTGCAAAGTCAAAATGAACTTTCTAAGCTAAGAGACTATATATACTGTTGTCAGATTTTGCTCAAATAGTAGGACATTCAACTGAGCAGCTACTACACTCAAGGCACTGTAACAGGTACTGTTTAGGGGGAAGGGGAGTGGGTACCAGACTATATAGGACAGAATCTCAGTCGTGGGAAAATTTAAAGTCTGTTTGAAGGGATAAAATACATACACGAGTAACTACATGTGGGGTTGAATGTTATATGAGAGAGAAAATTACATGCCATGGGAAAACATAGAAGGAAGAGGTCATAGTCAATTGGAGGATAAGAGATGGCTTCGTGGAGGAGGTGACGGCTGATTTGAGCCTTGAACCCTGGGGAAGATTTGACAGGCAGAGACGTGGGGTAGTCATTCCAAATAGAAAGAGAAATAAGTGGAAAAGCATGAGCAGCATTCCATGAATAGGGAACTGTCAGTTTTGTCTGGAGCATGGGAAAAACATTATAGTCTTTTGGAGATAGGCAGGCAAGGTGGGTTAGATCTGCTTGTGACCTAGTTTGAGACGATAAGAAACCATCAAATGGTTTTGAATTAGAATAATCATGAAAAAACAGAGCTCTTCTAAAGATTTTTAAGATGTAAGCTGTAATGGTTATCTTAGAATGGATTTGAGAATACAGGTGAAATAGCCAGGAAACTGTTACAAAGGCACGTGAAAATTAATGACCACCCAGAATACAGAAGTGGCTGCAGAAATCAAAATAAGGGAAGAGGATGAGCTGTCGTGAGAGACATGAGAGAGAACATGGAGGGGTGGAGAGAGCACCAGATTGGGAGTCGGGGCCGAGTTTGTAATCTTGGTGTTACTAGCCCCTTCTTTGTACAAACTTGAAACGTCACTTGACATCTTAGAGCTTCAGTATTTTTGTCTTTAAAATTTGAGAGTTAGATAGGATAACTTTAATGATTGTTTCCAGCACCAAAGTTCTGGGATTGTAAACTGCAGTCATGATTTGGGGGAGTCGTCTCACGAGGAGTGGTGGTTGCAGTCTAGATGTCAGTAAAATCACCAAGGAGGAAAAAGTCAATGGGGAGATATGAGCCATCATAAAAGACCCTTATCTCCCTCCCTTTGGTAGCGAAAGCAAGGCTACATCTCAGCACAACTGTGCTGACCAAGGGAAATGACTGATGAAAATACAAGAAGAAAACAAAGAGAGCAGGCATTTGGATTAGGGAGCTCCATTTATGGCCTTCTCTAACACTCAGGTTACACTTTTTCTCCCACGGGAAGTTAATGAAGCTGAGTCTGACAGGATCAGATTTATTTGTGTCTCTCCGGAAGGTCTGTCCATCTCTCTTGATGCTCTCTATGTCCACACCACAGTTGTGAGGCCAACTAGCCTGGCGGTTGGTCTGGCAGTGGAGCAGCACCAGCGATGGTAGCAGCTGAGCTAGTAAGGGTGTGCGTCTGTGTGTTGTGGTCCCGTTCCTCCTGGCTTGGACGATGGCACCACCATCACTCTGGCAGGACTGGCAGCAGGTGCAAGACCATTGTTTGTGTTGCCCAGCTCTGCAACAGTAAGATCTGGGCCAGGGAAATGCCAGCTGCTCAGCTGAGCAAGGCCATGGTGAGGGATTGTTTTGAGATGGCTTCACAGCTGACATCAGACACAAATCATTCTTGTTTATGAAGGTGCTTTCTCCTGTCGTTTAGCATTCCACTGTTGGAAAAAAAGTTTAGAGGACCAAATGAACACAGTGTTTGGTTTGGTTCTGTTCTTACCCATAGTCTAGAATTTCAAGAAACTGCAATCCCAAGCCAGCTAATCTGTGCCATGCATTGCTGCTTTTAAGCTTCCCCATTAATGAACTGTACTCATCCAACTACTGAAGAGGGCCCAACTGACCAAGACTTCCTTCTTTGATCTAACAAAATATTGCATACACAGCCATTTCACCTCAACAGCCATAACACCCTGCCTTGTAATAGTATTTTTTGTAAAAAATATTATGATAGTTTTTTTCTACTGGTACTAAAATATCAATATGGACCCTATTCCTTCTCTCAATTGAATAAGAACTCATACCTCTTCCAGTATATCAAAAAATGTCATTCTTATCAGATCTCAATAAAAAGTCTGTTTATTTCTACATAGTTAAGATGTCCATACTACTTAAAGCAATCTACAGATTCAGTGCAGTTCCAATCAGAATCCCAATGACATTCTTCATGGAAATAGAACAAATAACACTAAAATTCATATGGAGCAACAAAAGACCCCAAATAGCTAAAGCAATCCTGAAAAAAAAAGAACAAAGCCAGAGGCATCACAATCCTTGACTTCAAAATATACTACAAAGCTATAGTTATCAAAAGAGCATGGTGCTGGTACAAAAATAGACACACAGATCAATGGAACAGAATTGAAAGCCCAGAAATAAAACCACACATCTACGGACAACTAATCTTTGACAAAGGAGCTAAGTAAGTACAATGGAGAAAGGAAAGTCTCTTCAATAAATGGTGCTGGGAAAATTGGATAGCCACATGCAAAAGAATGAAAGTAGACCATTTTCTATGGCCATACACAAAAATTAACTCAAAATGGACCAAAGACCTGAAACTATAAAACTCCTAGAAGAAAATATAGGCAGTACACTGTTTGACATCGGTCATAAAGGGATTTTTTGGATTCCATGCCTACTCAGACAAGGGAAACAAAAGAAAAAAATAAACAAGTGGGACTTCTTCAGACTACAGAGCTTCTATAATGCAAATGAATCCAGGATCAAAATGAATAAACAACCCATTAGCTGGTAGAAAATATTTGCAAATCATATATTCGACAAGGGGTTAATCTCCATAATATATAAAGAACTCACACAACAGAACAACAAAAAAAATAAGCAACCCAATCAAAAAATGAGCAGAAGATATGAACAGACATTTTTCCAAGGAAGATATACAGATGGCTAACAGGCATATGAAATGTTCAACATCATTAATCATCAGGGAAATGCAATTAAAACTACACTAAGATATCACCTTATACCCATTAGATTGGCCATAACCATCAAGACGAAAAACAACAAACATTGGAGAGGTTGTGGAGAAAGGGGAACCCACGTTCACTGCTGGTGAGAATGCAGACTGGTGCAGCCTCTACGGAAAAGTGTATGGAGATTCCTCAAAAAATTAAAAATGGAAATACCTTATGATCCAGCTATCCCACTGTTGGGTATCTATCCAATGAACCTGAAATCAACAATCCAAAGAAGCTTATGCACCCCTATGTTTATTGCAGCATTATTCACTATAGCCAAGAAGTGGAAGCAACCCAAGTGTCCCACGACAGATGAGTGAATAAAGAAGAAGTGGTATATATATATATATATATATATATATATATATATATATACAATGGGATACTACTCAGCCATAAAAAAGATAAAATTCTCCCATTCGCAACAACATGGATGGACCTGGAGAGTATTATGCTAAGTGAAATAAGCCAGAGAGAGAAAGACAAACACTACATAATTTCACTCATATGTGGAATATAAGCTAACACACTGTCAGAGAGAACTGTTTGGTGGTTACCAGGGACAAGGGGGAGAGGGGGTTGGCCACAAGGGGTGAAGGGAAGCATTTATATGGTGACTGACAAAAAATAACGTACAACTAAAACTTTACAATGTTGTAAGCTATTAAGATATCAATTTAAAAAAAATCACAAGGAAGAAATTATTTTTAAAAAGTTTGTTTATTTCTGCTATTCCTGACATCTCTTTTGGAACGTTAGTCTTAGGAGGTGGTGGAATTTTGAGTTTGGGTTAAAGAGAATCTACTACACAGTAAATTCCATGAGAGCAGGAATTATTTTCTATTTTGTTCATTAACACCTAGAATGGGCCTGGCACGTAGCAGATGCTCAACACCTGCTTGCTGGATGAAGAGAATAGATGGGTCATGATAGTAGCCAGTCCTTCGCAGCAACCTGATTACAGTTCAGAAACCTTTAGAAATTTCTTAATATCTCTAGACTAAATATTCTATTTAGGACATTTTGTCTCTTATAGAACCAAAGTTCTCTGTCAGCATCCATAGTTGTGGTCCAGGAAAAACTTGTTTCAAAGGAAAGCACCTAGTAGATTTCAATGACTGTGTGTTGATGAGGACAATGATATAGAAAAACCAAGTGGAGACCAGGGAGCTCTTGATAATATTTATGTATAGGGACAACTTCACTAGTGGCCTTGCAGAAACACAGTTGAGAATGGGGCCTGGTATACGTTTGTATATTTTATGTCTAAAGATAACAATGTTTAGGTACATTCATAGATAAAATAATGAACACCCAAATAGTTCTAATGTTCATGTGTTCTAATATTACTTAGCCACTTGCATTCTAAACTAAGTTATATAAGAGATAAAAACTAATGATAAGGTTATTCATTCTGCCCCAAATGGTTTTTACTGTATTGTTTTAACATTTACTTAATTTAATATTAGTCTATTGATTTAAGTTCTTATTTCTTCCCACCATCTAGAAGTCCAGATCCAGAAGGAGTGTTTTCATTAGTGTGTATTTAGCAACTGATCAAAAATATTTTTTTCCAATTTCATTGTTGGGTGGATTAATATTAAATGTATATATCACCTTGAAGAGCAGCCTAAGTCATATGTTAAATGGCATTTGTAAAATCCATAAAATATTGCAGTGGATGGAAGTTCTTCCATACAATAATTTTTAGTGGGATACACAAACCACCTAGAATCTTTAACAGAAGTACACAGTAGTACACAGAGAAAAGATAACTGGTACGTGGTACATTAGTATACCAGTCTATGTATGCACAGACAATTCAGGCAGGATAGAGACGATCACAGTCTTAGAGGCTAAAATATATGTTATTTACTATTGTGGAGAATCAAAGCATAAGGCCTTGCAGACTGTAACGTAACACAGTCAGCGAGACAACCCAAGGAGGAAACCAGTTGAATGCTGGTATAATTGAAGGTCCCCGAAGAATCAAATTTAACTTATAGGAAAGTATATGGAGAAAAAGCAGAGTGCTGTCAGTACAGCTGCTCCAGGATGAGGAGGGACAACATGGAAATGAATAAAGCCAGAGCACCTGGTGGAGAGTCCATGCCTCTGAAAGCTAGATCTGAGAGAAAATGTGTCCTGAAAGCAAATGTGGGGTAATCGAAGACAAAAAACTACTGAAGGGTTTCTTGTACTACAAATATCTTCTGTTCAGCTGGGCAGCTCCTGATAAATCAGCGTGTGATTTCCTCCATATAAAACTATGTAAATCTTAGCAAGGGAAAAAGAGGTGAGGATTTTGTAGTAAATGCGAAGATTTCCAAGAGCGCAGAGTACTTATTTTGCAACAGGCAATGGAAATCAAGCCTGGTATTTCTTAAGCAAGTTCTGGATCATCAAATTGTCCTTTTAAAGTTTTCTTATTTCTCTGTGTGTGTGTGAAACTGCTACATTTATATTTAAATGGTACATTTGGTGTATTGCTTTTGCATTACCACTGGAAAAAAAATGGGAAGACTTTTAAATGTCAAGGTAATGTACCCCAGCCTAAATGATTAATTACTAATTACATCAGAAAAAAATGGAGATCCAGATAGATTGAAGAATAATGTAGAAATAAATAAATAAATAGAACACAAGTGAATATTTGTGTGATCTTGGGATACAAAATTACTTTCTGTACAAGACTGAGTAGTGTCCCACAAAAATTCATGTCTACCTGAAACCTGTGAATGTGACATGTTTGGGTCTTTGCAGATATAATCAAGTTAATATGAGGTCATACTGGATCAAGATGGACCCTAAACTTGATATAACTGGTGTCTTTATAAGAAGAGGAAAATTTGGGCACACACGCAGCCATAACAGGGGAGTAGATCATGTGAAGATGGAGCAGAGATTAGAGTTATACATCTACAAACCCAAGAATGCCAAGGATTGTGGGCAACCACCAGAAGCTAGGAGAGAAGCATGGAAACAGATTAGATTTACCCTCAGAGCCTTCAGAAGGAACCAACCCTACCAACACCTTGTTTCTGAACTTCTAGCCTCCAGAACTGTGAGAGAATAAATTTCTATTAGTTTTAAGCCACCCATTTTGTGGCAATTTGTTAGAGCAACCACAGGAAAATAATATATTTCCTAAATATAAAAGAAAAGGAAAACACACACACACACAAAATTTGGTTATTTGGCTTAATAAAATACTTAAACGTCTGCATGCAAAGAAAGAAACGTAAAACCAAAGTTAAAAAAACCAAGAACTAAGGGAAATACTTGAAACATTTATGTCAGATACAAGGCTAATATCCTTACCATACAAAGAGTACGTAAAATAAATAAGAATAATCAAGCTACCATTAGAAAATTGTGCTAAAGATCTGAGTAGACAATCAGTGAAAGAAGAAACAAAATTGTCCAATAAATATATGAAAATGCATTCCATATTCCTAATAACTGAATTTGAAAGAAAATTAGAAACTATTTTTACTTACCAAATTGGCAAATAGTAGTAGCAAAAATGTGTACAACATTGCTCTAGTACTTTACAGATTGCTAACTTATTTAATATTTACAACAACCCTATGAGGTAATAGGGTTATTTTAAAACAATATTATCTTCACTTTATGAGTAAGGAAACTGAGATAATATATTAAGATAATTAATATAAGGTAATATTGTTATCTTCATGTGACAAAGGAAGAAAACTGAGTCACAGATTTAGCAAGGATGCGCTGAAATGGCCATCAATATATACAGATGGGAAGGTAATTTGGCAAATTAAGTTTTAAAGATAATCATATCTTTTGATGCAAGAATTCCACTTTTAGGAACTTGTCCTTAAAAAAATAAAACTGGAAAGTAGCAGTGTTAACAGGTATTATCTCTGTGTAATTAAAATGCATGTCATACTTCTTTATATTCTTTATACTTTTCTGTGTTTTCCAAATTTTTAATTTAGTCTGTGAATAGTATCTCTTAGTTTGGCAATGCATAACTTAACATCCCTTATGATTTTAAAAAGCAGATGAGAATTTCTGGCTGGCTGTAGATAATTGACAATTTTCCTTGTGTTACTGAGATATCAGACACAGCAGATGGGAAGTTTGAGGGGGATGGTGCAGAGGTAAGCTTTATGATATAACACATTGTCTTCCCTTTAGAGAAGTTATAGCCATGTAAAAATTATTTCATATTATTTCCGTCTATCCTAGGTAAGTATCTGGTTAATTTTTTAAATCAGTTTGTAGGTGGGAAAAATGAGGCATACATTGTTTGCCTTATCTAGTACTCAAACTTTGATCTTAGAGTCAAATCCATGGCCTGTTTCCAGAAAGCGTGTGTACACTCATGGAGAACATTATCATACATATCTTTTTCCAACTTATTTCCCTATCTTTATTTTCTGTTGATTTTTACTTAATTTTTTTTTGTCACCATATTGCAGGCATCTGTTGAGGCCACCTTGAATCTTTTCTTTGGGATAAGACAGAGTATGAATAAAAATGTATCACATTAATTTTTTTTAAACTTCAACCCAATGCTCATTAGTAAAACTGTAGAGGAAAAAAGAGAAGCAACTTCATTTCAAACACCTGGAATTTTAAAAAAAGGAATAAAATAAAAATATAAACTAGTTAATAAAATAAAACTAGTATAAATGACTTTTAGATAAACGTAAAGTGAACGTTTTAAGTTAAGTGATCACCAAGTACCAGTGAAAGGTGAATTGTGTCCTATTTCATGTGCCATTCTATCGTAAGCCATCTTAAAATCTGGGTCCCTAGGGTTGCTCCTTTCTTTTAACGGCTACACTTTGGAGACAGGTGATGGTATGCTGAATCTCCATGGCTAAGTGTTTGATTTATTATTGATTTGGGAATATTCTTGTACGAAGTCAAAAAAGGAAGAAATGAAACAACGACATTTGGAAAGCAATAAAATCTGAGGGTAAGAGTTCAGAAGAAATTAAATATGCCTTGACAGCTACTAAAAACAAATAAAAATTAAAAAGCACAAATGCACTTGGAAAAGTTCAAAAAGTAGAGTTTCACATGTCTGAAGCAGAAATAAATCATTTTATTCAATATGGCTCACATCAGGTGGCCCAGGGTATCATATATAATTTTATCCTTACCGAAAGGAAACATCAATACCTTGGCTGGAATCCAAAAGCACCCAAAGAGGGAACCAAGATGATAAAAGGATACAAGGATTGAGTCTGTGAAAAGAGATTAGAGAAAATAAATGTGCACAACAAAGAGAAAAAGAAAAGAGGGGATTGAGAATTTTCCTTGAATAATTGAGAAAAAGTACCACAAAAGAAAAGTTGGAGCCTCAAACAGGAGCAAGAAGCCAACTGGGACTGACCGATCCATCAGGCGCAGTACGCATAGTGTCTAGGGCCCAAGATACTTTTAGGGGTTCACAAACGTGTTTTAATTTCTTTTAAAAATCAGAAGAGAAATGACTATTATGATAATGAATGTTTAAGAATGGATAAGCCTGGGTTGTATTCATCTTTATACCAACACATTCATGAAACATAACTTGCGATATGCTTTTAATGGAGGAAGGAGCCCACAAGGGCAAAAGTGCCCAGGGACCATGGAAGTCAGAATGTGGCCCTAGAGCTAACCCAGCAAATTTTAGAGAAAAATGAGATCAAAGTAATCTCCATGGAAGGTTGTTAAGACTTAAGCACAGATGATTTTGGGGGCTGGGAGAGAGGCACCCTGAATTGAGAGTAGGAGGGAGAAGAGGCTCACTTTCTGCATCTGTGAAAATCCAACGTCTTGATGTCTATCCATGTAACACTCTCACATAATTAATGCTAGCAGTAATGCTCTAAGGCAATATCTGTTATCCCTTTTTTACAGATGAGGAGGTTGGAGCTGAAACAATGACGTAACTCACCAATGCTACGCAGTTAGAGTTGAAGCTATAGTCAGACCTGAATCTGTAACTCTGAGTAGCCTAAGTCTTTTTTCTTGCCAAGTTAAGATGGTGTCATAACACACAACCAGCAAATCAAGCAAGCATCATTTCCACCACCCCCCGATACACCCTTACCCCTACTCCTCATTACTCCACCAAAGCCTTTCTTAGATTCATAATCCAATGCTCATTACATCAGTTACATCTTAAACATGCAGTTACACCTTTAACACCTATACTTGCAAGTCCAAATTCTCTTTCGTATGGTCTATTACAAGAATGCAGAATCTTTGAATAAGTTATTTCACCGGATGAATCTACTCCTTTAAAAGTTTGGATCCCATTGATAGGAACTTATGAGATATACAATTTTCTGAGGATTTTCTTCTAAAAATGTATGTATTCTTGGGGAGTGGAGTGCAAGAGTGATGATGGGTCACCAAAGGTCATTTTCAAACAGGATATCTATTTAAAAACAGGTCTTCTAGATAGATCAAAATATATGTGGCAATTTATACTGTGAAATTAGAATTCCCTGGGATTTATTCCAGGAGAGAAATCTCCATGGAGTTGATAGATATGTTTGTGGATTGTCACATTCTTTGGCATTTCTTACTGTGTATTTATAGGCTATAGGAATTGCTGAATCAGGGAAAGTGACTGTTTTATTAAAAGAAATGGAGCAATTTTTATTCTAAGGAATTCCTCTTAGGGAGAACATTGTATATTTTTAGAAAAAAAAAAAACATTTGAATGAACTTCTTAGTATGGAAAATGAGATCCTAATGGGTCAACAAATTGCCTTATAAAGCAAGTGTGTCTTGTTACCTGGAGAGCCCTTTGCCTGAGAGCCATGCTGCGTTCCAGTGTTCCATGTTTGGCATGGAAGATGGGCAGAGTTGAATGGCTCTGCACAAAAGATGGGGAGTAATCTGAAATTTCCAGGGGAAGATCTAGAAGGAGAGCAGAAAATCTAGCTAGGATAGTTAAAAAGAGAGAAGGGTAGGGAATGTCTAAGAAGAGAGCTTAGAAGATTTTATGTTAATTTTTACGTTGTTTGCTATGGAGTTTCCAAAGCAAACCTCCTCTCTTTCCCTCAAAGTCTTCAATAAAGTCTATACATCTCAATAATGCTTTTGGGAGGATGGATTCCCTTCAAGGATCTCCAAAAGGTGCTGAGTTATGAATCAGGGCTGGCCTGAGGAAAACCCAGAGACTGCAGGCCTGGAGGCAGGAGCTGGAGGGCTAAGGGCGGAAGTATCTGGGTCCCCTTTAAGTTTTACTCCAAAGTCGATACCACATGCTGGGAAAAGCGAAAGCATCCACATCCCTGCCCAGCACTGAGTATAGTATTTCTCACTGGGAAATTGTTTAAAAGGTCGAGATATGTTTTTTCTCTAAAATCCCAAGAAAGGAAATCCAAAATATACTACAGAGATGTACTTTTCATTAGTATTTTTATTTTTAATCATCAGTGTCATAATCATGTAAATCCTGTTGGTATCACTTCATTTTTATATATCCAAAGATTTTAAGTGCAATAAGTTTAATTTAATGGTTCAAATGATTGTTGTCAATGAATATTGATTTTCCCCAGTGACCCTTATTGTCATTACTGTAATAATGAAGCTAAGCAGTATCATTTTATTATCAATCTTTTGAGTGAACAACTGCTTTCAACTAAATGCAGATATGACTGGGACAGGGGATATGATAACTTTCCTCTAAGTGACTGAGTTACATTGCATGTTGTGGTACATAAATGTTTTCCACACCTGCTTCTATTATTCAACAGTGTTCTTTCTATACCAACTGTTTCACAAAATTAAAGTTGTCTATTTAGTCCTTTATGTTGACCTTAGAGACTCAGCAGATTGTGTAGGGAGCATTGGTAAGACGACTCTGAGTATATTTATGCAGGCAGGGTAAACAATTCATGAAGACATAGAATCTTGGTAATCCATGTGTCCGCAGCCTCTTCTTCTTCCTCATGTAGCTGGTCTTTATGAGAATTACTTTAGGTTTTCACTTCCTTTATTTTACGAAGCAGTCAAGAAGACAGTTGAGTTCTAGCATGTAATCACTGGAGCTTTGTTGGCTTTCCTGCAATGACCTGGAACCACTGGGTCACGTCTAATTCATATGTTGTTGGCAGAACACACTAAACAGAAGTCAAAACCAAGTGATTAGAGATTTAGATTCAGGACTGAATTACAAGTGCTCCTTCCAAGAGTTACTGCAGATAGAATATAACAGCTTCAAGCCTACAAGGTCCAGACTATTAAAAAACACACATGCACAAAACTCATTAGTGGATTTTTAAAGAATCAGAATACGTTGCCAGCAAGTATTTTCAAATAGAATTTCCTTCAATCTTGTCAAGTAACAAATGTTTGATGTTTCATAAATTTAACACCTCTTCTCTTGAAAATGAAGAGGTGTGAGTTGAAATATTTTTCCCAATAATTTTGACCCAAAAATTTTGAGAAGAGAAGCAAACTTTGGGGCCAATATTCTTTAAATTGACTGTCGACATCATTGAGGCTCACTGTGTAAGCTGGGCTCTTTCACTTATCCAAGGTAAACATGCTCATAGGCCAATATCTTTGCAAATTTTACACTGTGTTTGCCAACCATAAAATCTCTGCAAACATTGGGCAGGCTCACCTCTTGCTACCTGGTAACAATGTTTATAAATGCATTTATTCAGAAAGGACGGCCAAGTGCATTTTAAAAAATATTTCTTGAAAGGGATTTCAGAAATGTTTTTTGCAACCTGAAATCTTCACTCCGTGTTCTGCATTGATGCTGACAATGGCCAGATTTATGCAAGAATAATGAAGACAGGGTCTGAGTCAGCCATGTAACTTTTTATTGTCAAAGTTCATTTCTTCAGAATACTTACACAAGACACAGTAATGGAACTGAGTCAAAAGTGTTTTTGGGGGGCCAGCCCCATGGCATAGTGGTTAAGTTGGGCACGTTCTGCTTCGGCAGCCTAGGTTCATGGGTTCAGATCCTGGGCGTGGACCTACCCCACTCCTCAGCCACGCTGTGGTGACGACCCACATATAAAGTAGAGGAAGATTGGCACAGATGTTAGCTCAGGGCTAATCTTCCTCAGCAAAAAAAAAAAAAGGTGTTTTTTTAAAAATATCATTAACCTTCTGAATTTGTATATAACTTTCATAGTGTCAATTTGATCATTTTGTTTTACTCTCTCAGCTACTTCTCTGCCCACTACCTGAAGGACTGTAAATTCCTTCAATCTGCTTAATGCTCATCTGAAGCAATTTTGCTGTTGACTCTGTGGTGCTGGCTCCTTCTGATTTCTTCAGTAGTGGAGCTGATTTGGACTCTGTTCTAAGACAATCCCATGGGATTTCACCAGTGACTGAAGTCCAGTTCTTCCACTTGCCTGATCTTTGGCCCTTACCTATTTGCATGTCTGAAGCTGAGGGCCAATCCCATGTGATTTCTCAGAACTGCTCCTCAACCATGTTCTTGTGAGCAGTGCTTCAACCCAGGCCTCTCCCCCACACAGAGTGGGTGCCCCCCTCTCCTGCTGACATGATGGGCCACACAACTGTGGAGCCCAGCCCTTGTCTGCTCCCTGAGGTGAGCCCTTGGTGACTGACTGAGGAGGATCCAGTTTAATGTTCTGCTGCGAGCTAAGTATAGATCCTTCCCTCCATTTAGATAATAACCTTCCCTAATCCAGAATTGAGTCATTTGATTCTTTGTCTATTTTTACTTGTGTTGAAACAAAAAACTCCTCTGGTATTTAGTTCAGAGGTTTATAAATGGGGAAAAGGATATATTTGGCACACAGAATTCTGAAGTATAAAAAGAGAAGTATAAATGAAAAAAATTGTGAAAGTCCAAATTATTTCATATGATGGATAGTAAGTGTCAGCAACTTTTAGGAACTTGGCAATTCCCAATAAATGACCATAGCAGATGGTTTTATAATTTGGTTAGTCACTTTCATTCACGTTCATAGTTGGCCTAGTCTGGTTATTAATTAATTTTAACTTTGTCATCATGTGTATACATATATATATATCTTCTTTAATTCATGATGACATGACTATAAATTTTATATTCATATGCAATATTATCAAAAGCCAAAAACATTAAGCTTAGAAGTAATCAGGCAGTAATTCTACCTAACATAAAATAATGGTTTTGACAATTAACATAAACTACTTCCTCTTCAATTAGATCATAGGTGTTCATGCGAGACTACTGATGAAATTTATTGAAGCAGATAATTCCATTATTTTAGTATAAAAATAGAAAGCAGGAAAAGGGGGACAACAGTGCCAATCAATATAAGTGAGTGGAGACATTGCAGAATTTTTGCATGTATTTTAGTCCGTAAAAGATTTTGAAGATTGTTTAAAAACGTGAAAGTGTTTTTCTTTTAAATGCCTTAATTTGTTCAAGAGGAATGATGTAAATTATTTCACATCATGAAATAGTACATCATATATTTCTTTAAAACAGAATCTCTTGGTTGGAAAAAATTACAAAAAGCGTCCAATTAACTGTCTAGTGCTTCAATCCCGAATTGGCCTCCTCTTACATTTTTGGTTCCTCTCTTCTGAATATATTCTAGTTTGTTTTTGTCTCAAAATGCAACCCTCAGAACCTAACCCATTGCTCTAGGTACAAACAGGCAAATGTAGAGAAGAGATAGATCTGCCTTCTTTCTTTCTTCTTTCCTCCCTTCTTTCTTTTCATCCTTCCTCCTTCCTGTTCTTCCTTTGGTAATACCAACGGCCTATTCTATGCCTAGTCAGCTCTGGTGGCCTAGTCGTTACGATTTGGTGCTCTCAACACCACTGCCCAGGTTCATTCCAGGTCAGGGAACCACACCCCTCTCTGTTGTTTGTCATATTGTGGTGGCTGTGTCTGGCTGTGATGCTGAAAGCTATGCCACTGGTATTTCAAATACCAGCAGGGTCACCCATGGTGGACAGGTTTCAGCAGACTAGGAAGAAGGACCTGGCCACCCACTTCTGAAAAAATTGGCCATGAAAACCCTATGAACAGCAGCAGAGTATTGGCTGATATAGTGCCAGAGGATGAGAGGATGGTGCAAAAAGACTGGGCAGGGTTCCACTCTGCTGTACACAGGGTCGCTAGGAGTTGGAATCCACTTGACATTATTAACAACAACAGCCACAAGTCTATGTCTGGCACCGTATTGGGAGCTGGAGATAAAAATGAGCAAAAGAAAACATAACCCCTACTTTTGTAGAGCTTATGGTCTAGTGAAGGATGCAGAGAGAAATCAAATAATCATCCCAAAAAATGTAAAACTGTGTCTGTGACAAGTCCTAAGAGCGTTCTCAGGAAGTGACATAAATTTGTGAGTCTTCTGCGTATAGAAGGTAATTGAATCCACGTGAAAGAACATCAAATGAAAAGAGGAAAGACCAGAGCACTGAACCTAGAGAAACTCAATAATTAACAGCCCTCGGGAAAAGGGTACCAAGAAAGACAGAGAAAGGAGCAGCTAGCAAGATAGAAGGAAAACCTAGAGGATGTTGGGATTTCCAAAGGAAATTAGTGTTTCCATTAGGAGGGAGGGCTGCTGAGAAGTTGAGAATAGTAAACATCCTTCTAGTTGATTCAAATAAACTTACTGCCAACTAAAATCCTTGAATGTTTTTTCAGATGTAAACAAACAACCCCAAGATCTCAATGGCTTAATAGAATCAAGGTTTGTTCTTGCTCACATCCATTCCAATGAGGTTTGAGTCGCTCAATTCAAAGAGGTGACTACAGAATCACGAAGCTTTCATCTTGTGGCTCCACCTTCTTGTCATTTCATGGCCTCCCCAGTATCATCCTGCTGGCAGAAAAGAGGAATAGAACATGGGGAAAGGTACAAACTTTAACCAGCTCATCCTAGAAGTGACTCATGTCACTTCCACTCATGTTCCACTATCAGAATCCGTCAATGGCAAACCTAAGTACAAGGAGGATGGGAAATAGAGCAAAGGCGTTACAATCTCCACACATCCCTGTAAGACTTCCATGCTGAGTCATTTGAAAGCTGGTGTGCCACTGCCACATCCTCTCTTCTGCTGCCAGAGAAAACTGAAGCCTAGGTCCCTAAGTAACTGTGGGAGCAGAGCTTCCCTATGACCTATCTTGGACATCTTATGTTATTGCGTCATTTTGTTTCCACAACTTAGCCAAGACTATCTTGAGTGATAATCCTATTGCTCAGGAAGTTTCTCTTCCAAGGCAACAATTGTCATACACTATGTAACATGCACACCTGAATGAATCTATATTTTGTTTTATGAACAGTAGTGTACAATGTGATGGTTTAGCCAGGTGTAGATTCTGGAGTCAGAGTGATGGTATTTGAATCTGGGCAACACCATTTATTAGCTGTGTGATCTTGGGCAAGTTAGTAACCTCTCTGAACTTCGTAAAATGAGGATGAGAATAGCACCCACCTCTGAAGGTAGCCATGAGGATCAAGTGAGTTGAAATACTTAGAGTGGTGCCTGGCACACAGTCAGCATTTGGTAGGTGTTTGCTATCGTTACTCTGTGTAATAGGACCCTCATGAGTGCCGCTGTGATTAAAGGGTGAAGCATTTTGATAATCTGATATATGTGAGTGTTGTTGTTGCAAATCAACATATATTTTAAAAAATCTGATCATGAATGCTTAATTTTATTTACCCAAAAGAAAAAAATATTAAACCTAATCATGAAGCAGCTTATAAATAATTTCAAAGAAGACAGACTTTATTTATGGATAATGAGCAGCTGTTCCACATCTGTTGTCCTGTTTCGAAGTATATACGTGTTTAGCAACTATACAAAATAAACAGTTTCCTCTGACTCTTGTCTTTGCTAGATAATGTTATGGGCAGTCTACTGAGCTTGCGCATGGATATTCATTTCAAGTAAGTATGATTCCATTATAACTTTAAAAGCTGATTTGATTTATAATTTAATTTCTCTTATTTTTTTGAAAGATACACAGCCAATATCCAACGTCTTATTAGTAAGAGTTTAATTTTCAATTCTATATTTCCGTTATGAAAGGACTAATAAGAAAATGCACAGCCTCATTATATTTTAATCTTTGGATGTTATATTCTATTTAAATCAAAGGTATGGTCCTAATTTTAGGTCTATTGGGTTGCCTTTGCAGAAGTTATTTGCTATACAAAAAGTATGTTAGAACCACAAATTAAAAGAAAATTTCTACTTCTACACTGCTTATAGAAAGTTACATTTTTTTTTCCAGAATATCTTTTTTGTTCACTAAATTACAGTCAGAATGTAATCATCCTGAATATGAATATGTTTTTGCTTCTAGGGTAAAGTAAGATGGTCATGAGTGGTATGAAGGCTTAGATTTTAAGAATGGGAACAAATTGGGGGAAATTATTTTAAAAACAAAAATGTATGATTAATTTCCCCTGCAAAAGGGCTAAGAATTCATGTAATTTAGCTCCAATAAAAGCCCAAAAAGGTCTCCCCCGCCCAGTTTTTACCATTCAACACTAAGACACTATTTTTCATAAAGTAAACATCCACCAAAAGTATTTTCCCGGATAGGATCCACACAATGATCACTCTGTCCTTCTCTCTACATGTGGCCAGGCCTGGGCAGAGCAGAGCTCCATGAGGAATCGACCCTCACACTTGATGTGGAAAGCCAGTGGAGAATGAACGTGAAAAACCTCTCCCGTAGGCCTAGTGACCAGTATAGTATGTTCTGCAAATGGGATGCTGTGGCAGGAAAGGGAAGAGGACAATTCAGATGCCAATGAATAGCAGCAGAATTTGTGGTTGGTTTTCTCCCAAGATTAGTATTCATAAACTAGCTCATTTCTATATGTCTGTTGTGCTTGGAAATGTGAGGATAATACTAGCCAGCTGCTGTCGACAAATCTTGGCACTTGGATCTCAAAAAACTCTCCAACTTGCAAACTCACTACGAGGTAAATTACCATAAAAAATAACTTTTTCCCTCTCTGTGTGTCTTCCATGCTCAAAATGTCTCCAAAAGCAGATCTCCAAAATTATGGGTATTTAAAAAAATTCATCCTTTTTTGTTTTTCCTTCCTTTTCTTAAAGTTTCAAAGCTCATCTTTAACAAGTATTTTGTAATTTTTTTCCTACTTGTTCCAAGATCTGAACGCTGAAAAACAGTGACAGCCAAAGACTATACTCCACAAATTTTCTATATAGTCAAGTCTGTCATTGGATTAAGCCATTTGGCAAAATTAAGTAAGCAAAGATGAGAAACTATGACATGGTGTATTATGTCCCTGATTCTTTCATTTTATATCTCTTTGATAGGACTCAAGGGTATATGTTGACAGTCAGAGGTTGCTTTCTCTAGATAGATCTGTAAATTGGAATTATCCACATCCTTAAATACGTGTGTTGGGAGTTGGGGAAGACAAGATACATTCATTGAGTGCCTACTATGTACAATCTCTATGGTTTATCTGTGTAATCTTATTTAATACTCACTATTAATTACTGAGATAGATATTAATATTCCCCTTTCACAGATAAGGAAATTGATACTTGGAAAGTTGAAGTAATTTTCTGGAATTTGGGCTCACTTTGGTGTGAATCAAAAGCCCAAGCACTTTTTCACTGGACCATTCTCTGAGCCTTTTACCATTTCATATACATCCATTTTATACTCTCTTTTGGAGACTGCAGCTACACGGAGTTATCAGAATATTTATAATACAAAAAGCTCACTTCTTTAATTGGAGTGGAGAATACCAAAAAATGCAGTGGATTCTTGTGGGGGAAAAAATGTCTAAACCCTGCATCAGTGTTTTTTGATCTTAGAGGTATAGTATGGGAAGCAAGTTCTAGAGTCAAACAGCACTGGGATAACACCCCTGCTCTGCCATTTACTTCTTAGCTTGCAAATTTGGGCAAAATACTTCATCTATTTGAACTTCAGCTATATCAGTACAACAAGAACAATAAAACAAAGTTAAATGAAGCAAGGGTTGATGTTCAGAATATATAATAATTGGTATGGCACAGAGCACCCAATGATCAGAGCCACTGAAATCACCAGTAGAACCTTACAAGTGTGTACAGGGATCACTTTCTAACTTTGCCCGCAGGTCCCTTGCCTGTCTTCCCCACTGGTGGAAGTGTGGAAAGTCAGAGGTACAGTCAATGTTGAGATAGATAACATTCTAGGAATGCAGATTGCATCCTAAAGAGTTCAAGAGATGACATGGCTGGAAGATGTGTTGCTCTACTTTGCACTATGAAATTCCAAATGGAAAGTTTAACATAGCCATAAAATGAATTGTCATTCACATTTTCTTGCATACTCTGGGTAAGCCTTGCATTTGACATGCTGTTTAGGTGACTCTTACTCAGTTGGACACAAGATGAAGAATCTTCACAGGCCCATGTGAGGTACAGTGATTTATCAATGAAGATTTAATAATGATAGGGAAAAGGAACATGCATATTTCTTTACTGCACAACCACTGCACATCAAGACTCTTCATCCTGTGTCTGACTGAGTGAGGGTCACCCTAAGTTAGCATGGCAGCCCATTCTCCTGATGTAATCCTACAAGACTCTCTGAAAGAATGCTGCTCCAGCCAGCTGATCAGCTCACCAGGGCAGCCCACTGGAACCAGGCTGGACTCCAGGCCCTGGAATGCTTCTACTCGTGAGTTGCAGAGCTCCTTAGGGCATCTGGTCAACCTCACACAAAGGACAGAGGGTCAGAGAGTGCCCTAAATGGGAGATACAGGAGTCTGGGTTCACATGGGCCCAGTTAGGGCTTATAATACTCTGCTTGGGTGGCATTACCAGCCTTGGTTGGTCCCAAGCCCCCGAGGAGGCCTTAAAAATTGTCAGAGAAGGCATTCCCAAAATATAGAACCCCCTGAGCTTGGGTCCTGATACAGGAGCCTCACATGCTTGAGTCTAAGGGCAGTATGCCTGTATAGTTGGTTTTCATGTCAGTTCTGAAAATAAGAGGTGAAGTACTTAGCACACTGCTATAAGCCAGTAAGAACTCAATACATGTTGGCAATTATCATCATTATCACATCAATATTATTGTACTTTCCATGGGAAATATTAATGGGTGTTCCAAGAATAAAAGAAGTGAGGTGCCAAAACAGATGACTTTAAAGAACAATTCAGGTTTTAGGCTAAGAATGATGGATTGAATCTATGTATTTATCTCCATTTCTTCCCACTAAAACAAAAGGAAGGGATTTTTTTTTTTAAAGCATAAACCAATCAGAAAAAAAGAGTGGGTGAGAAGTCAACAAAAACAAAATTTTGGAAGCTATAAAGCAGATGGATGAGTGGTTAATGACGTAGGAGACTTGAGAAAGCTGAACCCTAAATCAAGAGTGGGCAAATCTGAGAAGTAACCCAATTGCTACTACATTTAGAAGTTAGGGGCAACTACCTCTGAAACTAGAAGTGAAGACGGGACTGAAAACACAAAGACTGGTTGAAAGTTACACTCCCAGACCTCATCACTTCATGCAGAAAAGTGACTGACTATTCAACAACTCAACCAACACCTGTCTCCTCTGCAACAGGAAACTACAAGACAATTTCTGGAGAGCTGGTCTTCGGACTAGAGAACATGTAGCATGATAAAGTAAAAGTTTACACCTTAAATAATGAGACCCAGTCCCCACTACCGCTACCCCAGGTTTTTGGTTTAATTCAATTCCCAGAACTCTAGCAACCAGGCTTATACCTTCCTAGTGAGGATTTAGGAAAATCTTTTCTGGGAGCTTTGACCAGTCCAAGAGAAATACCCTAAAAATACTGACTGTGCCACAGTCTTCTTATTGTCTTCTAATATCCATTCTTCCCATCTTCCACAGTAATATAATTTTTAATTAGGCATATGGCTGTATGTATATTACAAAGGATTACACATTTCCCAATATCCTTTGCTATGAGATGTGGCCAATATTTCTGTCCAATGAGGTGTAAGCAGATGTTATGTGTACAATCTACAGAGATGGGATATATATCCTTTTTCCCTTTTCTTATTGACTAGAATGTAGACATGGTCCTGACCCTACTTGGACCATGCAGTACAATATCCTAGAGACACTGGGGTAACAAGATAGAGGGTGTCTTGGTCTTGGACACTCTGGAGTGTTATACTAAGCCCAGACTCGCATTAGACATAAACAAACATCTTCCTTGTTTAAGCTCCTCTTCTTTTAATTCTCTGTTACACACAGCTGAACGTATCTATATATTAAGCAATATAAGAATGTAAGACGTTTCCCTAATGATCCTACAGTGAAGCACACAGTTGAAGAGGCCTGCCCAAGCACAAGGAGTTACCAATCAGCTTTTTACTGCCTCATTCTTACAGGTAAGAGGTCAACAAAGATCACCACAAATCTGAGGGATCTTTGAGCTATCACAAAACACAGGGACAGCAACCACAACAACAGTGATAACAATAAGGAAGAAACTTGGAGAAAACAGAAACTATGCAAGAAAAATCCAAAAATTATCATTAACTCTTCAAATAGATAATACAGTAGTCCCCTCTTATCCATGGGGGATATCTTCCATGACTGGTGGTTCCAAGACCACCAGTGGATGCCTGATACCATAGATAGTACCAAATCCTATGTATACTATGTTCTTTCATATATATACATACCTGCAATAAAGTTTAATATATAAATGAGGCACTGTGAGAGATAAACAATGATAACTAATAAAGTTGGCTTTGGAGCCACTATTAAGTAAAATAAGAGTTACTTGAACCCAAGCAGTGTGATACCGCAACAGTCAATCTGATAACTGAGCTGGCTACTAAGTGACTAAGGGGTGGGTAGAGTATACAGCGTGGACAAAGGGATGACTCTTGGCCCAGGCAGGATGAAGCGGGACCTCGAGAGATTTCATCATGCTGCTTAGAATGGCCCGCAATTTAAAACTTATGAACTGTTTATTTCTGGAATTTTCCTTTTAATATTTTCAGACTGCAGTTGACCATGGGTAACTGAAAGTGAAACTGCAGATAAGGGGGGACTACTGTATAAATATATTGGGTCTATGAAACAAGAGATGGATACCATAAAAAACAGAATAGAGACAATTATGGGTTTTAAAATTAAAAGTATGATTGCAGAAACAAAAAAATTTAGTGAGAGTTGGAGGATAAAATTGAAAAAAATATGCCAGAAAGTAAAGCAAAAGGCAGAGATGATAGGAGAAAAAGATTAAAAAAAAAAAAAATCAACCCAAGAATTCCTACATCCAAATAATAAGGAAAGAGAGAACAGAAAAACTAAGGGTGTAAAACCTTTTAAGAAATAATTCAAGAAAATTTCACTAAACTGAAGAGCTGCCAGAATCAAAGCGCCCATTGTGTACTCAACACAGTGAATAAAAGTAGACCCACATTAATCCACGTCACTGAGAAACTGTGGGACACCAGGGAAGAGAACATTTCCTCAGAGAATCCAATGAGGTAAAAAAGGTAACACAAGGGAGTTTCAGGAATCAGAACGTCACCAGACTTCTCAGCAACAGAACAGGAAACTGGAAGTAATGGAACCCTGCCTCTAAAATTCTGATAGAAAATGATTTCCAATATAAAATTCTACACCCTCATATATCCGACAAGTGGTTAATTTCCAAAATATACAAACTCATACAACTCAACAACAAAAAGATGAACAACCCAATCAAAAAATGGGCAGAGGATGTGAAGAGACATTTTTCCAAAGAAGATATACAGATGGACAACAGGCACATGAAAAGACGTTCAACGTCACTAATTATTAGGGAAATGTGTATAAAAACTACAAAGAGGTATCACCTCACACCCATCAGAATGGTTATAATTGACAAGACAAGAAATAACAGGTGTTGGAGAGGATGTGGAGAAAACGGAACCCTCATACACTGCTTGTGGGAATGCAAAGTGGTGCAGCCACTATGGAAAACAGTATGGAGAGTTCTCAAAAAACTGAAAATAGAAATACCATATGATCCAGCTATTCTGCTACTGGGCATTTATCAAAAGAATATGAAATCAACAATTCAAAAAGATTTATGCACCCCTATGTTCATTACAGCATTATTCACAATAGCAAAGATGTGGAAGCAACCCATGTGCCCATCAATGGATGAATGGGTAAAGAAGATGTGGTATATATAAACAATGAGATATTACTCAGCCATAAAAAATACAAAATTGTGCCATTTGCGACAACATGGATGGACCTTGAGGGTATTATGCTAAGCAAAAGAAGTCAGACATACAAATACCGTATGATTTCACTCATATGAAAGATAACAAACAATTCATATGAAGATAACTCATATGAAGATAAACAAACAAACAAATAGATAAGGAGAACAGATTAGTGGTTACCAGTGGAAAAAGGAGTGGAGGGAGGGCAAAGGGATAAAGGGACACATGTCTATGATAACAGATAAAAACTAGACTGTTGGTGGTGAACACGATGCAATCTACACAGAAACTGAAATATAACAATGTACACCTGAAAAACACACTATGTTAAAAGCACCCCCCCAAAAAAGTTTCTACACCAAGCCAAATTATTGATCATGTGTGAGAGTAGAATAAAATATCTTAAGCCATTTAAGAACTAAAAGCTTATCTCCCATGCAACCTTTCTCAGGAAATTACAAATGGATGTCTTTTACCCAAGAAAATAAACTAAGAAAGAGGAAGACACAGTTTCAGAAAATGAGACAGCCAACTCAAGAGGGATAGGAAAGGAGTCCCCAGGATGATGGTTGACTTAGGTCAGGTTTTCTAGAAGCAGAGCCTGAAACAGGAATTCATGTGCCTGTGATTTAATGAGGGAAAGCTCTCAGGAGAAAGGGAGAGAGGGAAGCAGGAGAGGGCAGTGGAAGGAGGCAAGCAAGGATATGGACTCAGCTGGTGAACACCTCAGCCTGATCCATGGAGAGCTCTGTGGCATAAATTGCACCACAGAGATAGTCCCACCTAAAAGCAGGGAAATCAGACCATTGTACTCTTGTGTCAATCCAGCATTGACCGTGGAGAAGCCCCATGGAAGGGTGTAACCTCTTGGTTGAAGTGGTTACCATGTGGCTTCAGGTAACTCCCTAGAGAAGGGGCATCTGTGAGGTATTAGAATTCACAGCAACTGTGGGATGGGCGCCCCAGCCCTGTAAGGAGATCTGGGGAGGCTACCAACAGTGATCACTACAATGGTGAGAAACTAAGGTACAAGTGTGCACCAGGCATGAAGGGCAAGACACTCAGACTAGAGCAGATCTGAAGGTTCTGGGAGAGATGTCTCCGAGAAGATAAAACTGAGGGAATGCTTAATGTGTTTGGACATATTGAGAGGAAGTTTATACAACTGAGGGAGAGTTTGGGGATAAATTAGTGATAGTCACATAAAGAACTTTGCAAATGTAAAACAATGAAATAACTCCAGGGAAGACTAAAATTGTACAGGAGGAGAAATTAATCAAAGGGTACTCTATGACTCAGCCATGGATAGCATTTCAAATTAATAATGAACACACCAAATACTGATCTAACCAAAGTATGAAATAACTACCACGAGGATGGGGCAGTGAAGTAAGAGTCCTACAGGATTGTCCACTGGTGAACCCAGGGTTTCTCTCTGGTTATCTGGCAACGAGTCAACCAGGACCAAAGCTTCCCTCCCCTCAGGGTCTACCAAGAGAATGTGACTTCCCTAGGCAGCTGGCATGAGCTGCAAGAGGTTGATCTCCACTGGCAACACCACTCTCACCTGTATAAAGCCCCATTGTTATGACCTCCTCCAAAAGCCCCCATACAAAGAAAGCAACAGAGGCAATGGAGGTGTCGCTCTCTGGAGCACATCCTTGATGTGTCTGGCCATGCCTGGCCCAAACACATCTCTCCATGTGATGCCAAGAGCCCGGGGTCTGCCTGTATCCTGCCAGTCCTTCTACTGTGAGTTCCAGCCTGATCAGTTTGATGCTTGTGACATTGCCTGAGCCTTTTTCTCAATAATTTGATTGTCAAAGCCGATAGATAATACCTAAATCACACTCAAAAGTAGTAGTACAAGTAGTTGTTTAGGGCTATTTAGAGATATTGTAATAAATACCAAAAGAATCAATCAGTGCCTCTGGGAAGCTGGGGTGAGGGATTGCTATTTTTCACAGCAAAATTTTGGAACTTGGTGTGTATATAACTTTCATAAGGAAAAAAATATTTTTTAAAGCAGTTAAGCAAGTTGCTTTACTGCTGTACTTCCCAAATGCTTAGTAAATGGAAAAGTTCTAAGGGCGGAATAATGATAGCAGCATTTCTCAAATTTATTTGGCCCTAGAACTTTTAAATTTATTTCTTTAAACAATCATTTATTAATATCTCCTAAGGCACGAAAGTTGCCATTTGGTAAATACTGCCTTACAGTAAAGTACACAAATTTATAGAAAAGAGAATATACCTGAGGTCTATGGGGAAGACATTCATCCAGCATTTACTGAGTGCTCACTCTTGTCCTGGGCTTCGTGCTGGGTGTCTTAATGTGTGCTTGCTCATTTAATTGGATCTTGATCAGATCTGATGTTTTAATTCTGATTCAGTCTCACAGCTCATTCATTCAAGAGAAATTCAGTGAGTGAGTACTATGTTCCAGATACTTTTGGCAAGAAGGTACTTCTGGGGGGAAAATGTACAAGATGCATATGGTCCCTGACCTCACCATGGAGATTCCACAACACTCAAGAAGAAAAGGAGAATGGATGTATTGGGACAATCCATTGCCACTAATTATTTTGCATTTCACTTGTGGGATCCATTTCTGTACGTTCGAATGTGACTTCTACTTTGGTTCTTTAGCTGCCACGTGATTTGCTACAAGCCAGCTCAGCCCAGATGGTTTAGGACCAACCACTACTCTCTTAATTAAAGAGGCACACCCATTCACATCTTACATCCAGGGCTGCAGGGGTGAGGGCACCTCTGCGACTTAATCTACATTCTCCTGCTTTCGGTCTTTGAAGTCTAGAAATCATTGCTACACAGTAATGCAACAGAATTGATTCTACAGTGGAAGCTCACAAAGGTAACAATGAGATCTGTGCAAGACGTTTGAACTTTAGCTTTTCCCAGTCATGAGCCTGGGTCCTGTTTTTCCCTAGACTTGGATAATAGACCATAGGCCCTCATCCCAACACATCCATCTTGGTGTATTTTCTTGCAAGATTTAAAAAAAAGCTTTTCTCATATGGGCATTCATCTTCATTTCTAACAAATTACAGAACAATGGCCTGGTGGGAAGGCACTGGTGGGAAAACCTGCAGGTACACACTGGGCTGCTTTTCCAGGCCCTGACTCACAATACACTTAATTTCTGGGGAGCAATGCCTGCTCCTCATGCCTCGTCACTGCGTCGTTAGACGCTCTGGACCACTTTATCACTCTGAGCATCTTCCTTTTGGATGTAAGTACTGGTGGGAAATCAATCATTAAAGAAACAGAGAGAAGAAGATGTGAGTTTTGATTGCTAAAACACACAAAAGACGTGGACTGCTGGCAGAGAGCCTACATCAGCGTTGCACTTTGCTGCACAGAGAGCCGCTCTCTCCAGCAAGCTAATGGAGTACAGGGGCAGAGATGCCCAGAATGTCAGCTGTCTGGCAGGTGGGGGAAGGGCGGGAAGCTATATAAATTCCTCAGCTAGGGGTCACTAGGTGCCCTTTCTATGCTGCAGGAGGACATTCAGCAGTTGGAAACAGCTATGCTGAAAAACATGCCTTTCAATATAGTTCTTTGGCTTTTCTCTTTTGTTTAACGCTCCTAGCATGACTTTTACTGTATTGATTTGTCAAAACCTTATCATTCTTATTCAAACTACAGGTCAAGGGTGTTCATTGCAATTTGCCTTAACTTCTTTTCCTTGGCTAAGATAACTCACCAGATTTTTTTTTTAAATAAATAAGGGTGATGTTTTGAGTTACTTTTTTCACATTACACATTTAAAATCATTATAAACATTTTTTTGTCTTCTGCTAGTTTACATTTTAAAAAAATCATAAATAGCCAGGGTGGGAATAAAATATGACTCTGAGAACTGTTTTACAATTTAAAAAAAATCAGCATTGATTTTCATTTGAGTATTTGCTGGACAAGTTATCCCTCTTAGATCTGGTTGTAATATCATTCAGCTAAGTCTTATCCCTCCAACTGGCTTCACTTTCTGTACTTCATAGAAAGGTGGTAAGACAACCAAGACTTTGGTTTGGTTACCATAGAGCTGGGAGGGGTACCTAGGAAAATGCCCTGTGGGGGACTGTGCAGGGGGCCCACAACAAATGCAACTTTGAAATAAAATTTATTTCTTTGGTCAGCAAACTACACCCTAAGTTGGATGAAGCCTGCAGACCTTAAATATAATCCAGCTAATGCAAGTGGATTACAGTGCAGCAGTTTGAATACAGACGTCAGTGCCACGCTTCAAGTGTAAGAGTAGCTTCCATCAATATAGTGTGAAAGGATCGAAGGATTATTTTTGCCTCGGTGGCCCAGTTCCTGAAGGCTTGGCCACTTCCCCTACATGAACTGGGCCTCATAAAGGAGAAGACCCGCTGACCATGTCTCCGGTGCAGCCTGAGACAACAGCGCAGACAATGAGACAGTGCCTCTATCGCACGTATCAAGATTTGTGGACGGAAGTGCTGTTCTTCCACAGACCTGATGAGGCAGCACTTTGCACAGGGACCCACAGGTTGCTGCAACAACGCCTACACCCCTTTTCCACCAGGAGTGGCCTGAGAGTCTTTCCTAAGAGTTGCCAGATAAAATACAGGACGTCAAAATATTTCATGGGACATACTTACACTAAAAATATATATATTCATTCTTTATCTGAAATTCAAATTTAACTGGATGTCCTGTATTTTTCTTTATTAAATCTGACAATCTTATTCCTGTGGTAAGGAGAAATTACTTCCCTCATTTGATAGGAATCCTCCATGCTCTTCTTTGCTGGGTTTAGTGAAGACAGGAAGGGATATAAACATTTTTGCTTGTGAGTCTGGTTCTCCACTTGAATGTTCACTTATTTAGAGAAAAAAGAAGCTAGAAAGTTTGTGTTTAGTCAGACTAGTCCAGAAGTCGAAAAACTCAAAATAATTGCTTTAATCTGAAGTCCTAGGGTTATACATTCCCAGCATCTACTCCCATCATGCAACTATTACTAAATAAATAGGTATGATGGCTCATGCAAATGGGAATCAGGAAGGTTCCATCTTTGCTTTGATTCTACTTTTTTAGAAAATAACTTCCTCATGCTTTTATTTCATCTCCAGGGATTTTAACGGGGGCAAGGGGTACCATATTGGATAATAGTCTAGGATAGAGTTGGTTTTATTTTTAAAATCTGATCATCGTTGAGCATCTCAAAGGTAGGTAGTCTTTAAGTAAATATGTAATATTATTCATCTTGTAAATGTTCTTCCAAAAATTTTTATTACCTTTTTTAGAGTCAGGCAGTTTCACAAATGGAAAAGTTTGTTGTTTACATTATCTAAATTGAAGAATGTTTGGAAACACTTTTACGTTAAATTATTTTCTCTCTCTAGATGCTACAGCATTTAAAAGATCAGTATGCAATCCTTTTAGCCGGTCTCTTTTTAAATCTCCAGAAAGGGGTGACTGAAACACTAACACTTTAAAATAGACAGCCTCACAGGGAGACTGGGCTTCAGATAGTATAAACATGAATCTGAATTCAAGTCACCGGATAGAGCAGGAAAAGGACAAGGAGGTAGTTGTAGGAAGTGAGGGAGAAAAGTGTCATTTGCCCCTTAGATGTGCCTAGGGCTGGTCCTGACTTATGATCTTACTCTATTCCCAAGTGTGTCTTGATTTTGGTTGAAGAAAGGGTTGATTTTATTTAACCAAATCCCCTTCCCTCCTGCTCTCTGGATGGGATCCATTTACCCCTGGCACCACTCTGGTCTAATGTAGGTTGCCAAACAAGCCCAATTCAGATAACATAGTGGGGTGCAAAAGAACTTTCCCCATTTACCACTAACTTGCTATGTGACCTGAGGCAAATCATTTAACTTCTCTGGACTTTGGTTTATTATTATAAAATGCCAGAGTGGCATTGGATGGTCTGTCGGGCTTGCAAAGAAAGGAAAGAGAAAATCTTACATCGTTGAGGCCTTATAATTTATTCAGCAGGGAACATACATGTGTCATCCATCACTGCTCTACAGCTTACTAGCCAAGTGTTCTTGGGTAATTTACTTCATCTCTACTTGCCTCTGTTTCTTATCTATAAACAGGGAAAAATAATACCTACTAGATTATGATAATAAAATGAGGTAGCCCATGTAAAGCACTCAGAACAGTCTTGACACATAATAAATGCTTGATAAATTTTAGCTATTATCTTAGTTAATAGTAGCCATTACTTCCTTCAAGAATCATTTTTATTTTAAAGAAAACATTAGTTTATATAAAAATCCTCAAAATATCACAAGCTCTGGAGTAAGTTATTGTTATAATTGGCATCTTCATGAAGATATAGTTATTTTTGCTTCCTATTCATAATGTTCAACATAAACTTTAAAAAAATAAAAATGCTTACTAACATCACCAGTTACTCAGAATTCAGAGTGAATACAGACATTCTTTTCATATATATTGTATTCAACAAAACAGAAAAAATAATCTTAACTCCCCCTCCTAAGTGATTCCCATATTTTGATACCTAGCCATAAAGCAGTCCCTAAGATATTGACCAAAATGCAAATGAACATCACAGATTTCCAAAGAAATAATTTTCAAATTAGATTTTTGAAATGTCAAATTAAAATTTTACCTCTCTAAAGTAACTTTTAATAAAAACACATAGTATTTAATAGAGTAGATGATAGAGATCTGTGGCATGAACAAGGATTTCAACCAAACTTCCCTCCTTAAACTTCTTTACGAAACCTACTGTCTGCTGAAGGTCACTTTTTCCTCTCCTGTTACCATCATCTCTATCACCACATTCCTGGTGCTCGTCCTGAATTTATCAGTTACATATTAAAACATTTTAGTATTGTTCTTAATAGGAAATGATTAAATCATTTTTGATCCTAATCCTGTCCTGTGCTGTAACGCGTTTTCATTTGTCTCCTATACATCTACCTTGATCGTTGCATTTGCATTATGTCATGTTATCGTCTTCTTTCTTTTCTTTTTGGAATGTAGGAAATGTTAGCTCTGGAAGCGGTTAATATGACGAAAAACACATTATAAAAAAAAAGTCAGCCTCAATCCAAAGTGATGGCGTGAAGTGGAATCCAGTGTATCACGGAACACCTAATACACACAAGATGTGGAGCGTGTCTCTTGGTCGAAACTTTGAAATACTAAGTAGCAATGAATGGGAGAAATAAATCAAATGGGAGGCTAGCTGGAATAATGAGCAGTGAAGATGCTTCATACTCACACCCCAGCAAAGCAATATAAAAAAGAGATCCAGGCTGTCATGAGCTATTCCTGAGTGAGGAACTTCTTTTCAGCCCTTCTAACTTTGAAGAAAAAAAAAAAGCAGAAAAAGTACTGGAGGAAGATAACCTCCTTTCCTTGAGTCCCTCAGATTAGTCAGTAAAACAAAGTGCTACGTATCATCTGTTTAGCGACAGAAAAAATATATATTGAGATCAAAGATAATCGAGGTACACCTGGTTATTATTTGTAAAGACTTAACAGTAGGTTTTTAATGATTAATTTATCTGCCACATAACGCCTTCATAGATCATGTGGAACATCAAGGGAGGAATGTGGTACTGCATTTCTAAAGCCTCTTTCTATGTCTCTGAATGATAATAGGCATGGAAGCCATCATTAGTCTCGTTAGACGATGGTTCCTTTAGGAATCTCCTATGTGTTACCTTTTAGAGGGAAGGTCAACGAAGCCACCCCCTGGGACTCCCCTGCAGGATACAACTAACACAAGCATAAACTGTATGGAAATGGCTAAATTATCTTTACTGAGACCTTGGTCTTTCACATCAATCAAGTCCCTCTGAACTAGTAAAACAGATAAGCACCCTGCTGGCAAAAGTGTTACTCTCCTTATGTTTGTCATGACTGGCACTACAAATTTAACAATAAACAGGCGGTTATTTGTCTTACTTATTTAAAAAACAAAATAAGTGTCCCGGAAGACATACAGTTGCCAGGACAATTCATTTCATGGGAGAAGAAAGAAAAGAATTGTTAAGTGGATTCTGTGTCACTCTTTCTCTCAGTCCCTCTCCCAGAGATCTTCTATCCGGGAATCCAATCGTAACTGCTACCAGCACCACTGGAGAAGGTAATACGCATCTGACAAGCCAAAACAAAGCAAACCAGGACCCCCTGGCTGCAGTGTGGGAGGGGCCGGGTAGATTTATCCACCCTCACGTCTCAGCTTCCTGAGAGTGGAGCCCGTGTCAATGCCTCATCCTGACACCTAACTCATGGGGGAATTGTAAGTCATCAATACCAATGACTGTAAAACACTTTGTAAATAAAAATGGCTTAGAAGTTCCAATTAACAACAGAAAGTAACCCTCTGGGATGTACCAGAGAGAAATAACTACAGTCATAAATAAGCAATGGTGAGTTTAGGTTCACTTCCTATTTAAAGATGGGCCTCCTTCCCATCTCCAATCTGAAAACCCAGCTATGATTTCTTTTCTTATCTACATCTCCAAATGTCATGGCTTATGAGAGGAAGAGTTGAGGAAACACAGGATTGAGGATCCCTACTCTTTTCATGTGAGTATTCACATACAAGCATACATACTACGATCTTCATTTGGAACAACAACCACCTGAGTTAACTTCAACTTAACTAAAATAGCCAACTGTGTGACCACTACAGATGTGCAGTAAAGAGGCCTCAGAAGCGAGAGGCCCAAAAGTTGCTACAGGGTATGCCTTTGGTGTACATACTTTCATGCTTGCCCCATCTAGAACTTTCACGGGCACACACAATGGATTGTAAGTATGGCCAGGAAGTGTCCAGTGAGCTTGTAGCATGTTCCAGGCACTGTGCTAGTCACTTCTGATATATCTCACTTGTACCTGTGAAGAAACAGAGGTTTGGGGAGAAATTTGACATGACTAAATTAAAATTAAATTAATAGCTGTATAATGCTTATTCTATGCCAGGCATTATTCTAAGTGTGTTATAAATATCAATTCTTTATTACTCAGAATAACCCTGTGAAGCAGGTACTGTTATCATCCACACTTTTAAGAGGAAGAAAGCCAAGCACAGAGAGGTTGACTATCTTGTTCAAGGTCAAAGCGAACTGAGACTTGAACCTTGGCAGTTGGACTCCAGGGTCCATGCTCTTGACCACTTTGCAAAGCTAGAATAAGAACCCAAGCTCCCTCCTCTATAGCTAGTAGGGGGTCTCTGCTTGATTATAAAAATTAAAAAATAAACAAGTAGGGTAAGACAGGGTGGCTATCCTTCAGGTGCTCATATGCTTGGGCAATGGCAGACGGACAAACACCGTAGGGTGACAGGAATTGTAGGAATGTGCAAAATAGTTGGGAAATGTAAATAAGGGAGCATTTAATTCAGACTGAGGTCTTCAGAGAAGTCTTTAAAAGAATATCGAGTTTTGTTTTCCATTTCTTTAGAAAATCTAGTTGTATATGCCCATTTTATTGCAAGCATTCTTGTAACCTTTGGCATAAGGATGCACAGCATGTCCACAAGGAGTAATTTCAAATATCAAATCAAATCAAATTAACACCAGCCTTAGCTCTGGTTAAGGCTACGGCAAGATCAGGGCCCACAGCAGACAAACACAGGCTTCCAGAGCTTAATTGGAAACCATGGACTGGGGGGATTCAGTGGCCCCTCTGACATGGCATTTAACCATTAGGCAGTTCTACAGCAGCCTTGGCTGGCAGCTGGCTTTGGCTGGTGGTCTGACCACTGATCACGCCAGAGGTCCTGATAGACACAGACACTGACTATCCTGCCCTGGTGGACTGTGAGGGGAGAGCAGTGCCTTCCACTCTGCAGGGCAACCAGTACCTCCAACCTGTGAGAAAGGCTCACTCACGGGGAGGAGGTGATTGGGGAAGACGAGACGGGGAGAAGAGGAAGGGAGGGCTGTAGATCCGGGCAGCATCCGGATCGACCGCACCCCTCTGCCCCTGCAGCACCGTGGTGATGCCTGTACGGGTCCTGCTCTGCTAGATACCTAGCAAGGACACATGGAAGCCCTTAAAACACAATGACTGTTCACTGACTATGCCTCTTGTGCCTTTTAAAATGTGTGGCACATGCATACAATGAAAAATAGTGACGTTATAGATGAATGACATGAAGGTGTCTTCACTGTGTATCAGTGAGTGAAAAAAAATTGGTTATGAAACAGTATGGACAGAATCCAATTTCATAAATAATTATATTCATATAAAAAGACAGGAGATATATATGTCAAGATATTTACAATAAAGGAATTGTGGGTAATTTTTTCTTCCTTGTGCTTTCCTGTATTCTCTATAAAAAATATGCATCATTTATTTATTCATTTTTAAGCACTATTTTATGTTTTCTTCAGGAAGTGGGAGATTACAGAATAGGTGGTACTGGTAATGGTTACTATCAGGCTTAGTGGTTTTTTAAAGTGCTGATTTGATTGAAATATCGCAGGTTGAGGAACAAAACATTCACGTCAGGGAGCGAAGTACTTTCAAGAGCTGGATTGCCAACCCTCTCCTGATGGCCAAAATCAAATGTGAAATAGCCATTGTCATTCCTCATATCCCCAGGATTCAGATTTTATCACTTCCCTGCCACATACCAAATCAAAATCAGAGTGTCCAAAGTATATCCAAGGGGACATTAATATATTTTAGAAGAAAAACCAAAAAGCTGAGTGGCCAAATTAATTTGGGAAATGTTGAGCTAAATAACATTAGATAGGTCTCTTTATTGCAGGACTTCTCAGAGCCTTTATTATGCTAATGCACTCTGTAAATTTCCCCCAAAATGATAGAGTCGATGAAGCATTTCCAAACTTCACATTTATCCATGGAATCCTCTTTTGCCAGAGCATGATACTTGGCCAATGACCAGTATAACACATTTAGGACAATGTTGTTCTGAGGTCGTATTCTAGAAACACCTATAAATGCATGTACTATTCCTCTCAGCAGATTTAAAAAATGATTTGACAAATATAAATTTATTATTTTCACCAACAACACTCTAATTTCAAAAACCGTGACATTGGTGAGAACATTAAATCAATTCCACCAGGTTGCCTCACCGGAAGCACCGAGGAGTTTCATACCAGTGAATAAATGTCTGAACTTCAACCAAAATCTGCAAAATCATTTTCAAGTAAATGGGACCAGTCTGTAAACAAAATAAAATGCACACCTGTCACTGTCATTCATCTCAATAATCACAGTTTATAAATTTACACACCATGGAAAGCTTTATTCGTGTTCATATGGTGTGAAAATTGCAAGAAAAACTTCAAATTAATTACCTTTCTTAAAACAAAGCAATTGAATTTTATCACAGACAGAAAGTACATTTATTCACATGCCATAAAACTTCTGGAAGTATAGTCATGAAATATGGGTTAGGAAAAGTGGCTCATGCCCTAATACGTCCTCAAGATGTGGAAGCAAATTAACTGGCCATAACTGAAATCCGTAGTTTAATGGCTTAACCTTTGGAGGATCTTGAAGGTAGACTTGACCCAACAGTATGATCCATTTTTGGGGGCTTACTCAGAAGTTTCCCCCAGGATCTACATAATCTGGTGTCTTTTAGAACAAGAAGTGGAACAGTGAAGACAGGTCAACACTAGTTTCTCCTCACACCTCAGAGTAGACACCAGTTGAACCACATCTCGGAATCCATTTGGGTAGGGGTGGGAGGGACTCTGGGGACTGAGTCTTCTTTTGTTCCCTTGGAAGTATTATTTTAGTTCACACTGAAATAAGGTGATTAGTATGTAGAAAAGCAACAGCCCCTGGATTTCCACAAATGTGTTTTGATATTTTATTCTGGGCTTCAAGTTCCTTCCTGCATACATTTAACTGCAGCCCACTCCACCACCAGTACATTTACTGGGTCGAAGGGTTGGGGGGCTGTGCTTCTCCTTAGAATCTTGCTTACATTTCCATGTGAAAAGAAAGAAATGCTTTTGAGTAATTAGTCATCTGAAATTCTGCACCATGAGGATAAAATTTGCTTTTGGATATTTATAGGGAGAAAAATCCATATGGACAATGAATACAGTATCGATGTGTGGGGGCGTAGAGATGGGAGCACAGCATATTAAGTTGAATTGCATCCAAACAATGGTAAAAGTAATATTTCCACTTTCTCATAAATAATAGCTACTACGGAAAATAGCACAAAGCTGTTTTTTTCCACAACTTGAATTTCTTATATTAATTCTATGATTTAAAAAAAGCCCTTTCTTTTTGACCTGATATTTTCATGCCATATTGAAGAAACTCATGATCAATATGTATTGATTTGATCACTAATTACATTAATTTTGCTTTAGAAATTAGAAAGGCTCTAATGAGAATGTGAAGTCACTTCAAGATAGTACATTACAGGCTGGCTAATTTAGCTGGACTCCGTGCATCAGATTATTTCATTATGAACCATCAATTACCATACAAACGAATGAGATAAATAGCTTTTTTCTGAGCAGATTTACATTTTTGAATTCATCTATAAATTTCAAGAGCTTAAGTTAATTTATATCCCACAACTATATTTGATATACAAATAGTTCAATCATGAATGCATTATCTGCATAAACCGTTACTCCAGCCTTTCATTTATGCTTTGAACAACATTGGAAACATTTTAAAAAATATATTTGTTCCTACAGCATTTAATCTATTAAAGAAAAATGTGAAATGAATGTTTTTGTTAAAATCTTCCATACCATCGCTTAGCAATTGGTGCAATAAAACTGAGACAAAGATGCATAATGTTGTCCAAGATTTATAAAATCAAAAGAATATGAAATAGTCAAGCTGATTTTGAAACTGAGTGCAGATGCTAAAATAACATCCCGAGAAACAAGAGACCATAGAGGCTTTTAAATTCTGTAAATGTATTTCTGCTGTTTTTAGAAACCTACCTGTTCAATTGAATTAAATAAAAACACACCAGGAGAGTTTCTCCACAGTAAAATTCTGCCTTATTTGGTCTTTGGGAATTGAGTGGGGAGGTATTGTGGTATAAGGGAGAAATGTGGCCAGAGGCAAAAGTGAAGAAAAATTTAAGATGTCCAGAATTCTGGGGTATCTTGAAGAAAAGGAATGCATCAAAATAAAATCCATGAAACATTTTGCAAATAAATATTTGAAAGCTCATTCTTTTCTCAGAATGTGTATTTATCCACGCTAAAGAAAATGAAATAGCTCTAACACCAGTGAGCACTTCATGCAGCCCTATGAAGTTCTGAAGTGGTAATAATGAAAATGAAGATGCTATCTACTTTTTTGCTATTTAGTATTCAGTGATAAAATCATGGGCATACAGCCTTGGCACCTAATTCCTACAGTTATTATTATTGTATATTTATGGATTTAAAAACTTCAGAAAATAGTCCAAAGGTTGAATTTAGTCGCATTATCTTGTTCACTGGCACTATAAGACCCCATGACATGATATCCAAAAAAATCAGTGAATTGTGATCCTATCAGACAATCTAGGATAAAGTATATTTCACAAGCAAAGACCTTATGAGAGAACGTCAAAGTTAACGGGCTCGCTAGAGATCAGATAGCTCCTTGGCACTCAATATGTTGTCTTGGATCAGCACCTGGGAGCCAATGTGGACTCTCCATCCCCAGTGTAGACCTATTAAATCCAAATCTGAATTTAATGCCCAGGATATTCATTTGCACATTAAAGTTTGAGAACACTGGTCTAGTCTTTCATCCTCTTTTTACAAACGTGGAAACTAAGGCAAAGAAAGCTGAAGAATTGTTCAAGGTGGCAAAAAGTAACTCTCACACATCTCTAAGGCTGAAAGCTATGGTGGCTAAAGTACGATGCTAAATAGATCTAGTAATGGATTGGGTCTACAAAGGTCACAGTTAACTTTGTTGCTGGTTGGATCCTGGCTTAACTACCAGCCAGCTTTGGAAATAGCTTGCCCATGGATATAAAGAGCATGCTAGAGAGTATGTTGATGGATTAGTACCAGTGTAGCACCACTCCAAGCACAATCATCCTGAATTTCCACTCCTCAGAATCAATTCATCAGTCCAGTCCATGAGCAACTGCCAGTATGCCCTCTACTTCGAGCTACTTTCTATACAGAAAATTCAAAACAAGGGAGAAGAGTTGTACCCTCAATTTGCTTATTCACAGAACAAAGTGTGAAAGTCAAATGTGACATATTTGTCAATATTTCACCACATGGAAATGAAAACGGCAAAGGAGGTAATAAGTAGAGGAATTTTTAGTGTGGCGACCCACAGCTGAGTATGTGTAAGGCGAGTAAACAGTGGCCCCATATAGACACAGCTGAGGGCACTTAATTAGTGACAATTACAACATTGTTCTAAGCCGCCTGCAACCTTGCTCTTTCCCTTTAGATAAACTCTTTTAAGTAAATACAATGTCAAGAAAATGGACAAGCCCTTTGACTTGCAAGAAAACCGTGAAAGTGGTATATTCTTCTATCAATTGAAATGTGGTTTTTCAACCGGACTTATCAAGAAGAATTAGACCTAACATTTACTAAAAATGCATACAGCCTTTAATCCATCCATTATTTTATTAGTTATTTAGTGTTAAATGTGCAGCAAATAATCTGTCTTAAAAAATTTGTACTAATGATAATCATATACCAAATCTTATGGTTAGAGCCATTCAGAGAATAAATACCTATAATATGTTTTAAGAAATACATATTTATTTAGACTAATATTTATACCAACTCACTGATGTTTAATCATTTATAAAGGAAAAAACAATTGGGATGCTTTGCTAATTATCATTTTAAGTGAGAATGGTGCCCAGGAAATGTTTTTACTAGAGCCTTGTGAAATCGATGTACATCACCCTAATGCATGCTGAACTAATGTCTGGCTCGTGTGGATAGGGTCTCATGTAGAGATTGTAACAGATTATACATGAATTTACATTTAAGGCAGTGTTCGTGTCTGACAAGAGAAAAGGTATGTTAAAAAATAATACTAACAGGCAATTAAAGTTGTGGGCAGGAAAGAGTGTCTAAATAATTTGGAGAGAGGGCAGTCAGATTTCACAGGCTTTCAAAGAAACTTCAAATATTAGTCAAAGGATAAATATATATATATATAAAACAGCTGTTAGCATAACTTTTAAATAGAAAAGAATGATAAATATGTAATTTTAATTAAATTTGAGAAAGGGAACATCAAAATCCTAGGTAATCATCTTTAAAAACTACTTTTACAGACTGTGCTTTTTGCATTCTGCCAACTCTGAAGGTTTAAATCAGTATAAAACCTGTTCTCAAGAAACTGAGAAAGAGGCCACAGCAATTTCTTTTCTAACTTTGCAATTTGCATTTACTGCTTCACAATAGCCAAAAATAAACATTAAAAAATTGCAATTCCATGATTTCCCAGTGACAGCCTGATAATTCTGTCTTTCAAAGACAAAGACGTATTTGTGGTTGCTGTTCCCATGTTGGGTTTGGGGTTGGGATTGTAGTTGGGATGGAGGGACTCATTTGCTCTGATCCATTCACCTGCTCTCACCCAGTTCTTTTCAGACCAATGGCGCAAGAAGGGCCCTAACTCATACTGGTCCCTCAACGAGGTATTCTAGCCAACTCCACTAACCAGTCTCAATCAATCCACCAAAATCCATCAGTTCCCTATTTTGCCCTTAGCTAGACATTTTATGTTTAGTTGTATGGCTTTTTCAATGAAAAATGTCTGGCTATCTGTTAAAGCACTTAGACATCTGTACCTGGATTTCTTCACTCTCCTTAAAACATATATAATGCATTGCACTCACTAAGGATGGTTAAAGGTATGAACTGAAGGACTGGGGAGTTTAGAGGAGCCCACTTTTGTGCTATGACACATGCTAACTCTTCCCCAAGCTGTCCCTCTGTCACTGTGCCTCTGCTTCCCCACTCTCTTCCCAGCTGCCCTTTGAGACACCTTTCAAATATCCTCTTCCCTGGAAAGGCTGTCTAGACTGGCTTCAGGTAGAGTTTGGTGCTGCCCGTTCTAAGCTGCCATGGTGCATTTTACACATCTAATTAAGCCCTCGGCATACCGGATTTTAATGCTTTAATCATTGAGGTGCGGTGTCTCAACCATCTCCGTATCCACAGCAGGACGTTTTTACTAAATGAATAAAAATGTTGTAAAAGGCCTTCAAGGCATTCCAGATATTTGGATCCCTATAAATCCAAACATATTCATACTCCAGTTGCTGATATGGTCCTTGATTGTTCTGTTTTAGAAAGGGGGCTTAGGGGCCAGCCTAGTGGCGTAGCTGTTAAGTTTGCATGTTGTGCTTTGGCGGCCCAGGGTTCACTGGTTCAGATCCTGGGCACGGACCTACTCACCGCTCATCAAGCCATGCTGAGGCGTGTCCCACAGAGAAGAGCTACAACTCTACAACTATGATATACAACTATGTACTGGGGCTTTGGGGAGAAAAAAGGAAAAGAGGAAGACTGGCAACATATGTTAGCACAGGGCCAATCTTCCTCAACAAAAAAAAAAGAAAGAAAAGAAATGGGGCTTAAAATACAGTTTCAGGTTAGCAGAATGAGACCTCATTTTCTGAGTACCACTGCCTCACATGGCCAAGTCATTTCATAAGGCAATAATCAAAGATAATGTAAATGGGTTGGGACACAGCCTTTAGTTAGGCAACTGGGAGCAACTAACTTAATTTCTTCAAGCCTCATTTTTCTCATCTGTGAAACAGGGATAAATAACTGTGACCTAGTTCATCAAGTTATATGGAATAAATTAGAAAATATTTGTAAAGCTGAGCAGAGAACATGACATATTGTAAATGCTTAACAAATATGGTCAATATTATTAATAATAATATTATTGATTAAAGGCAATCTGTAGCTTCTGGTATGCTTTGAAAAAGTCTCAGATGAATACCTTTATTAATTCTTTCATTCAACGAACATTTATTCAGAACCTAGTATGTAACTCTTTATTCAACAAACCTCTTCTGGGAACCTGTCTATACTAGGTGCTCTAAGGAATAAGACATTGTCTCAGACTTCAGGGAACTTACAATCAAGAAAGTCCACAAAAAGAGTACACAAATAACTGTCATGCGAGGAAGAAGGTAAAATATACCATGTGACTGACTTACAAGACCGACTTCATCAGTCCTGCAGCCAGAGGGCTCACAAGAGACAAGGGCCAGGCATTTTCTTCTCTACTACCTGTAGCAAGACAACTCCTGTGTCACCTGTGGGAGGGAGGATGGAGATGGCAGCCCCTCCAGCTCTCTGCCTCCTGCAAAAGTGAGCAGAGCCACCAACACTGCACAAACACCCTGACTGATGTGGGTCTTCTATTTGCTGGCTTTTCCAGGAAAGGTGGTGTATGTAAAAGGGATCTGCTTTTATTTTCGGTGTTAGTCATTAAATGGGAGTAGGAAATGTTTGACCTATTAAAACAATAAGTATACAAGTTAATTTCTTCCCAAACTATTTCTAAGCTTCTTTTATTTAACTTGGCACAGGACACCGGGTCACACCAGGCATGCACAAGAACTTGAAAATAAATGCTTTGCTGGTGGTGACCCCCTCATGGTCTCACAGAGGAAAGGCACTGAAACCTGAGAAAGCCTTTAGGACTCAGGGTTTATTTTTATGGACCTAGATGTTTAAAATTCAATGAGTAGTTATTTAATGAGTTCAGAGAATAACTGAAATGACTTGAAGCTAGAATTTTACTGCCCTACTATCATATTTAGAGATGAACATTTTCTGCCTTTTAAGGACTGGAGATAAGCCCCCTCCCACCAGTTATTAGCTTGAGATGACTATCAGCCCACAGGAAAGGGGTGCTCCAAATAAAGCTCCATTAACTCTTCGTTAATCTCACCATCCACGAAGTTTTCAACTTAAGACAAGCACCGATAGCATCTCTCCAAGCCTTGATTCTGCCCTAAGTTATCTGTGGACCTAGAGCCTAGGAAGGCTCTGGAATTCAGCCTCCTCGTCTGTACACCATGGGGCTGAAGTTTGTGATTCCACAGCTCCATCACAGGCAGGGCAGGAAATGAAACTTTCCCTAGTCAGGTTGTCTGCTTAGTGCCCACTACTTGCTTGACTTTCTTCCTCCTCTGGCTTAAACCATGGTAAAACGCCTGGTAGGTTGCTCTTGAACTCTCCTAGCAGGGCAGTGTAAGAATTGTGGGTTTTCACATTCCTCATAACCAGCAGAGGGAGCGAAAGTGCATAGAAAGTCAACTTGGACAAACTACAGAATATCTTTTAAATTCTATTTCATCAAAATAAAATCCGCTGGTGTGTCTGGGTGAAGAAATGTGACCTGTGTGATATATTTGCCCGCTGTCTGTCAATGTTCATGTGTGGGAAGTCAAAACTAAAAAGCCGCAAGAGGAAAGAGATAAAGTCCACCTGCCCACAATATTGTACTGTGTAGAGATAAAGGAGGAGCCAAAGGGTCCCGTGGTTGCAGGGAAGTAGAGGAGGGGTAGCCCACTGCCTGGGAACACAACTCAGGTCTCCTAACTGGACCCCGGGTTTATGATGTCACTCATCCACAAGAAAGCAGGTTTAGGGATCATCAATAAGCTTTCAAGCAGAAGAAAAACAGATTGACCAGGCATGTTGTCTGCTGTCCCCCACACCAATTCTTCCCTCCAGCTAATTTGAACCCCCCACCCCCAGCTGCTACTTTCCACGGAGAGAACATGCTCCTTCATCTCAGGGTGAAAACCGAAGCCTTTCAAATGGCCTACACCACACAGCCTACCTCAGCTGTCTGACCTCCTCTCTTCTGAGCCCCCGACTTCTTGCTCTACTCCAGCTCCACTGGCCTCCTTGCCATTCCTCAAATGCATCAAGTTTGTTCCTGTCTCAAGTTCTTTGCCCTTGCTGTTCCCTCTGCCTAGAACATTTCTCCCTGAGATATCTGCATGGCTCACTCCCTCTTCTTCCATTTGCCTCACAAATGTCAACCTCCTTGACTCCCTTATTTTAATTGCAAACCATTCCTTTCCCACTTACCCTCCTGCCTTATTTTTCCCCATCTGACATACTATATTATACGTCTTACTTTCTATTTGCTTTGTCCTCCTAAGCACAGGGATTTCTGTCATTTCGTTCACTGCTGTTGAATAAACGAGTGAAAAAATAAATGAATAAAAGAGTGCATGAGTTTTAAAATTAATTATATATGCAGCATTCAAAAGAAAGAAAAGCCAGTTTCCTGTAATGAGAGTGACATTATGTGTACATTGTGGTTCTTTTCAGACTTACCTAAAAATAATTTGCTTTAATCTGTAGCTTCAAGGTTGCTATATTGATTGAAGTTTTAATTATTTGGCTTTGAAAACCAGCGTGGTCACAACTTTACCATATTGTCACAAATATCAATTCTTTGATACGATAATGCTCCAGTCACCTCCTTCTACCGTAATGTCTAATTCCCTCTCTTGGGGTCTCACATTCCTTTGTGAAAAGCTAACATTAGCTGATATATAACCCTCATTCATAGTCTTTGCGTGTTTGGTATGTGTGACCAAATGCCCTCTAATATGTCCCATACTAATATTATGTGAATATTAGTAAATAGTCTAGTATAAATTTCTGTGGGGCCTCTTAAGTAAATATGTATTTAGTTGCTTATGTTTTATGCATATTTCGAATTTATTTGCATTATCCAACTTCACATGTATTATTTACCTGGTGGGAATATTTAGCTTTCTGCCACTCTACTTTATCCTATGGATAAATTCACATATGTTTTAAAATATGCATAACATTTCCACTAAATCATCCTGATGTCTGGCATATTTATCATTTTTTATGAGGTGCTTATCTACAGCTAGGCATTTACTTAATCGCTCATTTTTTTGTTTGTTTGCTCTTTCCTTTCTTCACTAAAGACAAGTATCTGTTGAAAAAAAAGATGTGTGAGAGTCCCCAGAAAGCAAGCAAGCTCTACAAAGAAACTCGTAGCAGACTTTTCCTGAAGAAAAACTTAATGTGTCAAAAATAAGTGAAGCATAACTAATTTCTTGAAAGTTTTCTTTGTTTCCTTCCCCAGCGTATAAAAAGAAACCTCTCTTGTATAGTGGTTATAGTGAAACCTAACTGCATAATCTTCATTATTTTTATTCTCAATTTTAATTGAAGCAATTAAAATGGTTAAGTGTTTAATTGCTTTCTATTTTCACATTTAAAAAATCTGGTCATTTATTTTAAAAAGTTAAGTCTGAAGAACTAAAATTGGAAATAATTTAGAAGCTAAGGGGGAGGGGTGGATGAATAATTTGGTTACATTTTCCTGTTCAATCAGCTTCTCATGGGAGTTTAGAAATAATTCTATTTATTTGTCTTTCTTATGAGAGGCTAACATAGTTGACCTGCCGCAGGCCATTATATCCAACTAGTTTGCTGGTTTATTTGCAGACTATTTGATTATGTTCTTAATTTTTTTCATTAAAATCTTTATGAAGGCTAAGTGGCAATTTCATGTTGGAGAAATAAAGCAGTGAAAATCACTATCATATATCCATCATCTAAAGAGAGTCCTTGGGATGCCACGCTGCAGGACCGCAGCTCAGTGTGCCCATGCCTCCAGCTAGGGTAGAAATCTTTTAATAGGCACTGGACAGGAGTCTACTACTCTACTATGTTTAACCTACAGGAATACACGTGATTGCTGTTGAAATCGCGGAAAGTTTTTATACCTGTTTGGAGTCCAAAGAAATTTATTTTTACGGATTCTCTGTCCTGGACGACAGCTATTTAGAATGTCTGTATTTTATTTTGAAATATCTGTAGCTCACAAGAAGTTGCCAAAATTGAGAGGTCTTGTGTACCCCTAACCCAGATTCTCCTATGGAAAAATCTTTAATAGATTTTTAAGGTGAAGAGATTTTTGATGGGCCTGTGCCTTCGGAGACAGGACAGTTATAAAGACACAAAATAAAGCCCACTGATTGTCTCTAAAAGCCAGAAAACAAGTGCCCTGATTCTTTGGGCAGCCCCAAGAGTTCAGCTGCATTGCTAGCTCTGTATTTCCATCTGGTTTACTTAAATGAGTCCAGGCTGCAATTTGACACATTAGCAAAAGAGAAAAGCAGAAAGGAACAAGAGAGACACTTCTTTCCCCCTAATATCTGTTCCCTTCCCCAAAATAGTATTCCTGGAGAGATGTTTAGGAGATCTCTGATTTCTGAGGCTTATCAAGAACATTATTTTGTGAGTTTCTGGGTTCTTGTTCTCAGTGTCCTTTAGAACTGGCACCCCAGGAGCATGAGGACCAAGTCTCGCATAGATGTGTCTATCATCTAAATACTATTTTGGATTTTATAGTCAAGTATTATGTAGCCATTTCTCTATTAAAGACTACAGATTTTTAAAAAATCTGCTCCTGTTTTTCTTGAACAGAATAGACAGAGTTATTCTATTTGAGAAGATGGATTCTACCTTGTCTGATGAACTGCAGGGGAAAATGTAGTTGATTCAAAAGTCACCTTGCAGCCCTCTTTGATGTTTTCTCTTTGGTGCTGAGTCCAAGAACCTTCAACCTTTCTATTCTCTTGGAATGAATTTGGTCTCTCGTCTCATTCTGTATGTAATCCCCTGGGTAGCTCATCGCATCAGACACGATATCAGCACCTTGTGGCTGGAGCAATTAACAAGAAGGTAACCTCAAGGAACTAGAAATTAAACCACATTCAATGTAGATCCACCAGAAAGGCTAAAATGCAAAAGACAAAAAATGCCAAATATTGGTGAGGAGATAGAGCATCTGAAACTCTCATACATTGCTGGTGTGAGTATGAGTACATACAACCACTCTGGAAACTGGCTTATCGACTAAATCTGAACATATGCACACCACATGACCCAGAAATTCTACTCCTAGCTCTATATACAACAGGAATGCATCTCTGTGTGTGTGTGTATATATATATATATATATATATACTTTCACCAAAAGAGATGTACTAGAATGTTCATAATGGAGCATTCAGGATAGCTGCCTGCCTCCACGAAGGGAAACTATTCAATCGCCCGTCAACAGCAGAATAAATAGATTGGTTGTATTCATCAACGGAACACACAGCAGCAAGAATGAGCAAACACAATATATGATAAATGTGGATGACTCTCAAAAAAGTGAAGGAAGCCAGACACAAAATAATACATTGTATACAATTCCATTTATATAAAGTATAAAAACAAGCAAAGGAGGAGAGTGGTTAACCTTGGTGAGGAGGGCAAGTGACAGGAAGGGGCCACAAGGAGAGCTTCTGGGTTGCTGGTCACGTTCTGCTTCCTGATCTGGGTACCAGTACACAGGGGTGCTCAGTTCATAAAAGTTCAACTTGTTATACACTTAGGATTTGTGCACTTTCTCTGAGACTATTACCCCTGAATAAAAAGCTAAAAAAAACAAAAAAACAAGGTATGACCTCCTGCCTGCTTTCTTGGATTTCTAGTCCTCCTTCAGCTGGACCCCAGCCTTCTCCTACCTCCCTTGTACTTGGAGCAGGTGCAGCTCCATGCTTGTTCTCTCTCCCCAGTTGGTACCGCCCTGCTCACTGTGACCATCTGCTGGCCCAAGAAGAGGGCAGGCCCATTGAGAAAGCAGCAGAAGAAAGAGAGCAGTGACCTTCCCCGCCCGAGTGTGAAGGTGTCTCCAACTCTCCAGAGAGTTATGCAGACGTGACAAAGACAGAGAAAGGTCCTTCTGCTGCAGGATTTAAAATATGATTTGTGAGAATCTGCCTCAAATGAAATCTCCCCCAGGGAAAGTCAGAGGATCCCAGTTCAAAAGATGAAAATAATCTTTAGTAAAAAATCATTCAAAGTCTCCTTAAAATACATCTTTTAACCATTTCAGCAATACCATCTCCCTTTTCCTTCATTTTCGCCTTCTCTCTTTAAAAACTGTATTTTTAAAAGGATTCTTTCTGCATCTTTTCAGACATAACAATTTCAAGTCCCTCATTTTCCTCTATAAGCAGTGACTACAGATGGGACAGTGGAAAACCTTTTGCCCTTGTGCTGCAAAATAGGGTGGTTTACAAAGAATTTTCCAGTATCATTTGCTTGGGAGATGACTCCTCCCTCCAATTGTGTGCCAGTTCTGTAACTCTTCTCTGTGACCTTGGCAGCAATGGCAACTGAGTACACATATTCATTCAATACTTCTTTACTGGGCACCTCCTCGGTGCCAGGTACCATTGTAGGCACTGAGGATGCAGAGGTGACAAAACAGATAATTAAGGGGAGCTTACATGGTAATTGGGACCAGTCAAAATAAATAATGAACAATAAGCAAGATACTGTCAGAAAGAAACTGGGATCATGAATAAAATGAATCAGAATGATACCAAAGAGCATATGGGACCACGTGACCAGAGACTCCTTTAGATGGGTGCAGAAGGAGGGTCTCCCTGAGCATGGAATGTCTGAGCTGAGTTCTAGGTGACAAGGAAGAGCAGCCATAAGAAGACGAGTGCATCCGAGAGAAATAGACTGCAAAGGACATCAAGGACCTGCTCCTCCAGACCAGCCACTTCCCCACAGAGATGCTGGAGCACATTGTCTTGTTGACTATTTTCCAAGCAGAGAATTTTGGAACTTTATGTCTATGTTTATTTATATATCTATCTATATTTATATAGATTTATATAAAGATAAATACATTTGCAAATCAGTGAAAAATAATTCTGAGAGACCAACACTTAAAATGGTAAGTTAACTTTAAGAAAATTTATTTGATTAATACTCTGTTCCTATATTAAGTGAAAAGAAAAAATGTTTCAATTTATAATTATTAGGTATATATATATATGATACATAGAAAATTATAAGCTATCACAGTTCTATTAACTAAGCAGAACTCTTGAGAGGTATATCTGGATAATAATACAGATTCATGAATTGGTGATTTTTATAATTCTCTATTGTAAGTGATAACTCAGCTGATCTATGTGAGAGTATCTGGTAATCAAGCTAAATATTCCCATTTCTAGATGCAAGACACAATTAATTGGTTAATTGCCTAAAAACTTTAGGCCTCTGGTTTATTAAAAATCACTAGAGAATGGATAGATGATGAAAAAGGAAGGAAGTTTCCAAAAAATTTTTCATTTTTCTGAAAAATACTTGCATTATCACTATTTTTAGCAAATTAGATTTAAAAAATCACTTATTTTTCTCTAAGCTTTGAGTTAGAGAAAATAAAATACCATAGAATCTAGGGAAATTTTAATATTGGCCGAGAGAATTTTGAAGTAGTGAACTAGGATAAGAAAGGAAGTAAGGGATGAGGGAGGGTCTCAAGCCAAATGGAGCAGAAGAAAGAACACAACTAGTTGTGACAAATAGAGGGAGGGCAGCTGCTGACCAGCCTGGTGACCTTATTTATTACACGGGCAGGAGAGCTGGCCAATGACTGAAAGGAGGAAAACCATATCCTCCCTTGGGGACAAGGTATAAAGATCAAGGGATCTGTGAAGTCTTGCATGTCCTTCGATGATGATGACAGTGATAATGACCACAGCAGCCCCTAGAGTGTGACACCAAAGTGAAGGGGAGGAGAAACACACTCACACGGAAATGAGGAGTACGTTGCAGCAGATGGAAAGGCTTCATTTGATTTCAAGCTCTTTTGACAGGAAATCCACGCCTCTCCCAGATTAGAAGTATCCCCCTTCTCATCACATCCCTTGCACAGAACAAAATTTAGGGAATGGCCGTAGGGTTTTCTTTAAGGGGGCTTTCTTTTAATTGGAGTTGGGGGGCACCCATGCACTGGCAGCTCTTCCCTTCCCCCTGTGAAAATATACTCTACCCCTCTCTTAATAAAGAAAAAGGAGGAGGGGAGAAAGAGGGTTTAGGCAGAGGTTATTACCACAATGCAAAAATTATTCTGAGTAAAAGGAAAGACCACTCTAGAAGGACACTGTCTATTAACTCCACAACATGTCAGAGGAAACGGATGTTTGGGTTGTTATTCAATCTTACACTTTCACTCTCTTTCCTCATCATCTTCTCTGTCACTTCTCAATCACGAACTAATTACAGCATTGACCGCATTTTACTGTGTTTTGAATTCATTTTCATGGACCTATCTATGCATTTGAATAAATATTCTCTGATATATATCATCTCACAAAGAAAAGACTTTCTAAAAATGTAAAACCTTAAGCACAAGATGAAGAAAGGCACGTGGAGAATTTGGGTTCCAGGACTAATGCTATTATAGTGTATTCTTCCAAAAGAAGCTGAGACATGCACATCACAAAATAGATTTGGGGTTCATTCTTTTTGATTATTGCAAAAATCAATCATGAAACTGGGTAAAAATTTTTCTTTTATTTTGGAAGCAATAATACTCAGAAAGCATGCTAAGTGTGGGTGACAGAAGGCCACCCATGCAATGATGTGTAATAGAAAGGAGGACCCCACAACAAGGTAGAAACTCTGTACACTGAAATCCCACCTCATGTTTAAAAGCATAAATGATGGCTGTTGAAAAACTCTCTTGTCTGCAAGGTTTTTAGGACCCAAGATACTATTGAGATGAAGAGTTTAGGAAAGGCAGTCACAGCCAGTGTTATATTGTGCATGGCAGCTGCCACTGTGTCTCTGCTTGTGGAAGGTGTGAAAGCAAAGCTCACACGTTGGTCCCCACAGCCACAGCCTCCCTGAAGGGCAGCAATTGGCAGCAAGAATCATCTGTGTGCTGATGAAGTGACTCACACTGAATGGAAAGTCAGCCGAGGCAGGGAGCCTGTGACTCATCATCAGTACCTCTCAGGTGCCCTGATCTGCTTCTCCCTCCCAAGGTAAACCATTTGGAAAAGTCTGGAAGTTTGCTCAGTATGAAACAAACTCACAAAAATAGACATTTTATTTATATTTCTCTTATCATCATTCCACTTACTCTTACAGACTCATTTTTGGATGCCACACTGATGAAGGAACTAAGAGTCCCAAAATAGAGAATGCCTTTGGAAATAAGGGAATTCTACTTAAGTACCATTTCATTTTGATACTAGTCAAATTTTGCTGTGTTCTTTGCAACAGCATTGGACAGGAGAAGTCAGAAAACATAGGTTTTATTTTAGGATCTTGTGTTAGACATATGACCTTGATTAAGTCATTTCACTCAAGTCTCTGTTTCCTCATTTGTAAGATAGGAATACTAACATTTGCCCTAAATACCTAACAGGACTGTTGTGTGTACCATATCGAACACTGTGTGGGAAAACACTTGTCATTAGTAAAATACTATTTAAATCTAAGGCCGTATTCTTAAAATAAGTTCTCAGGCCAAACCTCACTGTCTTGTAAATCCTTCCTGGATCTCTTCTTTCGCCCAGATTGGTAAAGGCTCATTCCTCCCTTAGTAGCATCATCCTGAGTGGAGCTGGGCACATAGCCACTCAGCTGAAAGCTACTTCTCTCACCCTCCCTAGTGTGGCTGTGTAACCAAGTTCTGACCAATGGTATGTGACCACAGTGCTATGTGTCACTTTCAGGTTGTTCAAAGGATAGCTCACATCCTCCCCTTCTCCTTTGCCCCTCTTGTAGGCTAGATTATAATCCTCATAGAGGGAGCTGGAACAGCCTTCTCAAATCACAAAAATAGAAGCAACATGTGAGACTGGGGAAGCAGTAGGACAGAACGAACCTGGGTCATCAACACTGTGCAGCTGCTGTAGCAGCCCCAGGTTGTTGATGCTCAGACTATTGAGTAAGACAGAATAAACTTCTATTTGTTAAGCTACTGTTGTTTTGGCCTTTGTTGTAGCAATATCCTAATGGATACGTTCTAATTAATTTTATACCTATCTTTACTGTAGCATTTATCACAGTACATTATTTTACTAATATCTTCTTCGCTTACTTGTCAGGTCTTCGAGATTTGATATCTTTGAGAGCAGGGACCATCCATCCAAGTGTCCCCAGCGTCAAAACAATATCTGGCTCAGAGTAGACTCTAAAATATTTGAATTAATTAAAAGTCATTTAAAAAAATCAAGAATGAACAAATACGGCATTTTAAGGAAATCTACAACTTTGCATTGACAGTAATTATAATTTTCTGGGACACTAACACCATTCATTTCCTGGCATTTAATTTTCATAGCAATGCTACAATTTGGTGCTTCTTGAAGTCTAGCCAAGTTAACTGTTTCATGTCATATTTCCCTACTTCCAATTTCTTATAAAACTTACTAATTATCAATATTCTTAAGCATATTATTTCTAGGAGGGAAATAGGAACACAGTTCTCAATGGAGGAAGTAGACAAGCAAGCTCGCATATTATAGTAAAATAATATACTGTGATAAATGCTGCAGTAGATAGAGGTTATCAGCTGGGATACTACTATAAAAAAGGCCACAATAACAGTGTCTTGAACAAATAGAGTTTGAAACTGTAGTGGTGTGGATGCTTGTCGTAAACAGCAATGATATTGTTATAAGCCCACCCGTTATCAGTGCTTAGGGAAAGCATTAGGCAGGGTAGTAAATGTTCATTTTCTACTTATAATCAGAGATATTCACACTAGAATCATTACCTATAATAGTGAAATAAATAAAGGAGGGAGAGGGAGAGAAAAGGAGAGATGAAGGGAGAAAGAGGAGGGAGGGAGAGGGGAAGGGAAGTTCCAATTATACCCTCTCATAAATTTAACCACTTCCTCTCAGATGGATTCTCCCCTTGGCATTTAAACACCTCAAGTCTTACCATCTTAAAAATAGTCTCTCTCTGCCCCACAGCCTCCTCCTGCTACCTCCTACCTCAACTCCCCTTCCCAACCAACCTTAGTGAAGATACCCACACCTCTAGTCTCCATTTTCCAATCACCATTTATGGTTCCAAGTGTCCTAGAAAAAGAAGCCCTCAGGAATTAGGGACACAGCTTTCGCTTTAAGAGAGCATTATCAGACTCTCAACCATAAATTTATTCACATGTAAAATAGGGTAAGTCAAAGAATTAAAATGGAAAGCGTTCTCCAAGAGTCTACCTCTCTGTCTCATTCAGTGGGGTGATGGGTGATCGAGTTCAACGCTAGTCATATCCTCTGAGTCTCTCATGTACTCAGTCTTTGGAACCACACTTTGGGTGATCTCAACCAGTCCCCTGGCTTTAAATACCATCTCTATGATGATCTATATGATGATGATTCCTAAGTTTATACAGTCAATCCTTACCTCCCTTTTGAGTTCTGGAAGTGTACATTCAGTTTCCCACTTGACATCTTTTGTTTGGTTTTCCAGTCTTTTGAAGCTTAACATGTCCAACACTGAACTCTTGCTTTTCTTCCCCAAATCCACTTCTCTTGCAGTAAATGGCAACTCCATCCTTCTAGGTGATCTCACCAAAAATCTCAGCTTCATTCTTGACCACTTCTCATGATTTCATCACTATTGACCTGGTCCAAGCCACCATGATATCTCTTGCTATGCTATTACAACGATCTTTTAACTGATCTCCCTGTTTCTGCTCTTGCCTCCACCCCCTTCAGTCTAGTCTGCACACAGTAGCCATATCAAAACAAAATGCATATCACAACATTCCTCTGCTCAAAATCTTTCAATGGCTTCTTATTTCACTTGCTGTAAAATCCTTTCCTACAAGGCCCTGCATGATTTGGCTATTGGACATTCTTTGATTTCATCTCTCATTTACTCTGCTTTAGTCACTCTGACTTTCTTGCTGTTCTCCGAAAACAAAATACCATTATTCTCCTGTCCTAAGGTCTTTGATTTGTTATTTCCACTTCCCAGAATCTCCCCCCAGATATTGGCATGGCCTACATCTACACATCCTTCAGGGCTCTGCTGAACCTTCTACAAAATATCACACACATATCTCCATATTTACTCTCTAGCACATCTTTATTTTTCTTCACAACACACATCACCACCTGACATATTCTATATATTAATTTACTTATATATTTATTGCTGGTCTTCTCCCATTAGAATGTAGTCTCCATGAGAGGAAGGACTTTGCTTTTGTTTTACAGCTGCATCTTCAGTTTTTAGAACAACCGAGTACATAAATATTCTTGAATGAATGAATGAACTAGTGCATTTCCATTTTTAGGGTCTTCTATGCATTATCTCATTTGGCAGTCTGTTTTGCATTTAATCATCTTAATATATAAATATGTTCATCTTACTTCTAACCGTAGCAGCGTGTATATAAAGTATACTCTAAAATAGCTGGTGTTAGAATTCCTTTGAAAGAAGTAACTTTTGTTTTAGAAAATACTTTATACACTGATTGAGTTAAAAAGTGTAACCATGGCAGCAGGAGTTGGCAGAAGACAAACAATAAAAGAGATGAAACTGCTATTATAATTTGTAGCAAAGAAAAGATGAAAAAAAATAGGAGGAGGAGAGGGAAGAGTATCAGTAAGGGACAGTTGAGTAAACTGGGGAGCATAGCAAAGGGTTTATGACATCTAATGGTTAGGCTTAAGTGGCTTGAGTTTCTGTTGTATAAACCACCCTCTTTCTGACCAAAATCTTCAATAAAGTCTGCTGCTTCCAAAGGGTCTTTTGTCAGAGGATAGTGCATGCATGTGTTAACCAGGAGACAGACTGCATTCTGTGTGGGGGCCAATGCAATGCCAAGATGAAGGTGAAGAAGGACAGGGTGTGAGAGGACAACAAGAATGCAGTGGAGGCAGGACGTTAACGCCAAGGATGACCCTGAGTGAGTGAGCCTCACTGGAAGCAACAAGCGCTTTAGCGAGGACACTGAGTTAATCTTCCATCATACTTAATGGGTAGAGAGGCCTCGGCGGCCCTCTGTGTTACTTGACCAAACTTGTCTTGCATTTCAAGCTTCTTTTAATGCTAATCTTTACAGAAATGTAGTGACTTGAAGACAGGTATTAAGTTATTCTTGAACCCTTTCTAGACTGAAAAAATAAAAAGCCAATTTCACCATTGTCATCTAGAAAGTTATTTCTTCCTTTCTGTTAAAAAGGCTTTCCCCCCTCTGTATTTGCTTCAATGTCTTCAGGATCCTTTTATGTCCCTTAAAATAGAATAGAAAGCTAGAGTTAATGCGCCAAAGCAGGTCTAAAACTGATTACATAGGGAATACTCCTCATTGTCAACATATATTCCTTCTATTTAAAAGATAACTATGTACTTTAGGTATATTAAAAATGAACTTAACTTGCCAGTTCACATGTAACTTTTAGGACTACTCTGATTAGATTTTTTTCTAATTATAAGTTCAACTAATTTTTTTTTAATTAGAAGTGCAAACCATATTATTTTTGCTACCCAATCCATAGCAATGTTTTCCTGCTAGTATCTTCGTATCACCTGCATAGAAAATTGTAGGTAATTCACATCTCATTGCAGCAAACTCTAAGTTACCATCCAAAGCCTTTTGGTGGAAATATGATAGAAAATATTATTTGAAACAAGCATACCGTTGTCTGGAACTCAAAAATCTATTTTGAAACAATAGATTTTGATGCAAAACAATCTGATATCCTTATGGATTTAAAGTCATAGTTAAATACACTAAACATATCACACATTCCAGAATTAGACAACATGTATACACCCTGATTATGCTATCGTTTAAAATTACATAATGCAACTTCCAGAGCTATGAAGGTGGCCTAAAGGAGAGCCCCTTCTCTTGGCACTGATCATGCTGTTGTTTAGCTTCTCCAGTGAGCCTAGAAAAGTCTCCAGTTAAAGATAGGGACCCCAGAGCAAAAGGAGGATTTGCAGCTGTGTCTATCCACGGTTCTGGCAGTGCCAGACTTGTGCCCTTTCAGAGCTGCTGCTGCCTGCACTGTCTCCTATCACATTTTGGAAATGAAAAAGGGATGAAGGGGAGAAGGCAGATGTCAAGGAAAGGAGGCTTGGCTCAGATATTAGCTCTTGCCTTAATCATTGCAGGTTAGGGATCTTCTCTAGCCCTTTTCTTGAAATGATGCATTTCCTTGACCACTGCTCCCCCACTGCCACCCATTGACGCTAACACTTCTCTTTCACCCTCTTTTACATGGCCCTCCAATTCAAGAAATAAAACATTTAGAACAATGCCACAATTCCCTACTTTCATCAAACTTTTCACTTCCTGCAATGCTACCCCTTAGAATACCCTAAACCAAAGAGAAAAAGTGCTCATTTGGAATACTCAAAACAGCATCTTAATTTTTCTCATTTGCTCTTATTCTGGAACTGGATTCTTCCCTGATTGGATACTGGACTGAAACTTCCTGCCCGCCAAACAAGGTCAGATTCAATCACCAAATTTTGCTATATAGCCATGGAAATGAGCACTTTTGTTTTGAGAGACAGGTTCTCAAATGTCCAAATCTTAATTTAGCTAAGATCTGGCTCTTTAATAAACATTTGTTAATAAGTGTTTGTTGATTTGTTTAAATTGAACTGAATAATGAAATGCAAATTGTCTTTTACTTATTGTTGCCATCTGTAAACTATTTAGTTTATAACCAAGAGAAAGACAAAGAGAGAAAACATACCTTCAACATTCTTTTGCTATTATATGAGGGGCAAGAACTTTATTAGTTTATTATTAACTTTATTATTCCTAAATAGAAAGACTTGAGTAATAATGCAAATACATTTAATCCCTCAAAGAGAAATTAGTAGGGACAAAAGAAAACTTCATGATCCTTAGACTCGACTCTGAAAATCTTCTAAAATATGTTCAAAGAATAATTTTTGTGAAAATTAGAAGCATAACCAATGTTATTTTTGCCACCCAGCTTTAATTCTTTTAGGGACACAAAAGGAGGAGCAGTCACATCCATAAAAATGGTCAATTTATTTTTGAAATGTTTTAAAAGAGGAGAATATGTAATAAAAAAGAGAGTTCTGAATTCAAACAGATTGGAGTATAACTGTAGCAATCCAAGGGATGTTTGTGCTTCAAAGCAGTGTGCGGGCAGTTTTATTCTGAAAATATGCAATGGAGTTTGCCAAAATATGCCAACCTGGGAAATAAAATTAAGAGGTGGCATAACAGTAGTAATGATTTTTAAAAATTGTAATAATTCCCATATGTCCCATACGTGAAAGCCCCACGAGCGAAATCACTAAAGCTTCAGACCTCCCGTTCCTCCCTTGATGGCGAGTAGCTTCCACAATGAGATCTGCGATCCACTCTCCATCCTTTAGACGCTCCAGCAACTTGCAGTGTGGCTTTCCCGGTTATCATCTCTTCAGCAGCATCCTGTTCATCCTGTGACATCGCCCTTTGGTCCCTGATGTTAATCCATCCCTCCAGGAATGGTCCTAGAGACCCTTCCTCTCCAGTGGGCACTATGCTGGGATGAGGACAAGGGTCTTTCCTTAACAGGTGTGAAATTCTCCTGACCAGAAAACATGGAGCAGCTAATGGCTTTCAGTCTCCCATAAAGGTCCCAGCATTAAAGTCCTTTTACGTGATTCATTCTCTCCATTTATTACAGCAAACCAACCATGTGCCAAGCCCTTGCTCATGTCATTGAACAAGACAAATATGGCCTCTCCTCGAAAGCTTATTTTCTAATGAGGAGAGGCAGGGAGGAAGCAAATACATTAAACTAATTCCAATAGCAATATGTGATATGTAGGAAACAAACAAGTATGGATGGAGAGCATGAAGGAGTAGACCTGTAGAGTCTTTCAAAAGGTGGAGGGGGAAGCCATCTCTAAACCCCATTAGTGCTGTGACCTGGTGAAGGACAAGTGGAAATGTGCTCATTGTGTTTGAGAAACAGAAGGTAGGTTAGAGAATAGTGGAGAACAGTGAGGGGAGACGGGTGCAGAATGAGGTCAGAGCAGTGGGTCCTGACCCAAGCATGTAGGGCCTAGGAGGTCTGACTCTCGGCTCTTCTCTCACACTATTGTGAAAGAAAAGAACACATTCACTAAAATCTATACATTTCTATCACTAAGTCACTTGAAAAGAGAATTTGCTTATAGGTTTACGTACCAACGCATGGACAGAGCTAATGCCACATCAGAGAAATTGTCAATCTTAGCAATGTTCACACATTAGCAATTTTTAGAAAATGTATAAAGAGCTAATTCCAGGCATGAGTCGGCTGATGTTCCTACAGAAAAAAAAAGCAAGGGAAAAAAATAGAAATAAAATTGTATCTTTCCTTAATGCTTATAACACACTTTTTTAGTTTTTCAGGAGCAAGGTTATATGCATCAGTCTATGAATCAGTATATGAAAGTGTGATTCCTACAAAATGTGTCATATGAAGTGAGAGTTTCAATTTAATCAAGCAATGTTTGTGAATATCACTGAAAAAAGTATGCCAACATGCAATGCCAGGATGTACTCTAACCAAGAAAACCCTGGGTTAAGTTATCTCCTCAAAGGAGTAAGTCATGATTTCAACTACTCTAGCAGAAAGGGCATTTTTTATATAAAGCGTGTCATTGGGCAAATTTAGTCCCATTAACTGCTACTTATGCCTATGTAGAAATGCCTGTGTACAAACTATTCCTCAAAAAGTTTGGGATAATTGGGGAAAAAGACCTAAATTTTGAATTAGCATTTCCTCCATGACTCTATTGCTATTTGGAAAGTCAATAAGTAACAACAAACACGCTGAGGCACCATAAGACCTTTCCTAGAATATTAAGCCAGTGGATATTTAGGAGGAGAAATTGAACCCACATGTCCTGATTAACTGACAATTAACTAATCATTGGTAAGAGCCATTTGATGTCCAAAATGTCTTGTAAGATTTTATAAGGTTTGTTTCTTTAAAGCAAAGATATTTTTTATTGTACAGAGTAAATAAAACGTAAAGGCACATCTACTTTAACAAACAAAGCAACAAAGGCAAAACCGTTCTAGAGCATGATGAAAATGTTGCACTATTAAACTCGCTCAGATTGTGCACAGCGCTCCAAAAGGTGATAACACCTAGCTGAGAACGGTGCATGTCAGCAATTCTCTAAGTTTTGACCCAGGTAGGGCTTGCTGGCCAATCACATCTCATTCTCTCATTTATGATTTCATGGGTAGGACATGGAACAGAAACAATTGCTAAATGCAGACAGCTGCTGTGACTGACCCTCCTCCGCTCCAAACAACTACAGAACGCCTACTCTCAGGCCTTGCTGTGATCTTAGATCATAGCAGTAAGACTAAGAAATTTCCAGCGGAGATGAATTTGAAATTTCCCAAACAGATATGCAGTAAAAATAGAGTTCATCTTGTCTTTAAACTATGTGAAACTAAGTAAGAAGTATTAACTTCACTAAGCATGGGACTTCACACTAGATGGTCTTAACCAATCCTAAAATGTAACAATCTTTTTGTGACCAGTTTATAAACAGGAAGGACATCCTATAGTTTGGTCCATAAGTGAACCTGGCAAAAAAACAAGTATAGGGATATAAAATATACAAGTCAGTTGAATATTTTTCCAATATAAAGAATATGACTGCCAAATATTTCATGACAGCGTTAGAATTTAATCATTGCATATATTTTTGGTAAAGGATAAATGTGAAACTTAACACTAAATGTCCCTATATTTTTAAAATAATGTATATAAATGGGTGTTTTTAAGACCAAAATTTTTACTGTATATGCTGCAATTGTTTTCAATACATTAGAAATCGAAAAATATTACTTTCAAAAACTATTATAGAACAAATTCTTATTCACTAGAAAAATTAGAAGATACAAATAAATTTAAAGAAAGAAATTCAGATCACCTTCATTTCTATCTCCCCACAGTAATTACTATTAATAAATATGTATATCTATATACAAATACATATGTCTAGACTTCTTTTCCATGCATATTTATAAACGTAGCTTTTCTTACAAGAATAAATGCTGTTGTAATTTGAATTTTTTTTTCACTCATTCTATTGTCTTTCAACAAATATTAATGAGTGCTGGCTACTCCAAGCCAGGCACTAGGCTGAAGAATCAGGTAGATAGGAGTAAATACAGTAGACATAATGCCTGTCCTATTGTTTAGGGAATCACACACGTGGAAAAATTAATGTGATAATTAGAAATCAGACTAACTGGTATTAAAGACCAAACAAGGAAATCAGAGGGAAATGCAGGGGTGGGTGGAAATGATAAAGATCTCCTTTTTTTTTTTGGTGAGGAAGATTAGCCCTGAGCCAACCTCTGTTGCCAATCCTCCTTTTTATGCTGAGGAAGACTGGCCCTGAGCTTACATCTGTGCCCACCTTCACCTATTTTGTATATGGGATGCAGCCACAGCACGGCTTGATAAGCAGTGCGTAGGGACGCCCCCTGGATCCAAACATGCGACGCCCCCGCCCCCCACCACCACAGCGCAGCGCAAGAACTTAACCACTATGGTACCCGGCCTTCTGAAGAAATCTATTTTTTAAAAAGGTGATCAGGATAATAGATTCTTTCCTGTGGTTGATACCTGTATTGTGAACAAATTTTCACATCAACAAACCTGCCTATAATATCGTTCTTGATGTTGCCCAGTAATTTAAAAAATTGTACATTTTATCTAGTATTAAGATGTCTCCAGCTTGTTCATCTTTGTAAATATATTTTGTATGTTTGTCTGATCCTCTCCTTAGGGCAAATTATTTATGCTACAGGGTCGAAATTGCTTTACTATAACTTAGATATGTAAAAAAATATTACCTTTCTTATTTCTTACTCCTTATGTTAACTTTCTTATTTTTACTTAACTTTTTTAGAAATGATATGATCTTGCTGAGGAATCTATTCGTATTCAATAGTTGAAAAAACTTAAATTAGCTAATTAAAGATAATAACCTAGTCACATGTTTAACTCAATCATTTTTAAGCATAAATACACTGAATTCAAAATTCAAATCACTTAGCTAGGCAATTTCTCTTCTCGAGGTTTTTAAGCTTTCCCTCCTCCCTCTCAAGATGGCGTCTGGGTGCAGGGGTAGCTTGCGTAGGGGATACCTCTATGGGGAAGGGTCCTCATCCCTCTGGTCTCTGGGCACTAGCCTGCAGTCTGTAGCTAATGAAACTCTTGATCTATTCTCTGGCATGGGCCATTCCCAGTGACAGGTCTGAGAACTTGTCCACACCCCACCCTCAGCACACTGGTGTGCGCCTTCTGAGTCCACCTTTGGGCTGCCCCTTTGCCTGCTACCACCTTGACTCCTTGGAAGATGCACAGCTTTGATTCTCAGTTGTGCCCAGTTGTGTCCCTGGGCCTATGACAACCTCTGGCTCATTGACAGCTATGTACAGCCCATGGAGACCTGACCCCTGTCTGTTTTAAGCTAGCTGTGTTGCCATTTCTACTCCCCTGTTGGCACGGGACACTGCAAGTTTCCTAAAAGGGTAACAAATGGAAAGCAGAGCACATGCTTTTGACTTCCCATTCAGAATACCACCTTTCCATGATGTTCAAGCCTGAAGGATGGAAACAACGGATGTTGGCGTTTGAATCCTTACCTTCTCTCCCTTTTTCTCTGGCTCCTCCTCTCTAGCCTCAAGAAAGGCTTACATAATATTCTAGATTTTTCCCTGCTTCCTCATCTATTCTGTGGTCAGTCCTTTAAGCTCTGACTCATTGAAATGTACAAACTTTTCCTGTTTCTCATTAAAATCTAGCTTTTGAAAATCAAAAGTACTTGCTTTTAGGCTATTAATTCACTATGGATTTGATAACCTCTGTTTTGAAACTTCAAGTCAAGCAATGATTCCCTTGTTCTTGGCAGCCCTCCACCCCACTTCCACATGGCAATGAATTTCACTGATATGTTGGGTGGGGCAGCTGCCAAAAAATTCTAAAATTGTCACATAACATATTGGTTTGTTGTCTCAAAAATACATCCCTGATACCACTAGAAGTGAAATTATTGAGTCAAAGGAAATGTCCGTTTTATCTATTCCTTATAAATTTGGAGGTGCTTTGGCTCTAGTCATTAAAGACTTTTATTCCTTATAAAAAGTGGCAGCCCAAAGGTGGACTCAGAAGGCGGGCACCACTGTGCTGAAGGTGGGGTGTGGACAAGTTCTCAGCAGGATGAGGACTTTTAAAGACCATTATTCCCTAGAGACTTTTAACACATGTTACTGAATTATCCTCCAGTAGCATATGATGAGTGTCTTTTTAAAAACCCAAAAAATGTTGATGTAAAAATGGATATTAATGTATTTTAATATTTGTTAAATTGGTAAATAATAAATAGTACCTCATTACTAAAAACTATGAACAAATTTGATAGACGATTTGGTAGTTACATTCATTCATTCATTTGATAAACGTGTATTGGGTCCATAGGTGTGTTAAGCAATGGAAAAAATTCACAAGACATAACTATGACTCTTATATTCAAGAGGTTGATAGTCTAATGAGAGACAGCTTGTAAATAAATAATTACCTCTGAGCATCAAAATGAAGAATGACAGGAATGGGGTATAACACATTAAATGTTTTTTAAAAGTTCATGAGTCCAAACTGATACTTACAAAGTTTTTATTTTTCTTTTTAGAGTGAAGGAGAAAAGGAAAATCTTCATTTAAAAAAATCCAACTAATAAATGTATAAGGAATGATAGAAACAGGAAGTCATCATTTTACTAGCACAAAATAATTTATTCAGCTAAGATCATCCTTGGATGCTAGAATTATTGGATGAAAGCTTTTTGGGAGCAGTATATGGAGATATAGAGTTGAGAGACACTATCTTACTAGATTATCTAATTTAACATAAATAATAGGAAAAAAACTGCTACTATGTGCCTTTAACATGATTCAATAAGGAAGATACAACATCATCTGTGTAATATTCTTGCCAAAATTTTTTAACTTAAATTAATCACAAAGAAACATTCAAGTCAGACAAATTCAAATGGAGGGACATTTGAATAAAACTGTCCAGGATTCTAAAAAATATCGACACAGAAGTTCCCTCTCTATTCACCCCATTCCCCTCCAAAGACTAGGAAGCTGTTCTAGATTAAAGAAGACAAAAGAGATATAGCAACTAAGTACAAGTGACTCAACATTCATTTCCCCATCGCCCAATAATTTGGCAGGATTGAATCCTGAATCCAAAAAACGAAGAAGCTATAAAAGAAATTATTGGGCAATGGGGGAATATTTGAATGGGGACAAGCATATTAGATAATGGTATTGTGTCAATATTAAATTTTCTAATTGTGGTTGTGAAGGAAAATGTCTTTATCATTAGGAGATGCATGTTGAAGTATTTAAGGGTGAAATATATTGATGTTTGCAAATAATTCTGAAATGGTGGGGAGAGAAAAGATGGGGGTGGAGAGAGAGAGAAAATAAATATAGCAAAGTGCTAACAACTCATGCATCTAGGGAAAGGGTCTATGGTGATCCATTGTACCATTTGGCAACCTTTCCATAGGTTTGAAGTCTTTTGAAATAAATATTTGGGACATTTTTTAAATGATGGTAAAAAGAAAAATCAATAATTGCCATACATCATGAAAATGCCCCAAGAAAGACAGTGGTAATGAACAGTGGTGGCACAAAGAATGGGGTGGCATGAACTCTCTTTTTTTTCTCCATGCACACTCTGTCTCTTGGTGACAGTACCCCATCCTGTGGCTTAAATACCATCTGCTGTTAATGACTGCCAAATTTATATCCCTAGGTCTGTCCTCTCCCCTGAACTTTTCCCTACTAAGTCCGCATTGCCTGGCACCTAGTAGGTCCTCAAGAAATGTTTGAGAATGAATGAATACACTCTGCTTGGAGGAGAGAGGGGCAGTATTATAGAGTAGAAGATTCTTGATCTAGGTCTTTCAAAATGAGCAGATAAATGATGTTAGATATAAATGGGAATGGCCTGGCACAGCCTTGCCCCACTCTTTATCCAGTGCCTTTCTGTTTAGACAGTGAAGTGGATAATCAACACAAGCTGAGGCAGAGAGGGAGGGCGGGTGGTGAAGTGGAGCATGCCCGCCCCGTGTCACAGCAACAGCACACCTTCAGCTGATTGTTGTCTGTGGTGAAGCAGGCTAACTATTGTCAACTCTGATTTTTTGCAGAAGAAACTGGAAATCCACAAGTTTCTGTGAAATTTCCTAATTTTTAAAACAGTCTTCAGGACCAGATGTAACATGTCTGCTGGCTGAATTATTCAGTTTGAGATCCCAAATCTAGACCATGATATAGTAGTAAGAGATGAGAATTGGGGCCATAGGAAGCAGCTAGATCTTGTAGACTCTTGTGCAAGATATACAAAGAGATAGAATCAGGTTTTAGTGGAAGATTAAATGTGTTTTATGAGAGAGAAAGAAGAAATGATCACTGGGTAAATCAGAATAAAAGAGACAAGTCCTATGTTAAGAGGGAAAAAAAGAAAAAAAAAACTTCAACAGGAACACACACACACACACAAACACACACACACACACACACACACACACACACCAGATAGTTTCCCCTTTAAAAATGAGCACAGTGCAGGGGCTGGCCCAGTGGCATAGCGGTTAAGCTCCCGCGCTTCACTTACAGCGGCCCAGGGTTCGAAGGTCCGGATCCCGGGCGCGGACAGATGCACCACTTGTCAGCCATGCTGTGGCGGCGTCCCATATAAAGTAGAGGAAGATGGGCACGGATGTTAGCCCAGGGCCAGACTCCCTCAGCAAAAAGAGGAGGATTGGCAACGGATGTTAGCTCAGGGCTAATCTTCCCTCACCAAAAAAAAAGAGCAGAGCGCATTTTTAACTTTCCAGAGCCCCTCTGCACTGGCTGTGCCTGGAGACACGGTGGAGCTTGGCAGAAGGGGCACTGGTAGTTGAGATTGGAGTGTGGGGCCTACTCAAGTGGAGTTGGAGCAAAAAATGTAATGTTGACACTCCCTGGGTTCTCATGGGTTGTTCTGAGGGGTCCTGCCTTGGTAGGTGAGGGCAAGAGCCAAAAAGCAGAGGTCGTAGGTGCTAGAGCTAAGGTCCTGACAGCACCTCTCCAACTCTGTAATCTCCCTTCAGTCACCCACCTCAGTCTCCTTCTCTTTTTTCTTCCTAAGAAACATAAGAATTTTGCTATCTTGAGGAAACGTTGATAGCACTTATAATTTGTATCATTTCATTGCCCACATTTTTTGCTTGCCATATTTGCAGTTATTCAACTACTGTTTCTGAGCACCCACTCTGGGCCGGGGACTATCCTAGGTGCTAGAGATACAGTGAAGAACTGAACAGACAAAGACAAAATTCTGCCCTTTACCCCATTCCTGCTCTTGTGGAGCTTAGACTCTTTTGGAAGGAGACAGACAATATAACAAATGAGTGACTGATATTTTAGAAAGTGATAAATGCTATGAAGAGAAACCCAGCAGAGGTGGGGGAGAGGGCATGCTGGGGTTGGGCTGGGGAAGGAATAATTCCTAATATCCCCGGGCTGCACAATCTCCCTTTGCCAGTGGAGGCTGCTTCCTAGTTGTTTGAGTCCAAGGCTTTAAGTATACTTTCAATAAGTCTATCCCCTTATTTATCCTTTCTAGAGTTTGAAAGTCAATAGCAATCTTTCTCAGAATGAGAAATAACTAATTTTTTACAAATGTTTAACTTGCAATTTTTGAAACTTTTTGGTGTCTCCGGTCTCTCTTTACTAATGGTTGATCAACTGCCATTCAGTGATATTTACTGAGAGCGTATTAAACATCTGACCTGATCTAGGCCTGTGAGGAGAGAGAGAAGCAAGTCAAAGTGGGAGCAAACCTTCAGGGAGGTTCTACACCAGAGAGTGCAGAACCTGATCCTGGAGCTGCGTGTGGAGAACAGGGTGGCAGGAATGGATAGAACTCTGAACTCCATGGGCTCTTCTCTCAACCTATTCTGACTCTTTACAAGCAAATCTTCTATGAAAAGTTCTAAGTAGTAACAAAACAGCTTAATTTGTGCTTGACCCTCTCTTCTTGCTCCAATGGCTGTGTGACGGACATGGTGAGAAATGGAAATAGGCATAAAAATTAGATGTAAAAAACAAAAGAAACAAAGAGTCTACAAATCCCATAAAAAAGTGTCATCCATCTCTGGGAAAACTTGGCAAATCACCAGTTCAGGGCCCCCTGGACACATAGAAGTCCAATGAATGGTTTTTCCATCCTTTTCCCTTTTCCTCCTGAGTAACCAAAAAAAGAATAGGAAAAAACAAATATACAAAGATATGTTTTTTGTGACTTGCAAGAGATAATTTTAGTCCAGGTCATTCAAAGCAATTATCCCCATCTCCACCAAGAAAAAGACGTTTCCTCTGCTATATGTTAACTGGTTATACACTCGTTAATAAAATTTTTTTAAATATAATTTTGTTCCTTATTTTTCTTATCTTGAAGTAATCAAATCCTTTCTCTGGGAAGGACTTGGTAAAAGCATCCAGCTTTAAATCAGCAACTTTTTGCCAAAATTTACTATTTCCTATCCTACTCCTCATTTGGATTATATTATGCGATTAAGACTATTAAAGAATGAAGACTTGTCATTTTCACTGACTTCATTTCTTTTAATCCTTACAACAGCAGTATGGGGTAGATGTTTTTCATGCCAAAAACTAATCCAGAGCGGTAAATAACTAGGTTAAGATCACACTGCTAGTATTATCTGACTTTAAATTTCATCTCACCATTAGATACTGAAAGGCTTAAACTAAAATAAGAAGCTACAGTTTCCCATTACGTTTTTCATTCTCTCATATTCCTTCTCTTACTGTATCAGTTTTGTCATGTTCAGTCCCTATAATCCTGCACCTAGAAGATTGCTACGATTCCTAATGGACCTCCATGATTTTATACTCTCTATCTCCTCCTTTCCAATTCACAGACTAACGTTACTAAAATATTGCTTTCGTCTTATCACCCTCTTCAAAAATGACGTGCAGTAATGCAAGAACAAATCCAACCACTCAATGTAATTTAAGAATCTCCAAAATCAGAGCCCAGTTTACATGGTCCACTATTTGGGAATAGCTTCCTTTCACTACCAAACCATAAGCATTTTTCACATACAATTCTAATGCTATTTCTTTCATGAAGCTTTATCTCTATTCTCTGTCAAGAGCTACAAAGACCCTGAGATGTTATCCTACTCGCAAGCCATCAAATTAGCCTGCCATAATTTCATAGATGCTGATAGACGATGTGAGATTCTAGGATCAGAGACAAAGGACTGTATTACTCATGACACAGCAAGCATCATGAGCATCATTATATTTGCATTAGCTCTCCTTGTCTCCAAGTCCCACAGGGAGAAAGAAATGGATGACTGCACATGCAGTGGATTGTGTCACATGACAGAAATCCTGAGCTGAGGGAACCCAAATCTTTCAAATGGGTGTAAGCGTGCTTGCGCTTTGCCCCAAAGGAGACACTATCTTTACCTTCCAAGGGTGTTCACTACATAAACATCTTTGAAAAGATAATTCAGGACAAAGGCAGTCACTTCCTCTGCTTGCAAGACATGCAGAAACTTCAGAGAGCCATAGAAAATCTCCTTCCAATGATCTCTAGTCCAAGCTAGTACAAAGTGTCTGTATTACATAATTTAATACTATTCCACTCTCCTGCATTGTTCCCAAAGCATTCCCTACATGTGCCTTATCTTCCCAAAAGATTATTAGCCTTGTGGGAAGACTATGTCTTTTAGTATTTCTATATTTACTTGCATTGAACTGAGTGCTGTGTCCATAGTTGTTTTTTGCAGGAAATTGTTCAGATGATGATATTCACTCAAGCATAGCATGAAGAAATATTGGGCATGGCACTTTCTCCTGAACTGTGTTACCAGAGAAATCCAAAGCTTCTGTTAATGGAATAAGCAAGGCCTATCAACAAAGAAAATTAGTTTTTAAAAATATAATCTTTGCATTCAAATACATTATGCCTTAAATACTTATGAGAAAGTATGAATTTTCTTAGTCACATCAGCCAACAATATGGTCTTGTGTGTTCTAGTTCATTTGCCTCTCTCTGATTCTTACTTGAGCCACCAGCTGCTATTATTTAGTTTCAAAAGCATGAAATGGCTTGTATCAGTTTATATCACACTTGGCGATGTACTACAGCCCAGACAGCCAAGCTCCAATTGTCAGGGACTTGACAATTCTGACCCCACTGCAGGTAAATGTGTGTTATATTTACATGATAGGACAAAAATTATCACCTGGAAATATAACAAGATTAATTATATATAAGTAAATCATATATTAGTCAATGTATGATTTTTTTAGGAAAAATGGGAGTATATTTGGAAAAACTCTACAAGATGGGAAGATTGCAGTGAGTCAGTCTTAGATAACACCAGTTTAAATCTTCATTCATTTATTCATTATTTTCACAATAATTTATTAATCACCAGCTAAGTCTCAAGCTGTACAACATGTTAGAGAGAGAAAAAAAATGTTTCCTGTTCTAGAATTCACATCCTAAGGGAAAAATTGAAATTTATATAAAGAAATATTTATGATATTTATGATAAGACTTACAGGATTGAGAGCAAAGTGTTTGGGGGCTCAGTGAAGGAAAGAGTTAATTCTACCTAGGGTTCTGGTAAGGCGTTTCTGAGAAAAGCGTGAGAAGTCTGGATTTATTTGCTCATGTACTAAGAAGCTAACACGAATTATAAATATAGAATAGTACAGTCAAATGGAGCAATAGAAAATATGTTAGAGAGAGCTGCAAAATTTAAGAACTGAAGAGAGGTGATCCTTTGAAGAAGTTTTATAAAGTGGGAAAGAAAATCTGTGCTGTACTAGGAAAGAGACAGTTATGACTGTGAGAACTGTACATAAAGGGGGTGTCTGGCTTTACCATTCAATCACATGTGAGGTTTATGGGACAAAAAAAAAGAAAAAAGGAAGAATTGAAGGAGTCTCGATACTGATGCGAATTATGTCCCAATAATTTGGGAAACAATTTCCATCTCACTATATTAAAACTCCAATAATCTTTTCTCAGATCAGGCCAATGACCCTCAGGATCTTTCACACTGGTAAGAGGGTGGTGGGATAAAACCACCCTGTGATGGAGTCAGCCATCCCTTTCCCCACACTCAGTATCGAGGGCGGGAAGAGGAATTGTTAGCCTTGGGCACAGACAATAAAGGGGTGTATTGTAGAGAATTTTTTAAAAAATAATAAAACTGACCAAAAATTAGTCCATTTTTTTCATTACCTTCTCAAACAGACAATTCTTAACAATGTCAATGAAAAAACACTTCTCCCAAAATTCTATTGTTTGTCTAAGTTCCAAACAATTATTGTGGTTGCTATTGACTTTTTTTTTTTTGGCAGCTTAAAACAATACCAATTTATTAGCTCATGGTTCGATAGACCAGAAATCCAAGCAGAAAGACACTGGTTTCACTCCTCAGGTTTCACAGGCTAAGATCAAGGTGTCAGCCAGGCTGAGTTCTCACCTGGAGCTCAGCTCCTTTTCCAAGACCATGTAGTTGTGGCAGAATTCAGTTCCTTGCAGTTGAACAACTCTGGTCCCTAATTCTTGTTGGCTATCAACTGGAGGTTGCTTTGCTTCGAGAGACCAGCCACATTCTTTGCCACGTGGCCCTCTCCATCTTCAAAGCAAGCAACATAGATTCTCCCTTGTGTCAAAGATAATTCCCCCACACTCTGAATTTCCTTGTTCAGAAAGAGTGCAGTCCCTATTATAGACTCACCCGAAGAGGTCAGGCTCACCAAGGATAATTTCCCTTTTTTTTTTTTATTGTGGTAACATTGCTTTATAACATTATATAAATTTCAGGTGTACATCATTATATTTTGATTTCTGTATAGATTACATCGTGATCACCACCCAAAGACTTGTTGCAATCCATCACCACACACATGAGCCTAAACATCCCTTTTGCCCTCCTCCCTCCCCCCTTCCTCTCTGGTAACCACCAATCCAATCTCTGTCCCTACGTGATTGTTTGTTGTTGTTTTTATCTTCTACTTATGAGTGAGATCATATGGTATTTGACTTTCTCCCTCTGACTTATTTCGCTTAGCATAGTATTCTCAAGGTCCATCCATGTTGCTATTGATTTTTAATAATATTTGTGAAAACTTTAAATGAGCATATTTTTGTTACTTGTCCTTTACTAAATATTGTTTTCTACCTGGAAGTTAACATAGAGACTTCCCAGTTTTAAAGCTATCTTCCAGCACACAGACTCAGCCACATGTGTTTGTTTGTAGAGTAAGTTCCAAGCAGGGTGGAATCCTTTGAGCTCCTTTTGCATGTAGTTTGGGTCTGCAACTTCTAGGATACTACATGGTCCTCTAATTAAACAGTAGATATGAAACAAACAGTGATGATTGTACGAATTTTTCCTTTCTGAAAAAATTTTTTCTGTTATAAAGTTATAAATGAGGTTAATCAGATAGAAAAAAAATGTTTGCTTCAAAAATTTGCTTCAAATCGTTCACCAAGCTTCAAAATCGTTCCTTGACTGATCCACAGAAATTGTGAAATATGCCATTATCTATTTCATTAAAAAAAGTCAAATTTTGAAGAAGAGTGACAGGACAGATGACAGAACAAATCAAAAGGGCCGTGTTTGACTGCCTCAATTATTTTCACCAAGACCTGGACCGTTGTTCTAAAGCAATAGATAAAATAATGGCAATGATTGCTATCATGCAGCCATTTTCTCTGACTTTTGCGGAAGAAAAATTTTGGAAGTTTTTACCAAAAGTAATATAGTTTTGTGATTAATTTTCTGATGAAAATATTTTACTAGAAAGTTTTCGATTACAGAGACATTTGAATACTATTAGAATCAGTCTTGAAGAAACAAATATATGGATAGCAACACAATTTCTGGAATTTATTGTAAAATGAGATTTTTGTGACTATCTGCCAAACTTATATATTTAAGACTTCTCTTATATATCATATTTGTTATTGGTGGCATCCAGTCGATTCCTACTCCTAGTGACCCTTTGTACAGCAGAGAGGAACCCTGCTCATTCTTTTTGAGCCACCCCTTCACCGTCTGGCACTATGTCAGATAATGCGCCACTGCTATTCACGGGGTTTTCATGGCCAGTTTTTTCAGAAGTTAGTGGCCAGGTCCTTCTTCCTAGTCTGTCTTAGTCTAGAAGCTCCACTGAAACCTGTCCACTGTGGGTGACCCTGCTCGTATTTGAAATACTGGTGGCATAGCTTTTAGCATCACAGCAACATGCAGTCTCCACAGTGTGACAACTGACAGATGGGTGGTGTGGTTCCCTGACTGGGAAACGAACACGGGCCATGGTGGTGAGATCGCCAAATCTTAACCACTAGCCCACCAGAGCTAGCCATAAATATATATATATATTAAAGAAACTTTTTGTAAATTGATCAAAATTATTATTTGATCAACTATGCGAAAGATAGATTGACAAAGTGACATTGACAAATTTGAAGACATTGAAGCTCAAAACCGGAAAATGGTATTTTTTATTATTGTAACAAGCCAATAAGTAGGTAAAAGTTTTCCCCCTTTTTTCAAAATATTCATTAGTAATATATGTGTGCATATATAAATGTGTATAATTTTGCAATATACATAAAAATTATTAATCCATTACTTCTTTCCTTTTTTGTATTAAAATATCTATTTTATTTTTAATTTTTATTTTAAAAAGTTTTACTAAAATGATTGTATATTATAAATTTAATAAGAGAAAAATTTCATTGTGTTTATTTTCTGGCTATTATTTATTATTTATTTCATAATTATTGCTAAAAATAATTTTGTTGTATAAAGGAGGGAGTGTTTAATAAATAATCCCTTCTAGATGTCAAGAATGCTAGGTATTATTACTTACTCACAAACTTCATACTCAATGATGAAAAGCTGAAAGCTTTTCCTCTAAGATGGGGAACACAGCAAGGATGCCCAGTCTCACCACTTTTATTCAACATAGTACTGGAAGTCCTAACCAGAGCAACTAGGCAAGAAAAAGAAATAAAAGGCAACCAAATTGGAAAGGAAGAAGTAAATCTGTCTCTATTTGCAGATGACATGATATTATATGCAGAAAAACTTACAGACTCCACCAAAAAACTGTTAGAACTAATGAACAAATTCAACAACGTTTCAGGATGCAAAATCAATATACAAAAATCAATTGCACTTTTATATACTAACAATGAACTATCAGAAAGAGAAATCAAGAAGAAAATTCCATTTCCAATAGCATAAAAAAGAATAAAATACTTAGGAATACATTTAACCAAGGAGATGAAAGATCTGTAGACTGAAAACTGTAAGACATTGATGAAAGAAATTGAAGAAGATGCAAATAAATGGAAAGATATTCCATGCTCATGGATTGGAAGAATTAATATTGTTAAAATGTCCATATTACCCAAAGCAATCTACAGATTCAATGCAATCCCTATCAATATTCCAATGTCAATTTTCGCAGAAATAGAAAACAATCCTAAAATTTGTGGAATCACATAAAACCCCGAACATCCAAAGCAATCTTGAGAAAGAAGAACAAAGCTGGAGGCATCACAATTATGTATTTCAAACTATATTGCAAAACTATAGTAAGCAAAACAGTATGATTTTACATAAAAACAGACACATGGATCAATGGAACAGAATAGAGAGCCCAGATATAGACCTATGCGTATATGTTCAATTAATCTATAACAAAGAAGACAAGAATGTACAATGGGAAAAAGACAGTCTTTTCCATAAATGGTGTTGGAAAAACTAGACAGCCACATGCAAAAGAATGAAACTGGACCCCTATCTTGCACCATACACAAAAATCAACTCAAAATGGATAAATGAGTTGAATGTAAGACCTGAAACCATAAAACTCCTGGGAGAAAAAATAGGTAGTGAGCTCCTTGACATCGTCTTGGTGATTTTTTGGATTTGACACCAAAGTTAAGGCAGCAAAAGCAAAAATAATCAATGATACATATGTGATACATCAAACTAAAAATGGGTAGAGGAACTGGTTAGACATTTTTCCAAAGAAGACATACAAATGGCCAACAGATATATAAAAAAGTGCTCAACACCACTAATTATTAGAGAAATGCAAATCAAAACCACAGTGAGATATCACCTCACTTCTGTTAGAATGGCTGTCACCAAAAAAACAAGAGATAAGTATCGGCAAGGATGTGGAGAGAGGGAATCCTTGTGCACTATTGGTGGGAATGTAAACTGGTGCAGCCACTATGGAAAATAGTATGGAGTTCTTCAAAAAATTAAAAATAGAACTACCATATGATCCAGCAATCCTCACTTCTGGATATATATCCAAAGGAAATGAAAATAGGATATCAAAAAGAAGAGATATCTGCACTTCCATGTTTATTGCAGCGTTATTCACAATAGCCAAGATATGGAAAAACTTAGCCAAGCTAAGCGTCCATCAATGGATGAATGGATAAGAAGATGTGATATATACATATATATATATATATACACACACACATATATATATACATATATATATACATATGGCATATGTGTATAATATGCATGTGTGTGTGTATAAATATAATGGAATATTAGCCATGAGAAAGAAAGGAAATCCTACCATTTGCAACAACCTGGATAAAACTTGAGGGCATTATGCCAAGTGTAATAAGCCAGACAGAGAAAGACAAATACTGCATGGTATCACTTATATAGAGAATTTAAAAAAAAATCAAACTCATAGAAACAGAGAGTAGAAAAGTGGTTGCCAGAGACTGGGGGGGTGGGGGAAATGGGGAGAGATTGGTAAAAGGGTACAAACTTTGAGCTGTAAGATGAATGAGGTCTGAGACTCTAACGTAAAACTTCATGTCTATAGTTGATACTACTGTATCATCTAACTGAAATTTGCTGAGAGTAGAACTGAAATGTTCTAACACACACAAAAAAGATAAATATGTGAGGTGATGGATGTGTTATTTAACTAGATGGTGGGAATCCTTTTATAATATATATGTATATCAAATCACCACGATGTGCACTTTAAATATCTTACAATTTTATTTGTGAATTATATCTCAATATAGCTGGAAGAAAAAAAAGAATGCAAGACGCATTACTCCCTACTCGCAAACTTCTCTAGTAAAGAGCTGAAGCATTTGCACACCAGGAAGTGTAGACCTAAGAAGCAAAATTCAGCACTTCCCCAAATGTGGGTGTTTTCCGACAACTTCTTGGTTTCCCAGAACTAATAGATTCAAAAGTGAAAGTGACTTGGTGAGCTCATAAAAATAAACAGATTTTTAGTGGAAATTAAGTATTAAAAGTTTTCCAAACACTTGAAACTCCCTTTGTAAAACACTCACATTAGACATTTCATAAATAAAAGTGTTAAGGATACTCCTTTGAATAACTCAAGTTATTATGATAATATAACCTAAGTTATATTTCATGCTGATTTTAGGGTCCTTTTCCTCACAGAGGGGAATTCAGAAATCTTTTGCATCAGTGAGAATCCTTGAGTAAATCACTTATGTGAATTATCATGTCACAGCAGAGAAACAGATCCCTGATATAACAAATTGAAGTGACAAGGAGGAGGGACAAAATCCTGGATGCCCAGTTTTGTTTTATCCTCATAAAAAGAATCTAGAAATAAAGTCTAGAAAGCTCTGTATGCCATACTTCTCATTGGAACTTAAAACTTTCGTGAACATGTACCTGAGTTATCTATGTGTAGCCACTCTGAACAGCCATTGAGTATTTTTAGTCAACTTAGAACGCATCTGAATTTATAGTTAACATTCCCAAGATGTACTTTCAAAATTCACCTTTCTAGTGGAGAGAAGAAGCAAGACCAAATAACAATCATCTATGGCGCGATTTAAGAGATATTTTCTGTCAATAGTTACAGTCAGCCTTAATTTGACATCTTAATTTTGTCAGTAGACCCTATGACTTAGGTGCCCACATTTCTACTTGAGGAAATATGGTTAAATATTGGCAACCAAGCGAATTTGATTTTTCCATCACCATAACTTCTAGACCATACCCAATGCAAGTGTCCTATGTTGCTGCTGCTACTACTTCTCCTACTAAGAATAACAATAATGTATGCCAAAATTTTAAATAATTCTTAAAGTATTTATGTAATCTCCCCCCCTCCCAAGTTCTCCAAAATAGAACTGATATATAAGATAATCAAATCTGGAGATATACATATTTAACACTCAGTAGGTTGCCACTTCTCTTCCTATACCAATGGCAGGCAATACTAATCACTTTTTCCCACTAAGCGTGGATACCCCTCAGAGTCTTTCTCAATTTTCAGTGGACATGTAGGCAGCTACGACCAATCTGTCATAGTTGGCATTACAAGAGAAAGTGTATTTGCTATCCCTGATATGTACAACCCATCCTTTTACAGATAAAGAAATACTCGCAAAATGATTGCACAGCAAATTAGTCGCAGAGTTAGGACAACAATATGTCTCATCTCCCTATGCTCAGTCCAGTGTGCTTTCTCCTGCCCCATGTGTAGTTTGCCAGAATATACCCCCAAATGACTAATCAGATTCTGGTTTCAAAATTTAAAAGCTCACAATGACTTTTAAATTTCATTATTCAGAAAGCTTTTCTAATAAAGAGACTTTGCCCCAATATATTTACTACCTCATCTGGCCACCATTCTTTACACAGCAAGTATAATCAGTTTTCTCTGGGGGGCAGAGGTTGATTTCAGCAGTTGCTGAAATACATGCATTAATAAAGACTGCTAGCATGTTCACATCCTACAAAAATGCACACAATCAGTCTCAGAACATCACCAGCCCTTCAAATAGAAGGATTCTGGCTACATGTGAGGCGTAGCTGATCAAAGTCAGCTAAGACTAATAAACATGAAAAAGAAGAGCCGAAGAGCAAGACAGATGCGATGAGTACTTCTAACCATTTAAGACAACTTATAATTCTAACCATTCTGCTAAAAACAGACAACGGACTGATTGCTATTGTTTTACTGATTAACTATTTTCTCTGCTTTTTCCCGAAAGGCACCCTGGCAAACTTTGCTTAGTAAATATTGACACCTGTAAACCAAGCTGGCTAATGCCGTTGACTCTCCAGCTATCTTCCCATCTGTTGCCTGAGAATTTTAAGCAACGTATTTTGGGACTCTTGCTCTCTTTCCATTGTAAACTGTAAAAAATGCTACCCAGAAGCTAATCCGAAAGCCACATGGTCCTGGAGGGGCCTGTGGTAAGTAAAGGGAAATGTAGTCTAATATGTAAAATGCGTATCCCACTGGCCTCCTCGGCCACCTCGTCTTTAGTTAACAGCATGCCGGGGTAATCTGCTTAGTTACCAAGTGGCGCTTTTTTCCCTCTTCCCCATGAGATCACCCAGACCACGATCAAAGCCCAAACACACTCTCTGCCAGCTCTATTGTTCCCCAGAGTGGGATTAATGACTAATTATGTCAGGTCACTCATCCAGATGGCCTCTCAGATGTTCCTTTGTCATTGTCTGACCTTCCATATGCCCCTTTGACCTTGAGGTTTATTTCCATGGAAACATGAAGCCTCAGTTTCCTTGCTGATATTGCCAAGAATTGGCCAAAAGGAGGGATACGGGATAATCTACCCACACTTTGTATTCTGCTTCCATCTCATGCCTTGTTAAATCCAATGAATAGATAAAAAATGCTATCTGGTCCCAGCTGAGTGATGACCATGGTCATGATTCTATGTTACATGCTATGTTTTTTAAATTAGCAGACAGCTTTGTACATGGAAACGTGCATTCAATTTAAAGAACATCAATCGCCATAATGTGATCTTTTTATCTCATTAATGTTAAGCAAGGGTAATAGAATGGAATTACAAAATATCACTGTGAAAGGAATACAATTCAGAGAATTATAGATATCCCCCATTAAAGCCCTAGAGATGTTTGGATAAGTCAACTTGTTCAGTTTCATAAATTAAAGATTCTTTACTTACTACCTTTTCCGGGGTTTAAATTCTAACCTCAGATGTTGATCTTAATCTGAAAAAGGATTTTAAAATGGTTAGTAAAATGGAGAAATTTCCTTAAAACTACCAAATAAGTAAATAAAAATAAAACAGGAGACTGACTCATGAACTCAGTTAAATAAAAAGGTTGAATATGTGTCTTCATGGGATGAAATGCATTTCCCTTTATAGTTTAAAGAAGACTAAAGAAGAATTCAAATGACTGAAAATTGGAGGATAATTCACCTCTCCTGAGTTCATCCTAGAATGAAATGTCTTTCTGCTCTACACATGAATTCATACAAGCACAGAGGTCTCAAGGGGAATGTAAGCAGAGTAGGAAGTATTCACATGTGCCCAAGTTTCCCTGGCAGGGTGGCAATTTATTAATCTCCCCTCCCCAGCGGTCACGAAGCTGCAGGTTCCAGCTGAGAGTTATCAGTTTATTTAATAAGAAAATTAGAGAGTGAGGTGACTGAAAGGATTTTGTTCTTAGTGTTTGTTCTTAATGGACAATTTTGCCTTCTGAATTCAGAAATGGAGACTTGAGTCAAAGGAAGAACTCACCCTGGTTAATGGGAGCCATTCCCTCCACATCCCCCTCCCAGGGCTCTAAGGCCCTTTGGAAGCAGCATGGTGCCTGGCTCGCTGCTCACTACTGCATCTTCAGTATCTCCAGGGCCCAGCACAGTGCCTGGCACAACCCAGGTTTCTAAAATCTTGCTGAATGAATGGATGTGGAATGAATGTTAGTGCCAGCCTATGTGTACCAGAAAGCTAGACTTTTCTCTTCTTTTGTTTTCTTCCAACAATACAGGCAGGAATTGTTTACTTTAAAAATCATTCTGGAGCCAGCCCTGAGGGCCCAGTGGTTAAAGTTCAGCGTGCTCTGCTTCAGCACCCTGGGTTCAGTTCCTGGGTGTGGAACCACACCACTCCTGTCAGTAGCCATGCTGTGTCAGTGGCTCACATAGAAGAACTAGAAGGACTTACAACTAGAATATACAACTACACACTGGGGCTTTGGGAAGGGGAAAAAAGAGGCAGATTGGCAACAGATGTTAGCTCAGGGTGAATCTTTCCCAGGAAAAAAAAAGTAGGGGTCGCCCAGTGGCACAGTGGTTTAGTCCGCGCTTGGCAGCCCGGGGTTCGCAGGTTCAGATCCTGGGCGCCCCCCAATGCACTGCTTGTCAGCCACGCCGTGGCGGTGTCCCATATAAAGTAGAGGAAGATGGGCACGATGTTAGCCCAGGGCCAGTCTTCCTCAGCAAAAAGAGGAAGATTAGCAACGGATGTTAGCTCAGGGCTGGTCTTCCTCACAAAAAAAAAAAAAAAAGTAAAAAGAACGTGGCCCTCCACTCAATCTTAAAAAAAAAAGCATTCTGCGTATGCAAATTCAGCCTCAAGGAACACAAATTCAACACACAACAGAGAAATCCTTTCCTTTTACTAAAAGAGAGACCATTTTTATTTAAAGGATGGTAACTACACAGTAGATTTCCACAAAGCATTAAAGAATAGCATGTTCCTAATCATTTGAGAACTTGGCCGGAAAACTCTTGCTACGTTTCAGACAGTGTTCTAGGCCTTTTGTAATGGCTCCATTCCACACAAGATACCCATTACATCTGGGTTTGCCATCACCGCTCTCAGACAAAGATCCTCTCCTTTCTCAGAATGACATTGCTCAGAGACATGGTTAACTGAGAGCCCACACTGTGGTCGTGAAGGGGTGGCACGTGACCTGTCAACAGGACATCTATAAATCTGCTACCTTCCAGATTAGGCAATAATGTAATTTAGTGGTTTTTATTATTTCCGTTTGTGGAAGACAGATTTTTTTCCTAGGAATATATCTACTTAAATAATTTTTAAAACGTCTAAGAAATGCTTTGTCATTCATAAGACTTATCGACATAGAATCATCTTAATTAGCAACATATCCCAAATGTTGACATTCTATCTCAGTAGAAATATGACCCAAACATAAATTCCAATCTTCCATTACCTGAGTCTCATTATAACAGCGTCTGACATTCATCTAGGTAGCATTTTCCTCATCTGCAAATCACGGTAATGTACCCTGTAAGTCCTTGCAATAACTATGAGTTGAAATAATTCTCCCAGCAGGAGGGACTCAGAATTCTCACATATTGGAACTAAAATTCTCATGGTTGCCTAAAAGATTCACGAGAGTCAGCTAGTATATTAGAATATTGCATCAAGGGGGAAATTACTGTATCAAGAAACAGGGAACTAGAGATCAGTGTCATCCAAGTACTGCTTGTTTGATTTTTATGGTCCTTGTAAATTGCCTTGTAAGTGGTTTTATATTAATGAAAAAAAATTTGTTAAATGTCTACAATGTGCTAGGCTCTGGCTTAGTTTCTGGAGATACAATGATGATAGCCTCAAATCGCTCTTAGCCAGGTAAGGAGACTGAGAAGTAAGCCCAGGGTGTGTTGGGAAGGCATAGGACTTCTTGGAAGAGATGTCTAAATTGAGCTCTAAATAAGGGCAGACTCAGAAAACAGGGGAAGAGTGAGAAAAAGTATCCAGACAGAGAGGGCAATTTATGCCAAGTCCTGTGGGGAAAAGCGGATGGGCCAAATCCAGAGACGTGCAGGTAGTTCAGTATGATTGAGGTTTGGGGTATAAAGGTGAGGCTGAAGAGGTGAGCAGGAGCCCCATCATCAAAGGCTTCGTTTTCCATGTCAGGGAATCTGCAGCAGCAAGGAATCCAAGCGGCAATGCCAAGAGATCCACGATGAACTCTGTGGGCAGGGGGCCGTGCCTCAGACTTCTGGCTGGAGCTCAAGGGAAGGATTCTAATCCAAGAAAGGGATGACCAGGGCAAGCCAGGGCCCCAGTCCCAGAAGGACTAGAGTACTAGACAATCCAGGCAGAATTTGGGGAACTTGGCAGAACTTCTCGTTCCCAGTGGAACAAGAAGGTGAAAATTATCATGTGAGCACTGATTTTAGGGACAAGGAAGAAACTCAGAATTCTTTTGTTTCTCCCAGACAAGCATTGGAGGTAACTTGGAGCTGAGTTTCACAGTGCTATGCTAGAGTTTCTTAAACCTCCCCTTTCGAGAGAGTAGGATTGGGTGGGGTTGGAGAGGGCATACTGAGCTTTTAAGAGGGAAGGGGCCTGGGCTGCAGAAAGAGGAGGGAGGCAGAGGCAAAGGCAGGAATTCCGTAGGTCTTTCTCTTGCAGCAGCGTGATACAAAGTATCTGGAGCTGATTAGCTATGTGACTTTGAGAAAATTTCCTTCTTAACCTCTCTGAGCTTCCATTTCCTCGTCTATAAAATGAGAACAATGAGCTTTCCTTGCTGGATTGTTGTGTGAATTAGCAATAACAGAAGCAAAGTACCTGGCATCGAGAAGACACTTTGTGGTGGTAGAAAATTAGTAGCTTTTATTAAGAGGGTGCATTGATAGTTACTCTGTGGGAGACAGGCATTAGCCACAACAGGCTACTAAAAACACAGCTAATGATTATCTTTATACTTTCTCTATCTGGATCTCTTTCATAGCATTTTGATTCCATTTCACATTTGTAATCATGCAAATATTATGATAATTCAGTTATCACTTTATTTTATGTTATGATTTACCCATTTTAGTATCCCCTAGAGTGGATATTACAGCTTTACATGGGATGGTTGCCTAGCAAATAATTGTTGAATGACTAAATAACTCTTTTGGGGATAAAATATGAATCACAGGGCTATTCCTAAAAGTTGCTTAAGTGATTGATAGTTAAGTATTTATTCCTCCACTCATTCAACACATATTTATTCAGTACCAATTTGTACCAGGCATTGTTCCAGGCTGCCCCATCCATCACCAATCCCTAATTCTTTTACCAAAGCAGTCAGGATTTGTTTTGCTTTTCATCAACACTGTGGTTCCAAGAAAAGATCATTTTGAGGATTTTGTCAGTGTGCATTTGTCAGAAACAGCCGCAAATGCATCTCTAATCTTGGCTATTCAAAAGGAGAGAGATAAAGAATGAAAAAGTGTCTCCCCAGGGTGCTATCATATGAACCCCAATGGCATGAGAAACCAGGGATGGAGATAACCCAAGACAACTCATAGCCAGTAGACACCTCCCAGTGCACAGCTCATTGACTCTGTGTCAGAGTATTCTCTTTGCTTTAGATTCTTTAAATTTGCTCTGTTAGAAGCTCAGAACATAGCCCAGAATAATTATTTAATGAACTCACTTTCCAAAGGGTCAGTACAGGAGCAACAGGCCATATAAGACACATTAAGAGACATACATTCCATTCCATTTTTAAACGGAGACATCTGTCTTGGGTGAGGAAGATGTTCTTAAGATTTAATTAAATTTTATAAAAATATTCTCATTAGTAAGATAAAAATTATATAGGTAAATACTAATGTAATAATAAGTTTACTAAGTTAAAAAAGTAATACAGAGTATCCAGGATTATTTTGTGTTTGATGTAGTAGGTAAAATCCTAAAGGAAGTATGATTACAGATTGCCAAGGTATCACTTTTATTAATCTATTTTCCTGTCTTTGACTGCAGGGTAACTTTCAACTCTCTTCAGCTGCTCAGACTCCTATTTGGTACTTTATTTGATCTGCTGTCTAATCTAAATAAACAGATTAACTTGTATTTGAGAGAAGAGGAGATAGAGAAACAGCAGAGAGAATGATTCAAAAGTAAGCTTTAAATATATAAATGGGATAGTCCCTTTATGAAAACATTTCCATTTATAGCTTTGTTAAAGCCCAAGTGCAAAGATACCTAAAATTCAGTACGATGTATGTAACCAACTTACTGACATGATACCTGTAACAACAATTGTAGATACCCAACAGAATCCACTGGAGGCTGGAATTCTGTTTAATAGCCAGCCTCTTTGACATAGAAACAACTAGCAACCTAATTCTGAGTATTTCTGGACTTTTGAAGTTCCTACTTTTTCAAGATATCAGGTTTGATTAGTGAAAGATAAATGCTGTGTTTTAATAATAACTCTTGTTTGTGAAATATAAACATTCAATAGAAAAGAAGAAATATATATTTCTTGAATGAATGGTAGTCAAAGCCCGAAGTAGAAAAGAATCCATGAATTTAATATCCTAGACCCCAGAGATAGGTAACACATGACTAGCAGCATCTTTAAGATAAACAGCTTGATAAATTCCTCCACAGTCAGTGCTACAGGAAAAAAAACAAACTTAGAATGTAAAAAAAAAAAAAGTGAGATTTCAGAGGAAAAGAATTATAAGCTGGGCAAAATTGATTATTTGGCAAATTTGTTATCCCATCCTTTATTTAAATATGCAAAACTTGCATATAATTTTTTCCTTTCAGGAATAAAAATATTAGCCCTAAGTAGCTATTGATCACAAGGAAATTTTAATACTTTACAAGACAAGATAAAAAAATGTGTTGCAATTAAAAATGTGCTGTAGAGGGATAGCCCTCTCCCTACCACCTCCTTGTCCCTGCCCCGTAAGTCACATCTGCTTTTCTTGCTAAAGAAATAAGCCTGTGGAACAGAGGAGCCTATAGACCTGAGGAGGAAAAGTGCATTCCTTTTTGTCTGGTGCATCATCAACCAACCTGTCAGCTGCATTCCAAATGCAGAATCTTTATTTTGCATGATGATTCTAGGAGGCAGAAAGCACAGCTTGGCTGACTGATCCCAGGTGGAGTTTGAAGTGCTGACAGCAAGGGGACTAATGTTTAGATTTATAAACTGAGTGAAGTTGATGTAGAAATCATTGCAAATGAATAAATATAGAGCCTTGCATTATCATTTTTATCAACTCACTTTGCTCACTATAACCCTTTCTCTGTAATTACTTGGGATGAATGTGAGTTGTACCTACAGCAGACATATGTACCTACAACTGCCACATATGTATGAAATATGTAGCCTCTTCAAGGGAAAGAAACACACCAATTTATTCAGCATACAGATTGCAAATACAAAAGGCAAGCCAGCATCCCATGTAATAGGGAAGGAAGAGTCCGTGGCTTGTATAATTCATATCCTTAAATGAGTCAAGGAGTATTCATACCCAGGAGTGAAGATAAAACCGGTATTTTATTGATGACATTATATAAATGTTAAAATGTATATATTTCATATACTAAAAAAGGAAGATAAAAGCTAAATCAAAGAAAAAAATGGGTTGTTATTACAGCACTCTTTCATATTGACTGGTGTATATATTAAGCAGAGCTATTGGAATTACATTGACATAATTATTAAAAGTGGATATATTACAGCAAAAATATGTGTTTACTAGTATCAATAGGTTTTATCTATCAATGGCTATCAATCTCAACTCTCAATTATGTCTTTTATTTCCATGAGTTGATATATATTTTATGCTTACAAAATTTCCTTATGAATAGTTTTGTATTTTTTATGCCTGGATAAAGCCACTGGTAGCCAGATTTCACTAACAGCCCTTTTGGTGTGAGAACAGAATCCAGCCTTAGAGCACCACAAAACTCAGATGCCATTGGATCTCTGCCATCCACACAGTGCCCATTTTTTGCTGTCCTCCCTTGGTGACTGCTGGTTTGGAACGTTATGGCCAGAGTGCATGATGGCATGTAGACTGCAGTTAGGGCCAGATGCTAAGCGCCCCTAACTTTGCTGAAAAGGCCACTTTTAGAATGTTTGAGGGTACATCCCAGGGCACATTTTGCACTATCATCACTAAATGCATACATAAAGGCAAGTGTAAAAAAATCACTTCTTCCTTCTTATGCATGGAAATATTAAGCAGTAATATTAATAACATTTTCAATATAAAATATCATAACTCAGCTAAGATGAAATGAGGTTTTTTGTTTGTTTGTTTTGGTGAGGAAGATTGGCCTTGAGCTAACATCTGTGCCCATCTTCTATTTTGTATGTGGGACGCCGCCACAGCATGGCTTGATGAGCTGTGTGTAGATCTGCATCCAGGATCCAAACCTGCGAACCCCAGGTCGCCGAAGCAGAATGCGCAAACTTAACCGCTACACCACTGGGCCGGTTCCAACATGAAGTTTTATAGCCATATAACACCTTACATATGAAGCATACATATGCTTTTCCTGGCACATTACCAAAGAATCTCAATATTTCATGTAAGGTAGAAAAGACATTTACAGCACTTCCTATTTAACTCTAATTAATTAAAACAAAGTGCAAGTATATGTTGTTTCCTGAGGCATCACTTACAGGTTTTTTTTTTTACTCTTCTATAGGTACTATTATTCTATATTTCTAATAAAATAAGTTTCACAAAACTTGTATTTATTAAGAAACTGTAATTACTAATAATGTATTAATATGATAACAGAAATTATTTATCAGAAAGTGATACAATACTTAACATTCATTTTCTAGATAACTAGAATATTTTTGTAATTTCTCTTTAACTAAATTAAATGTCTTTCTTGGTTTTCAAACTATGAAACCCTACTGGATTTCATGCTGTTGTGTCAAAAGAAAATAATGTGATATCTTATAGGTTTTCCCATTCTGAAAAATGAAGTCAAATGTGTCCAACATTTATTTTAGCCAATTCTATCTGGGGCTAGAGCAGAATCTAGAATGCTTTCCATTAATAAGACTTCAAAAAAATTGGTTCAGTGGGTCATCCCTATGTTCTGCCTGATTCTACAGAGATATGTGCAAGATGGATTAGGGACGCAGTAGTGAAATGAGTGGAAAAAAAGCACTACTAGCTCAATAGGGAAGATATCACAGTCCTTTCCCAAGTTTATTTAAGAATGTGACTTTGGTCAGACACAAACTATCAGTGTCTTAGTTGCCCTTGTATAAACCAAAAAGCTGATGAAACTATGACTTTCTTCTCAAGATTATGGCAACATTTAAATCAAAATACTACATGATTGTGAAGCATTGATATCTTTAAACAATTCAGAATATTTCTCAATTGAGTCTGTGTAATAAACAAATGGTGATCAATAATTTCACATCATTAAATACATGTTGGCTGTGCATAAAGTATTAATACAAATACACACTATAAAATTGTGGGTATACTTTTTCTTCTATATGGGGGAGGAAAATAACCTAAAATAGTAGATTTGAACTTTAAAACTTAGATTATAGATCTATGTTTTTAAATAATACATCATTACTTCAAGTTACCTCTTGCCTTTTATCTTTGCCCAAAACGTGTATATGTATACACACACACACATGCTTACATATATATATGTGTGTACGTCATTTCAGCTTAATACAAAGAAAACTATTAATCAGGACTATTGAGATATAATTCTCCATTGCGACATGAATCACATTTACAAAACATTTCTTAGAAACATATGAGGTCTTCGCACACTATTTTGAAATACAAGATGTTTATATTTCTCCAGAAACTTTTGCTCAGAACCCAACAGATATGAAGAGTTGCTATATTTTGATCCTAAGCAAAAAGTCAACACCAAGTGGTTCAGATGTTTGGTGTTCAGTTATCCAGATACTTTGAAACTTGCTTATTCTTTTATTTTACAAATAGCAATAAAAATGGACATATTCTTGGGAGATATTATTATGTTGCTAATTTTACAATCAAACTCTATCTCTTTGTGAGTGGTCTTGGAGATTACAAAATAATGAGACATGGGCCTCTGGATTAATCACCAATGTTGATTGCATGTCAATCAGGAGCCAAGGTGTTCTAGCGCTGTTGCAGGAGTGAAGAGAGGTGGGAGAAAGTAGAGAAGATTACGAATGTAAAACATGCTTCCTGCCTGAAAGGGCTATCAGATTCGGTGAATAAGGCAGATTAATAATGGGTTGAGAGGAGCAGGGACAGGAAAGGAATATGAGAAAAAGATGAAGCAAATTGCTCAAAGGCAGACATTGACTTCTAGTACTATTGTCATTGTGAAACACATTGGTGATTTCCTCTCTTTCCTTGTGGTTACCAGTAGTATAACTCTGTTTCTTTCCCACTAGTTCCCGAGTAGAACCCTAAAATGCTACTTTTGCCTTCTTTGTGTTTAATTATAGTGAAATAAATGAATGTTCAAGCCAGAAACCTGGAAGTTTCCTTAACTCTTTCCACATCTTCACCTTCTTCCCACACATGATCATTCATCAGGTCATGCTGATTTCCACTTCTAAAACTCCCTCAAATATATCCAATCTTCTTCATCCCTTCATCCACCACCCCAGTCCAAGTCCCATCCTCTCTCACTGTAATAGAACTCTTAATAGGTCTCTCCACTCTTAACAATTGCACTCCTTTAATATATTCTCCATATAGCTACCAGATAATAGATTTAAAATATTAATTTGATCAAGTCATTCTACTGCCCATACGAAAAAAATCCAAAATATTTAATTGTTTTTGAAATCCTACAGGATCTAACTCCTGCCTACCTCTTTAGTCTACCTTCTCAAAACCCTGTCACCACTCACTCCTCTAGCCCTTTAGGAATTTGGGTGATTCCTTTAACTGGGAATGCTTCTCTCACCTACCACCCTGTGTCCACATCCTACAGGTCTCACCTGAGTCTCATTTCTCTTGGAAAGGCCTCCTTGGCCCACACTCCCTGTACCTGCAGAATTGGTTGGTCCCCTGTCAAGCTGTTTTAAACCGCATTGCACTTCTTCTCTTCCTCATGAAGTTAATCACATTTAGTTATTACCTGTCTTCTAGACCATGTCTGTTTTGTTCATTGCTATGTCTCCAGTAACTAGTGCAGTGCCCATCCCAGAGTGAGCACTTAATAAATGCACTTTGATTAAATGAATGAAAAACTTGAAATACTGATGCTTTAAACACTTGGCTAGAATATTTGCAAGATGCATTAAATATAGTTGTAAATTTCTAAATTATTTCTTTTTCCAGGTACTAATTATACTCAATATAATTAACTGAAGTAGTGCTCAATAGTTAGAATTAATCAATTCCTAAAAAAACGGAAATATTCCATTGACAAGCTTTGGGATAGTTGGGGGTTAGGAGCAGAGGATGGGAATTGCCTTCAGTTGGGCTTGAAGATCAACTGGAAATTAACAATTTGGGGAGGCAGAGCTCTTTTATGGGAAAAAAATACTCAGAGACCAGGATGGAAAAGGCATTTCTTTGGAGTAAAGGGAGGCACCACAGTTTATAAAAAGCAAACTAAAGAGACTGTAAATAAAAAACTAGGGAAACAGATTAGAAGTGATACATGTGTGGGGAGGATTAGAAGTCAGTTTCCACTTGTTTTACCTTCAAAAGAAAAAAAAATAGATAACTGACACTAACAAGGCCTATAATCCAGCATTTCTTCCCCCAAATGCACCTTAGAAAAACTTTTGCACAGTGCACCAGAAAGCATGCACAAGAATGTTCACAATACCAATGTTCAGAGGGTCAAAAGAAAAAAAAACACTGGAAACAACTTAAATGTTCATCAGCAGGGGAATGGATAAACACATTGTGGTGTTTTCACACAATGGAATACTACACATCAGTGAAAATGAATTGAACTATAGCTACTGTGTCGAGAAGGATGCATTTCAGAAACATAATGGTGAGTGAGAAAAGCAAGTTTCAGACAATATATGTAACACAGTACCATTTTAAATATTCAAGACAAAAGAAAAACAATACATTGCTTCAGGATATACACATATATAGTAGAAAAGAAAGAGAATGACTTTTAAAATTAGGTGAGTGTTACCTCTTGAGAAGATGCACAGAATCCAGAAGTAAGAAGGTTGTTTAAACAATGTTGGTATCATTCTATTCCTTAACTTGTACGGTCAGTTCACAGACATTTATTTCATTATTTTGCATCATAATTTACATATATATATTACATATATAGTTTTGAATGAATCAAATAGTTCATACTTTTAAAATGAGGATAAAATCAAGTAACTCCAGTGTAGAAAATTAGACCCAAAGTCTCTGCCATAAAACACATGAATAAGAAAAACAAATCTCAAAATGTAAGAGTACAGAATGGTCAGTTTAGGATAGTAGGTAAAATTGCTGCATACACTGCAGGTGCCATAAGCATGGAAGAAGGGGTGTTTATCATGAGCATTCAATAATATTCATAAACTAAGGACACTCTTGCTTCCCTACAAGATGAAGGCAAAAATATAAATGGAATTCAAAAAAATTAGAAAACTCAGAACTAACTGACCAATGGCATGTCTTCAAAGGACACTGGTTTGCTGAGGTTACAGCCCTAACCCCGAGACAGACATTAGCCACTATCATGGCAATCTGTGTAGACAGTAATTGGTCCAGGACTGGAATGACCACAACTCCTACTGAGGGTGTGGGACTTGGTCTTGAGTAAAGTGAGGGCTATAACAGGGCCTGACATGTAATCATTCAGTAGATATTTACTGGATGAAGGTTAAAAAGTGAAAGTTGCAACTCTTCTTACTATGGCCCCTCAATGCAGTAGACGAAGTTTCTCGTAGGCAGATTCCACCTGTATGAATTGTAAACTTTGTTCTGGAGAGCCGACTGAGGACAGCATGACTAGTGCAACTTCTTGTTCATCATTCCCTTCAAACCTCCCAGGCAGCAAGGGTGTGGGAATGAAAAATATTTTCGTTCAGCCTGAGATTCCAAAAGAAGGAGGAAAAATGCAACATGCACTTTGGCAGGTGATCGCTTCCTTCCTCTCCCCAAAAAGCAGGGAGGAGACATAAGAAACTCATAGATATCTCTGTGGGTTATCCTCTGACTAGTATTCTTCAAATTGTGATAAACTATATACAACATAAAACTTACCATTTGAACCATTTTTGAGTGTATGGTTCAGTGACATTAAGTACTTTCACATTGTTGTACAACCATCACACCATCCATCTTCAGAACTTTTTTTATCTTCCCAAACTGAAACTCTGTACCCATTAAACAATAATTCCCCATTTCCCTTCTCCCTAGCCCCTGGCACCAGGATTCTGACTCTGTCTCTATGAATTTCATGATTCTAGATACTTCATGTAAGTAGAATCATACAATGTCTGTCCTTTTGTGACTGGCATATTTCACTTAGCATAACATTCTCAAGGTTCATCCATGTTGTAGCATGTGTCAGAATCCCTTCCCTTTTAAGGTTGAATAATATTACATTGTATGAAAATATACCACATTTTGTTTATCCATTCATTCATTGATGGTCTCTGGACTGCTCACACCTTTTGGCTAGGGTGAATAATGCTGCTATGAATCTGGGTGTACAGATATCTGTTTGAGACCCTGCTTTCAATTCTTTTGGATATATACTGAGGAGTGGAATTGCTGGATCATGTGGTAGTTCTATTTTTAATTTTTTGAGGAACCATCACACTGTTTCCTATAGTGGCTGCACCATTTTATACTCCCACCAGCAGTGTACAAGTGTTCCAATTTCTCCACATCCTTGTCTACACTTGTTATTTTCTGGTTTTGTTTTTTTTTTAATAATAGCTATCCTAATGGATGTGAAGACCCCTAGTGTTTTCTTATCTAAACCATTTCCCTTCTTGTAAGCCAAATCATTGCATGCTTCAGCTAACCATCCACCCCTTTTCTTCATCTTGATTAACCATCAGTCCCTCAGGAGATAACACTTGAGCTATCTATTGGAACCAAGTCATAGTCGAGCCCACTGGAGTTTTCAAGAATGTTATCGCTTATGTCAGGGGAAGATGAATCCTCTGTGAGTGGAAGTAGGCAAAAGAACACGCCTTTCAGCCCCACATCGATGAGCCACATCAGTCTCTAAAAGGCTTAGCTAAAGCCAAATTAAACTTGAGATTCTGAAACAAATCATCTTTAAACTGATGTGAAATCTTACATTAAATCTTTAGTATTAACTGTCATTAAACTTAACATGGAAGTAGCTAAAATGAGCCAGTTTAGAAACCAAACAGACATTTTTAGAAAAACAAACTGTTGTGATTAGAGGATGTATATACTTTAGATGATGTTCAGCGTGTGAGAGATACTAATGATTATGTTCATCAAGTTGCTTAAGATTTTTTTTTCCCAAGCAAAATAGTTCACAAATTCCCCAACGAATTCCTGAATATTGGCAAATTTCCTTTTGCCTATTAGCACTCACTCTCAGTTCTTCCTGCAAACGAGCATATTACAAAATCAGACACAGTGACAAGCAAGAACCTTGCTCTCCAATGGTTTCTATCTTAAATAATAATCATCATCATTATCATCCAGAGCCATACAGCTGGTTCTTCCTGGAGAAATATTTATGAAGGTATCACTTAAAGCTTCAAGTTAATAACTCTACAGAAGGAGAAGAGGAGGATAATGTCCAAGGCATTAACCAGCAACACTGCAATAAGGAGTTTATAACACTGTAGACACCTGTCTTGCGTTTATGAGATGGGGGATATTCTTGAACCGCTCTGTTTAAGGTTTTTGATGAACGTGGAGATGATTAGACGGGCTTTTACTGCTGGTTCAAAGTATGTTGCTTCTCACCATGGATGTAATCAATGATGACTGAAAGAATTAATTTTGTAGCCTAGACTATTATATCATTACCCCATAGGCCACCATAGTTTAGACTTCATCAGATCCCAACGATTTATCATTTATCTACAAAATCTCACTCTGTGGTAACGTGTTGAGTGAGGGTCCATCGACAATAAATGTGGTGACTTCACATTTTCCTTACTGCCAGATTTAAAGAGAATTAAGCTCTTTAAGTGTATATTGCTAGATTCCTGTATGTTGTGCTTTGGTAGGCTCCAAAAAAAAAGTATTTAAAAACACAAAACAGGGCTTTCCACAAAAAGTAATACCAGGATGGAATGGGTCTGAGAGGACTGTTATCACGGTGATCTTTGCATATTAGCAGTTTTATTCAAACGGAAAAATAGGTCTCATAAAAACGTCATTAGGTATCCTCAATGGCACTGAATTAGCTACTCGGGTACAGAAACTAATGTAGGAAGGAATAAAATTGAAACCCACCAAATGCATGTCAAGTGGGAAAATCTGTCTATAGGCCCTAGTGTCCCAACATCCAACCCTGAGGTACTAGGCGTTTCAGCCTCAGGCAAACCAACCTTGGCTCACCTTCACATCTAGAGCTGCCAGTGCTCCATCACATATTACATTTCCTGCCTGCACTTCTGTGATGCTGATTGACAGCCTCTCCCCGCCCGCCCCCAGCTGCGGCGGGCCTGGCCGGCTGTTTTGTCAGCTGCCGCCCGCCTGGGCCTGGCTCGCGGAGGCCTGTCAGGAGGCGGAGGCTCCACGCCGGGGGCGCCCGCCCCGCCTGCCTCACCGGGGAGACCTTTCCAGTCTGCAAATAACACTGGAGAGTTCGGACTAATCGGTTCAGCTTCCCTGAGGCAAAGGGGAAAAAAGGTTTCTTAAGAGGAAAAGGAGTAAGAAGGAAAGTGAGCAAAGGCTGGCCTGGTCTCCACTTAGGGAATCAGGAAGAGCACAGTCGATTGAATAAATGGTTCCCTTAATCAGGAGGAAGGCAGGGGAGGAGAACAGCTCTGCTTGGTGGCTTTTTGCTCTTGCAAGGTCGCTTATAGAATCATCTCATAGGCACAAGTTCTGAAGAGTTAGAAAGTGGAGTATCTTTTCTTCAATCCTCCACAACCTATGTCATGTAATTTTTTTTCTGAAAGTGCACTTTTTGCTGTCAGCCACAATCCTTCACTCTGTGTGTGAACACACACACACACACACACACACACACACCCCTCTCTTAATGTTGACCCATTCTGCAATTGACATAGTTAAGGTAATAGGTTACCTTAACGCAAAAATGGGAGCTGGGAGATATATATGGTTTTGATGAAGATCAAGCCTCGTTTGATTCCATCATGAAAGAGCTCTATATATCCAAACTGGGAATCCATTTACCAAAATGTTATAGGAGAAATATTAGTGACAAGTCTTTGTGTTTGCCCTTTTTGATATTTACCTGAGTTTTCCTGAGGTTCTCCAGGCTATTTTATCTGGACTTCCCAAGCCCTCTTCCTCATGAATGATATCTGCTTGGAAAGGAGGTGTCCCAGTGCAACTGCTTGCTAATTGTAATTTAATTTGAATCTCACTTAAGAAAGCATTTTCTTTGGCAGGGGAGAAATCTTCAAGGAAAAAAGTACTTTCAGGTCTTGATTTGTATAACTAACCCTTTGCACTTGGCGGGTCATTAGATCTCACCAGTTTGTAATGCAATCAGAGTCAGCATTCTGCTCTTAAGGGCTGCTCGGTAATTTGCTTGTTAATATATTAGCACACAGCATTGATCAAATGGCTAATCCAATCACACGCTTGTTATTGATCCCTTATCGATTACCAAGCCTGGTGATCACTTTTGTTGGGTTCAGTCAATAGCAGATGCCAAGTAGCCTTTCACACACCTAATTAGCTTATGAAATAAACCAAACATTTTGCTTGGCCCCGAAGGCAAAGATCAATGGAAAGCTTTGGGGCTGAATTCAGATGATTTTTTCATCAACTTTTCTTCTTCTCCTCTGCAGCCACTCAAGTTCACATTAACACTCTCCCTCCGGTTTGAAGACATCTGAAAAGCAGCTGCCATGTCTGAGACACTGAAGCAGCTGTAAGCCATAAATCACAAGGCTGAGGGATTCTGGGTTGCACATTGGCATGTGGTCTGTCAGGCCAGAAAAATAGAGACATAAAAGAGCCAAAGGTCAGAGGTGCATAGAGTTTAGAAGCCTGAACTTGTGCTATATTTCATGCAAGGAAACCTTGGCATTGGTGGTTCTTTCCAAATGCTCCTTAACTTTACCTTGCTGATATGGCACTTAATGAGATCTTTCCTCCTCTGAATGGGCTCACTCTAGCTTCCTGCTATCTGCCCTGCTGCTATTAATTTAATCAGCTGCCTCCCTACCATCATCCAGAGGACCAGTCCTTCCAAGGGAAATTGGGCTAAATAACAACTTTCCAGTTGCATCAAAAAACTCTGACCCTTCCAAAAGCATTTATGCTACCCTAAACTTTAAAATGAAAGCAATACTTGAGATGATTTGGCTGATGATTGTCACATGACTCTAAAGAAGTATCCACTCTCAAGGGCCCAGCCCTATTCTCTACTTTCCCTACTCCCCGGCATGGACCTCATCATAGAGACATCTGACCAGGAGCCTGAGTAATAATAGACCTGTTTATTAATTCAGAGCAGGAAAGTGAGTAGAATGGCTTTCCTGGAAACTATGGATAGCTGCACAGTTTTTCCCAAATGATACATGATAATGGCTCCCAATGATGGGAAGTTCCGAGTTCCAAAACACAACACCAGGCTGGTGGAGTGTGACCAATTCTACTGGCAAAGTGAAGCATAGAACCAAAGCATGATCCTTAAAATCAATCCTAGAATGTTCCTGTCTGAAATACCATTTTTAGAACAGAGATTTCACCAAATGTCTTTCGATTTAAAAAGAAAAGCAAATTTCCAGAAACTGCAGTCGGCTCATATGCTTATGGCAAATTTTCCTGAGGATTTGGGAGAACAATAGATTTAAGGCCAAAAAATCAATCAATCAATCAAAGAAACCCACATAAATGGTAGAGCAGACTAACCATTCTTGTTCTTATTTGTCAGGGCCTCTGGACACAAGTAATCTTTCGTTAGGAATTATCTAGACAACTTCACCAACTTTTCACCTTGCCTTCAAGATAAGATCTATGAAAACAATAAAATCAAAGTGATTTGATTGTTTAAAAGTTTACTTGTTTTTTAAAGGATTTTTTTTTAATTTCCTTCACCATAGTCTTTTTATTTACAGTAGTTTTTTGGGGCTTCTTAGCTTTTTTGGTTGTTTCTATATTAAACAAAAAAAGTTATCAAAACTGATGGTTTGTACCATCACATGGAATGCTTACTTCACATTTAAAAGGATTTATGCTCATTTATTTCTTTTGTAGAACCAATTTATTTATTTGTAAATTAATCTGAAATATAGAGAAAAGATAAACTGATCCAAAGTGGCATGACTTAGCAGAGATGAAATAATCTCTTCTGGGAGAGATGATGGGATCAAGACTATCTCCTTCTCCAGTTTGTGAAAACTGACCTGAAGCGAAATTGAAATGTGTAGGGGCTCCTACACTCCTTTTATGAGCTCTTCCCCTCATAGGTTCTCACTCTTAGGTTTTCACGGTTCTCCAAAAGGAACCAGCTGAGCAGGCAGTATTGCTTAAGCTCTAGAGCCAGGCCAGGTGGGTTCAAATCCCCACACTGTCATTTACTGTGACTTTGGGGTTATTTAACTTCTCTTCGCCTCAGTGTCATCATCTGTAGCAGAAGAATAATTGTAGAATCTACTTCATAAAGTTTTTAGGAGAATTAAATGAGTCAGCATATGTAAAAAAGCCTCATGACAGTGCCTGGCACATAGTAAGCACTCTTGAAATGCCGGCTATTCTGGCCATTATCATCTGCCTAAAAATAATCCTCTCCTGATGTATCTTCAACCCCTCATGTTACCACCTTAGGACGCCCTCAAGGTAGATCATCCCTATTCAGTACCACCAACAGGGTTTCAAATTATCTGACAGTTTATTTCACGAAGTCTTCCTTCCTTAAACAGCAGGCCACAGAAGAAAGAAATCTAATAAATACCTTTGCAGGTAAGGAAAGGACGACCTATAACAGCTCAGTGTGTCATTCCTTCCAGGGTTATTTGTATTTAAAAATAAGCTGCACAGAGGCAATAGCGAAGTCTCTTTATATTCCCAAATTTAACAGCAATGGATGCAACTATTCAGCACCTGGTCTCAAACCCCACCCTTGTCAGGATTCAAATTTGACACCAGGGTACTGGGGGCTGGAGTAAGAGAGCCAGTGAGTGAACTTTGCAGACTGGCTAGCTTCCCTCATCGTAATGCTGCGTCCCCATGGACAATGGCCAACCACTGGAGATACTGTTGGGAGTGAAAAGAAACTAATGGATGTAGGAAAGTCGATTCTCACTCCTCCAAAACTAGTTTTATGGGGAGATTGCTGTACTTTGCGTAGACTGGGACAACCAAGTGGAAAAGACAATCTTGTGAGCTTGCCACTCAGGTATTACTCGTTCAGTGAACCAGGGATGGTTTTGTACCTAGTTTCTTTTACACTGAAATCAAAATGGACATAAGCAAATCAGATGTAATTGTTAGTCTTGATAGCACTTTCATTTTAATCAGTGTAACTAAAGGGGATAAATTATATAATATCCTTCTGTGGAGCTCTGTAAAAACGGGACAGAGTACCACCTCTGGGAGCGTTGCATAGCTACAACATGGCTGAAAGATTGGTTTCTGGGGTTTTTTTTTCCCGTGTGCTGTAGGTCTACAGTTCTGTCATTTCAAGGTTTGTTTTTCCAGTTTTTCATTCACTACATGATGAATTCAAGCTAGAAAAAAAAAAAAGTACACTATCTTTTACAACTATTTACAACATTTAATCACCCAGCACTAGCCATAAGCAAATTTATAAGGGTGTTTCATCTTGTAAAACAATCACCACCTGCCTACTGCTGGAAATAATTGCTGATCCTTCAGTAAATTGCACATTGTTTCCTTCACATGTAAATAACATTCCCATAGGCCATGAGCTCCTAGAGCATAAGAACTGTCAGTTATGTTAAAAATATCAACAAAATTTAGTGAACCTATCAAAGCTGGCAAGATGGTGAAAATCTGTTTTTCTGATTTGTAGAATCAAATATATTGTGGGCTTTCAACTGCTCTTTTAAACATAAAATAAATATATGGGCTTTTTGTTATTCTTTCCAAATTGGAGTTAGATTTTTTGGAAATATACTACTGAAGAATTTTAATTAATTTGGTTAGTTATAAATTTAGGTAAACTCTTAAATATACTCAGAGAAATCAATAGATTTGAAAAGAGTGTACATTCTAAAAATATGAATAAATACTTATAATCCTAATGCTAAAAATTATTATATTTTGTGTAAACATTTCTTTTAAAATGACATAATTTGCAGATGTGAGATATATATATTCAGCCTACTTAAGGATAATTGTGGCATTGAACGCAATAATGATTAGAAGAAATGTATAAAATATACAGACACCAGTTGTCAAATAATAACTCCAATTATTTTTTAAAAGTAAGAGTGTGAATATCTTTCTCCTCCGTAAATATAAATGGAAAGCAAACCATAAGATCTATGCGTATATTAACAACAAAAAATGCCTTAATATCTAGTTTGATTTTGGAGGAGGAGGTGACTTGTTTTTGTTTTATTATTAATGAACTAGCTTTGGAGGTTAAAGGACGGAAGAGTATTTTAAACTATTAATTAAAATGTGAAGAAATAAACATTAAAATTTTTAAAAAGCTAAATGTACAACATATTTATTCATTTTAGTGAAATAAAGTTGTAAGCAATAATACCATTGTGTATTTAGTGCGAGAAAAGCAAACACTTTTAAAGCAATAAAAACTGGCTTTTAAGTGGCAAAACATAAACTTGATGTTTATATGAATCAACTCTTTGATCAAATTGCAGACTTCTTCCACTCAATGAAATTCAAATACCCTTCCCAAATGAGTTCATTACAATGAATGGTTCATGAATGGCAAGCTTGTTTTAGTGCATTACTTAAATATAATATGCTAACAAGGAGCTAACCAGTAAATTCTAGGTTCCTGCTGTGATACTGTATTTCAAGTATACTTTCAATTTTGAAGAAAGAAATAAAGTTCTTGAAATCAGGCTGGAAACATACTTCTATCCATCTATAGTGTTTGCTTTTAAAGAGCACACATTTTAACCAAGAAGGAGGTGACACACAGTATCAGGTTTGCCAGACCAAAAGTTCATAAAAGTGACACATGATCTGGTGGCACTCTCTGGAAAAGTGATTTGGCAGTGAGGTCAGAGTGTTTATTGTAGGGGCCTTGGAAGGTGACCTTTGTACATCGACCTTCCACCATGGAGAGGATGGCCAAAGAGAGGGACAAGAGAGTGAACAAATAAGCCTTGTCCTATTTCCCTTTGTCGTGCCCATCTAGGGGGAGAAGAGAGGGAAGAAGGAAAGGAAGGAGAAACAGGCAGACAGTCCAATCAGGTACAAACTTTGGTCATCAGCCAATTGACTACGGAAAGCCCATTAAAGTAACAACGCAGATGCTTAAGGATTTCTGTTAATCCAAAACAGGAATTTGACATTCATATTCTTGACTCAGCCAACCAGTCTGTCTCATGTTTACACATGCATTCATCGAACCCAACCAAGTTATTTTTACCTTCTATAAAATAACAGTTACATCTGTTAAATTACTCAAAACGTTTTATGTGCCCCTCAGTCCAGAGCCAACTGGCTCTAGTAGTTTTTCCTGCACTACGACTAAACTCTCTTTTCAAAAGAAAGAGGCAAATGCCAAGAAAACAATTTGATTTATGTGGTATTTACCCAAAGGAAAGCAATTTTCCAAGTATGTGTTGAAGTCAGCAAACACCTAAAGTTAAAGAAGGTGTATTAATAATAGCCAACAGTTACTCAGCACCTGCACTCTGCAGATGTTGTGCTAAGACGTTAATATGAATTAATTTATTTAATCTTCACCACATCCCTCTGAGGTAGTTATTATTCTCCTTACAGATGATAATACTGAAGTGCAAAGATAACTTGCCCAAGATCAAATAATACCTAAAGAAGCTGGAATTTGGACCCAAATAAGAAAAGACTCAGAGAAGATGAGTGGAGGGTCCACCAGCTGTCAGTTTGCACAGTTCCCTCCAGGAACTGCATTCAGATAATGAACCCAGATCCTGAGAGCATCTCAGCCATCAACAATTGCGTTACATTTCATATGCTGTGTTTACAAATCATTTTTTAAAAAAGATTGTTCCAAGACTTAACCAAAAGGACTTGCACATAAATCTAAATTAATCAGAATATTGGCTTAATCTGAAGGTCCTCTTCCATTTAGTAGGAATGGTCCTCAACCATTCCTACTAAACAAGATTTTGCTGCGTAAGAGCTCAATAGAACAATATGGGAAGAAAGAATACTTTATGTAATTGGGATGCTTTAAAAGTTGTAAGTGAAAAGTTTCAGCAGATGGAGTATAATTACCTTAGCTAAAGTTTAACTGCCACATAGCATTCCCCTACATAAAATAGGACAAAATGCTTTGCAAATACAAGTGCTAATAACAACAGGGTAGAAGAAAATACCATTGGCATTCTTCAGCACTATGCTGGGACATCAGTTCTATGCCAGCTTTAGAAAGAGGGGGCCACTGGGGCAGCCCCTTATGATATCTTCTGTTGCACAGAAGTCATTGTTTATGAAATCAAATGCAGTTGAAATCAGGGCACAAAACAGTTTATTCTTTCTGAGACAAAAGATTAAAAATGGCTGTAAATTTGGGGATGGGAACAAGGGGAGGAGATGGGAGAACAAGAGTGGGATTACACTATTAGAGATTTTCATGTTTTAACTAGAATTTCTACATCTTTAATCACAGCTATCCCATTCCTCGCTCAGTAATGAGATGCAGGCATAAAGCAGGGTGTTTGCAGGCCTCAAAGTGGGGCTTGGCTGGGGGAGCCGAGGGCAGTTCCGAGAGCCTTCTCACAGCGCTGCCCTGACTCGAGCGAGCACCTCTGGGGCTGTCAACATGGTTTGGCTGACTAACATAGGGCAAATTTCATGCTGGCTTGAACCTAATACCTCTCTGTTTCTATTGCATTTTTTATTTACAAAGAGACTTGTGCAAACAACCTAGAATAAGATTTCAAAGTTTTTTGGTGGGTGAGAGTTTGGTTACAAGTTGTCGGAGGAACATAAAACCAAAAACGCAAGACTTGGCCTCATTCTGAGTAATTTCAGAAGAAAACAAGCTCTTCCGGAAATTTATACTTCTAACAGAGTTGGGTACAGTGCTGGCGATATGAATTTGCAGTGCGCACTGAAACCAGGCAAATCTGAGTTTATGTCACATTTCTGCTATTATCCTTGGAATGTATCCTTGGAGTGTATCCTTGGAAAAGGTAGAATTTAGACTTCTGTATTCCTTGATTCCCCCACCTTGCAATGGGCATACTGAGACTGCTTACTTCATAGAAGAGGGATAATTAAGTGAGACAAATTATGGAAGACACTTACTGCCGTGCCTACCAGGTAGTAAGTGTAAAATAAATGCCAAGTGTTGGTGCTGTAATTGTTTTATAAGATTTGCAATTTGGTTGAACTTCATTAAGATGTCAAAGGATTCTCTCCCTCCCTCCCCTCTCTGTCTCTCTCACCTATTCCAGCTCTGTTCTTTGCCACCATATTTAGAATTTGACAACACTGATTCCAAAATGCTTCACAAAAGGATGCATAAGTGATTCTGGGAAGCTAAAATGGTAATCTCATCAGAATTGGTGTGTTCACTGGGAAAATGCAAAGACTAAAAGATAAGAGACTTGAGGAAAACATGCCACGGAATTTGAACTCTTAGTGGATCAAGCCATTCCAAATGTTTTCATATGATATGTTTAGAGTAACCTGAAAAAAAAAAGTAAAGACATATATTAGAAAGTTAAGGGAATGCATAATATGTGCCATTCAAAAAAAAAATCTTTTTCACTTTGGAACATTTAAAATGGTCCCATGAAAAGATTTTTGGATTTTACATTAAATTATTGCTTATTAATTTGCAAAGTAAAAGGAAGATAGGAAGAACGGATAATTTTCTATACAGTGAAAATGAATACAAATTAAAGAGATAAATTCTTAGGTTAGGAAATGTGCTTGACTTCAAAAAGAGTTGTGTGATTCACTTATATGCCCACATTTATTTAATGAAATGTAACACATTACTGAAACATCCCTTTCCACCAATACTTTATGCCAGCATCTAAGAAAAGTGGAGGATTAATAGCAGAGAAAAACAGCTCTCTGTTTGGCTGAATAAACATTGCACAAACGCTGAACTCTGTGTGGGATCATTAGTCTTTTCATCATACTATTTCTAGAATTGAAAAATCACAAATCCCTCTCCAGCTTAGTTCTTTTATGCAACAAAAGCAATACCCAGACCCGCTAAGATGTATTCTTCAGGATTCTGACATCTCTGGAATGTCAAACAGGTTCAGTAGACACCAAATACAGATTCTCTCTTTCATGTGGAAAGGTTAAGTAAGAAAAGACTTCATGTGAGGAAACTGCCCCATAATTCACGGTTATTTTAATTTAATCTGAGTGTGTTTCAATTTACATATAGACTAGAATGCAGTCTCAGAGAAAAAAGGTCTATTTTGAGTAAATCAACATTTGGGGGGAATAAAACTGACCATTTTAAAAAGTGGTGCACATTTTCAAGCTCTATATGCATTTGAGAGAAGCCAGCATACATTACATCAATATAATGTAAGATTGGCATTATTTAAAAATGACCTATCCATAAAAACATTGTGAGTGTATTCTTTGATTAAAAAATTGGTTCTACAGCCTTCTGAAATTTTGAAAGACTTATGGTCTTTAATACGCCATAGCTTTTAACCAGACAAGCATATTCTTCTGGAAGATATTCCTTCAGTAGAATATAAATTAACCACAGACACGATGAAATGGCCAGAGCTGACAAGAATGGGAGAAAGCTGGATGGTATTAGAAATTAAATGAATAAAATATGGTGAACCTTTATCAACAAATATTTAACCATAAAGTTATTTTTATTGTAACCTTGAAAGAGGAGAATATGATTGATAAGTAATATTTGTAGATCTGCTCCATCTTAATTACAATTATTTAGGCTTAATCTGATTGACTTTTAAGAATGAATATAACACTATGATTTTCCTGTATCTCTTCAAGAAATGATAGTGGTCACTTTGCTCAAAAGTTTAATTCAAATCCTAATTATTTCAGTCCCCTCAAGAAGTCATTAACTGACTGCATTTAATTTAACCTTTAGCACAATTTGTGCTGATTAACCTTAAGCATAAGTCCAGAGAAACACTACAATTAATATTTAGGACACAGATCTGTGGAAGGAGAATATGAGGTGTTTTTTTTTTCTTTCCACAAGGGCTGAAGTCAACTTCATGCACAGATTAATTTAGTGTCAACTTTCACAAGTCATACCTGTAAGACCCCGTCCCAGTGTCTCCCCTGGGACTTCTCTTATGTCTAAAATTCCATCATTAAAACTTTATTTTGTTTTCCATATTTGCAGATGATTTGACTGTCTATGTAGAAAATTCTAAAGAATCTACTAAATATCTACCAAAACTAATAAATGAGTTTAGCAAGTTCACATGATCCAGGGTCAATATGAAAATTTATTATATTTCTATATATTAATAATGAACAATTAGAAACGGAACAAAGAAACAATAGGAAATATTTTTTTAAATATGTACAAGACATATATACTGAAAAACTGCAAAACATTGCTAAAAGACATTAGACAACTAAAAAAATGGAGAAGTATACCATGTTCATATATGGGAAGCCCAATATTGTTAAGATGTCAATTCTTCCTAGATTGGTGTACAGATTCAATGCATTTCCAATCAAAATCTTTACAGGTTTTTTTTGGTTAAAAGTGACATACTGATTCTACAATTTATAAGGAAATCCAAAAATCTTAGAATAGCCTAAATAACTTTGGGATGGGGTGGGAGGACAAAATTGGAGAACTTTCTTTATCTGTTTTCAAGAATTACTTCACTAAGCAAGCTAATGTGATATTGGCATAAACATAAACATATAGATCAATGGAACAGAATAAGGAATCCAGAAATAAATCTAGACCAATATGGTAAATAAGTTTTCAACAAAAGTGTCAAGGTAATTCAGTGAGGAAATGATAAAATTTTCAAAAATTGTGCTGAAACAATTGGATATCTATATGCAAAAATAAATATACCTCACATCATAAATGAAAATTACTTCAAAATATATCAGCAAAATTATAAGACTTCTAAAAGAAAGCACAGAACAAAATCTTTGTGACTTTGGATTAGGCAAAGATTTCTTAGGACACAAGAAGTATGACTCAAAAAGAAGAAAAAAGTAAGTCGGACTTCATTAACACTAAAATTTTCTGCTCTTCAAAAGACACTGCTAAGAAAATGATATGTGTATCAGGAGAAAATATTTGCAATATATGTCTGATAAAAGATTTCTGTTCAGCAATGTATAAAAAGTCTTTCAATTCAACAAGAAAACAAACAATCTGGTTTTTTTTTTTTTTTGGTGGGCAAAAGATTTGAACAGACACTTGACCAAAGAAGAGATATTTATGACAAAAGAACATGTGAAAAGATGCTCAACATCATTAGTCAATAAGGAAATGCAAATTAAACCTAAATGAGATACTACTACATACCTATCAGAATAGCTATATTTTAAAAAGAAGAAGAAGAAAAGAAAAGACAAAGATCTAATGAGGATGCAGAGTAACTGGAACTCTCATACATTATTGATGGGAATAGAAAATGATATGACCATTCTGGAAAACAGTTTGGTATTTCTTATAAAGTTAAACATACACTTACCTCGTGACTGAGCCATTTCACTCATAAGTATTTATTCAAGAGAAATGAAAACATATATTCATAAACAGATTTTACTCAAATTTTTAAAACAATTTTGTTTGTAAGAGCCAAAGTCTAGAAACAATCCAAATGTCCAAGAACAGATAAATGGGATAAATAAATTGTGATACATCCATACAGTGGAATAATACTCAGCAATCAAAAGGAATGACCATGCAAAAATCTGGATGGATCTCATTAACATTAGCCTCAGCAAAAGAAACCAGACACAAAAGATGTATGCTACATGATTCTATTTATATGAAATTCTAGAAAACACAAACTAAGCTATGGTGCTCTTTGCAAGAAGAAGGTAAATACATAATTTAAAAAGTGCAAATGAATATTTTGTTCTCTATTGGAGTTCTTAATACTAGAGGCTGGAACAGATGATCCCTGAAATTTCAGTGCGTTAGCACAAGAAAAGTTCATTTTTCCCTCACACAAAGTCTAATGCAGTCCACAAGGGCTCTCATCTACCCTGCAATTCAGAGATTCAGGTTCTCTCCCTCTTGGATGTTGCCATCTCAACATGAGGTTTCCAAGGTCACTGGATCAGGAGAAGAAAGCAACAAAGGAAGCATACCAGCTCTTAACTGTCTTGGCCCAGAAGTCACACATGCCACTTCCATTCATGTTCCATTGGTCAGCCCTAGTTATCTGGCCCTAAACTCCAAGAAAGACTGGGAAATTTAGGAGATAAAATGGAATATTTGGTAAGCAATGAATCTGCCATGTATATTTTACCAAGTTCAAGATATAGACAAAGGGTGAAGGAAACTTAAAACCCGAGGAAAGGAAAAAAAGGGAGCTCTACATACTACCCTGGAATGGATGGAGGGTGGGTAGGAGAGAATTGAAGACAAACTGTCTCAAAATTTTTCTCAGGCCCAATCCACTTCTGCTGTCTCTTGGAATAGATATTGACCATCTCTCTGTTCAGTTTCCTTGTCTGCAATATAGTAACAACTCATTATTCTACTAGCATATTTGTGCAGATGTAATAGTAGCATCACAGGGATAAATTTGTCATTAACCTCACCATAATACTATAAATGGGGTCTAAAAAATCCAAGCATGTAAAATTTGTTGTTACTATTATAAGATTAAAGAACTGATCAGGATAAGCCTGCTGTGGGGGACAAGAGCTAATCACCAGTTGTGTCAAAGCCAAATTTGTGCTATTACAGGATACATTATCGTAGGGATCATTATCACCCTTAATTTTTGTGAGGAAATAGCTAGTCTATGACAGGGTATTTCCTAGTGTCATATTTTTGGATATATTTACTTAGAACGAACTATGGGATGTGCCAGAATACAAAGCTCTCTCCATGCAAATTCAATTCAAATAATTAACTCTCAATAAGCTTAGTGTTTTAATTCAACAACAAACATTTATTGCACGCTTAATAAAGGACAAACATCATCTAAATGTTCACATGTTATCCATTTAGGTTCTACAACTTTTTGAGTTAGACATTACTATTCCTTTTTTTTTTTGGCAACAGAGACTCAGAAAAATTATTTGCCAGTAGCTCAGAAGTAACAGAGACAAGATTTGAAACCAGCTCTTCTGACACTTACACTCTTTCTGCTACAACTCTAGCCTCAGCTGAAGTAATGAAAAGGTCTTTCTTCTCTAATAACCTCTTGTGACCTTATATTTGTGTTCTCAATATTTCCTAAACATAACATATCTGTAAATAGCTGCTAAGTAGCTGAGCAAGGTGTGATGGGGTACATTGGAACAGGTGTTCAGGGTAAGGTACAATCCTCGCAAAGCAGATACTTTGACCCATTTTGCAGAGGAAGAAACCAAGACTCAGAGAATTTAAGTGACTGACTTTAGGTGACACTTCTTACTACTGAGCCAGGATTTGACCCCAATCTGATCCAATTCCATTTCATGGTACCCAGACCCTCTCTATTAGTGGATGAAGAGAAAGGCAACAGCCCATGAAGGCTCCACTTCCGTATGTGACAGAATTATCTCTGGAATAAGTCAAATTTTATAACAACACAATGAGCTAAATTGACTTACACTCTCATGAAATAAATTTTACAGCATTCCTCCCTCACACCATTACACTGGAATACAACTCTAGAACATAAACAAAAAAAATAGTGTGAATTAGAGAAAAATTATTCTTAATCAATCAACTGTAAAAATATTCACATAATCACTACAATAAAAAGAAAAGTATCTTTAATGGATGAATATTAGCAGAATATTCTATTAGCATTCATCAAATGTTCCTAAAACATGTAAGGTTATATGGGTTTTAAAAAGAATATCAGCCAGAGATGAGGTCAGCCGCCAGCAATTGACTTTTCTTCATGTCAGGCTGACCTGGCCTTAGCTATAATTTCTGATGAAGGAGGCAGAATCATACCCAGCCATTTAGATACTCGGCAATCCTGTCTAGTGGCTAAGAAAAATCAAGGCAGCTAGTTGAACATTGGGCAGGATGCCTCAAAGAAATTCCCTGCATTCTGCATCTTGCCCAGTACCCCCATGGAGTCTTGCTGGCTTTATTAGGGGAGCCAGCCAGGGCAGCTCCAGAATTTCCATGCAGGAGGGCTTAGGGGCAAGAGGGATCTTGATCTACTGCATTGGCATTTGCCTACATTTCACATTAGATGGAGGAAGTGTCAGTTGTTCACATCACAGGCAGGGTGGAGTGGGGGACCAAGACTTGTGGAAATAATGAAAAGAGTAGGGGTGAGTTTTTCAACAAGAGAACAATTCTTTTGCACCCGAGAACAGAGATCCCCACCAATATCACCACCAGGTTTTGTGACACCTCCATATAGCAGCAAATGAGTCTATGCCCTCTGAGGACGTTGGTGGGAGCTGCAGGAACCTTGTGCCTGGGAACAAGAGACAGCTTAGCAGAAATCAAGGGATCGACTGGAGAACGGACTGGACTGAGGATAACTCAGCAGATGTCATTGTGAAATCACAGACCCACACTGGATTCCTACCCCCACCCTTTTCCTTCCCCAGGCCCAGATACTATCACACCACCTGGAACTTAAAACAGCTCTGGGAGAAAGGAGTATTTTCCCTGAATTGATGGAGATGTTTTGCCATGGGGTAGGGGATCATCACAGAAATTTTAAAAATATTATTTATAAAAAATAATAAAGTTACCTTTCATGAACATTTGAGTTTGCAGAGTGAGTTTTGTCCCCAGACGTCTGTGTTAAACTGAAAGCCTGTCAACTGGACAACTGGAACTGATGTACCCAGGTCTGCCTACTTCTGTCCCATTCTTAGGAAGAGTGCTGATGTGTTCACCTCTTGCCTTGCCATTCCTGTAAATCCAACCCACTGCTCTGTCACTCACATGCTGTGTAACTGACAACTAGAATCAATCTCTCTTGGTCTCAGTTTTCTTATTTGAAAAATATAAATAGTATTATATCCTCTATCATCCTGAAAATCAAATGCCAATGTTAACCCTGTTTTCAGCTTTAAGCCAGCCCTACCTATCCATACACTATGAACCCACCTCCAGAAAGGCAAGTACAGACTTCCACTACAGTTCTAAGAACTTGTCCTAAACCTTACCTCCAGCCCTCAGTCTTAATCCGTGTTGTTCCAATCTCATCCCCATCTGGTCTCAAACTCTTGATCTCTGACCCTGCCCTCAATGCTACCTTTGGCACTGTAGACTTGATGTTTATACATGGTCTCTCTGGGTTTGACCTTTGACGTCTTCCTATGGACTTTGACTTGACTCGTATTCCCTACTTTGGGAATTCTACCCTGGGTATAAAACCCCCTACTCCAAGTTCAGCCCTACTGAATGCAAGTCCTCATCCTGGCAGTTCAACGAATGTCTAGTCTGGCCAGCCCTGGCCCCACCGTCAATGGTGAAGTGAGGCAGATAAAATGGAGAGGAAAGGTCTTTGAAAGGTTTTAAATATAAAGACATACTGTTAGTGATCACCATTTCTCTAGTCAACATCCAATAGCTAAAAACAGCACATTGTCTGTCCCTTTCCATTGCTGCCCTGAAATCCTGTGACTGCCACTCCATCCGATCCCCTCCCAATCTGCCTGTTTACAATCAAATCTCCATATTGTAGCCCCAAAGCCCAAGAAGTTATTTTAGGCTGTCACATTTATGAGTGAATGGTAGAAGGATGGCCATGGACTCAGATGGAGTTCAAATAGTATCTCCACAACTTGCCAATTATGAGCTGTGGTTCCCTCATTTAGCAAAGAGGGATGATAATATGTCACCAACAAGGTTACTCTGAGGATTAGCATATGTAAAACACCTAGCCCAGTGCAGCGTACATAGTTGGTGCTCAATATTTCTTTTTTCCTACTCCCACCTTCCCTGACTTGGTCTTAACAGTCGATTTACTTGGTTCCTGAAGGTCTTACTCTGGAACACTCTATTTTGGAGGGAATAGAGTTAGATGGGTCACTTCAGTGGGCAGAGAAAGACAGCCACATCTCAGTGCTTCATTGCACCACTTTCATCAATCCACTACTCGCTGTGATGTTGCCCGTGGATTATTGACTAGGGTGTCATGGGAAGCCGATCGCAAAGACCAGATATCAACCAGGCCCACTTGTGTGCTCCAACTCTGAGATAATTTCCTGAGAAGTTAGTAATCACTTCAAAAACCTCCTTGTCTGTATTTTTAGCTCAGATTTAGATGGGCTGCTATGTGGCTGGTAGCTTGGCCTCTCAACTCTCATTTCAAAGTGAACCTAACACCCGATCCAGTAGGCTATTGGGTCACTGCCACACCCAGAAATCAGGACAGAGGGAATGGGTGCGATGCTCTGTTTAGGTAAAGTTAACAATATACCTACTGAGCACCTGCAAGGTGATTCATTGTATTTATGGGATGAAAATGCAGCAGATGGAGAAAAGCAAAGGCTAGCCTATCAGCCCAAAATAGATGAAGAGGCAGCAATGTGTTCCTGAGGATTCAAAGTGAAGCCCTCTTTCTAGTTTCTCTAGTTAGGGGCCAGGAGGTCAATCTCTCCTCCCCATCTCTTGGGGCTGGAGTGTTTGCCTTTAGTAAACACAAAGAATCACCTTCAGGTGATTATTATCACATTCTTATCACCTCTAACAGCTGCTTGCTACTTAAGGAGTAGGAACCTCCAGGGATGACAAGGAGAGAGACCATCACAGGGAAGGATTGTGAGATGGATGGATGAGAGAATTATAATTATTTCCACACCTCTATCAGCTAAAGTAGGAGAAGATGCTGAAATAGTTCCTTGCTACCCTTGTTTGAACAAAGGGTATCTAACATATTTTGTTTTTGTTTGATTGCTTTTTAAAAAAATTATCTGCAACTTTTGAAGATGGAAACAACCCAGGATATACGTGTATAATGCCTGCATCTGAGCACGTACACACACACACACACACACACACACACACTCAGTATAAAGTATCTTTAAAAACATACTAATTGTAAGCAAAAACAATAGTGTGAAGTATTGAAAAGTTCCTGTAGCTGTGTCCTGAAAGGTTGAAATAACCTAAATTATAAAGTGATAGAGGTCCCTATTGAGAGCAGATAATTTATGGTGTTTGTACAGGGAGAGACATTAGCCAACCACAATTCATGCTAAGGAGAATTTTGAACAAAGTCCAGATGGTGTTTCAGCAGTAAAATGCAATTATCCTGGGACTATCTGGTGAACAACAAAATCACCGAAGTCAAGCTCACTGTCCCTTATAAGAATCAAGTTCAACAGAAGCAGAACCAGAAACAATGGAAAACAGTTGTACAATATTTTTTTATTAGGAATGGCTCTGTTATCTTTATTTTACTGTCTAATTTTTATTTAATGAACAAATCATATTTTTACTGCAATAAAGGAAACAAAAGGGGAAAATGCCACATTCCCATCATCCTGATACACATAATTACAATCACATATAATTTGAAACAACTGAAATCAAAGCACAGCTTCAAATTGCATTATGTTTTTTTCCATTTAACTAAATGTTAAATAATCATTATGTATCATCATTTTTTGGCAGCTCAATAACATTCTGTCTAATTTATGTACCATAATATACTATTCAAGGCCCTTCTAGGCTTGCTAGTTAGGATGCCCCCAGATTCTTTTCTTATAAATAAACCCACAAAGACTACGTCAAGCAAATAACTATTGTCCCTTTTTGAATTTTTTTTCTTAGGCACCATAGTCTTTTTAAAATGTGACAACCCCAATATTTCCTTCAAATGAATTTTGTAACTTTTAAAGAAAGACAAATTATGTTTTTTGTTTAGTGTTTCTTCACATCTGTGCTAATATCTCCACCTTAAAATTTTCCATTTCATAAAGCTGTCACCAGATTCTACTGAGCTCAGATGACTGCTCACAGTAAGTTCCATTTTACTTGGCTCCAATCAATTACAGGAATATAGATGATTTACAAACCAAATCATCTGAGCTCATACATTTCACATAGGGTAAAACGAAGTTGACAACCTCACTTGAAAATGTTAAAAGGATAGTCCATGTTTTCATGCACTAGTAAGTGATTTCTCAGTTAAATCTGAATGAATTTGAATATGTAATAGAGCCAAAATAGCACACAAGTCTGGATTTTGTGGCATGCACAGCATGGGATCGTTTCTATACTGAGATTAAACATTTCATTAATTAGCTAAGTCTCAAATCTATTTTTCCTTTTTATTCTTGATTCACTAACTTCCTTTATGCTACTGCTTCTTTTCTAGAAATAGAGATAGGAATATTTTCCTTAGAAAAACTCCAGAAGTTTTACTTTAAAACCGCTAACAGAAATCTTTTTGTGATAATAGTGTAAGATTTCTAAATTGTCTAAAACTTCATTACATCCTTAAACTGCTTTTCCCTCTGTCCTCCCCAGAGACTGTTTACTGAAGGAGGGTGTTGGCAGGGAGAGAACACCTTGTTACACAGGATGAGGGCAGTGGGGCCTCTTTGGAAGAAATCTGGACACCGGGGAACAGGCTTTGAGTTGTCCTCTTCTACAATAATTGCCAAGCTGACTCAGTTCATATGAGTATTAAAGAAAAATTGGTACTGATAACCTTATCAAAAAAATTTATGTTTGAATCACTATAAAGGTAGAGTCCTCAAATGGTCTACCAAAGCATAGCATGGAAATGATAAAAATGAGTTTTTAAATATTCAAAAAACACCATATAAGACATACTTCCAGGAGAGTGGGGTGGTAGGGGAGAGGCTATGGGTTGTAATTTGGAGCCAGAAACAGCAAAGGAATTCAATTCAATTTTCACAGATAATAAACTTACAGTTCAAAATCAGTCATTAGAATAAAACTCACTAGAATGAAAGGAAGAAAAATAAGATAAACACATTATTCCACACATCCCACAGCTAGATGTGAATATCAATTTACTAATGCAGCTGATGTTACTCTAATCTTTACGCTTTTATTCTTTCGATGCGGTCTCACATGAAATAGAAGATTGAACAAAATCAGATCCAGGAAACGAATTTGCCTGACAGACCAATCACTTTAGGAAAGAAATATCATTTCATATTAAAAATGTAATTCTGGCAGATTCCACACCAAAATAAAAAGGAAACAATTGTCTTCACTTAGGAGCAAGTTAACAGGTACTGTGAGAGCATTACAGATAGCAAAGTGCTTTAGAAAAGAGAGAAAAACAAGACTGCAGTCTGAAAAAGGAGGCGCTGATATTACATGCTACTGAAGGGTTTCAATCTGATGTTGAGTAAAATGTTGGATCCTTATCTGATGTTCCATATTTTTAAAAGGAAAGACCACTGAACACTTCTCCCAATTATAGTTAGGTGTTGGACTACAATGATTTCTAAGAGTATTCAAATTATGTTCAGATACTACTATACCAAGATAAGTCCTCTCTTTTCTCTCCTTTCCTTTTTTTTTTAAGTTTATATTCTCTGGCTTTCTCTTAGTATAGACTTTTAACAGCTTCATTTTTATTTTTTTAAGGAAGCAATAGGGTATAATTTATAAATAAATATACTACAGAAAAGTGACATGCCTAAACTGATTTAAAAGGTTCATCTTGGTCTTGTAGAGTTCCAACAAATTTAATGACTTCCAATATGAATTAAAGATCAGTAGGTGTTTATTAATTTCTAAGCATGTGTCTAGAAAGAACAGTGCTGATTCTACGAGAAATGAAAAAGTTTAAGACAATCACTATCTCAAGCTGAAGACTGAGCTCTTTGGAGTTTCTGGAAAGGGAGTCAACACTTGGAAAGGTGGGACGGCAATTTTGGTTAACACAATGGCTGGGGGTGGGGTTGCTACTGGCATTTAGCCCAGAAGCCATAGATACATGATGTCCTCAATGCTCCAGATGCTTCCATACGGCAAAGAATTGTTCAACACAAAATGCCAACTGCTCCTGCCACCCAACTGAGAAACACTTGGTGGAGTCCCTGGGGAGTTTGGATTTGATACTTCAGACCCCAGTGCATTCACTCATTAACAAATGACTGTTTAGCACCCATTATGGGCTAGACACTGTGCTGGGACTGTCAGAGATGCAGAGATGAAGAAGGCTTAAGCCTGCCCTCAGGAACTCACAATCTACTGAGAGAAAATGATATGAAAATCAGTAATCATACTATAGAACAATGATTGCTATAGTAGAGCATAGAAGGAAGGAAAGAGTTCCAAGAGGAACCTTTAATTCAGCAAGGTTTACCTGAACCCTTAATTGAGGTGGGGATTATTATAAAATGTTTCCAAGAGAAAGCAGCTAAAATGCATGCTCATAAAATGTTCATTTATTTCTTCACAAATATGTATTAAGTGTAGGCACTGTGGTACACACTGGGACTACAGCACTGAACAAAACATTGTCACCGTCTTCATGGAGCAGATAGTCTAGTAGGGTTGATAATCAGTAAAATAAACATTGATAGTATGTTAAATGCCCTGAAGGAAATCAATTGTTCTGGTAGAAAATATTAGGAGAGTATGGAGCTACTCTGAAAATATGGTTAGAGAAGACCTCTCTAAAAAGGTGATATTTGAGTTATGACATGAAGAATGAGAAGGAGGGAGTCAAGTGAGGTGATAGTGAATGGAAAGGATTCCTGGAAGAAGCAACTACAGGCAACTGAAAACAACTTGGTCTGTTTCAGGAAGTGAAAGAAGGGCAATGTGAATGGAGTGCAGTGCCCAGTGGGAAAGGAGCATGAGGTGAGCTTGGGGAGGGAGGCAGGAGCCAGGTCCTTCGGTGCATGGAAGGCCATTGCAAGATTTTTGGATTTTATCAAAAGTGTAAAGGGAACTTGAGGGATTTTAAACTGGAAAATAACTTGATCTGATTTACTTTTCTAAAACGTTGTTTTGGCTGCTATTTGGAGATTGGATTATAAAGAAGCAGAAGTGGAAGCAGAGGAGCCAGGCTGGAGGCTATTTCAAGAAAGCATATGAAAAAAGATGGGGTTGAACTAGGATGGAAGCAGTGGAGATGTAGACACTAGAGATCTGAGATGTACTTTGGAGGTAAAATAGATGGGACCTACTGATGGATTAGAAGTATGAGATGGTTCAAAACTTGGTTTATATCTGGCTCAAAACCTTGGTAGTCAGCGGTACCAGTTACTAAAGTGGGGAAGAAAGAAGGAGAAGCAAAGAGAACAAGGGAGGAATTTCATATGTTCCACTTTGGACTTGTTAATTTTAAGAAGTCTGAGACATCCAAGTGTGATATGCAAAAGAGATTTCAGCTGGAGATAAATTTAGGAGTCACCAGCATATGTTTTTATGGCATAAAGCCATGGAACTGGATGAGGTCTCAAAAAGAGAGAATTTAAAGTGAGAAGAGTCTGGGATCGAGTCTTGAAGAGCACCAACTCATAGGGGTTAATTAGAAGAGAAAAAGAGTGCAAAGAAGGCTGAGAAGGAGCAGTCAAAGAAGTCTGAGGAAAATCTAGGAGAAGCCAAGGGAGAACAGACAAGGACAGGTTAGCCAGGAAAAGAAAGGTTGTAGAGAGGAGTATGGAAATGGAAAGAAAACTTCAGGCAAAGACAAAAGATGTGCATGAGAGAGCATGGGAAGGTTTGGGGACTCAAACTAGACCAGCAGGGCTGAAGGAAAGGGTACGTTTGAGGAGAAGCTGGAGATATTTGGGGGAAGGTAAAGAGGCATCAGATTATGAGACTGTATAGCACATTCTAAAGAGTTTGAACTTCATCATGAAGGCATTGGGAATCCAATAGCAGATCTTAGGCAAAAAGTGACACAGTTTGACGAATGTTTTAGAACAAACCCTCTAGAAGCACTGAGGAAGAGGGGAATGAAAAGAGAGAAAGGGAGCCCAATGTTAAGGAATTTAGTAGTAATTCTTTATTCAGCTTCAACCTTTCAATGATTCAAAGATTTCTGGTGCTATTAACAAAGTAAGGAAAACAAAAGGAGGAGCAGATTTGAAGGAGGAAGTTAATATGTTTTATACATGTTGAGTTTGAGGTGCCTGTGGCATATCCACCTGGAAATATGGACCTGAAGCAAAGGCAAGTGGCCTAAGGTAGAAATCTATTTAGGGAGTCCTGGGCTAATGAGTGGTAGTTGAAAGCCCTGGAAGAGGAAGAGAAGGGAAAAGACCCAGAACTCAACATTAAGGAATCCTGCATTCAAAGGGTGAGTTAAGAAGGACTGGTCAGTAAAGTTGGAGAAAAATCAAGAAAGAGATGTCACAGAAGTTAAGGAAAGAGAGAAAGAAGGAGTGGTCAATAGTATCAAATGTCACAGACAGGTCAAGAAAGAAAGTGTATTAATGGATGTGGATATAGGAACATGTAGTAATCCAGGGATTGGTGACAAGAACTGCTCCTGAGGTGAGTTCAAAAGATTTGGAACAATTTTGAAATTATTCGAAAGGAACATGTATAGTAGGTGACTTCCCATGTGTTGAGGTGACTGTATAAAAGGGAAATTCATCAAATTAACTTTCATGTGTAACCACGAGGCCTCTAGGACCAGTTCAAACTGACCCCATCTTATCAATAGAGTAATTAAGAGTTGTTTTTCAGGGGCCAGCCTGGTGCTGCAGTGGTTTAGTTCACGCTTTGGCAGCCCAGGGTTCATGGATTCAGATCCTCGGCGCCCACTGACACACTGCTTGTCAGCCATGCTGTGGTGGTGCCCCACATAAAGTAGAGGAAGATGGGCATGGATGTTAGCCCAGAGCCAGTCTTCCTCAGCAAAAAGAGGAGGATTGGCAATGGATATTAGCTCAGGGCTGGTCTTCCTCACACACACAAAAAAGAGTTGTTTTTCAGGGGCAATGAACCACAAAACATAAGTCATGTAGCCAGGCATGACCAGAGGAGAAAATCTTGACCTGAAATAACACCTGGAATCAAAGATTCCACCCCCAATGGAACCAAAGGACTAGGACATGACTGGAACTTGAAAGTCAGACTCTTATCAGAAGCAAGGGGTCTGTTGTCTAGGAAGATCTGGTGTTAAAGCCCCTTCCACACCTTACCATAAATGTTTAAAGCCCTCCAATTGAAACCTGCCCTGCCAACACTTCTGCATACCAGCCTGTTCTGCCTAACCTCTTAAATTTCAACCCAAACCCTGGATCTGGGAGACAGACTTGAGAGCCTTGCCTCCTGTCCCCTTGCTGGTCAACCTCACAGTAAAGCCTTTTCTTTTCTCAAAAGCTGATGGCATAATTATTGGCTTTTTATGCCCATTGGGCACAGAGCCCCCTTCTTGTTCGGTAACACATGTAGAATGCAATGTTTCTTAATGGATAAGTAATTAAAGTGTCCTAATTTGAAGGTTGCATATATAGTTGAAATTCAACAGTAATCACAGCAGTTGTTTAGAATGTAGATAAACAAAGGAAATTTTTTCAGCAGAGGAATTTCTCATTGACATTGTTTGGAATTGCTGGCATGTGGTCATAATAAAAAGCAGATCAACGTCTTGTCAGTTTTATTATTGTTTTTAAATTCCATATCAAAAATGCACACCCTTACTGGCTGCACCCAGGGCAGACCACTCCCACTTTCCCTGCCTTTGTTGAGTCCCTGGGGATAGGATCCAGCCTACATAATTCAGTAAAGTTTCCTGATCATCACCATCACTGTGCTTCACTCCAACCCCAAATAGGCCCTTCTGAGAACAGATGAGTGACATGGCTTCAGAGAGTAAAATATCCAAATTAGGTATCTACAGAACTCATAGGGTTATTTCCTGATTTCTGTGCCTGGAATGAGTCAGCATATAGAATTGAGGGGAGAGGGTAAGGGCTGGAATGCAAAAAGGTGATCAGCATGGGGATCATATTTTCAAAAATTGGTATGTGAAAGTGTATGGTGACAAAGCAGAAGCCTGGCTTCTGAGTAGTCTGAAGTTTAAAAAATAAAAAGCAACCAAAGACCAGAAAACAATGGCTTTATGAAAACCAAGGGAGATGGGTATTTAGAAAGAGTAGTGTCAGCAGTGGTGCGTGCTACAGACAACCCCAGAAAAATGGGGACTGAAAGAGAGCCTCTGTATTTGTCCAAGAGCTCACTGGCAATTTTGTGTGTGTGTGTGTGTGTGAGGAAGATTGGCCCTGAGCTAACATCTGTGCCAGTCTTCCTCTATTTTTCATGTGTGGGACACCACCACAGCATGGCTTGATGAGCAGTGTGTAGGTCTGTGCCTGGGATCCGAACCTGTGAACCCCAGGCTGCTGAAGCAGAGCATGTGAACTTAACTATTATGCCACTGGGCCTGCCCCTCACTGGTGATTTTTGAGAGACTAGTTTTAAAGGAATAATGGAGGCAGAAACTTGCTTCTATATGGAATTGTGGAACATATTAAATGGTACCAAAGTGGAAGGCAGAGAGCTTGGATCACTCATTAGAAAGTTTGACACAAAAAAGAAAGAAATCAACTGGATAGTGGTTAAACATATGACAGTCCACAAGAAACTTTTTTTGTTGGTTGGTTTAGAATTTTTTTAAGATGAGAAGACATTGTGCATACTAGAAAGAAAGGGGAAGGAGATGTGCAGAAAACACACTAGGAATAACCCAGCACTACACTGTGACAGCTGGTCAGTGGGTGTGCAAGTCAAAGGAGGAGAAAAGCATTGAGGTGGTTGACTGGCACGAGGACAAAGTGGGCTCCAAGGGAGACACTGGTGACAGGTTGGGTAGAGTTGGAGGAATCAAATAACTGGAGGCTTGGTGTAGTCAGAGAGAAGTTTTAATAGCTACGGAAGTTGTAAATAGGAAGGTTGCAGTCATAGAGGTATTAATTTCAAGATTACGGAGTTGGAGCCAACATCAGCTGACGATCAGGCCAGATGTGATTCCAAGCCCTAGGAAACATCTGCATTTGAAGGCTATGATTAGGCAAGTGGATAAACAAGTGCCCTAGAGACATCGTGATGAATCAGAAGACCAGACACAGTCCAGGGTTGCATCCGATACCACTCTTCTAAAGAGTGTGGGGTGAAGTGCTTTTCAGATGCATGCTAGACTATGCATGGGATTTTTGAATCTGAGTATCTTCGTATGTTAAATAAGGGATATATAGGGTTCAAGATAGTTTTCATTGAGATTCAGGTGGAAAAGTCTTTAATCCTTTTTCTTTATTATCTCTAGCATAACTACTTCTGCTGGAGATGAGATTTATAGATTTTCAGGATGAAATAATACCCAGAGGCCGACTAGAATTTCTGAAACTTAGTAGGAAGACATTTACTATAATAACTTTACAAAGAAGTTTTTCCTTATTTTTTCTAATCATAGTTATTATATATATAATTGTTATTCTCAATGAATACATTTTGGAAAAAATACAGAAATGCCTTAAGAAGAAAATAAAACTCTTCCTTAACCCCATTTTTCAGAGCCTAACATTACTCATAATTGGCTCTATATCTATGTGTGTGGGTGTTTATGGATTTTAAGAAGACGATAGTTTTGGAAAATTGTGGCAGTTTGCTTGGTAGACATTAGAATCTCCTCTAAATACAAAAATATGAAAGAAATTGGAAAGGGAAACAAGAATTTTGGCCCTCGTCCTCTCAGTTTGTCAATTTCTGGATTTTAATTTAAGTACTTTGCCTACATACTCAATGTCTATAATTGAAATTAAAAAGCTTGGAATCATCCAATATTGCTTTTGATTCCTAAGCATTAAAACTTTAAGTGATATTTAATGTTTAAACTATTGGCAGATAGATAAACTGTTTTAAACCCTCAGGAAACTATTTAAATTTATGGAATAGACAGCTTGTAACTGGGAAGAATTAATTTCGGTTTTCAAAGAGTCCAATTTAATGCTAATTTTGTTGTTGTTGTTCATGAGAAGGGAAGGAAGATGTCATTGAAACAAAAATATACAGATGACTTCACATGGAAATCAGGAAGACCCCAAAAGGAAACCGGAAGAGATAGGAAATAAGGCCAGAGATCCTCAATTTATCAAGGACCTGGAATTAAGCATTAAGCGATATTTTAAGCAATAATACTTTATTTTTGGTTAATGATGCACAATGGGTAAATGTGCAATAGAGAAAACCTGTAACTTCTCAATTCCTCCCATTTTGAGTTAACAAGTCTGAATGTGTCAGCAAAGCAAAATGAATAAGCAGTGCCGTTATCTGAATAATTCAGGAAAGGAACATTAGATAGAAAGATTTGCATCCAATAGCTCCAAAAATAGAGACAAAAAAGAGGATTTAGTCTAAGTCCTTGTCTAAATGGTTATCCAAACCTATCTTATCAGAGTTTGCATTCAATATTTTATTTTTATTTTTAATCTATTCTAAATCACACATCAAAATAACATCAGACATTTACTTTTGCTATTTTGATGAAGTACTAAAACCTGAGTATATGGGAAATTTTCTCTAAATAAAACCTTTTAACTCAAACTGGAAGAAGTAGACTGACCTTCATTTTATTTCATGTTAACAGTGCTGGCTAGTAAAATTTATAGCTCAAGAAATTGGCTTGTTCCTTCAGGCAATATCTCACCATCTCTGGAATAAAGCTAACATCCAATGTGCTGCCGGGGCTGCCTGACTTCAGCTGTATATTTCACAGGTAATTAGTAGAGATCTTTTATATTCTGCTAAAAGGGTCATTCCAGGAAGAAATAGAAAACATCGGACAAAGAAAATATGAGTTGATCTTGTCAACATCAAGGATTTCGCTGCAGGAGATCTTGCTGTGGCTTTCATTATTACAACCACCAATAGGTGTTGCTATAGAAACTATACTGTTAACAAGCTAACGGAACAAGGCAGAGGCAGAAAAATGATGAAACTGAAAAAAAAAAAAAAAAGAGGAGAAAGAAGAGGCTGTAAGGTTTGGTTCTTATAAATGAATCTCTTGCTTTAAGATCTTACCTTATCTCTCCTGGTTTTCTCATTAATACTGCATGGATAATGTATGACCAGTAATAAGAACAATATAATAAATTCATACAGCAAGGTCTCAGAGAGCTTTATAATTCAAAATGAAACTAAAAGCAACAATAAACCAATTCCTTTAAAACTGAGGACTTTAAAGTCCACAGTGATGCAGACAAGTAATGAGGTGTCTCCTAGCCCTCAAGGATAGAAATACTGCACATTCATCATCTTTGTATGCCAAATGTATCTGAGAAATCTAGTCAATGCAATCAAAAGTAAAAGATACCATCTCAGTCCAATTAATAATTAGGTATCAAAGAAGAAATTATTCAAGGATATTTTTAAGTATATACTTAGATTAAAATGTTATAAAGATCAATGTGAAACCTCAATCTCAGATAGTGGAAAGGTGTTTGAATCTGACCTCCCCCCCCCCCCAACTCTTAACATTCAGGTTAGACAAAAAGATAGGGAATTAAATCCAAAATGTATAGGAAGTACATTTATAAATCAAGTCCTCTGGGATTGCCAGCTAAAAATCTTTTTACCTTTCTATTCTATGACTGCCTCATTTTCAAGCCTAAGACACTCCCTGCAAAATTCACCACTTTCCAACGGATTTCTGTGCATATAGACAGGAAGAAACACAGCCATTTCTTTTTGACATTGCTCCTCAAAAGGAAAAAGAGAACAGTTATACAGCCTCCATTCTGCACCAGCACAAGTTCCTCAACAGCCTGTGAATATCAATAAGGTTATATTAATGCTCACTGTTCAAATTACAACGTGTCTCTTCACCTGACTGAGTTCTCTGTCCCCATAAGACGTCTCCCAATTATTTCTGGAAGTCCCCAAAGAGGTGATCACATTTGCTAACCAAAGGTTCTCCCCGCCACAGCCAGAGAGCTGCCTCTTCTCTCCTATTATCTATTTTTCTGGGTCCCCCTGCTCTCCTCCTCACAGACCACAAGGAATCCTTACTATAGCTCCTGTTCACGGATCTCTTCACAGGATCCCAGAGTCCATGAGGAGGTGGAAAGAGCGTCCTGCACCCCAACTCCAAGCCTGCTTTCATCTATTCAGCAAATAATTTTTTGACAACCATGCCCCAAAGTAGTCCTGATTGTGGCCAGTGTTGCACAAAGTGCTTCATGGAAAAAACTCCTTCAGTTTCTATGTCTAAGCTCCAACTAGATGAGCCCTGTTTAAAAAAAAAGTTATCCATTTCCACAAGTAGTAACAACACTATTCAGGCACTAAACAGTCTCAATTTTGTTTAGAAAATAAAATCGGCCCAGGAAGCAGTATTGGCAGAGATGTGACTCTACTCACCACTTAGACAATATGTTATATTTTTATCTGGAGCCTCTTGGAGCCACTGATCTCAAGCATCTTGTTTGGTTGTAGTCACTACTTTAAGTTGGCACAACTAAATGTCTCATTCAAAAGCTTGTCCCAGACAAAGAGACAGTGTACCCCAACCTGTATTCAAGTCTCCGTTCCACTCCTGTGAAGAGAGAAAACTAAAGCTTTTAAATCATATTTTGTCCTTCTTCTAACCTTGTCATCAAGGTTTCAAAGATCTTAGGGCTAAATTTCAGTCCAGACTCAAACTCAGGACCATTATTTCTTTCGGCACAATGTTTCTGCAAGATGGAATAATTAAAGCATTTCATGACCTTGATGATGGCAAGAACACCAAGAAGGGAAGGCTGGGGCAACGGCAGAAAGTTCTTAAAAAGAATGGATTTTTTTTCTGAGAACATCAACTGTGACAACAGGGACCTAACATAAATGTTTACCCCAAGAATATTGGGATTTCAGGGCAGTCCATGAGTAGTTCTATTTGCACA